>CM045928.1:4527500-6927500 GCA_025177825.1 Aechmea fasciata | reverse complement strand
TTCTCATTAGCGTGACCTTTTAAAGTAAGGCTGCAGGCTCCAGTGGATAATCCACTTGCACTTGTCATATTAAGATCCCAGATCTTCAAGGTGTTGTCAGTTGATGCAGAAACAAGTGTTCCCGAGTCTAAAAATTTGACGTAGCTAACAGCCTTCCCATGGCCAGCAAGTGTACACCAAGGGATTCTTGTATATCGTAGATCATAGCAGCAAATTTTGTAATCGGCAGAGCCGAAAGCTAGAAAACGCGAGGAGTATGAGGAGAACTGAACACAACATACATTTGCCACGTTCCGAATTGTATCAATGCAACTTTTCTGCTGAGAGGAAAAACAAAGATTCAAGCAAAAGCACGGTAAGTCTATCAAGTCCAACTAATAATCAATTGGGGACAAAAAATGATTGATTTATTAAGGCTCAAACTTGCATCTTCAGAAAAAAGAAAAAAAAAAAAAACGAGTTTATAAGAAAGAGAATTCTTTAATGATACAAGATAAATATAAAAACATGCCTCGTTAATGCTCCAAACTTTTACAGAACAGTCATCACTTCCACTAGCTAGTTTAGTGGGATCTAGTTGTGAGAAATTGACCGACCAAGCTCTCTTTTGGTGCTCTGTGAACTGCATGAATCCTTGACCAGTGCTTGCATCCCATAACTGCATGCCACGACGCCAGTCAAATTACATAACCTTGCAAGAAAACCTTGTCAAGAAGTAGAAATGATAATTTGGAACAGACTCCAGGTCTGCATTTATTGAGTCAATGATGAGGAAACATGCTGAAAATTGAAAATGGAGACAAAAAAAGGAGCAAAATAATTATGACTCGTCTTAAAGTACAGCTAACCATAGTTACAGTTGGGTTAGCTGTTTTTTCTTTGGCTGAAACAAACTAGGCGTGTCACTCGTACACTATTAAGCATTTCAAGCAAGCCTTGCCACGCCTATGAGCAAGTGGTGATTGTACACTATTAACCATAGCATCTGCCTACACATGCCAAGATAAAAAGGGAACACTAATGTCCAGCAGGTAAAACCATTAGCCCAAGCAATCCAATCCACTTCAGAAAAGAAAGCCCTAATAATGCTACAATTTCCTTCTGCAATGAGCAATTGTTTTGTGCGGTGACTTGTGTATGCATGAAGAAAAATACCAACCTGAACCACCCCTTCGTAATCTGTCGAGGCCAAGTAATTCCTGATATAGCTATTCCAGCAGACACAGCTAAGCTTGGACCTACTCGGCATCTCGATCAATGGGTAATGAATATCAACACTGTTGTTCAAAAGAGCATTAAACTCATAAATCTTAATCTTCTTTGACACCCCGGCCGCAGCAAAGTATTCCTCATCCCGGTCAAAACTTAATGAACAAATGACATTTGGAGAGGTCAGTATATCAACATTCTTTAAACTTCCGCGTACTTCAAACTTAGAGTACCGTGTGTACTTGCATAAACCCTCGAAAAATGTTCCGAGACGGTCAGTCGATTCATTGAGAACATCAGTCTCATTCTTGTTATGATAAAAACTATCACGGATCTTCAACACGTCAGTGTCTGAACGCATAATGGCATTAGCTTCTGATACTTCAATTTTGGATCTCATGGAGAAGTATGCATTTTCTAGTTGCCCCATGTTCCTCATCAGCCTCTCCTCATATATGCTTGATTTGGACGAGCTTGGTATTAACTCTCCTTCTACAGTTTCTTTGCAATGAGAGAGATCACTATAGTTTGAAGGTGTGTTCTGGTCTTCTGAAGGAAACTGAGCCCTTGACAAGTGTCTTTTCTCAACCTCTGCAATATCGCCTTGTAAGGATGCAAGATCAGCTATTAACTTAGCAGCCTGTTTTTCATTTTGTTCTTTCAAGTACGAGAGAAAATGAGATAACAAATCGGCTTCTGTGTCCTCCTCATCAATAGATGTTGGTGACTGATCCAACAAAGAGTTATCTCGGCGGCATTCACTTACCAAGTCACATAACAGAATGTCTCTGGGAAAGTGGAAGAAAATATATCAACGCTCATTGTAAAAGATATATTCATGATGCAAATATGTCAAATTTATACTAAAGAAAAGCACCACCACAAGTGTGAAGGTTAGACGGGTGAAATTACTCATTTGCTATAGGAAAATCAAGGCATTTCTTCCTTTCTTGTATCAACTCAAGAATGAACTGACAATAGAAAAGGAAGCTCAAGAATGTGGTTAGAGACTTGGAGTTAAGGCTGTAAGCATATAGAGGTTGCTTCCACAAAGATGGCATATTAGACATCCTACATGTAACTAGTATAATCTTTTGAAGAAAATTACTACATGAGAAGCATCATGATCCTTCAGTTAAAAGCCAGATAGTTTCCCTCCTAAAAACTTCAGCAACTTCAATCCTTCCAATTTACTTTTGGCAGGACAGCAACATGTTATTGCTCAACTATATCATTGATTATGTATACAGCAGGCTAATATTCATAAATTCAAAAAGCAAAATAAGATGATTTACAAAGTAGTTGTGAAAAGGAGCAGACTAAGAGCGGGTAAAATAGGTCGAGTACTTATGCACAGGCCAACAGGCAAGAGGCCACAGAGCTCATGTTGCAGAGGGAGCAAATAAGAAGTTTCAAAATATCTACTATATGTAAAATCAATGAAATATCTAATATATTAAGTCAATTTGAAACACGTGTTTATATTTATTGAAAAATTCATAAAACATATACAACATCAGTTAAAATGCATAAACAAAGCCTCCACTGGACAAGTGAGAAAAAGGGGCGAGGGATCAAACTGAGGGGAAATGGCACTCCGGCATTACTTACATTGTAAGAGATATTCACCAGAAAGTTTTAAACTAATTCTAAGATATGGTGAGACGACATCTAACAAAAGATTATAACTGAATCAGAGTTTTGGATGATATGCCTGTTTCAGTATATCGAAACAACAAAAACAATCAGTATGATATTAGTATAATCTACTTCCTTAGAGAGAGAATACGCACAATAATTTCCTATTCACTGTATAGGTATATATTTAGTAGCATTCCCAGATAACCTGACAAAGTCAACATATGCTGGCAGCTGGCTCAACCTGAGTAAGTGGCATTTCCAACTAAGCCAAAATCATCAGCCTACAATAATAGCAGGCTCAACTATTCATTGCCTATTATTTCGGTCCATTTCATATACTAAGCACAGGACTACCTGTATGTGGAGCCACAATTGCAGGCATGTATAGTTCTATAATTTGATTTGGGTCACGAAAAGAGAGAGAGAGAGAGAGAGAGAGGGAGATTTAGACAAACGTAACCTTTCTCCTCATTTTACAATCCCATCACCAAAAGAGAAGTTCTTGCTTACACTTTGTGGTTCCATGGTATTGGTTTTTCGGTTATTACTATTTTGCAAGTCAGTAAGTACAAAGCCAATACATTTAAATACATACGAGCCTTTGATAAATAGCATCTAATGTCGATAACATTTCATGCCACAGTATTTCTCTGCTCCATAATTGCTAATGGGGTCGTCACCTCTTCGGCTCTTCCATCTTCACCCACAGAAGTTTGCTATTACCAATCAGAAGCACTATTTGCATTTTTCTTTTCCTGCATAAATCTGGGCTTTCTCTCTAGGTTAACCTCAATACAAAATTGCACAAATCTCCTGGTTTTTCACCAGCCAGACACCAGGCATGCCCAAATTCACATGTTAGCCATCATACGTAACCTTAATTGGAGTAAAAAATAAAATGATGGGTTTGTACAATTTAGCCAACATTAGCAATTGCACACACAAAAAAGATTTAAGAAGAAAGCAAGCATATGCTAACCTAGCCTTCGGCCGAGAAGAAGGTTCTGGGTGCAGCAGCCAAAGACAGAAACCAGCCTCCTTGGGATTTTCTGCAAGAAAGTTTGGAGGGAGAATCCGATGACGAAGATCTGACATTGCAGCAGAATGTACCTCCCATGTTTCAAAAGAGCAAAATAGCTGGAATGTTGAAAGGAAAAGTCAGCTAAGTACCTATATCATCCGACAGCTAGACTAATTGCAGGCATCAACAAGATTCCAACATCTACCATGCAACCAAGGCAGCAAACAACAACTAGGATGGCGATATGCAAGAATTCTATAAAAAAAATTAGTCCTACTATATGCATAAGTCAAGGATAATTTGCAGATACAAATTCAACAAGCCACTTAATAAGTTTGATGCCATTAATCTAAAATGACAAGCCACACACCTCAAAAAGAAGGACACCCAGAGAGTAGATGTTCAAGGATAAAGAGCACACATTCTCATTTAGCTCCTCCGGACTTGCATACCACCTCTCCTCAAATTTCCTGAATTCAGATGCCGATTGCTGAGATGTATTGCTAGCATGGTATGGTTCTCCCATATTCACTTGTTCCCTAAAATCACACCCAGAATTTCCAGGCTTGAAAGCGCTAGCATCAACGCTTTCCCCTTCACCGTCTAACTTCGAATCACTCCTCCGAGGATGTATCTGATGCCGAATACCAATATAGCCATACCCACTAACTTTTTGATGCTTCGATATCAAAATCTCATCAGACTCTTTCTTTTGATCCAACAATCTTTTCCTGTCCAAGTGACGACCCTCTTTGGTCATGCCTGATAATTCTCGAGGACCAAAAGAACCGATATACTTAACTTGATTCAATGGTAAGACAATGAAATAAGATGGTCGCAGATTCTTTAGAACGAGTCCCTGGGAATGAGAAACATCAACAAGTTCAACGATCTGATTAAATATATGAAGCCTCTCAATCTTACTTATTTTTTGGCGCCTGGGTTTAAGATGCTCCCTAAGGTTAATCCCACCACGATGGGAGTCCAATCTACCACAGCCATTGCCACCACCAAAGAGAGATATGCCATCTGCTTTTCTAGAAACTCTCTGCAAAGAAGCATAAGTTGTTTCTACATTGGTCTTAGGCCTTTCACTAGGTTGCCCTCGAACAACTGTTTCGGGTCGACCTAGATAGGCAACACCCTTACCCTTCAAAGTGTTCTTGACGAAAATTTCATGAGTTTTCGAGGCACTTAAAACCTTAGTCCAGATTCCATCAGGTAATCTACTACATATATTACTGCTTGCAGCCACAGGGTTCTCACTTTCGCCTACCTGTGGCCTCTGAGCCCTCTGAGCTTCCCTCGTTCCTCCGGCCAACCTTGTGAAATTAAGCCATAAGCCCTTTCTTACAATCGGCTTCTCTCCACTGCTCGAGCTGCCGTCTATAGATAGGCTAGGGCTCTTATAGTTCTTCAATGTCAGCTCTTCCACCATACCCACAGGACTGCCGCCCAAAGAGCGGGAACTCGTGCAAAGCGGTTGCGACCCAGAATGTGAATCGACACTCCTGTCCTCTATGTTATCCAGAGATGCTTCCGGTAACCGAAGCAGCGAGAAGTGCTCGGGCCAATCGGCTTCTCGGGATGTGATTGGGGCGGGCGTCTCCAAAGCATTATTGCTGTTCAGTTGCTGAGGCGGCTGGTCATTCTCTTTGGTTTTGATGTGGGGAGCCTCCGGCGAGCTCTCGATTGTCTCATTCACTTCAGTGGCCCCTTCCATAGACGACCGGAACAATGTTACTTAAGAGAAGGGTTCAATCCAAGCTTGTGAACAAAATGGGGCAAACAAGGTATAAAAAGGAAACATTTTTTTTGGAATCACTCAGCCATTCATCTCCACCGCTAGCTTTATACCTCTGTAGACAAAGGGAAAAAGCTTCAACAAACAACATTGTTACAAAAATCTAAATTAAGTGGATTTGGAAACATGAGAACGATCTATACAACCTGCCCCTAGGGTTTCCTCAAACCACAACAAAGATCTTTTTTTGTCTTGAACCAACAATCAGATAAACAAAATCTATGACACCAAGAACAAAATTATCAAATAAATTAATGAAAAAAACCCTAGAAAAACCTATGATTTACGTAAATAAACACCTAATAAAGGAAGAATAGAAAAAATCCCACGAAAACGAAGCGGAAACAAACCTTAACACCGATTCCAATGCCCGAACAGGTTGCTTCAAGCGGAAACAAATCGACACACCATCAACCAACGAATCGAAACGGGATATAAACCTTGTTCGAATCCCTAATCGTCGCCCCCCAAAATCGACACGGATACGCGCCTTGGCCCTAAAATTTCCAAAAAATGGAAAGCGACCGAGGTTTACCTCGACAAAAAATCTCTCCCCCCCCACCTCCTTTCTCACCCCCCTCTCTCTCTCTCTCTCTCTCTCTCTCTCTCTAAAGCTTTCGCGAGACGCAGCGATTCAATCCGCGGATGCAAAAGAGGCGATGGGGGGGGAACATCTTATCGTGTCGCGCCGATTTCGCCATTATTTTAATCCCCTTTAAAATACTCGCCTCTGAAACCTTATTAGATATCAGGGAGGAAAAAAACAAATTCTGAAAATGCATTAAAAAAAGTGATTATTCTTTTTTTATTTTTTTAAAATTATATTCTAGTGGATGTGAGGAGTGCGTTGGCCCCTCCAGCGCCAACCAGTTCCGGACCCCCACCCCCGTCCGTATACCGGTATACGAGCTCGCTGAGATGGGATAAAGTTATCCGCGCGGATAACTTCTTCCGGGTTTTTATACGGCGACGTGGGGGTATGGTTATCCGCTCCTTTTATGCTAGCCGAATCAACGGACGGTGATTCGAAGCCCCGCCATCACTAGCCGTACGATTTTGATCGAGCGGCTGCGGGGACGTTCCGGTGATCCAGATAGCGATGCTCCTGCTCCGCAGGAGCATCGGAATCAACGGTTCTGATTGGTGGGTGGAGAGGCGGGTCTTACGAGAAATTATTGCTCGAACTCCGTCCACCACATAGCTTGTGAACCGGAGTTTATTGAGAAATAGAAATTTTTTTTTTAATTGTATTTTAGCCTGTATTTGTTGTTTTTGAAAGTGGATATAAGATGCCATCACAAATCCCAATGTCAATATTTTACTGTACTTTTGTGTAAGAATATTAGAACTTTTATCATATTTTCATTTCAAATCATGAATAAGAAACAAGTGTATTAAATTTTTTTCGTATGAATTGAAATCTTATTAGCTGATTTTTTTTAAAAAAAATTAAATTCTAAATTTGAGGCACGGGGATGGGCACGGGCAGCTGAATTTACTCTTTGGAAAATTCAAATATTACTTTATTTTGTTCTTAATTACTTGAGGATTGGGAGAAAAAAATGATGAAATAGAGTGGTCCACGATGTCATTGTGAACCGGGTGCACGGAAAAATTTCTCGGGTTGCGGAGCAAGAGGAGAGGCCACGTCACTAGAGGCGTGGGGGACCGGCGCACCGACAGATCTGATTGGACGGTAACGGTATTCGGTGTTCGAGAGCGAAGAGCTCCGTGGCTGGGGACGTGGCCACGTCTCCTCCTGTTCACCGTTAGACGCGACGACGCACCGGGGAGTTGCGGAGAGCACGCATCCGCACGTGGGCGTTGAGGTGACGAAGCGCCACGTGGAACCAATTGGCCGATCGGACGGCTGTGAATGGCCACGTCACGGGCCCGCGGTTCTTCGCGGGGGTTTCGTGGGATGCGGTGCGGCCACGTGGCACGGGATCACTTAGCCCCCGTTTGGTTTTAGGTTAAGAAAAAATTAGTTATTCCGTTGTAAGTTGGAGTTAGTCGAGAATAGTGAAAAATAATGTTTGCTTAAAGTAGATGTGATAAGAAGGATAGTGGTTTATTATGAATAGAAAAATAGTATTTGGTTGGAATTTGATAGGACTAGCTAAGTCGGTATAACTTTTTGAGGTGTTTTTTGATAATATTTGGGAATAAAATGGAGGTTAAAGGATTATTCCACCCCTTAACCCCCAGCGCTTAGTAACTGAACGGCGAGGTATGGACTAAATAACTTCGGTGGGGCTGACACGTGGCGTGACTATGCAATCGAAGCTGGTTTGGGCGCCATAAGCGCGATGAAAACCCGCAAATTATAAACTGCTTTAAACGTCGGGTTTTCCCAAGAGCGGATTTAAATATGCGGTTGCAACGTTCGAAGCATCGTTGTAGAAATTATATTTAATTTTTCCCAAGTACAAATATATATATAGATATATATATATATATATATATATATATATATATATATATATATATATATATATATATATATATAAGCAAAACTATCAAGTTTTTCCTCGTTAGATTAACTTTTTAATTATTTTTACCTGTTAAATTATATTATTCAACCAATTATCCACTCAATTCTATGGAGCCCACATCATCCTAACCGCACATTTCTCAAACCGAGGGTTAAAAAAACTAATAGCACCAACAATTTAGTCATATTGATAGTATTCCACTTAATTTTATATATATATATATATATATATATATATAGAGAGAGAGAGAGAACTAGCTACTATGTTATTAATAGCACCAACTCATTGGTGCTACTAAGTTTTTAGTAGTTGGATTGAAAGATGTGCGGTTAGGATGATGTGGGCCCTCTAGGATTAAGTGGATGGTTGGTTGAATAGTATGATCTAACGGATAAAAATCATCAAAGAGGTGGATCTAACGGTGGAAAACTTTAGAAGACAGATCCACGCTATCGATGATAAAGAAATGACTCATATATATATATATATATATATATATATATATATATATATATATATATATATATATAAAATTAAATATGGATATATTCTATTTTAAAGGAAAGTATAAGAACAATTTAATAACATCGAATTTTATGGACGATAACTAGAAACTATCTTTGTGAAAGTTCTATCCTTGTGAATCTAAAATCGACCGAACGTGTGACAAATATCGAGCAAGCGAAAACAATCTTAGCTTCCTAGCATCAAGACCCATTGGTTGACAGTGCAACGAATTTTTTTTCTCAGATTTTCGCTTTGGTCGAGTCGATTGTCGAATATTCTTCTATTCCGCTCCTGCCATAACTCTCAGCATCCCGCTTCGAAGTAAAGATCGAAAGTCCAAAGTCTTTTTTGTTTCCCCTGCCACCGTCACTATCGATCCACACCATCTAGCTGCTATCCCTCCCGAACAATCTACCTTAGTCTAGAACTATAGAATGGTGGACATAGTGAGTCCGAAAACAAGTTAAAGAGTCTACAGTTGCTCCAAGTGTATCTCTAGCAGCAAATCCCACATTCAACCGCAGCAAGATTTATAAAAGAATTTATGGCAGCTTAAGAAGCATTTTCAGCATAAATAACATGAGTAGAGCAGTATCGAAATACTCATGTATTTAACTCGGTGGACTAGTATAAACAAATATATGTACAGCATCTTATAGTTAAGAAAGATAATAAGCAGATACTCGAGTTCTAACAAACACGAATATAAGCATAGTATACGCAGTTACAACATATATTCATGTGTTTAACTCGGTGAACTAGTATAAACAAACATATCTATAGCATCTCATACTGAGTTTCTTAACAGTTCATCATCTACATACTTTGAACATCCAAAACTCATCGCGGTCATCTTACCAGTCTCCGGTGATAAAAGCGGCGTCATTTTCAGCACTCGGACACAAATCCTCTGTTTTGCAAACCTTTTCTCCTTCCCTTTCCCACAATGTCTGAGCACAAGTTTGGTTTAATGAACTGCTACTGGGCTCTTTACTATCACAAACCCTCTTCTCAAATCTCTTCAATTTCAACTGATTAAGTGGTACCTTATCATCCATCCCATCATCGTCCTCACTATCACTACTCACCACATCATAAAAACGCTTCCTTTGCGCCGATACCGCCATCGTTGAAGCAGTCCCCCTGGATCCGCAACACATCACATTCGAATTCGCATTAATCTCTTCATCATCGTCGCTAATGACAATGAACCCTAGCTGATGAGTCTCTTCGCTCGCCCTAATCTTCCCAATTTCCTCCTCTTTCGCCCTAATCTCATCCAGCAACCTCTTCTCCCTCCTGCGCAACACCCCGACCTCCCCCTCCAAATCCGCGCGACCCCTCTCCGATCGATCGTACCTCACCTTCAACCAATCGAACCTAGCTCTCTCCTCCGCAATTTTCCGACCGAGCTCCGCGATCGTCCCCTCCGATCTCGCGAGATCGGCCTTTAGGGTTTGTTCCCGAGAACTCAGAATCCTCGCCACTTCCCGGAAGTCGGAGTTCCGGAACGAGGACTTGAGGAGGGAAACGAGCTGCGTCGGGGCGAGGAGTTCGAGCTCCCGTGAATGGGCGGGGAAGTCGTCGGGCTCGTCGGAAGTGGCGGAGGTGGAGTCGGTCGAGTCGTTTCGCGCCATTCGAGGCCGAGTACAAACTACGAAGAAGAGGACAGACTGGACGGTGGGAGGAGGACGAGGAGGGGTAAAATGGTAAAATGACAAGCCAAAAAATGGAGTTTTTTTTGCAAATAGCCTCCTGACTTTTTATATTTTGCAAAATAGCCCTACTGTAAAATAAATTGCAAAAATAGCCATCTACGCCACGCCGCCACACGCCGTATCGCGTAGTGGCTGAAGTGTTTAAGTTGAACACGGTGAACCATTCACCGTGTTCACGGTGAATGGTTCACCGTGTCCAATACAACTACCACACCCGAAAAAAAAATATCAAGTCTCTGAAAATTAGTTGTATTGGACACGGTGAACCATTCACCGCGTCCAATACAAATACCCTCCCTGAAACTTAGTTGTATTGGACACGGTGAATCATTCACCGTGTCTAAACACGGAGAATGGTTCACCATATTCAACTTAAACACACTGGCCACATGCGTGGCGCGTGGCATGCTGCATGAGTTTTAGGTAGTGAGGGAATTTTATAATAAGACTATTTTTAAAAATATAAAAATTCACGGGACTATTTGCAAAAAAATCCCCAAAAAATGGGAGGAGGTTTGAACTTTGAAGCCGCAGAGAAACAGAGAGTGAGAGATAACGGAGGTGATGCGTGGGGATGGACTTCTGAAAACGGGCCGGCCCAAAACGATCCTGACCCAGCCCGGTTTCAATATGCAGAGATTT
This sequence comes from Aechmea fasciata, assembly GCA_025177825.1. NCBI lineage: Eukaryota > Viridiplantae > Streptophyta > Magnoliopsida > Poales > Bromeliaceae > Aechmea > Aechmea fasciata. Next base: position 6,916,463 of record CM045928.1, on the reverse strand, counting down.
AGTTATATATGAGTTAAAATATTTTTAGAAACATCAACTCTACAGTACTTTCACCGACCGTCCTTATAAGAAGTGAAGAGTTTGATGATACGACGTATTCGAAACCCAAGTTTATCCTAATTTATTCATATTTTTAGTTAAATTTATTTTTAAATAAAATAAACGAAGCGGTAACGTCTATCTATCTCTCGAAAAAAAAAAAAAAAAAAAAACACTTTGGCTGTTTTATTTTTAAGGGCAATAAATCTCATGTGAGGAACTCTCAATCCTACTGACATTTTATTAATTTCTGTTTTATTTTTATTAACTTTTTAAAATTTTTTTAGAAGTTTTTTTTATTTATTTATTTAAGGCTTTTTAACCCTTTTTAACGTTTTTGGGGCACTCTGAATCCTATTCGCTGGCTCGCTGGCATCAGCATCACCCCCACATGCAAAAACCACACGGTATCTGCAAATTTCGTGCCCTTAATCCATGTTGTATGTTTGTATATACTTGTATATATATATATATCCTACCCAACATTTAAAAGGAAAAAATTTATAGAACTCTCCCAACTATATATATATATAGACAACTCTGAAAGAGATCTCTCAATTATTTTATTTTAATTAATATTATTCCTTTTTAAAATTTTGTTTTTTTTTAATTTAACTTAATCATATTGTATTGGTTAAATTTAAAACTTTTTAAAATTTGATATTCTGCTTAAATTTAACTACGAACGTTGTTTTTTTTTTTGTTCAATTGACAGAACTATAAATTTTATCAACTGGTGGGAAAAAAGGAGTAAAACGGTATAGAACATGCATGAACTTCGATCTATTTTGTTTCAACTATTTAATTTTGTTTTTAAAAGCTTGATTTTGGCATTGAATCTTTCAATTTATCTGATATAAACGATTTGATGATTTTTTTTATATCAATTTTAGGCATACTATTTTTTTTAATAAAATTATAATTGCATAAATTATATAAAATATGCTAAGTAAGGCCATATAAATAAATATTGCATTCAAAATTTAAAGTTTAAGCGCCATTAAATGATTCAAACCAAATAAATTAAAAAATTTGATAGTAAAATTAAAATTTTTAAAGATTGAATAGTTGAATAGCTTTTTCTCAAAAAAAAAAAGAATAGTTGAATAGCTAAGTCTCATAATTTTTTTAAAATTAAAAAGGTGAGTGTTTCAAAATGCACTAAGGCTGTGAGTCTCTGTACAATTTTCCCAATTTTGAAAGCATCTGAACCGTACATCTCAACATTTGTCTCAATCGCTGGTATTGTCCAATGACAGTCGCTTCCACTGTTGGGGCCCACACGGTACGGGCCCACTCATCACATGGTCCGCAACCCTGTATCTCGCACAGTTTCAAAGTGCGCGACGTGGAATCCAAAACTTTGAATTCCGCGAATATAGACCGTCCGATCTGGAAGTCATCGGTCTTTTGTGTACTTAACGAGGATCCGACGGCCAAAGATAAAGTGGACCCCACCTGCCTATTCTGGCGGGAAGCAACAGCACGCGACCAATCAGCGCGAGCCGTCGCAGCCCCGGCTAGCCGGCTATAGTTGCCTCGAGGTGGAGACGTTATCCCCCTGGACCTGGTCCACAGCATCTACACGTTTAAATCCGCTCCATAAATAAAATCATTACTTGATCTATAAATGACCATTTATTTATTTCACCAATTCTAATATTTTTATATTTTTTTTATTTGATATATTTATAAAATCATCGTTATGTAACTCAAATTGAAAAGTTGAAAAAAAGGTTGATGAAATTATAAAATTGTTTACACTACTATAAGTGAAGAGATTTGATTACTTTTATTCTCGATGAAAATTATGATCAGTCTATTAATAAAAACACACAAGTTTTCAATATCTCCGATCTTCGGTAATAATATAATTAGTTGATAAAGTATAGGATATCTTTTAAATCTTATAAACTTGTTAAATAAATCATCCCTAAATAATCATATTTTGAGACATACTTGTTTTATCTTATATTAAAAAGATACTAGTTACTAAGGTTTAGACTTACATTCAGTCTGAGAGTATACAGGAGAATTCGATGCTATACATTTTAATATCTAAACACCAAATAGTCCAAAATATTAAATTTTTTTATTAAAATAAAAAAAAAAAGCTTAGAGTTGGATCAATTCAAAACTTAAGTTTATAAATAAAGATATCCTTCCAAATTACCTATAGATTAGAATTATATATGCTAATTGCATATGATTATGTTACATTAAAAAAAATAAAACTGAATGTTCAATCCTTTCAAAATAATATATTTAGTAAGGCTTAGTTTAGTATTGAGACCTATCTAACGCTATTAGATAAAATTGAGTTGTGAAAAAAAAAACATATAATAGGAATATGCTTCTGCGTTCTTTGGTGAGAACGCAAAAAATATATCGTAATCGACTTATCGCGATATGTGAAACGCAATATTACGTACCAAAATATAGTATTTTTCTAACGTACTTTTTCACCACACGTAACGTACAACGAAGACTGAATATTTTTTTTGGAAGTCTTGGAGGGCGGGGCAAGATACCGAAGACGGCGGCGAAGATTCCATGCACCACATAATCGTGTCGGCTCAGGCTTAGCCGGCTACTACGGACCAAAGGGCTCAGCAACTCCGGTTCGAGTACCGTGGTATATTCGTAATAAAGTCGAAATTGGGTGGCATATGCGTGTCGATAAGTTCCAAAAACACAATGCCTCCTCCTCTACCACACACTGGATGACTGGATCCCTCTCTCTACTCTACTGATACTCCCCCAGCTGTCCCCCCCCCAATATTTCATTAAACAAAACGCTCCAGGTGCTCGTTCTCTCTAACGCTCCTCCCAAATTTCCCCTTTTTTTTTTAATTTTAATTTCAATTTCTTTTCTTTTCGATTCAAATCACCGTAACTCCATCAATATTTTTTGTTCGATTTAGATCGTAACTGGGGGAGAGCGGTGTTCGGTTTGATTTGGATCGCCGGGAGAGGATTAGAAGAAGAAGAAGAATAGATTTCAGGTATTTTTTTTTGAAATTTTTGTTCAGGTTTTGCTTTAGTATAGATCTTAGATTTGGTTTTGTTTGTATGTTTAATTTTGATGTAGGTGGGGATTTTTTCCATTGTAATTTTTGATGATTGTTAAGTGGAGATAGGAGAAGAGATTAGAAGATTAAGCATGGAGTTTGCAGAGACGGAGTTATAGTATTTAATAATCCCTAACCATTTTATTTTATTGTTGGGGTTTTGGTTTTATTGCTCGTTACGGGGGTGTTTGGATTGATGTAATTGCAAGCAATTCGGCGGTAAATCGAGTTCAGTAAGAGTAGAAATATTAGTTTCGTTATTTATCACGACGATATTGAGGTGGAGATCCGCCACCTAGAAATGGAAACAGTTTACCTTCGGAGTCGGCCGGGGTCGTCTTTTGATCCAAAATACGGCCCACCGCGGTGGATCTCCTCGGCATCATCATGGTAGATGCCCGGTGTAATGTTGCTAGACTCACTAAACTTGACTTACATCGAAGTAGTTTTTACGACAATCCAAACCCCGACCCCAGGAAAAGAGTTACGGCTGCGGTGATACGGGGTGCAAAAGGGCAGTGTCAATTATTCGTCGAAATTAAGCAGTGTTATCATCAAAGCAACTATTTACCAACTTCAGATTGCATTTTATATTTTTACTCGAAAACAAAAACCTTAAACCTTTCTTTTCAAATATAATTTGTACGCAATTGAATGTACCGGCGGATGAACTTTTCCCTTGTAGTTACTTTTTGTTACTTTCCGGATCATCTATTCTCTTAAGAACAACTAAAATAGGGCACTACTGAGTGTGCATTTTTTCCATTTAATCCGCGGACACCGGTGAATCCAATCACATAGAATTTGAGTTGTTTCTCTATAACTAATTAGGAGAGAGCAACGAAATAGTCGTTTCGTACAACTAGCGAGTCACATATCTAGAATAGCTTAGTTAATTTGGTATACCATATACCTTTAAGAAAGAAGTTGACAAAATTGCTACATGATGGTTGAATTTGATCAATGTGAGAATTGCACCAGAATTTACCTTTATGTCCAAACTGTTGTTGTTGTTTTTTCTCTTTGCTGTAAATGTTTATTACAAGAGAACTTGATTTTAGTGACTTTTGAGAATACCAATGATTGCATTATTATTCTAATATATATATTACTCTTGTAGATCACTGCAAGAAGACCTAGTTTGGAGCTGGCAAAATCTCTGTTGCCTGTAATTTACCAAGTGCCAGAGCTCAAATACAGCGAAGTTGATGGAGTTCAGGATTTCTCAAAGATAACTCTCGAATAGAACTATACGGAGGTCATCAAACATGATGAAGAAACACAGATTTAGGAACTTTTTATCTTCCATAGTTGGGGATCACATTCATTCTGATAACTCTCATTTACTGGACAAGAAGAAAGGTAAAAATTTGCGTAAAGTCTCTCACCCTTCAGATTATATTATAAAAATTAAGTGCTTTAGTCAGCTGTATAGATTTTGTGCCTTTTCTCTGTTTGCTTGATGGACTAAGAGGACATGCTTCAGATATAAAAAAGGGTTGCAAACCTTTCTTTTTGATAGTTGGAATGTGTCCAGAAATTTCAGTTGGTTGATTTTTTTGTCAATTTTTCTGTAAATAAATAAAAATATCTTTTTTATTGTGTTTAATAGAACTGCAAAATATCTGTGCTTTTTTATTGGTTGAAAATCATTTCTGCTTAATGCTCTTCCCATGATCAATGATCATCTTTTGATGCTAAATTTTATGTAGTTTGAGACAATCATTTTTATTAATATTTTTTGCTGCAGATATTGAGAAGAATGCAGAGAAAATAAAAAAGCTCTTAGGGGAGGAGAATGGTCCAGATGTCTCTGTGGATTCAGTGGATAAATCTGAACTAGCTTCTCTTTTTAATGATTTTCATAAGGGTTACAAAGATTTCTATGAACAATATGAGCAGTTGATTGAGAGCCTAAAGAAGAAAGCCCACAACAAAAGAGGAGACAGCTCAAGTGATTCAGATTCATCAGATTCAGATGCAGAAGAAAATTCTAAAGATCGCAAACCTCAGTTAAAAACTCTCCAGGAGCAATTAGAGTATACAAGAAGGGAAAAATTTGAACTCGAGAATCAAGTTGACAATAAAAGTGCCAAGATTCTTGAGCTTGAAAAACTCAAAGACAAATTGCTAGAGAGTGTTGGTATCTTGCAAGCTGAGAAGGTAATTCTTAACGAAAAAGTGGAGGCCTTCCTGAAGGAAGAGATTCATTTGAATGAAAGGATAGGAAGTGTTCACGAAGAAAATGAAACACTGCGAGCAGAAAAAAGAGAAGCCTTTAACAAGTTACATCAGGCTGAGAAACTCATAGAAGAATGTGAACTAGAGAAACGTCAGGTGAAAGAAGAATTGGTGAAATTGGAAATGGAAATAAAAGCTTTGAAACAAGAAGCGGAGAAAAGAGTTTTGCTAATGGCCGAGTTGAATGAGCAAGTAAATGATACAATTAAGCAGAAGGGGTCATTAGAAGCTGAAAACATTGAATTATTGAACAAGATAGATAAGGCAGAGAAAGCGTTGATGGTCCTCAGAGATGAGTCTGATGTAAAACTAAAATCAGTAACAGAGGAGTTATCTTCAAAGAATGAGCTGTTGTTATCTGAGAAAGAAAGCTTGAAGCTTAAACTGGGAGCTGTAGAAGAAGAGAAAAGGGGCTTGATGGACCTCAGAGAGGAGTCTGATGTAAAATTAAAATCAGTAACGGAGGAGTTATCTTCAAAGATTGAGCTGTTGTTATCTGAGAATGAAAGCTTGACGCTTAAACTGGAAGCTATAGAAGAAGAGAAGAGGGTCTTGACGGACCTCAGAGGTGAGTCTGATGTAAAACTAAAATCAGTAACGGAGGAGTTATCTTCAAAGATTGAGCTGTTGTTATCTGAGAATGAAAGCTTGAAGCTTAAACTGGAAGCTGTAGAAGAAGAGAAGAGGGTCTTGACGGACCTTAGAGATGAGTCTGATGTAAAACTAAAATCAGTAACGGAGGAGTTATCTTCGAAGATTGAGCTGTTGTTATCCGAGAGTGAAAGATTGAAGCTTAAACTGGAAGCTGTAGGAGAAGAGAAAAGGGTCTTCAGGGACCTCAGAGATGAGTCTGATGTAAAACTAAAATCAGTAACAGAGGAGTTATCTTCAAAGATTGAGCTGTTGTTGTCTGAGAGTGAAAGCTTGAAGCTTAAACTGGAAGCTGTAGAAGAGGAGAAAAGGATCTTGACGGACCTCAGAGGTGAGTCTGATGTAAAACTAAAATCAGTAACAGAGGAGTTATCTTCAAAGATTGAGCTGTTGTTGTCTGAGAGTGAAAGCTTGAAGCTTAAACTGGAAGCTGTAGAAGAGGAGAAAAGGGTCTTGAGGGACCTCAGAGATGAGTCTGATGTAAAACTAAAATCAGTAACAGAGGAGTTATCTTCAAAGATTGAACTGGTGTTGTCTGAGAGTGAAAGCTTGAAGCTTAAACTGGAAGCTGTAGAAGAAGAGAAAAGGGTCTTGATGGACCGCAGAGATGAGTCTGATGTAAAGCTAAAATCAGTAACAGAGGAGTTATCTTCAAAGATTGAGCTGGTGTTGTCTGAGAGTGAAAGCTTGAAGCTTAAACTGGAAGCTGTAGAAGAAGAGAAAAGGGTCTTGAGGGACCTCAGAGATGAGTCTGATGTAAAACTAAAATCAGTAACTGAGGAGTTATCTTCAAAGATTGAGCTGTTGTTGTCTGAGAATGAAAGCTTGAAGCTTAAACTGGAAGCTGTAGAAGAAGAGAAAAGGGTCTTGAGGGACCTCAGAGATGAGTCTGATGTAAAACTAAAATCAGTAACAGGGGAGTTATCTTCAAAGATTGAGCTGTTGTTGTCTGAGAGTGATAGCTTGAAGCTTAAACTGGAAGCTGTAGAAGAAGAGAAAACGGTCTTGAGGGACCTCAGAGATGAGTCTGATGTAAAACTAAAATCAGTAACAGAGGAGTTATCTTCAAAGATTGAGCTGTTGTTGTCTGAGAGTGAAAGCTTGAAGCTTAAACTAGAAGCTGTAGAAGAAGAGAAAAGGGGCTTGCAGTTAGAGATTATGAGCTTATCAGGGAAGCTGCACGAAGATGAGAGCACCATAAATAACCTGAAAATTAACTTTGAACAAATAAAAGAGCAATTAACAGCAAAAGAAGATGAAGCTAATTCTTTGGCCTCCCAATTAGAGAAAGCCCAGCTGGTAGAGTTAAGAGCACAAGAATTGTTGACGGATTTAGCAAATGCGAAGAATGAAAACTCTGAGTTGTTGGTTAACTGTGAGAACCTGAAGCGTGAACTAGAATCTATGGAGAAGGATACTTCCGTGATTAAACAGATGCTGGAAGCAGCAAAAGACGAAAACCAATCATTGGGATTGGAAATTGATAGTCTAAAAGCTGAGAAAGAACAGCTAATTGTTGATAAATCTCAGTTGGAGATCCAGATCAATAATATGAATCTTGGACTAGAGGCAGTGAAACTCCAGCTAAATGATCTGAACAGAGAATTTGGTGGTTTAGTGGAAGAAAAAGATAAGGTGAACCTTGACAATTCAAGATTGGCTGATGAGTTAAAGAAGGCTGATGTTACCGTAAGAGAACTGGAGAAAGAGGTTGAACAGTTGAAAGAAGAAAACTCAGTACTATATCAGTGTAAAACCAAACTAGAGGAGTATGAGAAGATCGCTGATTCATGCAAGGCTGAAATAGAACAGCTAAACAATGTCAATGCTAAGCTGCAGGTTGAACTTGATGGTGTGAGTCTCAAACACGAAAGCGCAAACAAGCAATTGGATGAATTGAACAAGGAAATCGTGGAATTACAAGAAGTAAAGAACAGAACTGTCTCAGAATTACTCCAGTCAGAGGCTCGTGTCAAGAATCTTGAGAGTGAGTTGCAGCAACTGAGGGAGGAGTTCTCCATTTTGCAGAAAGCTAAGGATGATTTGCACAGAAATAATACCGATTTAGATAGAAGATTGGAAGAGAGAGGAATCGAAGTATTATCCACTCATGAGAAACTTGATGCAATGACAATTCATGCAAATAATCTCCAAAAGGAGCTTGATTTGCTATCCGCCCAAAAGAGTGAAGTGGAAGAGGAGGTGAAAATAATTAGTAGCAGATGCTCAGAAAACATGCTTTTGATGAATAATTTGGAAGAGAAACTAGCAAGCAAAATTGTCAATCAAGAAGCTCGCCTTACAGACCTTGAAGGTTGTTTCAATGAATTTTCTAAGAACTGTAAGCAACTAAAAGCTAGGTTTAGTGAGCTGGAGATGAAGCTAGAGACTCTGGAAAATCTTAGCATAGAGAAGAATAAAGAGATAAGGAAGCTAGAGAACAGCCGCAAGGAACTTGCGGAAAAACTTAAATTTTCTGAGATTGAAAAGAATGACGCATATAAAGAGACAGCAAAGTTGCGTGGTGACTTTGAAACACTCGATTTCCAGCTTCGCCTATTAAACCAGAAACTTAAAATCACCGAAACCGAAAGCAGGGATAAAGAAGAAACTTACAAGAGATTGGTGACAAATTTGCAGGAGAAAGAGCGGGAACTAGGAGAAGAAACACTGATGTTTTGTCTGAGGTTGTCTTCGTTGGAAGCCCAGCTCACACAAACGAACGAAGATGCCGAGGTGGGTGTTTCAGCTTTGCGAAACCGAGTTAATGAATTTGAGTCACTATTTGCTCGGAAATCTGCCCACTTCATGGGCCGATTACATGAATGCTTAGAGGAGCTAAAGATCTTGAGAAAGAAATTGGGTAATCATCTTCATGAGAAGGAGGTACTAGAGAATGAGAAAAATGCGCTGGAAATTAGATTGAGAAATAAAGATCGGATAATCTCCAGCTTGAAGGATGAGGCCAGGAATGTCGATGCTAAATTGGCTGAAAAAGAAGATGAAATGGCAGCTAGGAATGAAGAGAAAAGAGAGGCAATAAGGCAGTTGTGCTTTTTGATTGATTACCACCGTGAAAATTGCGATCATCTTCGCGAGTATGTCTCTGCAACACTCAAAAGAACCCGTCGCTAATAGAGTAGTCCGTAGTCCCTGATCCTTCCTATATTCCTTCTCTTCATTCACTTTTATATTGTTTATTGAGGCGAATAGCATTTGTACTTTGTTAGAATGTACAAATTGTGAAATTGTTGTCTATAAATCGTTAGAACATCATTCTTTAATAGCATGAAGTTAAGTTTTGAGAGAATAATGATTGTTTCACCATCTGACTGTCTGAGCTTTGAAATGAGCCACTTCATGGGTCGATTTTTATGTGCCTTAAATGCCGAGGTGGGCACTTTGTTTTTCGAAAAAGAGATATGATGTATATATATATAATCTTTTATAGCTCATTCTCGAGATAAAAGGGAAAACTACTTTGTGAGCTTTATAAAGAGTCTCCTAAAAACAAACAGCTGTTGTGTTGATAAATTTATATAGTATTTTAAATTTTGTGCTTGAATTTTTTAGATCGCTGTGGTACCAAAGTTTTTCTCACATTTAGAGATCTGATTCAACCTTTCGTCGTTGATGAGCTGTAGAATTGATCTGCGTGCAGGGATTGCTAGATTCTCTTTCGTGCCTGAATTTTTCTTGCACAACTAGGGTGCAGATCTTAAAAATGTAAGAGGATATCAACCCTACATCTTCGTTCTCAGTAGTTCGTTTCAGTTCTTCTATGTTACAGCTATTTTACATAAAATTTATAATATTCGATTAAATATCTCCGTGTTATATAAAAGAATAGAAGATAAAATGTTTAAAGCATCATTTCACTATAAAATTATTATATTATTTTACCGGTAAATAGACTCGTCCTTACAAGTGTTACAATAAAAAAAAAAAAAAAAAATCCACAATGGCATCGGGTAGGGATCATCTGACATGGCAAGTGTAAAGCGATCATTGTCTAAAAACTTATTTGTGGCGTGAGCTTGAATTAAATGGGAGGAAATTAATATGCTAGGAGCCTGGCCCCATAACGTGAGCTTGAATTAAATGGGAGGAAATTAATATACTAGTTAGGAGCTGGCGTGACTCTTAGGGCCTCCTGCTCGTCTGTGTGAAACAATATTATAAAGGCTTAGCGGTTAGAGAACGGTGTTTAAACATTTTTATATTTAACAAACCGGAACCATATTCGACAAGTTTAGACCGTCCGATGCGCTTCTAAAACTTTGATCAAGGACCTCCTAAAGATCGGACGGTTGAGCGCGCTTCTAAAACTTTGATCAAGGACCTCCTAAAGATCGGACGGTTGAGCGCGTAACGGACCCATCCCGCCCAATTGTGGCGGGAAGCCGAAGTGAGCGACAAACCGGCGCGAGCCGTCTCCGGAACAAGCGCCGGCGCCTCCCGACATAATTCAGAAAAAAGAAGAAGAAGCAATTGTATTATTTTCTTTTAGTTTTTATTATTTCTAACTCAAAACCAATTTATATATTAAATTGTTCTATTAAATTGCATCAATGAAGATGAATGAAAGCGTACCATTTATTCTCGCTATTAATTATTTCTTATTAGTGTATCTTTGAAACTCAATTTTTGACCACTAAAACAATTATTATTTTTTTCAATTTTCATAATACAAAATTGACATCTTGAGAGGTCAGAAGAAAGAATGTAAAAAATTTAAAAAATTATAACTTAATCATAAAAAATTCTAATTAGCTAAAATAAATGCATACAAAATTTTAAAATTTATTAAAAGAATGGGCCAATGGCTATGCTATGCTTTTTTTTTTATATATATTTTTTTTCTCAGCCACCGTTTGGTTCGGGGTTAAGTAAAAATTTGTTATTCCGACAATACGGTTAAGTTCATGATTAAGGTGGGGTTAGAATAATTTTGTGTTTGGTTGATAATTGAGTTTAGTCTAAATATAAGTAAAATAGTATTTGATTGGAATAGATGAGATAAAAAGTATAGTGGGTAAAATAGTATTTTGTTTGGTTACCCACCCCAAATGGGCTGGGATTAGCTAACCCCAGCCCATTTTGCGTGGGATTAACTAACCTTACCTTCCAAATTAGATATTTAAAAATAACTTCGGGATTAAGGGGTGATCGGGATTAAGGGATTATACCACCTCTTAACCCCGAACCAAAGGGGTGCTCAGGGATTTTTTTTGTTTTGTTTTGTTTTGTTTTTTTTTTTTTTTTAAGAAATCGCCGTACGTGTGGCTAATTACTACGAGCCGGCTCGCGCCGCCACAAAAACACCGAAGAAACGAGCGTGGCGTATTCGTAATAAAATCCAAACCTGGTGGCAGTTACGTTCCCACAACACCCTTTATAAACCCCCGACTCTCCTACTTCCACTTCATCGTCCCCCTCCGCTCCACTTTTTAAAGTTTAAACTCGTTGGGTACACCTCCTTATTCTCTATTCTCTCTTATTCTCTCTCTTTCTCCCTCCCTATTCTAACCCTATTCTCTTCCCTGTTCCTCTTTTGTTTGGATCGTAAGAAGTAGAAGAAGAAGAGGAGGAGATTGGTGTTTCGTTGGCTTCGGATCGATCATTGGCAGGATCGGAAGAAGAGGAAGGAGAAGAGATTTCAGGTTTTTTTTTTATTTTTTTTATTTTTTATTTTTCCTACTTTTTTGATTCGTTTTTAGTAGTTTTTTAGATCATTTATGGTAGTAGTTTGCATACTGCGTGTGAAATGGATTGAGACAAGTTGAATCACTCGGCATGTGATGAGTGTTCTTGGATCGTTTAGTTGGGAGGCTTGCTTTTAGGGTTTCGTTTCTATATTTGGATGTGCCTTGGGATCTATTGTGATGATTTGAGATGATTAACTGTAAGGATCAAGCACGGAGACGAAATCATAGCATAATCACTTAATTAGTTACACATTTAGATAAGTAGATTACTCCGCATTTGATAAGTGTTCTTGGATCGTTTAGTTGAGAGGTTTGCTTTTAGAGTTTCGTTTGTAATCCTGGATGTGCGTTGGGATCTATTGTGTTGATTTGAGTTTACATGATTAATTTGCAAGGATCTACCACGAAGGCGAAATCATAGCATAAATCACTTAATTAGTAACAAATTTATCTTATTTTTGCTCTTTTTTTTTTTATGTTTTATTCATATTTTTTATTGCATGATGCTGCTATTTGGATTATTATTATTATTATTGTTGTTGTTGTTGTTGGAGTAGATTCTTGGAAGTAATTTTATATATCTTGTGCTCTTGTGAAGAATTAATTGTCCGAGTCCAAATAGGGATATGGATGTGCTCTAAGATGGCTTTTAGGGGGTCTAAATTGAGCTTAATTATTGCCTCGATTTCCTTGTTGGATTGAGCTCTGATTGTGTGTTTGCACCATTCTTTTGTCTTTTTCCTTTCTTTTTTTGGGGATTGGATGTGCTTAGATCATTCTTTAAGACTAGTAACAAGGATCATTAAAGAAAATGCATGGTTGTGGTTGATTAACGAGTGAATAGAGAAAGTAAGAGTCTTGGGTTCTTGATCTGGCTTACAAACGTCGTGAGATATTTGTCATTTTCAAGCACCGAAGCATTTTTGTTTTTAATGTTTGGAATTGATCTTAATAATTAAAAGAAGCATGCTATAGTATCTATTCTTTCTTCTTTTTTTTTTTTTGTGCTAATTTCATCTTTCCTATCTTAAATAATTGATTCTTTGCTTTTCAGCTACAACTGTTTCTTAGGAGAAATGGTGCCATTAATGACTCTATGAAATACTTGTTATTGCATTACCAATCTGCTTGTTATTCATGTAGTTCAATGCTTGCAAATCCTGGAAAAGACTCCTTTTCTCATGATTTGTTGAGTGCAAGAGATCAAACACAGCAAAGCCAGAAAGGACATACGATTTCTAAAGACAATTCCAATAGTAAGCAAAGCAGAGGTCATCAACATGACAAAGAAGCAGAGCTTTGAAGAGCTGTTTTCCATATTAGGGGTTGACATTCATTCTGATAACTCCCATATACACGAAAAGAAGAAAGGTAATTCTTTGCAAATATCACCCACACCATGTAGTCATATTTAGATCGTCTAGGATGCAGATTCGTACCACATAACATGCTTTCCTATAGCAGTTAGAAGTAATCTTTCATTCCTCATACTACGATTTGTACTGAAAAAATAAGAATTTTTCTGGATTATTACCTTATTAGTTAATCATCTTATGATATTTAACGTAATGTAATGTGATGGAAAAAAAACTTTGAATTTTTTCTTGTTGCTTTCAGACATTCAGAAGAACGTGGAGAAAATATTGAAGCTAATAGAAGAGGGCAATGAAGCAAAATCTGAGGCAGTTTCCCTCATAAAGGATTTTCACAAGGGCTACGAAGGTCTCTATGACCAGTATGGGCAGCTGATTGAGGGCCTAAAGAAAGAAACAGGGAAAAAAGGAGTCAGCTTGAATGATTCTGAGTCAGAAGAACACTCTGAAGGACACAAACCACAGTTATCTTCAAAGAATGTGGAGTTGTCGTCTGTGAAGGAAAACTCGAATTTTTACCCGGAAGGTGTTCTTAAAATAGATGATGTAGTCGATCAGATGATAGCAGCTGGGGAGAAAGAGAGAGAGGATAAAGAATTAGCTATTGTGAGCTTATCGAATAAGGTGAAAGAAGATGAGGCAATCATAGATCGCCTGACTATCAACGTTAAAGAGCTAATAAAGCATTTAGAAGCTAAAGAAGAAGAAGTTCGTTCATTGAATTCCCAGTTTGAGGAAAAAGGACAAAAATTAGTGATGAAACTAACAGACTTGCAGATTGAGCAGTCTGAGTTGTTGGCTGAGTATAACCAATTGAAGCATGAACTGGATACTGAAAGGAGGGATGCTTCTGATATTAAACAGAAACTCGAAGCAGCAAAAGGCGAAAATTTGAAGAATATGGACGAGTTAAATGAGGTCAATAGTACAGTGAAAAAACTAGAAAACAAACTGAAGCAGTTGAGAGATGAAAATTCAATACTAAACCAGAGTAAGATCAAGCTAGAGGAGGCTGAGAAGATTGCTGATTCGCGCAAGGCTGAAATACAACAGCTAAGCGATGCAAATAGTAAGTTGCAGGCTGACCTTGGTGCTGCAATACAGAAACAGGAAACAGCGATTTCCCACTTGGATGATCTGAAAAAGGAAAACATGGAATTACGTGAAGGGAAAAATATGAGTGCCTCAGAATTATCACCGGCAGACACTAAAATAAGGAACCTTGAGAGTGAATTGGAGCAAATGAGAAAGGAGGCTTCTACACTGCAGCAATCAGAGAAAGACTTGTACAGAAAAAATTCTGATTTAGAAAGCAGATTGAAAGCTACCCAGGAGAAACTTGACGAAAACACTATGCATGCAAACAAACTCCAAAAAGAGCCGCACTCCCAGTCTACCCAGAAGAGTGAAGTAGAAGAAGAGGTGAAAAAACTTGAACAGAGGTGCTTGGAGTACAAGCTTCTGATGAAAAACTTGGAGGAAACACTAGCAAGCAAAATCGTGGCTCAAGAAACTCGGCTATCATACCTTAAATGCTGCATCGGTGAGCTTGGTATGAACTATAAGAAACAAAAAGATGTGTTGAAAGAGGTTTTTGTGAAGATTCACACTCTGAAGCTAGAGAAGGACTTCAAGGACAATGCAGAAAAACTTGAGCTGGAAACTGTGGTGTCCTCTTTAGAGAATGAGCAGTTGTCATCTGAAAATAGAAACTTAAATCTTAAAGTGGGAACTGCAGAAGAAGAGAAAGGGAGCTTGCAATCAGAGATCATGACCCCTGCAATTGGGCTGCGAGAAGATGAAAGCACCATAAATATCCCATCAATTGATTTCGAACATCTAAAAGAGCAAACAAAAGCAGAAGAAGATAAAGCTTATTCTTTAGATTCCCCAGAAGAGGACAAAGTAGGGAAATTATACAAGCTTTACGAGCAAATAAAGGTAGAGTGCATGAAGTTGACAGCTGAACATGAAATACTGCTGAAAAAACTAGAAGACAGAGAAAATGAACTTTCCCTGATAAAACGGACTCTGGATGCAACAGAATGCGAAAATTCAGAGTATATAGAAAAGTTAAAGAAGGCTGAGATTACTGTGAAAGAACAAGAAAAAAAACTGAGACAGTTGAGGGATGAGAATTCAGTACCAAAACAGAGTAGGATCAAGCGAAAGGGGGCTGAGAAGATTGTTGATTCAGGCAAGGCGGAACAGTTGTCATCTGAAAATGAAAGATTAAATCTTAAGCTGAAAGCTGCAGAAGCAGAGAAAACGGGCCTGTATTTAGATTTTGTGATCTCAGAAGAAAAACTGCGTGAAGCTGAAAGCACCAAAAAAAACCTGATGATCGAATCTGAGCAGCTAAAAGAGCAATTAAAAGCAAAAGAGGATGAGAACATGGAGTTGTTGGCTAAATGCGAGAAACTGCAGCGTGGACTAGAAGCTAAAGAGAAAGATGCTTCAAACCTGGAAGCAGCAGAAGGTGAAGATTCAAAGATTGTTGACGAGTTAAAGAAGGAGAACAGTACACTGAGAGAGCTAGAAAAGAAACTGAAACAGTTGAGAGATGAAAATTCAGTACTGGGCCAGATTAAGATCAAGCTAAAGGAGGTTGATCTCCTGTCTACCCAAAAGAGTAAAGCAGAAGAAGAGGTAAGAAAGCTAGAGAAGAGCAGGAAGGAACTGGCACAAAAACTTGAACTTTGTGAAACAGAGAACGCTGGTGCATGTAAAGAGATTGCAAAGCTATGCGGCGAGTGTCGAAGGTTCAAGTCCCACCTCCTCCGGAGAAACCAAACGCTCACTCGGATAGAAGGAGATTTGCAGTCTCTGCGGCAACAAAGTGATCAAGATTGTGAAAGGTTATCTTCGTTGGATGCCCAGCACAGTCAAAGGAGAGGGGATGCAGAGAATAAGAAAAACGAACAGGAACGAGGAAGTTAGATTGAAAGCTGCCATTTCCTCAACGATTATGAAGAGGAGGCAGAGCTTACGAAGAGGGTTAAATAGAAAGAAGAGGAAATGGCAGCTAGAAATGAGAAGGAAAGAGAGGCAATAAGCCAAAAGTGCTTCTTGTTTGGGCACCAACGTGGAATTTACAATCATCTGCATAAGCACTTCTCTGAAACTGTTGAAAGAATCGCGCGTTCGTAAATCACTCACTGGTGGTGCCTATCCTTTTCTCACTTTAATTTTGGCTACTAAGAGGGGGATAGGATCTAAAACTGACGTACAACGAGGTATAGAAACTAACTATCTTTCTTTCATTTCTTTTTTTTTTTTTACTAAATTGATACTGCACTTTATCGAAACGTACAATTCGTTCACAGGAACTTCCGAGTCTGTAAGGCATCCAAATGGTTTGAGACTTCTCTTCTTTGCAAGGTTAGTTCATTCGTGCTCTTCCAATCTTCCTTCCTCCGAAATTTGATTGCATTCATTTTCTTTCCAGATCTCTTCCCTCTCTTTCTCTCCCTCTCTTCTCTCTCTCTCTCTCTCTCTCTCTCTCTCTCTCTCTCTCTATTTGTGCGTCCTTTAGCCCCGAGTCTTTGAATGGATATATGTGTCAAGTGCTCGTGAATTCGTTCTTCGCTTGCTGACTTAAGTCGTGATTGTCTTGTTTCATTTTTTAATGTCATTGATGGTTAGACGCAAGTACATTCGCCTGCGTCTGGTAATAATCCTTGGCGGGTTGATGAGTGGTTGTGGGAGTTATAATTCTGTCTCGTTTTGGCCCATTGTTATCCTGAAACTATTTTGATCTAAAAGATAATATTGTTAGTCTCTCCACTTTGTGTCATGTAGAGTCATTTGATTTGTACAAATACCCCCCTCCCAGTGACGACGTATACACGTAAATACTACATAAGATGAACGTAATTCCTGTATGATTATGCATAAGGTCGTATACCTTGCTTCAATTTTTTCAATCATTGTATACGTGTCCCACATAGAAAATTAGGGATAGATGTGGGAAGCCACCAATAATCTGATGGAGTATCATAGAACTAGCTAAAAGATTAGGGGGGCTTTTGAAGCAAATTCCAAAGCTCCGGGCCGCACGTCATATATTATTATGATACACGGAAGGTGCTGAATGAATACAGAGAAATGTACATAAAGATTTCGTAATTTCCTGCGTAGTTAATATGACCGGCGTAGAAGAATAAAAGGCAGGTAAATAACTGTGTCTTAGGAAATAATTTATTAAAATTACCAACGAAATTACAAAAAAGCTACTGCAACTACATTATTATTTCCACAACACGGGGGTGTTAATCAAAGATCTCGAGCTGCAAAATAAGTACTGGATAAATATATCAACACTGGCCAGAGAGGCCTTTATACTCGGACATATTTTTCCTAGCTTATGTAACTAACTGTTCGCCTAGAAAACAACACTTGGAAGGCCGCCCCCACCTGCAAAAATTACAGTTGAATTCGCAACCCTCGCACTTCAGTCCGATATTCTCATTTCGACTCCAAGAATGTCTTTCACGGCCTCGTACGTCACAAAAGCAATCGCAATGGATGGCACCACCTGGAAAAACAAATGGAAAGAGAGCTCCCTATTAGGGCAAAAATAAACTGCGAATAAACTCCCGCATTCCTTGAAAAAGCCAAGAAAGGCACCAAGATGCCCTGCTTGTAAGTACAGTTTGGAGTTCTATATATCAGAACTCAGGATATATGAAGGTTTCGATTACAAACTTTCAAAGCTAAATATGATAAGAAACAGAAACATTTTTGGTTTTGACTCAACTCGCTCTAAAGAAGGCTCAGTTCAAAAAGATCCAAATAAATCAAAACGGGCTGCAATGCACCGCCATTTTAATATTATCCCGATTCTGTTTCCCATTTTTATTTGAATTCTCTTCGAGATGTCTGGAAACTCAAAGTTCTCAACAAATACAGAAATGCATTGGAACCGCCAAAACTGAAATTTTACCCAGATTAAGAACTGATACCAATGTATCAAACCAGGAGTAGTTGAAAGACAAGCAATTTAAGTGATAAAAAGAATACCTTCACTGAGTTGGGGATAAGGCCCTTGTATAAAGCTCCGAAGCCCTCATGACGCACGGTTTTCCTAAAGGCATCAATCATCCCAGTATATTCCAGTATCTCTTTACTCCTCCCTTCGGCCGTCACAATGGAAGCAGCATCCTTCCAACCCACCATCTGCATTCTCCTCCGGATTACATCGAGAGGGTACGCAACAGTCTGACCCACAGTTCCTGCGACAGCACCGCAGGCGAGCCTCGTCACCACACTCAGCTCTGAGTTCTCAGCAATACCAAATGGCTTGGTCTTGATTAGCCAGTCTTTTAACGACTCATAGACAGCAAAGTTTAAGCCAACATATGGGATCTGTAGGCGCAAGCAGAAATTAAGCTCGGAAACATGTAAATTATTACAACCAGAAAAGAGCAAAGCTTTTTATTTGCCTATAGAGAACAACTATGAAATTCATTTTCCTTTCCGTGAAAATGGTTAGGCCCTCCTCTTGAGATAGCTAGTGCATAGTAGGATTGGCATCCTTAATAATTAATTTTAATGTTTCAAAGTAAATTATTTGATAATTTTGCATTCAGACCAATCATCTACGTAACCAAAATGTACATTATTGGGGTTCCTAGAATTCTGATTGAATATACATATAATACACATACTAGATTAGCGTGCAAAAACTATTTGTGAAATTCATCAAAAGTAAATTGATGAACCAAAATGCTGTGATCAATAAAAGTATTAGCAATGCTAGTTTCCTTTGCTGAACTAAACGTATATAGGTGTGTCAAATATGAGTGACAATTCTTTAGGTGTTTTGAAATCAATTATATTATTCTAGCCAGACAGACAGTGGGAATACTGTCGGAAAGAACTTACAACTCCTATAACTGATGGAAGCCAGCCTCTGTACAGAGCACGAAAGCCTTCTTCACGGTAGACCGTGCCTAAAGCATGAAGCAATCCTCGATACTGGTAAGGTGACTTCTCAGTCTGCAGAAGAGGTGAAAATTTTTTAAGGTCAGAGAGAGAGACAGAGAGAGAGAGAGAGAGAGAGAGAGAGAGAGAGAGAGGGAGAGAGAGATATTAAGTAAAAGCGAAGTGGTCTGGGCCATTAGCCGAAGTTAAACAAGCACACATAAGGAGTGATGGTGAACTTAAACAGCACCTGGACGGTGATCCTTCCTCGAACCATGTCCATGGGATATGTAGCAGACATAGCTATGATTCCAGCACAGGCTCCAGCTCCAAGGCGCAGCACTGGAGTGAGCTCAGCATCTTCTGCAGAAGGTTAAAAAGAATAGCAAATTAGACACTTCCTAATAAGATGAAGGAAATCAAAGTTTAACAATTACATAACGATTTACTGAAAACTTGCCATTAGGTCCACGTATGCACATGTATTCAGGAATGAGTAAAGTGGGCATGTTGTTTCTACTAATAGATATGGCCCAATCATACGTCATGAGCCAGTTCCCAACAATTTCACACACTTGTGAAGTACATATAGGCATGTAAGTTCATTCGAAAGGTTCAACAGCAACATGCAATTGTGTGTGCTGGTGAAAGCACATATAAATATGTAGAAAATAACAAATGCTAGAATTCATGCAAGATATGGGAAATTTTTACAGAAGTCACTAGAGCCCAGAACCAAAGATTGTGTCACAAATATATCAAAAGCAGAAAACAACAGAAAACAGGACATACCTTTGCCAGGCTGCTGCCGATAAAGCCACAGAATTGCACTGTTACAAATACCAAGTATTAGCATGCAGGGAAGAGTGACTACATCATTGAATGTATATATCTTTTGAGTAATAAATAAAATTGAATTTCCGGTGGAACGTGTATCACTATTTAACCAGCTGGATGATCATATTAAGTAGTAGACAAGCAGATACTATATGTACATCCTGCACATGCACAGAAATTTCACCTACTATGCTCAGTTCGTTACAGAAGACATTTTAATCAAGCAAATGACCCATTGATAAAAGTCAATATTTCTCCAATCGTACCGACATATTTAAGAAAACAAAATGCATTGCAAAAGGAAAGTAGTCTGTGTCGCAAGTAAATGTGAGAAATATGGATGGCAATATGTTCTTAGAGAGGAGGCGAGGCATATATTTGGAAACAAGGAAAAGGCACAGCAAACTCCGGGTTTTGCAAACAGAATCATTTATTTGTACAATAGAGTCGATATTAAGCCCTGTGCCCCATGTTGTACTCTAACAAGCTAGAGAAGGGAGCACGTAACAACATTATGAGACTACAAGCACCTGAAACATTAAGCCCAAAAAAGTCTTACTAAGTTTGACCTACTAATTTGACCAATTGACCAAATGGGGAGGTTGTGAAGCTATTATCAACCTGGATGCTTGTTCATAGCTAAAGAACTTGGCAGCCGAATTGGGGACAATTCGTGCACAGTTAGTGCCATTGCCCTTGAAAAGTCCACGAAATCCCTCGGTTCTCCATATGTACTTAAGACCTTGAATTGTTCCATTGTACTTGATACTGTGAGGATTTTGGACCTACAGTATATGTTTAACAAATACAAATACTGAAAATTTAGAACAAATTTACAAACAGAAGACCAGAAATTAAAAACTATTTTGCACCAACAGCATATTTACTAATGACGAAAAATAGAGTTAGAATGGAATATGAGCTAAGGGTTCACAGTTAGAAAATTGACATCCAGAAATACAATAATGCAAAATAATGCTAAAGCTCTCTATGATATAGCAACACTACAAAGCAACAGAGAAAATTTTACAAAACAAATATCTTCATTCAATCACAGAACCTCACTATTAAGCTCAGAACTCAAGGTAATGCCAGTAATGAAAGGAAAAAAATGGATAAAAGGGGGTTTCTACATGCAGATATGCAATTTGTTATTTCCTAACAATGCAATAATATAGCATTAAACAAACTGTTAGGAACAATGGCAAGAAGATTATTAATCTCATTGACTAAATTTAGGGTTTAGAGTTTAAGATCGATTAATAGTGTCATATGATCATAAAAAGTTCATCCGATACTGCGTGTACAACAACACAACCGGTGAGCAAATATTAGATTGTCGAAACTTGAACGAAAGGCAGCAGTCATGCCTGTCGGTACTTTAACAGCCTAGATCTAATGTCTCTTACGCCAAGGACAGTCCCATATCACATTATCGCCTAACAATACATTGAAATAGAGTTGTCTATGCTGATACGCACCCTACAAGTTGCTAAAATGAATAGCCTACAATTTTTACAATTTAAGGAACTGGAATAGAACACAAGGCAACTTTAATATCCTAAGAACTCGCAAATTTACCTGGAGCAAGATTTTCAACCGCTCAAGAGGAGCAACAGCAGTACGCGACCTGCATGAAGAACACCATATCATGAGATATTTGTATGGTAGAAGGCAGAAACAAACAGAAGCAATGGCACACGAGACAATGAGAACACCTAATATTCATAGTTTCATAGTCAATCAAACAAGACATCAAGAATGTCTCAGCTACTCATCCAATAATATTAGGGTTGGCGATACCGCAATATAAATCCTCAGAAGTTGTACATGACGGTCATATTAGTTGTAGCCACACAATCCTATTGTGAGCTATATCCTCCCCTAGCCATATGTCTTTCTAAATGACATTTGATGATGTCATTTAGACTTCCTCTTCCTCTTTTTGATGGCGCATGGATCAGAAATCACCGATTTTAAGGTAATATAAGGCGTAAATTTAGGGCTTTCAATGTAATATTTTTGCAGCCAAAGGAATCTAGTTTGGGTTACTTTAGTTTCAACTCAGTCGGTCATAATAAACTCGATTGTATGTACATTGAATATCTAAAACTTTGTGCATCGAATATCATACACTTTGGCATTATGTGGGACCTATGCAGAGAGTATGGATTGTGTCAAGCTAGTCGCCCCAATTACAGCGGGAGACATCCATTTGATTCCCAAATCAACTTTAATAAATTAGTTTCACAAATCGCCAAAATTATTCATCTACATACCAGCCACACATACAGTACAACCATCAGTACACACAAAATTATTCATCTACATCTCAGCCACAAGTAAGGTACAACCATCAGAACAGGCACATCCATTAATTCTAATTAATTGTACTTAATGACATAGTCACAACAAACCAGAATATTGATGCGATCACCAAATATAGATTAAAATAAGCTTGACTCCATGTTGCATGACATCAAAATACCACAGCATGACCAATTATTTCCGCTCCTACAATGAGGTTGTCTCTGTCTCTGACACAGTCAATATATGCAAAAAATTGCGCATTAGGTTAACAAAATATCCCTGTAGACACTGGCATTTCTATAAACAAATACATTAACACGTCATCTGCATAGAAGCATCAAATTTCGGTTAGGGTTCGTACGCATAAGAATCAATACAAGTCACAAGCTCGGCATCAAAAGAGAGGATTCAAAACCGAAATAATCGAGGAAACATAAGAAGCAAAGATCGAGGAAATGGGAAGGGGGATCGGAGAGCTCACACTCCACCGGCGACGCCGCCGGCGACGAGGGACTTGCAGATGCTGAGGACGGCGTGGCCGGGGGCCTTCACGCCCTCCCTCGCGAGCTTCGCCTCCTCCGCCAGGTTCACGATCGTGTTCACCGCCGACTCCCCCGTGCTCTTCCCCACCACATCCTCCGACGCCATCACAAAACGATAAAAAAAAAAAAAAAAACCCCTAGACGAATCCCCCTCCCCCCTCCCCCTCTAAAACCAAACCCTAGGTGCCGCGATTCTCACCAAAATCGTCTCCGTCGTCTTCGTCGGCCGGGGCGAATGAGGGTATCGGATCTCGTGCGAAGCTGGATCAGAGCGCGTCCTCCTCCATCCCCCGAGCCTCTCTCCCTCTTCTCCGGCGGCGGCAACGGCGACGGTGGCGAAGAAGGCGGCGGCGGCGGCGGAGAGAGGCGGGGTGGAGAGGATCCGAGCTTGGGGTTTAGTGGCGGCTATCCATTTGAGGGTTTTATAGAGAGAGAGAGGGGGAGAGAGAAGGGGTGAGGAAGAGAGAGAGAGTGGAGCCTCGGGGGGTTCGCTTGCTAACGGGCGCGTCGCCCCTGTTACTTATACAAAACGGAAACCTAAATCCGTCGCACGGGCGCCCCCCCTTCCCGACCGTGTAGAATGGGGCCCGCTTATCCGGCGAATTTACGATTTTACCCTCGAGGCGAATGTGTGGTCGTGCGGGCGTAATGATTGTCGCTTAACTTTACGATTTTGCCCTCAAAGCATCCGTTTAGCATGAACATGACGTCGTTTAGCAGGTTAATTGACGATTGTGCCCTCGCGAGAACGAGTGACGTGGTAGTTTCATCGTGAGGGCATATCTATTTGTCCGTAAATAATTTTGGTATTGAAAATAACATTTATTAAAATAAACTAAAAATTTTATAAAATTATTTTTATATTTATTTTATTAAAAATTATAAGACTAGTATATTAGAGGGTGTTAAAGAAAAATATAATAGTTAATTTTTATTATATGA
Source organism: Aechmea fasciata (assembly GCA_025177825.1). Classification (NCBI taxonomy): domain Eukaryota; kingdom Viridiplantae; phylum Streptophyta; class Magnoliopsida; order Poales; family Bromeliaceae; genus Aechmea; species Aechmea fasciata. Next base: position 6,892,824 of record CM045928.1, on the reverse strand, counting down.
TCTATTTTTTCTTTTGTAATTAACTTTACTTATATTTTATAATAAAATTTATTATTATACAAATATAGTTATGAGTATATTTAATTAATTTAGGTCGAACTAAACTGCAGAAATGGACTTTTGAAATTAATTTTATCCTGCTCCATTTTTGATAAATTCGGTATGCACTTAGTTTTATGATTTTACCCAACAAAACTATTTTTGAAAGCTGAGTTTGAGTGAATTTACGGTTTTGCCTCTGAGAAAAAAATAAGTGGCTGAGAATTCAGTTTCTTTTTTCTTTTTTCTTTTTTTACTATGTGATGGTAAAGTGAAATATATATATATATATATATATATATATATATATATATATATATATATATATATATATATATATATATATATATATATTATATAGAGAGAGAGAGTGAGTTTAATACTTGAAAAGTATCACTTGGGTGCTTTAGTGTTTTTAATCCTTGGATGGAGAGATGTGAGGTTGAGATATGGTAGGTGGTAGTAGGTGGTGGTAGGTGGAATAGTGTTTGATCCAAGGAGTATTAGTAATTGGGATGTAGATCCAATGGCTAAAAACCTAATAAAGACCATGGGGATGATACTTGTAAAAGTATTCTACTCAACTCTATATATATATATATATATATATATATATATATATATATATATATATATATATATATATATAGTGCTTAATGACTTGGTCTTATTATTTTAAAGTTCTCAAAAATTAAAGTTTCATTTAAATTAAAAGATCTTGTGATTAGGATGATGTGCATTAAGTTTTAAAAAAATAAAGAATTATGAATGAAAATAAAACTTTTTAGAAATTTGAGGACCAAGCGTGCAATTTATCAATTGAAAGCATACAAAACACGATCCCAAGTTCGAATTATAGTAACTTATATTTTCAGATAAATTTATTTTTAAAAAAATAAACAAATCAGATAGCAAGCTATCTTTCTCTCTCCCTCAAAAAAAAAAAAACATACAAAGCTCAAAGAAAACCTTGTCTAAAGGTCCGCCCAACGGACGTGGGCTACGACACAACAGAAGGCCCATTTGGCCAAGTATTTTGTAAATGGATCCGGCCCGGCTCGATTGGTCGAGTTAGAAAACTGAAAAATGTCACAGGCTCGTCCTTTCTTTGATTGACTCGGCCGTCGCCTACCTTGTTTGGTTGGGGGTTAAGGGGTCCCTTAACCCCTATTTTATTTCCAAACATCCTAAAAATAAAAGAGAGTGCTAATAATCCACCTCAACGTGCTATTCCGCCAATTAATTCCATCTAATCCTATCAAATTCCAACCAAACACTATTTTCTATTCATAATAACCCACTATCTTTCTTATCCCACCTACTCCAACTAAACACTATTTTTCACTATCCCTTTAATTAACCCCCAACCCAACCAAACACAAAAATACCTAACCCTACCTTAACCCCGAACTTAAGACTATTCCCCGGAATAACTAGCTTTTTCCTTAACCTCAATCAAATCTGCAGAAATTTCTGCAGTTTTATTATTCGTCTTGGTGAAAAATTCTGGGCCCGAAGATAAACCTGATCTGATATGACCCAGCGTTTGTTGGGGTCTATATCCTATGAATGATATTATTTATTCCATGTCAGGGCCTGCATCTACACATCCTAACTAAAATACTTTCCCCTAGGTTTGGGTAAATAAAATGATTCAACCATAGAATCAGGTTTAGAGTGAAAAAATTGGTATTTAAGAATGTTGAGCATGTTATTTAGCTCAAGAGTGAGAAAATCACACAGGCAAAAACATAGGCCCAACATGTTTCAAGTAGAGAGGCCCAAGAACATATGCCTTTTTCATTGTTTTGGGCAACTTAAAATTGTTTCTACATATAAGTTTTGTTTTTTTGTTTTTTGTTTTTTTAGAGATAGCTTAGATAGGTAGCACGCTACCCGCGCTTCGTTTATTTAATTTAGAAATAAACTTGGCTGGAAATGTTAATCAACTAGGATTCGAACTTGGGTCTCGGATACCAGCCACCAAGTCCTTTGCCACTTACTCTAGGATAGTCGGTCATATAAGTTTTGTTGTATTGGACCTTTGAGCTTTTTTTTTTCCATAAAAATTTGAATTATCAAATCTCTTGCCTTATGAATTTTCTATAGTGTCGTCAGCACTCTTCATTCCCAATATTATAGTTACGATTTAAAAAAAAAAAATTGAGTATGACTTGATACTAGTTACTTTATTAAAAAACGATTATTTCATATGATACTAGAGTAAGAAATGTTAAAATATTCAACAAGGATGAGCGGAAATAGTAAACTTCAATATATATATATATCCGAACATTTACATTAGTAGATTCAAGCTCAGGTCCAGTTTCAAGAGTTTGGAGTAAACTTGGTTAGATCTTGTAAATAAACAGATTCATTAAAGTTTGAAATGAATTCGATCCTTATTGAGTTCTTGAGAAGGCTTATTAATTAATTAACTAATCTTTTCACCTAGTACTTGTGCTTGGTTAAACACAAACCTGTACATGTATATATATATGCTTAATTTGGGCTCACAAAAAAAAAATTAAACTTTTATTAATTAACCTTTAACTTCACCTAATACTTGTCCTTTATACTCCCCCCCCCCCCCCAAAAAAAAAGAAGTCCTCCCCTGCTCCTCTCAATTAATGTTGACTTAGATTGGTAGGTAGAACGCGTAGAATTAATTTAAATGCTCCAAAGAAGTTTACATATCAAGACAAATGTAGGAAAGAGTAATGCTACATGCATCTCAAATTGTAACTCAGAATATTATTAATGAATCAGTTTTACACACAACAGTAGTTAGTCTGTGGTTAGCTTATCGAAGTTGATGTCTATATAAGCTGTTATTTTTAAAATTTAATAAGTTAAACTAATCTCGCCCTGTTATGCACGTAAAATTGATCCATACGAACATTTTAAACTACAATAATTTGATGTATGTGTAGGCTTATACTATTTTGGAATTACTAGCTAGAGTAATTTCCGCCTGTAAATATCCCTCTTTGTGTTGCTTTCTAATCTGGTATATTAATTTGTTGATTTTTCTCATTTGAGATGCTTCTTAGAATTAAGATCGCTACTCCAAACTTTAAGCAACATTATGAAGACCAAAAAAATAGAAATTAAATTCCATCAGTTCATACTAGTCAATGTGCGTGTTTCATGAACTTGTATACGAAAAGAAGGTAGTGACAAACGAGTAGGAATAAGTTTGCGTCGATCTCACTACAATTAAGCCCTAAGAGATCTCGAATTCAATTTCTACGCTTATTATTTTTTAAAATATATTTCATATTTTAGGTATGTGCATGATGAATGCGAAAACTAGATAGTAGTTGGAGATTTAATTATTACATTAATATAATGTACAAATTTAATTGCAGAAATGTTGTAATAAACAAATTTAAGCCATAAATATGACAACATTTGGAGAGTGTAATTAAGCAGTAAAAAGGAAGGGCAATTAAAAGACAAAATAGTAATCTAAATGACACATTAATGCATGTTATTTACTTTTTTTTTTTAGAAAAAAAAAACTCTCTTGTTACTATTAGTTATTGCGCATGATAGATCATGCTTCCCCCTTGTATTTATCTACATCCATGCATAGTTTTTCAATTTGTGTGATCGGTTTAAGTAAAGTTTCTTTTAGGGACCTATAAACAATATTTCATCTAAAATTTAGAGAAAGATAGCAATTAATATGTTTTTGGTGTTACATAGCAGCGTCACGTGTGAGCACGTGACAGTAAAATCATTTGAATCGGAAAGGATTCTGATTCGATTCTTTCTTATCTAATACATTTTCTAGATAATAATATTTTTATTATTACTGTTTACAGAGGTACCTTGGAATTTGGATACCTAAAAAATTTTGAAAATTTAATCTATAGAGTAATTAATTTTTCTCATATTCGACTTGCCTCTTGAACACGTGACGAACACGTGACCCATAAGAAGACAGAGGAATGACCAAAATATTTACTACAATAAAAACGGTGTATAGCGACGCTTTTAAATATTGGTACTATGTCAAAAAAAAAAGTGTTGCTGACTAAATTATTAATACTTTTAAAAGTATTGCTATATGTGGGGTTGCTATATGTGGGGCCGCCTTGATATTTGGCACTCACTCCTCCAACGATCTGTGGCTAAGGGACACGTGGCAATCGTAACCCTTTACGGTTCCTGCGAGATCCTCGCGGTTGAACTCCAACCACCGGTACCCTATGGGCTGTTGTGGTGAAGGAAGAGAATGAGAGATGGTGATTATTTTTTTTTTCCTTTTCTATTTATAATAATCGGGCCGAGTGGGCGGGGTTGGGTTAGTTGGATTGAACTTTATATTTAGACCTTAATAGATTTTTTTAAAAAAGTTTTGGTATAAATGAAATACTTATACAAAAGTGTTCTAAAAATATGTCCATATAATCTAATTCTTATTCTTTCTTCTCTTTCTTTTTTTGCTTTTTTTTATTTTCGCTGACCCTCTTTTACTGCCTCCGCGGTCCTCCATGACAGTAATGAGGGCAGTGTCGCGTCCTTTTCCTCAGTCACCGCCTCCCGGCTCTCTGCGATAGTAACGAGGATACTGTCACATCCTCTTCATTCGTCACCGCCTTCGCGGCCTTTCGTGACTGTAACGAGGGCAACATCATATTCTCTTCCTCCGTCTTCGCCGGCGCAGGCATCGATGCTGGTGCCGGAGGAGGAGGGCTCGATCAGAACGAGCACGGGTGAGAGCGGAGCAGACAGAGACGATAAGGTCGTGGTCGAGACAGTGCTTGCTGTCGCCCATGAGGGTGAGGACTAAGATGCGACTGCGTTTCTCCAAGAAGCGATACCCGCGAAGCTACTTTTGGAGAGTGTAATTTTCGTCCTCACCACGGGCGATAACGAGCACTGCCTAGGCCACGACCTCATCAACTCCGATAGCTTTGCTCTCACCCGCGCTCGCTCCGAATCCTCCTCCTCCTTCGGTGCCAGCCCACTACAATAGAATTAGGTTATAGAGACATATTTTTTGGACACTTTTGTGTAAGTGTCCAATTTATACCAAAACTTTTTTAAAAAATTTACTAAGGCCTAAATATAAAGCCCAATCCAATCAAAAACAAAAAGTGCCTCTACTCAACCAACCCCACTCAGCCTATTCGGCCCGATTATAAATAGAAAAGTATAAAAAAAAAATGATCACTATATTTTTTTTCTCCGTCGCAACAGTCGACGAGGTAATGTTTCGGCGGCTGGAGTTTGGTTGCGAGAATCTCGCAGGACCGTAGAAGACTATGATCGCTATATGTCACTCCGCCACAGGTCACTGAAGGAGTGGGTGACAAACATTAAGACGGCCCCACATATAGCGATCACATATATAGCAATACTTTTAAAAAATGTCGATAATTTAACCAGCAACACTTTTTTTTTTAGTTGTACCGACATTTAAAAGTGTTGCTATACACCTTTTTTGTTGTAGTGGCGTCGGTGCTTGCACAAGCGAAGGCGAAGAAAGATGATGCAGCGATATTCTCGTTATCGTTGCAGAGGGTCATAAAGATAGTGGTGGAGAAAGAGGACATGGTGCTGCGCTCTTTACTGTCGTGGAGGGCCGTAAAGGCAGCGAAAAAGGATCGGAGAGAGAAAAACAAAAAGATGAGAGAAAAAAATAAAGGTACTTTGTTCAATTTTTTAAAAATCTGATTCAAATATGTAAAATTTAAAGAAAAGGGCTATATTTACAAAATTTCAAAATTAGTAAATTTTTTATATAAATTGGCCATCTAACTTTTAGGTATATATTTCATACTTTCGTCATTTAAAAGTATAAAATTTAACCGATCGTTCCTAAAACAAGTGGCAAAAGGTTTGGTGGTTGGTATCCGAGACCCGAGTTCGAATCCTAGTTGATCAACATTTCTAGCTAAATTTATTTCTTAACGAAATAAACGAAGCGGATAGCGTGCTACCTATCTCTTAAAACAAAAAAATTTAAAATTTAAGCAAACGATCAAAAAAAAAAAAGAAAAATGTTAGAAAAAGTATGAAAAGATATGGGATATTGACCACTGAACAGTGAAGATGCGAGATATTTATATATATAAACATCAACTTTTGAGTGTACATGTAGAGGGGGCGTGGATCCATGACAAATACATTTTTGAGTGTAGAGGTGGCGTCGATCCATGGCCAATGCTTTAACTTTTACTTTTTTGACGAGGAAAATACTTTTTTACCGTGTAATGATGAGTCGAAATAATTTTGCACAATACATTTTGCATGTTTTCAAAACAAGCAACATATTCGTGCACCAGCACAAGTTCTGTTTTTTTGGCAATCCAAAGTGGTGGTGTCGAAAAGGGAGATAATGAATGGTGTGGATGGCTTTTGAGTCCCACCGTTTCATGTGTTGGTGTTAAGTGTACACAAGTCCATGTACATGATCCTAATTCCTAAACAAGAATCTATGCACTATTGTCAAAATCACTATGCATCCCTATCCCTATACGCAGTACAATTAATGCTCCTTGCACAACTTCTAGTTAGGTATAATTTTATGTCTCTTGCATACTAGATTTTACAAAATCTTAAAAAAAAAAAAAATTCTAGTAAAAAAAAAATAATAAGACTAACAAGGGGAAATAAAGGGTTTTGGATACGTGGGATGTACAAATAGCATTACCTTTTTTTTTTTCTTCTTTTTTCATTAAAAAGCAAGATGTTTACTTTATTTATTTTTTTAAAAAATAAATTTAGTTAGAAATATAAATTAATTAGACTTTAAACTTAGCACGTGTATTTACCATTAAGCTCCTAGCTAACTATGCTATATACGGACGGTAGGTACGTAACATTGCTATTGTATAAAACTTGACGTGAGTCATGTACAATAGTGCATTTTCATGTTGGTACCTGTAATTTCGAGAGAATAGTAGTATGTTGCTATTTTGTTTATTTATTTTACGAATGAGCTTAGCTAAAAATATGAAATAATTAGATTTTAAACTTAGAATCTTGGTATCGACCATTAATTAAATTCTTTAGCACTCATGCTAACTTGGTGTGTCTTATGTGCCGACAGTCTGGAGACAGGTGATCACCTGTTGCTCGGATGTGTCGTTAGCAAGTTCATATTTTTTCCGCTCCTTAAAGACTTCCACGTTTCCCCCTCCACTGAGGACGTCATTACTGCATGGGAGGAGTTGTCAGGGAAGGGGTTACCGGCTGACATTGCAAAAGCTCAGATAACTGTGGCAGCCACATGGTGGTTGATCTGGTATGAAAGAAACAATGTGATTTTTCGGATGCTACCAATAAATACTATATCTATTGCTCATCCTGTCGAAGTACTAATGAAGGAGTGGGCCAATTTATGTAGAGTTGGGCGGCGATGACAACGTTTGTTGCACTCTTCCTTTGGCGCTTGTTATCGTGTTTTCGTCTTTTCGTGTTTTCGTTGTTATATTACTTTTTTTTTCTGTGTTTTATGTTTTTTTTTTATGTTGTTTTTTTATTGCCTCCTCGAGGTCTTGGCTGTCTCACTTTATGTAGCTAAATTCACTTACTTAATGAATAAAGCATGGCGGCGTGCTACCTTTCTCTAAAAAAAATGCAGAATAATTCGATCCATCATGTTTTTCGTGACCGTAACAAATTTACTGATAGTAGTTTAATTTATCTGAAAAAAGGTTTACAATGGACATATTTTTTGTGGGAGTTTACTGATATACCTAATTACATTTTGACCTTAATTTGAAGCGCCCCCAAAAGGATTTTCGTAGTTAGCCTCAGTGGCTCCTATTACTTAAAATATATATATATATATATATATATATATATATATATATATATATATATATATATATATATATATATATATATATCTATAGAGTTAAAGCATGCTTTATCAATAAGACGAAATACTTGGTGCTACCAAGGTTTCCGCCGTTAGATCCATCCTTTTGATGATTTTCACCCGTTAGATCATACTATTCAACTAACCACCCATTAACCACATCATCTAATCCGCACATCTCTCAATCTAATGGCCAAAAACTTGGTAGACCAATAGTGCTATTAATAGCATAATAGTCTAGTTATATATATATATATATATAGGCTAGAGTTACTATCCTATTAATAGGATAGGAGCACTTGTCTATCAAGTTTTTAACCCTTGGATGAGAAATTGTAGGGTTAGGATGATATTAATCGATTAGAGTTGAATGGTCCCCTAGGGTTGAGTGATCCCCATTGGGTTATAGTATTTAATCCAATGATTAGAAATAATGAAAAGAGTTGATCCAAGGGCTAAAAAATTAATAGACAAGTGCTCCTATCCTATTAATAGGATAGTAGCCTGACTCTCTCTCTCTCTCTCTCTCTCTCTCTATATATATATATATATAATTGCTCCTATGTTTTTAAAAGTACCAAGTTATTGGTGCTTGTAAAAGTATTTAGCTTGGATTAATAGATGTCTTTGTTAGGATCGATGATGTGGTTGGGTTGAGTGGTTTGGTTGAATAAGATAATCTAACGGATGAAAATGATTAAAGGCATTAGATTTAGCAATTACCGTCATAGCCTTTTAAAACGTAGATGTTAACGGTAAAATACGCGAATGCAGTGGCCGGACTTTATATGCGGGTATATATATATATATATATATATATATATATATATATATATATATATATATATATATATATATATATATATATATATATATGTATATGTATATATATAGGGGACCAAAGGAATTTTCAATGGTGACTCGTGAACCTATTAAAGTCACACTAATTAATTTCCAACTTACGTTTTGGGGAAAAAAAAATGTACTGAGCAACATATGGTCAAGTCAAGTGTTCTCACGAACCAACTATTGCAATAAAAGTTAAGTTCATGTACCATGGCTTCTTTAGTTAGTTGACTTAAATTCTCGCATAGACTTAATTCCCGCATAAAAATCACGCGTGCGTGTCCTTCATCACCATGCACCTTATAACAGCACCTCCACTATATGAGTGGAGATATTATACATACCCAAGTAATTTCAAAAGTACACTAAATCAAAAACGCGAATTCAATTCGGTTTATCATGTATTTGAAAACAATGATATTTAATCTCGTACGTATTTGGGGTTCATCCCTGTTTAATAAAAAAAAAAAAAATCTCGTATTTTATCTCAATTTTTATTTTTTTTTAGTACTTGTTGAACACAATTGTCAATTAAATTTTGATAATTTCTTGCCACTGTTTAATTTCTTCCAAACTGATATAAATTTGGATTATTTCGGAACTTATGATCACACTCTTCGATTAAAATATTTTAATCACTTAATCATGTAAAACTCAATGTCTAAAAACCGAAAATTCGAACTATATATCTATAGTTTATGGTTTAAAGCTAGCTCTCCCACTTATTTTCATTCCATATACACCGCCGTGTTAAATATAGAAATATTTAAATATCATTCTTTATCTACGCGCAGTTTAAGTTTTTGGAATATAAACGGTTGTTTTATATGGCATCGAAGTAGGTGGTTCTGAGTTCAAATCATGTTTGGCTCCCAGTATTATTAATTTTCTCCCATTTAATTCAAATCTACATCATGGATCTATAAAAAATTTCAAGCCTAGACGTAAGAAAAAATGTTAAATATAAAAATATTTAAATACTATTCTCTATCAACTTAATACTGTGGACCTACAAAAAGTCAGGAGTTCAAACTTAAGAAAAAGCGTTAAATATAAAAATATTTAAACACCGTTCTTTATTAGTTTAAACTTTTAGAGTACGTGATAGAGTACCATAATTGTTTCACAACCTAAGTCCGACTCTCTAATAATTCTCTCTACTATGCTAAAACGCAAGTCCTCACGGTCCTACGTACAAAAAATTTCAAATTCAGACGAGAGGAAAAATATTAAAAATAAAAATATTTAGATATCATTCTCTATCAACTTAAATTGTGAACCTACAAAATGTTTCGAGTCCAGACATGAAAAAAAATATTAAATATAAAAATATTTAAATGCCATTAATTTGTTACTAACTTCAAATTTTAAAGTACAACAATTATTTCATAAATTGAGTCCACTACAACAAAATATGTTTTAGACGACGCTTTTTAAATGACGCTTTCTTCTAGCGTTTTTAATATTTAGAAATTATCGACACTATGATTAAGCGTCGTAAATAAACATATTTTTTTAAAATATTTATATAAATTTTTCGAATCTATATTAAAACGTCGGTATATATATCCCGACATGTTTATTTAACGATTCTTTACACGACGCTTTTACAAGCGTCGGGATTATTTTTGCTGACGTTTTAAAGCGGTACTAAATATCATTTAAAGTGTCCTTAAATGAAGTTTTTTTGTAGTGGTTCGACTCTCTAGTAATTCTCTACTATTCTGAAAAACAGGCCACACAGATATATAACGACAGCCTAACAATACTTTTTATGAAAGATAAAGAAGTACTATCAAACTTTGATTTTAGTGGGACTTAACCCGCCCAACAAGTCGAGTTCCGAAAACACTGCTTTCGCTGCAGCAAAAAGTGGCCATAAGTAGCTAAAATTGTCGCAATTTATGCAAAATTTAGTATATTTTAATTAAGATGCACGTTTTTGTGTGTTTCTTCATGAGGATATATAATAATTGAAGGTGCTCCTCTATTAATTCTAATTAATAATATTATGAATTGGACCACACTTAATTCAAATGATTTGAAGTGTTCTGAACATCGAATCTTAGTTGATTCACATTTCTAGCTAAGTTTATTTTTAAATGAAATAAACGAAGCGGGTGGTATGATATCTATCTTAAAAAAAAAAAAAAAAAAAAGGAAGTGTAATTCCAAAGATGTCATTTCACATTATTGATTAGCTTGCAAGGGCTTCCGAGGACTTGTTAATTTGTGATTAAGAGACATGAAAACTATAGGTGGAATTGCGTTACAGTTATGCGGAGAACGAAAGCTCATGAAATTAACCTATTGATGGTATCGCTCACCTACACTTTGGTTACAAAGTTAAAATGAGGACACAGCTATATAGCTAGTTTCAGTAATGGTGAAGTATGATGATCATGTGTATATATATATATATATATATATATATATATATATATATATATATATATATATTAAAATATTGTGTCGGTTGCGCATTTAGTCGTCAAACTTTAATTTGTTATGTCTTAGTTTTCTTACTATCCGTCAAACTTTAATTATTATGTCTCAAGTTTCTTACAATCCGCGCGTCAAATCGTACCACTCCGAATTAATTCCTTGCGCTTAATTGAATTTTTTTTTTTTTTTGAGAAAAAGATAGTAAATACAGTTTCATACGCTCATTCATTAAGGGTGTGTTTGTTTGGGTGAAAGTGAGGGAGAAGTTGTTTACGCCACTTTCGTTGTTTGTTTCTTTGTAATTTTTACGGCCGAAACTCGAGTTCACCCAAAATGGGATAATTGACTTCCTCCCACGGGGCGAAGTCAATTCCGGTGAAGTGCAAAGAGGCAAAGGAATTTGTTAAATTTGGTTAGGTAAGTTTTAATATATTTTTTGTCTAATTTGTATATTTAGAAAATGATGAAAAATAAATTTATTAAATTTTAATAATTTTTTAATTTTAGAATTTTATTTGGTGTATTATTATAATTTATATATGCAAACAAATAATATAATTTTTTAAAATTTTATTTTATAATTATACATATATATAATTATATACATTATAATTATATTAATTTTTATTTATTATAATTTATTATTCACTAAATTATACTTTTTACGTCATCTACTTCCTACTAAACAAACAACAGAACTCGCAGAACTGCACTTTCACAATTAGAAACAAACAGCGGAAGTGAATTAATTTTCTTCCTAACTCCACTTCAACCCAAAGTCCACTTCCACCCCAAGTCTACTTACGTCGAAACAAATATACCCTAAGCAAAATGAATTAGGCATACAAGGTGGAAGTAGCTAGGGCCTCCAATGCAGGGGAGAAGAAAATAAAGAAACGAGAACGAAAAAAAGGAAAAAAGAAAAAAAGAAAAAAAAGAAAAAAAGGAAAGTAGCAAAAGAAAAGAAAAAGGAGGGGGGAATCAAAGAATATCGATCCAAGATTTTGCTAGAAATTTGGTGCGTTCAAGAGCCCGAGTTATATTTGGAGACGTCCCTTGAAAGATAATGTGTTCCTTTCAGTCTAGATAACCGACCAAATTGCTGTCAGTAATTAATAATGGACTTTTAGGTTTCTTCGCCGCGCCATGAAAGATGGATATAGTAACCCATAGGTCGCTTACATCACCTGAGTCCGTAGTGAAAACCTCAGGTGCTGCCACTGCCACTGTGAGGAGAAGGTATCGGAAAAAAACGCAGTGGCAAAAGAGGTGGTCGCAACATTCAACAGTAAGAGAGAAAAATAATGGTAAAACTTAGATAGATACAACACGCTTGTTTCATTGTTTAAGACTAAAGAATAATTTACTATCCGTCAAACTATATATTTCGTACAACTCGATTAATTCCTTGTGCTTAATTGTATTATTTAAGAGAGAAATAATTGTAAAACTTAGATCGATACAACATGCCTGTTTCATTGTTTAAGACTAAAGAAAAATAAATTAAAGTTTAAAAAATAAAATACTAAATGTAAAACAAATAATTAATATGTAATTATTCGGATGATCTAATCCATACAAATATATGAAAAGTGGGCCCTCAAGTGCTACTACAATACATCCTGCAATATTATTGATAATGTGACAATATATCAACATTACATTATAATTATTAATTAATTACTAAATTTTAAATATTATTGTTAAATTCTAAGTGCAATCATTGTATCCTAAATTTTAAGCCCTAATTCCTCTACACATACATACATACGTACATACACAAGATCTATACTCTTGATTTTTTAAGCCCTAATTCCTAAATTTTTTAAACTATTTAAAACAAGATCTATACTCTTGATTTTGATTATAAGACTCATATCTTTATTTTTTAGAGAATATTCATTTTCAATCGTTCATTTTTATGTCCATTTGATGAATAAGAAAACAATATCGAAAATGTATGAAATTTAATTTCTAACACTACAAAAAATGTTACATTTAAGGACGCTCTTTTTTATATTTAACGATGCTTAAAAGCGTCCCAATATATTCCAACGTCACTTTTGAAAGCGTCGGTCAAAGCGTCGGCAAATGAAGAGTCGCAATGTATATATTGACGTTTATACCAAGCGTCGGTAAAATACATTCTGACGCTTTAAAGCGTCAGGATATATGTTTTAAAGCGTCCGGATTTTTAAAATACTGACGCTTTAAAGCGTCGAAAAATTAAAAATAATAGTAAAATTTATCATCATTTCATTTAATAAATTATTTGATATCGTATGACGACGCTTTTTGAAGCGTCGGTATTTTCTATATTGTAAAAACACTTGGAGACGCTTCCAAGCGTCGCCTAAAAAGCGTCCTTATATTAACTTTTTTGTAGTGTAAACACTTCAAGTGGTATAGATCATGTTCAACTGCATACCGATCGTTGATTTGGAGGCTCTATCATCGAAAACAAATGGGCCAAGAATATCAGTTTCTTACTACCGATAAGATTCTACCAACTCTCTCCCTCTCTCTCTGTATATATATAAAAGTTAATTCATCAATAATATAATGGGGCACCTAAAAATGGGTCCCCCAAGCATTTCTCTATACTTTTTTATCACCAAACTTTTAAATGATGAATATTCTTGTTAATCTTTTTGTCTGCTGATCGAAACACCCACCATGTGATTTTGTGCCAATCTTTGGGGCCATTAGTTCTAACTTGTCTTTTAGCTTTTACTTTTTCGATCTCTCCTTCTTTTTTCCAAGAAGTTGCTAGTTTTAATTAAGACCCATTTCTAATACTATATAACGAATTTTCTGAGAAGCCAAGAGGTTTTTTTTTTTTTTTTTTTTTTTTTTTTTTTTTTCAATTTTTGGGGTGTACTATAGAGTTCGGATCAAGCTCCGACCTAAAGAATTATTATTATTTTTTTTAGTAAAAACCGTGTGCGCATTAAATAATTATATTTTCTATTGGTAGACGTAACTCGAATCCGAAATTTCAAGATACCCTCCAGAGTTGTTAGCAACACGCGCTAGAGCTCAGATAGCGTGCTACTTTTTTCTCAAAAACACGCGCTAGAGCTTGACGGTAATTTTCACAGTTTACTATCACTTGTTGCGATAATTCATAATAAGAAGGAAAAAAAAAAAAACAATTTGACTGATCAAAGTCAACAAAAGCATTTATAAGCTCGAGAGATGGACTCAAATTGCCATCCATAATTAATGCTTTCACATTCGTGGTGTCATATATATAAGTACGTGCAGGTGTTGAGCGTGTTATACATAACTCATAACTCATAGTTAGTTAATTGATAAAAATTTAGTATGAATATAATACATATAAAATTTATTTTTTAATTTTTAAATTCGTTAAAACTTAAAAAACGAATTCGGTATAAAATATAAAATATAAGATAATTTATATTTAAAAATAAAAAATATAAATTTTTTATCCATATTTTTAATAATTCGAAAATAATTCTCGAATAATTCGGCTGGCCAAAAAATTCGCGAATAATTCAGATTTTTTGGAAAAAATTCGTAAACAGACCGTTTAATTCGGATTTTCGAGTTCTTTGAAAAAAAAATCGTAAACAGATCGTTTAATTCGGATTTTCAATAATTCGCGAATAATTCGTGAATTAAGTAACTAGACTACGCGAATTAAGTAACTAGACTACGCGCGCGCACGCGCGCGTGTGTGTGAAATATATATTAATTTACGAGAACTCTTTTGTGATGCGTTTAAGGTGATGGGTCAACTTAGGAAATGTCTCCGAAACTATTATGTATTAGTACGAGTGTTTAACTACATATGAAAGTGTGATGTTCGTTTTGTTTGAAAATTATTTGTACTTGGCCTCGAAATTTCACGATGAGTCGACAAAGTTTGATGCCATTGTAGGAGAAATTATTGCATTCATCAAGCTTTCGATATCTAAAAAGATAATTATATAAAAAAATATATTAACTGTGCATTTTTAGAGTTCAAAAAATCAACAGTGTAGAGAGAGAGAGAATATTTGATTCATATATAAGAAATATTTAAACGCCTAGAACTTATATTTTCGTAGATATTTTAACATGATAGAAAAGTAAATTTTATTTTTGAGACTTTTATAATAAAATGTTAGGACGCATCATCAATGGATGGAACAGAATCACATGCATGTAAATGTATGAATATATTTTTTGAAATGCTCTTATTACGTAAAACTAAAACATTATCATTTGAAATTATGTAAGTAAACGGTCAATAAGTCTATCAAAAAAACATAAATTTCTAATTAAATGATAATATTAATTTGAATATTTTATAGTATGTCACATTATTTTGATAAAGAAGATCGAGGAACCCAATCTAGCAAAAGTAATGCTTCTTTTCTATGGAATTTCGAATCATGTACATACTGGTGGTTCCCACTTTAGACCGTACGTAGGTTTTGCTCTCTTTTTTTTTAAAAAAAAAGAAAAATAAAAAATTCGAAACCTATTGCTAAGGTGATGACGAAACGGTTTGATCACCTGTTCATAAATTGCATATACGCTAAATTCATTTTATTGATAACGGTTGAGGGTGTACAGCCGGGGGAGTTGGGAGGTGACGTCCTTTCGGCGTGGGATATATAGGTGGGTGGATACGAAGGGCCAACATTGTACTGACAATAGGACCACAAATCTATCGGCTTGTTGGTTCTATCGGCTTGTTGGTGGACCATCTGAGAGTGTCGGAATGAAATGATTTTCAGAGGGGTGGAATTGAACCCCCTACGAGTTGTCTGCAATATTAACCGGTTGTCAAATCTGTGGAAACAATTTCTTTCGGTGAATCGATAGTTTTTTTTTTTTTGAGCCCCGGCTGCCTCACTTATGTAGCTTAATTCACCCTTTCAATATACGCAGCGGATAGAATGCTTGCTATCTTTTTCTCAAAAAAAAAAGAAAAAAAAGAAAAAAAAGTAAAAGATGATCGAGCTCCCAAAAATTCTACTTCGTACGTGCGTATTATGTACGTGTTCTATATATTTATTTATAGTTGATCCCATTTCTTTTCTATTATTATTATTATATATTATTATTATTCACACAATTTCTTTGCGATAAGATAAAATATGGGTCGTTTTCATGAGAGGGAGAGAGAGAGAGAAATTAAGATGAGGTTGTATCAAACAATTAATTAACCCACGTTTTTTCTGTTTTCATGAAGGAATCCATCGATCGTCTCCACATAAATTATAGAGTTGATAATTTAAGATGCTCTATATATATATATATATATATATATATATATATATATATATATATATATATATATATATATATATATATATATATATATATATATATACTAGATGCATGCATACAAGTACTTGTTTGCACTTATATAAAAAAAAAAAAAAAAATCGAACATGAGGATTCCTATAATCTTCTGAACTTTTTAAGTTTTTAACCAAGTTTTACTTAATTTGGACCTGAAAGTTTTAAATTAAATATTTTAATGAATATATTATATTATAAAATACTAAAAAAAATATTAATTAATTGGTAAATTATTAAGATACTGAAGAATAATGATTGTTTTATATTTTTTAAACGAAGAATTAAATAGAGCAGTAAATCTTGAATTATGTATAAAATATAAGTACCTTTTCTATCACATATTAATTAATATTACTTGATTTGATTTTAGTGTACCTAGTAAATTGAATTGTGTGACATACTTGTAATAATTCTAAAAATTCGAAAATGAAAATATAATAAAGTAAAGTTTGAGTATCAAAATGTCACGCAACTCATAGTTTGAGGATCAAATGTGCAATAATTTACTCTAATACCACCTCCTTATTTATATAGCTAAATCATGTCACTAAACTGGTCGATTTATTAAAATAATATATATTACTCAAATGAACCTACACAGCATTGAACCTCACTTTTTGTCTAGATTCAAGACAAATTAATGTAAGCATCAGCAATTCTACTCCTACGTACGTGTATGCCCAAAATAATATATAGTTTCAACTTTCAAATAGTAGAAACATTATAATATTAAGAAAAAATAAGATAATACCGAATTCCTAAAGTAATAAAGATTTGGTGGTTGATAGCAGACAGAGTTGAATTCTAGTTGATTAATATTTCTAGCTAAATTTATTTTTTAACGAAATAAACGAAGCGAGTAGCGTGCTACCTATCTCTCAAAAAAAAAAAAGAAGGAAAAAATAGGATAATTAAAGCTAAAAAAAAGAAAAAAAAAAAGAAAAAGAAAAAAGGAAAAAGACAAAGTTGGTTATAAAAGCAAAGGGGAATAACAGTGAACCATGATACTTTGTGCACTTTTTCTTTTTTTGGCCACTACCAAATGCACTTACTGGATGTGTAAGGATTTCTCACATTACATTCACATAATTTTTATAACACTTTAATAATTTCATATCGGATAAGATACTGATTTCGATTATATTTAGTAATAATAACTGGGCTTAAACATTTTAGGTCGATGATTTAGGCCCAACGGGTTATTGTTGCTTGCCAGTCGGATTGTTGTAATTTTTATTGCAGATATTTTAAAATCATAATTAATTTAACGAACGCTATTTAGAAAGCTTAAATTATTAAATACAAAATATTAAAATATTTTTGTAGAAAAAACGATCTGTCGCGTATGATATCAAATCAATTTTAACACTCCCTTCATTGCAAATAATTTTAAATACAATGTTTTTTTTTTTCCATCGGCTATTTAATGATATAATTTTTTTGTGTATTATTATAATTTATTTTTCATTATCTCTTGTCATCAAACAAATAAACTAAAATATGCGCTTTCTATCAATTTTTATTTCTTTTTGAGGTTCTCCGAAAACATACAAATAAAAAATCATCGTATTTCGATTTCAAGCTTGTTTTTATGAATCAAATGCTGTCCTTTTCTATGATATATAGATTCTTTATAAAATTGATGGATACTTCGCACTTGACCGGTAAATTTTAAAAAATGTAATTTATAAAATAACAATAATTATAATTATAATTATTATTATTATTATTATTATTGTAATTAAAGTGTGGTATATATTGTGCATGATACGTACACGATATACACGGAGTACTGCGCTGCGGCTGAACATTTTCAGTGTCACGGTGGTGACTAAGCTTACTTACCTGACACGCGGGGCCCACAGTCGTGGGTCCCACGTGTCAGAGACAGAATCAGTTATATACAGCGGCTGCATGGAAGGTAGTATCGAATGTACAATGTCGGCAGCCAATTTCGGCGTGAAAAATTGATTAATTGGACTTTGTATTCCAAATATAACTTTATCACTTAGCATCTTCTTTTTTATATAATATATATATATATATATATATATATATATATATATATATATATATATATATATATATATATATATATATATAGAGTTGAACTAGAATCTTATCGGTAGTAAAACGGTCGTTTTGCTACCGATTTGTTTTCGATGATAGAGCTTCCAAATGGATGAGCGGCTCCGTTAAATATGATCTAAACTATTTAAACTACCTAGAAATCAAATTTCACGGACTTTCGATATTGTTCTTTTATCCATCAAGTGGACATAAAAATGAGCAATTTGAAAATGAATACTCTTTAAAAAATGATAATAGGAGTCTTGTAATCAAGATCAAGAGTATAGATCTTGTTTTAAATAGTTTAAAGAATTTTCTAACAAAAATTCAATTGATTTGGATATCTTTACGCCGTTAAACGAGAAAACGCCTCTTATCGACCATTAAAATTATAAATTTTGAAACCGTTTGATCATTAGGCAAATGAAGTAAAAGATTTGAAATTTGATTTCTAAACACTTCAAATGATATAGATCATGTTCAACGAGTCGATCGTCAATTTGGAAGCTCTATCATCGAAAACAAATCGGTAGTAAAGCAATAGTTTTACTCTATATATATTCTAGTTTAATATATATATATATATATATATATATATATATATATATAGGTCGCTACTATATTTTTATGAGTATATAGCCTCTTGTACTTATAAATTTTTTGCCATTAGATCAACCCTTTAATTAATTTTAGTTAGATTATACTATTCAACCAACCACCCACTCAATCCTAGGAGGGCTCACTATCAACCTAATCGTAACTCTCATCCTAATCATTTATTTTTTTATACGAACGGTTGAAAACTTATGAGTATAAAGGACTATATCATATAAGTTTAGTAGCCCCAACAAATATATATATATATATATATATATATATATATATATATATATATATATATATATATATATATATATATATATATATATATATATATATAGGGTCTACTATATTATTATGAGTATGATCGCTCTCGTACTCATAAGTCGTTTTTAGATTATAGAGCTTCCAAATCGACGATCCATACCGTTAAACATTATTTACATTTAAAACTTATAGAAATCAAATTTTATAATTTTTACATCATTTATCTTACGATCAAGATGTCACAAATTTGACAATTTTTAATGACCGGTATAGAATACTTGCCAGTTTAACGGTGTAAAAGAATCGAAATTTGTTGAATTTTTGATAGAAAATTCTATTCACTACCTAAATAAAGATCAATAACTCGATATTGAATTGAAGGATCCGATTATCCTTTTTTAGGACATCGTTCAATTTTGACCGTTCATTTTATGCCCGCTTGATGGACTTTATAATGATTTCGAAAATTTACGGAACTTATTTTCTAGAAGTTTCAAAAACGTTAGATCATATTTAACGGAGTGGATCGTTGATTTGGAAGCTCCATAATCGAAAACAACTTATGAGTAGTAATGCTCCAAACAACTTATGAGTAGTAAGGCTCCAATATTTATAATAGTATAGTAGTCATGATCTCTATATATATATATATATATATATATATATATATATATATATATATATATATATATATATATATATATATATATATATATATATATTATGAAAATTTTAAAATATCGCAGAATAAAATATAACCGTATAAAGATTAGCTTTATTTTCGACAAAATGTCATAAAAATAAATATATATTTTTTCTGATATGTAAAATAAAAGTTTAGACGATATTCATGTTTCCATTGTGAGATAATTAATCCATTAATTAATTTACCGTTCATATTATTTTGGAATTCATTTGTTTTACGTTCTTAATAGAGCGATTTTTTTAGTTTCCTATTTGTGTTCACAAATGCCTCCACTTATAGTTAACAAGTGTAAATGCCTAATGTTTTGTTCTTTGCTCTATTGTTTTGGGTAGTAACAAAAAGTATTCCTATTATTATTTGATGGTTAATTGTGCGGCCAAAAATAATTGTTTGAACTTGATCTGATGCCTCGATTTCAATTTTGGATTTCCTACCCAGCTCTGTCATTCATTGAATCTAAAATTTCAATCTTTAGCTCACCATACAAAATATATATAACTGTAAAGTACGGGAACAAAATTCGTACCATTCTAATTTGTTGTTGTCAAAATTATTAGTGAATGAAAGACAAATTAGATGTCTCTGACAACAACTATTATCTAAATAAGAAATATTCTTTTTTCCCAACATTTGTAGCTTTCTTTTACCAGCAACTGTTGGGTTGGCAATTCAGCTTGCCGTTCATGAATCGGCTCATATTCGAGTAGAAAATAAGTCCGGGATCGATCCATTGTTTAGTAATCGAACGTGAGTTAAAATTTTCAACTCTTTAGCTGAAATCTTAACGAGCCGAACATAACTTAGGGTTAGTTCGCTCATATTCGGCTCGATACACTTTGAATATATATATAATTTGAATTTTAGAGCAATTCAAATGTAAATAGATCTCCATTTTACAAATTTTAATTATTAAATTAAATTAGAATTTTTAACTTTTAATTTTTTTTATCTAATAGTAAGATTTACAATTTAATTTTTTGTTTGCGAGTAAGTTGAACTTCAGCTCGTTAATAAACGAGCTGAATTTTTCAGCTAGATATTTTAATAAATCAGATTATATTTGACTTATTTATTAAATGAACTGAACACGAGCGATCTGGGCCCACTCTGTGGCACCTTTTAAGTAACAAATGGGATTTTTATTTTTCCACTTCCATAGTTCCATGCATCTAATAAATAATTACTTTTTACATTATAGTGATAAGATAATGCAAGAATTATAACATAACTGTCAATGACATAATAATAAAACCCTCAAACATGTATATAATAACTGAAAAAAAAAAAAAAAAACTTAGCGGTAGTTCCTCAACGACGCATCATTAAGGAGCTTCCAATCTATTGAACGTCTCATTTTATTTCTACTTAAAATTTATAATTTTTCTCTCTAAAATTAATTTCTTTAATTTTAATATTATAAAAATATTTAATGTGTCATGAGATGAAGATAAAATTAATAGGTAACAGTAAGGGGCCGTTTGGTTGAATATAGTTGCGAAACAATGTAGTTAGAAATACATGCGATTTGCAAATCTTTGCGATTATAACTACTAGTACATTTGGTTTTCTGTGATTCAACAACTGCGATTACATTTCTTCTGTTTGATAATATGAAGCTGATAGTTGTATTTGTGAATTTTATCATCTCTTCAGATAGTGGTGAGATTACCTTCACTAAACATAAAATAATTGTATAAGTTTATTAATCATTTAAATTTGCTACTTATAAATAAATAAGTAGATATATATAATATTTTTATATTTTTCAACAATTCTTCAACTTATTAATCGACACATTTAAAAATTTTAATATGTAAATCAAACTTTAAAAATTTAAACGATTCTCTCAATTTTTTTTATCAAATTTAATAATTATAATTAATTAAAACTTATTAAATTAACATACATCATCATATTCTATAAAAATTTAGAAAAAAAATTATATTTATATTTTAAATAAAATAAATTTAAAAAAATTAATGTTTTGCCCAAAGCTTGTATTGTCTAAAATTTTTTATTATTATAAGTTTATTTACAAGTATTTTTATTTACCTATATACATATATTATTTATTTATTTATTTATTATTAATTTATGGGTGATTAAATATCACTCATAGAAATTTGTTGCGATTGGAAGCTAAATGCAATTTGGATATAGGTTAAATTACAATATTACTACGATGCGATTGGGCATTGCAGTTAATTATTACATCTTGAAACAGAAGGAATTGAGGCTGGCATTTCTGTTACAGCTTTGCAGTCGTGCAACAGCATTTAAATTGGAATTGAAAATTGTAGCGCGTTACAGCTAACGCAGTCACGTGCAATAACGACCCTAGTTGAGGCTTTCTAATAATGAGAAAAAATTAGTTGAAAATATGAATCAATTAGAATTTAAATTCGTATCTTCGAATACCAATCATCAAATCTTTTACGACTTGTTCTAAGGACGTTCGGTAATGATGGGATGTCGTTGGTGGAGCTTCCACTGAAGTTTTATTCTAATCACTGTGCACGCTAATAAAATTAGGCTCTTCTTAATGTTCTCTCTCCTGTTGCAAAGAGAGAGAGAGAAAGAGAGAAAGGCCCATGAGTTTCCACGGCTATAAATGAGGGCCAACCATCCTTGGAAGCTAAAACCAATCTAAGAAGCAATAAGAAGAGCTCTTTTCTTTTCTTTTTCTTTTCTTTTTTTTTTCCCTTCATTTTTATTGTTCTCTAATAATACTTATCTCGGAAGAGAGAGTGAAAGAGATTAGAAAAGGACAACTTTAATATAACATTATTATAATAATTATTATTATTATAATAATACTACTATTGTTTTTGATGGCCTTGTTTCTCTAGTTGTTGTTGGTTCCTCCTCAGTCTCCCCAGCAAAATATCGGCCAAAGTCGAGGCTCTGCTTCTCTCACCGAGCTCCTAGTAAGTTCCCAACGAAGCGAAAAAGGCTCTAATCAAAGGTAAAAAATATTAGATTTTTTTTTGTTTTAGTCTTAGTTTTTTGGGTGTCTTTTTGCAAAAAGAGAAAAAAAAAATAGTACTTTAAACACCTTTTTCAGATCCTTTTACTCAGTTTCTCTCCTCTGCTTCGATTTAACGAAAGCCTTTTTTGTACATAAAAATCGAACCTTTCCCTAATTTCTTTCGCTTAAATTAGCCCCTGTTTATGATGCCTAAAATATACAATCTTTTTTTCCATGTTTTCGTTTCTGGTTAACCCCTGTTTATCGCGTAAATAAAAACTTCTATTAGCCACTGCTTATGCATAAAAATCGAAGATTTTCCTCCTCTTTTTTTTTTATTTTTCTTTTCTTTTTGCGACCCAGTTAATAACTGAAGCTTTTCCATTTTTTTCGCTTAGTAATCCCCTGTTTATGCATAACAATCTCAACTAAACCTTGTTTTAATCCATAAAATCGAACCTTTTCCATTTTATTTTTCCGCTCAACTATCCCCGCATCAGAATCGAATTTTCTCCGCTCTTTCGCTTCAGTTAACACCTCAAAACCCCCCCCTTTTTTATGCATAAAAATTGAACAATTTCCATTTTTTCGCTTCCCTTTAAAACCCCTGTTCAAACCTACAAATCGCATCTTTTCCCCTTTTTTCGACTCAATTCGCACCTATTTCCCCCCTGTTTACGCATAAAAATCGCATCTTTTCTTTTGGTTTTTGCATTTTTGTAGTGGGGAGTATGACGATCTCGTGCGAGGAGAGGGTGATAGCTGAGTTCGAGGCGCTCACGCGCGACGCGGGGCGCGTCCAATCGGAGACGCTGCGGCGGATCCTCGAGGAGAACGGCGGCGCCGAGTATCTCCGGCGCTTCGGCCTCGGCGGCCGCACCGACGCCGCGAGCTTCCGCTCGTGCGTGCCCCTCGTCACCCACTCCGATCTCGAGCCGTTCATCCAGCGGATCGTCGACGGCGACACCTCCCCCATCCTCACCGGGAAACCCATCACCGCGATCTCGCTCAGGTATTACTCGTCGGCGTTACCACTATTTCTGAGCTGTTTCATATGATACCTATAATTTAGATATGCTTACGGGTAACATGGTGTTAGCAAGGATTAAAATGTTCATCGACACATACCTATTTACCGTGCAGTATCGTGCCAGTAAAATATCGACACGATACAGCTTCCGTATCGATAACACAACTCAAAATCCTCTATTTTCAAAATTAATAGGTAATTTTCTCAACAAAGTTTAAAAGATTTGATAGAAATATATAATAAATAATTAATATATTTGTTGGTAAAGAAAATAAATATTTTATGGCATTATATGTCGGCAGTCGGCACACACATATTTTTTTGATCGGTACGTATTGGCACAATCTAAGTCGCACCGTGTGGACAAGTTTTCGGTATAATTCTGTGCCACAACACTTTAATCTTTCGGTGTCGGAGTTCGGAATTTCTAGTTGAGGTAGTGCTAGTAAGTGTTAGGACAGTTTTTCTGCTTTTCGGTTATTTTCTATTGTATCAATATCTTGGGTAATTTGGGTAAATATGGTATCTGAGTCAACGAGTGTCATCTGTCGTGTCGATATTTAAGGTAACACGGATAATATGGTATCAGAAGTTTGCTCAGTTCTTCTACTTTTGTCAATGCACGTTGACATGATTTGTGTGATTTCTATTTTGCATGTGAATGGAGGTATTAAAGATTTTTTCACATCATTTATACACGGATTGATTTTGTGGATAATTTCGGGATGGCTTTTATTGATTTTGTCGCAGTTCCGGGACTACACAGGGAAAGCCCAAATTTATTCCGTTTAATGAAGAGCTGCTCGATTCGACGATCCAGATTTATCGTACCTCTTATGCGTTCAGGAACAGGTAGGGACTGAAAATCCCAAAGTACTTAGGATTTTCTCGCTTTTTCACCAAAAAAAAGAAAAAGAAAAAGAAAAAAAGACCCAAATTGATTCTCTCTAAATGCTGTACCTTTGCTTATTGTATACCAGAGCAGTAGTTGGTTTTTAATTTCTCCTAAAAGTACGGTCTTTTTGGTGTTTAAATGCTCCGCTTCTAGTTGAATTGTGTGAAAATGGATTCGCCGGTTAATACATTTGTTAATTGCCACTAGTCTCTGTAATATGCTTTCCTTCGTATGTATTGAATCTCATATTCATAGATCCAAATGTGAGGATGATCTTAGTCGCTTCATAGCTCAATAGAATATATATTTGTAATTCTACTTCAATTCGTTTGAGTGTTATTTGTAGGGAGTACCCGATTGGCAATGGAAAAGCCCTGCAATTCATTTACAGCAGCAAGCAGGTTATGACAAAAGGAGGCATCGTCATCACGACCGCCACGACAAACTTATTCCGGAATGACCAATTCAAGAACGCGATGAAGGATATCCAATTTCAGTGTTGTAGCCCCGACGAAGTCATATTCGGTCCCGACTTCCACCAGTCCCTTTACTGCCACTTGCTCTGTGGCCTACTCCACTCAAATGAAGTGCAGTTTATATTCTCTACATTTGCTCATAGTATTGTTCATGCGTTCCGTACTTTCGAGCTAGTATGGGAGGAACTATGTACTGATATAAGAGAAGGGGTCGTCTCCAGTAGAATCACTTCCCCCTCGATCCGAGCCGCCGTTTCTAAAATTCTAAGTCCCAATCCAGCTTTAGCCGACGCCATATACAACAAATGTGCAGGCTTAAGCAATTGGTATGGTGTGATACCCGAACTGTGGCCCAATGCGAAATATGTGTTTGGAATTATGACCGGATCGATGGAGCCGTATTTGAAGAAACTGAGGCATTATGCTGGGAATTTACCATTAATGAGTGCAGATTATGGATCCTCGGAAGGATGGATTGGCGCGAACATAGACCCTAAGTTGGCCCCGGAAAATGTGACTTTTGCTGTACTGCCAAATATTGGGTACTTTGAATTTATCCCTTTGGAGAAACCTGAAGGTGAGGAGGCGGATAATTGTGCTTCCATTCATTACATAGAATCGGAGCCTGTTGGATTGACGGAGGTCGAGGTCGGCAAAGAGTATGAAGTCGTCTTAACGAATTTTGCAGGTACTTCATTCTTTCTTTCTCTTTTCTATTTCTCTGCCTTCTTTCACTTAGTTCTTGCAGCTCACGTTGTCTCGTTAGAATGCTTAGAAAAGTTTACAAAGAATATTCCAAAATTGTGATTTGGATGGTATTATTATTATTATTATTATTGGAATTAAATGGTAGTTTGTAGGATGGCTTGTATAATTCAGCAGTACAGTATAAGTAGCTCAACGGGTTGAAATAATTTGTACTAAACATATAATGTTTATTGAATAACAAAGTTTAGAAAATGCGCTAATTTGTTTGCTTATTAATGTTGACAGGCTATAAAGATAACTAGCGATTCATAAGAGGTCATCGTTTTGCCATGTAGTGAACTTGTTTGTACCTATGTACTCTGTCTCTGTCATGTTATTTATGTTCATGATAACATGTAAATGAACCAACTTGTTGAGGTTCCTCATTTAAGTACATAGCTACTTGTATATACCATCTAGGTCTGATCAAACTAGATACTCTGATCAAACTCTTATGCAAAAGAACATTTATTAGGGCTAAAGTTGTTTCTTTTTCTCTTCTTTTTTTTTTTTTTCTTTTTTTCTTTTTTGATGTGCGGATTTAATAGGAGTAAATTGTGAATGAGTAGTTATGCCGTGACGTGTAAAGCTCAAATTACCTGGTAATTTCTCTCCAACTAAGTTTCCAAATTGAAAAAACAGGTTGCAAAGATCTTATCTGGGTCAAAAATCAAGTTGAGGTCTAGGAGGTCGAATTCATTTATGGATGATGGGTGAGTTTAAACCAAGTTGAGTTAATTAAGAAAAATCAGAAAAGTTTAACAAATCAGGACTCAAAAAAGAAAAGAAGAGACTAAATCCTTGCATTATTGACCAGGTTCCCACACCCCCCTAGATTTGTTATTCAGTTTATTGGCTTGGCACAATCTTATTCAATACTATACTGGATTTCTTCTTGGTAATAATACTAACTGGTAAAATTATTCCGCCATTTTGACTTAATGAGGTTTCACACAAATGAAGAAAAAAATGGATGTGCTGATTCCGTTTTCGCGTCGTATTTGAGGAAATATATGGTGATGTCTCACTCTTGCCGTGTACCAACTGATATACCAAGTTGTAGGACATAAAATTCTCTCCTTAAAGAGTAGACTTTTAATTTGTCGTATTATTTTTGTGTTGCCTCGATACGAAATAGGTTTGTACCGATACAGATTGGGAGACGTGGTTAAGATCGCGGGATTCCACAACTCCACTCCGGAGCTGCAGTTTGTGTGCCGGAGAAGCCTTCTGCTAACCATCAACATCGACAAGAACACCGAGAAAGACCTCCAGCTGGCAGTGGAGGCCGCTGCGAAGCACTTGGCCGCAGAGAAGGTCGAGGTTGTGGACTTCACGAGCCTGGTTGACCGCAAGTCGGACCCGGGCCACTACGTGATTTTCTGGGAGCTGAGCTCCGATGCGAGCGAGGAGGCCTTACAAAGCTGTTGCAACAGCTTAGACTTGGCCTTCCTGGACGCAGGCTACGTCGGGTCCAGGAAGGTCAAGGTGATTGGCCCGCTCGAGCTCCGCGTCCTTCGGAAAGGGACTTTTCAGAATATTCTAGACCATTACTTGGGCCTCGGCGCGGCGGTGAGCCAGTTCAAGACGCCACGGTGTGTCGGCCCGTCCAACAGCATGGTGTTGCAGATATTGTCTAGGAGTGTTATCAAGAACTACTTAAGTACTGCATATGGAAACTAGGCTACTTGCTCTCTTTTCTTTCTTTGTTTTTGACCTCTCCTTTTTCTTTTTCTTGTGTTGTGTTGTTGCTGTTGCTGCTTTTGAGTCCTAAATGCTGCTGTAATTAGGGTATCTCTCTGTGGTTTCTTTGCTTTGATCTAAGTTGTATGTGCATGCGAGTTTTGCTTCCTCTGAAAACAATTGAGGTTTAATTTACTTTTCTGCATATCTTTTCGCCTTCCGATATTGAATATAAAAATATAAGGACATCATTATTAGCTTAAATTTTGGAGGAAAATATTTTGGTTGAGATAGGTATAAGTTTTTGCCTCATAGCAATAAATTTAGGAGACTAAATAAGTTGCGTGAGATTGCAGCGCACAGTAGAATCAGTTCGAAATTTGTGACTGCTGTGGCTATGCCCTTTGGTGTGATGAATGTTTATCTCCTATCGGCATTCACAGTTAGAATAGTCGGTTAGCGGTGATGGAGGTCGGGGAGGGGAGAAATGTTGGCCGAAATAGATCCAACTTTCTGTCCCACAATTGATCCAGAATACTAATAAATTGAATTGGACAATAGGTCCAGAAGACTAATAGAAGTTTAGTGAGGCTGCGGTTTATAATTGACTCAACGGGAAGAGATATGATAATATATCCAATGTCCAGATGCATTGAGTCAGATTGAAGTCCATGAGCATAATGGTTAAGTCCTTTTTTTTTTTTTTTTTGAGAGAGAGATGGGTAGCACGCTACCTGTTTCGTTTATTTCGTTAAGAAATAAACTTAGCTAGAAATGTGAACCAACTAGGATTCGAACTCGAGTCTCGGATACCAACCACCAGACCCTTTGCCACTTGTTCTAGGGACGGTCGGTTATTAAGACATATATATAGAGCTTGATGTTTAAGGTTCAATATACCTGATATTTGCGCAGCAAAATGAGACTCTTCTTGCCTCTCTCCTGTTGGGTTGCGGGCTCCCGAACTGTACTAAAAAAGATTTGTACTCGATATAAGACAGAGCAGATTTATTGAATGGAGTCAAATTCGATCAGAGAATAGTAATCAAATTTAATAAAATTTTCTGTTGGTATTGAAAACCATCTATATCTATATCTCTCTTTGAATTGTGGATCCAAAAGGGGTACGGCGCGCACCTCCGCGAAGCGCGCGAGCCGGCGCGGGCGGGCGCCGGCGCCGACGAGCCGGTGCGGTCACGGGCGGGCGAGCAGGCACGGGCGCGGACGGGCGAGCGAGCTGGGGCGTGGGAGAGCAGGCGGCCGCGTGGGCGGGCGCGTGGGCGCTGGGGAGCGGGCGAGGGCGCGCCGGCAGGGGCGCGCGGGCGCGAGTCGCGAGCCGGCGCGGAGAGGCGGCGCGGGTGGGGAGGGTTTTACAAAAAAAAAAAAAAACGTGGGCTTACTGCAGCAAAGAGAGCAAAAGAGAGAGAGAGAGAGAGAGAGAGAGAGAGTGCAGCACATGGGAGAGAAAGAGAGAGAGAGAATGCAGCACATGGGAGAGAGAGAGAGAGAGCCAGAGAGTGAGATTTAAAAAACAAACAACAAATTTATTTATATATCTAACTCCCATCATCTCTCTTTCTCTCTCTCTCTCTATCTCTCACATACAAAAAAATAAAAAATTTATATAATATTATAACTCATATACAAAAAATAAAAATAAAAATTTTAATTTAAACTATAAATTAAAATTAAAATATAACTTTTAATTCATACTCTCTCTTTCTCTCTCTCTCTCTATCTCACATACAAAAAAATACAAAAATAACTTTTAATTCATCCTCTCTCTTTCTCTCTCTCTCTATCTCACATACAAAAAAATACAACTCTTTCTCTCTCTCTCTCTCTATCTCACATACAAAAAATACAACTCTTTCTCTCTCTCTCTCTCTCTCTCACATACAAAAAAATAAAAAATTTATATAATATTATGACTCATATATATACAAAAAATAAAAATAAAAATTTAAATTTAAATTATTATAAATTAAAATTAAAATAAAACTTTTAACTCGAATCTCTTATATCTCTTAGTTTGATAGATTGTGGCGGGTACGAGCAAACGCTTTCTCTCTCTTTCTAGCACATACAAAAAAATACAAAATTTTTTATTTATATATCTAACTCTCATCCTCTCTCTTTCTCTCTCTCTCTATCTCTCAGATACAAAAAAATAAAAAAAATTTATATAATATTGTGACTCATATACAAAAAATAAAAAAAAATTTAATTTAAACTATAAATTAAAATTAAAATATAACTTTTAACTCGAATCTCTTATATCTCTTAGTTCTTTTTTATATAATTTAAAATATACATTTAAATATTTATATTTATATATTTTTAGATAAATTAGTACCTTGTGGCTTTATTTTTTCTAATTTCCTAACTGGTTTTCTAGATCCCCATCATAGAAAATACTTAGTAGGTTAATTATTGCAGGTCGAATTTGAAGATTAATATCTCCGTAGGATTAGTCGGTATTCTATTCGAATTATGTTGGTATTGAGGTTTTGGGGAATGACCTCTCTTTTTATAATTTTGAGTGCCTGTTTTCTTTTCTCCTTTTTTTTGGAGATACTGTGTGTAGTAAACCAAATGATACAACATAATATTACAAATAAAAACTATACCGTACTTTTCTGCATACAAAAAACTATTTTTTAAAAAATCGTTTCACACATTCTCACTTTGATTTTGCATCCCTATAATTTTATTTTTATCTTTTTGACAGTTTTTTTTAAATATTTTATTAAATTATATATAAAAAACTACAGATATCTATATAGATATATCGAATATTTATAAATTGAAATAAATTACTGTTGTCGGAGCTTCCCGCCGCAACGCGCGGGTTCGATACCTAGTATCTGTTAATAGCAAAAGCTCTAAAGCAATCAGGAGTGTGGGCTCAGTCATGCATGAACCTGCACAACTCTATTATTTTGCAATTATTTCTCTGCTAAGTTACAAAATTTTCTTACACTTTATCAGGCGTTCAAAGTACTTTATCTATAATTATAATAATTTTAATTATGCACTTACACAGTTGTCTCTGTCTATATATCCAGCGACCACCATTCTAACTATTTCTAATAATATTCAACAAAACATTGATCGTCCCAGGTCCAAATGATAAAAAGTTTAATGATTGATATACGAAATCTTAAGTTCGAAACTTAATTATTTATATATTTTTTGTTAATTTTTTTAAAAATGAACAAAGCAATCGAATAGCATATTAACTTTTTCTCGCCTAAAAAAAATTAAACAAAAATTTGTTACGGAATAATTAATAACTAATTTTTAAAAGATAAAAAATGTAAAAAACTTATTTAAACAATAGACTATTTTAATTCAATTATCCGACTTTTCAAAATTTTAATAGATTTAGTTAGTACATTTTACACAATTGCCACAACTATAAATTTATTAAAGTAAGTCATTAGTTTAAATTTTGGAGTTAAAATATTATTGATTGACTCAAATTAAATAAATTAAAAAATCGAATAATAAAACTAAAAGTTTAATATATCACATAATAGTTTCAAAGTAATCTATAATTCAGATAAGTTTTTTACGTTTTACCATATTAATTAGGATTCCTTTTGGATTTTTGGGTGGATGAAACAATAATCATTAATGCGTGCCATAATGCAGATGTATGCCCGAAAATAATTTACTTTTTGAGATTATAATGCAGGAAAATAATTGCATGTCCTGAGAAGAGCACAAATCATGCATGCACCTTCCATCAACTTTGTACTGTAAATAATTTCTTTTCCTGCACCTTTTTTACTCTCCTTTAGTTCTTCTTCTTCTTCTTCTTCTTCTTCTTCTTCGCATATTCTTTTTGTGTATTCATGACGACTAAGGCGGACGACGTCGCCATGGTTTTGGTCTCCATCGTCTTCGTCACCTTCGCCCTTCGCCTCCGTTTGTTCGTCGATGCCTTTGCAGCGGAGGACGCAGAGTCAGCGAATGCCATAGCTGGGAAACTTCAGAGAGGTGCTATATATAGTTTATGATCACCTTTTACTCTTTATTTTCTTTTGATCTTTCTTTTAACCCCCGCGTCATAAAATTCTCCTAACTGCATTGGACTCGAACTCAATGTATCTCTAGTACTTTTTTTGAGAGATAGGTAGCACGCTACTCGCTTCGTTTATTTCATTTTGTATCTCTAGTACTTGAATTCGGCTGTAGTTGCCAAAACTGGACCGAATATCGGCCCGGGTAAAGTGTTGGAACATTTGGTCTGGTTCAACCAGTCGAGTCGAATCGTAGGCTTACAACAATTTGAGAACGATTACATTGAAATTTAGAAAAAGGGAATAAATTTGTTGAAATAATTTGACGAAATAATTAATTAAAAGATCTAGGACATAAAAACTACTTATTTGATCTCGAGCAGAAACCGGCTTCTAGATCTTAAGCATGCTTCTTTTTTTTTTAAAAAAAAAAAAATCTAACAAAACTTTGTGTGAAATATGGTGCAGAACAATGTGATCTCTTCAGGGGAAAGTGGATTGCAAATCCTGCAGGACCGGCTTATACAAATGCAAGTTGCGAATTCATCGATGCCCCTCGCGATTGTACGACGAACGGGCGACCCGATACAGAGTATCTTTACTGGAGATGGAAACCATACGGTTGCGAATTACCTCTATTTAATGCAAACAAGTTCTTAAATTCGATGCGAAATAAATCGTGGGTGTTCGTCGGCGATTCAATCCTTCGCAACCAATTAGCCTCATTGCTTTGCCTTCTCTCTAAGGTGCCTACCATTTCAATTTGAACTTTTTGGTTAAGGCTATATAGTATCCGAATTATGTGAAATTTATATTTTGGCCTCAGGTCGAAGAAGTTGTTCGCGACGAAACATATAAATCTAGCATATGGCACTTCCCTTCACACAACTTCACCCTAGCAGCAATTTGGGCTCCTTTTTTACTCAAAGCTAGCGACAAAGTCGATAACATCACAGTCCATCTCGACGTCCTCGAGAGTCGGTGGACGAGCCGATACAATGACTACGACTACATAGTAATTTCCGGTGGCCATTGGTTCCTCAAAACAACTATATTCTACGAGAACGACACAGCTATCGGTTGCAATTACTGTCCCGGAATGAACTTGCCTGAACTCCGTAGCGACTTGTCGTACCGAAAAGCCCTGCAATTGGCGTTTCGCTTCATCCTTAGCTCGGATCACAAGCCAATTGTTCTCTTTAGGACTTGGACTCCGGACCACTTCGAGTTCGGGAGATGGTACAGTGGAGGGGTTTGCAATCGGACTAAACCTTACGAAGAAGGTGAGTTTAGTGAGCACGATGCGGACCGGTTAATGCGACGGGTCGAAATTGAGGAGTTTGAGAAGGCGGTGGTGGTCGGGACACGAAACCGGACGCAGATTCGGCTTTTGGACATTTACCATCTTTCTCTTTTGAGGCCTGACGGGCACCCGGGGCCGTATCGGCGCTTTCATCCGGATTTGAGTAAGAGGACTCAAAATGATTGCTTACACTGGTGCTTGCCAGGGCCAGTTGAAGCTTGGAATGATATTGTTATGGAAATGGTGTTAAATGAGGGGGATTTTAGGTATTTATCTTGAATTTGACTCTTCCAGTTGGTCTCTGGACTTGTATGTTATACTTTCTCAAATAAGGTATACGCCTGTTCAATCAAAATAATAACAATAATAATAATAAAAAGAAAAAAAAGAATATATATATATATATATATACATCCTAGGTGATTAGAGTATAGCGGCCGTTTCACATGGTATCAGAATAAGAAGTTCTGAGTTTGAGTCATGCTAAGTTCCTAACATTATTAATTTTTGTAGTGAGCTAATAACGGAACTCTCACTATCAAAATACTAATCTTACTAGTAAATAAATGTGATGTATCTAAATTATCCACAACTAAGATATGCAAGATTGAAATAAATAAAGTTGAAAAAAAAAATCCAAGCACAACCACAACCACAACAACAACACAAAATTTACGTGGTTCACCCAAACCAGGCTACATCCACGAGCACGGAGAAATCAAATTCACTGTCAAATAAGAAGATTACAAAATTTGGTTAGAGATTACCACTCTACTACAATGGGCTTGCAACCTTCCAATCAAAATTCCTTCTTGTTACACCTTTTTTGAAACACCTTCCGATTCCGCGAAACCCGCTTCGAAATACTTCTTAGAATCAACCTTGGAAGTTTTTGAATCAAGCAAGAAGAAAAAGAGTGCTCCTCGTCCAATCCTTTCTACACCACTCTTCTCCATCTCAAGAAAAGAAAAATCTAGAGAGAAAAAAAAATGAAGAAGAGAACTCACTCTCTTTCTAAACCCAAAGCCCCCGTTTGATTGGGGGTGAAGGAGTGGAATAACCTCTTAACTCTCATTTTATTCTCAAACACCATAAAAAATGGGTAGGATTAGTTAACCCCATCTCAAATGGATTATCTCGGCTTAGCTAATCCTATCTAATCCCACCAAATCCCAACCAAACGCTATTTTTTATTCATAATAACTCACTATTCTTCTTATCCCACCTACTCCAACCAAACACTATTTTTCACTATCATGGAGTAACTCAAATCCCCAACCAAACACAAAAATACTCTAACCCTATCTTAACCCCAAACTTAATCCTATTCCTGAAATAACTAGTTTTTCCTTAACCCCGAATCAAACGGGAGCAAAGAGATTCTCTCTTAACACTACTTGGCCCAATATACCAAATGGGTCAACTAAAGTCCAAACCAATTACTAATTAGTTCATTACATGAGTTGTTGAACCAAACCCAAAATAAAACCAATTAGGCTAATAAGTGAATTTGATATCACTAACCCAACAATTTTCTTCCATTTAATTCAAGTCCCTGTCATGGATCTTGCAAAAAGTCTCGAGCTCAGACGTAAGGAAAAATGTTAAATAAAAAATATATAAACACCGTTTTTTAACAGTTTAAATTTTTAGAGCATAATAGTTGTTTCACACTGAAATTTTAGTTGAGTAAAGTGGTAATCCAAGGTAGATTAGTGGAAAGTGAGCCATGGAGCAGTTGAATGAATCGGCAAGTGAAGCATGAATTGATTCAGCAAGATTGACGACACAGAGTGATGTCTTCACAAAATTGATGGATAAACCTGAAGACGGTAGAAGGCCTGAAGTAGCGTCTTACATTTAAGAAGGTTGTTGACATTGGCTGTAACGACCCAGATCACTAGCAATAATAACTCGTTGGGCCCAACCACCGGCCAAAAATGCTTAAGCCCGGTTATTATTACTAGTGTCTAAGTCTATTATAAACCCAATGACAATCACTTTCCCATCCGATGTGGGACACTCCCCCTGTTAAGGCCCTGACGTCCTCGTCAGTCCAATCACACACACAGCCCTTTCCCATCCGATGTGGGACTATTGGGGTGTCACAGACTCCCCCTGTTAAGGCCCTGACGTCCTCGTCAGTCCAATCACACACACAGCCCACGATCACCAGGCGATGTGAGACTCGTCTCGCTAGCCCGTCATCCAGACGCCAGCTCAGCCGAGACTCGTCACACATGTCGAGTTGGTGAACCGGCTCTGATACCAAATATAACGACCCAGACCACTAGCAATAATAACTCGTTGGGCCCAACCACTGGCCCAAAATGCTTAAGCCCAGTTATTATTACTAGTGTCTTAAGTCTATTATAAACCCAATGACAATTCCTTTTCCATCCGATGTGGGACTATTGGGGTGTCACATTGGCATCGCAAAACGGAAGAGAGTCATCTGCATATTGCAGAAGAGGGCTAAGGCCAGTAATACCTAAAAGTGACAAAATGAGGTTGGCAATCGAGGCACACCGCGCAAATTTTTGTAAAGCATCAGCCACAAAGATTGGCAATCGAGGCACACCGCACAAATTTTTGTAAAGCATCAGCCACAAAGATAAAAAGACAAATGAGATTGGGCCTCCATTCTTAATCCCCCTCTATGCCTAAGCATCCATTTACATGGATGAAGCATCATGTGGAGGACAAGAGCTTAGAAATCTAAGTCGTGGTTCAGAGTCATACGCAAATTTAATTTTCCATCTGATTGTCCTCGCCGAAATTGTGAATATATATTACTATTTTACTGTTTTGCAACTAAAAATCTCTTAAAGAGAGGATGGACCAGTAATACAACCTATGTGTTGTGTGGATCTGAAGAGGAAACGGTGGATCATTTATTCACCTGGTGTGTTTTCTTTAGATTTTTAGTGGCGATGACCGTGGAGGACCTCCAGCCTAATGATTTGGGAGATGAGGTGATTTTTATATGGGATAGGTGGATTGCCAGAAGTAGCCCCCCGACTTTGCATACCAGAATCATAGTTAGTAAATTCGTGAATTTTTGAAAAAAAGAATTAAAGTTTGCGTATTTTTCCAAAAAATTCGGGAAAAAACGTGATTTTTTTTGGAGAAAAATACTTATTCGCGAATTATTCGCGATTCGCGAATAATTTATTCAAAAAAACGGCCCGTAGGCCTGCACCCGGGCCCGCGCTCGCCCGAGGCCCCGCGCTCGCGCATGCGCCCACGCACGCTGGCGCGCGCTCCCACGCGCTCTCTCTCCTGCAGTCTCTCGTGGGCCTCGCGGGCCTTCTACCTCGCCCAAAACAGAAAAAAAGGAATACATACCTGCCAAAAAAACAAAAAAATCCTTTTCCGAAAAGTTATGACTCCTCTTCCCTAAAAAAAAATAAAAATAAAAAAAATCAGTCGACCAAAAAAAATTTAATCTCTTATTATGGACTATTTTAATATCTTATTTACTTAATTATTTATTTATTTTGAGGCATAATATAGCTTGCTATTTTTTTTTTTTACTTAATTAGCTTACTTTTTTTGCTATTTATTCTTATATTTTTAAGAAATTTGAGTATTTATTTTAATGACATAAATCTTGAGAGAAAAAAAAACTTAATTTAATAGCAGAATTTTGTATCCCGAATTTTTAATTGATGAACGTATAATATCCGTATAAATCACGTATCCGAATAATTGACGAATCCGTTTTTTAGCCGTATTTTTCAACGAATTTAGAAATTACAAAACGAATTTTATCCGAATTATACCCGTACCGAATTTTTGCCGAATCCGAATTAACTAACTATGACCAGAATGACCTGACTTGTAGCCTGCTGGTGGGTTATTTGGATGATCCGGAATGAGGTTATCTTTCGTCAGGGTCAGCCGGACGCCACACGTGCAGTCTACAAGGTTAAA
The DNA here is from genome assembly GCA_025177825.1 of Aechmea fasciata. Lineage (NCBI taxonomy): Eukaryota > Viridiplantae > Streptophyta > Magnoliopsida > Poales > Bromeliaceae > Aechmea > Aechmea fasciata. Next base: position 6,855,623 of record CM045928.1, on the reverse strand, counting down.
CAGCTGTTAAACCTGTGGGAGCAACATATCTCATCTCAGAAGCAGTAGTTAGTTAGCTAGTTTTTTTTTTTTGGGCTCACTCTTCGAGGCATAAGTTGCCTCACCCTTATAGCTTAGTCCATCCTTCTAATGAATGAAGCAGGTAACATGTTACCTTTCTCTCAAAAAAAAGAAAGTTGCAATTATTTTTCAAATCAGAGAACCATGTGAAAACAATTGAAAGACAAAAGCAATAACTAAGCAAACAGTGCATGCACCATTCTATCAATTTGCAATTATTTCTCGGTTAAATTACAAAATCTCGCATCCTAGTTGGTACTCAAGACCCAAGAGCAAGTGACAAAAGGCTTGGTGGTTGATATCCGAGATCCAAATTCGAATTCTAGTTGATTTACATTTTTAGCTAAGTTTATTTCTAACTGAAATAAACGAAGCGGGTAGCATGCTATTTATTTTTAAAAAAAAAAAAAAAAACTCTCTCCATAACCAATTATCAGTATATGCATGCAGGAGAACAGTTTACTATTTGAGAAATGATGCACCGAAAAAATATATATATATATATATATATATATATATATATATATATATATATATATATATATTGAGAAAAGATAAGACGCTAAACCCGTTCGTTGAAAAAAAGTGAATTAGGCTACAGGGTTGAAGCAACTAGGGCCTTAAAAAAAAAAAAAAAAAAATCAGAACCGAATAATATCTTTCCACGCACCGAAAATAATTGCATGCCCTGAGAAGTCTATAAATTAATCACCTTCCTACAACTTCGCATTAATGTAATGATCTCTCTGTATACGCTTTTTTCGTCTTGTTGAGTAGTTTGATCTTCTTCTTCTCCCTTCTCCTCGCATATTCTTTTTGCATATTCATGATGACAAACGCAGAGTTCGGCCGTGCCGTCGCCACGATTTTGAGCTCCGTCATCTTTTTTGCCTTTGCTCTTCACCTCCACTGCTTCGTCCACGCTTTCGCGGCTGAGGACGCAGAATTGGTGAATGCCATAGCTGGAAAACTGCACAGAGGTGACGTAGTTTATCACTATTTCATTTTTCTCTTTCTATTCTCGACATCATAAAATTTTTTCAACTGCGACTCGAACCAAATATATTTCTAATAATGAAATTACATTATAGTTGTCAAAATCGGGCCGAACATTGTCCCGAATAAGCGTTGGGACATTTGGTCATTGATCGATCGTACTGCTGATTCAACCGATGGAGCACTCGGTTTACAAATACTATTTGAATAATTGCATTGAAATTAAAAAAAAAAAAAGAAGAAGAAAAAAACAAAATAAAAAAAACTAGATGAAATAAGTAATTAAAACCGAGTGGCAGAAGTTCCTAGCAACGTTTTGGCCGTGGATGTTATAGACCTCTGGAAACTACTCTCACATATACCTGACGCTGCTATAAGAGCTAAAGGACTAACCAAGCTAGCGGCTATTTGGTGGGTTGTCTGGACCGAGCGAAACAGCTTTATCTTCACTTCAATTCTCCCGGAAGTCGTTAGAGCCTTCGATAGAACAGTAGCCCTCTCAAACTCTTGGATCTCGCTCCTGTAATATTACGCTACTTCCTCTCTCCCCTTCACCTCCCTCAGAGCTTCTCTTTTCCTTTTTGGTTTTATTGCTTTTGTGCGATATTTTTGTTTATTTTTAGTTTGGTTTCAATTTTTTTTCGCCAAGGAAGCCTAAGCTGCTTCCACCCCTGTACGCTTAGTTCATTCTTTTGAATGAACGGTTATGAACGCGCTTCTCAAAAAAAAAACTTACTACATAAAAAAATAAATTATTTTTTCGTGATCAGCCGTGACTATCCAAAACAGTTGGCTATAATTTTTCATGAAACTGCGTAGTTTTATGAGGAACGCTTCTCATACAATTCATTTTGGATTTTTTTTTTTTTGAGAAAGAGATAGCGAGCTATCCATTCGTTCGTTGAAGCAAAATGGAGAACTACGTGGTGGAAGCAAAACAGGCCTCGTGAATTCATTTTGGATTATAATCTCTACAAATCTCTCATTCAAAAGCCTTTCCTTTCCTACTTATCTTATCATTTTTTTTTTTTTTTTTTTTTTTATTTTTTTTTTTATCTAGGATTAGTAAATCCTACAACCCCTTATCCCCCTTGGATAAGAGGATGTAGAGACTACAACATTGCTTCTTTTTCTTTTAATCCAGCAAACTTTTTATGAAATGTGATGCAGAACAATGCGATCTGTTCGCCGGTGAGTGGATTGCAAATCCTGCAGGACCGGCATACACGAATGAAAGTTGCAGATTCATCGAAGAATGTCGAGATTGTATGTCAAACGGGCGACCGGATACAGAGTACCTTTACTGGAGATGGAAACCATACGATTGCGAATTACCTCTGTTTAATGCGAAGAAGTTCTTGAATTCGATGCGAAATAAATCGTGGGTGTTCATCGGCGATTCGATCCTGCGCAACCAATTTGGCTCACTGCTTTGCCTAATCTCTAAGGTACATATATACCGTTTCTAGCTACTTTGATTCCTTTAGTTAGGGCTAGTGCCTGAATTATGCAAAATTACGTACATTTTGGTCTGCAGGACGAAGAAGTAGTTCGTGAGGAAATATATAGATCTATTATTTGTCACTTCCCTTCATACAACTTCACCCTAACAGCAATCACGGCTCCTTATCTACTCAAAGCTGCCGACGAATACGTCAATGTCACGGTCCACCTTGATGCACTTGACCCTCTGTGGACGAGCCTATACGGCGATTACGACTACGTAGTAATTTCCGGTGGCCATTGGTTCATCAAAACAACTATATACTGCGAGAATGATACAGTTATCGGTTGCTTTTACTGCTCCGGAATGAACTTACCCGAATTTCCTTGCGACTTCTTGTACCGAAAAGCCCTGCAAATGGTTTTTCGCTTCATCCTCAGCTCCGATCACAAGCCACTCGTTCTCTTCAGGACTTGGAATCCGGACCACTTCGAGTTCGGGGGATGGTTCGACGGCGGGGTCTGCAACCGGACTAAACCTTACAAAGAGGGCGAATACGATGGACATGCTGTGGGCCATTTAATGCGAGGGGTCGAAATCGAGGAGTTCGAGAAGGCGGTGGCCGCCGGGGCGGAGACCGGGGCGCGGATTCGGCTCTTGGACACTTACCATCTTTCTGTTTTGAGGCCTGACGGGCACCCAGGGTCATATCGGCTGCATCATCCAGATTTCAGTAAGAGGCTTAAAAATGATTGCTTGCATTGGTGCTTGCCCGGGCCGGTCGAAGCTTGGAATGATATTGTCATGGAAATGTTGTTAAACGAAGGGGATTTAAAGTATTCATCTTGAGTTTGATTCGAAACATTTGATCAAGAACACGCTGGATTAGCTAGACCATTAAGTACGCAAATAAGTGTCAAATTAAGATGTTCGCGAATGTAGCGTCTCTGATTATTTCAACATAATCAGAAGTTTGATTCCTGTGTATCAGATCACTTGTGTTGTATTACTATATATATATATATGATTCTCTGTAGTAATATAAAGTCAGATTTGGTTCATCTTAAATGTTCCAGTAATCCCCAAAGTAAATTGCATTCTATTCCAAAAATGCCTCTACACATTTAATCCTGCTTTATTCGAGTATCTTACAAGTAAAAAAAAATAATTAGCACTCAAAAGTTGTGGAGAGCATGCATCAAACACTATACAGTGAATTTTTTTGAATGAGTATAAAATTAGTTTGATTCGCTAAATATGATAAATTTAATTTTAAAGATATTTAGTTTATTAGCATCAAAGCCCATCAAATGGGAAGCAGAGAGAGGCTCAGCACACATATTTTAGGAAAATCCACCATTTTATTTTTTTTTTTTTAAAAAGAAAAGATAAGTTAGAACCGTTAACATACTTCGGTAAGAAAAACAAGCGAACAGGATGAGAGATTAGGAGATCACCAAAGCAAGAAAAAGCAAAAAAATAAAAATAAAAATGTTTTGCATTTTATGAGATTCAAATTTAAATTGAGTTTGACTTTTATGAAGATGCGACAGTTTAAAAAAAAAAAAACAATAAAGATCCCATGCATTCATAAGTGCGAATAAGTCCACCAGTAGCTGTCGCGACGAAAGTTTTTTATGGTCGAAAATCTTTCTATTTCGCTCTAACCATAAAGCCTGCCAAGTAGAGGAGACGAGATAATCCATCTTTTAGGCTACTAAACAATGGGCAACTACTTTTTTTTTTCCTAATTCTTTTTAAAAAAAAGTTTCAATCTTGATTATGAATCAATTTCATTTCAAAAATAAATTCTAAGCACCAAAAAATAGTATAAATATATAGAGTACTATTCGAATATCCCGCCTTTTAAAAGTCTTTTATGTAGAGTTCTAACGAAATTTGCATCGAGTGAATAGAAAAATACATACTCGAATAACAACGAATTTACAGCTGATTGAATTTGCAATGCAATATCAGATCAATTCGATTGACCCATTCACCATGCATTTGAAAACATATTATATAAATGGGGCTCCTCCACGACGCTTCAATCTAATCCATCATCGAGTGCCTGGTAATTAAGCTCCATCTTTAGTTACTGGTGCTTGAAACTTTGATAACTATTCCTAATTATAACAACACCTCAAATTTTTTTTTTTTTTTTTTTTGATTAAACAGGAATATACTCTATTTTAAGAAACAAGAGAGTAAGAAAAAAAAAAACAAAACCCGTAGATGCCGGATATGAAAGAAGCACTCAAGCAGTCGAGATATTTTATACTGTCACACTTACACCACGTCATCAATAACAAGTTAATCATATTTTTTCTTTTCAAACAAAAGTACAATAAAAATATATTTTTACAATCATAATGGGACATATATTTTTAAAAGAATATTTTTGATTGATTTGTTACGCCACGTTATATATATATCCGTTGCATTTTAGAATTTTTTCCAGCAGTCCAGGCACGTCACGTGTGTAACGTCCGGATCATTAACATCCTAATTAAACAATATCTCAAATTAAACTACACGGCGGTTAAATCAAGCATTGCTCAACATTTATCTGATTGCAATCAGGATCATTAACATCCTAATGTAGATTTTTATAAGGGAAAACTTCAAAAAAAATTCCTGTAGTTTCACTTTTTTTTCACTTTAGTACCCAGTGATTTAAAATATATCAAGTTAGTATACTGTGGTTTCTCATTTTATCACTTTAGAATTCTGTGGTTTAAAGTGTATCAAGTTAGTACCCTGTGGTTTTGCACTTTATCATTTTAGTATCTTGTGGTTTAAAAACCACAGAGTAATAATTTGATACAAAATTAAAATCATAGGGTACTAAAGTGATAAAGTGTAAAACCACAAGGTATTAACTTGATACACTTTAAACCATAGTGTACTAAAGTGATAAAGTAAAAAACCACAGGTACTAAATTGATATATTTTAAATCACAGAATATTAAAATGAAAAAGTGTGAAACTACGGGAGGAGTTTTTGAAGTTTACCTTTTTTATAATGCTTAACTTTTTCAACTGAAAAAAAATCTAAAAAACTCCTTTGTTATTACTTGCGAGTATAAGGGACGTTCACTCATCAAGAGTCAGAGGACAAAGAACACTAACATGTAGTTCTTTTTTTTTTTTTTTTTATGCAACTATTTGTTTTTTCTGCATTGGATTTTGCAATTATTTGTCCAATCAGAGAAACATAATGACAAGAAAAAGCAATATAATTAACCAATCAGTGAGGGTGAGTGAGCTCATTCATGAACCTGCGCCATTGGATTTTTTGCAATTATTTCTATGCTAATTACAAAATCTCCTAGCACCACCCATTTGGTTCGGGGTTAAGGGATGGAATAACCCCTTTAACCCTGAAGTTATTTCCAAACAGCCAATTTAGCGGGTGGGATTAGTTAATTCCATCCTACCCCACCCTACTACTCCAATCAAATAAAACACTATTTTATTCATTATCATTCTTATCATATCTATTCCAACCAAACATAATTTTATCTATATCCGGACCAAATTCAATTCTCAAACAAACACAAAATTACTCAAACACTATTCAAATTCTCAAACAAACATAGTTTTATCTTAATCCTGAATTTAACCTTATTTCTGAAATAACAAATTTTTACTTAAACCCTAACCAAACGGTGGCCCTAGACTTTTAAAATATTTTCAAGTTACTTTCTCCATAAGAAATTGCAACAATTTGAATTATCACTTCACTCTTGAGCCTTGTCTCATGTAAGGCTAAAGTAAAATAATCGCCAAAATTATTAAATGCAAATACAATTTTGGGGATCTCCCTATCTAACACTATTCAACAAAACTATTTAACAATTGATTAATAATTAACTTTTAATATTATACTATTCAAACCATCATTTAATTAGATTAGATGCATACAAGATAATAATTTGGTTTTGAGAAAAGATGCACCGAAATTACGTGCAGCGAGAAATATATAAAGCATCTTTTTATCAACTATGTGTTGCAAACGCTCTCTGTTTAAATTTTTTTTTTGTCATTTTGAGTAATATTCTTTTTCTTCTTCCTTGTCGCATTGTCTTTTTGTGTATAAACGGCAACTAAGGCGGAGCTTATTGGCGCCGTCGCCATGGATTTGTGCTACGTTGTCTTTGTCGCCTTCGTCCTCCGCCTCCACTTGTTCGTCGAAGCTTTCACTGCCCGAGACGTTGAGTTGGTGGATGCCGCGGTTGGCAAACTAGAGAGAGGTGCTATAGTTTTTTATTTTCTTCTCGTAAAAACGTATAAAACTTATCTAAAGTATAGATCAACTTTGATTTGACTAACTGACTGTCTCTAGAGCAAGTGGCAAAAGACTTGGTGGTTAGTATCCGAGACCCGAATTCGAATCTTAGTTGATTCACATTTTTAGCTAAATTTATTTTTAAATAAATTAAATGAAGCGGATAGTGTGCTAACTATCTCTAAAAGAAAAAAAAAAAAAAATTTGATTTGACTACCAACTGTTTAAAATTTTAATTTTACTACATAATTTTTTTGTTTATTTGATTTTAGTCAATCAAGGTTTTGTTTTTCTTTATCTTTTTTGACCCCTGTACTATAAAATTCTTTCAACTACAAATGGAACCCAATATGTTTCTAATATTGAAATTTGGCTACACTTATCAAAATCGGGTCACGTAATGGTTCGCCGTAAAGTGTTGGGATATTGGTAATCTATTGGCTGTACTGCTAGTCTAACGGATCGAATCGTAGGTTTACAATATTATTTGAATAATATTGATGTCATTTCTATCATCTCTCACCGTCATCTTGATCATCCAAACTATATATAAACACATGGCAGAATCATTTCCATCTTCTACCCATCATCTCCGTCATCTCTATCTTTTTTTTTTATTCTTTTTTTTTTTGAGAAAAGATAGCATGCTACCGCTTCATTCATAAAGGTATTGAACTAAGCAACTTGCTAAGGCAGCTGGGCCTCGTCACAAACCGAGAAAAAAAAAGAAAAAAAAAAGAGGAAGATTCTGTTTTTGTAGCTGGCTACGGTTATAGTGCAACACCACAAGTCTTCCACATGTGTCTGAAATTGCGGGATTGTGCTAACAAAAAGTTTGAGTTCTGTTTCTTTAGCTGAAAAATTTTCTTATTCCGTTCCAACCAAATAGTCCACCAGACGGAGGCGATGGTTGATAGTTCTGAGCTCCCCATGGCACCACCTTTGAGGTTACTAGCCCCCCAAAGCCCTCCCACCGTCGTATAGTGCATTAGGGATGTTTTATCAGAAAATTGACTTGCTAGGAGCGTTCTAGTAGAGTCGCATTGCACAAAGAGATGGTCTACAGTCTTAGACTCCATTCCACACATAACAAAGTTGTGGTCACCATACCACCCCTTTTCAAGAGGTTATCCACAGTCAGTACCTTTCGCTTCAAAACAAGCCAAATAAAGATTTTGACTTTTAATGGGCATATAGTCTCTATCTTTTTTGTCGAACTAATCTATCTATACAAAAATACACTTAAAATTTATTTTTATTTAATTATTTATTATTCATATTGTAAAGAGTTTGTGAGTATTATGCTAAATTTTAAAATATTGGTGATGTTATTTTTCGTTAGTAGAAGGTGTTTTATATACTAAATTTCCCAACAAACCCACCCAACGAAATAGAATTGAAAAACTGATTTTTCAAATTTTCTTTCTTACCAACCAAACACACGCAAATATGAAAACTACTTTCCTTTTCGTTGATCCAAACAACGGAAACTAGAAAAAAAATTTCATAATTTTTTTTTTTCCCTTCAGAAAATAATTTTCTATAATTTTTTAAGGAGCCAAAAAGACAGATTCTTAGACAATACTTTCTTTCTTTCGAAATATAACGCAGAACAATGCGATCTCTTCGCCGGAGAGTGGATTGCAAATCCTGTAGGACCGGCTTACACGAATGAAAGTTGCAGATTCATCGAAGAACGTCGAGATTGTATGACAAACGGGCGACCGGATACAGAGTACCTTTACTGGAGATGGAAACCATACGATTGCGAATTACCTCTGTTTAATGCGAAGAAGTTCTTGTATTCGATGCGAAATAAATCGTGGGTGTTCATCGGCGATTCGATCCTTCGCAACCAATTAGGCTCACTGCTTTGCCTTCTCTCGAAGGTACATATATACCGTTTCTAGCTACTTTGATTCCTTTAGTTAAGGCTAGTGCCTGAGTTATGCAAAACTACGTACATTTTGGTCCACAGGACGAAGAAGTTGTTCGCAAGGAAACAATTGATTCTATTACATGGCACTTGCCTTCGCGCAACTTCACCCTAGCATTAGTTTGGGCTCCTTTTATACTCAAGGCTAGCGACGAAGCCGATAACATCACGGTCCATCTCGACGTCCTCGAGACCGAGTGGACGAGCCACTACAACGACTACGACTACGTAGTAGTTTCCGGCGGGCACTGGTTCCTCAAAACAACAATATTCCAGGAGAATGACACAGTTATCGGTTGCAATTACTGTCCCGGAATGAACTTACCTGAACTCGGTCGCGACTTCTTGTACCGAAAAGCCCTGCAGCTGGCCTTTCGCTTCATGATTAGCTCGGATCACAAGCCGCTTGTTCTCTTTAGGACTTGGACTCCGGACCACTTCGAGTTCGGGAGATGGAACACTGGAGGGGTCTGCAATAGGACTAAACCTTACAGGGAGGGCGAGTTCAGTGGACATGATGTGGACCATGTAATGCGAGGGGTCGAAATCGAGGAGTTCGAGAAGGCGGTGGCGGTCGGGACGCAGAACGGGACGCGGATTCGGCTTTTGGACACCTACCATCTTTCTCTTCTAAGGCCTGACGGGCACCCAGGGCCGTATTTTCGGTTTCATCCTGATATGGGACAGTGGACTCAGAATGATTGCGTGCATTGGTGCATGCCGGGACCCGTTGAAGCTTGGAATGATATTGTTATGGAAATGGTGTTAAATGAAGGGGATTTAATGTATTCGTCTTGAACTAGAATGCTATCGATAGCAAATCGGTATTTTTGTCACCTATTTATTTTCGATGATGGAGTCTCTAAATTGATGACCGTTGAACATGATCTATATCATTTGAAGTATTTAGAAATCAAATTTCATATATTTTCGATATTGTTCTCTTATCCATCGAGTGGACATAAAAATGAACGGCTGAAAATGAATATTCTTAAAAAAAATGATAATAGGAGTCTTATAATCAAGATCAAGATTATAGATCTTGTTTAAAATAGTTTAAAAAATTTTCTAATAAAAATTCAATTGATTTGGATATCTTTACGTCGTTAAATAAGAAAACGATTCATATCAACCATTAAAATTATAAATTTCGAAACCTTTGATCATTAGGCAAATGATGTCAAAAAGATTTGAAATTTGATTTCTAAACACCTCAAGTGGTATAGATCATATTCAACGGTGCCGATGATCGATTTGGAGGCTCCATCATCGAAAACAAATTGGTGGCAAAAGAGCTCGTTTGCTATCGATAGAATTCTAGCTCAACTATATATATATATATAAATAGGCTACTATGCTATTAATAGCACCAAGTCATTGGTGCTACCAAGTTTTTAACCGTTGCATTGAGAGATGTGTGGTTAGGATGATGTGGGTCCCTTAGGGTTAAGTGGGTGGTTGGTTGAATAGTATAATCTAACGGTGAAAATCATCAAAAGGTGACCCAAAGGAAACTTTGCACACTCTCTGTCATTGCCAATATCGATACTTAAAACTTTAGACACCGAGTCGCTCTCATGCGATTGATAGCGTAGAGTTTTACTCTCTCTCTCTCTCTCTCTCTCTCTCTCTATATATATATATATATATATATATATATATATATATATATATATATATATATATATATATATATATATATATATATATATATATATAGTGTATCAAATTAAGATGTGTGGATCATGCATGTCAAAATGTAATGCATTTTGCGTAGCCTTGGTTGGAAACTTAGGCCGCATTTGGTTTGTGCTTGTTGAATTTCTGGTGGGTTGCCTCGACAGATAAGAATCAATTTATCTTCAACTTCAAGGCCCCTGATGCGGCACGAGCTCTTGACCACGCCAATTTCCTAGTGTCATTTTGGATGAATCTACTGTGATCTGCCCCTGCGCTTGTTCTTTCCTATTTTACTTTCATACGCTTGTTCTTTTCTGTTTTACTTTGCTTCTTTCAGTTTTTGTCTTGTTTTGGTATATTGTCTTTCTTCTTTATTGTCTCTTGCTCGAAAGCCCCAGCTGCTTCCAATCTGTACGCCTAGTTTATTTTGCTTAATGAATGAAGCGGGTAACTCGCTACCTTTTCTTTTTTTCTTTTTTTTTTGAGAACAAAATAGCATGCTACCGCTTCATTCATAAAGAAAATGAATTTAGAACAAAGGAGAAGTAGCTAGGCTTCAAGAAGAAAAAAAAACTCTAAGCACAGGATTCCTCCCACATACAACGGAGCGCACGAATATTTGCCAACATCTGTCTGACCGTTAGCTTTATGTTGTCGAAAGTTCTTCTGTTCCGTTCAAGCCAGATTACCCACCAGACGACAACTATATTAGTACACACCTTCCTCCCAACTATCCCCCGTTTACCACTACATACCTTCCAAAGACTGTCCACTGACGTACATGCCCTGAGAAAACCCGTATTTGGCAGTAAGCAACCCAGTAGCGCACGTGTAACATAACAATTCATAAATAGGTGGTCTATAGTCTCTGCTTCGTCCAGACAGAGAGAGCAAGTGTGATCGCCTACCCATCCCCTCTTCGCGAGATTGTCCCTGGTGAGTACTTTCTTCATCAAAACTAGCCACCCGAAGATTTTCACTTTAAGCGGCATTTTGCTTTTCCAAAGCAACGTAAACTTCGTTACCGTTACACCCCCGTTTTGCAAGAAGTTGTACATAGACTTAACCGTGAAAGCTCCAGACTCACACCATCTCCATCTAGCTTCATCTTCGATCGCTGATAGGTGGAAGGTACTTACTAGATCTTTTAACTCCAGGATCGAGGCTTGATCCGCAGTGGAGTTTGCCGTCACCCCTTGTAAAATTCTTTGCCACCTCCATCCGCACTCGCTACCTTTTCTCAAAAAAAAGAATTTCTGATTTCTGATTATTCAACATACTTAAAAAAACTGATTTCTAATTTCTGATTTCTAATTCAACATACTTAAAAAACTGAATCAGATTACTATGAACAATGTATTACTGTCTTTTAATTCAATGCATTATGCAATGCCGGTTTGTTGTGACTTGTGCATGTGAAATTATTGTATTTGATTTGTTTTATAATTAAATTTTAGTGCAGATCGTAAAGTGTATTTTATTTCGAAAATACTCATACACTCATGCTTATGCCAGCTTTGTTCATTTATTTTATGAATTATTTTAATTCAATTATCATATAAGTGAAAAAGCGATTAGCTCTCATAATAGTGGTGAGCATGCCTCCTATACACAATAAATTTATTGTATGAGTGTAAAATTATTATTATTATTATTATTTGATTAAACAATGGTAAACCCTATTTGAGAACAAAAAACGGGTCCAGCACCCGATGGAAGAGAAAATAGAGAAAACAGAACAAAACAAAACAAGAAAAGAGTACGAAGAAGTAGTGAATCAAAGGCCAAAACAAAAGACTCAACGCCTGTCAACTTGATCGGAATCACAGAAAGGCCCAACATAAAATTTTAGAAAACTATCTAATAATAATTATTGCTTACACAATCTTTCATGTGGAATTTATTGGCTTAAATGAGCCAACATTCTGTCATATGGCGGAGAGTCATGTTGGGCGGAGTCAAATTCGAAATGGCGTGAGGCTAGTAGGGCCGAATCATAATTGACACCCATGGACATTATATCTGTACACTTTATATAAATTATTGTGTATTTTAAACCGATCGAGTTTTTGGGATTAATAGTTTAGCCCCAACGATCCGACGGAACTATTTATAGATTTTGCATCCTGCGAATAGAGAAATCCCCGCATGAATAGCCACAATTTTATAGTCGATCGAAATTACATCATAGATAACGAATCGACTTGCTTGGCCCATTCACCAAGGGTTTTTTTTTTTTTTTTTGGAAAATAGGTAGCACGCTACCCGCTTCATTCAATAAAAAAATAAATTTAGCTACATTAGTTGAGGCAGCCAAGGCCTCGGGGTGGGAAGCAAAAACGATAGAAAAAACGATGGAAAAAGAAAAACGAACGGAAACTGAAATCTGAAATATAGACGACCCCTAGTGCAGGCTTGAAATACACGTCAAGCTAGTGATGTGAAGTAACCCCATGCGCGTCCTCTAGCTCAACAGAGCGCGGCCCACTCCTTTGCTAAATCCTCAACACGATGAGCAGCATAAAGAACGTCAAAAGATTTGTTCCGAAAAATAGCATTATTTCTGACCCCCCAAATTATCCACCAAAGGGCCGCGATATGGCTCTGGGCCTTAAATCTATCCGTCAGTGTCCCCATCCCCCGCAGCTTCTCCCAGATGGTTATATATATAAACGTCCTCGTGCAAGGTAAGGGTATGGAGCTCACGAGGGGACGAGACAAAGAGATACTTGGCAACCACACATTTCGCCAGTTTGAAAACATAAAACATATACTTATATGAGGTTCCTTCACTATGAGACAATCTAATCTATATATGTCATGTTTCTAATTAGTGACCATGTGCTTCAAATTTGGCAACTTATAATGATTATAGCAATATCTCAAACTACGAGACAGTTAATTAATTAAGCGTTACCCACATTAATCTATTGGCAATCCGGATTGTTGAGCTCCTAATGTACCTTTGTATAATGTTTAACTGTTGCAACTTAAAGTTTCTATCGGCTTTCTGCACCGCTCTAGTTAAGCTTGAGTTAACTGACCGAGTGCTCCAAGTCAATCCTAATCGATTCTCATTTATAGCTAAATTTATTTCTAAATAAAATAAACGAAAATGTGAGTTCAATCTCAATCAAGATTCTTATTCATTCTCAACACGCTTTTGGATGTAATTCGAGAAATTAGTGACAATCATTGAAATATAAAAGCAATAATTAAGCAAATGATTAGAGTGAGGACACACTCGATCGATAACTTGCACTGTATTCTATTATTTTATAATTATTGTAGATTAATTGTAAGCGCTAATCAATTATCCCCACACTGTGGACCACATTCTATTATTTTGCAATTATTGTAAATTTAAGTGCTAATCAACTATTTCAAAAGCACCCCCTAACATCTACACCATTTAATGGAGCTTAATTACCAGCTACAGCATTTAATACAGCTTATAAAAATCGAACCCGCTTACCTGCACTGTTTATTGCAGCTTTTAGGAATTGCATCTGCACCACTGTTGCTGACATTGCAGCTTTTTGGTTTCTTGAAAAATAGTAGAAAATTATTTCGGAGAAGAAAATTTTCGATGGAATTTTCTTTTTAGTTTCTATTGTTTGATTCGACTGAAAAAAAAAAAAAAAGTTTTCATGCATCTGTCTTTGGATGGTAAAAAAAGAAAAAAAAATTTAAAAAAATTAATTTTATTTCCCGTGCCCTCGCACACGTTCGTGCACCACCTGTCCTCCTCGCCGCCAACCCCACCAAGGTTGCAAGAAGGGCGGGTGGTGGACAGATGTGAGCGATGGCACGGAGGGCAGAAGGGAGGCGGGCGACCTCCGCCTTTGCCTCTCTCTTCATAAAAGAGCGAGAAAAAAAAAGTATTTTAATTAATTTTTTAAAAATTTAATTCGAATCTACGAAATTAAAAAAGCTGGTCTAGTTTTACAAAAGCTCAAAACTTATAAATTTTTTATGCAAATTGGCCTTCTTTCTTTTTGCAAACCAATTAAACATACGGAAAAAAATTTTACACCCTAAAACAAATGTTCTGGAATATTTTCCAACCAACCAAACATGCCAAAATCTATATATACCAAAGCAACAATAATTAAGCTGATAATAATTACCTATATATCTCACAATCGTCTCTTTTTTCAATCCGGCCTAGGAGATCGGATTGGAAGTTGAATCCGGACAGAATGAATATTTTTTTAACTTTTTTAATTAAAATATGAGTTTAAATTTAGAAATTAAATATATAATTTTAAATTTTAATTTGAACTTGAATTAAAAATTAAAATTTAATCAAGTATTTCGAATCTAACTTATGAATTTAAATTTAAATTAAATTTTAATTTAAATAAAATTCTATTCAAATGTATTTAAAACTTTAAATTAAATTTAGGTATTAAAATTAAAATTAAAATTAAAATTTTAAGTTTGTCCCATAATTAAATGTGTACCAACATGCTGATGCATGCCCGAAAATAATTTAGTTTTTGAGAAATGATGAGCCAAAAATAATTGCATGCATCGTGCCGAGAAGTTTCCCTGTTTGCTCAAAAAATAATTGCGTTACCCAAATAGAATTTATTCCTGTTTACTCAAAAATAATAACAATAATAATAATTGCATCATGCCGAGAAGTATGTATTTATACAAATCGTGCACCTTGCATCAACATAATTTGCACTGTATGATCTCTTTTAATGCATACGCCTTTTTGGTCGTATTGAGGGGTGTGGTTCGATCTTCTTCTTCTTTCTCGTGTATTCATTTTAAGTATGTGTGATGGCTAAGTGGGAGCTCGGCTGTGCCGTCGCCATGGTTTTGTGCTCTACCGTCTTTGTCGCCTTCGCCCTCAGTCTCCACTTGCCTGTGGTTGCTTTCGCGGCGGAGGATGCCAAGTTGCTGGATGCCATAACCGGAAAACTACAGAGAGGTGCTGCAGTATCACAGTTTTGTTTATTTCCGTTTTCTTCTTTTGAACCTGGCGCGCAGTGTAAAATTCTTTCTACTGCAACTCCAACCCAATATGTTTTGAGTTTGTGTGATGGCTAAGTGGGAGCTCGGCTGTGCCGTCGCCATGGTTTTGTGCTCTACCGTCTTTGTCGCCTTCGCCCTCAGTCTCCACTTGCCTGTGGTTGCTTTCGCGTCGGAGGATGCCAAGTTGCTGGATGCCATAAAGAAAACTACAGAGAGGTGCTGCAGTATCACAGTTTTGTTTATTTCTATATATATATATATGTTTTTTATACAAAAAAAAAAAAAAAACAAAAAAAAAAACAAAGACTATATATTAATAAAATTTGACCAATAATTAATGGCGCGGATATATAAGTCGTACCGAATTAGCATGATTTTGTACTTAAGAAAACTAATTATTTTCTCTGGATCAGGGATCATTATCTAGAATAGTTGGTAATTATACTTTCTAGTGAGAAGAGCTTATTGTGACTTCCACATGCTACTCGTTCCGGTATTATATATATTGTGTTTTTCGCGCAATCGTCTCTCTTTCTTTTAACCCAACAAATTAACTTTGTAGCGGTTGACAGGCTCAAGCTACTTCTGAAAGAGTGGGATTCTATTCTATAACTGAAATCCTAAACCCTGTTGTACCTTTTTTTTCTTTTTTTTTTTTCGCGCTCGTTCTCGGAGTATGGATGCCTCACTCCTGTAGCTTAATATCTCTATCCAATGATAACTTTGTATGAAATGTGATGCAGAACAATGCAATCTCTTCAAGGGCAGGTGGATTGCAAACCCTGCGGGACCAGCTTACACGAATGCAAGTTGCAAATTCATTTATGCCTCTCGAGATTGTATGACAAACGGGCGACCCGATAGAGAGTATCTTTACTGGAGGTGGAAACCATACGGTTGCGAATTACCTCTATCTAATGCGAAGAAGTTCTTAAATTCGATGCGAAATAAATCGTGGGTATTCATCGGCGATTCGATCCTTACCAACCAATTAGCCTCATTTCTTTGCCTCCTCTCTAAGGTACATGCTATTTCGACTTGAATTAATCTTTAGGTTAAGCGTAGTATATATTCAAATCATGTGAAATTACGTACATTCTGGTCGCCAGGGCGAACAAGTTACTCAGGATGAAACATACAAAACTAGTAGATGGCACTTCCCCTCACACAACTTCACAGTAGCAGCAATTTGGGCTCCGTTTCTACTCGAAGCGAGCGACAAAGTCTATAACATCAGTGTCCATCTCGACGTCCTTGACAGTGCGTGGACGCGCCAGTACAACGACTACGACTTCGTAGTAATTGCCGGTGGCCATTGGTTCTTCAAAACAGCTGTGTTCTTCGAGAACGATACAGCTATCGGCTGCCATTACTGTCCCAGAACGCACTTACCGAACTTGCCTGAAATCGGTAGCGACTTCTCGTACCGAAAAGCCCTACAATTGGCTTTTCGCTTCATCCTTAGCTCGGATCACAAGCCAATTGTTCTCTTTAGGTCTTGGACTCCGGACCACTTCGAGTTCGGGGAATGGAACAGTGGAGGGGTTTGTAATAGGACTAAACCTTACAAAGAGGGCGAGTTTAGTGGAGATGATGTGGACCGTAAAATGCGAGGGGTCGAAATCGAGGAGTTGGAGAAGGCGGTGGCGGTCGGGATGCGGAACGGGACGCGGATTCGGCTTTTGGACATTTACCATCTTTCACTTTTAAGGCCTGATGGACACCCGGGGCCGTATCGGCGGTTTCATCCAGATTTGAGTAAGAAGACTCAAAATGACTGCCTACATTGGTGCTTACCGGGGCCGGTTGATGCTTGGAATGGTATTGTTATGAAAATGGCGTTAACCGAAGGCGATCCGAGGTATTCGTCTTGAATTAAAGTTGAAAGATGGCTGAAGAATTTGTTGGATTATGGATCATGTCAAAATTGTAATGACCTTTGCTTAGCCTCGGTGAAACTCGGGCGTGTTTGGTTTGTGTATTTAATTAGCATTAATTTCTGATTATTTCAACATAATCAGAAATCTAATTTCTATAAATTATGTATATTTCTACTAATGCCCTTTTACTATACTTGGTTAAATATAGTACTGTAAAATTAGATTATTGTGCCTATGAAATTACTATATTTGATTCGTCTTATAAATTTCAATGATCCTAGCTAATTAAGAGCAAAATATGTACTCTTTTCTCTACACTTGTATTTTATTCTGTTTCATTCAACTTATTTATGAACTATTCTATTCAACTATCATACAAGGGACACAAAAAAGAAGAAGAAGAAGAAGAAGAAGAAGAAGCCCTCACAGTATACACTATGTAAAAGTACTTTGATTTGCTAAATATGAGAAATCTAATTTAAAAAAATATATATATGACCAGCTGCAAATGTTGTAAATTCACTACCACTACAGGATAATTAACATTTAAGAATATTTTTGTATATATGTAATGAAAAAAAAAAAAAAAGGCGAAGAAGAAGAAGAAGAAGAAGATAAATGGAGAGTCATCGTATATATACCAACGTTTATATATGCCCAGCGTCGGTAAAATATATTCTGACATTTTATAGTGTTAGAAATTTAAAAATAATAGTAAAATTTATCATTTAATAAATTAATTTGATACATTAATAGAGAATTTATATGACAACACCTCAAGTCACTTATCCTGAGAAGTGTCCGAAACGATAATCTCTTTAAATACCCGGCCCGATCCCCCGTGGTCTACTGCATTAACCGTCGTAAGAATCCCTGTGGGAACAGGCCCTTCCTCGCCTGCTTCATTGTCCCCTGTAATAACCTCTAGTTTTTTTTTTTTTTTTTTTTTTTTTTTTTTTTGCCATGATCCTAGCTAATTAAGAGCAAAATATGTACTCTTTTTCTCTACACTTGTAATTTTATTCTGTTTCATTCAACTTATTTATGACACGGCTACATTCTATTCAGCTATCATACAAAAAAAAAAAAAAAAAAAAAAAAAAAAAACACTTTTTGAAAGGTTAGTCTTTGTTATATATTGTAGAGATGCTTGGGAACACTTTTCCTAAGCGATATCTAAAAAACGTTCTTATATTGAGATTTTCTTGTAGTGTATAATTATGGCCTATATATATATATATGAGATATTTTAGTTTATAAATGCGAGATATTTTAGCTTATAATTTAGTTTCAAAGCCCATGAAATCAGAAGCAGATCAAAAGACGCAAAGACATACTGTAAATAAATATCTCTCCCACTGTTGTTCTTAATCTTTTTAAAAAAGGCCAGTTAAGTTAGAGATCCTTAACATATTGCTTGAAAAACTGTTTATATATATTTCCATTTGAAATTGGTTAGCAAAAACTTACTATACTTATACTACTCCATATGTATATATGTATCAATTTTTCAACTCATTTTGTTCCGAAGTCGAATCCAACAAATAGTAATTAGATGAATATATTGTTGCCCTAAAACAAACTATAACAAGGGGAAAATAATGTGGTCATAGAGATCATTTACTATTTAAACTTAAACATAATCGCCGAGACTAGCTAGCTAGCTTGTAATCAATATATATTTGCAACTTGTTGAACATTAACATATATATAGATCGATCTCACGGTAGAATCCAATAAAGATTAATCACGTAATTATGCAATTGTATATCAACTATGAAAGGTACATTAATCTTAAGTTTCAGGCCAACTTGTGCAGGTTAATTTGGATAATACTAATTAAGTGTTCATTGTGTTTCACTTGTTTATGAAACTATGCACTTAATTAATTACAAACCGTTGACTTGGTTTACATTAATTACTACTGAGTTGTCACCTAATTAATACATATAATATATAGCAACACTAGAGCCCCTTGTTCTCATTTAAAAATCACTTTGGCATTCACATAAGCTTAATTGGAAGTGGATTCTTAAAGACTCGATCAGGTGCGCATGCACAAATAGTTGACTTCTTAACCTGAGACAAAAAGCCCCAGCATAGACATCACGCTGGAACTCCTGTAGCTTAATTCATCTATCCAATGAATGAAGCAGATAGTGTGCTACCTCTTTCTCCAAAAAAAATAGTTTCTAGTTGAATGAGCTTAGAAGTTTATTTTGGCTCTCTGTTTTCTTATGATGGGAAAGTAGCTCGCTTTAATTTATACAAAGACATGAACTAATTCAAAAGCATTCATATTATTTATGTCAATATATGTATACAATAACCGACCGTTCCTAGCGCAAGTGGCAAAGGAGTTGGTGGTTGGTACCCGACCCGAGTTCGAATCCTAGTTGATTCACATTTTCAGCTAAGTTTATTTCTAAATGAAATAAACAAAGCGGGTAGCGTGCTACCTATCTCTCAAAAATGAGCCGTTTTACTACCGATTTGTTTTCGATGATAGAACTTCCAAATTTATGATCGGCTCCGTTAAATATGATCTAAACCATTTAAACTACCTAGAAATCAAATTTCACGCAATTTCGATATTGTTCTTTTATCAATCAAGTAAACAGAAAAATGAATTGCTGAAAATGAATACTCTTTAAAAAATGATGATAGGAGTCTTGTAATCAAGATCAAGACTATAGATCTTGTTTTAAATAGTTTAAAAAATTTTCTAACAAAACTTCAATTGATTTGGATATCTTTACGCCGTTAAACG
Organism: Aechmea fasciata; assembly: GCA_025177825.1. Lineage (NCBI taxonomy): Eukaryota > Viridiplantae > Streptophyta > Magnoliopsida > Poales > Bromeliaceae > Aechmea > Aechmea fasciata. The sequence goes on along the minus strand of CM045928.1, from coordinate 6,835,577 downwards.
AGAAAACGCCTCTTATCGACCATTAAAATTACAAATTTTGAAACCCTTTGATCATTAGGCGAATGATGTCGAAAAGATTTGAAATTTGATTTCTAAATCAGCTCTATTATCGAAACAAATCGGTAAAATTACTACCGATAGTATTCTAGCAAAACTCTATATATATATAACCATTTTAAAGGGAATCCATACTAGCCATTGGAGCCATCATGCTACGCACAACCATTTTGTGAATATATTATTGCAGTAAATTTTATATAAACAAAGAAAGAACTTTCGAAAGATTTGAAATTTGATTTCTAAACACTTCAAATGGTATAGATTATGTTCGGCGGGCCGATGCATTCGATTTAGAAACTACAAAACAAACAAGATAACTGAGTAAAAAATCTCGTTTACATAAGAGAATATTATTTTATCCATATATATATATATATATATATATATATATATATATATATATATATATATATATATATATAGAGTCTTGTAATCAAAATCATATAGATTTGTTTTAAATAGTTTAAAAATTTTATACAAAACTTCAATTGATTTGGATATCTTTACGCCGTTAAACGAGAAACGTCTCTTATCGACCTATTAAAATTACAAATTTTGAAACCCTTTAATCATTAAATGATGTCGAAAAGATTTAGAAATTTATAAACAGCTTTTCAAATGGTATAGATTATGTTGTAAAGTAGATCGTCAATTTAGAAACTCTATTATCAAAGCAATCGGTAGTGAATGTGGCCACAGCTAGTAGTAATAAATAATTATATAATATATATATATATATATATATATATATATATATATATATATATATATAGAGACTTTTTTAGCGTGTGCGATTGGAAGATTAGGAGCTTCAAATTAGGTCAGTGACCTATTTTTATGCACGAGCATTTTATTTACCATGTACATATATATTTTTTGTTTTACTCACAAAATTGACTATATATTAAGTAGATGACCAGTATAATTTATTGTAAAATGAATATCGTATTCGACCTATAAATCAACTGTCCGAGAAAAGATAAATCACTTAATTCATAGATAAATTTTATTATTCTAACAAATTGATAGATCCGAATTCGAATCCGGATTAATTCACATTTTCACTAAGTTTATTTCTAAACGAAATAAACTAAACGAAAGAAAGATACCATCTATTTCTAAAAAAAAACAAATTATAAATGATAAAACCTTTAAATAAATAAAAATCAAACTTGTAACGTGCAGTCATAAAATAAATAAATAAATAAATAATCTCAGTGAATCGGCCATCCAGGCAATTTGATGGATCGATTAATTCTCGAAGGTTCTTACAACCACTGGCTGGATCCACCCGGGGGGGCGGGAGATTTATTTTGGTAACAGATCCGCGTCCGAAATCCCTTCCCAATTTATAGCGCGGGTAAACGAACAGCTGCAGGCCCTCCACTTAACCGCGAAAATTTCTCCACACACCTTTTTCTCTCCAGTCTTTAATTAGCATGCATTCCTCTTCCCAGAGTTCACAACAACCTCCATCGATCATCATGTTTTTGCTTACGGATCTGAAGCGGGGTAAATTTTATTTCTGGCTTTACTTTTAGTAAATCGAAACTGGAGTAGATATTTGACGGATCAAAAAAAATTAAAAAAAAAAAAGAAAAAGGAAAGAGTCTTTCGTTTTTTATTTTATTTTTTGACGGATCAAAAATTATATTGTTTGACTACGATTTAACTTTTCCATTCGGGATTGATTAGAACGAGGGTTGAAGATTTTAATTTTTTTTTTTTTTTACAAATTTTAAGATTATTCATTATTAATTACGCATTAATTTTTTAACTTAGGTATTAATTAGTTATAAATTAAGATATTTTTCATTAGATTTGATTGGAGAGTTGTGTAAGGCATCATTTGGAAAGATATTTTTCATTTGATTTGATTAGAGAGTTGTGTAAGTTACCATTTGAAATTGCGGAGAGATTATTTCACATACGGTTGGAAAAATATTCTGTTTGTTTTCGTACATAATATTATATTCGGCATATCGCGATGAGTTGTTTATGACCGAATAACGTAAAAGTATATCCTATTTTATTTAATAGTGTTGGATAGGATTTTTTACCGAACTAAACCTATACACCTAACTAACAGCGAGATGGGTACACTAATATTTATTCCTTTTCTCTCCCTCCTCCATCTCACCCTTTCCTTCCCCTTTTTTTTTTTTTTTTTTTTAATTATCCGTTTCCTTGATTTTTACAATCTCTGTGTCGCAGCATGTTCTGCAACCCTATCACAAATTAAGAATAACGAACAAATTAAAGCGTAGATTCCCACGCCTCCCTTATTAAATCTTAATTAATTTGCTCACAATTTTATCCCCTTCCCGTACGTGCTCGATCTATTAATTGTTATCACCACACACTTCACACTCCTTAATTGTTATATCTCTCTCTTTCTATCTCTCGTATGGGAGACACTGCTCCCTTCGTCCTCTCCCCCAAAACACTGTCCATGTCGCCGCCGTGGCCGTTAGCGTCGCCGCACGCTACGCTTCACGTGGAACATGCCGAAGCCCGCAAAGACTCCGCGCCTGCTGCCGATGCCGGCGCCACCTTCGTCCTCGAATCCAAAGGTATCCGCGGGTAGAAAACAGCTTAGAAATAATCTTAACACTTTTATTCACTCGTATAATACACATATCAAAAAATGACGTGAGAGATATAAAACAGTTCAGAAATAATTTTAATATATATTGTTATGGGTGATATATTAGGGACGTGGTGGCACGCGGGGTTCCACCTGACGACGGCGATCGTGGGGCCGACGGTGCTGACGCTGCCGTACGCACTGAGGGGGATGGGGTGGTGGCTGGGACTGGCGTCGCTGACCGCGGTGGGCGCCGTGACCTTCTACGCCTACCTCCTCATGTCGAGGGTCCTCGACCACTGCGAGGGCCGCGGCCGCCGCCACATCCGCTTCCGCGAGCTCGCCGCCGATGTCCTCGGTATGTACCAATTGTGCATGCCCCCTTTATTGAATCTTTATTACGACAAACGCACAAACGAAAACTAAATGGCGAACAACGAAGCAATCAAACCATAAGCAGAAAATAAAAAAAAACACACAGATTTACGTAAAAAAATTTTTGTAGAAAAAAATCACGGGCTAGGAAGGAGTGTATTTCACTATTAAACGAAAAGGGGAATACAAAATTTTTCAGATTACAACCGACCACGATTTCTCGCCTCTAGGGCAAAAACGAAAAGAAAAAACATAACGGATTTCGGATCCGATCCGTACCGCAGACATTCATTTTTCCTCCATAATTTTCTTTTCCAAATTAATCGCACCGCGAAACTATCGGCGAGTCAAAAGTCCGAATTTGAGCCAAAACTGAATTTCGAATCAGATCTAACAATCTTCACTTAGGTTCCGTAAAACAATTGGATCGCAATTGATAGAACTCTGTTACCGTGTAGCTGAATTTTGCGTCTAAATTTGGCAAAACCTAATGGCATCAATGTATATATGTCAAGTTTTCGACAACTATAGCTGGATTTTGCGTGTAAATTTGGCCAAATTAAAGCATGGGCCTGGTGCACTTAATTTGACATCTAATGTATTTCAATTCAACCCGCAAATTTTGGGCAAAAAGATCATTGATAATTACCTAACGTTTTTTGAATCATTCAGAAACTAATTAGAGTAGGAAATTAAACTCCGTGGCCAAATTTAGCAATTTATATATGCATGATTTTACGCGTTCATATATTTTCAAATGCAGGGGCTTCTATAATTTATTAAAAAAATATATATATATATATATATATATATATATATATATATATATATATATATATATATATATATATATATATATATATATATATATATAGTTATAATTTGAGTGTCTTGGATTTAATAATTTATTAGGGTCGGGATTTATGTTCTACTTTGTGGTGTGTGTGCAAACGACCATTAACACGGGGGTGGCGATTGGATCCATTTTGCTCGCGGGTGATTGCATTGAGGTACTTTCGAGTACTTATTTGTAATTTATCTTTTTTAGAGGACTTTATTCGCCATTTAAATTTCCTTTCTGTCGTTTTCTTGATATTGGGAACGGAATATTGCTTCGGATTTTTTTTTCTTTAGTTGGAAAAAAAAATAAGTAGCATGCTACTTTTTTCTCTATATATTTAATTAATTGAATGGTGTCGACGATAGAGTGATGATTTTTTTTTTTTTTTGAGAAATAAGTAGCACGCCATTTGCTTCGTTTATTTTTTTTAGAAATAAATTTAGCTAAAAATTTGAATCAACTAGTTTATCAACCACCGTTCTTCACACTTTCTAAGGACGGTATGGATTTATTGCAAAATTTGTTCATAAAATAGCATTTCTTAGTGTTGGAACTTTCCGATTATGTAAAAAATTGCAAAAAGGAAAAAAAAAAAGCCGGATCATTTTGCAAAATGATCATGAATAGGAGATCATTGAGAAGGACATGTATGGTACTCTCCCGTTGTTGAAAAATTATTAAAATTTGTTAAAAATTTGCATAGAAAGTTGGCATTTTTGGACTATATTTAGAAGAAATCTCATTTCGCTTAATCGTCGTTAACAATTGGGCATGTTTGGTTCATCAATTTTAAACTATGGAATCGGAATGAAATTCATTGATTCCGATAGTTATCGTTTGTTTTATAGGAATCGGATTTCGATTCCCATTCCACTCCGGAATAAGAATGACCAAATTCATTTATGATCAAATCCGGTTATAAATTCCGAATTGGCACATTCTAAAGTAAAATATTTAAAATTCTCTTTTATCAACACCTATCTCCTCCCCCATCATCACTTTTTTTTTTTCTTAATCAAAATTCTTTCTAAAAAATTTTAAATTTTTATTTCAATAATGAACGAAATATTTTTGGATGATTTTTCGTTCTATTTTTCATTCCAATTTTATTTTTCATTCCTATTCCAATCATGAACCAAACATTTTAATGTCATGAGGATGGTGCTACAATTTTTAAATAATCACTAAATAAGTAAGTTTTTGAATTATGTTTCATACTTAAGAAAATAGTGTGGATGATATAATGTTAAGATAAGTTATGCCACTAATTACGTATTTTAATCATGGAGTATTGATTTGGCCTTAGATTCAATGACATAGTTTGGAACTTTAGTAATGTGTAGAGGAGTTTGTATGGTCTTGTAAATTAAGATGCAGTAATTAATAATGTTTGATAAATTACTATATAAATAGCTAGCGCTACTAAATTGGAGCTATTTAATTATTTGGAAGCTCATTTATATATTACAAGTTTGTTTTTCATTGAATCCATCGACTATCTTATTAACTTGTGTAACATTTCTGCGCGAAGATAATGTACTCTAGCCTTTTTCCAAATGGCCCTCTAAAATTGTACCATTTCATCATCACGGTGACGGTCGTATTGATCCTCCTCTCCCAGTTGCCCTCGTTCCACTCTCTCCGCCATATCAACCTCGTGTCGCTCCTCCTGAGCTTGGGCTACACTCTCTTTGTCGTCATCGGTTGCATCCGCGCAGGTCATGTTGCTGAATCCTTATTCTTACTTTAAATATATAATATTTCCCTTCAAAAGCTTCATCATAAAAAACAACATATATTGAAACTGTCGACTAAACCCAGTCCTCCACGTTATCATAGACCCTTTGACATTGATTTTTCTCTCGCTGAACCAGGTGTATCGCGAAATGCTCCGCGAAAGGACTATTCACTAAGCTCATCCAAATCCGAGCGGTCGTTCGACGCATTCACCTCTATCTCCATCTTGGCCACCGTCTTCGGCAACGGGATATTGCCGGAGATTCAGGTTAATAATTTTTCTTTTCTTAAAAGATATATAAATATACAATTCTACGTATAAAGTACTATCGAACCTGAAAAAGACAAACAATACGAAATAAACGCCACACTCTTTGCTTTTAGCAACTAACTTTTCTTATAATCAAATGATCATAAACCAAAAATTGTAGAGCAATTTTTACGAAGGTTCAGGCGGATTCTATCCGTGGGACCCATAGGATCAAACACATGATGGCTCAGTAGGGAAGCTTATGATCTATAGATAGATCTTGTGCACTGTTTAGCGGTTTTAACTTTACCTTGTAATCAATACCTAAATTTTCTTTCTTTTTTGTTTTCGTTCTTTTCTTTGTTTCCGCCACCTTTGAGGCCTCGATGCCTCACCCATATAGCTTAATTCACGTTCTGAACGAATAAAGCGGATAGCATGATACCTTTTTCTAAAAAAAAAATAAAAAAAAAAAATTGTAGAGCATATATAAGGTAATAATTGAACAAAATCCCATTTTGACCCCAGATTTTATTTGATATAATTAATTAATTGGACCAGCTTGGAACACACACAGATACACATAAACAATTAAGTTGATAATTAACCCATATAACAAAACGAACATTGCAGGCCACATTGGCTCCTCCGGCGGCCGGAAAAATGGTTAAGGGGCTGATAATGTGCTATTGGGTCATATTCTTCGCCTTCTATTCCACGGCGATATCGGGTTACTGGGCATTCGGTAAACAGGTCAGCTCCAACGTCCTGAAGAGCCTTATGCCGGATAACGGGCCCTCGCTCGCTCCCACGTGGCTTCTCGGCATCACGGTTATCTTCGTCCTCCTCCAATTGCTCGCCATTGGCTTGGTAAGTAATTGTTGGCATCGATGAAAGTTTACTGCTATTTACTAATTTGATTTTGGTATTGACAGATAGATTTATTGAATATTAGTTATTTTCTCATCTGGATCACACTTTTATCAAAATTCGTAGGTATACTCTCAAGTAGCCTACGAGATTATGGAGAAGAACTCGGCCGACGCAAAGCAAGGCAAGTTCTCGAAGCGAAACCTGATCCCGAGAATAATCCTACGAACACTCTACATGATCTTCTGCGCGTTCGTGGCCGCGATGCTACCCTTCTTCGGTGACATAGCGGCGGTGGTGGGAGCTATCGGGTTCATCCCCCTCGACTTCGTCCTCCCGATGCTCCTCTACAACATGGCCCTCCGCCCGGGGAAGAGCTCCCCCGTCTACTGGGTCAATGTATCTGTCATGGTGTTATTCACCGGCGTCGGGATCACCGGTGCCTTCTCCTCTATTCGGAAGCTCGTTCTTGATGCGAACCAGTTTAAGTTATTCAGTAATAACGTCGTAGATTAATTTTGCGCATTCCCGGTGTTGAAAATATTAGGACAGTGAAAACTTACAAACCGGATAGCCAACGTATCCGGAAATCCAAATCGGATCGGTCTACTTATTTTAGTACTCTACATGGTTACACCCAGTATGTCGGGTGATATTCACGCATTCCCAGTATGTCGAGTGATATTCGCCTGTCGACTTGTGTATGTAATTTGTACAAAATTTAAGAATCAATTTCTTATTTCTTTTTTTAAAAAAAAAAAGGAGTTGATTTTTTTTTTTTAAGAGAAGGTAACATGCTATCGCTTCATTCAATAAGAATATGAACTGAGCTACAAAATGAGGTAATTAAGCGTCGAATGATTGTTGTAGAATATTTGTGTAAACTTCCGAACTTAGTGCAAAAATTGCAACCTTGTAAAAAGTTAATTACTGCAAGAAAAATCTTGTGGATAAATATTTTTATTTCAATTAATCACACTACCAACTTTTTATTGTAACAATTGATTATATTAAGTGCTTTATTTTATTATATCATTATTTCCCGGACCTCACGGTTACCCCTACCTGGTACACGCCGCCATTGTTTGGTGAACATAAAAGTATAGTAAGGAGGTAATCATAAAAATTACTCTTTCCACCTGCTGTAGTTCTAATTGTAGTTAATTTGGACGTAATTTCAACGGCTGCGAGCCTCCTCTTGCAATATTTACTATAATAGTTGAAATTAAATATATTAAGTCAAATACTGAATTTATATTTACATAATTATAATTGCAGAACAGTTATAACTATATACAACCAAACGATCCCTATAAGAGACTTGAGAATCCAAAATAGACTAAAAAAAAATGGTCAAATGCATACAGGTCCCTGCAAACATAGTCAATTGCGAAAATATTCCTGCAAAAACGAAACTATGTGAGGTGTCCCTGCAAAAGTCCAAAATTGTATAGATATGTCCCTGCAAACATCATTTCTGCAGATATGTCCCTGCAGATATGTCCTACAAAAGGCCAAAGTTGATGACGGCAGGGACATATCTGTATAATTTTGGACTTTTGCAGAGACACCTTACCTAGTTTCGCTTTTGCAGGGATATATCCGTAATTCACTATGTTTGCAGGGATCTGTATGCAAATAACCCAAAAAAGGAAATCTCCAATGTACTAACTTGCACAAAAATAAAAAGACGTCGAGAACTTACTTCAACTATTGCATTTTAAATTAGCTATTCTAATTTTTTTTATTGTTTTAATTTTCTTATTTATTTGATTTGAATTATTTAACAGTAGTTTGATTTTAAAATATGTGACGTCCCCAATAATCCCACATCGGATGGAATACTAATTTCGATCAGTTTATATGAGGCCTACGCGCTAGTAATAATAACTGGGCTTAAATATTTTGCAGATTCAACGAGTTATTTGCTAATGGCTCGTTGCAAAATATAAGTCAATTATTTATTATTTATTTTAATAAAACTATAGTTGCAAGAATTGAATTAAGAAAACTAACTAAACCTGTAAAAAAAACGACGTATTTAAATTTTAAAGTCTATATATCAAATTAAAAAAAATTAAAAAGTAAACGGTAAAATCAAAATTTTAAGAAATTGAATAGCTGATCCAAAATTTGATTCAAAATAGTCATAGTCCATATAAATTTTGTATGTATTTTGTAATATATATATATATATATATATATATAGTCCGAACACTATGCTTATCAATAAGACAAAACACTTTGCTACCAAGTTTTCTCATTGCTAGATCCACCCCTTTGATCATTTTCATCCGTTAGATTATACTATTCGACCAACTACCACTTAATTCTAGGGGATCCACGTCATCCTAACCGCACATCTCTCAATCCTGAAAGACTAATGATCGCTATTAATAGCATAAGTATTTTAGTTATATATATATATATATATTACTATCCTTTTAATATGATAAGAGTATTGTCTATTAATTTTTTACCTTTGATCAATTCTTTTCATCATTTCTAACCATCGGATTAAATACTATAACCCATGTGACCACTCAACCCTAGTGACCATTCAACTCTAACTGACTAATATCATCCTAACCCTATAAATCTATCTATCTTATTAATATGATAAGAAATTTCTAAATTTTATATATATATATATATATATATATATATATATATATATATATATATATATATATATATATATATATGAGTCCGACTGGAGTGTTTCTAATAGCATCGAAGACCGTTAGATTTATTCTTTTAATTAGTTTTATCTATTAGATCGTGTTATTTAACCAATTACTCACTCAACTGTAAAAAATTATTATTATACTCACTCAACTGTAAAAAATTATTATTATTCCGGCCGCATATCTTTTTATTCAAAATTAAAATAATCTAATAGTACCAAATAATTAACTTGAAGCTAATTTTACACAGAGTACTGATGAAATGCCTCTAATATACATTTTAGCCAATTGCAGCCAGCACTAGAAGCAGAAGCAGATATTTTTCCCTCCGGGGGTGGGGGGGGGGCAGTAAGGAGCAAAAGCCAAAAAAAAAAAAAAATGATCCAAAACTGCTGCTTTTCCTCGCAGTCGCCATGGAAACCCCATCATCATCCTCTTCTTCTGTCCCCCGGCGCTCACAATCGCTTTTCCCCAAATCCCCTCCCCCAGCCCTCAAAAGCGCTTCGACGCAGCAGCAGCAGCAGGAGGAGCAGCAGGAGCAGTTTCGGGGCGGTAGTGTGCGGGCTTCTCCCCGTGGACCCCTGGGCGCCGACAGCCGATTCCCAGAGCATCGCTTCTCAGCTGTTCGCGCTCTCCCTCTTCCCCTACTTGGGCTTCTTGTACTTCATCACCAAGTCCAACACTTCGCCCAAGCTCACCCTTTTTGGCTTCTATTTCCTCCTCGCCTTTGTCGCTGCCACAAGTACGCTATCCTTCATTTCCTCTTTCTTTTTTTCTTCTTTTTTTTTCTTTTTTTTTTTTTTGGCTTTTTCTGCAAATTTTTAGTTGGTTTAAATTTTGATTAACCAAGTGTGAAATTGCAATTTTTATTTTTTTTTGGATTTAAGAAAATTCGTATGTATTAGGATAAATGGTTCGAAAAATATAGACTCCAATTAAATGAAGGGATATATATATATATATATATATATATATATATATATATATATATATATATATATATATATATATATATATATTAAATAATACTAAAGTCCGGACCGACCGTCCTGTAGCAGTCAGCTTAATTACGAGATTGAGACCCAAGTCAATCCTAACGATTCACATTTCTAACTAAGTTTATTTCTAAATGAAATAAGCGAAGCGGATAGCGTGCTATACCTATTTCTCTCAACAAAAAAAAAAAATAGTAAACAAGAATCTTCGGATTAATTGTTGGCACTAATCCTAGAAGTTTGAGAGGTTAGAAATACGCTATCAATTGACTTAACGTACAGATACAGCATATCTCGATTGTGATTTGGCCCAATCGTCCTCATTTTATTTTAAACATGACTCAGCCCAACCTAGCCTCACATCATTTCGAACGCGACTCGGTTCAACCTGACCTCTCGACTACAGGACAGAATGATGGCCTATTTAAGCCAATAAGAATAACATGAAACTCAAGATTTGTTTAGTAGTAACTTTTAATACAATGTTATCAGAAAGATCGATTTGATAGAATATGGTTTAGGGATATGAAAAATTTTAGTAGTTGTTGATCACTTTGGGATGCTTAGTTCCCTTCAATTTTTCAAAGCCTAAACATGCAAATCTAAGTACTGTTTTAGTGCTCAAGTTCGAGTTCAAGTCCGATTCGAGTATCCCACTGCCTTAGCAAACCACTCCTGAGCACTCTAATATTCCGCTCGACTTTTCCTCGGATGTAGATAATACATATTCAGAATGGTTAGAAATCTATTTACAGTTGCCGTACTTAAACATTTCTTTTAGCTAATGAACTTTTGATATCACAAAAAAAAAAAAATCCGAAATGCCCCTTTTGAGAGAACAAACCGTCAATTATTCGTATATCTTGAGCTAAATGTTGCGAGAACATTGCTGCAAACATTAATTGTTGGTTTTCTTGCTAAGTCATTAGTTTACTTATTCACAAATAATACTTTTATGGAATTTCTAATTTTTCGACCTGCATTAACCTCTTTCTTTTTCTTTCATGTATATATCTCTTCGTATTCTTCAAATAGTTCCTGCTGGAATATACGGTAATCATCTTCAAATCAATCTATCCAATTTATGTTGTTTCTATGCATAACTGTTACATAACATGAAGTTAATTACTGTCGACAGCGAAAGTGCACTACGGAACTTCCTTGTCCAATGTCGACTGGTTGCACGGTGGTGCGGAATCATTGCTTACTCTCACCAATCTGTTTATTGTCTTGGGACTGAGAGAGGCTCTGAGGAAAATGAGAGAAGCAAAAGCAAGCAGTTCTCGAGCTGTTTCGGAAAGCAAAGAAAAAACTTCTGTCTAGGTGACTGTACAGAATAATCAAACCCAGTGTGTTAAACATTGCTAGTAACATTTCATTCGCCGAACAGATGAAATTTGTGAATTTGCTTGTAAAGCTACATTTTTCATTCTAATAACTGTGTTTTTATACAGTGATTGTTTTGGTTATTGTGGGGGAACTGGATAGATGCAGTAGTAGCTCAGATGGTCTTTTATTTCAGACAACCTTTTTTGTCTTGGAAAATACTTGAATGACTTCTGATCTTGGATGGTTTTACTTCAAATGGCTTCTCAGCTCGAAAGAACTTTTATCTATTGACTTTTAACTGTGGGTGTTAAAGATCAAATTATTAATAATGACTAATGTGATGTGGGATTAATGGGGGATCAAATAATCAATGTGTCAATATCGCCGTTATACTTTTATATAGTTAATGAATCAATTTTGTTCGTATAGTATTTCATGTCATTGATGTTGATAAACTTTTTTAACAAATTGGTGTGTAATTACTAAGAATAATTCTATCAAGTTTTCAGAGTGGACATCATAATACTGTTGTATGTGTAAAACTAATTCATTAATGCATTGCTAAGTATTTACTCAGCTACCAAAATTATTACTCTGCTAGAAGAAGTGCAAATCACCAAAACTTGATTATACAACAAGCTTACATATTTTGGAAAAAAGAGGTGATTAAATAGCCTTAATCTTTGTCGCTACAATCATTAGTTCTCATGACTTAGTCAATCCAAAAGAAGACATAGAAATCCCCTAATAAATATAAAAAAAAAAAAAAGCTCTCCTTAAGAAAGGAACCATCATAGCAAAGAATACCTACCATACATACATACTCAATGTATATAAAGCCTAAAAAAAAGCCAAAATTACTTGGCCATATTTACTTCTACGCCCCTAACTGCAAAGTTCATGAGAAGAAGCTAGAAGCATCAAGATGGAAACTGGGGTCCAACTCGAGTCCGTCGAGCATGAAATCCATGTCCGCCATCGGCGAATTGGTCGTGGATGTGGCCGCGGAGACCACCTCAGTGAGGTCGGACTCCGACTTGTGAAGCCTGAGCCCTCTTAAAGGCGGGGAGAAGTAGTTCGACTCGGAGGTGGCAGGGGAGACGAACGATGGAGAGAATCGGCCGCCGACGGTGGCCCCCGGATAGCAATCCTCCCAGGCGTGACATGAGAAATAGATGTTGCTGCTGTTGTTGTTGTTGTTGTTGTTGTTGTTGTTGATGCTCTCAATGGTTGTGGAGGGAAATGCGAAGGGGACACAATTCAAGTGTTCGTGGGCCGACGACGGGCCGAAAGGGCCTTCGGTCTTAACGGCGAGGCCCGGTTGGAGAGCGTGGAGTGGGCCGACGTGGGCCGGGCCACGGTGGGTAATTTGCTCATGGGCCTTCGCACGTGCGGACTGGGGCCTCTGTTGGCACGTGTGGACCCCGTGGTAGATGACGTCGTAGACCGTTGGGTCCTCGTCCGTTCGTTGGACCTGTTTTGAGGCGGGGCAACCCTGCGTGTTTTTGTGGGTGCATCGGTAGTAGCCCCTGCAAATTTTTTTTTTTTTAAAAAAAAACAACAACTTTAATTATTTGCGTAAAAATTAACTAGCAATGTGAATCAATTAGGATTCGAACTTGAGTCTCGGTACCAACCATCAAACCCTTTGCCACTTGTTCTAGAAACGGTCGGTTATTATAATTTATGAATCAGATTTAAAATATCTGACTCAAATGAACTTCATGGAATCTCACCCATAGTACTATTTGTGGCACAAAGATAAATGCAACAAGGCCCTTTAAATTTTGTTGTCTCAGGTTTTGTGGTACCCTGTATTATTATTATTATTATTATTATTATTATTATTATTATTATATGCAAACTATAACTAACCTGGGATATTTGGCTCCTAGAATATCCTTTTGGCCATATTTTCTCCAGCTATATCCATCATCGAAAGGAGTTTCGACTCCACTCTCTGCGCCGCCCACCTTTACCTGACTCCTCCGTGTTGGCAGTGTCTTCCTATAATTTTTGAAGAAAAAAGGGAAAAAAAATTAAACTCATAGATGGAAATTCAAAAATTTACTCCCCTATTAAGAAAAACTTTTCCAACAAATTAAAACTCTTCTCAAAAATGTCCTAATTAATGAAATACTAACTTTTATAAAAAAAAAAAAAGAAAAAAAAAGACCGATAAATTAATATACGGCTCTCGATGTAGGAAATACACCAGCAGTGTATTTTCGACTTTCCTTCTCATTAATTCATGAGGATTCACGAGTAGTTACCTTTTCTTCAGGAATTCCCTTCGTTCGTGAAACTTAGACGCATGGTCGACGGAGCCCTCACTCCGGGGGCTGCCGCTCGCGGAGTGCGGCGGCGACATCCCCTCCGGCCCGCAGCTGGGGCAGCAGAAGCTCGGCTTATTCGCCATGCAAATCGACTTCTCGGCGGCGAGAAGCGCTTTCGACACCAACGACTTGCTCAGCTCGATCGGAAACGGCTGATAGTACAGCTGCGCTTCTAGCTGCAGCATAAGCTCCTTAATTTGCGTTAGCTCCGCGATTAGAGGGGAAAAGGTGTTCTCCATCAATTAATCACAGCAATTAAATAGCGTGCTTAGTAATTAGTTGGTACCAATGGATATATCGAGAAGCGCATCTACTGAAGAAGCACTCTTTTTTGTGCGTGCTCTTCTTTGGGAAAGCTATGTTATTACTAGGAATTAAGTTTGTGTTGTTGGGTGGGGGGAGTAAGCAAATGGAGGGGCCTTTTTATAAGGTGAGGTGGAGAGAAGCGCTTTTGGGAACAATTAATTAATATTTTGTGTAGAATCAAACTGAGGAGATTGGCTAAGGAAAAGGACTCTTTAAATTTTTCGCTTCTTCACACAATGATAATGAATCGTGAGAGAGAGCTATAATCACTGAACCAATTATTTTCTGCGCTCGGCGCATCCGTACATCTCGGGTGCCGCACATGAAGCTTAATTAGTTTGAGATTTTGCATTTTCTAATTATATACTCACTCTCTAATTTTATACAAATAGCACGCCAAAAAAAAAAAAAAAACAAAAAACAAAAAACAGAATCGATCTCTAGTACTATAAAATAAAGGCGAAAATAGTCATCAAAAAAATAAATAGGGCTTAATTCTCCAATGACAATTTAAACCTTGTGACATTGAAAGAATAAAATATTCGAAATATTTTTGAATTTACTCGGGTTCTTCAGGTACCGTTTGGTTTGGGTATAAGCAAGAACTAGCTATTACAGGAATAGGTACAAATATGGGGATAAGAAAAATAGCGTTTGGATGAAAATTAAGTTGTTTCCGAGAATAAGAAAAATATTAGGTAATTTTATATAAAAAATAAAAGTGTTGGTGGGGATAACCGAGAACTACTATTCTCGAGTAAAAAATTAACGTTTGGGTATAAAAGGAGGGATAAGGGCATATTCCTATCCCTATCCCCTAACCAAACAAAGCTCAAAGTATAGAACCATGCACGTTGATTCTACGATTCCAAACGAAGCCTTAATATTTTATAGCTTTACATATTAAAGTCTAATTTAACAAATATGATCCGCACGACTTAAACCTATTATCTAAATTTATTGACTATTGTTCTATATACAAGAAACATGTGTCCAAAATTCATGATCTTTATTATTTTTTTTTTTTTAAAGAAAAAGACGAGAGCATATATAGTTCATTTGGATGTCAAAATATATGTTTTAACGTATCTATTAATGGCATGGTTTATGAAAAGTACGGATGAACCGGGCACAAGAGATAAATTAGTGTACAATTGTTTGACCAATTCTAACTCTCGAATTAATTATCTTGTTTTAAAAAATATTTGTTGTATACATTCCATTGGACACAAATTAGTGGTACGTGTTAAAGTTTGTGGTCAGAGTGGAAGATGCTCCGAAACTGACCAAGAAGACTCTTCAACTCTCCTTACGCGGTATAGAGAGAGAGAGAGAGAGAGAGAGAGAGAGAGAACAAAATAACGCGCCTAATGTGGAAAAAGTTTTTTTTAAATTTCTTTTTAACACTTTTACATAACACAGGATTACATTTTAAAGTTAGTTATATTTATTTATTATATGAAATAGTAAAAAATTTAATATAATATGGAGTAACATAATAATAACTTTACATTAAAATAACATTTTAAAAAAGTTGTTCTTATACTGTTGTTTGACGTGGAAATATATAATGGGATGTTATCAATAACATTTAATTTTTTTTTTTTTTCAGAGATAGATAACACGCTACCCGCTTCGTTTATTTCATTTAGAAATAAATTTTCAAATTTAGATGAATTGTGAATTAACTAGAATTCGAATACGAAATTTCGGATATCAATTAACCACCAAATCCTTTGTCAATTGCTTTAGGGCCGGTCATTATCAATATTCAAACTATTAATAACTTTATGGTTGGGTATTCAAGCACTAACCATAAGATTGATATGTATAAGTGCAATTTTGAGGGTTAGGGTAATGAAGTGTGCATGCAAAATTTAAAGGAAAGATAGATTTTATTATTTTTTTTATAAAAATATATATAACTTAAATACCTGAATTATGGATAATTTTGATTTGTCTATCTAATATTTTAATATTTTGAATTTTAGTATCTAATCTTTCAATTTATTTGATTTGAGTCATTCAGCAGCACCTTAACTTTGAAATTTGAATGCAGGATTTTTTTTTACAGTTTTAATTAGTTAGTATACTTTATGTAATACTCACAACTGTAAAAATTATTAAAATAAGTAATTAACTTAAATTTAAAGTCCAAATATCGTTGATTGACTTAAATTAGATAAATTGAAAGGTTGGATAGCAAAATTAAAATTTTAAAAAAATAAATAATCAATATTTTGCGGAAATTACTACGATAAAAAAGAGTTTTTGTGAGAGAGAAATGGGTTGTGCACAAGAAGGAGCATCACACGTGAAGCACAACAACTAAATTAGTGTATTATCTCAAAACAAAAAAAAAACAAATAAATTAGTGTAGAAAATGTAAATGGGAGGAGATGGAGATGGAATGTTATTTGAAAATGAAATGTGGAAGCGCGTTGAGGAGAAAACGATGGGACAAAGGTTTACTAATTCATCTTTTAATTAATGAGGACAAAGAGCGACACAATTTTGGTCTCATTTAGACCATACGTGGCCTACTCGATCGGCTCAATAGGAAACTCGTTTTATTAAAGAGAATTGCCACTTTTATATTCAAAAGTAGCTTCTAATTTCACTTTGCATCTATCCAATCAAGAATCTAAATATTTTTTAAAATTTTTAATATAAAAAATAATTCAAAAATATCTACTCTCGTATAAAAAAAAATGGATAATTGCATATATTTGAAAATATTCGATTTACTCTTACTTCTTTTTTTTTCTAAAATACTCCTCATATGTTCCACTATTATTGTAATATATACCTCCAGTTGTTAAGTTAACTTTGGTTAAACGTGAGTTAAATATCTACCACAGTTAAAAAAAAATTAAAATACCAATTTTATCCTTAACTTAAGGACAAATAAGGAATATTGGTGACGATAAAAGATATATTAAAAAAGACTAAAAGTCAAAATACTTTTTATGCCCCTAACTTTAAGAGAAAATAAGAAAGTTAATTATGATGGAAGGTTATATTTGAAAGGGCAGAATAGTAATTTTACAGAAATAATAGAGTTAATTAACGGTTGGAACGTAGAAAGAATATTTTCAATATTAATCTTCTAAAAGGAGTAAATCGAAAAATCGAGAACTTTTTAGGAGTATATAAGTAATTGCCCTATAAAAAAAATGATCCTTAATTAATTGAATGAACGTATGTACAATTTATGGTTATATTTTTGGGTGTTTATATATATAGACTGTTTTCGAGTTGCCAATTAAGAAAGAATTAGACATATTTTTATTTTTATTTTTTGTTAGATATAATTTTAAACGGCGGAATTGAAAGATTTTCTATTTTAATTCTATTTTGTTTTGATTATCATATTAAGTTATATTTAGATTACTACTTTTGAAATGATTCCTGATTTTAGCAGATTAATTACCACTTTCTAGGTTTAAGTGCTAAGCAATTTGAGGTTAGGAGTGAAAAAAAAAAAGTGCATTAAAATTTAAGTGCAAAGATTAAAACCTTCTTATACGCCTATGTCATATTAATAAAAATTACTAGTGGGCCAAAATTATCAAACTATATATTAGCTCATGAATAGGACATGTCACCTAGAACCTATAAAAAATAATATATAAACTTTTAATTCAGTAGTTGTACTCACTTTGCCTATATTAGTGCTTTCCCTTTCTCTGATTTGTTATTGATCCTTAGAAAACTATTCTCACATATAAAATTTTAACATAGTTTAAGTGATCAAAGTTTAAATGGTTCTTACTAGAGCTATTGTTGTCGTTGCTGCTACTGCAGTTTTTGTTAAGCCTTGTACGTATTCAATATGTTTTTTATTTTTCTTAAAAAAAAAAAAAAAAAAATCAGTTAGCAAGCTAGGTAAAAAAAATTAAAATTTAAACTTAAAATCTCAAATACTAATTATGAAATCTTGAGTGGATTAACTAGGCTTTTTAAGTTCAGTTGATTCAGTATTACTTTTTAATCATTTTACTCTCAGAAAAGGACAATTAATAGAAGTAACTTTTTGGAACAGAAGATACAAAGTACTTAACTGTTTCATTTCACTTCCAATACTACCTGCCAAAGAAAACAACTCACATCAATCGCCAATCGCCAAATATAATAAAGGAAAATTTTCAAAAAAAAATCACGTGATTTCACATTTTTTTTATTTTCATATCCTGTGATTTAAAGTGTATCAATTTAGTACCATGTGATTTCTCACTTTATCACTTTAGTTGTGGTTTTTGCACTTTTTTACTTTTTTAAGACCCCGTGATTTTAATTTTGTATCAAATTAGTACCTTATGGTTTTTAAAACACAGGGTACTAAAGTGATAAAATATAAAACCACAGGGTACTAACTTGATACACTTTAAACCACAGGATACTAAAGTGAAAAAAAGTGAAACCACAAGAGAGGTTTTTTAAGTTTTCCCTATAATAAAATTACATTTATTTAGCTAATAAAAATTAAATTTATTTCCGTCAGGAATTTCATTAGATGTATTGGATTATTGGTATTCTAGTTATTATTCAGAACCAAAAGATGAAATATTATTATCTAACATTAAACATATTATTTTAGAGGAAATTTTAATTTGTCTTTTTTAAGATATAGGACATTTTTACTTTATTATTGTATAGTTTAAAAATGTTATACTTAGTTACCACATAATTTTATTTTCGTTTAACCGTAAAGTTCTACCAGTTAAATGGGCCTAGCTAAATAATAGCTTTTACGAATTGCAAAATAGTAAACTATATGTTATAGAATAAAAAAGGTGAAAAATGCATAAAACTTATTTAAATTATGACCATTATGAATCGACTATCTGAATCTTTTAAAATTTTAATTTTACTATCCAATATTTTAATTTATTTTGATTTGAGTCAATCGCTAGTGCTTTAACTTTAAAATTTAAATGCTTCATTTATCTTTACAGTTTTAATTAGTATATTTTATAAAATTTTATGATTATAAATTTATTAAAGTAGACAATTAGCTTAAAATTTGAAGTCAGGAAGTCGTTGACCGTTTCAAATTAAACAAATTGAAAGATTGAATAGTAATATAAAAATTTTCGAAAGTCGTGCAGCCGAATCAAAATAGTTGATAGTTCATATAAATTTTATATATTTTTAATAATAATAATAAAGTATTATGTTCTATCACCCAGTGATCTGCAAAAATATAATTTTATTATTCTGCGTAATGATAGATTCTGCTGTAAAATAAAACAATACTAGATGAAAATTAATGTAATTTTTCAAACTAGATTATAGTAAATAAAAATATACTAAATCACCCAAAGAATAAATTGAAGATTACCCCATGATACTGACCGTCCCTAGAGTAAGGGCAGGAGCGGTGGTTGGTATTCGAGACTCGATTCGAATCATAATTGATTCACATTTCTAAAGTTTTATCTCTAAATAAAATAAAATAAGCAGAGCAATAGCGTCTTTATTTATCTCTAAAAATAATAATAATAATAATATTACCCCCGTGATATTTTACACATACTTCTCTTTTTGCTTCCCATCTCGCTTCTTGGAAACATGTTTGTTTTTGTTTTTCTTTTTCTATTTCTTTTTTTGTGAGAAAAAGGTAGCAAGCTACCTTTCTTTTCTTGGAAACATGTCTTTTAAGGGATATACATTACTTTCTACAAACGTGTGGAAAGGGTCCGCACACACTTATGTTTATTCAGTTTTGGGACCGGTGGCGGCGAGCGCGAAGGCGCGGGCACGGGCGAGCGCGGCGCGGGGCCCAGTGCCCAGTGCCGGGGGCTTCTCTTTTTTTTTTTCGTCTCTCTTCATTTCTTTTTTTTTTTTGCCCTTTTTCTTCATTTTTTTTTTATTTTTTAACTCTCTCTTCAATTTTTTTTATCCCTCTCTCTTCAAATAATTTTTTTAATTTTTTTTTCTCTCTCTTCAATTTTTTTGCCCTCTCTTTTTTTTTCCCTCTCTTATCAATTTTTTTTTTCTCCCTCTATCTTTAATTTTTTTTTTCCCTCTCTCTTCAATTTTTTTCCTCTTTATATGTGGAGAAGAAGATTTATCCATTTTTTTAAATCAAATCTAATTTTTTATTTATTATTATAAAACTTTAAAATATATAAATAATTTTTAAATAGTTTAGACTACTTGTATTAAATATAAATTTTAATTTTGTACCGTTGAAGGTTTAGATATAGATTGTATATTAAAAAAAAAAAAAAATTGATAGTGTTTAAGTTAAGTTTATATTTTATAAAATTACTCTAACACAAAAGAATATCCGAATATGCTTTTAATCTAGCTTTATTTTATCTAATAAATACATACTGATTTCAATACCAAACTAGTTCTTTACCAAACAAGGTAGGGTGGGCCTACTCTTTTTCTTTTCCAACCCAGTATCCTCTCTCTCTCATTCTAAAAATTTAAATTATATAAATTTTTGCTTATAACTTTTTATATATTTAAAATTATATGTGTTAAATATAAATTTTAATTTTATAATATTTTTTTACTTAAAAGTAAGTTGTACTAAAAAAAATAAAAGAGAGATTGCTAGAGCTTAAAGTTAATTACTTTAATAAATTTATAGTTGCGGAAAATATTGAGTTAATTACTTTAATAAATTTATAGTTGCGGAAAATATTGCGTGAAGTATACTAACCGAATTTGTAAAAATAAACGTCATATTAAACTTTTAAAGTCAAAATCTATTGAATGACTCAAATCAAATAAATTAAAAGATTAGATAGTAAAAATAAAATTTTGAAATGTTAGATAGTCGATTCAAAATGAACGTGTTTGCTTAGATTTTAATATCAAACTACAATGCTATATTTATAGTCTAATGAGTGTTTATTATTCGTATAATTTTTGCCCTTATTTCTTTTAATCCTTCATATAATTTATTTTTATATTTTTATTACAATAATAGTTGTTTATTCTTCAAGTATTTTTTTATATAATTCCTTAACTCTTTTTTCTACTATTATTAATTTGTTTATTTATTTATTTATTTTTATAAAATCGTTCTGTCCCAACGTGCGGGTTCGTCACTAGCTTATTTATATATTAAAACACACTTGCGTAAGTGCCCTTTGTTTTTGCAAAAATATAGCATATTATTTATTTTATAAAAATTAGTTAAAAATATGAATAAGCTAGACTTTAAATTTTAAATCTCGGATATCAATTATAAGTTTTTTTTGTCTGTTTAACGCTTGCGCTAGCCTATAAATTTTTTCTTTTGTCAAAATTTTTTAGAACTAATTCTGATTCGTTTTCTATCAGCTTAGTTTGGTGATACACCAACATCTAAAATTTGACATCTTAGATAAAATATTTCTCTAAAAGTGAAACATTCTAAGACACTGGATTGAGGTTGTTCTTTTTTTAATTATATATTTCATTGTTTTCTTGTTACCTTTTGTTCACCATTTTCAAACAATAATAAGTGGTTCTCGGAGCTTGAAAAAGAAGGGGATGGTATTTAACTAAATAAATAATAAATAAATGGGCACATACATGACTTGACTTGGTGGTGTTTATGGTACATGCATGCATGTGTTGTTCATCAATGACTATGGCTTGTTTGGCCTAGCTTCTCAAGGAGTGATTTTCTGAGAAAGTGATTTTGGTTTGGAAAAATAATTTTGGCTAAAAGCTGTAGAGCGTTTGGCAGAGTTTAGATAAAAATAATTTTTCTAAAGTGATTTTGAAAAGCTGTTTGGCAAAATTTTTTTTATATTTGCATAAATTAATATTTTTATTAAATTTTATTTTAAAATAATTTAAAATATAAATTTAAATTTGAATTAAAATTATAATTATAATTTTTAAATTTTAAAATTGTACAAAATTTAAAATTTACATTTTTACATTTAAAATTTACATTTTAACATTTAAATTTTAAAATTAAAAATGTCAAATTTGAAATTGAAAATTAAAAATTGAAAATTGAAAATTAAAATTTAAAATTTGAAATTTAAAATTTGAAATTTGAAATCTAAAATTTGAAATCTAAAATTTGAAATTTAAAATTAAAATTTGAAATTAAATTTAAATTTAAATATTGAAATTAAAATAAAAAAAATATAAATTTTAAATCCAAAATCAGAATCAAGAAGCAGCTTTTTTTCTGCTTCTGATTTTAGGGCCTTCAAAATTATTTTTCTGATTCTAAAAAGCTGAATCGGATTTTAAAAATAAATTGTCAAACGCTCTATTGAGTCGAAAATTACTTTTCAGTCCAAAAGTTCTTTTTAAAAGTTAGGCTTATGCTCCCAGCTCCCTTCCAGGGCTCCAATCAAGTTGAATATTGTATGCTTTTTTAAAAAAAAGAGTTATTACAAGACCGAGTCAGCATCTCTCAATCAAAAAGGACATGAACCATAAAGTAGAAAAGAGATAGAGAGAGAAAAGACAAAGAAGAGTGAGAATGTGTGACCATTTCAAAGTATGGCTTTTCACTTGGTTTCCTACCTAATTATCCGTTTACTACTATTTGGACCAAATTATTTAGCATAAAATTTCTCGAATGTTGGATTGTGAGAAACCATGTTGCAGGTCGATATCACGGTGAA
The DNA here is from genome assembly GCA_025177825.1 of Aechmea fasciata. Taxonomy (NCBI): domain Eukaryota; kingdom Viridiplantae; phylum Streptophyta; class Magnoliopsida; order Poales; family Bromeliaceae; genus Aechmea; species Aechmea fasciata. The sequence goes on along the minus strand of CM045928.1, from coordinate 6,812,607 downwards.
AACGTCGCGACTTTAAAGTTAGTATATGCCAAATTTCGGAACTTCAATGAGTTTCGGTATTCAGACTGAAGTTCCTCCAAATCCGAAATTTTTTTTTTTTTTTTTTTGAGAGATAAATAACACGCTACCCGCTTCGTTTATTTCATTTAGAAATAAACTTAGCTAGAAATATAAATCAACTAGAATTCGAATTTGGGTCTCGGATACCAACCATCAAATCTTTTGTCACTTGCTCTAAAAACAGTTAGTCCAAATCTGAAATTGTTACTGTTGAGTTTCTGAACGAGTATTGATATCTTTTTTGTGAGTACCAGTACATGTCATATGCCGGAGCCTATGAAGTTTCGGAAGGATAAAATTTGTATGGGCATGTTTCTTTTTTTGATGAAACAGGAATATACCCTATTTAAAGATCGGATACAGGTAAGACACTTAGGGGAAGCAAGAAGAGGCCCGCCCCAGACAGAAGAACAAAAAGCGAAGAAAACACTAACAAAACAACAGAAGCTCAAGGTGCTGAGCGATGGAGAGGAATGGAGGGTGACGGGCCACGCGGCACCCATCGGCATCGTCCCCAAACTGATGACAATGCCCATACAATATTTGCCCGTTTCGGAACTCCTGTTTTAGTACTCATACTCTAAAAGACGCGACGAATAAGTTAAACTGGATTCGGCTCCAGCTTGATTTGATTTTATTTTATACTTTGAGATTAAGGATGGTTGGGAACTTTTTGAAGAGGGCTTTAATAGGAGATCGACGGGTAAAAATGAATCGAAAATTCGGATGGACGGTGGAAATTATTTAACTGAAATTTTACGATTTTAAATCCTTGTAATTAATCCTTGTCATTTGATTTAGAGCTTCATTCTAAAAATTCTAGCTTAAGAAGAAAACATGAGAGAGAGCCTGGAGAGAGATTTTTATAATCCAAAAAATTCATTACCTTACAACCACACTTGAAATTTTCTATACCAAATAAGTTATTCCAATTTCCGAACGGAACCTTAATCTCTACAATAAAGTAGTCAATGTGTGGAATATCTATGACAGAAAAGAATTTCTTCGTACCGGCCGTCCCTAGAGCAAGAGGCAAAAGACTTGACGGTTGATATTCGAGACTCAAGTTTGAATTCTAGTTGATTCACATTTCTAGCTAAGTTTCTTTCTAAATGAAATAAACGAAGCGGGTAGAGTGCTACCTATTTAAAAAAAAAAAAAAAAAAAAAATTCTTTGTTATTGCCATATTTTCTCTGGCATGATTTTTACGTGAGATTCGTAACGAAAACTGCTCCTAGCTATGAAAAGTTTTATATTTATTTATTTATTTGGTTTTTGGTTTGGCTTTTATATTATTTTGTTTCCTATGCATGTTGTTATCCAATCAGTAACGAAATTGATCAACTTACAAGAGAAGTTAAATCAAACGTATCAGTTATGAATCGAAACAACAGTACAGCTAATATTTATTGAAAAACAGAGCAATCAATGTTAAACTCACGGCATTTGGGCCTCGCGCGCATAAAATCAGGTAAAACATTTTCTAGAACACAAACGACGAGATCAACATTTCATGACGAATACCTGAACTCTCCTTCGCTCATCAAAATCTCCATAACAGCATCATTCCAAGTATCTATGGCCCCAGGCAAGCACCAATGCACGCAATCATTCATAGTCTTGTCGCCGGGGTCGCGGCCGACCAACCAGTACAGTCCCAGATGCGCGTCCGGCCTCAAAACCGAGAGCCGGAACGTGTCGAGGAGCCGAATCCGGGCCCCGCTCCTCGCGGCCGCCCTGCGGAACTCCTCGACCTCCACACCCCGCATTAGATGATCCGTCGGGCGCCCGTCGTACTCTCCGGCTCTGTACGGCACGGTGCGGTTGCAAACCAGTATGCCGTCGCCGCCGAACTCATAGTGTTCCATGTTCCACGTCCGGAAGAGGACGAGCGGCTTGTGGTCGGAGCTGAGCATGAAGCTGAAGGCCAACCGGAGGGCTTTTCGGTACGAGAAGTGGCCTCCGTATTCGGTCGAGTTCTGTCCTGCAGCAGCGCAGTTGTGGCACCCCACAATCGCATTGTTCTCCAGGAATGTGGCCGTTCTCTGGAACCACATTCCGCCGGAAATCACTATGTAGTCGTATTTATGGTAATTGTTAGTCCATTTCGCGTCGAGCGTGTCGAGGTGCAGCATGGCGTGATCCGTTCCTCCGTTTTCTGCCTTGAGCAGAAAAGGAGTCCATATATTTGTGACGGTGAAGTTGTAAGAAGGAAGGTACCAGATTGTAAACGCAAACGCTTCGCGATAAATTTCTACAGCTTCTTCCACCTGGAGATCAATATATGCAACGGAATTAGTAAATGCTCGCTGATCATGTGCAGAACAAAGATCAGATAAATCATGTTACCTGCGCAAACGAAAAAGATGACCTAAGCATGCATAAAGAGACATATATAGATTTCATATAAGAGAAAATTGATTTAGGGCTATGCTCGGCCGCCCCCAGATGGCATGGCCCGGCCTGACCCGGCGACCACGGCTTGGCAGTGCTGGGACCAGCCTACGGCCGGCATGATTTCCGGGCCACGGCCCGGCCCACGGTCCGGTTCATCCCTATCTATATGGTAATTTAGATGTTAGGTAACAGGCTAGAGTTCCAAAAAGCCTAGGAAAAACAAATTTGATGGATCTGGAATTTTTATATTCCTAGGGAGCATGCAATGTTCTGATCCGCGTGCAGAACAAAGATCGATAACCGCGTTACCTGCGCAACGAAAAAGATGACCTCCACATGCATAAGACTCCGTGTTCGAATCCAAATTTAGGGCTAAAAGATCAGATAATAAGCTCGGTAATGTTACCTGCGCAAACGAAAAGACGATCTCCAAGCATGCATAAAGAGACATATATAGATTTCATATAAGAGAAAATTGATTTAGGGCTATGCTCGGCCGCCCCCAGATGGCATGGCCCGGCCTGACCCGGCGAGTGTTGGCTTTTCTATTCAATATTTTCATATATAATTTTAATAGACAAATTGGTTAAGAGTACTAGTATTTTAAAAAAGTCTATTAGTTAGTAGAAAAAAACTAAGTATCTCTTTGTGAAGCATGGGGTCAAAGTAGAAGGTTTAAGGGTTTAGACTAATTATTAGCTAAGCAGAAGAAAAAAGAGGTATGAAACTACACAGAATTGGATGAAAAAAGTTTAAAATTAAAGTCGAAGTAGAGAATCAGATTAAAATAAACAATGCGTATCAACCTACCATACTAGAGTAAATAATAATTTATTCGGCCTAAACAATCAGTCTTTAAATAGTTAAGTTCAATTATTAATACTAATATGTCAATCTCATATATATATATATATATATATATATATATATATATATATATATATATATATATATATATATCCACACCGTTAAACATTATCAAAGTAGTAGAAAAAAACTAAGTATTTAAAACTGGGGTCAAAGTAGAAATAAAATTTTATAATTTTTCGATATCATTTACCTTACGATCAAGAGGTCACAAATTTGACAATTTTTAACGGCCGGTATGGGATACTTGCTAGTTTAACGGTGTAAAAGAATCGAAATTTGTTGAATTTTTGATAGAAAATTCTATTCACTACATAGATAAAGATCAATAACTCCGATCTTGAATTGAAGGATCCGATCATCCTTTTTTAGGACGTCGTTCGATTTTGACCGTTCATTTTATGCCCGCTTGATGGACTTTATAATGATTTCGAAAAATTACGAAATTTATTTTCTAGAAGTTTCAAATACTCTAGATATGTCAATCTCATATATATATATATATATATATATATATATATATATATATATATATATATATATATATATATACATACAAGACTCTGCATATACTCTCCCTTATTACAAATAGCTTTACCAAGTTGTAACTATAGATCACATAATAAACTTACAACAAACTAGCACTATAAATTGTGCATGATGATGTGCATTAATTAGCGTCAAAAAAGATGCATATATAAGTTTAGTTAGTATCAACTATCAAGCGATTTTCTTAAATAACGCGAGGACGAAAATTATATATAGTATTAAAGTTTAGAGTAATACTAGATATACACTCCAAAAAAGGTGTACATCTTACAATTCACCCATCCGTAGATAGAAATTTGCTCACCAGTCACATGATGTGATTGGTAAATTACACCCCCACCCAAGGATAGGTGGGGTTGTAAGATATACACCTCTTTTGGATGTACTATTAGCATTTTCATAAAGTTTAAGAAAGGATATACGAGAAATTAATGCAGCACCTTAGAGAGAAGGCAAATCAGTGACCCTGTTTGATTCTCAAGAAGCGAATCGCCTATAAACGCCCATGCTTTATTTCGCATTAAATCCAAGAATTTCCCTGCATCAAATTTGGGTAATTCACAACCAAATGGTTTCCACCTCCAGTAGAGGTAACCTGCGTCGGGTCGCCCGTTTGTCAAACAATCTCGAGTAAATTCGATCAATTCGCAACTCGCATTCGTGTAAGCCGGCCCCCAAGGGTTCGGGATCCATTCCCCGCTGAAGAGATCGCATTGCTCTGCATCACGTTTCGTACGATTGTAGAACATGTTAAAAGAGAGATAAAGAAAATTTTGCCTAAGTGTGAGGCTACTATCGCTTCCGATCTTGGTCGTTCGATGTTGCATTTCGAATCGTCGATCGGCTCCGTTAAACTTGATCTAGAGTATTTGAAGTATCTAGAAAATAAATTTTATGATTTTTCGATATCATTTGCCTAGTGATTGAAGGAGCACAAAATCAAATAATTTTAATGGCCATAGTGAGCCGTTTGAAAGTTTAACGGTGTAGAATTATTCAAATTACGTGAAATTTTAATAGAAAATTCTTTATACTATATAAAACAAGATCAATATCTTTGATCTAAATTTTTAATGTCATATTATCGCGTTTTGTAAGATTTTTATTTTCAGCCGTTGATTTTTAGCCCCTTCGTTCACTAGGTAAATAATATCGAAAAATTGTAAAATTTATTTTCTAGGTACTTCAAATACTCTAGATCAAGTTTAACGGAATGATCGACGATTCGAAAGCCCACAACATCGAAAATGACGTGGAAGCACGGAGCCCTCCGTGCTTAGAACATAATAGCCTTACTCTTTGCCTAATACCTCTTTACAAAGCAAATTACGCTTATATATACCATTAATAGCACAATTCATTGGTGCTACTAAATTTTTGGCCTAATTAATGTCTAAATTTGGATAATCAATTAATTTTTCAAATTAGTGCAAATTAATATGTAAATTTAGAATATCAATTAAAAGTTTCTTTAAATGTTGCTTACTTTAATTATCAAAATAATTATGAATGAAGTAATCCTTTTACATGCACAAATATGTATCTCAGAGTCTTAAAATAAAAAAAAACAAAAAACAAAAACAAATTAAACGAAGGTAAATAGTTTAATGGCGCATGCACCTCTCCTCAACTTATTCCCAGCTACGGATCTCACGAGCTCGGCGTCGGAAGCGTCGGAGTGGGAGAAGGCGACGAGGAGCGCCGAGCCCAAAACCATGGCGAGGGCACAACCGAGCTTCGCATTCGCCGTGTTCATGGCTCCGTGCGTCCTCAAATGAGACGCGAGGAGAAACTATGGGGCTTATTTGCGAAGAAGAAGAGATTAAGAATTGCACTTTTGTACTTGAATAAGAGTTAGGCTTTAGGACATGGGTCACTTTTTTTTTTTTATTTTTTTTTTTTTTTTTTTTTTGGTTTATAGCAAATTCTTGCGCATCCAAAATTAGTGTATAAATTTTACTTTCTACTCATTCAAATTTTAATAATTTCATAGAGATAGTTTTATTTTTTTTAAAAAAAATAATCTATTCAAAAAAAATGATTAGGAAAACACATTGTAATTTGGCAGTGTTTGGTTAAGAAATAGAGATAGGAATAGATTATTATTCCCTTTATATCCAAACGCTAATTTTTTACTCGAGAATAGTAATTTTCGGTTATCCCCACCAGCACCTTTATTTTTTATATAAAACTATCTAATTTTTTATTTTTATTTTCGAGAACAATCCACTTTGTGTTCAGTGCTTCCTCGGTAATTTATGTAGAAACAAATGGCAAACTTTTAAACACGACAAATGCTTCTTCTTTTTTCTTTTTTTTTTTTTGTGAAAGGGGTGGCTGTAGTAAAGCTAAAAATATTAAAGAGAGTTTTGGGCATTTATCGAGGGAGTTAATGCCTAATTATAACCTTCTAGAATTGTTTATACATGGGGAAGTGAAGGAGTTGTGTTTTTCTAAAAAATCATAACACTTGGGATCTGAGATAGAGGATGAAAATAATAATAATGTTTACGATGGAAATAAAGTCTCCTCGAGATGCGATCAAAGAGAGTTTTTTTTGGGAATTGCTTCCGAAGACTTTAATTTTTTGGGTTCTTTGGTGGAGCCTAACCTTGGCATGCTGGGCCTTGAGACATTCTTGATTGGGCCTTTTACCGGGCCTGATGGTGTTGACTTTACCTTGAAACTAGGGACTTCAAGAAGTTCCTCAAGGAGGGCTTTTAAGCCTACTGCGATACTTTGATGTTGTTTGGCGTATTAATTGCTGGCTGTTTGGGGTATACCTTTGTGTCGTTATGATCGTTAGCCTTTGTTGTTGGAATGTTAGAGGTCTTAACGACTTCTCTAAAAGGAATTCTATTAAGTTCGTTGTGTCAAGGTTTAGGGATGCCGTTTTATGTTTTCAGGAGACTAAAGTCGGACCCGTGTCAAGGTCTTTTGTTCGCAGTGCTTGTGGCTCTTCCTTCGATAAGTGCCGTTTTGTTGATGCTATCGGCACTTCGGGAGGTTTGATGACATGCTGGAGTTCTCGTTTTTATGATTGTATTGAGGTCATCGTGCGAAAATTCTCCCTAACTCTTCGACTTTTCCACTTTTCGGGTATATGTTTCCATGTTACTAATGTGTACGGAACCCTCCCACCTGGGATGGTAAAGATGATTTCTGCAATGAACTGGTGCAACTAAGACACATATATGTAAAGGGTACGTGCTGGGTGGCGTGCGGATACTTTAATTTGACTAGAAACCAAAAGGAAAGACGAGGAAAAAAGTGGAGTAATAAAATGATGAGTATGTTCAATTACCTATGAAGAATCAGGATTTTACTTGGTCGAGTATGCAAAGGTCTCCCGCCTTAGCAAAATTGGATCGGTTTCTAGTTTCTACAGATTGGGATCAGGCATTTCCTCTCTCTGAGGTATTGGCAATCCCAAGAATCACATCGGACCATTGCCCAATAGTTCTTAAAACTAGAGACATTCGACGAAGTACTTTGTTTAGATTTGAGAAGGTTTGGTTAAAAAATGAAGACTTCATCAAAAATGTACCTATGTGGTAGCATGAAATAGGCGGTAAAAGAACTGTGATTTTAATCTTTACTAGTAAGTTATGACACTGTCGCAATCGAATTAAGGAATGGTGTGTGACACATTTCTATAGTATAAGAAAAGCGAAGAATAAGCCTATGCAAGATATACAGACTATAGATGAGCTAGAGGAGACACAAGATCTATTAAGTAAGAGGGGGGAACTTAAAGAACAACTTAATTATAAGGGTACTGGATGATGAAGAAGTGTTTTGGAAAACCAGGGCCAAGCAACGATGGCTACTAAAAGGTAATGGAAATAACAAATTCTTTCACGCAATAGCTAGTGCTAGGAAACGCGTGAACGGAATTGGTGAGATCGAGGATGATGGGAGGAAAATATTCAAGAATGAGGAGAAGAGACATTACTTTTGGAGATACTTCTAGGAAATATTTGCACCCAAAGAACAGAAATCATCTTTACATGGGGATTGGAGAGGATTGTTTCAAGACAGACGACTTACAAATCCGGAACAACTAATTGCTGCCTTTGAGATAGAAGAGATTAAAAAATCGGTTTTTCAACTAGGAAGGGTCGTGCCATGTGGGGTCGTAGATATGCCAGACTCGGCACGGGACAGCACGGACCGCACATTAGGGCATGAGCAATGTCGTGCCGAGCCAGACCAGACCGGACCGGACCGGACCGAACTGGTGGCAACTGGGTCTGTTTTACACTCCTAAGGACCAACCCTCGTACAATCGCATCTCTCACCATGATCTATTGATCTGTTGTGTATAGACTATAGACTCACCCCACTTCTAATACATTGTTCGATTTGATTCTTTGTCTATTTCATAGATTCCTTAATTTGTGAATGTTACAAGTTGTACTTTAGATCCTCTCTATTGCTCCCACATTAATTATATCACTCTTTTGCCACATTTCTCTTTCTTAAAAAAAAAAAAAGAAAAAAAAGAAAAGAAAATCGGGGGTGTAAATGATATTAAGCTACTTGTGAATTTCTTATCCTCTCCCATGGGCTGTGGACTCTTAATTAGAAAATATTTCAAAAATTTTTGAAGTATTGATGAATCTATTCAAAATTTATAAAATTGGGTTATTAACCTTCTGAACGTAGAATATTTTTTTAAAGAAGTTATACTTAATAATATTAAAAAAAAAGGTGTAAACAGATGATTACGCCCGGTGTATATTATTATATATAAATAGCCCAATCTTATATTTAAAGGCCCCACATGTCAGCCTCACAAAAGCCGTGAAGAAAGCGTCGCGCGGAGAACACACAATTTTATCATCCACCTGTAACGGGCCCCACACGTGGATCCGAGAAATATAGCTCGACGAATCAGAGTCATCCACGTGTCAACAACGCCATCCACGGGTTACCTTTTCTCCCCCCTAAAATATAATATAATAATATCCCTCTCCCCCACCGATGCCCACGTCGTCTAAATCATCGGCCGTTCGATCCATCCTTTAAAATCACATCTCAACCGTCCGATTCCGACGGGGCCCCACGACGAGCTTGTGGTAGCCATGTACCTCCCCGCTTACGATCTTTTCCAGTTCCACCCCTTCTCTGCTGTTACGACTTACACGAGCTCTCAACCTCGGAACCTGCGGCGGCCACGCGATCCCCACCGTCCACCGCAATCCCCTCTGCTCCGAGATTCGCGCGCGCGCGCGCGCAGGGGCATGGGAGCGGCCGCCGCGGCTCCCCGGCACCGCTCGGCGCCGGCGGCGCCGCCTCCTCCTCCTCCCGCCGCTCCGCGGCGGCGGCGCCGCCGCTGCGACGGCCGCCCCTCTTCTTCCTGGCCCTCGGCTCGAACCGGCACACCAGGTGTTCGACGGTGGTCTCCCCGCCGCCGACCCGAGCAAACGCCGCCCCCCGCGCCGCTCCCGCTCCTGCTCCTGCTCCTCCCTGCGCCCCGGAGTTGGACTACGACGAGTTGGCCGCGGCGCTCGAGAACATCTACAAGCTGAGCCCCGGCGAGGTCTCCGACGAGGAGCGCTTCGGCGGGGGCGACGGGGACGCGGGCGTGGGCGTGGTCGTGGTGAGGAGTAGGCGGAGGAGGGCGAAAAGGCTGAGCCTTGAGAAGAGGGTGGCGCTGAGGAGGGGGAAAGGGGAGGGTGAAAGGAGGGAGCTCGGTGGGGATGTGGAGAAGCTGGTGAGGGACAACTCGGCGTCGACGGATTCGGCGCGCTTGGACTGGAGGAGGATGAGGATACCGCCGGTGCTCGGTTCGGCGGAGCATTCGAGGCTGTTCGAGCTGATGCAGCCGATGAAGGTGAGCTTCCTCCTCCTTATTTTTGATCTTCTTCCTTTGCTTTTTGGTCGAGAACTGTACGAGACGAAGCACGAACAGTGTTAACATCTCTGCTTACGTGTTTGCATTGGTAGGGGAGGCAAAGGATATGAATATAATGGATTAGATGATGCTTAGTACTGGCTCTGATATCATGTTACGCAAAATGAACAACAATAGCTTTAACACATCTATTAGGCTTCAGAATTGTGTTGGTGAAACTAAAACCAAAGTGGTTGCGTTTTGTTGATGATGAGATCACCCTCAAGTAGTTTATAGCTTCATTTGACAATCTCACAATCTGAAAAACTACTTTTAACTGTTTATTTGCAAATTATTTACTGTTTGATCTCTTTTTTAATCACTGTTAAAATATAGGTGATTTACGAGATGAAGGAGAGCTTGCACAAAGATCTGCTCAGGGAGCCGACTGACGGTGAAATGGCGGCGGCAATGAACACGAGGGTTTCACGGTTGAGACAACATGTAGAGGTTGGTCGAGCCGCAAGAAACAAGCTAATAAAGGTATCCGTATCTAGTCCATCTCTAACTATCAATTTTCAAGTTATACGCATTTATTTTGCTGTTTAAATTATTACATACATAGTTCAATATAACTTTTTTTTAAGGCTTTTTGATAGTTTACATTTCTATTGTTGCTCATTAATGTGCTCTGAATATACATACGCCAAAGTTAATATTCTCAGCATGGTGCTTCCTTTTATTTTCCAAAGTAAGTTCATCTATTTAATTGCCACGAGTTGAAGACCGATTATGTTCTGTCGGACATTTTGCAGCATAATCTTCGGTTAGTGTTGTTCGTCATCAACAAATACTTTCCGGAGATCGCAAGTGGCCAGAAGTTCCAAGACCTCTGCCAAGCCGGTGTAAAGGGTCTGATAACAGCCGTCGATCGATTTGAACAGAAGCGTGGCTTCCGTCTATCCACATATGGCCTCTTCTGGATCCGTCATTCCATAATACGGTCGATGATGCTCTCGAGCTTCACCAAGGTTCCCTCTGGAATCGAGTCGGTATGAGCTTCCTTCTTACTTTCTAAGAATAAACACTGAAAATTTCAAGATTCTTCATCTCCTTATATACTGCTACTTCTGTGTTTGAGCATTTGGGTTTTTTAATCTATGCTGCATACTAGGATAGCCTATTAGAGCTGATTGGAGTTGTGTGTAATAATTTTCACTGTTGGCGTTGTGATTGATGTATTAGTGTAATATATGGAAATCATTAGCTAGATGAGTGTCAGGGACAAACTATGTAAATTGGAGAAAAAAATTGTAGTCTTTTCTATTTAACATTAACAGATAAGTTTGCCATTTTCGGGCTTTTTCCCGCTGGTTTCCTTTTCGTCATCGTAAAATGTTGTAATCAACTAGTTACAGTCACATCCTTGAGGTGATTTTAGTCACTGCAATCTATTATTTTGTAGCCCTCTTACTTTCATCTGATGTTTATGATTTCCTTCTTGATTCTCTCTGTATTTGAACTAATTCTGGTTAAGAAACCTTTTTTTTTGGGTCAAGAATTTGATCTTCATCCCTTTTGTTTTCAGAAAAAAAAAAGAAAAAAGTTGCATTAAATTGGTGAGATTCTTGAATAATTGCGCAATTCAGAATGGTTAAGAACCTGATCCTGGTTTAATAATCACTTTAACTGGACATTGCAGATTAGGCAAGAGATCCAGAAGGCCAAACTAGAGTTGTCATTTGAACTTGAGAGGTCACCAACAGAGGAAGAAATAATTGAGAGAGTAGGAGTATCACCAGAGAGATACAATGATATCATCAAGGCCTCAAAACCAGTCATATCCCTCAACTCCAGGCATGCTGTGACACAAGAAGAGTTCATCAAGGGGATAACCGATATTGATGGTATCGGCGGCGATAAACGTCGACATGCAGCACTTCTTCGACTTGCTCTTGATGATGTGGTGAATGTCGAGATAAACAATTTGCTGAAACATTGTTCTTCTCAAGAAATAGTTCAAATAGGATCTAGCAGAATTTTCATTATATGGTTCATTTGAGTTGCATGCGAATTTGAGTAGTTGATATTGATGCTTGCAAGTTCTCTCACTGAATGATGTTTTTCTGCAGCTAGATTCACTTAAACCTAAAGAAAGTCTGGTTATAAGACAAAGATATGGACTCGACGGCAAAGGCGACAGAACTTTGGGAGAGATTGCAGGGAACCTCAATATTTCGAGAGAGCTGGTCCGTAAGCATGAACTAAAAGCACTCATGAAGCTCAAACATCCCGTTCGGGTCGACTACCTCCGTAGATATGTTTGATTTTTAGACACATTGTATTTGTGCCTCTCTTTAGTTTGCAATTATTGCAGCTTTTTGTTCTGTATACCATTTTACAGGATTCTTGTATCATAGTCACAATTGATCACATGCAAATTTTACTCTGAAATTGAGAAAATTTGTAGACCTCATGTGTAACTTTGTTTGTACTATAGTTTATAAAGCTGATGAATCTGTGATTACAAAATATTCATCTGCATTTAATAAGTATTCAGTTCATATACGAGCTTGGCCTATGTTCATATTGTCTATATATGCTGTCATCTGAAATGTTAGTTTGCAGCATTCATAACTTCAGAAAAATTCACTGGAATTTGATGCAGTAAGAAAGAGATTCGGCCCACAATGGATCAAACAGCAGGAGATAAAGCACTTTTTTTAAAAAAGAAACCCTTCCTCCATCTAACATGATTCATAAAATGACGAAAACCTTTTTTGACATTTATAGTATATGTAGTGTAAACAAACTATCAGATGATTGATGGAGAAGTTAACTCACTTCCAAGGTTCACGCAGAATGAGAATTAAGGATTGATTACCTATTTTCTCAAGCACAGTATATTACCTGATACACTTAACAAAATACCATCTGCGATGCGAAAAACAAAAAATTAATGGACACAAAGCTTAACATACCCTAAAGCAATATCAGGTGAGAATATAGAGTATCAAGCATGGCAGTACTGTCTGCATATCTGAAGAGTTATGCAAGAGAAAAAAGCTACATAAAAGCCCTTAAAAGGATGAACCACAATAGCATATGTAAAAGACAACAAAAAAGAAGTCCATAATTTGTTTGCACTGTGAAAAGAATACAACTCCTACCCACAAGCAAAGATACAGATTCCTGAAATGTCGAAAGTTCTCGATTTGTTCAATTTCTTGTCTCGTTTCAATATTTCAAGGGACACTTTAGTCTTGCATGCACCTATAATTGAAGCATTACGCGAAAGAACAAACTCAGCATCGTCCCTTTTCTATTCTGCAGTAAAGGCTTCGATCAGTCAACACAAGTAAAATTTTCACCACCTGTCCCTCGGCCTACCATCCGGAAACATGGGAACAAGCACTTTGTCATCAGTAGGCTTTGAGACACTACTCCTACGCGGTTTGCTTTCTTGAAAAGTTATGCTCTCACCATCATGAAAATCTGGGGGAGATTCTTCCCTTTCATCATCATCACTCCAATCACCTTCTCCATCATAATCCTCATCAACATTATCTAATTCGCTTCCCGAGACATTCAGCAACGAATCATCGATATCTGACCATTCCTCATCATAATCATCATGCTCGCCATCATCTTCTTCATCTTCTTCACCATCTCGTCCTTCCAGTGCCTCACTGTCTTTATCCTTTTCATCACTCTTTCCCGCCCCCCTTCCGCGAAATCGCGGGACTGCGACAAGCGCACGCAGCTTCTCCTTCAACAGCAACAACTTATCCTTCTCAATGAGCTGAGAGTCCTTATAAGCCTCGCGTAGAAACACCGAATCCCTGTCCCCTTTCAAAGACACGTAGAACATGTCAGGGTGCCTTATCAGCATTCCTCGCACCTGCTGCGAGAACCGAAACTCTTCCCTAAAATGCGTGAGGTGATCAACAAGCGTCTTCTTCTCAAGAGTAAGGCTAAGTATCTCGTGAACGACCCCGCAAGCATGTCTTTCCTTCTGAGGGGTACCTGACCTCAACTCGGAGAAGTCCGAGTACGGGGATATGTACGGCATTTCCTTGAATTGCAAAATCCTCCTCATTTCTCCCTTGGAGACATTTAGACCTCTAGGAAGCTTCACTCTATTGAATCTAGGAGGCCTATCTATGATCAGATCTCTCTCCTCAATCTCTCTAATCCTATTCTCCTCCGCCGCCACCTCAGCAGCCGAGATTGCTAGCTCAGGATCCCAGTGAGTTAACTCCAATGCCGGGCCACGATCGGTCGAAACCACCTTGAAGTATTGGGGGTATCTTTCGCATATAGTGTTCCTAAACTCGGGAGGGAGGCCGAGATCCGTCTTCAAATGGGCAATCTTTTCAATAAGAATTCGCCTATCCAAGGACATCATCAGCAACTTCCTCAGCTTCACGACCAGCAACTGTTCCATCTCATTCTTCGCCCGCAATTCCTCGAGATAAATCCGCTCCGCCTCGGGCGAAAGCCTGAACTTCAGCGAGTAGACGCCCTCCTCCACTATATCGAAAACGGCCGGAAACCGCTTCAGTAAAGCGATAAATCGGCGCTTCCGCGTGAGCCCGAGGTCTCTTCTATACCTTCCCAACTCCCTCAAACTCATAATCCTATCAGGTTGGTTCACAAGTATGTTCCTAATCTTCAGCACCAGCTTCAGTTTCTTATCCCTTTGTATGACATTATCAAAAGGGGCCTCCTTTCTCCTCTTCACAACAGCTGATACTGGGTGAAAGGGCAAATGGGTTTTCTTCTTCTGCAGGGGGAGCAGTGGCTTCTTCCCATGGAAAGGAAGGGTTTTTCCCCAAAAAGATGAGTTTTTTGGGGCTGTAAGGGAAAGTGAAAGATGGGTTTTTGAGGATAAGGTTGGGTTGTGGAGATTGATGGAAGAGGAATTTGGGTAAGAGAGGAAAAGGGGGAAAGGGGTTGGAGATGGTGTTCTTGGGAGAGAGAGGAGTTTTGGATCCATAAAAATGGTTTAATTGGAGCAAAAAATTGGTGGTATTAAGAAAAAATTTTAGTAGATTAAAAGGGGAAAAAATATATATATATAGATTTGATTAGAGAAGGGGAGAGGAGCATACCATGAAGTGAAGTGAAGGTGTTTGAACTTTGAAGAGGAGGAGATTGGGGTTGAGCACTCTTTTGTGTTCTCGGCACGGGAAAATGGAGGGTTTGGGGGAGACAAAAACCCCTGTGGATATTTTCAGCGGATTTTGCATATTAGTGCCCCGAAAAAACATTATTTGCTTATGTACCCTCCAGTAAGTGAGAATGTTTAGTGCAAAGTGAAATGAAGGGACGTGTTTTGGAAACCCACCTAGTATTTTTGTAAAAAGCCGAGAAATGCAGAAGCGAGGCGAAAGAACTTGATGAATGATATCCGAGACCTAAGTTCGAATTCTAATTTATTCACATTTCTAGAAATAAAATAAGCGAAGCGGGGTAGCGTAGAGCAACCTATCGCACCGGACAAAAAAAAAAAAAGAAAGTACTTTTGTAAAAAACGAAAATACTTCCTATACTTCATCCTAGCAATTAATTTTTAGCAAAAATTTTAAAAAAATTAATATGATAAGCATTAACAGTTTTTTGATTAAAATGGAGGAAAGATGTACATGCACCTCGTTTTAGATTGTATCTATAGCTCTTGTAAAATATATTTTTTTTTTCATATTCAGAAAACATTTACATATTTTGCACAGATTAAAAGGTATACATGCCATAAAATGATGTATTTAGGCTCTCAATACAGATAAAGAACAATTACGTTCAAATTTAATATAATAATAATAATATATTAAATTGAAGCGACTAAAAAACAAAAGCATTACCTTTAGAGTCGAAAGTATAAAAAATGTATAAATTATTGACAAATCCATTAATATACTTTCATCCCAAATCAACTAAATAAATCCCAACCACCACTGTTTAGAAAAATTGATAAGTTTGTTATATATCAGGCACCAGGTTTTCGTTTTGTATCCCACTTCATCAGAAATAGGATGCGTTAGTGTGGTCCACAGAGACAATCTAAAAGAAAAGGAAATAAGGAGAGCAGGATTAGCAAGTACATATTCTCAAATTTCCATTCATGATACTAAAGAACCTACAATCAAAAACTCCAAAATAGGAGACCACCATGAAACATTATGGGCTAGTAAGTAGCAAATAGCTGAGTATTAAGGTATCTTTCGCAGAAAGAAGAAAAAAATCCAACCTAATAGCCCAAAGTAAATACAAATTTTGAAAAGCCATTTGCTGCACAATTTACACAACTTAATTAGGACTATTAGGTAATAAATAGAAGACACATCAACAGTCAAAACAAAATGATACTAATGATTAAGCTACAGTTTCTGCAGAACAAAACTCCCTAATTGGAAAGGTGAGAAGCTTAGAGAAGATCAAAGAAGTAATCCAAGCCCTGCCCGATTTCCCAAATCGAGAGACCTGCTCCCCACGCTCGCGCTTCGTACAACCGCAAGGAAATAGACATCAATGATGGATAAAACACGGCATGCTTCACATTGTTAAGTGAGTATACGAAGAAGTGCTCCGAACTTTTCTCCTCCCACTGCAGCTTTGGTCTGTGCTTCTCCAGCAAGGAGACGTAGTCCCTCCCAGTGATAGCTCCTCCACCTGAAACCATTCAGAGATTCATAATGATAAATTCACTGAAGCAAGTAAAGGTTTTCTTTTCATGTATTTATAAGGGGATTGATTTCTTCCCTGTAGAAACATCAATTAAACATGCTCTGGACAGGCTTCCAAGTTTTTATTGTCACGAAATGAGTAATTATAGATACAAGCAGTATCGCGTGCTACAGAATAGTGAAGGAACCAACAGTAGTCAAATCATCTAATGTAGAATGTATTATTTACTTGCATTCAAGTCAAACATGCCGGATATAAGATTAACAGTAGTAAATTGATTAATCCAAATTTTTGTGCCTACTCTATTAAAGAAACAAAAAAAAAAAAAAATCTATGCTTAGGATTTGTCATTTACATTTCTAGAGCGAAAATTTCATAGAAAAGAAAGAAAAAGAGAGAAAAAGGTTTTCTGGTCAAAACTAATCTTGTTGAATTTCATGTGATTGTCCTTTTCTCACTGCAACACGTGTTTCTGAAGGAACAGCTATTGCATTTTCAAAATCTATTCCAGGCCAAAATAGCAAACATTTACCTCCAGAGAGAATGAAATCATTGCCATAGAAGTTGATACCAAGGAATATCTTGGGAGCATGTTCAGAATCAGCACCACCAAGAAGCATTTCGAGAGAAGTGCGTATCCACTTCAAAGGAGCATTTGGACCGGGATTTTGCGGCCCTGAGAAGTCATAGGTCATAAGAGAAAAGCCGTCCACAGCAGTACCTAGCTGCTGAAGATCTTGTGGACCAAAATCATGATAACTGAGCTTTTCTGAATGTGATGGTGGGATGACATAAATCAATTCTAAATGATGGTTGAGATTTGACATCGAGTTGACTGAATGAAGAGCCTCCCCTAACTGATTAATGAATTGTAACCCCTATGTTTCACCAGAACAAGAGGAAGTTAGTTTAATGATTTGTGCAAGATGAAAGGATGAGAAAAATATATTACAATGAGCACAGGCAGTTATACTAGCTTATTCATCTACATATATAAATGAGTTAAGAGAGATAAAATTATCTACCTAAAGTTGGAGAAGTGATAACATGAAGATGCTAAGCAATTAGGCATGTTACATGGAGCAAAACTCTCTTCTGAAACAAAACAATAGTGCTGGTAACTTGCAGTTGACACTTAATGGATAAATAGACATGTAGATAACAAAACTTCGACAACTTTAACAAACTGCTGGTGAGGCTGTGAAAGAATATTAATAATATGGCATGTTAACAGCTGAGAAACATTTTATCGTGAATGGAATTTAGAAGTGTATTCAAATGCACACATGATACTATGCATTCCAAATTGATGTGTACGATCCCAAATCAATGGGTTTCTAGACACTTGCAACGTCTGAGAAACATACAACTATTATCGGCTAAGAGAACGAACTGCATATCAGCTGGAAGTACTCAACTTATTCAAGCATAACAATTTCCACTCTTACCGACTGTCCCTGGCGCAAGTGGCAAAGAGCTTGTGGTTGGTACCCGAGGTCCCAAGTTGAGGTCCCAAGTTCGAATCCTAATTGATTCACATTTCTAACTAAGTTTATTTCTAAAAGAAATAAACGACGCAGATAGCATGCTACCTATCTCTCAAAAAAAAAAAACAATGTCCACTCTTTATCGATACATCGTATTAAAGGAAATAAAAAGCCACCAGATAACCATACCAAAGTCCATGCCAATTTAACATTTCAAATCATAACTAGCTACTTAAACATTAGTGAATAATGAAAATACCATATTCCGCAACTCTGGGTCGTTCAGAACACCGTAGACTGCCCACCTTGACCAGGATTCGAGCACAATACCATCATATCCCATTTCCCTATGAATTCACAAGAAGATGTTAAGTTAAAAAGTAACATCAATACTAGGTAAAAAATTATTAAAAAAAAGGACTTACTTGCATTCATCTACAATTAAATTGATTGCTTTACTCCACCGTTTCTTCTTCAAGAGTATCTCCACGGGAAATGCTTCTAGGACAACTCTAGGGACCACCTACTAGACATATATAAAGTTTGCCGGAACATAAATCTAGTTTGCTTGGTTATTACTACTACCATCAAATTACAAATACAAGTACAAACAGTCATTGATTTCTAGACAATATATTTATCAACAGATTGCAAAAATATGCACTCAATCACTATCTCCTTGTTGTTTTTCCAAAATTAAGTGCCAATGTACTTACATACTGCGTAAAGACACTTGAAACATCATTAAATTAACAATAATGTATTAAAAGAAACGACTTAACAAGTTCCAGTAACAATCGGAAATGGATGATAATGATATACCAGAGAATTCCCATTCTTTCGAAGTTCTGATACCCATGCTACGTCAGCATTATGCCGTCCTTCGAGAACTAGGTTCTTCCCTTCACTATGCAGCAACAGCAGCAGGGTATTAGACAGAAAGAATGTGCGATACACACAGTTTGGCGAAATAACTACAGTTGGTTATTCGATAAGAAATGTTCTTCATACCTTTTCAGATCATACCACACAGGCGACAGATGCGTGAACTTCGAAGTAAATAGCTTCGCCATTTCATAGCCTTTGGAATTCCTGCATTACATACTTTTTATACATTAAAACATCCAGAAATAACACCAAATACAAGCAAACCATATTAAAAAAAAAAAAAAATTTGAGGGATTGCAAAAGAAAATCAGGTGATAACTGCATAATCATCATGAATATATATGATTATCATTTACCTCCTTACTCCGAACATTCAAATGCAACTAACAAATCTGACACAATATCAAAATACACAAGATAATTCAACAAATTTATCCTCTAAATAACCATGAGTAAAGCAAATCCTGTCACCTACCATATAAAAGTCGTTACAGTGAAACAAACAGCTTTAAGCTGCAATTAGAAGCAAAAAGCTCCAAAATGGAGCCCATTTTAGATTCTCCAAAAAGCGAGAAACGCAACCTCTATCTAATCCCGATGCTAGGTATCGTAAAATTGGGGAAAATACATAGAAAAATTACACAAAAATACTCAAAAAATCGCGATACGAAGAACACACCAGGGAGTAACGTAGGCCAAGACGGGATTCGGGAAGTGGCGGCGAGATCGGTTCTCCGAAACCCTAGCATTCTCCTGTATAAATCAAGCACATGTCGCGAATTTTGAAGGAGATAAGTATCGATCATAGTGAGGAAGAGAATAGAGATGGATGGAACGCACGGCGAGGATTTCTCGGAACGCAACATCGGCTTTGACGAGGCCCCTCTCGTAGACCGAGAGCGCGGGTGCACCGGCGTTCGGCGAGCCGCGATTGGAGCGGTGCACGGCGAGCAGCGATACGAAGACCAGGAGCAGGAGGAGGAGGAGGAAGAAGAAGAAGAGGAGGAGGAGGCGCGGTTTTGATGCGGCGGGGGGTGGGGTCTGAGCCGGCCGGTTCGGGCGGGCCGGTTCGGATGGACCGGGCGGGTTGCGGCGGTCGCGCCGCCGCGTCGGCATTTGGATACTGGTTCGAAGGACAAGGGAGCGCCGATCGAGGTGAAAGGTGTCGACTACAGTATGGGTCGGGTCGGATGAACCCGGATCCGAATTATAATATAAAGAGAGATTTTTTACACTAAAATATTACTAAAACAATGTAGCACTATTTATTAATAAAATGATTTTTGAACAGTGCTCTTCTCACTTTAGCAAAAGTTTAGACAATTATTTTAATTTTTTGGTATTAAAAAATAAAAATATAATAAAATTAAATTAATATGGAAAAACTAATTTTTAAATAAAAATGTAAAGTTTATACCAATGCTGAGCAAGTCAAAACTTCGATTTATGAGCCATCAAATTATATAAATTTTTAATTATCAAACTTATTCCCTTCTCATTAAATACTAAAATATGTAAATTTATATATCATTGCAATTAAGGTGACTAATGCTAGTTAATCATTAAACTGTTGCCATTTGGATTGTTGCGACCTTGTAAAAAATAGTCCTTCCCGAAACTTATTTATAATTTAGAATTCATATAAAATGATATAAAATTTTTAAAATTACTAAATAATAATAAATTATATTTAATATAATCAAAAATGCATTTAATTAATAATTAAAATAATTATTTTGTAGGAAAAAAATTAATAGGGATAAATATATTTAAAAACTACGCAACATTAGAAGAATTTTGAGGAACAAATAATACAATTAGATTGACTTGTAAGGACACATATGCAATTAATTTTTTTTTAAAAAAAATAAGGGTTTTTTTTGCAAATAGTCCCCTAACAAAAATTTATTTTATAATTGGTCTTGTGTAAAATTTATTTACAAAAATGATCCTACCTCAGCCACGTCACATAGCGGCGGGCGGGAGTGTGTAAGTTGAATACGGTGAAGTATTTATCGTGTTTAGACACGGTGAATGATTCACCATGTCTAATACACGTAAGACCCACAAATATCTCGGACTTAGTCAAAATATGGCTAAGTCCGGAATATTTGTATTGGACACGGTGAATAGTTCACCGTGTCCAATACAAAATACTCCGAACTTAGTTGTATTGGACACGGTGAATGATTTACCGTGTCCAATACAAATATTCTTGCCCGGCCCCGCCCGCGTGGCGCTTGCGTGGCGGGGGTAGGACCATTTTTATAAATAAAATTTACACAGAATCAATTATAAAAAAAAAAAATTGTTAGAAAACTATTTGCAAAAAAATAGGCCAAAAAAAAATATAACTACTAGCAAATATTAATTAACATTGGTAAAAATAAAAGTAAAATTCGAGGCACACAGACACAGGGACAAATCCTCTCCTACATTTCCACCCGTACACCAGAGTCATGCGTGTCACGCAAGTGCCCTTCACGCGATCCCATGCATGCAACAACCCACGTGTCCATTCCCTCGATCCTCCTCACGCTTCTCTCATTCCACACCAGCACCATCACTGTGTGTACATATTCTTATGAATCTTATCTTCCACTCTTCTCTCTATCCCATTTAGCTATTTGTAATTCATTAGTAAAAAAAACATATACATGGTGAAGCTCGTGACGGCGCGGGAGAGCCGCGCGTACGGTCCCCGCGGCGCGCGCAACCGCTGGGAGTACATAAACGCGGGCGTCTACGTCTTCGCCTCCCTGCTGCTTCTGGCCGGCTTTGCGGCGCAGCTCCCCGCTGCAGGCCCGCGAAGCAGAAGCAGCGAGTTCGGGCTGGTGGTGGCGCTCGTGGCGCTGGCGATCGCGGCGGCGGCGAGCGCGCACGACCTCGCCGCGCACGCCGCCGGGATCGACTGCCGCGTCGGGCTCGTGCGCTTCGACGCGCAGCTGGGGCTCGTTGAGTTTGCGGTGCCGGCGGTGTGCTTCTTGGGATCGGTCCTTAGCTTCGTTGGAGTGCTGTTGCTACTGAGTCAGGTGCGTGCATTTCGATCCCCGGCGCTCAAATACTCAAATCCCAGACACACAATTTCAGTGTAAGCCCGAGCTTCAGAATAATTAATATGTATATATAAAAAAAAACAAAATAGAACTTCGCCAAACTTATTGGTCGTCATTTTTGAATGGGTATCTAATCTTTCAAAATTTTAATTTATTATTTAATTTTTTAATTTGCTTAAATTTTTATTTGATTCGAGTCGATCCACGTTACATCGATTTAAAATTGTAGCTAATTACTTATCTTAATAAATTTTTGTATAATGTATCTAACTAAATCTGTGAAAAATAATTAGTTTTAAAGTTAAAATATTGTTGACTAATAATTCTGTGTGTTAATTAGGAGACAATTAATTTAGCAATAGTCTTAACTTAACATATATGATTTGAATGGTGCATGAGACCGAGATACATATAGATATGCCCTCAAACGCTTAATTTGGGCCCGGACGTGCTTTAATCTAATCAAATCGTAGTTTATATTATTACGAAAATAATCCTGCAGGAAAACAGAGGATACAGTTATAGGCTGGAAAAGCACGCATTGAACGCACTGATTGCCGGGCCGCTGTTATGGCTCGTGGGTTCGATCCTCAATGCGTGCCAGGTTTACGAGAGAGCCGACGGCCGCACCCAGATCCTTCAATCAAGCGTAAACCTCCCATTCCTCATGGGTAGCTTGCTCTTCTTGGTTGGCGGCTTCTTCAATCGGCACTGCGTCTCCGGCTCGCCTCATCCGGAGTCCCAGATCATGGTAAGCTTCCACAGCGCGCTATTCAAGCAGTCAAGCTTTAAAAGTTAACTTCTCACTTAATGTATGATCTTCATATGCTTCCGAAAGTTGTTTCAGAAACTGAGCCACACGGTTACTACTAAGCTTACCGCCGACTACGTGTAGGCAAAGAGCTGGGCATGGTTGTGTCTGTTTGGGAGCGTGCTGTTCTTCGTCGGAGGACTATGCAATGTGCTGAAAGTGTTCAAGATGCAGCAAGCAGATGGACTCAGGCTGGAGAAGCTCCGCGGCGGGGCGCAGGAGAGGCTCAGTCGAGACAGGGAAGGTCGAGTCCCGCTGAACTGGGAGGAGAGCAGAAGCCGGCAGCCGGGCGAGGAGGCGAGAGCGGTTTCAGTTCGTTAGGACGCGGCTGCTCCCTGTCGTCCGCGAACAACGAAGGACATGATATGTAGGCTGCAGCTGAGTTCTTGGTGCTTTGGAATTGTGGCGCGATTTCGCGCGGTATCTTACATTTGAGTTTTAACTGCAGAGAGGAACATTTTGTCTAAGTTGATCTGTAACCTGCCTCTTGGATAATAAGATAGAGCTCCTTCACTTAAATTAAAAATAGAATGTAAATTTTACACCCGCTAAGTTGACGGCTCAACTTTTCTTTCAAATTTTGAATATTAAAAGCAAAACATTATAAGATTACTGTAAAAAATTACTGATACGGGATGGATAGACAAGATGTAAATTTCTTTTTCCCATTTTCTGATGTACTAACTGTACTATCAGCGATAGTCTGAATGTTGTTGAGTTTGATGACCAAACACAATTTGATTAACATATTACGTTGGACCCAATTTAATCTTAATTATTAGTATATAATGGTTGGGTTGGGTTGATTTCAAATCCAAAGATGATCGCAGTTCGACTCGGCCTAATTAACTATACCACATTATTTGCTCCAGAGAGAGCAAGTTACAAATATTGTTTAGCTCATAACAAGCACGATTTGTTTGTATTCAGATTTTTTAGTTTGAAGCGGTAAGGGACGAGATAAGAGGACTTTTTTTATAAAATAATCATGTGAAAACTTTAAATTTGTAAAATAATTCTGTCAAAATTTTATTTGAAAAATTAACATTTCTTTCGCCATATCGGAAATAGTACAAACCCGAAAAAGGGAATAAATCCGCAGGAGAGAGAGGATAAGTAATCGAATTGCAGCCACAGCAATCAAAGTATCTACACAACTTTTCTTGCGACCGAGGCTAACACACACTAATTTATTTAATTTAATTAATTAATAAAAAAGCCGCCACAATCTCTCTCCATCTCCCCTACCCTTCGTTTCTCTGCTCCCTTAATTTACGAGTCAAACCATTTGTACTTGAAACTAAAAACACCCAAAACGCTCGAGATAAGCCCCCCCGCCCTCCCCGATCGCGTGTGGCTATTAACCTCAAAACCCTCGCTTTCTCCTCCTCTTCGCCCCCACACCCTTCTCCGGAGAGAGCGAGTCGGAGACGGAGAGAGCTGCTAGGAACTCGATCGCCGCCGCCGTAGCAGCAGCAGCAACCATGTCGGCGCTGCAAGGTTCCCTCCTCCTCTTCCGGCCGTCGCCGCCGTGTGTCCGCCTCCTCCGCCGCCCGAAGCGCGCCGCCTCGGCCTTCGTCTCCGTCGATGCCCTCCCGAGGCCCCGCCCCAGCCACCGCCTCCGCGTCCGCGCATTGCCCCCCGAGGCCGCGGATTCGGGCCGGGAGCCCGCCTCGCCCGGCGAGGACCCGCTCGTGGAGTACCGCGACGTCGGAAGCTCCGACCTTTCCCGCGGAGATGGCGTGGCGGGGGCCGCGGGGGATGCGGCGGAGGGTTGGGAGGTTGGGGATGCGGCGGTGTCGCCCGTGGCGGAATCGGATGGTGCGGCGGGGGAGAGGAAGGGGGCGGGGAGTAGGTTGCCCATAGTGGCGTTTTTGGTCGGGGTGCTCGCTTCGGCGAGGAAGGGGCTCGATACATTGGCGATGTCGGAGTGGTTAAGCTGGTGGCCGTTCTGGAAACAGGAGAAGAGGTTGGAGCGGCTAATTGCGGAGGCCGATGCAAACCCTAGAGACGTCGTGAAGCAGAGCGCTCTTCTCGCGGAGCTCAATAAACACAGGTTTGGTTTCTAGGTTCACCTCCTTTAGCTGGTCAAATTTCTGTTTATTTTCATCTTTTCTAACTCTGTTCCTCGTTAGTTCTATTTGCCGGATGCCGCAGTTGTTGAAAGTTTTGATCTTTTTAAGTGGAAGCAAATTGAACTTCATGCAAAGTTGGATATTTATGAATCTACGGCAGTAGATGATCCTTCGAGTTAGGGAAAAACCAGAGTCCAAGCAGAACAGAGATGGATCAACTACTAAAATGATAAAATCAGATAGCAGAGACTAGAGAGTACAAAGGCCTTCTTTAGCACCTTGCTATAGGACATCACTAATCTTGCTAAGACTCGCAAAATTGTAGAAGATCGATCGGAAAAGGAAGGAACTTGTTAAAATATCATATAAGAGATAACCAGTAGAAGAACCTGGATCAGTACTGTAGAGAGCTAATCTTTTGATTATACTAGCAAGCTTTGCACTACTCACAGATGGCTGTGCAATACTTGAAAAGTCTGCACACTCTAATTACCTGTTGCATTTCGTAAAACCTGCTCTTTGTACTACTTGATGTAAATTCGATTCTTTATTCAATGAAAATGCTTGTCTATCTAACTATACTAGTATCAAAGGGGGAAAAAAAAGAGGAGAGCCAATCTTTTTATCAATAATCTTTTAATCAATTTTCAAGTTCTATGTTCATATATACTCTCTTTGGAATACATTGTGAATTTAAAAAGTTGTTTTGACATGCTAGAGGTTGTTCACTAGTGCCACTACTGCTTGCTCTTCTTTTTTCTAAAAGCGATAACTTTTAGGTACACTAATGAACATCACCTAATTCTTTTTTGGCAGTCCTGAGTCTGTAATTAGGCGTTTTGAGCAAAGAAGCCATGCAGTGGACAGCAAAGGAGTTGCAGAATATCTACGAGCTCTTGTTATGACTAATGCTATAGCAGAATATCTTCCAGACGAGCAGTCAGGGAAACCTTCTACTCTCCCAAATTTGGTACTCATAATTCTCACCTTGTTATTAGATTGCGAATCATGCATAATTACTTCCTTGTCTTAAGCATTTGTTGCTTTCATTAAATCTATAGGTTGATTATTTTCTAATGATGCTATATATCAATTTTGACTGGGCTATGGATGATTTTATTTCATTATGTTATATGCATGATTTCTTTTGCTCTTAAGACCATTTTTGTATAGCTTCTTTTGTTGTTTTGTTCCTTTTGAAAAGTGTCCTGCATTTGTTGAAAATTGAGTAAACAATGATAGATGCATCTTTAACAAATTTTAAACTATAATTTGCTGATCATCCTTTAGAAAGCTACATTGCTGATCTTGAATAGTTGACCGTTAAGTGCAAAAGTTTTCTAGGGTTTTATAATCTTACTACCAACACTGACCAATTCAACATTTTCTTGATATCTTTTCCTTTTTTTTTCTCTACCTGTTTACTGGAGTTGTTTGAAACTGTAAATTGTTATCAATTTTTCATTTTTAATGAGTTTCTTATTGCTGCTACGAACTTTTGACTTTCCCAGAAATTTAAATTTTTTGTCAGTAGTTGCAAGAGTTGAAGCAACGAGCGTCTGGGAATGATGACGAGCTATTCTTGAACCCTGGAATATCAGAGAAGCATCCTTTGCATGTGGTTATGGTAAGTTGAAGTGTATAGCAGAAATTCTGTTACGACATTGTTTGTGATGGGAAAAGTGCTATAAGATATCTGTCTTTTCTTGTTCTATTTCTCATGTTTTTTTCACTTCAGGTTGATCCTAAAGCATCAAGTAGGTCAACAAGGTTTGCTCAGGAGCTCCTCTCAACAATCCTGTTCACAGTTGTTGTTGGTCTGATGTGGTACGTTTTTAATTTTGGCTATTGTTACATCAAGCGTTTTTAACATCTTGTATCTAAATAGAAGTTTGCTCTTTATCATCTCGGGTCTAAATTATTTTTGCTTTCTTTCCACTGTATTTATGTTGTGGATCTTATATGCTAAATTATTGCATCTCAAGTCTTCAATATATCACTGTATGCTTTGAAAAAAAAAAATTTCCTGCTTCTACGATGCACATTATTC
Source organism: Aechmea fasciata (assembly GCA_025177825.1). Taxonomy (NCBI): domain Eukaryota; kingdom Viridiplantae; phylum Streptophyta; class Magnoliopsida; order Poales; family Bromeliaceae; genus Aechmea; species Aechmea fasciata. The sequence goes on along the minus strand of CM045928.1, from coordinate 6,785,840 downwards.
TATTCTTCAAACTATATGAAAACCAACTGCAACTTTTTAAGTTCTATTAACAAACCAGATGCTGCAGCTTAGCTTCTTTTGTCGGTTCAAACTGGTCAATTCAACTGAAATGTGATCTTATATTTTTCTGTCTGGTTCACTCGTGGCTATTTGTAATTGCCAGGGTAATGGGGGCAGCTGCACTCCAAAAATATGTTGGCAGCTTGAGTGGCATAGGGACCTCTGGTGTTGGTTCTGGTGCTACGTATTCCCCAAAAGAGTTGAACAAAGAAATTATGCCAGAGAAGGTAGTATGGCTCTATTATGTCTGTTTATTCTTTTAGTTTTTATTTTTGAGGTTCAATTTTCATCATTCTTGCGTACGCATAGCTTGTTCACGTGCTTAAGCTTCATTTGCTTAATAGTAGCAATATGCTGAACAATATACAGTAGTTTGTTGACATGTTGTTCAGCATATTGCTTTAGTTACTTGCATCTCGTTGCTTTGCTCTGAAAAAAGGTTTGTTGTTCCAACTTTTCATTGATGGAGGATGCTCTACATGACTTTCCGTATATAGAATGTCAAAACATTTAAGGATGTTAAAGGTTGTGATGATGCAAAGAAAGAACTCGAAGAAGTAGTGGAGTATCTTAAAAACCCATCAAAGTTTACTCGCCTTGGGGGAAAGCTACCAAAGGTATGCCAAAGTTCAATTAGTTCGAGCTATCATTTTGATTATTGTTTGTAAGGTCTCTTGAACTGCTTCATGAACTGGACAAATAATGGTTTTGTAGGGAATTCTTTTGACTGGTGCACCTGGAACAGGGAAGACTTTGCTTGCTAAGGCGAGTTTATCTACCATGTAATTTGATATTTCACTCTTCTTTGACTATTTAAGGCACAGGTATTTTGGTTAGTTTGACCCTTAAACTTATTTAAATAATAGAAAATCAAGTGTTCTTTCGTGAGAAAAAGGTTCCCTGAGCAGTAATATACACTTTCACTGTGCAACCTAATGTCCTTATACGAATTTAGTAAATAATTTTTTGTTATAATATATCGCCTTGATATTTGGTTGCCTGTTGATGAAGTAAATTGTTTCGAAATTTTTAGGTCAAAAGACTGTCTCTGTATCCAATATACTCTACTTTGTTCAGCCTTCCGCTGCTCTAATTGCATGTTGATATTGAATGATTCCAGATAACGTACATGCATTTTTGTGGATGTGATTTAATGAATTAAAACACTTCTAATTGATAAGTTTTGACAGACATTCTAGGTATTACTAGGGAATCTTGAATTTCTTGCATGCTGGGTAGCAGCCACCAGATGCCAAATTGCCAACATTTGATGTTGATATACATGTTCTAAATTTCTAAGGCCAATGCGAATTGCTTGTTGTTTATAACTGAAACTCACTTTTCTGATGGGCTGAGTTTTTTGCTTCAGGCTATTGCTGGAGAAGCTGGGGTGCCTTTCTTCTATCGAGCAGGTTCAGAATTCGAGGAAATGTAAGCTACCATTTTGGATTGCACAATCTATATTATCAGTTTGTTGTCAAATTGCAAATAGTTGGCATGTTGATTCGTCCCTCTTAAGTCTTAACAAGTATTGTCATCGATTTGCTGCTTAGCCAGCATCCTGTGTGCTCTTGCCTATTTGCTAGGCATCAATTGCCAAACATATCAATTGGTTTTAAGTTAAATCTCTCCTTGATTAGAAATTTTATGGAAATAAAAACAGTATTTGTTTACTGGGGAATTTATGAGGTTTCACTCATGTGCAATTATGTCTCTTTTATTATCTCAATGTAGAGTATACATTGTCCTTTTTTACAACTAGAGAGTCCAACTTGATCTTTTATGCTAGGTTTGTTGGCGTCGGTGCTCGACGAGTGAGGTCCTTATTTCAGGCTGCTAAGAAGAAGGTAAACATACTCTCCTGCTCATCGTCCTGTTGTGATATAATTTTAATTCATATCATTTTATTTATCTTATTTGTTCTCAATGTTATCTATATTTTTGTGCTCATCATAGGCGCCTTGCATCATTTTCATTGATGAAATAGATGCTGTCGGTTCCACTAGAAAGCAATGGGAGGGGCATACAAAGAAAACCTTGCATCAGCTACTCGTTGAGATGGATGGATTTGAGCAGAATGAGGTATTATATTGATAATTGTAGTACCCTGAGGCAAGCCACTATGTCATTCTTAAGTGCATTAATTTTCTATACAGGGCATAATAGTGATGGCTGCAACAAATTTGCCAGACATTCTTGATCCGGCATTGACACGACCTGGTAGATTTGACAGGCATGTAAGTATTATTCAAACTTTGCTACAGGACAAGTTTTTGCAAAAAAAATGTTGGAATATGTTGAAAAAACAATTGTAAAAAAAGGTTGAGTGTCGTATTATTGGGAACAAGTCAAACTCTGCAAAATTGTGCTGTTAGTTATTTACTTTCTTAGTTTGAGGGATGAATTCTTTGTTCTGTGATTTTTTGTCGAGAGTATAAGCTATCCTAAAAATTCTGGGCAATATTCATTAAAAGCACCTGAAAATAGGAAAAAATGTACTCAAACATCGGCTCAGAGACTTGATATAACTTTATTCAATGAATAAGCTTAGAGCAGGGTGATTCAAGAGCATTTCTTGTTGTTTGGGTGCTCTATTTGCGGTTAGGTCGATGAAAACATTAGCTTCATTAATGAGGAAATTTCTAAACAAATGCATTAATTAGTTGCACTAGTTTTCAAGGAAGTTGAAATGTTCAAAAAATGTGTTTTGGTTTTTCCCCCCTCATTTCTTATTTCTTATTTTCTTGCAGATTGTTGTCCCAAATCCAGATGTTCGTGGTAGACAGGAGATACTGGAGCTCTACTTGCAGGACAAACCAATGGCTGATGATGTAGACATCAATGCAATTGCTCGTTGTACACCTGGTTTCAACGGTGCAGGTCTGCTTTCTTACTTCTAAACCATACCTATGGAGTATGGACATAATTAGTAATTATTAATTGCACCATGTTTGGCAGCATTTGAAATCTGAGTTTTCTTAGCATCCAGAAGTTCCTAAAGTGCCACACACTAAGTGTTCTTTCCACTATTTGCTAGATCTTGCAAATTTGGTTAATATCGCAGCCATTAAGGCTGCAGTTGAAGGCGTTGAAAAGTTAACAGCTACTCAGTTGGAGTTTGCAAAAGACAGGATAATAATGGGAACAGAAAGAAAGACTATGTATATATCTGAAGAATCAAGGAAGGTGTGTTGATAATCTTTTCACATGTGAACTTGGGCTGTTGCCTTTTTTGGCTTCAGACAATTAGTTTCTGGCCATGCTCAGCTGTTCTTGGTGCCTGGCTGTGCTCAACATTTGGCTAATAAAAAACCTGGAGCATTTGCTTGCAGCAATTTGCTATAATGCACCATCAATCTCCAAAAGCAGAACCTTAAATTTGAAACTTCTGCTTCTGTCAGCAAGAAGCTACTGAGTAGATTCCAAAGAATGCTATTAGTGCTTCTTTAAACAGCTTTCTTTAAACAATACTTCTACAGAAATTCCAACTAGGCCAGACTGACTATAAGAGAACCATCGGATGTTACAATGGTATTAACAATGGTATTATATCTTCTTTCTAGCTTACTGCTTACCATGAGAGTGGCCATGCCATTGTTGCTCTTAATACCGATGGTGCTCATCCTATCCATAAAGCAACTATAATGCCACGCGGTTCCGCCCTTGGGATGGTCACACAGCTTCCTTCTCAAGATGAGACGTCCGTTAGCAAGAAACAGCTATTAGCACGCCTCGATGTCTGCATGGGAGGGAGAGTTGCTGAAGAGCTTATCTTTGGTGAAGATTATGTTACGACTGGTGCAAGTAATGATCTCCATACAGCGACAGAACTCGCTCATTATATGGTACAATATTTATGTCCAGAAAACCTCCTCTTTTTTTTTTATTTTCTTTTTTAGTCAATATTAAACTTTTGAGCCTATTATACATTTCTTAGGTGTCAACTTGTGGGATGAGTGATGCAATTGGCCCTGTTCATGTTAAAGAGAGACCAGGTTCAGAGATGCAATCACGGATAGATGCAGAGGCATGTTTTGCGAACCTTATCTTACATATCTTTTTTTAAATATCTAGATGATAATATCTACTGTTCATGATATATTATCTTGCATGGCTGTAGCTGGTATTATTGATCAGTACTCCCATGTTATAACAGACTTGAGTTTTGAGTCACTGCCTGAAATTTGTGTCTGTGCCTTTTGCATATTATGAGCCTCAATATTTTTTAGATTTAGGGCCAATCTTATAATTTACTATTAAGGAAGTGTCAATCGCTGTTTCAACATATTTTCTGATAGTTTACAATCTTAATTGCCTTCTGATTTATTCAAGGTATGCTATTTTGATAATCTATTGCATCTTGGTATTGTTCTACAGAACCTTAATTGACTAAAAGCTTTCTCTTCATGCAGGTGGTCAAACTTCTGAGAGAAGCATATGAACGAGTCAAACGATTACTTAAGAAGGTTTGTCTCTGAAATGTGTCGTTTTAACTGTCCATGGGCCTTTGTATCATCAGTTCTCCATCTATGTACATTTTCAATTTCCTTTTAGCCATACTGATCAAAGTATTGAGATAATGGTTGTTCCGTTATTTATTGCCATCAGCAAACTTCTAGAATGAATGAAGCTACTCCTTCCTGCATCACACAAAGAAGAAATAGGGAGCAAGAATACAATTGCTAGCTAATCTTTACATGGAGTAAAAACAGATTACCGAATACAATTGCTAGTAATCTTTACAGGTGTTGTAAAAACAGATTAGTCCAAACAACTGTTTATGCAGGGGAATATTGGATGTCTACAGACTAGTGCATGCTTTACTTCCTAGTTGTGGATAGACGGTATGATGATTAGCATAAGCATTCATTAGATTACTAAAAAGAAAAAGGAAAAGAAAGAAAGAAAGAAAGAAAGAAAGAAAGATCAAGATTTCATCCTTGGCTTGAAGGCTGTTTGTGATCATTTACTTGTTTGAAAGTTCGAAGGGAGTGAGATCTGAAAGGTTGCGTTATTGTGATAATTTGAAAGGGGTCTGTTTTTAGAGGTTGTGGCATTCTGCATCAGCTAATTTCTCTCGAAACTTCCTAATTTTTGTTTTTCTAAATGCCTTTTCTCATTAAATTCTAACTCTTATTTTCAGCATGAAAGGGCGTTGCATGTGTTAGCGAATGCACTACTCGAGTACGAGACACTAAATGCAGATGAGATTAAGCAGATCCTCAACCCCGACCCAGAAGTTGATCTTTCTAATGAAATGGAGGAGCTTGCATTGATGTAGACCAATCTTTCCCAACTGTAAAGCAGTGTACAGTGATGTGATATCAGAAAATATTATTTGTAGCCACAGAAACGCTCTCCGCTAATTGGTTACCATCAGGAGATGCGGGAATTATCTTATTTTTTTCAAACTCGAAATTGGAGAACTGATGAATGAGGGCGTCAGAGCATAAAAGAAATACTTTTCAAGTCATGTATCAGCAATAGCTGTAAAGAGCAGCAGTTAAGGTAGAGCTCGGGTTGCTGAAATTTTGCGTGCTCTTATTATTTCAATTTCGTGCACTTTTGTTATTTTTAGGTTTACAAAAGGGCAGTCCATTAATCAGATTCTATGTTTACAAATTTTCCGTTTTGGTTGCTGCTGTAACTTGTATGCTGCAGTGTTAGTACTGATGACACATAAATACAGTAATGACGCTTTATACTAGAATTTCTTGGATGGTCTTGTTGTTACGGTGGGGGACATGATTGCAGAGAAATTATCTCAACTTTGACACATTGTTGCAGTCATTGGGTTTTGTAACTTTTAGTATCTAGTATAGCTTTGGGTGATTTTACTACGAGTGGTTTCTTTTGCTTGCCGTCGTAAGTGCTTTACTAAATTGTTCGAGATTCAAATCTTTTGAACGTTAGAAGAGCGCCGTCAGATCGACGTAAATAGATGCGGCTGTGGGTTTAAATGCCGCTACTCTCAGCTGATGGAGAACAACGATTTTGAATGACCAATAATAGCTTTGGTATTCAATATTACTCGCGGTGTGATTAATACTTAGTTTCACTTTCGTGAAGATGGAAAGATGCAATAGTCAGAGCGTCGGAGGGTATTCTAAGCAGCTCACAATAAGTTGCAGAACTATATACATATATGCGCGCGCGCGCACAGCAGACTTGGAAGTTACTTGATCTTACAGGCTGATGTAGATGTTGTAGTTTTCAACAACTTTTTTCATTTTTGGAAGACGACCGCCGAGGAGCGAATTTTTTAAAGCTTACAGGGGATAAGATCGGGCGAAAAGCCTGCAGGCAAATTCATGGCTTGGTAGAGCAGAATACAAAATAATAAAACACGAGGACGGACTGGGAACCACGCAACATTGAACATGCAGCCCCGACGAGATAGAGAAAGAGAGGAGGTGGCCCTTCGTTGTCATCAGAAAACTTGCAGAGTTCCCTGAAATCTCGCTTTGTTATTTATTCATTCATCGCCTTGCTCGATGTAAGAAGCTGTTGACTAATTAATTCATGCGCATAAAATAATAACTTACGAGCATCATCATATATATATATATATAGTTGATTAATTAATAGATACTATTATTATTATGTGGCAGTAGATTATTGACCAGCTTTTTCGTCTCTGCAGGGGAGTGGATGCAACCTCGCTGTCATAGTTATAAAAATGAAAAGCGCGAGTAAAAAGTCGTGGCGACCGTTTCAGCCGACCACTACCGTTATCTTCTGCGTCCTACTGCGGCAATTCCACCAGGGTTCGACATCTGGCTCGTAAGGGTCACTCCTACGGCGCCGACTAAACCACTTTTGGGCTCGTTCTTTTATTGCAGGGGAAAAAATAAAAAAAAATGCATCACCTGCGCCAGGACACACTAACACTCTACGGACAAGTGCGTCGGGATTTTCTGCGCTTGCCCACCTAAACCTGCGTATTCGAAAATTTATCCACACGTAGGATCATTCCTGTTTTTTTTGTTTTGTTTTGTTTTGTTTTGATTTTGATTTTTTATTTTTTATTATGGGATGCTCGGAATGCTAAGTGCGTAAAAATATTCTGTATTAGAACAGCGTTTGGTTTAAAAATAAGTTGAGGAACAAGTCCTCTGTTACGACATATTTAGTATTTTATGCTATATTAGAATATTGTATATTACGATATATTTAGAATATAGAATTGTATGATATGTAATTCTGACTGTATTGTTATTATAGTAGGTATTGTTACTATAATAAACTTATCTCTTGTACTATATAATTTCATCAATAGAATGTATGAGTGAAAATAAAGAATAATTGGAGAAGAAAATATATTTCATTCTGATTTGATAAATTACAAAAGACCTCTTTATATAAAGAGAGTCCGAGCTAATACATGGTGAGTTATGAATTAGTAAGAAACTAATATAGTATACACTAATATAAGGAATGCATAATCTCCGGTAAAGAGAAATAAATATATATGTAAAGTAACATCCCCCGCAAACTCAAGGTGGAGTAAACACTGAGAGTTTGGATAGAAGGTATTGATGTCGTTGAGTAGTCTGAGATTTGGTGAAGAAATCAGCAAGTTGTTGAGCAGAGGGAACGAACGGCAGAGATATCGTTCCATTAATGTAATGATGGCGCACAAAGTGACAATCAATTTCGATATGTTTAGTTCGTTCATGAAAGACAGGATTATTCGCAATTTTGATAGCACTTTGATTGTCACAATATAAAGGTGTTGAACTAGAGCACTGGACACAGAGGTCACAAAGGAGTCGGCGAAGCCATACAATTTCTGAGGCAGCAGAGGACATATCACGATATTCGACTTCCGTACTAGATTTGGCGACAATATCTTGTTTCTTTGAACGCCAAGAAATCGTAGAATCCCCAAAGAAAACGCAATAGCCGCCGTAGATCGACGATCGCAGGATCTCCACCAATCAAGATCACAATAGGCACGAGGTTGAGGCTTGGAAGAGGAAGAAAAGCATAGACTTTGATGAATACTTCCTCGTAAATAGCGCAGGAGGCGCAATAGAGCAGCATAGTGAACAGAAGTAGGCGCCTGCATAAATTGACTAACAATATGAACCGCATAAGCAATGTCGGGGCGAGATATAGTGAGATAGACTAATGCACCAACTAGCTCACGATAACGTGTAGGATTAGTGAGAGGTTCGCCCATATTTGGAGTTAGCTTTTGGTGGACCTGCATAGGCGTACTCACAAGGTCGGATTTCGATGAGCTCAAGACGAGATAGCAAGTCGGCGGTGTATTTTTGTTGAGACAATATATATCCTCGAGGACTATATGCCACTTCAATCCCCAAAAATATCGAAGAGGACCAAGATCCTTCATGTCAAATTGTTCGAAGATTAGATTTAACTAACGAATACAATCAGGATCATCACCAGTAATTATCATATCATCAACATACAAAAGTAAGACAGTGAGCCCGCGAGAAGATGTATGAATAAATAATGCATGATCATTTTCGCTTTGATGAAATCCAAATGAAAGAATAGCAGACTGAAATTTTTCAAACCAAGCTCGGGGAGCTTGTTTAAGGCCGTATAAAGCCTTCCGTAGCCGACAAACATGACCTGATGAATGGGAAAGACCAGAGGTGGTTGCATATAAACTTCTTCATGAAGATCCCCATGTAAGAAGGCATTTTTTACATCAAGTTGATAAAGAGGCCACTACGAGAGGCAAAGAAGAGCAATAAGGATGCGAACAGAGGTCATCTTAGCAACAGGGGCGAATGTCTCCTCATAATCAATGCCATATTCTTGAGAAAACCCTCGAGCAACTAAACGGGCTTTATAACGATCAATTGAGCCATCAGAATTTGTCTTAATTTTATAAATCCACTTACAACTTATTGGAGTCTTGCCAGGCGGGAGAGGAACTAGTTCCCTGTGTACCGATTTACGATGCAAGAAGTTCTCGTGCTATTGCATCTCGCCATTCAGAATAGAAGCGGCCTGGCGGTATGTACTGGGTTCCTGGATACTAGAAATGGCTGCAAGAAAAGCATGATATTGTGGAGAAAAAGAAGGAGAGGCAAGACAACCAAAAAATTGTGTTGGGCGGCGAGTACGAAGTGGATAGCGTCGCTCAGCAGTCGTCTGATCGTCGGAAGGAACAGTAATCGGTGGGTCGTCATGTGGTGCCGGTACTATAGAAACTTCGAAGACGAGAATTCTGGTCGAGAGACAATTCGTTGGGGCTCTTCGGAGAAGATGTGGTGATCAACGAAGAATTAACAAGAAATGAAAGATCAATAACGAAGGTGAAGAAACGGCAGTATCAACGCTTAACTTAGATTGAGCATAATATGATACATGTTCAAGAAAAATGACATCTCGAGAAATTCGCATGCGACGAGAAGTAGGATCATAACATCTATACCCTTTATGCTCAAGACTATATCCTAAGAAAACACAAATTGACGATTTTGGAGTTAGTTTGGTTCGTTCATGCGGAGGCAAGAGAACAAGACAAGTACATCCAAAAACACGCAAATGAGTATAAGATGGTGATTTAGCATACAATCGCTCACTAGGAGAAACACCGGAGAAAAGACTAGAGGGCATAATATTAATCGATAAATTCGTAGAAACCGCATCAGCCAAAATTGTTTAGGCACAGACCCATCAATTAGAAGAGAGCGAGCGGTTTCAAGGATATGTCGGTGTTTACGCTCAGCAACACCATTTTGTTGAGGAGTATAAGGACAAGAGAGTTGCGGCAAAGTACCATGTTTAGCGAGAAGTTGGCGAAATTCATTTGAAAGGTACTCGCCGCCAGAATCAGAGCGAAAAATTTTAATAGTGGCACCAAATTGAGTTTGAACCATGGCAGCGAAATTTTGATACAATTGAAAAACATCAGATTTATTATGCATAAAATAAACCCAAGCGTGAGTAATCGTCAATGAAAATAACATAATATTTATTGCCAACACGAGTTGATATAGGTGCGGTCCCCAAACATCGAGTGAATAAGATCAAATGGTGCACTTGAAACAGAATTGCTAACAGGAAAAGGTTTAGTGGAATGTTTAGCAAGTTTGCATCCAATGCAAGAAACAGATTCAGAATTAAAAACAGGACCTAATACACCACTACGAACTAAAACAGTAAACTTATCAGAAGAAAGATGACCGAGACGACGATGCCAGAGATCAGAGTTTGAAGTTGTAGCAATATTTGCTGAATTAATTTTAGGAGGAAGGTGCGGATAGTCCATGTAGTACGACGATCACGTCTATGGCCCTGTACAATCAAAGTCCCGGTCCGACGATCCTGCACAAGACAAGAAGAAGAATCAAAGGTCACTGTGCAATCATGATCAGTAATTTGGCTGACAGATAGTAAGTTAAGAGAGAGTCGTGGTATATGTAGGACAGAGGGAATAGTAAAGCGTCCTGAAGTATCAGATTTAGGTGAAACAACGCCACTATTATTGACAGAAAGAGAGGTACCATCAGCAGTAAAAATATGTGAAGGTGAATTTAATTTAGAAGGTGAAGAAAGCAAAGAAGCATGTGGTGTCATGTGAAAAGATGCGAGTCTAAAATCCAGAATGTTCAAGTACCTCCAGACCATACCAAAACCTGATGGTGTAGATGGAAAAATAGAGGAGGACTGCCCTGACGAAGTGGATGGAGTCAACTGGTGTTGCTGAAACATCTGCAGTAGTTGAGGAAGACTCAATTGAATAGTTGAAGGCTGATGCTCTGTAGATGACGCGTTGTTGACCGAAGGAACAGAAGGAGCAGATGCAACAGTAGGCGTATTACGAGAGGATCGTAAATGCTGATCTGCCCATTTCTTTTTCCGGCAATCTTGAATTGAGTGGCCCCAAAGATGACAGTAACGACATTGAATGCTCCGTTTGTCTTTTCTAGTACCAGGATTTGGAATGTAACTTGAAGGCGGTTGATGATGAGAAGTAGGCGCTAGCACAGGAGGTGGACTTGTAGGGCCATGGGCAGCAAGATTGTTAGGCATTGTGGAAGTGGAGGAACTCAGAACTCGAAGACGTGGCTCCTCGGCAATCAGTGCCGCGAGAGCCACATCAATAGTAGGGAAGGGAGTTCGATGGAGTAGTTGGCCACGTAACGCTTCAAACTCAGGTCGTAGGCGCATAAGAAACTGGAACAATCGTTGTTGATCACGCACCTGCTTTTGCTTGACAATACACTGACAAGCTGAGCAAGTGCGACACAAGGGTTCATCCATGGTCGCCAATTGACGCCAACGAGCCTGCATAAAACTGTAAAACTCTTGGATACTACGCTCACCTTGATGAGCCATGGAGATCTCTTGAAACTCAGCATATGATTGAGTATAACTAGACTGCTCATACATTTGCCGAAGAAGAGACCACATCTGGTGAGCGGTGGACAAATTGATAAGCTGCATCCGAATGTCTATGTTTACCGATGTAGAGATAATTCCACGAGCACGTCGATCAGCAACAAGCCAGTCCTTGAGGGAATCATCGGTTGGTGGACCAGCACCATCAATATGTCCAGTAAGATCGAGAGCATCAAACAAGAGTTGAATTGACACCGACCATTCACGATAATTAGGCCCGGAGAGTTTAACATCGAGCTGAGCAATAGTCGATGCAGAACACATACGGGCGGCATTGATGGAGGTGTCGGTGGAGGAACACTATACGACGACAAGGCGGATGTCATGACAGGACTAGATCGAGAGATACCGACGACGAGCTTTTGCGTAAGCTAGTCGCGCTCTTATACCATGAAAATAAAGAATAATTGGAGAAGAAAATATATTTCATTCTGATTTGATAAATTACAAAAGACCTCTTTATATAAAGAGAGTCCGAGCTAATACATGGTGAGTTATGAATTAGTAAGAAACTAATATAGTATACACTAATGTAAGAAATGCATAATTTCCTGTAAAGAGAAATAAATATATATATAAAGTAACAGAACTCAAAGAGGATATGCTCTTTAGTCTTTACCCTTCTTTCACTTTTGTTCTCTCCTTTATTTTCAAATATAAATTTTCGCATCCTAAAACAGTAGTCCTTAGATTTCTGAAATAAACTAGTATAATTAAGTGTAAGTCTAAAACTGTTGTTCTACTCTTTTTTCTGGAACAATCTTGTTCCCAAGTAGGAACAAGATTAAATAAAGTATAAATTTAATTTTAATTATAATATTAAATCATTAATTAATCTTATTAATATATTTAAATTATTATGTATTGCTTAAATAATGAAGTAGTTAATTAATTAGCTAAGTAATTGCTAATAATTTAATATGTTTATCCATAAACTAATATTTGTATTGATTAATCATTAATATTTTTATTAATCTAATTAAATTTTTTTTACTAGCTATCTAACTAAAATAATTTACTAACTAATTAAAAAGTTAAATTATTTTTTTATATTAAATGAATTAATTAATATATTTTCATTATCTAATACAATATTCGTAGATAATAAATTTATTAATTTATTAAATTATTTTTAAATAATATTTTGATGTTAATTAATTAGATAAAATATTTTTAATTTAAAATTATAACTTAAGATTCTTTCTATTCCAATCTAACCATCCAAACACTACTTATCTTATTCCCAAGAACAATCCAATTTTCTTTTAAACGTAAAATTGATCTAATTCTTACTTATACATGAATTTGTAATTGTTTTTGAAATAAACAGTTCTTACTTATATCTGAACCAAACACATCCTAGTATACGAGAATGTTATCTCCATGTAAGGAACGGTCTCTGTGACAAAATTATGAGCTCTCTAAAATATAGCAAATTGGGATTTTTTACTGCAGCAAGGGAGAATAGTTGGCTAGACTTTATCCAACTGGATTATGGACCGCCGAGAAATCTACCCTTTAGTTTAATCTCAAATTTTGTATATCCAATGTGTTTGTATAGAGAGAGAGAGAGAGAGAGAGAGATAGAGAGAGAGATAGTGTTTTTGGCTAGGTTAGAATTTTATTAATGGTACATATTATTCACTTTTATATTCTTAGATTATTACTATAATACTATTACATCAACCATCCACTTAATTCTAAGCATTCAATAATTACAAACTCCAAACCCCCCACCCCCACCCCCCACCCCCCCTCTCTCTCTCTCTCTCTCTCTCTCTCTCTCTATATATATATATATATATAAAAACCACAAAATTTGGTCTTTCAGTTTTTGGATATGTGGTTAGAATGATATGGGCCTTATAAGGTTAAGTGGGTGGTTGGTTGAATTGTATGATCTAACGGGTGAAAATCATCAAAGGGGCAGATCTAATGGTGGAAAACTTGATAGCACCATGTGATTTGGATATTTCTACACCGTTAAACTTGCAACCGGCTCACCACGGTCGTTAAAATTAGTGATTTTGAGCCTCTTCGATCACTAGGCAAATGATATCGAAAAATCGCGAAATTTATTTTCTAGGTACTTCAAATACTCTAGATCAAGTCTAACGGAACCGATCGTCGTTTTGAATGTCCGAACATCGAAAACAAAGTGGAAGCACTAAGCCTCCGCTTCCATAAGCATACCAAAGACAACTCTATATATATATATATATATATATATATATATATAAAATTGAACTCTTATATTTTTAAAAGTACCAAGTTATTGGTATTTGTAAGTTTTTAGTCTTTGGATTAATAGATGTGCGATTAGGATGACGTGGGCCCACTTGGGTTAAGTGGGTGATTGGTTGAATAGTATAATCTAACGGATGAAAAATGATCAAAGTCGTAGATCTGACGGTAAAAAAATCACAAGCACCAAGTGCTTGGTACTTTTACAAACACCATAGCCGGACTATATATATATATATATGCTTTTTAAAAAAAAAAAAAATCTGACAAAGCTGCAGTTTGCCATTCAGACTTTATAGATGGCCAACTTATTTCAAAACACATTAGGGAATACAAAATCCAAATAGTAAAATACAAATAACCGATAAAGTTGCACTAGAAATCAATATGGCGTTTAAGATATACCTATACTATTTCTGCTTATATTGAATAATCACCACTGTTCAACACGTACCAGAGACATGATTATGCACACAAGCAACACAAATGGGACTTTAAACCCTTTGGTCAGAGGGGAGTTACATCTAAATACAGAAACTTCTAGTCTAGGCATAGGGCAGGGGAAGCTTAATAAGGATAAGGCAAATGGTGTTTTACTTATATATTCCATTGCCACCCAATATTTTCCAAGTTCAATGCTACAAAATCATAGCAAAACGCTACAAGATGACATAATGCAGTTGGCACGAAGAATTTCAGAGCCCCTCGCGGCTTCGGTTGCAGCCATCTTCGTCTATAAACAACCTCAATAGTCATTATTGCGGTCGAGAGCCGAGGTTCTAATAGAGAGGTTCTGTGGCATCCTGCACCGCGAGCCGCTCAGAAACGTCGGCCAAGGATTTGAGGTTGCATTTGATGAGGGCCTCTACGAAGTAGCAGGTCTCGTCCTTGGTGTTACCGTCAGGCACGTCAACCACGAAGGACTCGATCACCAGGGTCCCCGGCCGCCCGTCGATGATCTCCGGACGGACGGTGATGATCGAAGAATAGTTCTGCAAAGCAAAGTGGGCAGAGAATCAATACACCTGAATCCACCGATGGACGAGCCAATTAGATATTAGAACCTATAAAGTAGATTCCGAGAATTGATCCACTTATTCTGTATACTGTATACATTAGAGAGCAGGGCAAGCTATTAAAGATGCACTTTTTGAATGATAGATAGAAGATAATATTTTTAATCCTGCAAATATCAAGGGCAAATCTAATAGGGCCTGAGATTTGGGCTATATGTATCCCGGAACATTCTATTCCCCCTAATTCACATATCTATGATTAGATCGGTGTGGGGTGTGACACTGGAAGTACACCCTTTAATTGAAATATATTCAGATTCAACAGTAACTTGCACTTAACCAGGACTTAGTGTGGCTGACCGTAAAATTAGCCTGCGTACCCTCCAAAGTGAAAAGTTTCATTTTGAAAAATGTTGTGGAGATTTGAAGTGAAAAGCTGCTAATGCTTCTTTGCACGCTATGCTTGAGGAGAGTTGTAGAAGCTCCACCCAAGCCAAACAGGCCCGTAGACAGAGTATGTTACTCACCGATTGGAATAAACTGGTGAGCTTCAAGTTGTTTCTTTTTTCATAGCAATCGCACCGAAAATTACTACTAACTGTTATTTCCGATCCAAATGTGATGCAATAATGCTGAGACAGAGCAAAAGTTGAATGATACAAAATAGCTAATGGCTAAGATTGTGGACCAGTGGTCACTGTACTTCTGTTTTGTACGAAAGATAAGGATGAAGCACCAAATGAACTCCAACATGAAGGGAATTATCGTTAGTCTATTGACGTGGTCAACAACATAGTTCTTCTTAATTCTAATTTTTGATTACTGCAGAAAACGAACAATAAAATCGAAGAACAAGGCGATCGAGTTTTTGCATTCTACTTAGTAGAAATAAGTTTCGACCACCAAATTCGCCGGGACATTGAATTATTCGAACTCAGAATTCTATTAAGTTTATTTTGCTTAATTACTACTACTCTGTGTGTGTGTGTGTGTGTGTGTGTAGTGTGTACATGTATATACATATACATGAAAACACTGCAAAAACGAACAGAGGATAGCGAGAATTTGCGAAGTATATTGAACTAAAATCAAGCTAAATTTATATGCTGCAGAAGAATAGAAGCGAAGGAAAGAGTGCCGGATCAGAATCGAACCCTAAGGCGGTGATCGCCGCCGACGATCTTGATGCTGAGGACGTGTTCGTCGTCGTCGAGGAACTCGAGCCGCTCCATGCTCGTCGTCGCGGGGAGGCCCGATTTCACGTTCACCACGCGCACGCGCCCGATCTCGAGCTCCCCCTCCCCCCTCACCACGCACCGGCTCACGAACGGCTTGTACCTCTGCGGCTGATCGAAGCTCCGCACCAGCGACCACACCTGCATCATCATCGCCGCCAAATCGATATCAAAGATCAAAAACGGAGAGGAAGGCCACGGGATCGCTCGGATCCGCGGCTAGAACTAGGATTCTGCTCTCTCCCATACGAGGTGGATGGGGGCCTTGATGTGCTTGACGAGGTGGGAGGAGCACTGGTTCTCCGCCACCTCGTGCCGGTGGTGGCGCCGCACCAGCTCCGCCTCCTCCTCCGCGCTGCTGCATCCGCGGCCGTCCATCTCCTCCCCCCACCACCCTCCGCCGCCTCCGCCGCCGCCGCCGCCGCCGCTGCTGCGGGGAGAGGCGTCCTCCTCTGCGAGATCTCCGACCATGGCGTCCTCCTCCTCCTCCTCCTCAATCCGAAACCCTAGCTCTCTCAGGCTCGGGTACGACGCAAACTCCGAAGCAAAAGGAAAGGAGAAGAGGGCGAGAAGTGGAGTTCGCTCGCTCCCTCGCTCGCTCACTCGGTCGTCGCCCTTGCTTGGGAGAGGAGGAGATAGTGCTGTGAAAATTACAATTTATAACCGAAATAAAAATAAATAATAAAAAAAATAAAAATGAGCCAATGTCCCCGGGTCTTTTTCGACCGCCCGTACATTTTGTCACGTGCATCGTTTCCCCCCCCTCAGTGCGCAGCGTTATTCACTCGAAATGACATTAATGCCCTCGCCAGCCTCCTGATTTTTTTTACTCGAACCGGGCACCCGGTTTAAAAACTTTGGGGTCACTCCACTGGCCAGGAACATTGCCATCTTCAGAACGATTCAGTCGGACTCCTATAAATTTAAACAAACAATCGGCTAATTTATGAAAGCAACTTCTTTAGTAAATAGTCGTTACTGTAATTGGCAGCATAATCATTTTTTATCTTTTTTATACCGCACTCTTCGAGACTGGCTATGATGTTGCACCACTATAACTTAACTTATCCTTCCAATGAATGCAGTAGGTTGCGTGCTATATATTTTTTTTTCAAAAAAAAAAAAACTTTATTTTAAAATTTATGAAATTAAAATTAAAAATAATATAAAAAACTAGTATACGCACCCCCCGTAGTAAATCTTTTTGCGAAATGATACACAAGCATATAAATTTTTAATTTTTGACAATTAAATAGGCCCTTTCACGTTCAAGTGAAGTTACAAATTAGAGGAAAGTAATTCTTTTTCCACAAAGTTCTGTAAGATCAAGACATATGAAATCTATGTACTGAAATTTAAATAGCCAAATTATCAAACCAAGAGTTAAAACTGGTTATTTGTGAAAGATCTAATTCCCAGAGGACCTCTGCACAATTTTCACAAAACTTTTTAGCGAACTACCAACAAGAGTGCGACTACATCACAAGATAATGTGTTACAAAAACAACATATAGTGTGGATGGGACCTGGCCTGCACTTAATTTGGATGATTACATTTATTATCGGATTAGTGGCTTGACTTTATAAACGTCCGGTGACTGAACTAGTAATAATCTGTATTGATGTTTAGCTTTTAATCTCGTCCATTAATTAATAACTAGTTAAAACCACCGGTTAAAAGCATAAAAACTACCGATTCACCAGAAGCAGTGGCGAAGGATTTGGTGATTGATGCCAAGACCAAGTTGAACGCAGTTGATTCACATTTTCAGCTAAGTTTATTTCTAAATGAAATAAACGAAGCGGGTAGCGTGCATGCTATCTATCTCTAAAAAAAAAAACAGCATAAAAACTTTCACGCGATATGTGTCGGATCGTTTATGCTAGCCATTAATTTCAAAAACTCAAGCTGTTAGAAATACACGATCAATTCACTTAAAAGTGTAAAGATATAATGCTTACGAGTCTCGATTGTGACTCAGCCCATCCGACCTCACGCCACTTCGAACATAACTCCGTCCACCTAGCCTTGAATATGACTCGGTCCAATATAACCTCTCGCCATAAAGTAGGATGCTGATCTATTTAAACCAACGATATATTTTCTTAAGAGAACGATAGCATATTATCTTAATTTGTTTTTTTTTTTTTTTGAAAATGTGAAATAATTAAGCTTTGAACTTGAAATCTTAGATACAGACTGTCAGGCATGGCCAATGATATTGATATGTTAAGATGTTTCTAAGTTGTTTTTGATTAGATTGATTTTTTTCCCATTTTTTGGATAACGTTATAAATTAGATCAGGACTAGTTCTACATATCCTAGATCGTCAACCATTTAACTACATAAACCCCAACTTGTTGTTTCTTATGTTACTAATTTCTTCGGCGGTGTACATGACGAGTCTATCTAATTTTCAACATGAACATGAACAGCAGTGCTATATAAGACCATATTTAAATTGTTCCTATCAAAGCAATTTTTATGAGTAAATAACGAGATCAATATAAGTTATACGTTTTTTAATCTGCTCTTCAATTCATCTCCTCTTCCAAACTTAAATTCACGATAGTTTGATATAAAGATAAGATGGATGGTGCTATCTGTTTTGTTTATTTTTTTAAAAAAATAAACTAAATTGAAAAGCTGAGATCTTGAGTATCAAACTACCAAACTATTTGTCACTTGTGCCGGAGACGGTCGGATTATTAAATTGGCCCTTTATTAGGGGACACTCATGCATGGTCCTATGGTACCATTTTCTCAAACCTTACCTGTCCAAAAAAGGGTTCAGAAATTTGACCAAGACTATAAGCTAGCAGTTTGGGTGCCAACTATTTCATGATAAGGTATTTGTTTGACTCCCAAAAATAGTTCACATGAGCTGGATGAAGCATCAGAGTATCAAAGATGAGGTTGAATAAGGAAACCAATCATGCATGTCTCAAGAATACATGGCATGCAATACTTATTAAGATATGGGAAACAAAAAGCAAAAACCACAACTATACTAAAAATGGGAATATAAGCTGGTTAGGCAAAATCTAGAGAGGTTTAATTTGAAGAAAAAATTGCTCATGTATATATATATATAGAGAGAGAGAGAGAGAGAGAGAGAGAGAGAGGGTAGAGCTAGAATACTTTTAAAAGCACCAAAAGATAGTTTTTAGCCCTTGGATGGATCGATAGATGTAGGGTTGAGATGATGATGGTATAGGTGGTGGTAGGTGTAATAGTATTTGATCCAAAGATTATTAAAAATAGAGTAGATCTAAGGGCTAGAAACTTAGAAACATCAATGATTTGATACTTCAAAAAATATTCTAGCTCTACTATATATATATATATATATATATATATATATATATATATATATATATATATATATAAAGAGAGAGAGAGAGAGAGAGAGAGAGAGAGAGAGAGAAATTTATGTTATTAATAGCACCAAATTATTGGTTCTACCAAGTTTTTGACCGTTGGATTGAGAGATGTGCGGTTAATTAGGATGATGTGGGCCCTTTAGGGTTAACTGAGTGGTTGGTTGAATAGTATGATCTAACGGATGAAAATCATCAAAGGGGTGGATTTAACGGTGAAAAACTTGATAGCACCGAGTCTTCGTTATTGATGATAGCATAGGACTCTATATATATATATATAGAGTATGGCTACTATACTATTATGAGTAGTAGAGCCCTACTACTCATAAGTTGTTTCGATGATAGAGCTTCGAATCGACGATCCACTCCGTTAAATATGATCTAGAGTATTTAAAACTTCTAGAAAATAAATTTCGTAATTTTTCGAAATCATTTACCTTACGATCAAAAGCTCACAAAATTGACAATTTTTAACGGCCGATATAGGATACTTGGTAGTTTAACGGTGTAAAAGAATTGAAATAGGTTGAATTTTTGATAGAAAATTCTATTCACTACCTAGATAAAGATCAATAACTCCGATCTTAAATTGAAGGATCCGATCATCTATTTTTAGGACATCGTTCGATTTCGGCCGTTCGATTTTATGCTCATTTTATGCCCATTTGATGGACTTTATTATGATTTTGAAAAATTACGAAATTTATTTTCTAGAAGTTTTAAATACTCTAGATCATATTTAACGGTGTGGATCGTCGATTCGGAAGCTCTATCATCGAAAACAACTTATGAGTAGTAGGGCCTACTACTCATAATAGTATAGTAGCCCTACTCTATATATATATATATATATATATATATATATATATATATATATATATATATATATCTTCTTGATCTATTTTTGGGGCCAACTCAGATCTCCCAGGCAGTAAAAACAGTGTGACAAAGTGATTTTACACCAAATGAAGGGTATATATATATATATGTTTAAAATAGTCCCCAGGCATATTTTTAACAACAAATTATTTGTCTCAAAAAATAGATTGAAAAAAAAAAAATCAGTACAAAGCCCCCACACATATAATATGTGCTCACTCTTTCCTTCTTTCAACATTGTGTGTTGCTTTTCTTTGTAAATTGTTCCAGTTCTACAATAGTAGGATTGTCATTATTGGATTTCATTAGTGCCAAGAGAAGGTCCCTTATCTGCATCAACTACTACTATTTTTAAACATTAATTTTAGATCATAATGTTTTCTGGAATCTTCTTGATTTCCAATAATTATTGGAGATGGTAGTGTTAATTAATAAAATTCTCTCTCCCGAAGCTCAATATTTTTTTTAAAAAACTATTGCATTGATCCTGATTCTTGTCGGCCATCACGCCCTATTATTACTTTCAATCCACATTGTATACTCTTTCTTTATTCTTAGAAGTTATTTTATTTTCATTTAAGATTGGATAGCTGAACAAAAAAAATAATATTAGAATAAAGACATCTAGTTGGGTGGACGACGTGGGTCTATCGAAATATAAACAAGTACTTCCATATCACATTTTAACAAATAAAAATAAATTAATCAACAATAATTAATAATAACAAAATTATTAAATTTGATAAAAATTTTAATGGTAAGTGAATACATAAATTCAAATTAAACAAAAAAAAAAAACGTTGAGAGTCTCAATTAAAATAAAATGGTTCAGGAGCTGGGCTGTTTCGAAACAACCTGTAATTAAAGAGAGGGCATTCATTAATTTTCATCGTATTTGTTGTAACTGTTGGATCGATATCCCATCAAAAAGATTATGATTGATGGAAAGTTCATCGAAAAGGTTAAACTTGTGGGACCCATCTGGACATGCATATACAGTGAACACGTGTCACTTTATTGCTATTACTTCTTTACCATTATTTGTCCACACTGGGCTAAGAAAAATATACATTTATAATCTTATGAATTGGGAACGAAGCATTCCTGACGCGACACGTGTCGGCATGTGAGAGGAGCGCAGGTTGGCGTGCGGCGAAAATGGGCCCCACCGAGCAGAAAAAAAAAAACCCTCTCCTTCTTTGATATATATATATATAGAACTATCTTTAGAATCTATTAATGGCATCGATGACAGTCTTAGTAAGTTTATTCTTGGATTAAAAGATGTCTTTAGGATGATGTGGGCCCCATAGGATTTAGTGGGTGGTTGGTTGAATAGTATAATCTAACGGATAAAATTAATCAAAAGGTTAATCCAAGGGTAGAAAACTTACCCAAATTAGGTAAATCTATTAATAGTATAAAGTAGGACTCTATATATATATATATATATATAGAGAGAGAGAGAGAGAGAGAGAGAGAGAGAGAGAGAGTAGGGCTACTATACTCGTATGAGTATTGGACCTTACTACTCATAAGTTGTTTTTTATCATGGGGTTTTAGAGATCGACGATCCACTCCGTTAAATATGATATAGAGTATTTAAAACTTCTAGAAAATAAATTTTGTAATTTTTTGAAATCATAATAAAGTCCATCAAAAGGGTATAAAATGAGCAGTAGAAATCGAACGACGTCCTAAAAATAGATGATCGGATCCTTCAATTTAAGATCGGAGTTATTGATCTTTATCTAGGTAGTGAATAGAATTTTCTATCAAAAATTCAACATATTTCAATTCTTTGACACCGTTAAACTAGTAAGTATTCCATAAGTAGTTAAAAATTATCAATTTTGTGAGCTTTTGATCGTAAGGTAAATGATGTCGAAAAATTATGAAATTTAATTTTTAGAAGTTTTAAATGATCTAGATAATGTTTAACGGTATGGATCGCCAATTCGGAAGATCTATCATAAAAAACTACTTATGAGTACGAGTATAGTAATAGGACTATATATATATATATATATATATATATATATATATATATATATATATATATATATATATATATATATATATAATTGAGCACATATGCTTTTAAAAGTACCAAGTAATTGGTGCTTGTAGGTTTTTAGCCATTGGGTTAATATATGTGCGGTTAGGATAATGTGTGCCCAGGTTAAGTGGGTGGTTGGTTGAATAGTACAATCTAACGGATGAAAATGATCAAGGTCGTAGATCTAACGGTAAAAAATTTACAAGCACCAATTGCTTGGTGCTTTTACAAGCACCATAGGGACTTTGATCTAATAGTTAAAACTTTATATACAAATGAGTCTTTTTATAATTAAGCTCGCATTTATATTTTTATTTGGCTAAAAATTAAATAATAAAAATATATATTATATATAATTATTTATTTATATATAAAAATATAAATTAAATAAATTATATAAATATAAAATATGTTATCGAGTATCGACACGACGGCGGCGGACCCTGAAGCTCGTGTTCGGCTCGTTTATTAAACAATTTGAAAAATTCATTTCGTGTTCGCTCGTTTACTAAACGAACGAGTCGATCTCAAGCTCATTTCGAGCGAACACGGTAGGCTCGCGAATAGCGGATTACCTCTAGTCAAATTCTAACACATTTGGTCTTACCGTTTTGCCCTTTATGTAGTTTTCGCATTTAAATCCTTAATAATTAACAACTTGTAAATACAATTCTATGTGCAAGTCTTTAAAATTAGTATTTATATACAAGTCTTTTGACTTTTATATTTATCTATAAGGTATATATATATATATATATATATATATATATATATATATATATATAGAGTTCAAAAGCACCAATGGGTTGGTGCTTTTGAGTTTTTAACCATTAGATGGATAGATGTGGGGTTGAGATGATAGTGGTAGGTGGTGGTAGGTGAAATAGTGTTTGATCCAAAGGCTATTAGTAATCAAGGAGTAGATCCAAAGGTTAAAAACTTAGAAGCACCAACTCATTGGTCTTCAAAAGTATTCTAGCTCTACTCTATATATATATATATATATATATATATATATATATATATATATATATATATATATTCATTTAAGTTGTTTTGATTTTTGATGATAGAGCGAGATCGACGATCTCAGTTAAATATGATCTAGAGTATTTAAAACTTCTAGAAAATAAATTTCGTAATTTTTCGAAATCATTTACCTTACGATCAAAAGCTCACAAAATTGACAATTTTTAAGATATGGGATACTTGCTAGTTTAACGGTGTAAAAGAATTGAAATAGGTTGAATTTTTGATAGAAAATTCTATTCACTACCTAGATAAAGATCAATAACTCCGATCTTAAATTGAAGGATCCGATCATCTATTTTTAGGACGTCGTTCGATTTAGTTCATTTTTTGCCCGTTTGATTGACTTTATTATGATTTTGAAAAATTACGAAATTTATTTTCTAGAAGTTTTAAATACTCTAGATCATATTTAACGGAGTCGATCGTCGATTCGGAAGCTCATCATCGAAAACAACTTATGAGTAGTAGGGCTCTACTACTCATAATAGTATAGTCCCTATATATATATATATATATGGGTCAAATGCATACGAGTCCTGCAAATATAGTCAATTGCGGAAATATTAAAAGCGAAAGCTAGGTGAGATGTCCCCAAAAGTCAAAAGTATGCGAGATATGTCCTGTGCCTTTTGCGGGGACATATCTGCAAAAATATTCTGAGATATGTCCTGCAAAAGGCACGGCGGGGATATATCTGCATACTGGACTTTTGCGGGGACATCTCACCAAGTTTCGCTTTATATTCATAGATATTTCGAGATGTAAATAACCCTATATATATATATATATATATATATATATATATATATATATATATATATATATATATATATATATATATATATATATATATATATATATAAATTTCTTCAACTTATATACTTTATATAAAAAAATTGTGGATTAAATTTATCATTATGTTTCTTATAATTGGTTAATATTTTAGATTTAATGGTTCAGTTCCTATTTTAACTTTTTACATAAAAATATCTTAAGACCCTTTAAAAATCATGTTTGAGTTACTCTAATAAAAATTTGTATATAATCGTCTATTAAAAGGTAATATATCTTATATTATAATCTTTATAAGATCCTATTTAGATTAAATATTTGCCTATATATCTTATAAAAAAAATAAATAAATTCATCCATGATATTAATAGCTAGAGTCCTCATTATTTATATTATCTATTTATATAAGTACTTCATAAAATGCATTTATATATATTCTACTCAAAAGAGTCTTACATTTATAGCCTTATTAAATTAATGCTATCTAAATTTATTATTTTTGTTATTATGTACAACTTTTACACATTGATCCCATGTGGATTAGGTATCCATATAATATGTAATACATGCGATATAATTTTCATCAATTAATACAACTATACAAAATTATCTTTTTTCTTTTTTTTTTTTTTTTTTTTTTAAAGATAGGTAGCATGCTACCCGCTTCGTTTATTTCATTTAGAAATACACTTAGCTAAAAATATGAATCCACTAGGATTCGAACTTGGGTCTCAGTACTAACCGTAGCTGCCACTGCTCAAGGGAACGATTGGCAACTATACAAAATTATCAATCAGTTATATATTTCTAAAGCATAAAAAAATATAATTATTTCGAAGCGCAGGCTCACTAGTAGTTGTATATATATATATATATATATATATATATATATATATATATATATATATATATATATATATATATATATATATAGAGTTGAACTAGAATACTATCGGTAGTAAAACGGTCGTTTTACTACCGATTTGTTTTCGATGATAGAGCTTCCAAATTGATGATCGGCTCCGTTAAATATGATCTAAACTATTTAAACTACCTAGAAATCAAATTTCAAGCACTTTCGATATTGTTCTTTTATCCATCAAGTGGACATAAAAATGAGCAGTGAAAATGAATACTCTTTAAAAAATGATAATAGGAGTCTTGTAATCAAGATCAAGAGTATAGATCTTGTTTTAAATAGTTTAAAGAATTTTCTAACAAAATTCAATTGATTTGGATATCTTTACGCCGTTAAACGAGAAAACGCCTCTTATCGATCATTAAAATTATAAATTTTGAAACCGTTTGATCATTAGGCAAATGAAGTCGAAAAGATTTGAAATTTGATTTCTAAACACTTCAAATGATATAGATCATGTTCAACGGAGTCGATCGTCAATTTGGAAGCTCTATCATCGAAAACAAATCGGTAGTAAAGCAATAGTTTTACTACCGATAGTATTCTAGTTCAACTCTATATATATATATATATATATATATATATATATATATATATATCTTTTATGAGTATAGAGCTCTATCTCATAACTTTTTGGCCATTTGATCCACCGCTTTAATCATTTTTATCCGTTAGATTATACTATTCAACCATCTCAATCTAGCAGTAATCCCACTATCAATCTAATCACTCTCATCGTATTTTTTCATCTCGTACCAAAAAGTTATGAGTACGATGGCTACTCATAATAGTATAGTAGCCTATATATATATATATATATATATATATATATATATATATATATGGAGGCCACTAATTAAACTATAAACCATTTTAAAAATTAAGTCCTATTTTAATATTGTTTTAATTTTTTATGCATTTTAGTTTAGGTTACATATATTTAAAAAATAGTCTAATAATTTAGGCTGTTAACTGTTATTGAACCTTTTTAGACAACTAAAAAGAAAAAAAATCAAATTTAACAAAATTTTAATCTTTGAACTATTTATCCAATTAAAATTAATCATAATACAAAGAAATTAAAAAGCCATGTTCATAGAAAGGGATAATTGCTTATATACCTCTTATACGTTTGGAAATATCCGATTTATTTCTATTTTTTTTTCTAAAATATTCCTTATATGTTCCACCGTTATTGCAAAATAGCCCCGCAGCTATCTCCTGTTAAATTAATTACCTGAGTTAAATATCTACCACCGTTAAAAAAAATTAAAATGCCAATTTTGCCCTTAACTTAAGGGCCAATAAGAAAAGTTGGTGACGATAGAGGGGTATATTGAAAAAGTTCAAGAGTCAAAATATATACTTTTTGTGTCCCTGAATTTAAGGACAAATAAGAAAGATAATGATGGTGGAAGGGTATATTTGAAAGGGCAAAATAGTAATTTTATAGAAATAACAGAGTTAATTAACAGATTTTAACTCTAGGAATATATTAAAAATAGGTTAGAACGTAGGAGGGGTATTTTCAATATTAACCTTCTAAGAGGAGTAAATCGAAAAGTCAGAAATTTTTCAGGGGTATATAAGCAATTTCCCCCTAATAGAAAACAAAGGTAAAGTTTGAATAATTAATTTGTACATCTATGTACTTATTATTCATTTATTTTTCTCGACGATTATAGCTAACATAGGGAGTTGTACTTGATTTGACACTAAATTGGAAAAACAACATTAGATCGAAGGAGAAAGATAAGTTGAGAACAATTGGTAGATGTTGTAGCACATTTCTTCAAATTGGAAAGATAAGTTTGAAAAATTAATTCCCACATGTTCAGGCAATAGTTTTGACCATGAATTCTCCAGAGGATAAGATTATTAAGAAGTCGGTGCGATGTGATTAATTCGCTGGTTGTTTACTTCAGGTGTAGCAAACAAAGTTTTGACCGACAAAATATCTATAACTTTTTGATGTGACGAAAAGCTAAAAAAATATCTTATTCTGAAGATTTTATTTTTAATATGTATTGCAGAAGCTGGTCGATACAATTTTAACTAAAAAAATATCGGTGATTCTTTAAATAGCTCCACATAATTATAATAGGCTCTATGTGCCAAGAGAGTTAACACAAGGATGAAAAATTTAATGGGGTAAAAATTTTGTTGTTTTTAAAAGCACTTTAGCTGGACACAGTTTATTATAATCGAGAAATGCGAGAAATGCGCATGCACCAATCGTATCGCAACCCTCACGGATAAAGCAACGGACGGTGATTGCTTAATCCATTAAATGTTTTTTTTTTTTTGAGAGATAGGTAGTACACTATCCGTTTCGTTTATTTCGTTAAGAAATAAACTTAGCTAGAAATATAAATCAACTGAGAATCGAACTCGGATCTCGAATAAATGTTTATGATTTAGATTTAACACAAAGTATCCTTCAAAGATGAAGCCAATTAATAACAACAGTTACATGTTTCAGAAAATGCTAAAATTTGGAATAGCATGGTGCCCTATTTTTTGAGTAAAACATGGCCCTCCTTCGTTTACTTTTTAAGGTGTGGTACGTGCGAAAAAAAATATGAAAAAAAGAAAACACTTAAAATTCAAACACACGTCTTGCCACGTGTTCTTGCTATAAAAAATTTTAAAGTACAACCGTTATACTAGTGACATGATATTTTCGACCAATCAAATTAATTCTTTTGAATTAATCAATCACATCATAATTATAAAAAAATATTTTTATTATATTTTTTGAAAATAAATGTAATTAATTAATTTATTATTTTTGATGTGGTATAAACGTGGCACACCTCCCCCTCCATTCCAAATACTTAATTAAATAAATAAACACATGATCAAGGGGGCCCGGGGGGGTGGGGGCTGCGTAACAATGTGGCCAATAGTAGTGTGCCAGGTGTCCTCATTTGTAATTTGGGAGGGCTCATTTACATCCGCAGAATAATCGACCAATGGGAGGCTTCCACGTGTGAGAAGGACAGCGTGGTGAGTGGGTGGGGTTCCTCTTTTATTCCGTTACTGTGGGATGGGGATTGTTGAGAGTGTCCTGTGTAAAGAGTAAAAGAGATGAGAGATATTTTTTTGGGTTTCCAAAAACACGAACGGTGTAAAAGCTACATGAGCCATGTCACTCCAGAAACTATTGCACGGACCATGATTTGTAGAACAGCCACGTCATCAATAATAAATTAATTATATTTTTTTTTTAAACTAAAGTACAGTAAAAATATTTTTTTATACTCGTGATTGTATATATATTTCTAAAAAAATATATTTGATTGATTTGTTACGCCACATTATCAATATACATATTGCATTCTATAATTTTTTTCTCTCCGGAAACTAATCAATGATTGTTTGTCGCGTGTGTGGGTTAAAAATATTTTTTTCACAAAAATTAATAAAAAAGGACATAAAAAAAATCGATACGCAAAGACATGAGATTTCTTTTTAGTGGTTAACTCTCATCGTATTTGAAGAGTCCACATCGGTAAAAACAGAGTGACGATCTATGACGCACGGGCGAGCTACATGGCTATTTTAACAAAAAAAAATAACAGGGATGCTGATGGAAAGTGAGAACACGAACCACATGGTACATAAGTGACACAATTATAATGAGGAAGTATTAAAATTAAAAAGTAATAAACTATAAAAAGAATATCTAAATTTTTTTTAAGAATTTATATTCAAATTATAATATTTTATAATGGGTTAACAAATAAATTTTTGTTGCGCATATTTATTGCCCTGAAGATCGAAAGATCAACCATGTAGGTAATGATTTAGAGTTTATCTTAACACCTCTGCTTAAAAATAAATTTTAACGAGTACCTTAGAACATATATTAACTCATATATATATATATATATATATATATATATATATATATATATATATATATATATATATATATATATATATATATATATATATATATATATATCTTTTTCGATCATTTCAATTGTGACCACACTTCATTTGATGACCTTATAGGTCCACAAAATTATAGGATTATGTGATTTGTCAGAAAAAAAAAAAATGATAGCTACTCTTTTGTTCTCTATAAACAGAATTTTTAGAAGACGAAGGTTCCGCCGAAAATGAATAAAAAGATAGAAAAATCAGAGGAAGTAAGAAATTTTGGTTAGACGTATAGAATTAGCTAAACATTTTATTCGAACAAATGTAGAATCGAAACGGATGGTGTTGTACTTATTACCAATTTTTCCTCCCGACAAATGAATGTAAGGTTTTTTGCTTCGTTTATTTTTTTTATAAACTAACTTAGCTGGAAATATAAATCAACTAAAATTCAAATTTGTAACCTCGAGTACCAACCACCAAATCTTTTATTATTTGCACTAGAAAGGATCGATTTTATCTTTTTTTTGAAAGATAGTTAGCACACTACCCACTTCGTTTATTTCATTTAGAAATAAACTTAGCTAAAAATATGAATCAACTAGGATTCGAACTTGGAATCTCGAATACCAACCATCAAGTTCTTTGCCACTTGCTCTAAGGACAGTCTGGCGATTTTATTGGAGCAATATTCTTACGAATGACGAGCAATGACAAGGACTCGATGGTTGATATCCGAGACACTGAATTCTAATGATTCATATTTGCTTAAATTTTTTTATAAATAAAATAAACGAAACGAATAGTGTGCTATCTATCTCTCAAAAAAAAAAAAAAATCCTACTGTTCTAGTAACAACAAATAGATATTTTCGGCTGCGAAAATTGGTAATGTGTGAGGGGAGTTGTAATTTAGCTGGAACACTCTACACCGACAACTCTTGCATTTGCGTTCGTGCTAATCATTTTCTAAACTTTCTCGTGTTCGGGGGAACCTCGGACGACGCAATAGTTTCTCCACCGCGTAGTACAGTGTCCGTGGGAGTGGAAATGGGGGACGCGTGGACGAACGGGAGTGGCGCAACGTTGGCGCGTGGCTCTTTGTGGATGGGTAGAGCAACGTACGGTGTGCGTGCTTATCCACTTCCTCGTAAAGCCCTTTTTGGTAAAGGCGCTTTGGTTTTTTATTTACAGGGAAATTACTGTTCAGAGTTTTGTCCCAGAACATCCCAAAAGAGAGATAAAAGAGTGGGGACGGGCCGTAAAAAAAAAAAATGGTAGGGCAGTGGCATTATATGTTCCTTAGCTTTGGAGTTTGGACATGGGGCCTCATCATTTTTGGCACAATTCAATAAATGGTGTAAACAGGTTGGGAAAATTATACCCACCGCTTCGCTCTCAGGGGCGTTTGGATTGACGAATCTGTAGATCCAACATAAGTTAAATATAGTGGTATTTGAGTTTTTTTAAAGTGATCTAAAAAGAAGTTGAGAAAAGATTAATAAAGTGATCTATTTCTAATTTGTAGCACCTCTATTTTCTAAATCTTTTTTATAATTAAATATGATACGGAGGCATACATTGAGTTGAGTTGAAGCACTTCATTATTTAGGAGAAAGTAGTGCGCTTGACCAATTTGTTCATTTTTTTAAAAATAAATTTAGCTAAAAATATAAAGCAACTAGATTTCAAATCTGCAACCTCAGATACCAATCATTAAGTATTTTGTTATGAATGGTTGATGATCCAACACCATAGATGTGATCTATACGCGACACTAGACGCCTATAACCTAATTGTATTTTAAACCGTAGTTGTTTAAGGGACTAGGCATGATTGGATCTTGTGCCATAATTGAGTAGGATATATATATATATATATATATATATATATATATATATATATATATATATATATATATATATATATATAAATAAGGCTCTTATCTTTATTAATAGCACAAGTCGTTGGTCTTTACCAAATTTTTAGCCAATTGAATTGAGAGATGTGTGGTTAGGATGATGTGGGCCCCCTAGGGTTAAGTGGGTGGTTGGTTGAATAGTATGATCTAACGGGTGAAAATCATTAAACGGGTGGATCTAACGGTGGAAAACTTGGTAGCAGAATCTTCGTCTTATTGATAGCATAAAATAGGACACTCTCTCTCTCTCTCTCTCTCTCTCTCTCTCTCTCTCTCTCTATATATATATATATATATATATATATATATATATATATATATATATATATATATATATATATATATATAGTCCGACTGGATTATTATCGATAACATTTGTCCTATCAAGGTTTTTGCCGTTAAATTAACCTCTTTTATCATTTTCATCCGTTCGATTATACTATTCAACCAACCACCCACTCAATCTTAGAGAGCCCACATCATCCTAATCACACATTTCTCAACTCAAGAGCAGAAAACTTAATACCAACTGTTTTGTATATAATGTGTTAAAAGCACGTTCGTGCCCTTTTCAACACACATCAAGTTCTCATATGTAATAATATATTACTGGGCTCCGCACTTTAGCCCAGCTATAGGCGAGACCGGGGCCGGTTGATCTGAGGACTTGATTCTTTGAATATCTGGCTTGACCTGCTCGACAAGCCTCGGGCCGTCGGAAAAGCAGGTCTATCACTAATGGGATCTGTAGGTCGGCCCAAGGATCTAAATTCGATACGACACACACAGTTATATCGTGTTAAGGATTCTTCAATTTGTAATTTGTTCGAGGATTTCCTCCTAACTGATCCACGAAGTCCATTCAGCATCTTCTGGCTCGGACTCGTGTCGATAGTCAATACCTAAGAAAATCCGACCTGACCTGCCCGACCAGGATCGCCCGTCCCGGCTCCCTGCAGTCGGTTCAGACCCGACCCGGTTCATTATACGGGGTGGGATCTAAAAATTTGGGACTCGATGAAAGCTGGACATGGTCCAGGCCTGGGGTGAGAGTAGAGAGCGAGAAAGATATTACATTACATGTGATCTGAATCTCTGATGAATGAAACATTAAGCTGAATCCGGATAAATTTTTACCAGAAAAGATACAAAGAGAACGGATGAGCAAAGCCCGGCCCATTTTAGCATGTACAGGAATTAATCCCGGGGGCAAATTTTGCATATTAAAAAAGCCCATCATTTTTATTTTTTTAATTTTATTTTTAATTTTTTTTTCCCCCGACCCCGACGGACGCACTTTAAAGTGTGGAGTACACGGACCGATCGAGACCGCAACGATCAGGAAAAGTAGTTGGACTTTCGTGCGCGCGACGAGTGCCTAAGCGCCGGTGACGAGCTCCTCGGCGACGACGAAGCGGCGCGTCTCCAAGACGGGGGCGTTGGAGCCGGGGCAGGCGGGGCGGGTGAGGAGGGGCCACCAGTGGTGCAGGCGCTGGGCCCGGGAGCGGCGCACCACGGAGCGGGTGTGGTGCTTGAGGAGCGCGCTGATGGCCTTGGCGTAGTTGCTCGAGTCGTGGTCGCGCAGGATGGCGCCCTCCGAGCCGTACGCCTTGGGGTCGCTCAGCGTTTCGAGCGGGTGCGGCGTGTTCAGGAAGGCGCGGAGCGCGCTCGCAGTCGCCGACGACGATCCGCGCTCCGCGCCGCCGGCGGGTCTGAGGGCGTAGAGGGCGGCGCCGCCCGGCAGGAATGGGTGGGGTGGGGAGGACCTCTCGTCCGGCTGGAGGATGTACGTCCGGCCCAGCGGCGAGTACAGCACCTTCTGCTTCGCCCAATGGAGAAAATTAAGATTCTTTAAATTTGTCATTTGTGCACTAGGAATATATCTATATATCTATATATAGATAATCACATTATAAAAATAATATTTTTTTAACTATCATGTTACCAAATGCGACCTTGGTCGCAAAGAATTATATATATTAAAATGACACTATAGCTAATATTGGTGGAGCCGTATAGGCAGCAGGAAGGAAAGCATCTAAACATTAAAATGGATGAGAAAGTTTTGACTCTTAATTCTTTTTTAATAAAAAATGTGATCCGACACCTTTTCACCAGTACCAGCATAATTGATGGATGCCGACTCCTTCAACATTAAAAAAATAATAACAAACATTGATGCCTTTACTTACTGAGAGGACTCGTACGTACGTGAGTGTGACTCATCCCCAGTAACAAGCCGGTCTTTCATTAAATCTCATGGACGAAAATAGAGATTGAATATTTACAATTCAGATTAATCAAGTAGGACTAATTAGGTAGTGAGCGATGCGACATTGACTAATACTGGATCGGCATTTAAATAACGTAAAATTATTCAGGGACTGTACATATTACCTCGTTGTTGAGGCAGGGATGGGATCGGAACGCGCCGTTGAGCCGCTTGAGCACGAGCGCGACGTGGCCCGGGTAGCTGCAGGAGAAAGCCCTGGGCACGATGTCGCGGTGGATCATCACCGCGCGCACGTGCCCCTCGCCGACGCCGAGCCGTTCCAGCACGCGCTGCCCTCCGCAGAACACGGAGGGCGTGCCGAAGGTGACGACCGGGTGGAGCGCCCCGGGCCCAACGGCGCCCCTGGCCAGCAGCATCAGGCTCACCAGCACCGCCAGGCTCCCCCCGAGGGAGTGGCCTGTGAACCGTAGCATGGCCCGGTCGCCGTGGGCCTTTAAGTGCGCCTCGATCTCGGGCAACAGCTGGTCGTAGACCCCCTTCGCGGCTTCGTATATTCCTCTGTGTACAGGAACTCCAGTGTTCTGGGTATGTAGTAGCGTTGAGAAACTCACGTAATTAAGAGACCTCACTGGGGAAGTCGTACGTAGGAAATTTACAGAGACGAGTAACGAGTTGTGCGAGCTTACTTCGAATTTAGTTGGTTCGAACAGTAGATTGGCTTGCCACGAAGCCAGCGAGTCCGATCCCTGCCATTTCGTCCAACATGTTAAAGGTGTTTATGCTGGCAAAAAGTGTAATGTGAACAATTAAGAGATGCACGCTGAGACAAAAAAATTTCTAATTTTCGAAAAATAAAAAAATACATGCTATTGAGAAGTCCAAAGATTGACCTTTCCACTTTAAGATCGAGATGCACGCTGAGGTAAATAGCAATTCGATAATAACTAACTACTCTAATAAGTAAACAATTATTTTGAGCAACTACTGAACATTAAGTAATGCTACTACTATACGTACATGCCCAGTTTGGCGGGTCATTGGGCTAAGATTTCCCTTTTTTTTAAAAAAAAAAAAAAAAGTTTATAGTTAATTTACTCTTCGAAGTTGACCTCCGATCGAACACCTTCGTTAGGGGTGATTGCGTAACTTATTCACACGCTCACCTGGATGACGAAGCAGCGGGTGTGCGTCGCGGGCTCGTCGCACACGAACCACTCGCACGGCGAGGAGTGGAGCGAGCGCAGGTCCTTCGCGGCCTCCTGCCGCGCCGCCTCCTCCGCCGCCACCACCGACGTCATCGTCGACGCCGCCACGTAAGCCGCCACCTCGGAATTGTACGGCGCCGCGCTGCAACCCGCCACGTCGTCGTCGTAGTCCACCTCGAACCCCTCGGATCGCGCGCCGCCCAGCGAGAGGAGGCCCTTCGCGCGGGAGTGCACGTAGGACGCGGCGGACGCGGCGATGTCGTACGCGACCGCGGGGCGGACCGGGCGCTTGGGCTCGGCCGCGCCCCCGTCCGAACGGGCCGGTCCGGCGCTGGGCCGGGTTGAGTCGAGCTCGAGCTTGGCCACCACCGCCGCGGCCTCGGCTTTCTTCTCCAGCGACGAGGTCACGAACCGCAGGTCGTACCACTTCCTCAACTCCGCTGCCTAAAATTTTATGGAATCGACGTTAGAGAAAAATCGCGGGCCCCACATGCACTGATGCAACCAAACACACAAATTCGCGCTTAACAACGCACTTACGAAAAACAGAAGGAAAAAAAAAGAAAAAAAGAAAAAAAGAGGAGTAATGATGAGATCAGGGGCCTTTCGTTGAGAAATGGACGGGTAGGATGGGGAGCGATTAGGTTACCTTGATCTCAGGTATCACGTAGGCCAAGTTGGAGAGGTGGGCGAGCTGGGAGAAGAGCATGGCGTCGGACCAGGGGACCCGGACTAGAAGCTTCGAGAAGGAGTCGCGATCCCACTCGGCGATCCGATCCGATACTTTGCTCTCTCCCTCCTCCTCTTCATACTCCGTGTCGTAGCGCACGCCGCAGTAGTAATCCGCTTCGTCGTCCTCCTCCTCCTCCTCCTCCTCCTCCTCCTCTTCGTTCGCATTATCCTCCTTCCTCTGTTTCCGATCCCTCCACCGCGTCCTCACCTCGAGGAGCCTCTCCACCCAGTTCGTCCTCTCCGCCCTCTCGTCCGCGTCCCTCTCCTCCTCCTCCTCCTCCTCCTCCTCCGATCCCGCCTCCTCGTCGCCCTCCTCCGCGTCCACGCGCCGCATCTCGCCGCGGGCGTGGTCGGAGTCGAAGAGGAACGACCGGATCGAGCCGGGGAGGATCGATCCCGAGATCGAGAAGGGGAAGACCCCCATCGATCGGCTCTTCTTCAGCGCGGCGGCGCGGGGGACGATCACGGAGCAGCGGAGCTGCGGCTCCGACCACGACCGCCGGATCCCGCCGAACTCCTTTGTCGCGGGGACGCCGACGATCCTAGGGCTGCTCGCCATTGCCCCCGCCCCCGCGATCGCCGGAGCCGCCGACGCACCAGGTACGCTCACCGCCATGATCCCCGCCGCCGCCGCCGCCGCGGCCGCCGCGGTGGTGGTGGCTATCGCAAATGCTGCTTCTTCTCGTCTTTTTTGCTATCGACCGAGGAAGGGCGCTGTGAAATCGACGCGAGTACCAAACTTAGTAATTTGAATTCGTCCACGCCCTCGCCCTTCCCCATCCTCCATTGGTGATCGCTAATCGCCCCTTTTAATAGTAAAACCAAAATTCCTTTAAAAAATATATATATATATATATATATATATAAATTAATTAGACGAAAATTAGAGAAGCCACGAAACCGCGAAAGAAGGTGAAATGCCATAAATGCCCAATAAATCAACATGACGTCTCTCCCTACGCAAGTACATTTATAAAGACCTATGCGTTCGGAGGATCCACCGTCCGATGTAATCACATCCTTCCGACGTGGCACAACGGACGGCGATCGATGGAACAACTAAAACAAAGTGTGTGTGCACGGTGTCGTGAAGTGCGGTACTTTGGGATCTCCGTCCCCAGTCCCAACCAAAATAAAATCTTAATAAAAGAAAAAAAAGAGAAACTAAGTTTAATTGAGGGCAAATTCCAGAAAGCGACACTCTTATCTTCGGATTTTACGTTTTTGTAAACCAACAACTTTCCTGAGAAAATCGAAAAGATGTTGGAACCGTGGGACGGTATATTATCGGAGCGAGTGTGTTTAAACAATGTGGAAAAAAAATGTGAAACGCATAGGTGAAACTTAGGAGATCTTTAATAAGTTTATATCTACATAATAATATTTTAACAATGCAAGGCAATTTACGCAAAGGAAATCAAGTGGATTAGATAGTAGTAACTGGTTGTAAGAGGATGCAGTGCACAAGCTGGTGTAGACAATATTTTTACTTTAGCAGGTGGAATGTATAGGAAGCTTGCAAGAAAAGGGAGGAGGTCTCGTGGAACCCAATGTGGATAAAAGAGAAGGAACCATTAACCCACCGTATTAGAATACTATGGAGTAGGGAATCACCCCCAAAATTAAGCTGGATTAGTGTGGTGTCATGGATCAAATAGTTGGTGTGCATCAAACCTTTTGGGTTACCAAAGAATAATTAGTTGGAAAACCAATGATTCTCTCACAAATTGTCCCTCCTCTCTTTGCCCTCTCCCTCACACTCCAATGTTGGCCTCTTAATTATTTAATGCGAGAAAGAAAGTGTAGAGAGAGAGAGAGAGGAGGAGAATCTCCGAGCACGTGTACCGTGGTCGACTCCCACATTTAACGGGTTTAGGACGGAGATGCCCTTCCCCTGCTTTGTCGCTGTTGGGAAACAGAAGGGTTGTTGCGGTAATTTTACGGCAGTTTAGGGGCGCAGAGGGTTTGTAGCAAGTGTTCGGTTGCATGAAGTAAGGGGTTTCTCAAAGCACCACCTCACACCGCGCGCATGGATTCTTCTCCCACCGCGTAGTGACTAAAATTTCCTACGGAGACTACGGGGAGAAGAGTGCAGAGTTTAAATATCATACAGGGTGTAAATTAATTTTTTTTTTCTTTTTCTTTTAAGAGATAGATAACACGCTATCCATTTCGTTTATTTTGAATCAATTAGGATTCGAACTTAGGTCTCGGATACCAACCATCAAACTCTTTGTCACTTGCTCTAGGAACGGTCCGTGTGTAAATTGATTTCATATATAGAAGGGTTATTAAGTAGCTTAAATTAAATGAATCAAAATGTTTAGATCAGTTCCATACGTTATTTCGAACCTTGGTCAGGTGCGGTCCACATAGATATAGGGCCAGTGAGTTCGTACTAAGGTGTGGTCCATATAGATTTAGGACCGAACCATGTGGTCCATGTCTAAGCTCTTCTCCAGGGGCCAAAAGGTAAGTTCGAATTAAGGTCCATATAAACTAAGGCCCATGAAATGGCCCCTGAATGGGTCCATTAAGCCCGATTTAGATCTTCGCATTTAAGACTATTGCTTCCTTTTCATATAGATTTGAGACTCAATGTTTAATTATACATATATTAGTACGTACATCGTAGCAATAGCCTACAAAGATCCTAACCAATGATTTTACCTCACTCAACTCTCTTTTATTTGTATTTTAGCTCCTGTTCGGTCCGGCTTCCGGAGAAAAGCGTATGACCTGCCGTGGGCAAAAAGTGCCAACCCTTTTCTTTTAGCAAGAGAGAAAAAAAATTAATACACTATCTGCTTCGTTTATTTTTTTAAAAATAAACTCAAGTTAAAGATATAAAGTAATTAAGCTTCAACTAGAAGCACCAACCAACAAGCTTGATGCTTACTCATGTAGTGTTGTGCATTCAAGACAATCAGGCCCAGAGTCATGTGCACGAGCACCAAGTACAACGCTGCAAGCATGCGAATTCGATAGCAAAATCATGTACGCCACTTCTGGGGGATAATTGCTTCACAAACTCTATAAATCATGCACATGGGGGATCATCAAAGCAGAGACTCAATTTCAAGAAAACCAACAGTACTATAACATCACTAGCAGCACATACACACATACATGATTATCTACTCACACTAAAATCCATGTAAAATTCGGATTCGAATACAAACTCAAACTGCTGCTCTGTTCAGACTCTGCAGCGACCAACATCAACTCTAAATTTCTTGTGAGAAGTTTACAAACAACCCCTGAACTTTATGATTAAAAAAACAAAAAATCCTTGACCTGCCACTTGAACTCCCGTTCGTGATTGCTTCATTACAACTATCAAAAACAAGTTGACCACGAACGAGCAAACATAACAAAATTTTCAAACCGCCCTTACTTTATAATATCTTTTAGTTGGTTCAAAAAAACCGTT
The DNA here is from genome assembly GCA_025177825.1 of Aechmea fasciata. NCBI lineage: Eukaryota > Viridiplantae > Streptophyta > Magnoliopsida > Poales > Bromeliaceae > Aechmea > Aechmea fasciata. The sequence continues at coordinate 6,747,420 of CM045928.1, read as the reverse complement.
TGAGCAAAAATTTGAATTTGAAGCTGATTAAAAGGTCACCTAAACAAAACCAACTAGATCGTCGACAGGTCTGGGACTGCTCCGGAGCGAGAGGATTTGTAAAAATTTTCATGAAGTTCAGAGGGTCGGTTATATGTAAATTTCCTTCTCTTTCTACATATGGGTGTACCTTGTACACTCTGCATAACTGATCTAGAACTAGTACCTTGCGACTCCTCGCTCGGAAGCTCAATTAGCTAGCACCTCCCATATCAACTCGGGGTCGAACGACGGCATCCTTGCGAGCGAGCACTCGCCGTCCATTTCGGCGAATCCGACGGTCGCCGCACTCTCCGAGGAGGTTGATGACGAAGACGACGACGACGACCACGACGATGTGTTCGCGGGGCACTCCTGGGACGGGCTTGGTGCTACCACCGCCGCGTGAGAATTATTGATATTCTGATTGTTGTTGTGGTTGCTGTTATTATTACTATCATCGTTCGCCGGGGGATCTTTTTTGTTGGGGTTGGGGTTGGGGTTGGACTTGGGCTTGGGCTTGGCGGGGCGGCGGTGGCGGCCGAGGCGCTGGCAGATGGCGTGGATCTTGGAGTCGACGGCGGAGCGGAGGGCGCGGAGGCGGTCGGGGCAGTCGGCGCCGGTGACGAGGGAGGCTGCGGCGGGGAAGTTGAGGCGGGCGTACTCGCCGCGCAGCTTGTAGGCGGCGCGGTCGTAGGCGTAGGCGGCGGCCTCGGCGGAGTCGTAGGTGCCGAGCCACACCCGCACCCGGTTCTGCGGGAGCCGGATCTCGGCCACCCACTTCCCCCACTGCCGCTGCCGCACCCCGCGGTACAGCTTCGTCCCCCGCGCCGCCGCCGCCGCGGCCCCCCCAAACCCTCCGCGGTGGGCGTAGCAGGGGTGCGCGCGCGCCAGGGCCGCGCCGAGCCGCCGAAGGAGCTCCGTCTGCCGGAGGTAGACGCCGGAGCCGAGCTGCTCGGGCGCAGCCGCGGCGGGGAGCGGCCGAAGCGGCGGGGGAGGGAGCGGAGGGGGGAGGTGGGAGAAGATGGAGTCGAGGGCGTTGGTGCCGGAGAGGAGGACGCTCGACACGGCGGAGCCGATGTCGCTCGGAAACGACGGTATCTCCGCTAGGGTTTCTCGCTTTGCTCTCTCCATAACTTGGTCAATTTCTCTTTTCGTACCTTCGATTTTTGGGTGAAATTCGAAGCTAATTAAATTGCCGAGGGAAAAGAGGAGGAGAATTCCAAAAACTTAATTCCCTTCCCTCCCCCACTCCCCCGTCAAGGAAAAAAAAAAGAAAAAGAGAGAGAGAGAGAGAGAGAGAAAATTAGAAGAGTGATAGGGAAATATAGAGATTTTTACGGGGGGGATATATTTGAAAGAGACGAAGGAGGGAGCGTTCGTTCTCCGTTTACGCTCCGAGCTCGCAATGGACAGGAGAGAGCGAACCGAACGGGATCTTGCTTTATAGGCAGAGAGTTCCCTCCCTCATCCCTTCTCATTTTTCGCTTCCCAAAAAAGCGCTTTAGGCGAGCGCTTAGGTGGGAGTCGAAATGCAGGGTATTTTCGTAAAAACAGGGGCCTTTCACTATTTCAGAGGAGGGAGGGAGAGTGAGTGAGTGATAATAGATTATTAGATAATAACATAAATATATAAATAGGGTAAAATCAATCGTATAGTATATATATTTATTTATTTAGTATGAAAGAAGAGAACGGAGAGGAGGAGGAGGAGGAGGAGAGGAGGAGTGGGGCTGCTGGGGTCTTGCGTTTGGGTCCACACGACATGGAACTGTTTGGGGACAGATCGGCACTGAAAGCTAAAAAGCAAACTTTTGGTATTTATGAGGCCCTAGCTGTACCGAATACCGATGGCATACGCCGAGCGACACGTTTCAACTCTGGCCATCTGTCTGCCCGCAGTCCCAGCAGCGCTCGGCCTGGCTTCCACTCCGCCCAACCCGGCGAGCTCGATCGGCTTCGGCTTCGCTCCACTCCGCCCCCACCCCAGTTGGAGAATGTCTTGCTACATCACACCTACACTACATCAACCATATCCAATCAATTAGTGACCGTCCCCATCATCGCAAGCGACTGATCATTCCTAACGTAAGTGATAAAAAAATTTCGTGACCAGTATTCAAAATTCTAAGTTAAAATTATAAGTAATTTACTTTTTTAATTAAATTTATTTTTAAAAAATAAATAAAGCAGATAGTACGGTACTCTCTCTCTCTCTCTCTAAATAGAAAAAACAATATGACGGTTAATTGTAGGATATGTTGTTACACGGTTGGTTTTCAAACTACGAGTTAGATGAAATTTGGTTATTAAACTTTAATTTACTATAATAATAATTTCTAACTTTAATTTTCAGAATTAATGCAACTAGATCTTATAACTCAATATAGTTGATTAAATATTAATATATTACTAACATAGAACAAATATATAGTAATATGGTGATTAATGATGGCCGAATAATTAAGATATTATATCACTTTTATATAAATAGTGCTTTAATATTTAGTAAGTTAAATTGGATTGTGAAATTTGATTGTAAAAATTTTGAAGGTTCAAGCAACAAATTATAATAAATTAAAATTTTTAGGAGTAAATTGTATGCCGCCTCATAGTTTGAGAACTGAACGTACAATTTAACTCTCGGATCAATCGATCAACCGGTTGGACTAATTAGATCATGACTTGGTGCACAAATCGATTCGACTCGACTCATATAATCGGACTAATTTAAAATTTGCTTTGACCCTTTTGAATCGATGATTCACCGAGTAAATTGGTCTGATTTTCTATGATTGAGCCGGATTTTTCTTATTTGGTAGCGTAATAAATAGTTGAAAGTTGAAATTGTATGTTAGTATTTTAACAATCCGTACTCAAATTTTAAAAAATAATATAGAGTGCTATCATTCATTAATCTTTAAAAAAATTGGTTATTTATATAATTAAGCTTTAATACAATTGTTTATTTATATAAAGATAAATTCGTATAGAATTAATTTATCTGAGCTATCATTCATTAATCTTTAAAAAAATTGGTTATACTGTTTAATATTTTAATTTATTTGATTGGAATTATTTGTTAATTTTAAAATCTAGATGCATTATTTATCTTGCATGCTATAAGTTCATTAAAGCAAGAAATTAACCAATATTTCGTGTGTGGTGACCTGTGAGAACAACCAAATAATATAAATCGAATAAATTTTAAAATAATACTTAGAAATGATTATGCCGTACCTTGATAACTTTCTCTAATAAATACAACAAAAATTACATGTCAAAATTAAATTTTAAAAAATTAAATAGTCAAATCAAAATATATACTTAATAGTTGAGATAAGATAGGCGTGTTGCTTCCGTACGTAGAGTACAAAAACAAATTATTTTATATTTTTCCTAAAACAAGCATCTGTTTAAACAATGGAATAATGAAGAAATTAAATAAATCCATCTCCAGGTGTTTTCAAGCTTTAAGAGGCCAACCAGAAATGATTCGAATGGCACCTAACTTAATTATATATATCCTTTGTTTTAGTAACATGATAAAATCAATTATTGATAGAATCTAGCATGTTGGAAATAAAAAAAGAAATATCAAACTAATTAATTGTTAGGAAACTATTATATCTAAGATCTTATTGAAATAGCAGTAAAAATCGAAAAAATATACTGAATAACATATTTATGCGCCAAGTAGGGCCTTATAAAAAATTAAGTTGCTATACCTTTGTATGTCATCCTAATATTACTAAAAATTTATTCTTTTTCAACGGAAAATATTATGCTTGATATATATGGGGGGTCAAGATATAATAGTGCTTAAAGAAAGATCGCTATAATAAAAAATAGTACTGCTAATTTATTAATATTTATTTAAATATTTAGCAACCGTCGAAACTCTACCTCGATCGTATAAGTGTACAAATAGTGTTGCTCATTCGGCCAACTAAGCGCAATTCGATTTGAGTACTTGATTTTTGATTTGATTGACGACGTTCAAAACGAACGAGTACGAAGCGAGTCAAAGTATCATAAATAGGCGTATGAGAAGTAATATCACTGGCAGTAAATTTTAGTCTGCTTAAGTCAAATTTGCACTTCCATGACTAAGAGATTTGTCCTTAACCACGAATCTTTCTCTTCCAATGTTCTCTACACAATTTGTTGTGCAATTCGATCACTACGGAAGGCAATGTGAAGATCTTTGAAAGCGTAGTCGATCGATCGACTTCATGTTGAACTTAGGGTTTTTTAGGGTTTAGGGTTTAGGGTTTAGGGTTTAGGGTTTAGGGTTTTAGGGTTTAGGGTTCATCGCGAAATATTCTTACTTTGAGGTACATTAATCTTTGGTACAAAACGCATTAATCGACCCTCGTGACGATAATTTTTAGCTACTATTAGAGCTAAGATCGCTCCAGTATATAATTAAAATAAGTAATTAACAAAACTCCCCAGCTAGCTAGCTTATCATAACAGGTTTCGAACGTACGTACTATGTCCACAGCATACGTTTAGTTCGTACTTAATTCTCTAACACTGTTGAAAGATGTTACCAAGATTATACGGTTCATTGAATGCGGTGGACCGGCCTAATGTACGTAATCGCTTATCCATTCAAATATTTCAGGTTTAGCGTCTTCGTATCGATCGCACTTAAATTCTCGCTTATTTGAGGCAACTGCAGCTAGATCGATCGCCAGTTCAATGTAGTGGCTAAGTAATCGCTATTATCAGAGTGTTTAAGGGGGAGCGAAGTAGTTAAAATAGTGTGAATTAAAATGCACAACAGGAGTAGTGATTCACCCTAATTAGTTCTCACGTCGTGGAGAACATGTCTTGTTCCCCTCTTGATGAGCAAACCACATGTAGTCCTTGGAATAATATCTGCATAGGACGTGATGAGCATCCCTTGGTATGATCTCGAATAACTGTTCCCATTTAAATGCACATGGTGAAAGATGGATAACTAAATTTTTGGCTATTCATTGAGTACTCGTTGTAGGCTCTGTAGTTTCGATTCCGACCACATGCATGATGTTGAAGCTCATAGATTACAAATTTTGCACGTCTTTCCTTTTCTTTCGAAACAGCTTTATACTTCCAGAAACAACTATTAGATGTTCGGCATTAAGTTACCTATAGTGCTTTTTTTTTTTCTCTTTTTTTCGTCTAGTAACAGAGCACTTGACGACTGAATAAATATTCGAAAGTAAAAAATGGTTAACTTACAGAAAATCTCATGTCAAAACTCGCTTTTTCACTTTTCTTTCTTGTTATTTAAAAACCTACACTTTGTCTCCTTGTAAAATGAAAAATGTGCACAGTAAGGATACGGTGTGAAAAATGGCCATTTTATTCTTCGTCATTTTTGTCTTTTCCCTCGTTCTCCTCATCTGCAGACTCGATCGGCCGCGGTTTGCCCCTCGATTGACCGAGATTTCTCTCTATTTTCTTCTCCACATGCTCCCCTTCTCCTCCTACACCCTCGTCGCCCATCGATTTCAGAAACAGTAGAGAGGAAATCGAGATAGGCTTGGATGGAGAGGTGGCAACGGCAACAAAGGCGAAGTCGAGGTAGCGGAGGAGTGCGACGGGGTGGTTGTGGGCGCAGGCGGAAATGTGGGCGAGGGCGAGGTGGCGAGGCAGCGGCGAGGCGGAGGAAGCGAAGGAACATGTAAGAGGTCGAAGGGGTATTTTTGGCATAAAAAAAATTTATAACGGATCGCTAACGGCAGGTGGTGAAGTACACATTTTTCATTTTACAATGGGAGCAAAATGTAGGTTTTTAAATGATAAAGGGAAGAGTGAAAAAACGAATTTTGACATAAAATTTTTCTGTAATTTAGCCATAAAAAATTAATGAATAAAATGTTTAGGACGCTCTAGTACTTGCTAAGGAGCGCCCGACCAACCAAACTCCTAGGTTTGTTTGGTTTTAGTATAATTAAAAACTAGTTGTTCGAAAAATAAATATAAGATGAGATATAAAATAGGTATAGAATAAATTTGTGTTTGATTGAATATTGAGTTTATAAGTTCAGTTATAAATAAAATAATATTTGGTTGGAGTGAGTGGACTAAAAAAGATAGTGGGGGTTATAATATTGCCCTTTTTATTATGTTTGAATTAAAATTTTTAAATTTTAAATTTACATATATAAGTCTTAAATTTCAAAATTTTTAAATTAAAATTAAAATTAAAATTTAAAAATTTCAAATTTAAAAATTCAAAGTTCTAAATTTTCGGAATAACTTGTTAAGAGGTGGGATAGCAATCTCACCCTTTTTTTTTTTTTTTAATATAAAAAATGGATAATTCTTATATTTCAATTAAACGACCTACGTGCTACCGATATTATAGTAATCAATATTCTGCTTGCTTTAAGAGCAGTGCACTAGAAGAGCTTGGATGAGTGTAGGGATGTCAACGGGTCGGGTTTTCAAACCCGAACCCGAACCCGAACCCGAATCCGAACCCGACGGGTTTTAAAAATTCATACTCATATTCGGACCCGACCAAAAACCCGAAACCCAAACCCGAACCCGAAACCCAAACCCAAAATAATGAATTTTTTTATCATATTTTAAGATATATTATAGTAAAATCAAAATTTTAAAACACAATAAAATACAATCAAAATATATTCATGTTATATAAATAAACATAATTAAATATTTTACTATAATATTCTATATATTTTATATTTTACATAAATAAATAAATAATATATAATTTTTTCGGGTTCGGGTTCGGATTCGGGTCGGGTATACACAAAATCCATACCTGTACCCATATCCGTCGGATTTTTATTTTTTATATCCATAACCAAATCCATATCCATTTAGCTCGAGTATACCCGCTCCGTTCGAGTTCGGATTCGGATAATTTTTCGGATATCCATACCCATTGACAGCCCTAGATAAGTGATAGGCTAAGGCCTCTTTGCGACACTAGCTAGCTAGGGAGAGCCCATATAAAGTTTGTCTCTCTAGGGCTGATGTCAATTATGGAACAAAAAATAATACAAAAAAATAACTGTTGCATTATTTTATATTTTCTTATCTACAAACTAATTGACTTTCTATTAAATAAACAGTAGTAAAAAAAAGTGCTACTACAGATACCTCCAACTGTAATTCTATTAATGGTGTGACAATATCATTATTATATTTTAATCATTTAAGTACTAAATTCTAAATAAATTATTATTAAACCCTAAGTGCAATTATTCCACCCTAAATCCTAGGTCCTAACCTCTTTCTCTCTCTACATATATATATAGAGAGAGAGAGAGAGAATCCCACTATGGTGCTTTAATTTGGAAGCACCACTATGTGATGCTGCTAATCTTTTGACCCTCAAATCAGCCCTTTGATAATTTTCTAATCTTTAAATTAATATTATGGTGTTTTTAAAAGCACCAAATATTTAGTCTTTGTGAATTTTTATTTGTTAGATTTAACTCTTTAACTATTTTTAACTGTTAGACTATACTATTTAACCAACTATCTACTAAACCCTAAAGGACCACTATTATTCTAACCGCACATCTCTTCATTCAAGAGCCAAAAATCTAATTGTATCAATAACTTGATCCTATGTGAAGCATTCGAGCCTAATTCTATATATGCATACCCCCAGCTCATTAACAATATAATGGAGTACAAAAAAATATATTAAAGGCTAGCATTTCTCCCAACCAAAAAAAAAAAACCAAACCAAAAAAAAAACTTCTCTTTTTCAGTTCAACTAAAAATCTCATTGGTTTTTTTTTTTTTAGAGAGAGATAGATAAAGACGATATCCGCTTCGTTTATTTCATTTAAATAAACTTAATAAAGAATCAATCCGTAATTCGACTTGCCTCGAATACACACCAAGCCCTTACCACTGCTTCTTCTAAGACGGTCGATATATATATATATATAAAAAAATATTAATAATAAAAAAATCTCTCATTGTCAGTCTGAAAATCAGGGCAAAAAAACAGCCCAAAGCTGGTGAACTGGGGCCAAAATCCCTATTCCCTGTAAAGCCACAAGCTCAAGTCATGTAAAGAGCGAGCCAAGCCACACCTTTACAACCCCACACTGTTCATAACAATAATAAATCATAATAATAATAATAATAATACATAAAAGCACAAAAATACAAAAGGCTACTTTATTCTCTATTCGCTGCAGTCGTAATCTAAACACAAGCAAAGTCCACACAATACGGGCAACTTTTCCAAACGCTCACATACGTGGCACCTCTCTCTCTCTCTCTCTCTCTCTCTCTCTCTCTCTCTCTCTCTCTCTCTCTCTCTCTAGCATATTCTAGTATTCTACTAATTTTTGCACCATACATAATAATAATAGAGCCTTGCAATTATAGAGTAGGATAATAATTAGCTTTTGGAGGATTAGCTACAATGGTATTGAAATATATAGTTTCTAAAATCGTTCCTCTATTTCAAAAAAATATTATCATTTTTTTTTACTTTTACTATAGAGAAAAATCATTAAGAATTATTTTTGCAAACAACTTTAATCATACAATAGTACTCGCAAAAAAGCTCTAACTATGTCAAGACGATCATAATCTCAAGTTATAACACATCGTTTTTCGTCAGCCTAAATTTATAGCCAAATAATTCGGTGTAATATATGTTAAGTGGCGGGGAGAGCTTTTTTTTTATAGTTTTGGGTCCACAAAAGGTTCCACTTCAACAAAGTATATCCCTAACTAACAAGTAAGGTGTGTTTATGTTTAATTAAAGTGTGGATCGATATGGGTCAGAGAGAGTAGCTCATATGTGCTTGTCGACTCACCATTAAATACCAAAAGGGTGATAGAGAGGCACGAGAAAGTCAAAGCAAAAGCGACGTAGAATGTGAAGGGAACCAAACCAAAAAGCTTACAACCAAGATGTATATTGTAGTCGCTATTTTCGATCTCCATGTGAATTCCAAGCCCACGCCTTACTTTTTTGGTTCCTCCTTTTTCACAATCTCTCCCCCCCACATTTTGGAGTGTCACCTACTCACTGTAGATATATAATATTGCTTGACTTGGCTTTTTCTTTAATTGTTAGAAATCTTTTGGTTCTCGCAAAATGCTATCTTTTATATAGAATATTAATGCTGCAAATGATATCGACGTAGTCGATCGGTTGTCAATAAAGACCGAAAGCTATTAAAAAACGATACTTTAATTTGAAGCTTCATCTGTCAGCTGGGAATATATATATCTTCGTATTTATAATAATATGTTTTACATTCGACATTTATTTTCTTTCATATATATATATATCTGGTCTCAGAACTTTTGACACGCCCGAAATATAGAATTAAATTAAAAGAGAAAAAACTAATCAAATGAAATTAAGACTTAGTTTTGTATTGAGACACATCTGACTCTATTAGATAAAATTAATAGAGTTGGGATAAAAATATATTAGGATATACTTCTGCATTTTTTCGATCGGATCGTAGAAAATATATCGTAACTGACTCATCGCGATATACATAACGTAATATTACATACAGAAAGAAACAAGGTATTTTTTTCATCGTACGTACTTTCACACGACATATAACGCGCACAATCTCCTCAATCTTAAACGAAACATATTTTAATTAAGGAGCACCTACTGGAATTAATATACCATGTTAAATTAATTATGTGAAAACAACTGTTTGTCTCTAAACACTCAAACTATTAAAGAATAATCCATGTTTTAATATTTTATATTGATTTCAAATCTCACAAAGTTCCAAATGTTATTCAATTTGCTATTGGTTAATATAAGTTCAAAGTCTTAGGTCTAGGTAAAAAGTCTCTAGCTAGCATTAAGTATAAAACAACAAATTAAAGTATAATTAAATCGTTTAGAATAGTAATTAAGTTGTTTCACAATCAATATATATATTGACAAATTGCGATCATGTGCGTAAATAATACACCGATATTGCTATGAGAACCATGACACATTTTAGTATTAATATTCCTAATCAATTAGTTTGTTGGGAGTGAGATCCATGTGTGGCTATGTGTGTAATTGGCTTATAATTAATTAACCATTCTAGAAGAAAAGTTAGTTTAAGGGGAAGTAAACATTAACAGCTCCAACCTTTTAGGACACTTTCAACATGATCGTATATTGGTCAAATTAATCCAATATTTTGTCAAACCTTTGCCTTTGTTGTGTACTTAATTTGTCCTTTAGTTGAATTCCTCTACCACTTTTTGGGAGGAATCTTTCACATTATTGTAGAGTTCATTATTATTGGTGTTTTTTATTTTGCAAACTTCCAAATTACTTGCTATGCTTTTTTTTTTTTTTACCCAAACTTTACCATAATTCATATAATAATAATATAATGATTATATGTTCTTGCAACTTCTGAAATAAATCATATATTCTCGTAAAATTTCTAAATTTCTATTAAAAAAATCCCTTTACGTTCAAAGGTCCTTTTTGTTTGATTAAATGATCGTTCTTTATGTACGTAGTTCACACAGTAACACAAAGCTGCACAAGTGGTGGCACGAAAAATAGTGATTTAGATCGAGCTGCGTAGGCAGTTGCAATGCTGTGAATGATTTTGCGTTGCATACGATAATGATAGTTCAAATTCAATTATTACTACTAGCATGTCGTAATAAATTAAGTAATTAATGAAAATTCCTAGCCAATAAAGTATCTTGTAGGTGAAATATACTATTCTACAAAATTATAAATCGCGCAACCTCTGAAGAAGCAAAAAATCAAATTCCTTGTTCATAATCATGCTATAAAATTCTCATACACTTATTTCGACATTCAAACATGACCTAAATAATTTAGGAGGAATACTCTACCATATCTTAGGGGTAAAAAAAAGAAAAAAGAAAGTAAAAACCTAAGCTCTCCTAACACATTGAGAAACAAATTTCTTTTCACTTTATTAATTTCTTTTGTCAATTAATCGAAGTACAGCATATATATGCTGGGCTACATGTAAGTACTATACTATGATTAGATCGAGATCCTTCAAAATGTTTACCAATCAAATAAGACTTTTTCAAGGTCGGTTAGACCTTGTTTGCTTTGAAAGAAGGGCCATAAAATCCAAGAATATATATATATATATATATATATATATATATAGTGATGTAAAAGAATTGAATTATTTCATGTACCTTATTAATGAGTCAATTTTGTATCTTTTGAATCAAATTTTGTTAGGTAAAATGTGCATAAAATACTTAAAAAGTTGATCCATACACAGGGTGCCACTTAGTCATGCCACAGATCCAATTATATATATATATATATGTGAATGTTACACCGTCACTTTCAATGTATCTATCAGGCAAGGGTACATTTGATATTATATGAAAATTGCATTATGAATGATAAAAAGTGTAATATTAAAAAATATTCTAATTATTTATACAGTAATCTTATATTTCGTACATTGCAATAAGTGATATATATATTTTCTGCGATTTTATCGAAAAATACAGAAACATTTTCAATATACGCTTCTATCCTAACTTCAATTAATTTTACTAACGTACTTGTGTTAGGTGGTCCTTCGTACCAAACGGATCCTAAATAATAATCAAGTGAATTGAATCTTTTGAATTATATGTTCATTTGTTCACACAAAGAATATTAGACGTCTGAAATTAAATAAAGTTGTCTAGAACACTCGAAATTAGAACTATCATGCATCATCATTCAAAAACTTAAGATATCAGAAGATAATATTTTTAATATTTTATATTCTGTAGCCTAAAAGGCTCATTTTAGCGTTTTGCTATAACACAAGTATAGAAATTAGGTCAAAGTGGTCCATTTATGTTGGGACCTAACAAAATTTGAAGGAGAGGTGATTAATGATGAACTTTTTGACGCACATAACACGCCAGTACAAATCCAGGGGAAGCCTCAATTATACAAATCTAATCACGTATTGTCGACGGGCTTGTTCAATTCAATCATCTAAATATATTTATAGGTTTTTTTGTGAATTTAGAGTAGAGTGTCGAACGGATTTAGTAGTCAGAATTTTCATAGAGATCGGAACTATTTTGTATTCTGTTCTTGAGAGTAATGAAAAATTATTTTTTTTCACTTTCATCCAAATTTAAATGCCAACCTCCTAAATCTCTTGCACGTTCTCCTACTCACGAATTAGAATTTTTGACCTTTACCGACCCGTCTCTGGTGCAGGTGGCAAAAATTTAATAATTAATATTCAAAATTTTAAATTTGAAAACTAATTATTTTATATTTCTAATTATATTTATTTTTTATGTTATTTTACTCTTTCTTTAAATAAAAAAAAACGATTTTTATTTGATGAAAAAGTTTAAACTTTATCGGTTATATTATTGATGTGGCGTTTTCAACCAGTTAGAATGCTTTCTTTGGACTCATCCGTCCAATCATAATTATTAAAAAAATACTTTTAATATATATTTAAAAAAAAACTAAAATATAATTAACTAATTACTAATCATATAATAACCCTCCAAAAAATCGTAAACGCAGCAGAGATGAAAAAAAAAGAGTGGGCCCCATGTTCGAGAAGCTCCGCGAGCTAGTTGGGCCGGTATTGCCACGTGTAGTACTGCCATTGGATAGTGGACCACCGCCCACGTGAGCTTGGGAGAACATTCGAGTACACTAAAACCGGGCCCACCGCATCCCCGCAGCGGCGGGGGCGTGAACCGCGGGGGACACGTGTCGCCTCGCCTCTGCTCGTGCGTTTCCCTTTGACCCCGGATAGCCCCCAACTACATTACACGTAATTAACACGAATTACACTCAATTTTAAAAACCCATATATTTTAGACGACCGTTGACCAGCCGTTTTTTTCGAGCTTATCAATCAGTGTGGAACAAAAGCGCTCCCTTTCAAAGCCCTCTTTTGTAAACGTCTTAAATGACAGGTTTTGTCAACGGTAATGTAGTGCCATTGCCTTTGATTGGGTCTCCGTAATCTTATATGGCCGACAAATCTATATTCCTTTGAAAAGCTCATGAAAATTAGATTTACCTACGCTGATATCGTGTAAAATAATCGGCAGAAATTTTTTCACAATGTTGCATTTTTTTTTTTCTTCCGTGGGTCGTTGAATTTAATTTTAGTCCGCATCACGATACTTATTACGGTCATGATTTTTCAATGTCTAGTTTATATCTTCTTATGCAACTACGCCTTTTAGGGCGCGTTTGGTTCGCATTATAAAAAATTACTAGGAGTAAAAAGATATTCAAGAATCTTATTCCCATTCATTCTATTACTAAGAATATAATATTTCTGTGTTTGGTTCGCACAGTCATTTTATTTAGTTATGTTATTTAAAACTATAAAAAATATACAATTAATTTAATTTTTTTTTAATTAATTTTAGATAATGCTATCAAAAATTTTAATATTTTTTTAAAAAAAGGAAAGAGAGAATATAGTTTAGAGAGAGAGAGCATAATTAAAGAAATAGAAAGAGATATAGAGTCGAGGTTAGAGAGAAAGAGTTGAGATTTTAGAAAATAGGAGGAGAGAGAGCTTAGTTTAGAGAGAGAAAATTAGTTGAAGTTTAGATAGAGATATGAGGTTAGAGTGTAATGAAAAATAATACCAACTAGCTGGCGGATAAAGAGAAAGAAAAAAAATTAGACATATTATGATTATCCCAATCCATTAATATGAGGATACCCACCCTCCACCAAGGGAATGGGATTAGTACTTTAGGATGCATCTTATTCCCAAGTAAATCTAATATTACCAACTAGATTACTTAGTGCGTTTAACCAAATACCGTCATATTTTTTTATTCCCATTGAATTACAAGAAATCTTAAAAAAATAGCGCGAACCAAACGCACCCTTAGGGTCATTTAATTTTATTTCTCGTCAACCAATTTTTATAAATTTTACGTAAGTAAAGAGATTCGCTGAACAAAAAAATTTGGGCATCAAAATAGGCCCATTGAGATTGAGTTGTCAGCTCCAAACGATGCATGGAAGATTCACCGATCTGGATGTAGGAATAAATTTTATATTTTTGATCTCTATGAAACAACAACTACTGAGCCCTGAAAGTTAAACCACCGAAAGAACTTTTTGCTACGGCAAAAATTTGTACGTGGGAATTTAAAAATTACTAGTTTTTTTTTTTGAACAGTTCTTCTTTAACAGTAATCTATATTCATACCTATACATAAATTCTCATATCTAAATTCTATGTGGATGCACCTTCTTAATTTAAAGAAAGTATTGGGCTCTAAACTATTTCTTCTTATTCTCAAAAAAATTGCATTTAATTTGTTTTTTCTAATGGCTCTTCGCTTTCCATTGTATTTATTCATATTTACTTTATTTATCTTTCAATGGTCTTTGGTCCACCCTCCACAAAAGGAGAGATCGGAAAGATGTTGAAATAATTTATTTCGTATATAAAAATCACCATCCACCTCTCCACCTTCATCCAAATTCATCAATTTAGAAAATTTTTCTTAATTAATTAATTTCAATGGCAACACCAGCTATGTACTATCTTTCTTCTTTACCAATTTGTTTATGTTTAATAATTAATTTAGGGATTTGATGATATTTATTTTTCTCTCTAAATTAGTATACTTTTTTTCTTTATATATAATTTTTTTTTTGTTGTTGGTTTTATATATATATATATATATATATATATATATATATATATGGAAGATGTGTAATATTTTTGTATTGTATAATTATACAAAGAAGATGCTCCCCCTCCTGTATGGTCTCCGAAGATGAAAAGTATAGGGTAGGATATGGAGTTATTGGAAAGCAGTTAAAGGCACTGTGCTACCTCATGGAATCGTCGACGTCAGTGAAGAATACTAGACGACGGTGCGAAGCGGTCCGATATTTATAATAATTTTTCTCCTTCTATAGTTTTTTTTTGTCTTTCATTATTTTGCATTGAATTATAGTTTTATTCTAAAATCTTTAATATATTTTTTATATTATTAAATTCAATCAAATGTGGTTATATATTTCTGTTTCTTTTTTTATATTATATATTTATTTATTTAATCTAAAAAATTTTACTCGTCCCGTCGTGCTGATTACTATACTAGTTCTTCAACCAATGCGCTCAAAAACACAGCCAAATTCTCTGAAACAAATATTTGAGGTGTGAAAGCTTAATGGGCTTTTCTCGTTCGCGCTTGTCAGTGAGTGATCTCAATGCATCAACACAAGCCCTAGACCTTTAATGGGCCATATATAAGCCCAAAAAGAGATGGCACTCATTGGGCCTCTTTCCAATGGGCTTCAAAAGTACCAGTACAAAGGCCCTGTTTGGCCCACCACCGCTCGTGCCGGATTCGGAGCGTTATCGGATCCGTTCTTTCTTGCAGTTCCACGGCATGCGCAACCACAATAGCCAAGCGCTGCGCTATCTATAGCCTTGGCACAAAATGGATGACCTGATTAGTTGGAGATTTGCTGGCCCAGATAGACTACAGATTCGTTAGGCCCAAATTGATCTCTCTACTGGGCTTAGGCTAATACAAATAAGAAGAGACCATTATTTTGTGAATTTTAATTATTAAAATTGAGATTCTTATTTTCTAATTTTCTTTCATTTTTCTTTTACCGAGTAGTAAAGTCAGCAATCTAACTTGCTGCTTGTGCGCTAGCTCGTGTTCAACTCGTTAATAAACAAGTCGAACACAAACTAATCAAGTATATTCTAATAAGCTGGCTCGTGTTCAACTCGTTTAATAAACAAGTTCGGCTCGTCCTTGTAGTGAGGTAAGAGGGGCCTACGCACGGAATTAAAATAAAATAAAATAAAATAATCTAAGGCCGGATCAACAGTTCAACACCCACAACCGGCCCGGTCCGATCCGACCCGGCTCATCTAACGAATCTAACCCCGTTTGACTCGCTTTTGGCCTTAACGGAGTCCCGGTTGAGTCTCCACTGATTTTTTTTTATACTGAACCGGTCCGACACTTTGATATTCGAAGCGTCGCTTGAGCTACACACGTAGATCCGATTCCCCAAGTAATCGGTTGGCTCACTCCATTTTTATTTATTTATTTATTTTTAAATACTTCGTCTTCTTCGTCCTCTCGATTTCTCCGATTAGGTCAACGAAGTGGTCGCGAATGGGGTTTAGGGTTTCGGATGTGAAGCAAAGTAGATCGCTTCTCTAGTTCCGTTGTCTCCTTGTTACTCGAGAATAAGTTGAATAGATGAAGGGGATCGGTGTCCTCTACTTAATCGCCCTCGTGATTCCCTTCGTTGCATCTGAGGTGAGTGAGATTTGTTATTTTTATATTGTTAATTTATATCTCTACTCTATGAGATAGTTTTTTTCTTCTTCTTCTTCTTCTTCTTTTTGTTGAATTTAGTATATTCCTGCTTCTACGAGCTTGTTCTTGTGATGAATCAAAGTGTTTGGGGGGGATTTTGTTTGTATTAAGCCAATTGCGCAAAACTCATTTGTTTACATTTGCTTATGATGCATTCTATTGAGTAAAGGTCGCATCTTTACCAACATGGTTGTGGAATATTTGTGATTCGCTTTGTTTAAGTGTCATATTCGAAGGAGGCTTAGATGATCCATTTTTAATGAGAAAAATATTGGTAGATTTTGTTTTAGATGGATAAAGTGCATTGATAGTTTTGTTTGAATTCAGGGTGATTCCGATAGTTTCCCGTCAACTACGAACAATGACACCGTTGTTGAACATTCAAATGCGGCAGAGATGTCTCCGCCAGATCCGGTCGATGCGGGAGAAGAGAAAAAGGGTATAGAACAGGGCAAAGGATTGCAAAATGGTACTAAGAAAAATGATGAGAAGGATGATTCTAGTGAAAGTTCTCTTGAGAGGAAAGATCAGCCGGTGAAGGAGACGAAGGTTGAGGAAGATTCCGGGGAAGGGAGTTCAGATGGGAGCTTGGCGTCTAAGACGCAACCGTTGAGGGACTCTTATGTTGAAGAGTGCGATCCGTCCAATAGATGCACTGATGAGAAGAAGAAGTTCATTGCTTGCTTAAGAGTCCCCGGACAAGGTACGAGATCAAGATTCAAGGCTTTTCGATAAGCTAGATTACCTTGTCTCTGTTTTTGGGAATGCCAAAAAGCATTTGGTTAATTGATAATGTGATTTAGAGAAAACTAAGTATGCGGTCAACCTCAGCATATGTAATATACACCACTTAGGTCTTGCTTGTTGATAGAACTTGCGGAAATCCTCGGATCAAATTATTACTCATGAAATTGTTCTCATAATGCAAAATCAATTTTGTGTCTAATTTTGAGGTACTGTAAGTTGAAGGTTGACTTACAGAATATACACTTGATGAGGGTAAACTTGCTTGCTTGCTCATGCATACTCAATGATTTTTAATATGTTTGCTATACTTTATTTTTAAATGTGGCAGTACGATGGATTCCAAAGTTGCAAGCTGTACATCTTTCTATTTAGCTTTGTTTCGAATCTTTGTAATCCTTGAGCGTAATAAGATTTACCTGCAACTCTTCTGCCAGATTCGCTAGATCTTTCACTTCTTATAGAGAACAGAGGAACAGGTTCTCTAGATGTTCACATTGTTGCCCCTGACTTTGTCACACTAGAGCAAGCCATAGTCCAGCTTCAAGCAAAGGAAAAGAAGAAGGTATTAATAGGAGATAGAGTTCATTACTTGCAAGTCTTAAATGGGTCATCATGTATAGTTGCATCGTAAAATTGGTGGTTGTTTTTCTGTCTATATTACTTAAGGCCTGGTTGGTCTAAAAATCTCCTGAAGAGCTTGTTGTTGCATCAGAAGCAGCTTCAACTCGGAGTTTCTGTTTTTGGGCTCCAAAACATATTTTAGCTTTCTATAACTGAAGCTTTGGATTTTTTTGTCAACCAAACACATGCAAGAATAATATGGTCGGCCGGTTATTTTGGTTCTGTGGTTGCGAACCAGAAGTTTCTATTGAAATGTACACAAGATGACTAGACGGCATAACTATCTGAAATTTGGAGTTGACTATCTGAAAGTTATGTGTTGTCCTAAAAGATCTTCTCATCGGCAACATAAATTTATGTTTCCTATCAACTTAATGAACGAAGGCATCCATTCCGCATCCTACGGCAGCCTTTTAATTTGCGTCTTTTAGACCGTTCGCATATCATCTGAAGTTTCTGAGTGGCTTATCATTAAGGCTTCTAACTGTTTTGCCCATTCTCTGAGATTCAAATTTTCTGATATTAATCAGCTTAAATGAAAATTGTTTCCTGCGTGAATCAGCAATTTTTTAATATGTTGAATGCTAACCTTCTCACGATTGTTTTGAAGAATTTTCTTTAGATGACATCTTACGTATTGGATTTAAATTTTGCAGATCAATGTTTCTCTTCGTGACGGTGCAAATGATACCATGATAGTATTGAAAGCGGGGGAGGGGCAATGCAGCCTCAATCTGCGGAACACGCTCGCCGGTAATGTGAGAGAAACATCTAGGGTGTCCAGCTATATTAACCGGCGTACACGTGCAGCGTCGATATTTTTGCTTCTCGCTGCAGTTGGAATTATAGGATCGGCTTTGTTGTGCATCAAGTTCTGGCGGAGGAGGCCGCACTCTCGCGAAGTCAGCTCCGCGTACCAGAAGGTGGACATGGCTCTGCCTGTTTCGAGTGGGGGGAAGAAGGAACCCGATCTGTCGGATTTGTGGGATAATAATTGGGGAGATGGTTGGGATGACGATGTGGAGGCGCCCATAACGCCGTCGAAACCCTCTTCGACTCCGTCATCTAAAGGGCTCGCCTCACGGAGATCGGCAAAAGACGGTTGGAAAGATTAGCAAACTTGTTGGAGGGATAATCAAACACAATCCCTGAGTTATTTAGTTTCAAAGTGTTTTATTGTTATTTCCACGTGACAACAAAATTCTTTTCCGGGAAAGCCGATACGAAATGTAAGAATACTATCACGACGATGTTTGCAGTGAAAGGAATCTCAGCTCTTCCCTTTTGCAACCACTTTGTTTGATACTCGGCACATAAGAATTAACATTCATTGCATTATTGCTTTTGTTTGTTTTAGAAGCAGCTCCTTACAGAGTTTTTGTTGATGAAAATTGGACGTTGCTTATGAGCAAACATGTTTTTCACTGTAACGTTCATATATTTCGGATCTGAGAGTGAAAAGTTTAAAAGTATTCAAAGGGCCCATTATAATCTATTCATTCTTTAGTGGGCATTTTACTGGGCCTAGGGGAAAGGACATGCTAACCATAAGTACCCATGACATTAGCATCCCCAACATTATGCTTCTCATTCAAATAAATGTGGATTTATCTTAAGTAATATACTTTATTATAGGCTTGTTGTACTCTTAGGAGCACAAATGTACAAATGCCTCTGTGCTAACGGCTAACAAGCTATTTTCGATGATAAGATATCTGAATCGACGATTGGTTTTATTAAATTTGATTTTTATCTCTAGGTTTTTTTTTATTTTTTTGGGGGTCGCCGCTTCATTTCGAGCAAATCTGACAAACTTTTGGCAGATCAAAAAAAGGATGGTCCTCACTTGCTATTTGGGACAGATTGGAACGGGAGCTTTGCCAATTACCCGGATCCATTTGCGTCCCTAATCGAGTCAAATCGGATTATACCTCAAAATTCTAAGATAAGAAAATAATTTGGGCCAAACATGGATTAATTCTTTTCGATTATTAATTCATCAAACCTTGCATAGTCCCTCTTTAGACCGGTCTCAAGGTAAAAATATACGCCTAATTTAAACCAGGTTCCAAGTGGAACTAAAGCCTAACTCAATTCCAGCTCTAGCTAGTTTAAGCCTTTGGAGAACACGCAATAAAAAGAACGCCTAAATTGTTTTTGGCCACTTTTTAAATACAATAACTTTCTTCATCAACAAGTATTGTGTTAGATATTTTGTTTAATTTAATCCATTATCCCATCATTAGCTATAGTTAATTAACTAAAAGATATGGCGATTCGTTCATGTGAACAGAGAACGAAGTCATTAGTTAATAACTATAAACAAAAAGAAGTCGTCAGAGTAAACAAAATACTAACCTTCGATAGTATTATAATTGAAAGAAAAAAAAATCTCAGAGCGCGCGAAAGATATGTCAATCATAAAAAATAATAATTAGCTCAAAAGAATAATGATTTGGATTGCTCATTTACAGTTCTATATATCGAGAGCGCGTTAAGCACATGTGAACCAATAAGCACGCGATAAGTGACAAACATGCTTAATAGTATATTAATTACACATCTTTACTATAATTAATAGTAGATTATATATACATCCTTACTATAGTCCAACAATGTATATACCATGTTTATATGTTATTGATTGATTGATATTTTTAACAATAACCCTATACAATATATGCAATATATGATATTTATTTAGTAGGTCAACAATTCATGGCGACGTTAACTATAAGAGAGGGTGTGGGGGGACACAAACGCTTTCAAAATCAAAATCACGAGTCGTTGAGTGGGTCTTCGTACGTTTCTTTTCAATTCTTTTTGTTTGAATGTGAATGGTTTTTCCCAAGCGAGATTTGGGAAGGACACGATATCTCATCCACCACCTTTCTCATTGGTCCAACATGTATCATTTTTTTTTTCTTTTTTTCTTTTTTTTTTATCAAAGTAAATCCCCATTGACAATACAAACCCCACTTTATTGACGTGACCTTGTATCAATGGATAGTGTTGCGTAGGGGACATAAAATAATAATAGTAATAATACAAGAAAAAATTTATAAGTGGGATATACTTGTATCTCAAATTTTAATTTATTATAATTTTTATTTGATTTAAATATTAAAAAAGTATTGGTATAAAAAATATTATGATTGATAATACAATAATAATAATTAAAGTATTATATTATAATAAAATATTATTTTATAGATTTTTAAAAATGAAGTTAAAAAGTTATAATAATAATAAAATAAGATTTGAAAACAATAGTGTCCTCGGTGCAAAAGTACTATTGAGGACCAAAACTGTAATTAATCCTAAAACTAATAATTGGGACGTAACCCAAATAATTTGAATTGTGCCACGTCCCATGCATGAAAAGAACCAATTTATAAGCTTCTTCGTTACGAGTCATGGGGGGGGAAAGGAAGGGTGATATAGCACGCTTTCCCTTTCGTGTTTCTCGTGGTTATAGGACACTACGTGTTGCGAATCTTATATTATATGAATCTCCTTTTTTTAAGCTACTCTTTTTTCTCTTTGTTTTTTTTTCCTTTTTTACTTTTCTTTTTTTCTTTTGTGGAGCTTTGCACTTGTTGACAAGTGGCAACAATGGTGGAAAAAGGTTGCCGCACCTGTTGGTTGTTGTTCAACTTATGGGGGTTTGGTAGGGTCCAGGTTTTTTATAGGTGATGGATGGTGTTAACAGATGTGATTTTAATGCTACAAATGCACAGATAATAAGATTTTTAAATTTAAATTTAGTACTGATTGATAGCTTTATTTTTTATTTTTTTTTGAAGAAAAAATAGCACGCTACGCGCTTCATTCATTAGATTGATGAACTAAACTATAAGTGTGGAGCAAAAAAAAAAAACCACTTTAGGATTTGAGGAAAGTGTCCCACTCCCCCACAAGAAGTTTGAGTCTACGGGCCGCTATATCGAGGATTTGGCCGAATACACCGGAAGATAGAGTCATTTCTTACCTTCCAAATAGTCCACCAACAAGCAACAAGGTCAGTAAGGCTGTTACGCTTAAGGTTCATTATAGCTTTATTGAATTCAAGTATCATCTATGTATATTTTACTAAATTAAAAAATATTGTGCAACACCACAGGTCTTTCTTACTATTAGGCTTAGTTATCGTGATATATGAAACGCAATATTACGTATGGAAACAAATAAGATATTTTTCTAACATATTTTCTCACCACACGTAACGCAATCTTTCTAAAATTCCAAATGATATATATATATATATATATATATATATATATATATATATATATATATATATATATATATATATATATATAGAGTAGAAATATTATTATCTTATTATGAGTATTGAGCCCTTACTACTCATAAGTTGTTTTCGATGTTGGGGTTTTCGATTCGGCGATCCACACCGTTAAACATGATCTAGAGTATTTGAATCTTCTAGAAAATAAATTTCGTAATTTTTCGAAATCATTATAAAGTCCATCAAGCGGGTATAAAATGAACGGTCAAAATCGAACGACGTCCTAAAAATGGATGATTGAATCTTTCAATTTAAGATCGGAGTTATTGATCTTTATTTAGGTAGTGAATAGAATTTTCTATCAAAAATTCAACAAATTTCGATTCTTTTACACCGTTAAACTAGCAAGTATCCCATACCGTTAAAAATTGTTAAATTTGTGACATCTTGATTGTAAGGTAAATGATGTCGAAAAATTATAAAATTTTATTTCTAGCAGTTTTAAATGCTGTAAACAACGTTTAACAGTGTGGATCGTCGATACGGAAGCTCTATCATCGAAAATAACTTATGAGTACGAGAGCGATCGTACTCATAATAGTATAATAATGGGACTCTATATATATATATATATATATATATATATATAGAGTACAGCTAGAATACTTTTAGAAGCACCAAGTTATTGGTGCTTCTAAGTTTCTAGCCCTTGGATCTAGATCCCAATTACTAATACCCCTTGGATCAAACACTATTTCACCTACCACCACCTACCACCACCTACCACAATCATCTCAACCACACATCTATCCATCCAATGGTTAAAAACTCAAAAGCACCACCTCATTGGTGCTTTTGAGAGTATTCTAGCTCAACTCATATATATATATATATATATATATATATATATATATATATATATATATATATATATATATATATATATATATATATATATATATATATGCCATTATTATATAATAACAATGCTATTAATATACCTAAGTTATTGGTATATTTAAGCGTTTCGGCCCAATTGGATTGAGAGATGTGTGGTTAGGATGATATGAGCCTCCTAGGGTTAAGTAGGTGGTTGGTTGGTTGAATAGTATGATCTAACGGATGAAAAATATCAAAAGGATAGATCTAACGGTGAAAAACTTGGTAGCACCAAGTATTTCGTGCTATTGATAGTATAGTAGCCGGAGTCATATATAACTATTTGCACTTTATTTATTTCATAAAATATATACAGTTTTTAATTTTACTATTAAATCATTTTAGATTTTACTTTTGGATTGATTTTGTTAGTAACACTGTATTATTTTAAGGGAGTGTTTAATTTATGATCTATGTTAATTATTCCAATAATTCTTCATCTTTTTTATTTAAAATATTCAACTTATTACCATTCATTAATTCATTAATTGTAGATTCTTCGATGGTAATTAACATTAACAATACTTAATTATCATGGACGATGAAATATATATTTCCATTTCCATATTCGACGTGAATAAAATAATTAGTAGTCTTTTAATAATAATTTATTAGCTTTTAACAGCCTCCCAACTTAAGTAGCTTAATTAATAAGATAGCAACGAAATTTATCATTCTAAATATAAAATATACAACATTCCTGATTCTTGAATCAAACGGCTCCTAAGTATAATCTTTATTACTAACTAAATTATTTAGGTCATGTATGATCGATATAGTATTTATTTTAAATAATTTTAAACGAAATTTTGTATATTAAAAAAATGTAGGAGTGAAATTCTTTCATTCAAGATTTTATTTGACGATAAAAGATAAATTAAACTTAAAAAACCAATCAATTTTGACTATCAAAATTTTTTAAAACAAATTATCATCTATCCCTTACCCGAGGCCCGAATATATTATAAAACAAGCCAACTATAACAACACAGAATAAAAAGAAATTCCTCCAATAAATTAAGTTATATAAAATTAATTTGCACAAAAAAAAAAAAAAGCAACGGTACGCACCAAAAGAAGGTCTTGATTCTTCTTCAGCATCAATCAAATGCCTCATTTAAAAAAATATATTTTTATAAATTATCCTATCAGTTAATCATATGTCACGTCAAAAATATCAAAAAAATTTATCATATTGCACCCAGGAATATTATGAATATTCAAAATTTTATCCGAATCCGAACTTAAAACGAATATATTCAATGAATATCAATAAGAATATCAAAAATAAAAATTTAACGGATATAAATTTGGATATGAATTTTGATTGTATCCGATCCGAACCCGAATTTATTTTGTATATATATATATTGATGTTATATTTAAATTTATATTGAAAAAAGAAATAATTGTTTTGGGTTCGCGTCTCGAATTTTTTGTCGGATCCGGGTTTGGATATGTATTTTTAAAATCCGTCGTGTTCAGATCTCGAATTTTCAGTCGGGTTCGGGTTCGGATTTTTAAAAATCCGCTCCGAATCCGACCCGTTGACATTTCTAATCAAATTTGCACCACGCCATCATCAGTAAAAAGTGGATTATATCTCTATTCTTGAAAAAAAATATAACAAAAATAGATAATACTAGAGGCACATCCCATCAACGATGTAAAATCTACACCTCATCCATCCAAAGATTAGAATAAAAGCACTAGTCACTTGATGTGACTAGTGAATATTATCCAACTAATTAGATTAGTGTATGGGGTGTAACTTATACACTCCGGACGGTAGTATTTTCCGCACAAATAATCTAGAAATTTCTTTTTTGTGAAATTCGTGTGTGGTGATGGGAGGAAATGTTGGGTGGTGGACAAGCTTTGTGCAGTCACGGTTTGTGTGGGGGGCCCACACAGCAAGCAATTTGTGTGCAATAAAATCTGAATTTCGAGAAGCTGATGATCATGCTGCGTGTATGTACTATTTTGTGTCAGCAATAAGCAATTGATGGTGGTGTGGCCTTTGCCGTACATGCTCACATTGCCACCGCATCTTACCTATTCATAACACTAGCTTTATAGGGGGGGGAGGGGGCCATTGTTGGGTTCCTATTTACACTTTTAACTTTTCTCACAACACCACATTTTTTTATTTATTTTTTAAATGATGATAGAGTACTTGGACCACTGTGTCAACTTCTCAACGGCTCACGTTTTTCCAAAATAAAATAAAATAAAATATTTATTGGGGGGGGGGGGTTCATTGTATTCAGATTTCTACAGTGAATTGTAAATATATATTTTTATAGAGTAAAAATTTTATATTTATGTGACCTTTTGCAAAAAGTTTTAATATTTTTAATTGTGTTTTTTTTATTTGTTGTTGTTATAAATCTGTTTATATTTTTAATAAAATATTATTTTTATTATTACAAATATATTTTTTAAAAAATCACAATAGTACAATATAAGATGAGCAATAATGTCGAGTTATTTCATAAACTAATCAGAGTTAAGCATTTAACCTATGGTTAACTAAATTTTTTTAACGGTAGGAATATATTTGAAAATATTATGACTTTTGTAGGGACAATGTATGAAAGTTGAAAAACTTTATAGAAATATATTTGCAATTCACTATATTTGTAGAAGTCTGTATGAAATTAACTCTATGTATTATTAGGGTTAAACGTATACATGTCCCTACAAATATAATAATTACAAACATACCTCTCTATAAAATTTAAAAATTTACGACAATATAATATAAGAGGGATAAAAATATCAATTTATCTTAAAAACAAAGAGGGGTTAATTATTTAACCGACGGTTATAGTTAAAAAAAATTTAATAGATTCTAACGATACAGATATATTTGAAAATATTAAAATTTTTGCAGTACGAAAATTGAATTTTCTAAACATTTATTTATAATTCACTATATTTGTATAGACTAATATGCAATTAATCCTAAAATTTATATCCCTTCATCTAAGGCCTCCGTTATCCTATCAACTTCTTTCAAAGAAAACATTAAAAATCCAAAATATTAAAGATGTATACCTCCCTTTAATTTGAACTATTACTTTTTTTCAAAATTATTATATTATTGGGGACAATGACATTAATATATATAATAAATAGAGAAAATATTATGAGAGCCTTGCAATATTAATACTGATATATAAAAAAGTTCTAAGCTTCGAATATAGCTAGCTAGCTAGCGGAAAACATTTTTGAGTATCCAATGAAGCAACTAGAAATTGGTGTTTTTTATTCTAGTAACAATAGAAATATATAATTGGGAGAATTTCGTTTGCTGCTTTTTCAAATTGAACTACTCATAAATAACTTTTCTTTATATATATATATATATATATATATATATATATATATATATATATATATATATATATATATATATATATATATATATATATATACACTCATCCCTTACATTTATTTCATTAATAATTTTCACCCGTTAGCTAGATTTTACTATTCAACCAACTATCCACTCAATTTTTAACCACTATCACTCTAAGTGGGGACCACTGTCATTCTAACCACTCATCCCATCAATCAACGATTTAAAATTTGAGTAATGCTCCTATACTTTCTTTTTTTTAGATTCTGCTTCATTCACGTCTATTCAATGGCTCATATTTAATTTTTTTTAAATTATGACCGCAATAAGTCATTTTTGGGAGAGAGGTTACTGTGTACCTCGATGAAGGGTATTTTTGTTTTTTAATACATAGATAATTTAGTCATTTTACCTCTATTATATTTTCTTTTTTTCTCTCTGTGTTTCCTTTTACTCTCTATATTTCCTTTCATAATTTAGTATTTTATATTTTATATAAGACAAATTTCAAATAATTTGACAATATGATCTTTTATATTTTCAAGTTAAATTAATTATTTTAGATTTGAAATATTTTAAATGTAAATATTGTTTACACACGCAAATATTAAAATTTAATATATTTTCACGTTAATTAAATATTTTAGATTTGAAATATTATTTACATATCCAAATATTAAAATTTTAATTAATTTCAAATTTTGAATTAAAATATTAATTTATATTTGAAATTATGAACCAAATTTAAAATTTAAAGTTGATTTGATAAGCTTATTTAAATCATTCTATTTTTTAGATCTAATTTTCTTTTAGTTAGTTAATTAAGAGATAGTGAATACTAAATCTTTTCAATGTGTGTTGCATAGATTTTCGTTTTATTTTATGAGTATGGAATATTTTTTTATTGGGCGTTTGTGAAAAATATTCATTAGTAGATATTATTCGGTTGTGAGAAATTTGGATAAACATGCTTTTTTTTTCTTGTAAATGGAATGTAATATATTTTTTGCTACTAAAACTAGGTCTATCAACAACAATTTTAATAATTATCTCAAATCAATATAAATTTGTAAAACACATTTATCTACAAATTTTAAATTTTAAATTGTAATTTTATATGTTATATTTTATTAAAAAATATCTCATATTTTAAATATTAGTAGATAAAATTGAGATAATTTTTATACATTCAACTTTAAAAAATATGAATAAATATTATATATACGGAAGCTATTACATGATTCGATATTACGTAGGTGACGGGTATTACGTGTAAGAAAGAAATATTTAAAAAATGCGTAGATTTGCAAATATTATTTATGATAAAATGTAATATTATATGGACGGCTGTTATTAGAAGATAGGGTACATATATAAAAAGTGAAATTCATAGAAATAAAACTGTTTCTAAAATTAATTACTATAATTAATATTCCTATAATTAATGCATAATTTTAGGACCTCAATTCTTAAAAATAAAACTACTTCTAAAATTTCTATAATTAATGCATAATTTTAGGACCTCAATTAAAAGTTTTTTAAAATATTGTATTGTTTAATTACCAAACTAACCTTAAATAAAATAATCTTAAAATAATTTTTTTACCTGCTAAGTATTAAAATTACATTTTTACCCTTAATTAATCAAGGGTTAAGATCTTTCTTACTTTTTTTTTTTTTTTTTTTACTTAAAATTTATGAGTATAAGAGGGTTTATACTCATAAGAGTATAGTAGCCCATCATATATAGAATAAGGCTCTTTGTCTTATTAAAGCACGACGATCCTTGTCTTTCCTAAATTTTTAACCGTCAATCAAATTTGATGGATCGTAAGAGTAAATGGAAAAAGAAAAATTGAAAAGAAATTCAAAAAGAAGATAAATTGAGAAAATCAATTTCTCTCTAATTACTCTTCTCAATTTCTTCCTAATCATACATCAAATTTGATTGACGGTTAAGAAGCTTGAAAGCCTCAGCTATATCTAATAGCAATAAGCCATACTCTCTCTCTCTCTCTCTATATATATATATATGCGATTAATTAAGTGGACTAATTGAGTGTATTCTTTCTTAGAGAAGAGAGAGAGACCTAGGGTTTTTGTTTTTTTCTTTTTTTGTGCGCGCGCGAGCGAACATTTCTTAATAAGGCTCTCTCGCCCCAAACCCAAAATCAAAGAGTGAAATATACATATAGATGTTTTAGCGCTCGATATTTTTTTCGAATAACAATCAACAATTAACCTCTATGGTAGTGACCGATTGTTATAATAAATTAATAAATTTTATGGGACAAATTAATTAATTAATTAGTGCCAAACTCCACAGAGTTTACTAATGGTGTACTTCACTGCTATATATGCATCTACATATATACTAGTAGCATTGTCCATTTATTTATTAATTAACGTATAATTCCATTTCACTCATTTTAAATTCAAATATCTACCTTTCAAACAAATAATAATATAATATAATATATAATAAAAACAAAAAAGAAAAAGAAAAAGGAAAAGTAAAAAATCTAACGAGCGGTGTACGCGTAGTAGGCATGCAATAATAATTCCTCCAAATGCATGCTCGTGAGTCGTGAGCGACAAATTAATTAAAACGGGTACAAATCAAAAGTCCCATCCCTTTAAAAACAAAGGGTCCGCTATGGCTCCACGTAGAAGCTACGTACCACCTCTCTACGTAACATAGCCGGGGGAGGTGTTACCACCAATGCCCTAACGTGGCCTCACCTACATGAATTTAGAAAAAACAAAAATGACAAAAAATAAAAAAAATAAAATAAAAAGAAAAGGGTCATGGATCGCAAGTGACCGCACGTACTTTTTGCTCTCCAAAACTCGCGAGTTTGGACACGCACACATAACGCCGCAACTCCGAGTCATTTTTTAGTTTGCATTTTTTTTAAGTACTTGAATATATAGGGGTACGTACAACTTAAATTTGTCTCCTTTGCTGTATATATATATATATATATATATATAGTCTATTTTGTAGTAGTCTACAAGTGTTATGCATAACTTAATTTGCAGTAATATTTTTGTATAACAGTTGAGAGTAAGAAATTTTTTTTCCCAATATATTATTTTATGGTTTCCTATAAATTTGCAAAAAATATTACTTTAATTTCTATGATGTTTAATAATAAATCTTTTCCAGGAGATAATTTATAAAACAGTAGAGCATGTAAGTGTAACTTTAGAGCTATATATACTATATCGAAAGACATTAAATGCGCTAAATCACAAGAGTCAAACTAAAACTATCTACTTTATTTCAAATTATTATTATTATAGATTTTTTGAAATCTATATTATATATAGATCACAAAGAATCCAATAATTTTTCGCTCATTAAGTTTTGTGTTGATACCTTATGATATAACCGTTTATGTCTAAAAACCTTTAAATCAATCAATCGAAAAATAACATTTTTCGTACAAGCTAGCATTTCTATCGAGAATATTATAAGTAATTACCCATCTCTATTAATTTCTTAAAACTCACTCGATCAGTGTACTTGAGCTAGCTCCTCTCTTCACAAGCATAGTATTATGGCTCCTCAATTAATTGCTTTTATAGATCACGAACTGATCATTAATTAAGGAACCGAGTCATCGATCATGGCATTAATTGAGCGACACGTAATGTACGTATCAACCTTTTAAACCTTTCCACCCTTTGTTTCTTTGGTCCACGTTTTATCCGACATACCTAACTTTTTTCGCGGGGTTTTGATAATAATAATATCACAAGTTTTAAATATAACCACATGATTATCATCGAGAGTTGTGATGCCCAAGTGTGAGGGGGAACTCGCAAAGAATCATACGTTTTTAGAAATTAATGCTTGAGAATTTTTCCGATGTTTTTCTTTCAAAAACTTTGTTGAAAATGTGAATCAAGTAGAATTCAAAATTTGAGATTTCAGATACCAATTATCAAGCGCTTTAGTACTTGCATGCGCTAGAAACAGTCGGTGGATTTCCCGGATGTTAGATTTCACGAATGCAGAGCAATGTCGAGCTAGCAGTTGCACTCCCTGAAGGGTCTGTGTTACCAAACGGTCCTAGAACTCGCAAAATTGTTCGTTTTCGTGATCAGAAACAAGAACAATGTTTGATTCGTATGGTCGTCATTTAATAGCTAAACTTTTCTCTTGAGATTTAAATTAATGTTCCTGGATATATATTGCATTATTTAATTACAATGTTTGTATTCAACAAATGCATTCCATTTATTTGTATTGGAGAGCTAAATTAAGCGTCTATATATAATTGGGATCCGGTTCAGATGAAGATCACACTAATAATAAAATAAAAACTAAAAGCTTAACTACAATATTGCTTAATTATCACTTGCTTTGTCATTATTATTATTATTATTATTTTAAATTTATGTTTTTATTTATTTCCATCGTTTACTAATGTTTTATATTTTAGAAACAAAGTAACACCTAAGATTGAGGCTTTATTATGACTATGATTGTTTTGTTAGTGAGCTCTTAATTACGTGAGCATCTATAAATATGTTATATATTCAAGTACAAGTTTCTAGAAGAAGAGTCCAAATAGCTCGTTTAATTTTTAATCTCTCAATATTCTCAACAAAAAAAAAGAAAAAAAAGAAAAAAAATCTCTCAATAGCATCCGAACCAAAGAGCAAGAAGCAGGAGTATTAATTAATTATATATTTCTTAACCATGTTAATTATTACATTAACTTTTTTAATTAAATAGTATTAAGCTCAATCCTTAATTCTTGACAATCGATCACTGTACGTAGCCTAGCCAACTCCGACCGTGCCAATTAATTAACCCGAACCGAAGCATCCAATCACACCAGATCCAACCATGGTCTGGGTTCGTATGTGCGTGGTGCACGTGGTTTGATTTGTTTTGACGTGACAAAGTAGATATATTTTTTTGGGTAAATTTCAAATATCATTCCTGGGTTTTGCACCTTCTCACTTAGCATGTGCACCCTATGGTTTATAGTTTAAAGTGTATTATAGTGTCATGTGATTTTATTTTTATTTTTTTCGTCAATTTTTATTAATATTAATATTTTATTAAATTATATATAAAAAATTTATATATATATATATATATCTAAGTTTATCAAATATTTATTTTAGACTTAATTTGGTATTGAGGTCTATCTAACGCTTTTAGATAAAATAGAGTTGTAGAAAAAGCATATAGGGATATGCTTCCGCGTTCTCCGTTGGAAACGTAGAAAATATATCGTAACCGACTCATCGCGATATGCGGAACGCAATATTACGTGCGGAAACAAACGGGGTATTTTTCCAACGTACTTTCTCAGTACCGCAGGTAACGCAATCTCCCCGTAATACCAAACGGAGCCTTAGTATCATTTAGTTTTAACTTTATAATTGATTTAACAAAAAAATAGCAGAATCAATAATAAAAAGATAAAAATAAAATCAAAGAATACTAAATTGATATAATTTAAACTACAATATGCTAAAATAAAAAAGTGTAAAACTATAGGTCGGTATTTGAAGTTTTTCTATAGTTTTTTATTTTACTTTCCAGAAAAGGTAAAACTGTAAAAGTTGATAATTAAGGTTATACGCAAAAGCTTATTTGATCAGGACTTAGGAGATTTAGGCTCCGTTTGGTATTGCGGGGAGATTGCATTACGTGTGGTGAGAAAGTACGTTAGGAAAATATCCCGTTTGTTTCCGTACGTAATATTGCGTTCCGCATATCTCGATGAGTCGCTTACGATATATTTTATGCGTTCACCGGAGAACATAGAAGATATTCCTATATATTTTTTCTACAACTCAATTTTATCTAATAGCGTTGGATAGAGCAATACCAAACTAAGCCTTAATCGACATAAACAGCTACAACAATCACTGACTTAGACTTAGTTTGGTAATATCCTAGTATAAATTATTTTTTTTATAATATACAATATTAATAAATTTAAAGATATTTATATTTTTTATATTATAAAATTATGATTGTAACTACAATGGAAGAAATATGCCATAATATACTTTTCTAATATATACAAATTATAAGGGTACATTTTGTTCAACTTAGGCTGAGTTTGGATTAAGGCCTATCTAACACTGAGTTAAGAAAAAAACATATAGGAATATATTTCTGCGTTCTTCGATGAGACTGTATAACTAACTCATCGTGATATACAGAACGTAATATTACGTACAAAAACAAATATAATATTTTTCCAATGTACTTTCTCAGTTGTAAAGAATTATATTTTATAGTATTTGATTTATAGACAAAAAAAATAATTTTTTTTAAAATATTTGTTTAGTTGAAAGAAAAAAAAAATTCACATTTGTTTGATTTGGTAGAAAAAATGAATGAAAAATTTTTAGGCATATTGAGTTTTTGTTTTTCTGCTGAAAAACAGCTAAAAATGAAAACTTCATTTCTTTTTCAAATTCCTGAAAAATAATTTTACGTCGAATCAAGCAAACAAAAAATAATCTTTTATACCAAAAATAATATTTAGATTCGTTTTACGTCAAATTGAACGCCTCCCCTAGCATTTAAATTTTTTTTAGACTTTTCATGATAAAGAAATAATGTTTATAGCTACTCCGTTATCAAATTATGTCATATTAATTAATCCAACAATTATTATGGACACCATTGGCTACAAGATTAGGAGTTTGCTTCTCTGTCTGATTCTCCTCCCAGTTTTTATTTTGAATCAAAAAAAGTAATAATATATTTTGAAAATCTCGAATTAAAATCAAAAAGGCTAATTCGGGAAAAGAAAAAAAGAGAAAAAAAAAAAAACCTGTCCCCAGTACTACTAACTCGGGTGAATCAGACCACATGTCCTTGCTCCTTCTAGAATACTCCAAACTCAGCTATAATTCACCCTCCACGTATCCCTTCTCTCCTCTCTCTCTCTCTCTCTCTCTCTCTCTCTCTATTATCGACTGAACCATGTCCACCATATCGGCCATAAACCAACTATATATTTCCGCACCGATGAGATCATTATTATAAATTTATAAATACAATATAATTAAATCTTAGGTCTCATTCATCTACTAGAGACTAATATTCTTTTACTAACATCATTGTTATTATTATTTATAGACTAAATTACATAAATTTTTTTTATTAATATATATTTTTTATTTTTCTTTTTGACTATTAAAAATTTATATTTTCTCCTATTAAAAAAAGAGAAATGTTTATTTTAATTTTCGCCATCAGTATTGCATGAGAGTTTTATTTATATTGTATTATTATATTTTTTATAGTAAAAATATCCTCAAGCTCCTTTCTTCAGTACTGCCGCCTCCTTTCCTGTTGACAGCTTACTCGCCCACGCTGGCCTCTCATCCTTCTGGTCCCTTGCCCTCGCCCACCCCTCCATCCGTGCCCACACCTGCGCCCTCGCCCTCCTTCGTCGCCTCGCCCTCGCACACCTTTTTATCCGCGCTCATCCGGACAAAGAAAGGTGGTGAAGGTGGAAGAAAAATAGATGGAGCAAGCGGAGTTGAAACTAGAGTCAAGGGAGACGAGGATGGAGGAGGAGGGGTTGTGAATGGAGGAAAGTTGGGAAGGAAACGAATAAGAAGAGAACAATTTGCTTTTGCTTTTTTATCGTTATAAATTTTTAAAAGTCAGAGAAAGAAAATAAAAAAACGAATATTGATAGAAATTTTTATTTGTAATTTAACCTTATTTATATAACAATTTTAGAAATTTTTATATTTTTAATCAATGAATGTACGAATATTATACCTCACTAATAAAATACATAATAGAATTCTTTTTATTTATCTTTAGCCTTAAAAGATTTTAAATATCATTTTTTTTTAAAAAAGGCTTTAATTATTTAATAGTCTGAAAAAACTGACAGGTAAAATATTTATTATACAAAAAAATTATTTACATCAGTACGTAGATATTTTAAATGCTTTTGATGTGTACTGTGTACACTTGATAGACATGTTATTCAAATTTTTAGGATTAAGGGTTTGTATAGCACTAGTTCATAATATAGGACAATATAAGAAAAAAATATATATTAAATTTACAAATATACTCAAATTGATTTTTTTGGTTTTTCATGCTTAAAATCATATTTTTAATTTTTACTGCTGATCAAATTTTAAGAATCGCAACTATAACTAAAAATATAAGCAATATCAGAACCACACAAAAATTTATAGAGTCATCTAGTGAACAAATACTAGGAAGTTACTAAAACGAAAAAAAAAAAAAAAAACCTATATCAAGAACCTTTACCAATTCTCTATACTAAATTACTAATCCATAATTTATTCTTCTTTCACTTGTTTAGTAAGTTTGAAATTCAAAATTCAAGTTCTAAACTTATACATACAGAATTTTTTATAAAATAAGTGCGTAATAAATCGAATTAAGCGTTCGTTAATTTTGGTATGCCTAACGTGTCGACAAAATATTAGTATCGGTACATATATAATTTCTATGCCGATCGCATGGTCTTTAAAATTTGTAAACAGTTAATTTTATATAGTATAAAAAAATTAGATAAAATCGATATCTCTTAGGCTTAGTTTGATATTCAGGTCTATCTAACGCTATTAGATAAAATAGAGTTGTGAAAAAAATATATAAAAATATACTTCAGTGTTCTCTGGTGGAAACGTAGGAAATATATCGTAACCGACTCATCGTGATATGAATAACGTAAACAGAATATTTTTTTAATTTACTTTCTTACCGTACGTAACGCAATATACCGTAATTCCAAACGACGCCTTAGTATAGTTGGTTGATATTTAGGTTTTCTTTTCGATCCATAGGCATACGGTGCGCTACATGTAACGCCGTATGGTGCCCATAAATTTTGGATATATTACCATATCATAGTGCTTAAATAAATAAATAAATAAATCCATGGATATGGTCCATGCTATAATTAACGTCTCTGTAGTTAAGGACACTGGGGCTGTGGGGGAGGAGAAGATGCTCC
Source organism: Aechmea fasciata (assembly GCA_025177825.1). NCBI lineage: Eukaryota > Viridiplantae > Streptophyta > Magnoliopsida > Poales > Bromeliaceae > Aechmea > Aechmea fasciata. Next base: position 6,712,136 of record CM045928.1, on the reverse strand, counting down.
GCGCGTGGACCCCAGCATTGTCCCCCACCGCGGCCCGAAGCGCTCGACACGCGTCCCCTCCCCGCTTCCCGCGAAATATCCGACGAGTCAAAACATCCCACTGACCCCCTCCCCCTTCCATCTCCTCCCTCCACGTCGACCCCTCCGTGGGCCCCCCAACCCCACCCCCTATCCCCACGTATAAAAGTTTTCAAACCCCCGCGCCGCGAGAACCTAGTCGCTGGTCCGGGTCCACCACGTCATCTCTCAGCACGCCCAATCTATCCAACGAGCGGAGAGGGAACCGACGGTCCACGGAGGCCGGGTCCAGGGAAGCGCGCGATGCCAAAAATCCCGAGGTCCGCATCGCGCGAGCCACGTAGCGGAGCGGGGGGGGATCCGGGCCGTCCACGTCTCGTGGGGGACACATCCACGTCTAGATGCGTCTCCCACCACGAGCCTGCACCTCCGCGCCCAAGGTGTCGCGCATCCGACGCCCCCGTGCCCCCTGCCCCCATCCGACGGCTCCCCTTCGCCCAAACCTTACTCGCGCGCGCCCTGCGTCGTCGTCGTCTCTCTCTCTCTCTCTCTCTCTATCCCGTCCCTAGCTAACCTATCGCAGAGGCGTGTGCGCGCGCGCGTCTCTATTAATAATGTTACCTCGCCTCATTCCTTCTCTTCTCCTCCTCGTTTTGTAACGCGAGCGATGAGCGGGAGCTGGAGCGGGAGCGATGGAGAACAAAACGAGCGATAGTGACAATAAAAAGGACGGGGACAAGGGCGAGAGGGCCGTACCCGTTTGCTGCGGCGAGGAATTCGAGGGGGCCCCGTGCAAAGTGTCCTCCTCGTCGGCGCGTCGCCGGAGGGCCGAGCTCCGCCGCATGAAATCGGAATCCCTAACGGCCCCGACGGCGCCCGCGAAGCGGCTGAGGAATCGAAAGGCGCAGCCCGATTCGCCGCCGCCGTCGTCCTCGTCGTCCTCCTCCTCCTCCTCGTCTCCGTCCTCGTCTTCGTCGTCGCCGACCTCGGCGGCGTCAGATCCGGACGGGGAGGGCCCCGCCGTGGGGATCCTGGCGGCGGCGGCGGCGGCGGCGGCGGGGATAGGGTTCCCGAGCCTGTCGCACGGGGAGGTGTCGGTGATCGGGCGGCGGAGGGAGATGGAGGACGCGGTGACGGTGGCACTGGGGTTCGCTGGGTCGCCAGAGGCGGCGGCGGGGTACGACTTCTTCGGGGTGTACGACGGTCACGGCGGGGCGCGGGTGGCGCAGGCGTGCCGGGATCGGATGCACGTCGTGCTCGCCGAGGAGGCGGCGAAGCGTCGCCGGCGGCGGAGGGCGACGCCGGTGAAGGGGGACGAGGACGAGGACGAGGAGATGGATATGGCGATGGCGATGGAGATGGAGATGGAGATGGAGATGGCGCTGGGAAATGATGAGGAGGATGAGGAGCTGGGGAGGTGGAGGGCGGCGATGGCGGCGAGCTTCGCGAGGGTGGACGGGGAGGTGTCGGAGGCGGCGGAGGGAGGGGGGTCGGGGGCGGCGGAGAAGACGGTGGGCTCCACGGCCGTGGTGGCCGTGGTGGGGGCGCGGCGCATCGTCGTCGCCAACTGCGGCGACTCGAGAGCGGTGCTCTCCCGCGGCGGCGTCGCTGTCCCCCTCTCCTCTGACCACAAGGTATATACATTTTCTCCTCCTCAACTTAAATTATTTGAATTTATCAATTCCTTATCTCTATTCGGAGCCCTCGCGAGGGTTTCGAAAGAGCGTTTGATTTAATTTCCCTTTTGCATTTCGTATGCATCCGTTTCATAAAGTGAGAATGTTTCCGTTTATTATTGTGATTGTTTAAATTTTTATGGAGAAAAAGAAGCGGTAGAAAACAATTCTATGACGCACGTACGGCACCTGAACTAGTTTAAGGATTAGTTTTGCCTCATTCTCTTGTCAATATATACATATATAATTTATTATTAATTTTTTTTAATGCCACAAGTGGGAGGTTTAGACACCTGCTGCTTCACCCGAGTTTCCAAACCCCACCCCCGTTCCCTCACAACCATTGGGATCCCAATTTTTTCCCCCCCTTTTTCCCTTTCTTTTTTTTAAAAAAAAATTCACTTTTTTTTTGTGTGTGTTCATCGTGTGTACTATATGATGTGTGTGCGATTTGAGCAAAAATGACCATTAAATGCAAAACTAAATTCGCTATTTAGCATTATCTAAACTATTGAGAGGAAAAAGGAGAAAAAAGAAAAGAAAAGAAGAGAGGCTTAAACAATGTCGACTTTGCACTCTAATTTTGTCTCAACTTAGGTCCTTCTGTTACAATTTTTCATTAATTTTAACGGTGACACATTTTTAAGCTCTTTTAGGCACACCTTCGGATGTCAAAACCTACAAGAGAATTATGTAACAGCATTTGTGCGTGGGAATTTAAGCATTTTTAATATCAAACGATCTTGTCATATTATCATCGTTAACAGTTTCATCAAAAATTAAGGAAATCTCGTAATTATTGAATATATTTGACACAAGGCTAAAGTGCGTGGTTTATATTGTTTAAATTTTTTTACATAGGATAGTACTTGAGATGCATGGTACGTAAAGTGCAAAGGAGGAGGTTTTTTTATTTAAGCCCCCAAAAAAAGGTAGGACGGAATGTGCCTATTTATTTAATTTGGGGTTAGGGTTATTTGGTTCTATGTAATGCCATGGAAAACCTTCTTTAGGGGAAAAGGATTTCCATCGCAAGGGAAATGGCAGTAGTTGGTTTGCATAGAGCGAAAACAGTTTTCGAGGTGTATTGCTTGGCTTGCAGGAAAAGTAGATAGAAACAGTTTTGTGGTCCCTTGACGCTTGGAAAATTGGCTTATCAGTACCTCCAATAGAAATTATGAGGTTATCACCTATAATGTCTTCTATTTTTTATTATGCTTAAGATATACTTATATGCATGAGGCATGTAAAAATAAATGTGCAATATAACAAAATGTAATGCAATATACGGATGTAATTTTAGATCATATTATATGACGTACTGTAACATTGTACAATTAATAATATAATATAAGAAATATGAAGCAATAAAATTAACTAATTCTAATTATCTTGTTGCACTATATTATACATTATACATTATATTTCATATGCTGTTTTGAGAAAGAGAGAGAGAGAGAGAGAGAGAGAGAGAGAGAGAGAGAGAGAGCACACAGCTTGCTCATGTGAGCTGGTCTCTTGGTCAGGTGTGAGTTGTGCGGAAACAGACTATCCAGTACTGATGAGCAAACAAAATCTTGCGGATGTTTCTGAACTGGAAATCATTACCCGTGGTCCAGGACCATTTCATGCCTAACCAAAGAGCCCCTAATTTTCATCGACTATGGGTATCCATGAGCTTCCTAAGATGAGCTCAAACCCGGCTCACTTATTATGGAGCTGAGTTCGAGTTAGCTCATACAATGCCGAGTCACGGCTGGTTTAACAAAGAGCAGCAAATTAGCTCCTTTTTTTTTCCGTGGCGATACTGTACTGTTATATATTCGCAATATTTTCTCTATTTATTTCTTATTTGGAATACAAGCCAGTTGAGCAAAGCTCAAGTTCAGCTCGCTTAACAAACAAGCCTATTTCTGACCTCGTGTAACCAAGTTTCAAGCTGAATATAAGTTGTTCAAGGGCAACAAACAAAAACAACTAATGAATGAGTTTGTTTGTTGTGCTAACACGTTTTATCTCTGAACTGGTGGAATGACATATTGTGCTAGGTCAAATTAGTGCTCTTTCTGGTGAACTAATCGGTCACATGATACGTAGCTCATTCTCTTCCCAGTGTTTAACAAAATGACGAGCGTTGGCTCTCCACTCTATCTTGCATTTTATTCCGAATCTTCCAACTTCTATACAGACAAAATCTTCAAGTTTGGGATTAAAATGTGAGACGGGATGGAGGACTGATGGAGGGCGGTGGATGATGAGATATATGACGCTCCGAGTGCTCGAATAGTTTATTCTGAATTGTCTCTTTTATGCCTTTCTTTTACATGTATCAAGTTTAGTCTTATGTTTTAGCTCTGATTTTAGCCCTTTGACATATAAACATATAGTTTATGATAATTCTCTACCTGTGCAGCCTGATAGACCGGATGAGATGGAGAGGGTGGAAGCAGCTGGCGGCAGGGTGATCAACTGGAATGGTTATCGCGTCCTCGGAGTCCTAGCCACTTCTAGATCGATAGGTATGTTACCATACGCCAGTATGAAAAATTAGGAAGCATTATCAATTAGAATTGCACTGTTGCTCTTACTTCGCGTTGATCTCACATCTCACAACTGTATTAAATTACCATTATACGTGTTACTGCTACTATACGAATGAAGTAAAAAAGGAGTCGACCATCGAATTAGACTTTGAAAAATCACTGAACAAATTTTCCCCGCGAACTATATTAAGCATTCATAGATTGTGTTTTTTTCGTTACTCCAAGCCGCAATTTACAGTGTCCGTAAAAGTAGAAAGAACAAGCATGAGATTAATCGTCTTTTTTGGGGGGTTTAATTCTGCAGGCGACTACTATCTCAAGCCGTACGTGATATCCGAGCCCGAGATCAACATTACGGAACGGACGGACAAGGACGAGTTCCTCATCTTGGCGACCGACGGGCTGTGGGACGTGGTGTCGAACGAAGTCGCCTGCAAGATAACAAGAAACTGCCTAAGCGGGCGGATGGCCGCGGCGTTCCCTGACGCCGTCAGCGGCCGCACGGCTGCCGACGCCGCCGCTCTCCTGGCGGAGCTGGCGATGTCTCGCGGGAGTAAAGACAACATCAGCGTGGTAGTCGTCGAGTTGAGAAGATTACATAACAAGTCTAGATGATTTAAAAAAAACGAAGCTTAATTTCTCTAGGCTTTATATTTGTTCTTTTAACTTTTTGAGTGGATTACTAAACGGGAAATCCCATGGTGGAGGGGCTCTAATCGATGTAAGCTACCATTAACAGTGCCGAGCCGTGCAAGGAATGGAAAGCTCCGGTTTAAGTTGTTTTCCGCAATGTCTTGCTTGTCTTTGTTTTATTTGATCTTAATTTTTTATTGTTATGGAGGTATTATGAAGGGGCTAATATGTGAATCAGTGGCAGTCTAATGAATGTGTATATATCTCTTCTGATGGGAACTGATTTTATTGTCTCTATGTCAACACAAATTTGATCTCTAAACTGTTGTAATTGGCACCACAAATCTGAGGATGTAAACCATCTTAAAATGTCAACAAATCCCAAAACAGTTTCTGAAGTAAATGGTTTCCCTTGAATTTTTATTTTTTCAGTCGTATGTATGCTTCTTAAGGGCAAGGTGTCGTGTTCTCATGAGTGCACAATATAAAAATTCTAAATCATGGACTCTGATTATCAATTTTGCAACGATCAATCCCTACATATGGTAAAAAAGTATACGAAAGGCATATATACCTTCTTTTTGACCCCGTTGAGTAATCCTTTTTGCGTTATTATTTCAGCGTATTACGCAATCTATAAAGCATGGTTGACTATGTTGACATCATCATACAATTGTGGTGGTTGGTTTATGTTAGGTGTTAAAATGGGTTGGAAAATAACATCCGTGTTCGATGAGGCTACTAATACGAGTTCGCCAAATGTTGGACTTGGACTTGGACTTGGTCTAACTCGAATTCACTTGGATACATTTGACCGCAAAGGGGTATTATAATCAAAAAAAGTTTGAAAGGGGTGAAATATCTAATCAAGAGTACAGCTGTTGAACGAGCAACCATCCTGGGAACTGAACAACGAGGCATGAGAAATTGGAGAATGTTTTTTTGAGAGATAGATAACATGCTACCCGCTTCGCTTATTTTATTTAGAAATAAACTTAGCTAAAAATATAAATAAACTAAAATTCGAACTTGAATCCCGAGTACCAACCACCAAACTCTTTGCCACTTGCGCTAGAGACAGTCGGTGAAATTGGAGAATATTGTCTCCACGTATGAAAGAAATTATGTAGAATAAGAATTGGGGGTTTATTCTTTATTCTTTTTTTTTTTTTTTTGGCTATAGCTACTTAAAAATAGCATGTCAAATGAAATGTTTCTAATAAGGTCTATTAGAGAAAAGGGACAATATAAGATCATCCTCAGTATAAGCTTTAAATTGCTTCTGATTAAAACAGGCTAGGAAAGGAGGGGTGGGGGAACTTTTGAGAAATTTCCAATAAGAATCTCAGGTCAAAAGTATGACAAGATCATTCAATCACCCAAACCATATAAAAGAAAATTAAATGTTAAATCAGATCTATAATTCATCTCCAGCTGTGCATTACACCGTTCTTATGACACCCCTTAAACAAGTAAAAATAATAACAAAATCTGACCCTAAACAGAAACTAGAGAGAACAGAAATCCAAGAGCAGCAATTATTGATCAATCCATTGTGGACAACTAAATGGGTATTATCATCTCACACGCTTGGAAGCAGCCATGGCCTTCAGAGTATCAATAAAGATGTTGATCTTGTTAGCCAAAGACTTTGTACTATATTATGCGCGAACACGATAATGATAATTAGTTTCACCACCTTGTATCAGTAGTATATTGATATTTACATTAGTGCTAACACTGGAGCTATTCATGATTGTTCCGAATGTAAGACGCAGTGACAGAGAGTCTTTGGCGGTAAGTGCTAGAAGCTTCTTTCGGATCGAAGGAATTCTTGCCCTGATACCTCACTTGGGGCTTTTGTATAGCTTATCTATGACATTCTGTGAATTAAACAGTATATAGTTAGTCGAAGATTAGATTAAATGGGTGTGATCAGAAAAGAAGAAAAGGGAATATATTTTGCAGAATATCAGATCGAACTTTTCACATGATGTGCAAAACATGTTTTTCCAAGTTCGCTGAATATCGACGATGCGGTGGTACCTGGTAATACTTGAGCAGCTGCGGACGCTTCTTTTTGTATGTCGGAGTAAGCAGGTCGCGATCCATATCAAATGGTACGGGTTCAAGGTGAATAGCTTTTATGAACTCAAATCCTTTAAGCTGTCAAAAGCATGAAGAGTGACGTAAACATATCTAAGAATTTTAATATGAAGTTCTGCCAAAGGGTTAAAAATAACAATAATGATAGAAAGAGTGAACTAGGAATTGTCAAACCCTACCTTCTTTTCTTTACCGATCTTCGAAAGTTCTCCCAAAATGAATTCTTTTGCTTTAGGATCCTCACATAGTGCGGCAAAGTCCCCACTTACTCCATTTGCTTCAGCCCAGCACTCGAGAGCTTGCTTATTGGGATTAATTACAGCAACAAGGAAGGACTCAAAACTATTTCCATAGATCCAAATCTGAGACAATATGAGGAAAAAATTTCGTCAAGCAAACTTTACGATGTTAATTAAGGAAGCTGGAAATTCTTGCATGATATGATAATACAGTAGAAGTTGAAAAAGAGCTAACAGACAACTCATGCGCAAAATTTTAAGTATGAGGTGAACATTATAGTCATAAATTCATATACAAGTACCTCAAAAATACAAGAGAGCATTCAGCTTGGCCGGCAGATATTATGGTTGAGCCAAGCAACTAATCATACCAGACTAATATTCAACTTAAAATCTGTGAGTTCCATAACTTTAAATCTCTATACTACCCATTCTGTACTAGTTAATATCAAGTTCACCTTACAGTAGCTCAGCTTACATGTTTGTTCGTGCTTATCACGCACTGTTATATATTTACTAGTATGATTTCTGTGACGCCCCGCTTCCCAGAGGGTCACTCATCCTAGGACTACTCTAACCTCAACACGCTCAACTCTTTTAAACTCTTGGGCCTAGCCACCGTCCAAAATGCTATAGTTAGGTTACAAGTTTTAACCCTATTATATTTTACATATAGGACTACGTGGGATCTCACAATTTCATTTTTCTTTCGTCAAAGATTCTTCGTGCAAGCTTACATACTTCTCATATTAAATTTAACAAATGCCTCTCCAATCACCCACATGCATAATGTCCAGAAGCACAAACTGTTCAACACAGCAAAGATAGGATACCAAAAAGGTCACATTGCGGGGCCTGTGCAGCAGTAGGTAAACTATGTATCATCTTCTAAGTAAAAGATGTTCAGAAAACAATAATGTCAGACAATCAAACCAATGGGAAAAGAAACTCATGGATGACGTTAGAGCAACCAAAATGGAAGACAACTTTTGACATATGACAATATAAGAGAGTTTCTTGGTTCACAAGATATACCGAGTCTATAGCAGGTACAAGACCATAAATGTTCTCCAAATTTTCAACTGCAACATATTCTCCTTGTGAAAGTTTAAAAATGTTTTTCTTCCGGTCAATGATTTTCATACTTCCATCTGGCTGCCACTCTCCAACGTCACCTAGCAACAAAGATCAACAAAGATGCATTAGATACTCAAAATGTGAGAAGCAGCAACAAGCATGAAAAACAAGAGATGTACCCTAGAGACTAGGTACAGAGTTACAACCATAACCAATTTTGTACCAACATGATGTGGAATTGTTATAAATTTGGATCAAAAGCCATCAAGGATGACAAACTCACCATCTTAACAATTCCCACACAACCACCACCACCCCCCCCCCTCCCCAAAAAAAGGAAAAGAAAAAAAATATTGTTGGCTTCAATGAATTTTTTCGCCCTTTTCTACCACAGAATGTCATATAAAAGGTTGTCTGCTGAAATAGGCATACCAGTGTGGAACCACCCCCCAGTCAGAACCTCCTTTGTGAGATCTTCACGCTTAAAGTATCCCGAGAACAAGGTATCCCCTCTGATGCAGATTTCACCACGAGGGAATGATTCTGAAAGAGCATCATACCCCATTTCAGGAACAGACTCCAGGCGTACATCAACATTTGGTACTGGTGGGCCCACAGTTCCTAACATGGACATTTCATTTGGCAATGACACAAAGGTCCCAGCACAGCTCTCCGTAAGACCTGAAAAGACGAAAAGTGATTGGAATCAATTAATCAATTTTTTATATGAATCAAGAAAGTCAAATCAATATTTACAATACTAGAGAGTAAACACGGAGTCAAATCCAATACATACGGTGCACTCAAACAGAACTTTTCAGTTTATTCAGTATAAAGCAAACAAAGCAGTTACGCAGCAATGCATACCGTAGCCTTGTAGAACATGGGCACATGTCACCACACGTAGAAATTCTTCAACATGTGTAGCTAGAGGGGCTGCTCCAGATAAGATTAGACGAACATTCCCACCTAATCCTTCTTTAACCTTTATGTGGAAATAAAACATGTGAGAAAGTAAAAAACACTAGGAAGACAACCAATAAGAAGATAAAATACCTGGACAAATAACAGCTTACGCTTTACAATTACCTTATTAAAAACTACTTTATCAACAATAAAACCAGCATCCTCGTGCTTACTCCCTCTCAACATGTTAAATTGCTTGCTGTAGAATTGCAAAGAATATTGATCATCAATAAGCCATCACTGAAAATAGCTTTAACTTTCTAGAAAGAAATAAATTATCCAGAATAAAAAGTCGTAATTCCGAAAAACATGGAATCCCCCTTCACAACTTATATACATACATCTGCATAATTTCACAGCACTATGTAACGAGAGAAGGAAGAAATAAAATAACAAGGATACAAAAGATATATGCGTCTGCCAAAATGGAAATTCGCTATGGTAGACTAAAGTATGTACAAAACTTACTATTTGTAAGCAACATTAAACAATGTATGCTTCAGTAAGCCCCCAGAAGATATCTTACCTTGCAATCCTGAAAAGTAACAGCCAACCAAAAGATGTCAAGTGCTAGTAGTGCTTGAGTTAAAATGTTATTTGGTACCAGAGAATGGGCATAGAAATATTTGGTTTTACCAATTTTACACTCAGTAGATATATCAGACAGATCAAGATGTCTAAGTATGTATATACATCACATATAGCTTATCAAGCAGACTAGAAGAATTAAGTAACTAGAATGGACAGACTACATATGGTTGTTATAACAGGTATCTCTAGCACCTCACTAATCACCCCAAAAAACGCCAACATATATATCAGTCAAGGCATCCGAAATCTGCCCTATAAAGCTCTGCCTTATAGTATACTAGGAAACGGCCTCTTGAGACTGGTAAACTGTGTAAGTGAATGAAAATTTAGACAAACAAAAAAAAGGAAACTGAGTTGGGAGATCAAGAGGAATACCATGAAGATGCATGATAAAGGCAAAAATATCCACATAATGCAAGTTTGCACATTTAGGAATAGTATGCGTCAAAACTTATTTATCTCGCTTTATGATGGGTTGGAATAATTAAATTCATACTTTATACCTGTATAAATCCGTTCCAGCACACGTGGAACAGCACAGAATATTGTTGGTTTCAGCTCCCCAATGTCCTCAACTAATAATTTAACATCCTGAAGACAAAACTTTTAACTAATCAAGGGTCCTATGTCCATACAGCAAGAAAACAGTATATTTGGGTTGAAGCTTACCCCGCGCCAAAATCCAATTGAGGCACCATTAAAAATGAACAACTCTTCAATCACCCGGTCAAAGATATGTGCAAGGGGAAGATAAGACATATAAACATCATTTTCATGCAACTGCACAAAAATCATAAGGACAAAAACAAGTTAGAAAGCAATTACAATTAACATCTGTAAAAGGACAAGGTATAAGCATAACTCACCTGTTCATGCACACAATGAAGCAGTCGATTCACACCAGCAATAAGAGAGAGAATGCTTCTATTGGAGATCATTACCCCCTTGGGATCACCGGTTGTTCCACTGGTATACATTATAGTACATATATCTGCCTTTTCCTTCACTGGAAGATCAAACTGTTGACTACCTCCCTACAAGTACGAAACCATCAAACTTCTTAAGATTACAACACATGTCATTACCAGAAAAATAGAAGAATTCCAGTAAAGGATTAAACATGGAATAAAATTTTGGATAGCATAGCAAACTGTACAAAGAGCAGAAGTATCGTCTTATAAGCAGGTTATTTCCTTATGTCAAATAATTTTGATGCAAGTAAATGGTATCTGTTAAATGAACTTTGGCAGATTTCTTACACAGGAGAATGCAAATACTTATTTGCCTTTTTAATCTACCGACACCACAAGAAGGTATACTTGAGACATGAAAAATCATTTCACATTGACGAGACCTCAAATTTAAGGCTTACCAACTGCAAAAATTCATCCCAAGAATAGAATGCCAAACCATGTTTCTCCGCCACTTCTCTTTGTTCCGTGTTTACCTTGCCAAAGCTCACAATTGCTGCACATAAAAGAATGATATTGATCACATTGAGGAACATATTACATTAAATGGTGGATCTAGATGAGCCACAGGCAACTTACTTTTCAAGAATTTGGTTGAATTGGGGAAGGTCTTCAGCATCTGTAAAATAGAAGGATCTGGTATTAATTGCTTTATCTAGAAAAAGAAAATGCCAACACAAATATATAACAAAAGCTTCTGACAAACAGGCTCTTAGTAATGTAGGGCCAGGATGGGACAAGATATACGGCAACTTTATCACCCTTCTATAACCAAAAGAAAAAAATGCAAAATATTGCACAGGCTGCTGCCTTAGCCACTAGGCACACTTGTCAAACGTTTACCATAACAGTACACAACATCATCTTAAAAATAAGAGAACAACAACACCATCGTCATAACCCTCCACTCAACATCTTTAAAACAACTCAAGGATATGTACCTCTCCAATCTTTGTTTCCTCCACGAAAGCAATCTGAATTTCTGCATGACATAAAATGAATTCTACTGCACCAGCACCTAGAACAAGACAAAATTGTTACAGTTCGTAATCTCAATTCAGAAGAAAATTGAGTTAAGTTCTAAGAATATTATGATTAGTGCTAGTTAAGCAATCTTGTTGTGCGCATAAGAGAAAACTGTCAAAAGAGCCATAATAAACCAAAATGATTTCACACAATTAAAAGCAAGACACCTACCAAGAGTATCATATAAGGGAACGCAATAAATCCCATGAGCATTACAGGCCTGCAGAATATATGGATAAAGAATGAGAAATAACAAGACTTGTTACAAGTTGACTTTGCTAAAAGAAGAAAATGACAGAAAAGAGCATTGTGAATAAAAGTAGTTCCAAACCCAAAAAAAAAAAAAGAAGAGATATTTGAATGGATTGTACCTGCATACTGATCATCCACTCAGGACAATTGCCACCATAGATACCACAACGACGACCCTGCCAAGGACCAATCAGAAGCTCAACAATGAGTGCCAAAAAAGTTTATCTAATTTGCTATTTAAGAGCCCAACTATGCCTACAAACTAATGAAAGCTAAGCAGTGGAACAATCACGATTTTAGCAAACAAAAGGGAGCAGGAAAGAGAAAGTATCCACACAAGTTAAGAAAATGCAAGCGACTAGACTTAAAATTACAGCCAATTGTCTCAAAGCGGGAGTTTTTGATTCTAATAACTGTGGTGTTTATTGGAACAAACGAAGCTCAATCTTGAGTACAGAGTAAGCATAGTTGCCAAAAGAAAAAAGGATTCAATGACAATCCCTTTGATTTGCAAAACTTAGCCAGCATGAACCACTATTAACCAGCTACCATGCATAAAACTTGTGTTCTTCTTTTCTAAAGTATTTAGCCACTATTTCTACAAGTAAACGAACAAATAAAAGAGGATATGCAGAGCAGATTTCGTCATGTATACGCAGGTGAGGTACGCTGCTTTGGTAGAACCTGTAATTTGTTGACTACAATTTTAGACACAAAGTTATCTGTTATCTCTTTCCACCCTACAAGAAAAATAGCATTTCCTATTAAAGAAACATTGGATTTAGCCGTTCAACGATCTCCAAACTAAGTCGGTTGGACAAAATAAATTCGTGATTCGTACAACATTGATGGACGCTAAAATTTATACAGGATAAATGAACTAGCTTTGCAAAAACAAGTACACAATACCCCCTCAAAAACCATAACCTGTTCAGTAAAGAGCAAATAACAACTTAAAGTGAATAGTACAAAAAATCACAAACAATATAAATATCCACAGCTCCACATTTTCCAGCATAATATCACATGCCAATTAGTTAATTACCTGCTCAACTCCGCAGCTCCGAATCGAAGCCCCAACTTTCATAACAATTTCATATACTTCTTTGTAACTCTTCCAAACATATTTACCAGCCTGATTAAGTACACATCAAAACAACTCAAATTTGAACTCAAAAACAAAAAATAAATAGCAGTATAAACAAAATATAAACGTATAGAAAATGTAATTAACCGCGGATCATAAAGCTCGCACCTTTCCATCAACAATCTCACGCCGACCGAGCATCCTATTATTCGGATACTTCTCCACCGCCATACTACATCACAGATGTTTAAAAAAAAAAACTAATTCAATTTGATTCAAACTAAAAAGATGACAACTTCAACAATTGATCAGGGGAAAAAAAAAAAGCAGCCAAAATCAAACAAAAATCGCCACAAATCACCTCAAATCAACTAAAACACAATGACAAATGATCCAACGCGAATAGATCGCCAAAAGAGTAACTCGAAAAGTAAGAGATTGCCACAAACTCCAGTAGATTAAACGATCAATGACGTAAAATTACCGGAAAACATCCCAGCAACTATCGAGGCCGGGGATCGGCGGCGGGAAACCGTCCTCGGCGAAGACGCTCCGGTAAACGGGCCCCACCGAGGGGGGCCCACCATCGACCCCCTCCCTCCCCTTCTCCACCTCCACCAAGTACTTCATCTCCTCCGCCTCTTCTTCCTCCTCCTCCTCCTCCTCCCACTACTCTTCTACGCTCTTATATTATTATTATTGTTATAATAATAATGTAAATAAATATATATAACCCTCGCTCTCTCGATCGCTACTGTATTATTATTTTACATAAACGTTTATCAAGATGGGAACGAAATATAAAGCAGAGGGAGAAGTATATCTCACGGTGGCGTGTGTGGAGATAAGGAAAGGTTGGGGCTTTTTTTTAAAATAGCCCGTGGCTTTTTATATTTTACAAAATAATTTCTTTGTAAAATAAATTATAAAAATGGCGCTTATTCGCCACGCAGCGGGCTAGGGCGTGGGCAGTGTTTAAGTTGAACACGGTGAATGATTCACCGTGTTCAATACTATTGGACACGGTGAACCATTCACCGTGTTCAATACTATTGGACACGGTGAATCGATGAATCATTCACCGTGTCCAATACAACTATCAGGACTTAGCCATTTTGTCTAGGCTCTTACATTAGTATTGGACACGGTGAATGATTCACCGTGTCCAATACAATTGAACACGGCGAACCATTCACCGTGTTTAACTTAAACACCTGGCCCAACTTCGACCCGCATTGACGCGTACAATACGCGTGGCATTTTAGGGCTATTTTTACAATTTATTTTATAATAGAACTATTTTGTAAAATATAAAAAGCCAGGGACTATTTTCAAAAAAAGCCCGAGATTCGAAACGCTGCACGGTTGTCAAAGCGTCTGAAGCGGGTGGCGGAGAAATTGGACTCTTTTTTTTTTTTCCTCTTTTTTCTTTTCTTTGTTTTACATCTCTCGCGCTCGCTTTCTCGGTTTCTAGAACGCAATTCAGAGGAGTCGTCATCTTCGACTTGACTTTTTTTAGCTTAGTTTAATATTGTAATTGGTCTAAAGCTAAAATTGTATAAACATGTATTTTTATAGGTTTTGATGGGATAGTAGAATATCTATTCTAATCGATTTATCGAAATATGCAAAATGCAATATAACGAGGAACTTCTTATACAATTGGCCCAAGCAAGTCGGCTGGAAAGGAACATTAAGTTTGAATAAGGTGAATGATTCACCGTATTCGTGTTTTTAATAGTTATATTCTTTCGTTTTTTTTTCATAATGACACGATGAATCATTTACTGTATTTAGACACGGTAAATGAATTATCATGTTTAACTTATTTCATTATCTCCACCCATACTCTCATAGTGCTTACGTGGAACTTATATAACGGGAATAGAATCAAAATTATAATTATAAATTTGATAAATACATATATAAAAATAAATTTTTTGGGAAGATCAAATATAAAAAAAAAAATTCTGTTATGTATGAAAACAAATAGGATAATTTTTAGAGAAAACTTCAAAAAACCTTGTGTGATTTCGCGCTTTTTTATTTTAATATCCTATGGTTTAAAATGTATCAATTGTTAGCACCCTATGGTTTCACACTTTCTCACTTTAATGCCCTGTGATTTAAAGTGTATAAAGTTAGTACTCTGTGATTTTATTTTTGTATTAAGTTAGTACATGTGGTTTTATTTTTCTCTTAATGAAATATTAAAGTGAGAAAGTGCGAAATCATAGGGTACTAACTTGATACACTTTAAACCACATGATACTAAAGTGAGAAAGTGCGAAATCACATGGTACTAACTTGATACATTTTAAACCACAGGAACTAAAGTGAGAACGAGTGAAACCACAAGGGGGTATTTAAAGTTTTCTCTGATTTTTTTTTTTATGTAAAAGCTGGTCGCCGACGAGAAGAAGCGTGCCGAGACGGACACGTGGCGTCCATCTATCGGTTGAAGTACGAAGTTTGCTTCGACTGGCGCGGCATAGGATCGACGCGGGGTTTTACGCGCCTTAATCCAGGGGCGAAAGCAACAGGGCACCGACCTTGCGGGTGACGACTGACCGTTGGATGGTGATCTGACGGTTGGGAGATCGTGCAGTCTACGGTGTTTTAGGAAAGGTCCGGTTGGACTGGGTTCATCGTGAACCAGCTTTAGCTTTTAAAGGTATTCCAAATAAATAATAAATAATTTCATAAATTTTCTTTTAAAAAAAAAGAAGATAAAAATGTACATAAATTATCAACAAATTAATTTTATTATTCAATCTTTTAATTTGTTTGATTTCAATTAGTAAACGATATTAAAATTTAAGCTAATTACTTATTTTAATAAATTTGTAGTTATGAGAATTATAGAAATTATGCCATTTAAATCTCGTCGCACTCAAAATTTCAAGTCAAAATAACGTTGGCCGACTCAAATTAAACAAATTACAAGAGTCGACAGTAAAATCAAAATTTCGATAGATTAGATAGCGAATTCAAAATGCTCCATAGTTTAGGAGAGTTTTGCACGTTTTTATCAAAAAAAAAAATTAGAACTAAATAGTAAAATCTTGGGTTTGCACTTTGCTTCTTGTTTCAATTAATAATCACTTATACCAAAATTTGCTTTAATTTGGACTCTAGCCCATAACAATGGTAATTAATTATATATTATTCAATAAACTATGATCATATAAGTTAAATAAAATTTTTCTGTAAACAACCAAGTTTCATAAGTATATTATTCAACCAACCACTTACTCAACCCTAAAGGGCCTACATCATTCTAACCGTACAGCTCTCAATCCAATGGCCGAAAACTTGGTAAGCCGATGACTTGGTCTATTAATAACATTGTAGACTAGTTTTTATATATATATATAAAGAGAGAGAGAGAGAGAGAGAGAGAGAGAGAGAGAGAGAGATATGGTGCTTGTAAAAGCGTAGTCTTTGTTTATTTTTTAGATTAGATCTAGGACTTTGATCATTTTCATCCGTTAAATTATACTATTCAACCAAC
Organism: Aechmea fasciata; assembly: GCA_025177825.1. Lineage (NCBI taxonomy): Eukaryota > Viridiplantae > Streptophyta > Magnoliopsida > Poales > Bromeliaceae > Aechmea > Aechmea fasciata. The sequence continues at coordinate 6,695,437 of CM045928.1, read as the reverse complement.
CACCCACTTAACCCAAAAGGCCGCACATCATCCTAACCGCACATCTATTAATCCAAGGACTAAAAACTTATAAGCATCAATGACTTGGTACTTTTAAAAGTATAGGAGCTCAATTCTATAGCATGTCATGTTAAATAAATATATAATAGAACAGTTATATAAGTTACATATATAGTATAATCTAACGGATCAAAATGATCAAAGTCATAGATCTAATGGTAAAAAATTTATAAATACCAAGTGCTTGGTGCTTTTATAAGCACCATAGCCGGACTCCTAATATTTAGTCCTATTTGAAATAGTGGCAAAAATATTGAATTCAAATTGATGCAAAAGAGAGGGAATTAGATGTGGGTCGACCGTGCGATTTATTGATTCCGCAATTAATAATTTGTTTTTTTTAAGAAAAGAGAGAGAGAGAGAATATTCAATTCGAATAAAATAAAATCAAATCAAATCAATTAATAACGTATTGGAAAAACTGTGTACTTTTATTAGTTGCGTCCCGTTCGTGGAATGTTGACCCAAGTTTCTTTAAAGACGACAACGTGGTGACAACGTTGTTTAACTGGCTCCACCCACCCAATTCCATGTACAGTGCAAAAATTTATTATTAATGAAAAAGTTTACGGATACCGATCGTTTTTAGAGCAAGTGGCAAAAAATTTGATGGTTGGTATCAAAAATTCAAATTCTAGTTGATTCACATTTTCAGCTTACGGGGTAGCGTGTTATCTATCTCTCTTAAAAAAAAAAAAAGTTTACGGAGTTTTTGATTCAAGATTGAAGTAAGAATAAAAAATAGAGTTACATTGTACTGAAATAAAAAATAAAATGGCAAATAATTTAAAAATATTTGATTGATTATTACAATAAAAATCAAAATAAATATTTAAATTTTGAGATTTTGAGAGAGTTTTGGTTGAGAAAGAGAAGAGTGATGAAGGGAGAAGAAGGGTAGGTGTTTGTGAGAGAGAGTTTTGAATGGTTTATTCTGGAATAGGCAAATTCAGAATGCAAAGCCGGATTGTGCTATAATGGAGATCGAAATTAGATTTCTGTAAAACAAACAAGAAGTTAGTCTTTGAAGGGGACGTGGTCGTTTAGTGTTGAGCAATACCTTCCATCGAATCAGAAAGTGCTCTTACTGTTGAGATACAAGCGTGTACTGAAGCGATCAAGTGGCTTCTAAATAATCGGCCAAATATCAAGTGCTCAAATTTATATAGATTCGACAGCTATCATTCGTTCCTGCTTGTATAAGGAGGACCGGCATTTCCTGATTTCACTGCAAGTAGCAGAGCGAATTACTTTGCTTCGATGCCTTTTGGAGTCCAATAATAATATTCTTATAGGTGGTCTTTTAGATATAGTTTATTTTCGTAATGTGTGGATAGACTAGCTAAATGGAGCCTTGTTCTCTTGTTGACCTTCTTTCAAAGAGTTTGAAGAGCCTGTGACCGGTTATCCTTATGGTGTTCTTTTCAAAAAAGAAAAAAAAAAAGAAGAAAAAACAACAACTATCAAAATGAATAAATTTTATTTCGATTGAATAGTCTAAGGTGAACCAAATAAGCCTCTAAATCTAATGATCCCATCGGATTTCCGGATGAGGGGCTAAGTCGTGTTTATAAAGCTTTTTTTGAGATTGCGAGGAACAAAAATGATCTATGCTAAAATAGAAAATTATCTAAACATGTTTGATTTTCAGAACATGTGAATAATAATCGAATATAGAAAACTAAAAACATTCTCTTGATTTTTGAAAATGAATTGAGTTTTTGGAAAACTCAAACAGAAATATCAACTATCAAGCCCTTGACACTATAAAATTTTACTTTATGAAAAACAAGTTTTGACTTCTGAAAAACTACAGAAAACCTATTCTCAGCATTCCGCATATGAGGAAACTAAAATTATTTTTTAAAACATCATGTTAGAAACTTTATTTTCAAAAACCACAAGTTTTGAGAACATCGTGAATTTATTTTTTGAGTTTTCAATTTTTATCTTCGTTGCCTGAATAAATTGTACAGATTGAGTTAAAATATAATTTTTAGTTTTACATATTCGTTCTCCATGTTCACTTACATGCGGTAAGAAACGACGATGAAAAAATACCATGTTTGTTTCTATACGTAATATTACGTTCCGTATATTACGATATATTTTCTGTAGTTTCATCAGAAAACACAAAAACATATCCCTATATGCTTATTCTCAACTCTATTCTATATAATAGCGTTAGATAGAACTCAATACCAAACTAAACCTCAGCCATCCCGGCGAGGGCACGATCAAGCGTGCGCAATTTCTGCACGGCTCAGGTTGCACACGAGCTTAAACAGTACAATTTACTGTCCTTTGTATAGAATCATAGAGGTATAATAGAACATTTACTAGAACATTTACCGACCCTAAAAGAAAATCTTCTCTTGCACAAACGAGAAAAACATAATAAGAATCAGAATAACCAATCTGACGGTTAGAAATCAGATACCGGTACAATGTGCATAACAGAGAGAACATTATCCAATTCCATCATACTGGTTGTTAATGAGGAATATGTATCAGAAAACAATTCAAAGTAAGACACCTCAAGCTTTTCTTGCAGCAATTTACATATGATTATTACGATTGAGAAAACACAGGTAGAGCAGCTGCGGGTAGCAGCAGCAGTATCAAAAGTAAGGGGAAAAAAAGCTGAAAAGGTGAATACACTGTACAAGAAATCACAAATAAGTGTATCTTATATATATATATACACACACACACACACCAGAAAGCAAATAGTCTAAAAGCAGCTAAAATTGGCTCCTGGGTCAGCATTTTTTCGCCTTTTTTTTTCCTATTTAAAGCATCAATCAGCTCAGTATTCTGACCAGATTTACTCGTAAAGAGCTATCCAACAGAAGGACCATCAGCCTGAGAAGGAGCTAATGGACATGCGGCCGGAAATTCGTGTTAACAATGAACCAATACATAACCCACTTCAAGTTGCAGAGTGTGTACTTTAGGGCCTTTGTCCAGTTTTCCTGCTTATTGAAGCTTTGGGTGATAGTGTGATTTTCCACTTTATCGTTTTCGATCCTATGAAAATGAGATTGAGTCATTAGAAAACAATTTGTCAAGAAAATATATAAAAAAAAATCTAACAGATAAGTAATGCAGCGCAAAGTATATTCTCTTTAATAGAGAGCTAATCTGCCCACGGGAATAAAAATGTTGCTACTGTAAGTTAAAAATAGATATAGGATAATTGCATTTTCGTAAGACAACAAATCCATGATAAGTTCTTCTTTCTTTCAAAAGATAGAGGCCTGAAGATAGTATTGTTTCTCATCTTGGAAGGGGTTTTTTGTTCTGATGAATATTAGTGTCTTAAAAGTGTACATTACAGATGCTTTATTAGAGAATTTGTTCTGTAACTCTCATATAATTTAATGTCGAACTGAGGCTTCTGCTAAATTTCCTCGCAATATCTCTCTTATTTCAATTCCTCTCTTGTTTCTCCAAAAAGGAAATTATCGTGGCTGAATAGCAAGACTTCAATGTATTGAATTTCCTAAGTCAAACTGTGTGAAATCCACAGAAAGAAATTACAAGCACTTAATAGGATAGTAAAATAAACAAAACCAAATCAACTTCGCATGAAGGTGTAACAGGTCTGCAAACTGCAACTAATCGATTTAAGTCGCCTAAAATTCGACTTAAAAGAGTCCTCACCTGTAAGGGAGTTTGAAACATTTATCTAGTGGAATATTGTTTTCTAGATCCCTTGTATGCGCAAACTCGGCAAAATCTTTCAGGCATGTTAAGTATAATGTCATTGCTTTGTCGTAGCGGGTGCTCCAAAACAAATTCACTGGACCAAACCTGAAAAGAGAAGATTTTCCTTTTTCTTAAAAAAAAAAAAAGCTAACAAAAAGGGAATTGATCTCAAACAAATCAAATAAATAAGAACATTTCAATTACCCAAAAAAACAAAGGAAAAAAGGATTCTAATATTAAAAGACATATATATATATTTTTTAATATGAAAATCAATTTCAGTTCCCATTATTTTGATCCTCTCTTAACTGGGCATCCTTTTCACATGACAATGCCATAATTACATGTGAACTGATATATTCACTGCTTAGATCCATCTCCTTTGGTAAGAAAAGGATCCAAGTGGCACCTGTGCTGGCGCATGTCCACCACACCATCTAATCCATAAAGCTAATCTTCAATGTCAATAACCTTTTAGCTCCAATATACAGATTATAACAGCACTACATCAACACCATGTCTGCTGTCGGTCAAATTAGATATTATTGTCCAGCTCATAATAGATTAGTAGCATCTTCTCTGGAGTCTCATTTCTACAATTTACTACTTTCAGGTGCAAGACAATGAACATTATCTAAGTCATCGCTTTCCGGCTAATTATGCGAGGTAACTCATTCTTGGTGCATAATTTTATAGTTTCAAAACAAGGGAAAACCAGATCACCTATTAATAAAATATAAGCTGATAGAATATTGGAATTCATATAGAAGTTAAAAAGCACCTGCTGATGAAAGAGAACAAAGTATCTTTATAACAACAGAGACAGGAGGGAAATGCCACAAAGGGAGCTTACAATTCATATGTGTTGTTGTTAGTGTCCATAATTCGCGGATAACTTCCCATCGGAAGAATCTTAATTCGATATCTAATGGAAATTAAGGAATTCCAATGTCATATCAAGGTAATATTAGCTTTTTGGCATGCACAATATAGAATAGAAATAATGTAGAACTTTAGTGCTGGAAAAACTTAGAAGCTTCGAAAGCATTCATTCATCTACAGAAAACAAAGCATAACAACACAATAATGTAGTAATGAGCAAGATTGCAAATTTTTTCAACACACATATGAGATTACCAACAACTATTAGACTAAACATCGAAATTCCCAACCCGGGTGGAAAAGAGAATGTGATAATTATCACTAAAATATAGCTTACCACATGTTTTGTTCAAGAAAGATGCTATAATAATTAAGTGTTTGAAGGCTTGCACAACTAAAAAGATCAAAGAACGAAAGGCAAATTTAAATTACAAGTTACTCTATCTAATGCCTCAACACTAAAACACCAATTATTATTCCACTAATAAACTTGATCACTAACTGAAAGGCTCTGTCAAACTATCAGTACAGATGAACAAACTAGAAATCAGATCAGCAAATGACTTTTGAGGGATTATAGCAATAGCACTATTAATGAAGTGAAACACATCTTCACTGGTACAAAAGAAAAACTAGAATCATTATGGTTCCAGTGGCTTATATAATTACTGCCGAACACAAATAAAGACAGTTGAGAAATGATTATCAGTCTGAGGATACGGGAATTTTGGCCGAAAGTATTGAGCCATAGTGTTCAGAAGAAGGCATGCCTGGCCCCACGCAGCATTTATCTCATCCCATTCAACCTAACAAATAAAAAATTGATAGGCCAAGTATGCAACACCAAAACAAATAAATAGCTTAATAAATAAAAGAAGAAGGGCAAGTGAAAGCAAAAGGTCTGTTTTTTGACAACTGTAAGTTTGATTTAAGCCTTACAAGTATGCAAAACTTTTAAAAGTACATAACTAAAAAATCAACCAAAAAATGGTTAACAGCTGATGATAAATTTCAGATTTTATTAGTTGAATCACTAAGTACCCAGTCAATCCTTCACAGATTATTTTGTGAACCTATTAATTTACTGCATTAGTCAACTCTATAAATTCTGTACTTCTCATTGATCGTTTGAGATAGTAAATAAGCTTAGTATCATTAGCTGGAATATCTGGAGTCTATTTATTAAGTTCTCCTACCAGTTCGGATTGAATACCATAAAGGCAAATGTAAGTAATTTAATTCATGAGCAATCCTATAAAAATAGTTCTAAAAGAGCGGAACAGCAAGGTCAATGACTAGTATTTGGTATAGAATTTTTGTACCGGAGACATAGGAAGGCGGCCAAGACGGAAGTTGTTTATAGTTCCGAATTCTCCAGCATGTGTAATATGAAAGGCATTTTCGAGCACATTCGTACGCTTTAGAAGCTCCAGATGTGCTTGGGAGACTTCTATCTTAGCAAAAATTGCATCTCTCTCTTCCTGCACTTAACACACTTAATTTTCCACAAAAGATGGTGAAGTCAAAAAAGAAAGCAGAAAAAGGGGAATTTCGCCCTTCCAACCTCTAAGATCACATGTTAGAGTTGGTTCGCATTACAGAGATTATAGTCAATCAGCATATAATATATTAAGAGTCAAGTTGATATGAAGGTCATTGTCAAAAATTCATAAGGATCTCATGATCTTAAACTTCAGTAGAAATAGTACACTAAGAATTGTACCCAGAGAACAAACAAGAGTATTCTTTTCACTGACTTGAGCTAATGACTGGGTAAAAGTACAGAAGCAAACATTGGCTCGGATAAAAGATCATCTTCTGATAGAATTGTACAGATTGCTACCTATGATAATTTTCAAACAATTAAAAGAGGTCGTAAATAAAAGGGGGCGAAAGGGGAAAGCAAAACCTGCTCAGTGGTAATATGCCATGATAACTGGGAACTTTTCTTTCTTCACACTTGGCCCTTGAAAGACTCTAGGTGTCCCAAATTGTCTTATGATAGGTGCAATACATTGCATAGTGATCCAAGAGTTTTTTCTCAAATGCACAGAAAACAGTGCATCAAAGCTAATACATAAGAAAAATACTCCCAAATAGCATCGGCATCTACAATGTACAAAATTGTGCAAAGCTCTCCGGGAAGTGAATTACAATGTCAATAAAGAAGACTTCACACAGATACAGATGCCTGCTTCAATTTCTATGCTCAAGGGTAGTGACCAATCAAAAAACCATTATACAACATTCTACCACAGGAATACATTACAGAACAATTGACTGTTGTTAAGAGTGCTAAGCTTGTAAAAAGATAAGAGCATCTAAACACTACAAAAACAAAAGCTGAATGAAACAACATACATGCCACAGAGAACAGAAAACAAACCACACAACAAGGAGCAATTTGAAAGAAACAAGGACAGTTTATATATAATTACCTGATGTGAGATTAGCTGGAATTGGAAATTGTTGAATTCATGCCAATACCTAATTAAGAGATATAATACATTCAGAATTCTTGTTCAAGAGAAAAGACATAACTTACATTTGTGGAAAATCATGCAAACGTAGAATGACCACTAAAAGTTTTAGTGAATGATTTTTTAACCCAACGAGCTGATTACAGGTACTGACTGGAAACATTAGTTATTCCATAAGTTGCATGCTATAAGGTAAATTGTGCAAAATGTAAAGAATGTGATGTCTAGCCTTTATTGATTGGTAATAAGGAACTGAACACAAAAGAAAACATCAAATGAGCACTAAAATGAATGATGAGAGGAAGCACAATAGGTGCGTTATAAAGGGAGTGGGAGTGTAGGGCTGAACCGGCTTTGATCTCACCAGCAGTAGAGTTCACTTGAAGAGTTGTCCTTCGGAAGCAGGAACATAGAACTAAAGGAATTATTTAGTTTAAGACATGCTATTGAACCATATGATGCTAATTCAAAGCTTGTTTAAGTTACAGGTTCGATGAATAGAATTAGAACCAAATGTGCTGAATAACAAGCTACTGCAAGTTCATCCCCACTAAGATTGTACTGATTATACAGTTTTGTACAGATTCACCATATCTCCATGTCATGACTAATTGGCAGCAAAATATTCATCAAACAACTGGGAAGGGGGTATAGATAACTGAGATTGTCTAGATTCTATATCAAGTAGAACTAACAGGCATTAAGATAGGGTAGGTGTAAAACAATATCTTTTCTTTGAAATCAAAAGTTTAGCATAAAAGAATGCGAATTGACTATGTAAAACCAACTGCATCATGTGCAGAACCTTACTCCAGTATTTCTTGCTTTTGTTGGGGCGGTCAATAAAAAGAAAAAAAGAAAGATGAAATGGGGCACATGCATGAGTTACAAGGAGTACCAACCTTTCCTCCAACTCATTAAAAAGCTTGGATTTTGTTTCAAGATCTTTCATCTCAGCATTAACTTCTGAATGCTGCCTATCAGTTTCTTCAATTGCAGCTTGAAGTTTCCTTTCTTCTTCGTCGATCTTGAACAGTCCAAAGTATAACAAAAATAAAATATAAAAGAGATGTAAGACTGATTTAATTGAATTTGCTACAAAACTTTATACTTCAGTAAAGGATTTGACCCAATACATTCTGCCATAAATAAATTATTCAGTCATTTTTGTTCTTTTTTCAAATCAAAGTATCAGTTTTGGGATCAGTTCACACAAAAGATGGACTAAAGAATATTTTACTTAACATGTAACCCAGAGAATCTTGTTACTAATGCAGTAAAAAACCTAAATCCACATTTCATGTGGAATAACAGCCTGCAAAAATATAGAAAGCATAAATTTTGTGGAAATTAATACCTTCTCTTTCTCCTTTAGAAAGTCAGCGTCGCTGAGAACATTATAAGACTCCATCTCCAACCGTTGAAGGCATGTTTCATAAGCTTTTGTGTCTCTATTCACATCTTCAACCTCCTTATCAATCTTATCTGACAACACCCGCATGCATTCCAAACAAAGAGGTTGCTCAACCTATCAGATACCCCCCCAAAAGAAAAACCACATTTGTCAAGCATGCTACAATGGATACATTCAACAAATACAGATGCCTACAAACTCTTTTTGCCATTTTACAGGATAACATTCAAGCTATAAACTGAAGCAGATACAGATACACAGAAAATGTGTAGGAAAGAGAGTAAATTTGAATTTTTTTTGTTAACAAAAAAAGGAAATGCGCATAAAGACCCCCTGCACTATATATCATGTTGAAATAGATCTCTCAGATTAATCTTTTTTAATCGACACATCCTCAACCTTCAACATTTTCAACAAACTCCCCTATTCAACTTACAAAATAAGGCCCAAAAAAAATGATAAAAGATCGAGAAGGTGCTAACGGAAATAAAGAAAGGGACAATTACAAAGCAGCTAGTAGTGGAGGGGGTCTTTGTACATGTTTATCATGAAGATATATGACAACTAAGAAACTAACCTCACCTGAGTTTGAGAACTAGCGATCTCAAATGCGCGCTTCAAGACAGTCACACTAGAGTGGAAGCCAGTGTTATTTGCTGGCAAAGTGCTAGTCTGGTTCGAACAAGAAGCTTGTGATTGGACCCCGACTCCGTCAGACGGGAACTCGCCCTTGTACATAGAGGCAGCAGGCGGCGGCAACACAACATAGGACTCTTCCATGGCTTTCGTAGTCTGGCCAGCCTCGTGTTGTTGGGCCCCGCTTCGCGGGCGAGGAGGGATGCCGTGGATCAGGGCCTTGTTCCTCGATAACATGACGAATGAATGTTCCATCCCGGAAGATCCTAACACACTGCCCTGGAACGCAGAGGCTTGCATTCCTGCATGCAGAAGTTAACACAACTGATGAAGCTCTATGAAATAATCAACATTAAGATCGCAAGGGAACAATGTCGGCGTGTCCTCCACTTCAAGGCAGAGGCTTTTTGAATTTAGGTAACTAGCTCATAATTACTAAATTTTAAGATGATAAAATCAAAATTTTTCAAAATCCAGGTATCCTATATCTAAAAATCTAAAAATGCACAATAATTCAGGTAAGTTGCTATCTTTTACCAGTGAATCGGATATCAGAATGGTAAAATTCCGACTCAAAACACCCAAATTTGCTCTACAGAATACACAAAAAGCATGAGTTGCATAATTCGAACACAATCAACTAAATAAATATACGGAATTGAAGAGTAATGCAACCAAATTCAACGAATTGATCACTCTCAATCAATTATACGAGATTAGATCGATTGAAGCGATCGTATATCGTCGGGGGAAACCCTAACCGGATCGAGAAGGGTCGTTGAAGAACTTGTCGGCGTAGGATTCGACGCCGACGACGCACAGAGCGTGGCGACAATTTTGGCAAACCCATCTCGGGAGATTGGGATCGACCGCTAAGCTCCTCCCTTTATCACCTCCTCCTCCTCCTCCTCCTCCCATTCCAACTCCTCTCGTTTCCGTTTTCGTCATCTTTGCAGGAACCTTTTTTTTCCCCCTTTTTTGTTTCCTCTTTTTTTCCTGGTTTTATTTATTTTCGATCGCGGGGTTGATCTTTGGTAGAGTTCTTAAACAGTTTTGGGTGCGCACGCTAGTTTTGGATCTGAAATCGTTTACCAACTTTCGTAGGATCCGAGTTTTAGGAATTTTTGCACGAATGACCCCCAAAATATATGTATTCCCGTTTTTCGTTAAAAAAAATATTTTAGCCGGAACAAACATTACATTTTAAAGTGTTAGCGTAAATGGATCAGCATCCTACTCTGTGGCGAGAGATCATGTGGGCCGAGTCATATTTACAATGGCGTGAGGCTGGATTGGACCCAGTCATGTTCGAAGCGACGTGATGAGCCGAGTCACAATCAAAACTCGTAGCGCAGTTTCTATACGCTTTAAGTGAATTAGTTGTATATTTCTAATAGTTTGAGCTTTTGAGATTAATGATTAGCGCCAGCAATCTTACATAAAGTGTTTGGTTTGCATGAAAAAAAAAATCAGCAATATTTATTTGGTTGAGAAAAAAATAATTCACATTTATTTAATTTGATTGAAAAAAAAAAGAATGTAAAAATTTTACACAGTTTTCGCTTTTCTTTGTAGAAACAATGAAAAACGAAAACTTTAACCTTTTTTCAAATTCGTAAAAATATTTTTTTTATGTTCAATCAAATAAGTAAAAAAAAAATATTTTTCATACCGAAAATAATTTTTTAGTTCGTTTCACACAGAATCAAAAGCCCAGTTAGGTGCGGCAAAAAATTCGAATCCCAATCAAATCTGTGTCGGATACTTGTTAGGGATAATGAATACTCACTGCATCAGAACCCGACCCTGATCCCCAATCCCAGTCCCAGTTGAAATAGGAAGACCCTCTTTTATACTAAATTTGAGAAAAAAAAAATTAAAAATTATCCAAACAAAATTTTATAGTGTAGGAATTATAAAAAAAGGTAAATAGTTGAGTAGTGTTTTTAAAAAAAAAAAAAAAAATAAAAAAGTGTTTGTCTCTGAAATTCTCCCGATCCCAGAACCGGTACTAGATCCTCCTCGGAAAGTGCGTCGGGATAGAAAGCGGTTCAGATTGATGACCCTCGAGAAATGCGCCCTTCTGATCTTCAAACGATTCGATCGGCGAGGGATCAAACCGATCGGGTTCGAAAGCTCTATTCTCACTTCGGTTCGGCGGAAAGAGCCGAATAAAAGACAAGTAAAAGATCAAGCAAAGTAAGAGCCGAATGGCTAGAAAAAGTCTTAAACAGTCGGCCCGGATCAGCAGAGTAATGATTTATATTGAGAAAATACACTGGGGAATACAAAGGATAGACTGTAATCCTCAAAAGTGATGCCCAAAGGGCAGACAGACTCTAAAGATTACAACAAAGAGCGGAGTGATGCCACCGAAGGCAGACAGACTCCAGGAGTGATGCCCGAAGGGCAGACAGACTCCAAAATTCTAGGTTACATGCTACTCCTAGGAAAGCAGTAAATGCAGGCAAGAAAGATGCGGTAGCATACGGGTGGTCTTTTGTGCGCGGGGCAAAGACCCTATTGCGAGCTTCAAAGTTTCTATTTATAGCTGCATTATTGGTTGGTTGAAGGGAGGAAGTGGTTGTAACCATCATCGTGGAAGTTACACTAACTTCTCATGGAAGTTACGCCCTGTGGAAGTTACACTAACTCCCGTGGAAGTTACATTAACTTCTCATGGAAGTTACGCTCCAATCTTCAACCGTTCCCGCTTCTTGTCCTTCAGCGCCTTATTGCCGACTCGGTGTACCACGTGTTCTTATTATCTCATACGTGGGTTAGGTCGGCTCAATTTTGGTATCAACAATGCCCCCCCAATAGTCTTTCGAATGAACATTCGGATGACTATTGGTGCCAAATCGACTGCTCAGCCGAGACCCAAACTTTATTTTCGCTGGTCTTGGTCGGCTTAAAGAAAACGGCTCTTTATAATCTCTGCGCATATATCTCGCTTTATCAACCGATTTTTTTTTACTCGATCGGTTCGACTCTTCTTGAACCGAATGTTCTTCTATCAAGAATTTTCTCCTTGAAGAAAGTGGCTATACTCTCGCTTCATCACGATTCTTCACTTTCATCCGATTGGCTCGCTTCTTTTGAACCGATCGTTCTTCTAGCAAGGATTTCTCCTTTCCTTTACTTTGATTTTTATATCGGCTCCATTGCAGCCGATCATCCTCACTTTTCTTTTGGAATTGCTCATATTGGGCAACTCGAACACCTAGATCAAATAGGTTAGCAAAATGCTTATCTTCAAAATGGTCTTTTATCTTAAAATGTAGACCATTTAACGCCATTTTGGCGAACTCTGATTCCGGCATTCTCGTAAAGCACCGGATTTTGGCTATTTTGAAACGATTCAAATACTCTTCGACCGTTTCACCTGACTTTTGTCGGTATAAAGCCAAATCGGCGACCGATATTTGTGACTCCGACCTATAAAATTGCTTATGAAATTTTCTTTCCAATTCGTCCCAATCTTGGACGGAATTGGCTGATAAACTTGTATACCAAATAAACGCCGTCTTAGTTAACGACGTGTGAAATAATCGAAATTTTAAAAATGAGTCACCGCTTTCACATTGGGCCGTGAACCTGGCTATACGCTCGACAGTATTCTCAGTCTCATCGCCTGAGAACTTGTCGAATTTCGGCATTTTCCAATTTGCCGGATACGGATGCTCCACGTCGATGTTCGCGGGATATGGAGATCTAAATACGGGCCGCACTGCCGGCCTTGCGCCAACTCCGAAAGTATTTCAGATGACTTCTTCAATTGCGTATATTTCATTATTGTTTCCCCCTGAGAATATGTGCTTGTACTACATTCGGTCCTTGCGGTAGACCGAAATTCGGTGTAATAGGGTTAACCCCTTGCATATTGGGAGCCTGCCCCCCAGCTCTAGCCCCTATATTTTGGGGTTGGTAAGCTGGTAAAAGAGGTAAACCCGATGTAATCCCCGACTGCGGGTCGGCGTTTATATTCGCTGACCTATAAACAGTTTGAGCCGCCGGCGTGACTGGATTTTGTTGCACCGGCGCATTTAGGGGCCCTTGTTGCCCTTCATAAGGTTGCTCGTTTCGGATAAATAATTGTCTAATTCGAACAATATTTTCATTATAGGCCGTGATGGCGGCCAGCACCGCGTCTAGTCGAGCGGTACTTTGATGGATATTTTGATCTAAAGTTTGCAGAACTCGGCTCATCTGGCCGAGTGCCTGAGTTAGACTCGGCTTTTGATAAGCCGACTGCCCACTAGTCTCGCCTCCAACAGGTAGCACCGCCTGATTCTCATTCGTATTTTCGGCGCTACTAGCTTGGTCATTCCCTGAAGGCGTAGGAATGACTCTATTCCGGAGATTAATAGCAGTATCGTCAGCCATATGAAAAAGTTTCGATTAGGAAAACCTGAGTGTGTCCCACCGGGCGTGCCAAAATTGTTTGTCTCTGAAATTCTCCCGATCCCAGAACCGGTACTAGATCCTCCTCGGGAAGTGCGTCGGGATAGAAAGCGGTTCAGATTGATGACCCTCGAGAAATGCGCCCTTCTGATCTTCAAACGATTCGATCGGCGAGGATCAAACCGATCGGGTTCGAAAGCTCTATTCTCACTTCGGTTCGGCGGAAAGAGCGAATAGCCAAAGACAAGTAAAAGATCAAGCAAAGTAAGAGCGAATGGCTAGAAAAAGTCTTAAACGATCGGCCGGATCGTAGAGTAATGATTTATATTGAGAAAATACACTGGGGAATACAAAGGATAGACTGTAATCCTCAAAAGTGATGCCCAAAGGGCAGACAGACTCTAAAGATTACAACAAAGAGCGGAGTGATGCCACCGAAGCGACAGACTCAGGGGAGTGATGCCCGAAGAGCGACGGACTCCAAAATTCTAGGTTACATGCTACTCCTAGGAAAGCAGTAAATGCAGGAAAGAAAGATGCGGTAGAATAAGGGTGGTCTTTTGTGCGCAGGGGCAAAGACCCCTATTGCAGGCTTCAAAGTTTCTATTTATAGCCTGCATTATTGGTTGGTTGAAGGGAGGAAGTGGTTGTAACCATCATCGTGGAAGTTACACTAACTTCTCATGGAAGTTACGCCCTGTGGAAGTTACACTAACTCCCGTGGAAGTTACATTAACTTCTCATGGAAGTTACGCTCCAATCTTCAACCGTTCCCGCCTTCTTGTCCTTCGTGCGCCTTATTGCCGACTCGTGGTGTACCACGTTTGCCTATTATCTCATACGTGGATTAGGTCAGCTCAATTGTGGTAACAACAAATAGTATAAAAAGCAAAAAAAAATATAAAATACAGATTAAATTTTTTTTTTTTTTTTCAACCGCATCGATCCTTGTTCTCTAGACTGGTCCATTAATTTTCTATCAGTCCAGTATTTTATTTTAATTCTAAGACATAATTTTTTTTTTCTTTTCCCTTTTTTCTTTTTATATGTGAAAGTACTTGTAAAATTGTTGACAGCGTTGTCTCTCTCTGTATGGTTAGTAAATTGACCATTTCTACCAAATTTAAGTACTAGTCCATAAAAACTATACGCTTCCCCTTGACTTAGGTCTCCATGAACTGTTTAAAACAAAAATTATACGCTTCCCCTTGACTTAAGTCTCCACTGCAGTTGTTTAATTTGTTTTCTCTACTTAAGTTAAAAACAAAAACAGTAACTCTGTTTTTCTGGGTTTTAGGGAAAAAAAAAGTTTTTTCATGTGCACGCGCGTATTCCGCAAAAAGGATTAAGGGTTAAAACTATTGTAAGTTTGTATTTGAATATAATCACTACCCACAAGATCAACTATCAATTAATCTTAATTAACTTAACCCGAGACAGTCGATCATCTTTTCATGAACTGCCGTTTCTCATGTGCAGGATTGCTTACTGGCAAACAAACGGAGCTTAAATATTTGTACTTCGATCGGTTCATGCACTTTGAAAATTAAACAATTTTAGGTGGGGAGTAATCGGGAGAAGGAAATCAGCGAATATTATTGCTATTTCATGGGTTATTTTGTTAGAACAGAATAGAAAAATTTTCAAGAACTTGCGCGTGTATAGAGACATGTGAGAGATTTATTTTATGTAGTCTCAGTTTTTTCAATTTTTTTTTTAAATCAAGCGGAAGCCCGGTTGCTTTTATCTAATGCTAAATTCACTTACTTAATGAATGAAGTGGTAGCATACTATATTTTCTCAAAAGAAAAAAAAAATCTTAATTAACTTAGAGAGAAAAGTTCTCTTTGTACTGTAACATCAAACGTATAGAAAGAATATGTATATATGCTTATACCTAAATTCATTCTCATATATGTAATGAGATTTAATTTACAGTGTAGCATACTCAAATCATCTATCTTCATTCAAAAATGCTATGGAATCTCTAAATTAACATGATAACACTTCTCTAAATGTAAATGTGTACATCCACATATAAGTTCATCTTCTTTTTCCTTTTCTTTTTTGCGAACCTATTTTCTATTTTGACTATAACTAATTTCATTTACTTAGTGAATAAAGCATGCGTGCTCCCTTTCTCTCAAAAAAAAATAAAAAGAAAAAACATCTGAGAGGATCACCACCACCTCAACAGTTAATTCTCCGGGATGCTCTCCAGCGCCGGCCTCCACGGATCTCGACACGCCGCGCGCAGTCGACAACCCTTGCTTCTGCCCAGTTCCCGTGCGACGTGCTCGACGTCTACGCAATCGGCGGAGAGCTTAGAGAGCAACTGGGCAGCCTCCTTCTTCGTCATGACCATCTTTATTCTCGTCACTCGCTTCTCGCGACCGTCCTCTTCGACGTCGGAGCAATCATCTGGTCCATAGATCTGGTTCAATGGAACCACAACACCATGCGATCTACTCTTTGGCCTCTTTGGTTCATGAGAAATTAAACAAGCCATGCAATTCCCCATGAGAGAGAAAGAGAGAGAGAGTTTTTGAGTTTTAGGCTTGGTGAGGGGAAATGAATGCATGTGGTGGGTTATATATATATAGGGAGATGAGTGAGGAATATTAATTAGAAGTGAAGTAGTTTATAGTAATTAGCTTCGTGTAGAGTAAATTGCACGTTTGGTCCTCAAAACAAAACTGTTACACTTCATTACTCAAATTTTAATTTATTATAATTTATAACTCCAACTTTCATAATTATTATAATTAAATTCTATAATCTAATTTAAATGACTAAAAATTTAAGTTAAAAATTATAATAAATTATGAAATTATTATTTAACTAATACGCGACATAATTAAGACACGGTTTAGTACTAGTGTAGACTTTGACGGGTCTCAGGGTGAAAGACCCATTGACGCGCCGGAGGGTCAAGGACGGTTAAGGTGATGGTGATGCCCCCCAAAAGGCTATGTTTTGCTTGATTCATAAGTAAGAGTCCTACTGCTATGCTATCAATAAGACAAAGACTCTCGATTGTTAAGTTTTTCGCCGTTAGATTCATTCCTTTGATGATTTTCATCCGTTAGATCATACTATTCAACCAACCACCCACTTAATTCTAAAGGGTCCACATCATCCTAACCGCATATCTCTCAATCCAATGGCTAAAAACTTGATAGCACCAATGACTTTGTGCTATTAATAGTATAGTAGCCTAGTTCTATATATCTAAATTAAATGTGCAAATTTATATCAGTGTATTAACAATTTATAAATATGTTATTATTGATATATTACCATCCATAATATCGTATCAGTGTATACCAGTATAACTACGGCGCGTAAATATGTCCGTAGCCTTGCAATTAACATCATCACGAGAAAGTTTATTATGTAGTAGTTACACTACAGTATTTATAATTAATTAATTAATTAAAAAATATATATAATAAAAATATATTTTTAAATATTATGATGGAATGAATGAGGTCCCCAAAAAAAAAAAAAAAAATTGATTGAGACGTCGCATCATTAGTATATGGCTGTTGTATTATGCACTCCTAAGAAATTCAATATGTTACGAGCAGATTAATTATTCTCATCCTTCTTTGAGATCATTAAGTAAATTAGATATTTTTATTTTTATTTATTTTCATTTATTAGAGAGGTTTCAACGGAGGGACGAGATGGATGGTATATTATATGTGTTTTCATAAAGTTTACCCAGATTTAGTATACGTAATTTTAAAATATTATAAATTAAAGATTTATTTTGTGCAACACTATTGGAAATTTTTTTTTTCCTTTTTTGAGGTAAGACGAGAACCAACGGTTATTGTCACGGCGTTTCATTAAAAAATAAAAAAGAATAACTAAAAAAAAATTAAGGCAGTGTTTGGATTGGGGATAGCAAGGGGGATATCCTACTATCCCCAATTTTATTTCCAAACAATTTTTTTTTTTTTTGGGAACTATTGTCCCCAATTCAAACACTATCCTCTTATCCCCAATGGGTAGTTTAGTAATTTTCATATTTCACCACCTCACTATTCTCTTATCCCCAAATACCATCCAAATACTTTTTCCTTATATCCCTTTATCCCTATCCTTATTCCTATTTTCATCCAAACACAAAATTACTCTTATCCTCATACTTGTACCTATCCATGTAACAGCTAGTTCTTACTTATCCCCGAACCAAAAGAGTTGTACATGTGGGCCGATTTTTTTTTGTGCATCTCTCGGTATAATAAGAAAGAACAACATTACACGTGTAATTCTATGTAAGTTCCCGCAGGAGTGTCATTGAGTATGAATATTTGAAATATTATTCGAATCCGAATCCGAATCCGAATCCGAATCCGAATGGGGCAGATTTACCTGAGCTAAATAAGTATGAATTCGGTTATGGGTATAGAAAATAAAAATTCGACGAATATGAATATAAATATGAATTTTGTATTTACCCGACCTGAACCTGAACCCTGAACCCAAACCTGAATAAATTATATATATACATAATTTATTTTTTTATTTATTTATATAATATATAAAATATTTAATAATATTTATTTTTTAAATTTTTATTCATTGGTGTGGATTTTTAAAACCCGCCGAGTTTGGGTTCAAGTCCGAGTCCGAGTTTCGGGGTTTTTTGTCGGATACGGATATGGATATGAATTTTTAAAATCCGCCAAATTTGGATTCGGCTACGAATTTTAATTTAATTTTCAGGTTTGGATTCGAATTTTTAAAAATCTGACTCAAATCCGATCCGTTGACATCCCTACGCATGACAAGGGATGGCCTTCGTTGAAAGTCCAATACTAGACTTGGGCAGTTTCCACCATTGCAAAAGACAAAACTGTATAAAATTTATTTTTACGGTGACTTTTTTGGATTCAACTATTCAATTTTTAAAAATTTTAATTTGACTATATTATTTTTTAATTTTTTTAATTTTTTTTAAAGAAATTGATAGCATGCTATCACTTCATTCAATTAGGTAGTAAATTTTGTAATACAACCAGACCTCAAGGAAAGAAAATGAAAAGAAAAACACAAAAAGGGAAAAAATGAAAAGGGGAAAAAGGGGGAAAGTATGGATTTTTTACAAAAACATAGAAAAAATGATAAAAATAAATGCACCACTGAGACTTGTAGGAGGTGTTATAATATCAGAAATTTAGCAGACTGATCTCGAGTCATACAGATATCCGCTAACATCTGATTTTGCGAGTGCCTTTTCTTTTGAAAAATACGTCTATTTTGTTCAAACTAGGTAACCCACTAGATGCAAACAATTGTCGGTAGTTCCTTCTACCTTATTGAGCCTCCTCTAAGACGACTTGACTCCCAAAGAGTGTAAGCTAAAGAACTACAACATATTTCCTTCTTATTGGACATCAAGCACTCCAATAAAATTTTGGTCACTTCACAACGAGCAAAAAAATGGTCAATAATCTCTTCCTTATCTAAGAAAAGTATATTGTTATACTTTCCATTCCAATTTTTTTTTTCGAAAGTTGTCTAACGTGTGTATCTTATGCTTGAATATCAGACGAAAATTTTAACTTTTAGTAGGATACAGATTTTCCATATCAGTGTAACGACAAGTCTTCACATTTTTAGTTTTAAAAATATAGATTTTTCATATATAGATTTAAATTTTTAGTTTTAAAATATAAATATGACGTTTATCTTTATCGGTTAGTTAGTATATTTTATATAATTTATATAATTATTATAAATTAATAAAGTAAAAAAGTTATTTAAATTTTATATTTGAGAAGTTATTAAACTATTTAAATTAAATAAATTAAAAACTTAAATATTAAAATAAAAGATTAAAATAGTCGATGCAAAACACCAAATTTACTGCGATCCATGCACAGATCTCTCAACCAATCAGGTATCGCCACGTCGGAACGAAAATATCGACCGTCGAAACCCGCACCGGATCGGTTCACACTTCACACCCACCCTTCCCCACCTCCCCCAAGGGCAAATCCGTCATTCCGCAGCGAAAACAAGCCTCCACCAAACCTCACCCACGACACGCGCACATCGACTCGAATCCAATCTCGCGAGCAAAAAGCGAACCCGAACCCCCACAATCCCTCACCACAGCCCCCCATCCCTACACCTTCGCGATCTCGTCGTCTCCTTTTCTCCTCTCTCTCTCCCCCCTCTTCTTCGTCTCCTCCCATTCTCCTCCGCCGCCTCCTCCATTTCCCCTTCCTCTTCCATTCCACCCGCTCTCGCTTCGTCCCCCGATCGCCTCGTCGATCTCGCGCGTCCCGTGGCTTCCCCAATCCGATCTCTTCGCCGCCTCTGTCGCGGCGTTTGGTGGAGATTTCGCGGCTGTCGCCGCGGATCGATCCGATTCCGAGGCGAGGAGCAGGTGATTTGTTGTTGGAGTTAAGGATTCGTCGATTTGGTGCTGTTTTGTTGTGATTTTGAGTCGTTTGTTTCTTGATCGGGGTAGTGGAGTTAGGGTTTTGGGGGGTGCGGTACGAGATGCCGCGGAGCTCGCGCCACAGGTCCCACAGGTCCCACAAGAACAGCTCCAGGGACTGGTCGGAGTCCGAGGATGAGGGTACCTCGAAGGAGAGGAAGGCAAGGGAGGAGGATCCGGCTAGGGTTTCGAGGGATGCGGAAGCAGAGAAGAGGAAGTCGTCGCATTCGTCTCAGGCGAAGGACCTGGTTGTGGCCAGCAATGGCGATTTGCCTGGGGAGCATGGAAAGAAGCGGAAAGATGGCGGTGGTGATGATCTAGTGGCGGAGAAGAGGTACAAGGGAGAGGTTTTTGGGCCTGAGGATGTGGATAAAAGCTCGAAGTCGAAGCTTTCGGTTAGCGAATCAAAAAGCAGGTCCAGCAGAAGGCAGGAGGATTCCACTGAAAGGAATGAGGAGGGTGGGGGAAAGGAATCGTCAAAGCGGAGGTCAGAGAAGGAATCTAGCCGAAGAGAGAGTAGTGGACAGTATAAGGATGAGAAGGAGAAGGACAAGGATAGGGAGCGAGGGTCCGACAGGGATAAGAAGAGCCAGGATGCTAAGCATGAGAGATCTGAGGATGTTGTAAGTAGGAAGAGTAGTTCTAAAACAGATAGGATTGAAGACAAACATGTTCCCAAGCGAGATGTGGAATTTACTGGTAAGGTAACTCAATTTTTTTAGTTTTATTCAATGTTTTGTGCTAAAGAAAAAGAGAATCCATGTAAGATTAACATTTCAAGTGTTTGAATGTTTGCTTTTGAAATGCTAGTGCATTGACTCCGAGTCATTTTAGCTAAATTTTTTTTATTAGTGGCTTGTAAGTTTTGGCAAATTTTGTTGTTAACAAAGAGAAGTTAAGACAATTGATACTTTGATTGTTTAGTAAGTTAGGCCTGATTTAGAAGTACTGATATATTAGAAAAGCAGTTTTACCTCACACTTTTCTCATGGCGAATTTTGTTGTTAACAAAGAAAAGTTAAGACAATTGATACAATTTAATTGTTTAGTAAGTCTTTTAGGCCTGATTTAGAATTAGAAGTATGGATATATTGGAAAATCAGTTTTACCTCTCACTTTTTCCCACTTTGCTAATACATCCTACCCTTTTGCCCTTTGTTGTTTGCTTATCAGATTTTCTCATGCTGGGAATCTTCAATTCGCACAAATTTCTTTACAATTTTGTGAAGTCTATGTATTCATAATTGTAGCTTCTGAGCATCTTTGTTGGATCTACATTAAACTTGAAAATTGACATAACAAATTGAATTGAACATCTTATCACTTTGTGGAATAAGGTGGACATGCAGTTGCTGAAACACAGGACTTGCATACATGAGTCCCCCGAAAAAATCATATATACTGACCGTAACTCCACATTTTAAACATTCAAATTTCATCCTTTGCGGATTGGCTTTTGAGTGGGTTCCTATAATATAAGTCAATGAGCCAATGACTTCATATTCTGTAGCCAAGATCCTAAGGA
The DNA here is from genome assembly GCA_025177825.1 of Aechmea fasciata. Lineage (NCBI taxonomy): Eukaryota > Viridiplantae > Streptophyta > Magnoliopsida > Poales > Bromeliaceae > Aechmea > Aechmea fasciata. The sequence continues at coordinate 6,673,865 of CM045928.1, read as the reverse complement.
GAATGTAGTGTTCATTTTATGTCAGATAGTATAAAAACAGTCCCATTTATTATGTTGGTTATTTATCCTCATAGCTGAGTCTGTTGTGTTAGTTCCTTTTCTGTCTCAAATAAGTTTAATGGCGAGAATAGCCGCACTGGTTGCTCTTTTTGTGTCAGGGAATTTCTTTGTGTTGACTATGTCCTTAGATATATTTTTGATGTCCTTATGTTGCTTTGATCAACTGCTGTTAAGTTTATTTTTATAATGGTTGAGATTTTGTTGTTACCTCGCAATCTCATGGCATCAAATTGTTAGGATAGACAGGTATATTTTGTTCTGGTAATGGCACTGTTTTGATTTTTTTCCCCCCTTTTGAGTTCAGAATGTGAATAAGCCCTTAAATGATGATTCTAAGGCAGCTACAAATCCATTGTTGAATTAAAGAGAAGAATGTTAGAATCTAAAGTTTGTCAAAATAACTAGATTTGATACTAAGAATGAGAAATCTAAGACAGTAACATTAGCTGTCAAGGTGAAGAAAACTTAATGTTGTTTCTTTTGTTTTTGCGGTTTGTTGCTGTGGGATCGATCAAGAGTGTTATAGTCACAATAAGGAACAACTGGTGGAGTAGAGAGGAATTTTGTATGATCAATACCGTACAGAACTAAATGAAGAATCTTGTTAGAGGACCTGGTTGTTCAATTTTCAACTGTAAAACAATACACTTCAGAATCAGATAGTAAGTGATGTAGTCAGTATTCTTATAGTGCTGGATTTGAACTAGGAAGTCATGTTCCAATTTACTGTCGAGGGTCGCAATCTTCGTACTTGTAACTTGGCTAAAACCCTCTTGAGCCTATTTGATAGAAAGCTTATTTTATGCCATGTATGAAGTGCATTCGTAAACTTTAAGTCATTCAAATTCATTACTTCTACTGAATTAAGAGCCTTTGCAGGGGAAAAAAAAAACAATGGAAATTTCTGAATCCTGGGATATGAATTTTATCGGATTCCTGTACTCGTACTACAAGAAATCAAGAACCATAATTATATTGAGACAAGCTCAATGTCATTTAGCTATCATGTTGTAACTATGATGCTATTCCGTTTTCACTATGAATTGCTTTCCTAGCACGCGTCTGGGTAGCTTCAGGGCCATTTGGCACATTTGCTTCCAGTATTCCTATATATGAAGTGTTTCTCAGAGCTGTAATATTGGTTCTTTGTTCTTCTTTTTCGTTTTCTCTCTCAACCATCTAACATTTCTTCAATGTTATTTTCTCATTTTGTGATTGCTGTAAAGATGTGGCATTATGATAAGTTTATCATCTTTTGACAAATTAGACGTGTAATTGTTTAATGCTGTTTGTTCTACTCTCTGTTGTCTCTTGTTTAAATTGTATATTTTGTATCATAATAATGCAAATTAAAAGAGGTTATGCAATCTTAATCCAGAAAAAGAGCCTCAAAAACATACAAGGAGAAGAGATGAGTCTGAAGACAAAGATAAACGGCTGGGCGATGGTAGGGAGATCGATGATAGAAAACATTACTCAAGAGATGATCACTCAAAACATAGAAGCTATAAAGACCAAGGGCACGACGATGAGAAATATAAAGATAGATATGATAAATATGATAAATACGAAAAATACGATAAATATGATAAATACAGGGATGACGCTGACAGGGAAAAAAGATATCGTGATGAGAGGCGTGAAGACGAGCGCTCAAGAGAATATACAAGCAGCAAGTCCGAGTACAGGAGTTCTAGGGATGAGAAGAAGTCTTCAGAGAGCCGCTACAGAAAGAGTAAATTGCAGGATGAAGTTGCTTATGAAAGCAAACACAAAGATAACGATAGGAGGAAAAGATCTTCTGTCGAAAGAGAGGATGTTTCTGATTTCAAGCCTAAAGGTGTGAAAGAACCACGTATAGATGTGGAAAGAATTGGGTCAGATAGTAGGTCTTCTGATTTCCATGTTGAGAAGGCAATGCCGGAATATGGACATTCTGAGAAGGTTGATTCTGGTCTGGGTGAGAACCGTCCAAAAAGCTCTCCTAGCTCGAGTTCTTATCACAGCAAAGGTCAAAGCAGGTAAAAGAACTGCTGTCTTTTTGTACTCTTATTTAAACTTCGTAATTCATATAATTTGATGGTGTCTGTGTACTAGGTTTCCTCCTGCTACGGCTGTGATACTTGTCTGTGCTGAGTGTCCGCAGGATCATTGGGTTTCATTAAAGAGAGAGTTAGCATGTGATAGAGTCTGACCTAGTGAATAAAGTATGTTGTGGAACTTGTATCGTAGTTATTTGTGGTGTAGTGCTTCTCAAGAAAATTACTGAAAGTCAGATGAGTACTGCGAGTTTATAGGATTCTATACTGTAGCATGTGCAATAGGGCAATATTTCGAACAGCTTGATAGGATACAGAGATTGTGGAATTTCAGTTGTTATTGATGTTTTTTCTCAACCATGTGTGTTCCCTAAAATTCTTTAACTTGGACAGTTACCTTCTTTTGGTTTTTTCCCCCCTCTAGTAAAAGCTCATCCTTGCTGTCGAAATATGCTATATAATTTTTCATTCGTTAGTTGTATTCCTAACTGAATGTTACTTGACGTTGAAACATTGTTTATATTATCCAATTCGGTATACATGTTCAGGCACAACTCTAAGCAGATGGATTCTGCAAGGAAACGATCACCATCAGAGGAGAGAACTCGCTCCAGGACAGTGTCTTCAGGAGAGCGTACAACTGCTTCTAGACTCCCTGCACGTGACTTACCAGAAATTCTAGAATCTTCACAATATACGAGGACACCAAGATCAACTACCCAACCCTCACTGGATGACATAACCACAAAATCGCCATCGACGAGCGAGCGACGGTTTTCAGATTATAAAGTCACCCCCAGGCGGAGCCTCGATACTGAGATAGGACATAAAAGCAGCAACTTCAAAGACAGAAATAGAGAAGAAAGTGAATTCCTGGAGAAGCCAATAAGCTTTGACCATTCTCAAGCTGAGGCTCGTGAGCGAACTCCTGCTGTTTCATCCTTCATTAACAAACCAAGTAGTAGCGATAATCCCCCTCTGCCACCTTACAGAAGTGGGCGTGATGAAGATGATAGCAGATCTCAAAGTGGAGATAGGAAATCACATTTTCGACAAAAAAGGAGTGATATCAATTCAGGAGGATATGGAAATACTTGGAATAATGCTCCTACTTGGCCATCACCAGTTGCTAATGGTTTCATCCCCCTCCAGCATGGCCCGTCTCCCGGATTCCATCCTCCTGTCCACCCTTTCCCTTCTCCGCCTATGTTTAATCTCAGACCACCAATGGATTTGACCCACAACGGGGTTCCTTATCACATGCATGAAGCGGTCGATAGGTTTTCTGGCCATGTCCGCCCCTTTGGGTGGCATAATTCAATGGATGGTTTGTTTAATGATGAACCCCATATTTATAATAGGCCTCACTGGGATCAGAGTAGGTCTCTTACATGGAAAGAGCAAAACGGTAATATGGAATATCCGACTGCTCAGAGAGAGCCAGAGTATGCTCGAAGTGAGCATGGACCAGAGTCGTTGCCAACTGAAAGCATTGAAGCAAAGAATGATGCACCTCTAGCAAAGATTGCAGAGAAAACTCTTAATGAAGATAAAACTGAATCGATTCCTGAAGCTTACGAAAAGCCGGGTGATGATAATGCCAACTTTATTAAAAAGTACTTCTCGAGGATCAATATTGCGCGTGATTTTGTTGCTTCAGAATTGTACACAAAGTGTATGGCCGTACTGGGCGAATTGGATGTAAAACTAGAGCGCGATGTATCCAAGGATGGTTGCTCCCAGGTACTGTGAAACTAGTCGAGTTGGGAGGAAACTATGTATCCTTCTACTTTCTCTTTTATTAATTGTATAATCCTAATTTTCTACCACTGAGAATTTGTTTCATTTATTGCAGGAGAATGACAAAGCCGATAAAGTGGAAACGAAAAGGACGACAAGTAATGCCCTCCTGCCCACGCTTTTTCCTAAACGGAGAGATGCTATTTTCCAGGTATTCTTTTGACCTTCATCAGCTTTCGTATACGCCTGGTGCAATATCCCAGAGCATCAGCAATAATAATTCTATTCCTTTTCTATGTGTTTACAGAGAGCCATGTCACTTTACAAAAAGCAAAATGGAGTAAAAGCGCCGCAGCCCGCTACTCCGGTTGTTTCCATGGAAGCGGAGAAAGATTCTCCTGTAGCTCGAAACGAGGAAAGATCAGCAACAACTGATCAAGCTCTAGTAGATAAAATACCATCGGAGAGTTCTCTTCCTGCCGGTAACATGGAAGAACTCTGCCCAGCAATCCTTGATTCCACCGAGAGTGCTGATGGTTTGGGCGAAGAGAATGGTAAGACTAGTGATGCTGATGGTGACCACCCTACTGATATGGAAGAAGGGAAAACTGATTTAATCACCAATGCTGATGTTTTAACTAAAGATTCTCAGGATAGTGAGGCTTTAGTGGAGTCTACTAGCGTAAATTTGAGTCGGATACCTAATTCTCCCGAAAGTACACATTGAGACGGTTTTTATTTTCGTTTTCTAATGCCATCCTTTCCCCGGGAGCTCCGAGGGGTCTCCGTGTATGTTGCTTCATCTTTGAGCTGCATTTTTCATGATTTGCTACGGCAACTTGTCGTCCTTTTCCTTTTTCCTGTTTTGCCCTTTCTTGAGTATAATAGTCCATCCTTTCCTTTTTTGAGTGAGTTGCATTTTCATCTTTAAATCAAGTTAGCTCAATCGATTTGGAAAAAAAATAATAGAAAAAAAATTAGATTATTTGATTTGCTTGTTTTCCAGTTGCAAAGTGGGTCCGCAGTTCGCCCCATACCCAACCCATCTCTGATATTTTTGGAATATGAAGTGTAATATTTTCTAGTGGTTGGTACGCGAGAAGTGAATCCACCTCTGTGCTGATGACGGCACAATAATCCTTGATTTTCATTTTTTGTTTTTGAAAGGGCATATACGGTGAAGATACGTTTTTTTTTTTTTTTTTTTTTTTTATCAGCAGTTTGAAATGTTTCTAAAAAAGTAAAAATCTGCCCTTTATTTTCAAGTTAACAATGGAAACAGGTGAAACTCAATGTGGAATATATATATATATAAAAAAATCCATGGAATCGAAAGACCCTGCCAATAAGGCCCTGTTTGGATGGGTATTTTTTGGGGTAAAGTATAGTTATCCTAAAAGTATAGTTATCCTATGGTGTAGGAAAAAAATCCTAAATAGTGTTTGGATGCTTCAAAAACATCACAACCAAAATAGGGTATAGTGTAACTATATCCTAAAAAATAGGATAAAAGTAACATCCAATATTTTCTCCAAAAAAAATTACTTTATTTTTGGGGAGCCTCTCTCCCTCTAGTCTCGCGTTGCCCTCTCCACAAGCGTTGCCCGCCGCCGCCGCCTCCCCCGGTCCCACGGATCTCGGCCACCGCCACCGCCGCCGCCCCACGTATCTCGGCCGCCACTGCCCCGCGGATCTCGGCCGCCGCCTCCCTATAGCTAATAGTTAATAAATTTTAAATTTTAAAATCATTTAATAGTTAATAATATAAATTCAAATTTTATACTTTTATTTTAATTTTTTTAGATTTTAAAATCATTTTATAACTAATAATTTAAGTTTAAACTCTCTTAAGGTTAATTTTTAAAGATTATCAAAAATACTGTAGAATTATATAATATGTGTATCCAAACAGTTTTTAAAATAAATCCGTAAAATTTTTTTAGAGTTGCAGGATACTCCATTTCGTTTGGACCAAAATTACGATATTTAAACTCCATGAAATTTTTTTACTACTCATCCAAACAGGGCCTAAGTAAAGATTATTTTTGTTCTTCAACATATAGTGAACGCTAACTGCTCAGTAGCCATTCGTACGACTCCATAGAGGGCGAATCCGCGAATCAGACATGATGCTGTGGCTCTTATGTTAAAAAAAAAAAAAAAATGCTATATTGATTGACCTATTGTAAAGTTAATACAACGAAATGAATTTACAAAGAATGGAAGCCTAGCAATTTTGCACCCTCAATTAATTGAACTTATTAAAAAAAAAAATTGAGAAATTGAATACAAGCTTGAAGATGTTAATAGATGGGAGCCTTGATCAAGGAGGATAAGAAAAGAAAAGAAAAGAGAAGACTGTAAAGTAGCCAATTGGCCTTTGCAGCAACCTAATTCATAAATTTCCGGCAGTTTGGAGCTTTGCAGAGACAAGGAACTTTGCACTCGTCACCTTCGTCAGGGTCGAATAAGTAGTCGTACCTGCGAAAAGCAAACGATCGATCAGCTTAGGAATTAAAAAAGAGAAAATCATCCATATCTAGGGCAAGCAATTCCAGTAGCCTATCGTCCATGATCAAACAGGTATGTTTTGGAAGTATGTATAAAGTTAAATTTCCGAGACAGGTGCATAGTTTTTGTGGGTTCAATTGCCAGGGCCCTTTACATTAGTTCATTTGCTAAAGAAGAGAGTTATAGATAGAAACAAGATAAGCTAATGACTAATGAACACAGACGCCAAGGATAACAACTTGATGGAGATTTATCATAATAGTTGGCCATTACGATCAAAGTCAATATTACCTATCCTTAAATGTTTTAATCGCTTCATTGTAAACTGAATTTTTAAGTGTCAAAATTCGGGCGTTATAATCACAAATTACACCCGTAACTCATGCTCGAGTTCACCAACCCTTGATCTCGAGAAAATATGGGCAGAACTTAATTCAACCCGTAAAGGTCTGCTAAGGAAAGGTACAGGTATACCATCGACAGCCACTCGTACTAAAAGAGAGAACATAATATGAGAGACAAATGGGTAGGTCGGACATACGTTAACTCATCGCCAGCACAGACATGCGTCTTTGCTATCAAAACAATCCGACTCTCATCATGACCGACACTCATAATCCTTGCATAGCAGTTCGGCATGCACTGTATCAATATTTAAAATGGTAAGTGTTAATAGCAGCATTCTGTAAATAGTTCAAAGAAAAGTGAAACCTTGGCATGCATATGATGGCTTACAGAATGATTGATTAAACGAGCGATGTTTCCTTTATCTGTAGCGTCAACTACTACCTCCTCACTGATTTTAAATAGCTGCAACAGCAGAAGAAAAACAAATATGATGCACTGTATTATCACAATAAAACTGATAGGAAAGTTTTGGAAGAAAAATAAAGTTGGCAACTTTGGCTCACATGATCCTTTTCATTTATATGAAACTCATAAATATTGGAGGTTCAAGTCAAGCCAAAACATAACTATATATACTAACTTAATATGAGCCAAAGTGAAAAGTTAACACTAATACTGCAGTACAGCCCAAATGTATACAGTTTGCTGGACAATCCTAGCCTCCAACTACTTGCACTTCTGGATAACACTGACAAATTTACGAAGTACCGACTGTTGACTATAAAACGCTTTTTATGCCTTTTTACATGGTTTAAGAAAACAACTAGAAGACACAATTGAGGTTGAACATTTGCATTTACCAACATCAATGCAGCATATAAAAAAATAAATAGATTAAACCAGAGAAACTCACATAGCAATCTTTTCCCTCCGACCGGTAGCGTGCCTCCCTCAAATCCGCAACACTGCGTCTAACCTGTTCACCACGATATTCAATGACCTGAAAATAGGCTTGAAATGTTAGCCTCATTGTTGTAATTTGAAAGTCAAGGGTAATTTCTTGAACACTCATATGGAAGTGCATACAGCTGTGCAGTTTGAACAAGGGGTACTACATATGTACCATAATCAGTCAAAATGAAATCATAATAAAGATGCTAAATCTCTGATCAACGACAAAGAGATATTTTATAAAAAAAAAAGAGCACTTTGAAGTACTTAGATACCATTTCTCCTTCTTGAATATTCCTACGGGCAAATAGGCCCCATCCATGTATTCCCGATCTACCAAAACAAACTCTATTTTGTTCTGTTAACTGGAAAGACAAGAAACAACAGAAAAATTATATAAGTCTAGCAATCAATCCAAAAGATGTATCGTAACATGCCGAAGCCTTAAAAAAAATAATCAGTTGCCTGTAAATAGTGAAGACGCTCTCTGAACGTTGAAAATGATTCAGGATCCTTTTCCTCCTGCCAATCAAGAAGGCAAATAATCCAGTCATTTTTCCAATTGAATATCATAGTCAAAATCTCAGATTTTTTTTTTTAAAAAAAAGAACAAGAAAATTACCCTAGGTGCATTCAGTCTTTGTATTTCCTCAAGAGAATGATAACAAGGTCCCCTAACTCGCTGTGCAACGGCCCCTTCTCGCGTTCTCTGAACAGCACAAAAGAAAAGTAAGAAAGAGCAGCTAGTCACCTCAGAAATTTTGCACCTGCAACTAAGAAGAACTACTATGATGTTAACCAGTTCAACGAAAAAGACAGAATTTCCCTTCATGAAAAGGAGCTATATATTATTACCACCATGGCATACGTTTCCACAGACCATGGCATACGTTTCCACAGATTACAACCAGCAAATGACAATGAAAATCACTAATAATCCAAAAGGCCACTTAATTTCAACCTGGGTCTGGCCTGATGCAAGTGAAGTTCAGTCCTACAGCTAATGGGCACGACCGAGCTCTTTGTTATATAAAAAAGTTATGTACCATCCACAAAATGAAAATGCAGGTTTTCTTTCAAAAATGTTGTGTCCATCGCATTATTGGAGGCATAACATGATACCAAGATTGTAAAATCTGAGACGATTTTACGACTTCATCACCAGATTTGCATAAAAAATCATTTAAAGCAACATATCAATTTCATGTCGTTGCAGGCCATTATTTTTTCTACAGAATGGTGGAAAAAAAAAGGGTTTCATTTATAACAAACCTCTTTAGTTTCGATTTTTTTATAGACCATGCATCTTGCAGCACATGAAGTCTCCAGTAATTCTGCAAGTGATGTTGATTCCTGGGGGATATCTTTCCTTATAAGTCTTGAACCAGTCTGCTTTACACTATTTTGCAGAAGCTTTTTGGAAGAAAAGACTCCTGAAGGAGTTTGTATTATCAAAACATTATCTGGGTTTGGAGCCCTGCACAGTAAATTAAAGCATGACACTTGTTCCACCTAAAAAAGGGGGGGAAGAAAAGCAGTAGGCGCTGAGCAGAGAAAATGAAAAAAGGATAAACTTTTTTATTATCAGTAAAATCAAGACTAACAATAACTAACAATTAATATATGTCATGTATTGAAACCAAAAAGCAATGTTCTTAAGCGTAATGGTATAATAGAACTAGTTGGAGAACGAAGGACAACAATGATAGAAGGGGCAAGGGCATCATAATTACAAATGTACAGACAACTAGATACTATTAACAACAATTAAAAGCTTACCGATGATTCGCACAATATGAAATCATTTTTGTTGTCTGTCTTCCATTTCTTTCTAAGCAGTGCAACTGCAGTAAACATGCAACTATATCAAAGTCAAACCACTTTGAGTGTTCAAAATTGAATTCAAGCAAGCATCAATTTCATATATATAACGAATGAGGTTCAAAGCACAAAACAGTTTGCATCAAAAGAAAGGAAGAAAATAGGAAAAACTTTTCAAACATCATCTTCATTGATTATTCTTTTTTTTTTTGATAGGTTAAACGCAAGGAACATTTTTGAATGATAGCATGTGAAGAAGGTGATCCCTCAAAATATTTTCAAGTATGTCGGCGGGAATAGTAACCTGAGAGGCAAAAGATAAAACATATAGGCCATGATTTATATCTCTTGTTTAAAAATTTACATTGCACTATAAGCTCCAATCAGCAAAATCTTGATTTATAACTCTTGTTTAGCTTTTAGAATTTGTAATTGAGTTCAATGGTCTCAATTTTATTTTTGCCATGTATCACTAGATAAAAAGCAGGATTGACACTTCATAGCCCGTAACTCATCTTAACAGCTCCCTATTTGTGCAGTGTTATTACTTGTATATCAGCTACTTATCCTCAATTTTTAAACAGACTTACAGTGAAGTCGATTATATTCAATTCAACACTATTGAAGGAACCCCCCCCTCTCCAAAATCTAGTGTACAGAATTAACTACTCCAAGTTCAGAACTACAAGGTATCAGATGCTTAGCGACCTAGTGTTCAAAATCCAGGCTGATGTAAATATCGAAGATTTATTTTCTTTCACTGGTAACAATCAACTCTCAGTTAATTTGACAAGAAGAGTAGAAAAGAAAAATACTAGAAATCCACTGGATAATCTAGCTGCATTTTCAGAACAAATATACAATATATCTTAAAGAACTTGCTTGTTTATTCTTCAGGATACAGTCATGAAAGTATTTAGACTGAGCGATCTACCTCCATGCAGTACCCAGCTCTTGATGCACATATAGCATGGTAATAAGTGGAACACCTGTAGCATTGCGTACATGAACCATGTATTTGCCTACATATGACACACATCTGGACATATGTGAAAACAAAGAGTAGTTCAATATCATAACTCAGAAAGGACAAAACTTGCAGTAATACCAATACAATAACTTAAATTCGTGAAATCTATCTCAATCGCAACCTTCATAAAAGACAGAGGTGCGATGTTCAATATGCCAATAGCAGGCTCCATAATTTCATCACTAGCGAAAGAGACTTGAGGCTGAAACCATGCACATGTCACATGGACCCACAGTGAATCAATATCTGTTGGCTTCAGAGCACCCCCTGAACAGAATAAATCACAATGCCACCAAGGATCAGATAAGTTGATCTTACGTTAAGAATAATGTATAAAAGTTCAATCTGTTATCACAAAAAACTTTGAAATTAACAGTTCATTTTAATCTAATAAGACCCATTGTATTATAATGTATTTATGTACGACGTGTCTTCTAAATTCTGTATCTGAGCATTAAGAATAGTAAAGCACCTTAAGCTTTGAGTACCATATGATCATTCATACAGAGAAAAGATCTACTAAAAAGCATAAGAAGACATTGACACTTCTAATTTCACAGAGAAAGCAAAAACCAAGTACAAGACTTCAATATAGTGTACCTTTTACAGGACAAAGGCAGCACTCTCTCTTCTGATGAGGTGCTTCGCATGCCCGGCAAACCCATGATGTAAAATCTTGTTTACCCCTCACTCCATAGCATTCTTGGTGGACTGCTATTTGACATCTGGGCAAGTGCAACCATTACTATTTGTATATTCCTTATTGATAGGTCTAAACTAAGCCCAACCAAGATAAATAGTATGCTGATGAGCCATGGCAAGGTTAGGATCAGATGGCATGTATTTACCTGTTACATATAATGATTTTGTTGTAATCCCAGTCTTCAACCCATCTACAGATTGCACATCGTTCGGTAGTCCACTTAACATATATGGGATCATATGGTTCTGCAATAAAAAGGAAACACACATCACCATAATCAGTTTATTAAATATTATAGGCAAGTCATCGGCAGCAAATGCCAAAAAGGAAGAATGAAAGAGTTCTACAATATGTACCATGCAGGGAAGCCAGCAGCCTTTGTTTCCTCATTTTTGGAGTTATACGTTTAGCATGGTTTGAAGGAGCCTTGTTAGCTTGATAATGATCTATCTGCAGGATGAAATAATTAACAATTAACCCCATAGCAAATTTTAATCCTCATCTATGCATACATCATATTGGATAAAATTTTGGCTCCAACATTTAGACCGGATAGCTGTACACGATGACAGTCAAAATAAGATAAAGAAATCAAATAAGTTAACTGCATAAAATAGAATGACAACAAGGCTGATAGCTGTCCAAGGATAAGATTTATCTCTGGACTTCAAGAATTCACCAAGTTATTTAGAATGATATCAAGGGGGGAACTGCTATAGCTACTTGGAGAGACGACAGTTTTTATCTCCATACTGGTTTAAGTTACTAAATCTTTTGCAGTAATACATAGCCACATACCCATTTTCCCAAGGGCGTCATTGTACTTTTGACTTTCATACTGGATCTCCAATTTTTACTCTTGCAACCAGTATGACGCTCCCATTCATTAAATGTAAATTTTTGTCCCTTGCATGGTCCACAATGACATGAGATCCTGCATTAGACACATGGATCTTAAGAAAATACCAAACCCAAAACATAACTAGAAAAATGATAGACTTCAGGATGCATGTATTGAGAAAATGATGCTAGATTAAGATAGCAAAAACAATTCAGTGATGGACACATGAAAGTAGTGTTCATACAAAGAACAGTTACAAGTAATGGACAGTAACTATCAACATTTTTAAGACATACCCGAGCTGCATGAAATATAAATGAAAAAACAACTTTGGATGCCACCTGGATTACCTTTTGAATCCCGAGTGTTTTAGACTTTTGAGGATAATGCTGTATGCTAGCAATGAACTTGACGTAGCTCAAGCTCTGTCTACAACTACATTCAGCTCATTAGCAGGGATGAAAGGAAGGGTTTCGAGGTCATGGCGTTAATGATCTCATTTTACCACATAATGTTTTTGTTTCAGGTTGAGACAGGAAATAAGCCAGGTAGGACCATGTTGTACAAGTTCTAAGCATGAACCAAACCCAAATTCTCAGATTTTAAGGTTCAAACAAAGTGCCGTAATACCTGAACAGCTAGCTCTAGTTTTTCAAGTAGCAATAGAAGCCTAGAGCCCTAGACTACAAGCAGGTGAATCCAACCCACTAAGAACTGTATTTTCTAAGTTCGGCTTATTTTTAGAAGAGGACCAAAATAAATAAGCAATTTGAACAAATGTGCTCTTCGAGTTAATTTTCTGTTCAAAGATAAAAATAAGATGTAATGAAAAGAAAAACATCAGTCATAAGAACCAAAACCCCTACTGCTAACCATCAAGATCACAACATAACAGAAGAAGCAGCAGCTACAACAGTATAACAATAAAATAAGAACAAAAGAAGAATGAGCAAAGGAATTAGTTGTAGTGGGAGGTTATCATAATTCATACAAAAGTGAAGTGTCTGTTTATATTTATTCATGATAATAGCCAGCAAGTTATCATATCGATGTAGCAGTATGAAACAATTTTTATAAGCAAGGGCATATTATATTGATGATTTTCTTTACTCTAATTGGCAAATTCTCAGAGCTTACAACTCTTGCTCGGGTAGATATGTTCCCTCCATACCAAAGCAACACACAGTGATTGCGTCAACTGCAGTATCTTGCCAACTGTTACTATCACATCTGTTGAGGAGATAAACAACATTGATTAGATTAAACTAACTAGGGAAATCTTTCAAGAAGGTGTAAAGAAAGTTTTGCATATACAATTGTTATGTACCTTGCATGAGAATGTTTTCTTTCTTTAACTGATGATTCAAAACTAAACTTTAACCTGCACTCGGGACAATGATAATCGATGCCTCGAAGATCCTATGACAACAGATGATATATATTAGTAAACCATCAGTTCCAACTTTCAAGACTTCAAAATTATAACCCTACTATGATAACATTCAAGATTACATCAAACCTTAAGTTTGCTGCATGTTTTGTCACAATTCGCATGAATCAAAGTGTTGCATCCATGACAACGAACCTGACATGGTTTAGAACAGTTACATGTCAATTTGCAAAGTTGTAAGTTCTACTAAAAAATAATCATAGTATTACAAATCAATGTACAGATCCTCTTACCCATCTCTCACCATCTGTATTAGGCCAAATCTTTTTGCATATTCCACAATACTGTTTGGACCTCAAAAGCTGCAAATATTGCCAAAGACAAGCATTAGAGATTTAAAAGACAGGTGGCTACACACACATGGAACATAGTTTCATGTTTTCAAACCTTAGCACAATGTTTGCACACAAATTGTTCCATGTCATTCTTGATCTTTTTTGCAGCATTGATTGGAAGGCTCAACCCACAACTTTCACAATGGAATCCTGATTGGTCAGCCTGCAGAGACTAGTAAAATGAATTTAGTGCGGGCAAATTTTTGGTATGCATCAGCCATATATACTCCACCAATCTTGCAAAACCAAAACTAGTACAAACAAAACTGTTATAACAGTTGCTATAATTGTCAAAAAGCACGAATAGCAATGTCTGAAAGACCAACAGAACAGAAGAGCTAAGGCAGGAAATAAGCTTAAAAAGATCAACCTAATATGCAATAAAAAATGTATCTTAAATGAAGAATAGCATATATAAATTGCTCTCATTATTTTTGGAAAGTCATACAATGTGCAATAAACTTCCAGGCGTATCTGGGCTCTAGGCTGTTGCCTGGCAAAAGATTTAGAGAAAGAAGAGAAAAAAAAAAAAGAAGGTAAAAAAAGGGAAAATTCCTCCAAATTGATTGAAAAAATTTTGCAACATGAAAATAGCACAATCCAGGGTAAGTGTCACCAATAACAACTGATAATAACAAGCAGCAATCTTAGATTTAACATGCATGTATTCAAGAAACTGTTAACATGTGATAGAAATATTTGTCCATCTTTCACGTTTCAAAGGATGTTTGTTTGAAGTGCTTAAGGGATGTATCGGGACAGTTCATCCAAAATATGCATACGTTAGCCCAAACAGTTACAAAATACTACAGCATTATGATAGATCATTAATGCAACTTGCACTGGATATATCAGCAATACAGTGATATGATTCTAAGCACAAATGACATTGCATTTACTTGCCTGAATACGCGATTGGCACTCTTGTTCATGATTTGAATCAGTTGCCTCTTGTATGGGAAAAGACACATAATTTGCAGGTTGGCCAGACATTGTTGTCGCATCCACCCTTGTTCCCGAGAAACCATGCTCAGCTAAAAAGGCTTCCTCTATAGCAAGACGAAAATCACTAGGCTTGCTCCCACATAACTCTGTCTGCCCCTGAAATCTGCATTTGGATTTCACACTCGTGAGAACAACAGCCAAAGAATTTTCCACATTATACTCCATTGACATTACTGACCTATCTACATTGTCTACAAAGGGAAAGATCCTCCCCTGCTTCACCCATGCATACTCCTGTTTCGAACGAATACCGACAATCAGTTTGCAGTAATATTAATAAACAACAGTAAAGCTGATTCGACAAGCAAAAAGGAGACAAAAGTGATCGGAGAAGGCATAATAAGTTAAATTATATCAATATACCCTATCGTTTCCATATTCGGAGTACCCAAACAACATGACACACGTAGCACCAGGAAAGCAGGATTGAAGAATCTCTTCGGGAGCTTGTCGCATTGGATCAACAACCACTGCAGGCCAAGCTGGCCACTTCTTTTGTAACTTAGCCCACACGATATCACCATGAACAAACTCATTTTCATGCCAATCGAAATCATCTCTCCTTTCAAAACTTTCCTCTGCTATCGTTGTTTCCACCGTCATTGGCTCAGAATAATAACAGCTAAGTGGATATTCCTTCTTGGGCACGGGCATTAACCTCTCCTCCTCTCCGCCGTAACTCTCATACAATGACGTTAGAGTACTCCTAGAAATCGAATGCTTTCTGGTACTGAAGTTCCTGCATGCCCGATACCGTTCCTCTTCGTTGAGCATTGTTAGGGAATTGTTGATAATTGAGCTAAAATTGGGGTATCTATGATCAAATTCTTTGGTTTCAACATCCACTAGGCCATTATTGATCTCAAAATCGGGGTCAATCGCCTTCGCCTTGGGCTTCTCCTTCTTCCAAGGGTCAATGAGGACCGAGTCGCTGAACCGGGACGGGAGCACCTGAACGCGGCCTCTCGACGTCCGCACGACCGGAGGCCGGGCGGACGGGGCGGGCGGTGAAGCGCGGGCGCTCTCCCTCCGGTGGCCATCCCTGCACTCCGACTCCTCCCCAAAGCAGCCACAGACGGCAGTGCCCCACGACCCCGCGGCGGCGGCGGCGGCCGCGGCCGCTGCACAGCCTCCGCCGCCGCACGCCTCCTCGCGCTCCCCGGCGGCGGGCGCGCGCAGCCCGGGAGGGACGTACGGAATCGCGTCGGCGGGGACGTCCCCGAGCGCCTCGAGCGGGAAGAGCCCCCACTCCTTCCGCCTCTTCCGCCGCCTCCCGCCGCCCTCTCCGTCGTCGTCGCCCTGCGCCGCCCCGGCGGCGGAGGCCGCCGCCGTCGCCGCCGCCACCGCATTGCACCGCTTCAGCGTCGGCATCTGCGCCCTCTGGCTCCGCTTAATTATCATCTCCGCCGCCCCACCAAACCCTAATTCCGGCACCACAAGCCCTCAAACTCGATCGAGAAGGGGATCGTCGCCTCAGAATCGATCGAATTCGCGTTCGAAGATCCCGCGAGCTCCCGATCCAAACAGGCAATAAATGATTCACAAAGAGAGGAAAGCAACCCTAATTCCGCACGAAATTGGGGGCGAGGGTTCGCACGACGCGGCGTGAGCAAGCAAAGAGTAGAGAGAGAAAGAGGAAGAAGAGAGAGAAAGAACGAGAAAGAGATCACCGTTCGGGACTCCAACTGCTATGAAAATACGACGAGGGAATAAAATTTATTTTTCTTTTAATTTTTTTTATTTTATTTTATTTTATTTTTTCATTCCACCTCCTTTTCTTCTACATCGTAGCGATTTCACTTTTTTTTTTTTCTTTTTCTTTAAGGTATTTTTGGTGCGATTTTTGGCTACAAAGATTATGTGTAGTGTACCAAAAATTTGGGCACGGTCGAGAGGTGGTCTTATACTCCAAGCTATAAATTTAGTTCGTGATCGAGTCATAGAAAGATACAGAAGAAGAGAATTTGGATCAAAGAATGGTTCTAATCCAACATATTTGTAACTTCGTGTAAGATGATAGATTTGTTCCCATGGAAAAGTTGGAATAGGAAGCTAAACAGATGATCATGGGTACGTATTTTAAGATGAATAATTCGAAGCAAATATTTGAGTAAATTATTTACTTCATAGTTTGTAACCTTTTTTTTTTTTTTTTTTTTGGTTAGGGACCTCTCTCAATGGCGGGTACAAATTTGAGGCCAAAAAAGTGTAGATCAGAGGAAGAACACGAATGGTTTTTTTTGGGGGGGGTGTAATTTTTTCGATATTTTTCGCGACGAATTTGAGCTCGGAACGAGGATAGAACAAATTTGGGTTGGATTAAAGAGTCGCTCCCCATTTTTGCATAGCTTGGTCGAAGGTGAATTATCCATGGACTCATCATAGTAATGAAAAGTTTGGGTGGATTAAAGAGTCATTAAAGCCAAGAAGACGAGTTTGTGTAGCAATAATGACTTAAAAATGTAGACTTTTCTTATATTCTAGAAGTTTTATTTTTTATTTTTGTTTTTGGTTCTGCAGTTAACTGTAAAAAGAACCCCCCAAAAAAAAAGAAAGAAGAAATAATTAATTGTATGTAGAATAGTTATCATCGCCCATGGTCAATCCATAAATGGTGCTATGTTTGGGAACATGTCAACTTGGGACATGGCGACTTAGACCCAACATTAGATCCCAATGGATACATACATACTTTTCCTCTTCTTTTTTCACTCTCAAAATTAACAAAAAATTAGGTGGGAATCGACTCTAACTTGAGTGGTTTCCAATAGATTGAGTTGGTGGAGTGATGGTTAATGGAGAGACACACTATTTATCTCCTACAATGTTAGTTCTTTTAGTTAACATTATTCATTTTCAACATATTTTTTTGGGTCATATACATATATATATATATATATTTCAAATAAAATAGGAGCTTAATAGTAGGGGTTAATAATAACTTGTCTCCGTCTCCGCGACCGGCGCGGCGGCGGTGGCGGTCGGCGGAGGGTGAGGCGGAGCGCGACGCCATTAATAACTTTGCTTGATCTCTTCTCATCCTCCTATTTGATGCGTTTTAATTACTTATTATGCATATTTTAATTTTTTTTAAAAAAAGGTTCTTGAGTTTAATAATACCTTGTTAGCCTATTTGGTATATCCTAGCTAGGTTGATCAATGGAGATGTTGTTATTTTTTAGTTTTTTTTTGGGTTACTTTGTTGTAAAAAATAAAGTAAACTTTTATTGTTCCTTTTCCCTAGTTTGATGAGTCGATTTGGGCTGTTACAAGGCGAGGGTGAATACGTTTTTTTTTTTTTTTGATTTTTCCTTTTTGTCTCATTAAAAAAACAATAGTTTGAAATCGACTCAATCCATGGTGAGGCACTATTTTTTCTTTTGTTTTCTTCCTTTAATTAATTTTGGGGGGCATCTCTTAAGCAACTTTAGTAAGGAAATTAACTACTAATTAATCATCATCTCGATCCCACCGCGGTGGATCCGCGGTGGCCGGCGGCCGCATCGGCGGATGCTTAGGCTAAGCGAAGCTTAATTTATTTTAATTACTTGCATTAAACAGATAAAAATCGTGAGAGATGAACATGGCACTAGTAAAGATGGAGATGTTGAATATATATATATATATATATATACGTATGTATGTATAGTTGGTGATGCTAATTTTCTTAAAATAAAAAAGAAAAAGTTGGTGTTGTAATATTTTGTTTGCTCGTTATTGTGTGTTAGGCTCTGGACCATATTGACAACTAGAGCACGAGCTCACTGTTTTCTTGCCATCTAAATTATTATATAATAAATTTGACGTTCTCGTGTTCTTTGTGCCTAGAAGCTCTGTTAATGGATCAGAACTACATGGATTGTTACATAGATTGTAGTTTTCTGTAAAAAGTTCGAACTCGGGCTCCATTTGTAGCTCATTCGATGCATCATGAAACCCCGATCGAAGGTCTCCGATCGATCAACGTCGGCCGCAGTGGCGACGACGGCGACGACGAAAAGATCGCAACCGCGCAAATAGTTATTCAGTAGAAGCATCAGAGGTCATCGATTCGAGTCCCCGCCGATAAAGAAGCTCTTCGGTACGAAGATCTGAGGAGGCCTTCAATTCGAGTCGCAGATGAAGAGACTTGGGACAGTGATATATAAAAGAGAACCAAACTGTAGATTCAGAAAACTAGGGGTGAAACTGTGGGTCATGACTCTTTTGGAGCAGCTGGGATCTAATTGAGGGCATGGAACTGACTCAGGAGATGCTAGAGAAGTAGAGCTGAGATATTATTGCCCACACACGCAGTTAATCTGTACATCTCGTGCACGAAGCCTTTGCTCAAGGAGTGGAGAGAATCAGCAGCGTATCTTCTTCTCCTGTACATTTGCGACTGCCGTGTGGAATCAACTCTTACAAAACCATCTGACGACTCGGATTGCCTTGCTCAACCTGCCAGGGGATCTACCTACTCGATGGAATCGTACTCGATCCTCTTTGAAGGGCCGACTCAGGAGCAGGTTTGATATTCTGCTCGCAACTACATGTTGGGAATTGTGGAAGGAAAGAAACAGACGTATTTTCGACACCCAACTGTCTAGAGGCGACGAATTACGAAAGAAAGTGTACGTTAGACACTTTTAATCTCTGGCAACTGGCGCCAGGAACATGAAGGGTGTAGAACTATATATCGCTACTACTTTTCTCTTTCAGTTTTCTTTCCTCCACTTGTATCTGTTGCTATTCGTTTTTGCTCCGCTTGCTCCCATTCGGGACTTTGTAGCAACTGTTGTCCTCTTTTAATCACAAATAGGGTATATTCCTTTTTACTCAAAAAAAAATCTCGTGCACGCAGCCAGAAATTAAGATTTGGTAGATCCAAGATTTACTTTAGACAAATAGCTTATTGAGCCTCGCAATGGCCTTGTCCCTGCCTCCGTCGGCCATCTATTTCGTCGCAGGTATTAATTACCATCCTATTATTACGTCTCAAACCTCTCTGTCTCCGATACTGTTCGTTGTGTGATAATTTTTCTCCGTTCAACAAATTATAGTATCACGGTGGTTCGATGGCTGGAGATTAAAGTATGAGATGAGATAGATCAGAGGCATCGTGTTGTGGCGGAGTTGTCGAATGCTTGGATAGGTATACCCTGGAGAAGGGAAACAGAGAAAGTACTAGAGCATCATCTTCATCTTCTCCTAAATAAGTAGTTGATTACACTCCAGTTTTTTTCTTATCCTTTATGTTTTTCTGAATTATACATCTGCTAACTATGCTGAAACATTTTCGGTTACATTTCCTCTACAAATTAATATTCAGCATCCAGTTTCATTTCTGAAACGTTAATATCGTCGCTTAATAAGTCATGCGTGTTACATAGATACCACGAGTATCTGAATATAACACACACACACACATATATGAGTCCGGCTGGTATGCTATTAATAGCACGACGAATTTGGTGCTAGTAAGTTTTCTATCCTTGGATTAATCCCTTTGATTAATTTTACCCGTTAGATTATACTATTCAACCAACCACCCACCCTAGGGGGCCCACATCATCCTGCACATCTTTTAATCCAAAAGTGAAAACTTACTAAAGACTGTCAGTATTAATAGTATTATTAATAGTATATATATATATATATATATATATATATATATATATATATATATATATATATATATATATATATATAATAATGCCCCAGTGACTATCTTAATTTTTTTGAATCACATGCATGCATATATATGATGAGTCTAAAATTTCCCTGCCACAGTGGAGAGAAGTGCTTTTCTCTCTCTCTCTCTCTCTCTCTCTCTCTCTGAAAACGGGGAGAAAAAAATTGATGTAAAATTGGTGGGTTATTCATCTTCAAAGTAATATTTGCTAGATGACAATAACAAGAAAATGAGAAAATGGCCTCCAAACTACGGTAATGTTTGCTAGGTATTCAAGGCAAAGCAAGTGCTTGTCATTTTCATTTGAATTGTTAACTGATGCTGCCGAAAGAAACGTCAAATGGAAGGGATTGCTTTTTGTATATCTAAAACTTCATTTGAGATTGTGGAAAGTTTACGTTACGTGTGGTATGAAAGTACGATAAAAAAATATCATATTTATTTCCATACGTAATATTATGATATATTTTTCATGGTCCTACAAGAAAACACAAAAATATATCCTTATATATATATTTTTCTAACTCCGTCAGATAAAGCTCACTACCAAACTAAACTTAAGTCCTAACAAACATATTTGTGAATTGCTTTTTTTTTTTTTTTTTTTTGAGAGATAGGTAACACGCTACCCGCTTCGTTTATTTCGTTAAGAAATAAACTTAGCTAGAAATGTGAATCAACTAGGATTCGAACTCGGGTCTCGGGTACCAACCACCACACCCTTTGCCACTTGCTCTAGAAACGATCGGTCATATTTTTGAATTGCTACTATGTGTAATAGACATGCCAAAAATGCTTTGGGATCTTATTTAATTTTATTTTCTTCAAAAATATAATAAAAATTTTTTTTTTTTCTGAAAATGCTTTTGGGCTTTTACTGATTCAGATCAGTACTTTAGGATTCGGAAATAATGGGCGTAAAGTACCGATGTTTTCGGGCCGGGCCATATTGGGCTCCCATGCAACTCCGCCATTGCATGACTCAAACGAAATTCCAACGCATCCTGATCTATTGGGCTACACTTTGATGTGATACTTTAAAATTCGTGCAAAATAAAAAATATATTTTTTAAAAAAATCGCATTCAATAGAAAAATTACTTAAATATTTAAAATGTTTTGACTCCTGATTTTTACTGAAAGACGGTAGTTTCATACAAATAGTTCGCTGTTATTCATTTAGAAGTGATAACTAAACATAGACAGTAGCAATATAAATAAAAAAAAAAAAAACTATTTATGCACTAAAAAGTTTGATATAAATTTTATGTTTATGTATTGAATGGTTTAGACATTTCTTTTGAATTTTAAATTTTAAAAAATGGCAAAACAAGTGCCAAATAAATGGGTCCCTGAATTGAAATAATGTACAATTTACAACTATTTTTTGAATATACAGGTAGCATTACTTCATGTATAATGTTGTGTTTTTTTTTTTTTTTTTTTTTTTTTTTTTTTTTTTTTTAAGAATAGGTTAGATGAATTAAACTATAAGGATGAGGCAATCGAAGCTTGGAGAAGAAAACGAAAACTGCACCATGAGACACTCAAAAATCTCGAAGGAAAAAAAAAAGCCGGATCATAAAAGATCCTTCCACGAAGATAGCAGTTGCTTGAGCCTTTTAACTTTACGTATAATGTTGATCAAAATTTCCACGAAAATAGCACTTGACATATATTGAATCAACAGATTCGTCAATCCAAATACCTCTTTAGATACACCAAATTTTTAGATAAGATATAATAATACTAATACTAATAATAATAATAATAATAATAATAGAAAAATTAAAAGCATACGAGTACGACGATGGTGTCAGGATCGGTGGCATTAATGAATATTGGTGGGTGGACCGAACCCCAACCATATAATGTTGGTTCTTCCGTTAAACAATTTAATTCCGGTGAAAACATGTACGAAACCCCTCAATTCATAAGACTATTTTGAAATGGCCCTTTTCAATTGACACCTGAGTAATTTTTAGCTGTTCTTTTGAGTAAATTTTGTTATTTAAATAAAATATCTTGTTAAACCGATCAATAATAAATCTAGAACAGTTGGCGGTTGGTATTCGACACCGAAGTTTAAATCCTAGTTGATTCACTTGTCCAGCTGAGATTATTTCTAAATGAAATAAATAAAACGAATAGCATGCTACGTTTCTCTCTTTTTCTCAAAAAAAAAAATGAAGAACAGTTGAGACTTCGTAGGCTCGTAGCTAATAAAATTATCAAATTTAATAAAATATTAATTAAATTATAATAATATTTTTTTTAAAAAAATAAAAGTCAGTAGAAAACTGAAAAATAAATTAAAGATCCAATTGAAATTGCATTCCCTTTTTTTTTTTTTTTATTTTTATTGAAATATTGGATCTGATAATAAAGTGGTACTAGTGCGGCGAGTTAGGCATGTTAGGTGAGTTAGCTAGCTCTGCTACGGTTCAATCCCGTGACGGAGTAATTACTAATTAGTAATTAAGAAAACACCCCTCCACCCTTTATTATTTACAGAATCGTTCCTCCCTTAATAACAGTAAAAGCGTAAATTTTATAATATGTAAATAGATAACAAAAAAAATAAAAAATGCAGAAAAACCACCTAAACTTAAACACTTTTGCTAAAAGGGATTCAAATTTTATTAAATGGCTTAACAGCTACTCTTTTTGAATTAAAGTTATTTATTACGTAGTCTTTTTTGAGAAAAAGATAGCGCGCTACCTGCTTCCTTCAATAGGAATAGTAAACTAAGCGTACAGGATGGAAGCAACTTAGGTTTTCTTGACCAAAAATCGAACCGAAAATAGAAAAGTGAAAGAAAAATGAGAAAGAAAGGTAAAAAAACGAAAAAGGAAAAAGATCAGAGAAAGAAAGGTAAAAAAGGAAGAGAAAAAATATCAAAGGGGAGTAGGGACGTGATAGGTTACAGGAGTGATGTCCAAGAGCTAAACAGGGTTGAAGCTCTGTCGAAGGCTGTGACAACGTTGGAAAGATTCGAACCGAAAACAAAGCTGTTTCGCTCAGTCCAGAGGACCCACCAAGTAGCCGCTAGCTTGGTTAAACCTTTAGATCTGGTAGAGGCATCGGGGGTTTGTGATATTAGGTTTCAAAGTCCTCGAACGTCCCCGCCCGATGCATTGTTGGGTATCCCGGCTAGGTGTAGGAGTAGAAAACGGGCGAAGACGCAAGTACAGAAGAGATGATCAGAACTTTTCAGGGAGAATGCACAGAAGATGCAGCCAGGTTCTACTTGGGTCGACCCTCGGCTGATCAATCTGTCGGCCGTGAGCAACCTCTTGCGTAGGAGCAACCAGACGAAGATTCTGATTTTTACAGAAATCTTAAGCCTCCAAAGCTCTTGGTTAAGCGAGTTTATTTATTACATAGTCGTTTTGTGGTTTGTTGTATGTTATGTAAATTTGTGCAACTTTAAACATAAAATTTTTTTATTTATATTATTCTAAGATATGAAAATAATAAAAATAAGAAATAAATTCACTATAGCTTTTAATTTCTATCCTTAATTGTTATAAAAATAGAAAATTTTAGTTAGTATTTTAAAATTATATCATAAAATATATATTTAATTAGTAACTTCACTCACATAGTAAAACTATTAAGCTATTTAATAAAGATAAATATTTAATTATTGAAATGAAAATTTAGACGGTTGCTTACAAAAGTTCCAAAGTTCAGATCATCTTTATATATTTTTTCTCAAAATACAATAAAAATCGTAAAAAGCAAAGCACTGCATTCAAAATTTCCAACTATAAAATTGTAATTTTTTTTTAGAAATAAGTAGCACGTTACCCGCTTCGTTTTATTTTATTTAGAAATAAATTTAACAAAAAATATGAATCAACTAAAATTTGAATTTGAATATCGAATACCAACTATCAAATTCTTTTCCAGCTCTAGAAACTATTAGTTCCAACTACAAAATTGTAAGGCTCTGTTTGGTACTGCGATGAGATTGCGTTACATGCGGTGAGAAAATACGTTGAGAAAATACGTATATTTGCGTTAGCGTATTGCAAAATAGTCGATTCTCGATACGATATACTGCATCAGGAGAACACGTATCTCTATATGTTTTTTTTATAACTTCATTTTATCTAATAGCGCTGGATAGGCCTCAATATCAAACTAAGTCTAAATCGTAAATTATAAGTATAATAATAATTTCCAAAATTTACAGTTATATTATGGCAATTTTCCGTGAACATAAGCTTACGTAATCGCTGACACTTTGAAGCGCTGTTGACCCTTTTTTTTTTTGTCTTTTTTGGGCTGATTGCGACGTTACACCAACTTAGTAAATATCATCAAGGATCAAATATCTGAAACCGTTGCCGCAGGGATATTGGGCTCTACAAAGGTAACGCTTTTATGCACTGGCAGCAAGGTAAATTCAACAATAACCGGAGCTTGCTTCAACTCTCGAGGCCTCAAATAAATGAATTGAAAAAGAGATATTAAAAAAATATGTACATCTTACATCTCACCAATTCAATAATTTAGATTGAAATACTAATTAAATATGTTTCATGTAATGATGCGACTCATTAGTAATAACAATTCGTTAGAATTAAACCGCCGGTCTAAATTATTTAAGTTCAATTATTATTACTAAGGTGGAGTCAAAATTATCACGCGATGTGAGACATGTTTTGCTAGACTTATCACGGCGATTCTGGCTCAGTCAATATTCATCTCATACTTTTGACTAGTGAATCGGCTTTGATATCAAATGTAACGACCTGATCCGCTAACAATAATAACTTATTGGAGCTAAACCACCGATCTAAATTATTTAAGTTCAATTATTATTATTAAGATAAAATTCTCTTATATATTTAATGATAATTTTATTCTTACTCAATGTGAAACTATAGGGTTTGAGATGCACAAGTAGTATGCACCATTGGAAAAAAAAAATTTGAGTCGTGTGGACCCATTTGGTACCGTTTGGTTCGGGTATAAGCAAAAACTAGTTATTACAGGAATAGATACAAGTTTGGAGATAAGAAAGTAGCGTTTGGATGAAAATTGAGTTGTTCCCGAGAATAAAAAAAAATATTAAATAATTTTATATAAAAAATAGAGGTGTTGGTGGGGATAACCAAAAACTACTATTCTCGAATAAAAAATTAACGTTTGGATATAAAAGGAGGGATAGGAGCTTATTCCTATTCCTATCCCCTAACCAAATGGTGCCTAACCACAATCTGTAGGCTAGGCTCTCCAAACATTAGACGAAAAGACCTTAAAATCTGTTCAAGATGAATTTAAAGAAAAAAAGGTTGTCTTAATTTTATTTTTTCTAAGAGTACTCCAATTTTCTAAAGAAATCTTGGATTGCCCATCAAAAGTTCGGGGGTTAATTTATCGCGTGCTCATTTAAAAATGAGATTAGTGGGCACCATTGTTTTTTAGAAATAAATGACTAATTTTATAAAATTCTTAGCTACCGTTTGTTTCGGGATTAAGAAAAAAACTAGTTATTTCAAAAATATGATTAAATTCAGAATTAAGATGGGATTAGAATATTTTTTATGTTTGATTGAAAATTAGAGTTATTACAGGATTAAAAAAAATAGTGTTTGATTGGAGTAGTTGGAATAAGAAGTATAGTTGGTAAAATAATATTTTATTTCAGAATACCTCATTTGGGACTCTTATTTGATATGTTTGAAAATAAATTGGGCCCCAACCAGACGGTGGCTTAGGGTCGGGCCTACGGATTGTTTAGAATTAAACAATGGAACTCTTTATATTGCCTACAAGAATTTTGTGTTTGGATTAAGTTTTGATGCATTTTCAGGGGTTTTACCGAGCATAATAATATTTACCTGCAATGTTTTTATACTTTGAGAGGCCTATGGGTTTGAGTTACACCCGGTCTACAGACCGGGTCCATGCAAGTATGCAACAGTGAACTTCGCTCGTGCGAGCTTTCCAAAATCCAAATCAGTCGCATACGAGTATACGACCATAGTGGTGGCGTATTCTAGCGAACCAATGAGAAAAATGGATAGGCGATCACCAATCATTTTCTGCCACGTAACATGTGAAAAAAGATTCAGTGAAAATGTCGCGTCGCACGAAATTTTCTATGCGGTGGTCGGACTTGTGCGTATATAAATTCTCTTCCTCCATTTCTCACGCTCCTCGCTCTCCTCCGATCTCGCATTTTCCTCGTCGCCTCCATTTCTCTCTCTCTCTCCTCTTCCCCATCGCCGACCATGGCGTTCGAGAAGATCAAGGTCGAGAACCCGATCGTGGAGATGGACGGTTAGAGACCCTTACCCCTCTTCCCCCTCGATCTCTGTTATTTTTTATCTTGTCATGTTTAGATCACTCGATTCGATCTTATGCAAGCGGATTTGATCATCATCGCCTATGGATCTCTTTTCTCGTTGGTTGATACTTTTGAGGTGTAGCGATTTTGATTATGTTTAGTTTTAGGGCATTTATAATCTTCGGTTTTAACCTCGTTTTAGATGAAATATGGATCGATTCATGTTAGTGTTAGTATTTTGGATTGCAGAGTTTACGAGCGATCCATCTGATCTTTGTTCTAATTTTGGATCTGATGCCTTTTTAGGGTTAATTTGAACTTTTAGAGAGTAACTGCAGTAAAATAAGGTGGAGATAAACATAAATAGTCGAAAAGTGCACGCTCATTGATTTAGTGAGTGTCGATATATTTTAAAGTGTAAGGGTCTTGTATTAGTTATATGGGATGCATCTCGTTCCTACTGTATACTTAGATATGTGTTTAAGTTTGGAGATATATATTGTGAAACATCCGTTTGAGTGCATATTTTGTTTATTACGTGTCCGTGAGCCGTGATAGTTCTCCCCTTTTTTTTTTTTTGGTGATTCTTCTAGTGTTCTATAAGATACTATTCCTTCAAGTACTGAATAAATTATTTTAATCGTTTTACTACTGGTTAGACGCACGAGAATAAACCAGTGCATGGTTACTGTTTTTAGCTGTTCCGCGTATAATTACTCTTGTTGCCAATGGATTTTCACTGGGGCAGCATAGCATTCTGCTTTTTGTGGAATTGCTCTCCTGATTGTTATTTATGCGATGCAGTGAATCTCCTGGACCCTTAATCTTACCTTTGCAATGGTGATGTCTTTATGCTGAGATGTAGAATAGCATGCTTGGATATAACATTTCAAACTTTTCTTACCTCAACTTAACATAGTAATCTCCGTATCATCTTATCTAGTCATATTTGCTGGTAGTTGCTTCTGCAATATGGTTTTTATGAGATTTGTGATGCTCATGAGTCTTGTCTATTTTTTTAAGACAAAAATTTGAGGTTTTACACGGTAAACATTTTAATTTACTCTATCTTATTTTGATGGACAGGGGATGAAATGACCCGAGTCTTCTGGGAATCTATTAAGGAAAAGGTGATTGATTACTTCTTCATCCAACATGCTGGATCATTTTTTTTTTTTTATATTTTCTTTTGTCGATTTCTATTCTTTAAAATCTATTCATGACAACTTACAAAACTAATGGTTTGGCGGATCATGCAGCTTATTTTCCCATTCTTGGACTTGGACATTAAATATTATGACTTGGGCCTTCCCAATCGTGATGCTACAGATGATAAAGTTACGATAGAAAGTGCGGAGGCTACTCTTAAGTAAGAACCATCTTTTGTATCTTTTTCGTAGTCAAGTCATCTTTTAAATCTCGAGTAATAAATCTTGAGTGATACTTTTCAGTTAAGTCGTTCCTTTTAATTATACCCTCCTTCTTTGATCCCATTTGTTTGGTGTTATTCTTTCTTGTGGATTCATCGCCTATTCTTTTCTTGTACTTTTGTGAAGCACAGCTTGTTTGGTGTTGACTGGTAGTTTTTATGGATTTGATTTGTATATGCTCTTCACCTGAACAATTTTAGAGTTATTCCTTTTTACTTTTGGAACCATTGTTTGCCTATTTGCCTTTTGTTGAGTTTTTATTACCTGGAATATTCCTTAGGCATTTTGCTTTGAGACTGGTAATATTCATATTTTTATTGTCGACTTAAATTACCTTGTCTCCCCTTAAATTTTTTGGCAATTATCTTGTCACAGGTATAATGTCGCAATCAAATGTGCAACAATTACTCCAGGTAAAGTTGGCTTACTTGGAAATAAGATGTTATTATCCAGCCACATGTTTGACCATGATAGACATTTTTGAGACATTTTAATTTCATTTTTTTACTTTTATAAAACGGCAGATGAAGCTCGCGTTAAGGAGTTCGGCTTGAAGTCCATGTGGAAAAGCCCAAATGGGACAATCAGGAACATCCTTAATGGTTAGGCAATTTGGCAGATGACAATATTGGCCTCACCTTTGTCTTTGCTAATATTGTTTCCCATTAATCCTTTTTTTCCTCTGCTTCAGGCACTGTATTTAGAGAGCCAATTATCTGTAAAAACATCCCACGGCTTGTTCCAGGTATTGAAGGACTTCAGTTTTTCAAACTGTTTTGAAATGCTGTGATTTTACCATCTAATGTAATGATTGGTGCTTTTAGGATGGACCAAACCCATATGCATTGGAAGGCATGCTTTCGGTGATCAGTATCGAGCAACTGATACAGTTATTAAAGGGCCTGGGAAGCTTAAATTAGTATTCGGTAGGCTTATTAATAGTTCTTTTGCTTTTTAAGTTTCACAAAACATAAACTTTATTTTGAGATTCTATTTTATGTTTCATATCAGAGGGGCATGAAGAGCTGGTCGAGCTAGAGGTCTTTAACTTCACGGGTGTTGGAGGGGTTGCCATAGCTATGTACAATACTGATGAGGTAAAAGAACCTGTCAATTATATTGCAATTAATAAAATCATCACCTTTGTTTGCCATGCTTACTTTTTGTAACATTATCATGTACAGTCCATCCATGCCTTTGCGGAGGCTTCCATGGCCACTGCTTACCAGAAGAAGTGGCCACTGTATCTGAGCACCAAAAATACAATTTTGAAGAAGTATGATGGAAGGTATGAAGCAACTCCTTTTTAAAAAAATATTAATACACGAATTTGAGTAACACTAGGATACCTTACATGTATACATCTACAAAATTAGCTATTTATATGTATCTCTCCAAAAATTCTGAACCTTCATAACTTCATTTGCATTTTTACCCTTGTGCTTACGAAAGTGCTTCTTTTTTCGTAATACAAAACCGACTTCGTCGATGATTGGATGACTCCCACAGCTTATTTATATATATCTCTCCAAAAATTCTTTATTTTTTTATTTTTATTTTTTTGAGAAACTGCAGAGGTACATTGAAAATTTTAGATTTTTTTGGGGTTCATATATAAATAGATAAGAACTTTTTATTTTTTTCACATTATTTCTGGTTTCCTAACTCATCTTTATCTATCCTCTAGATTTAAGGACATATTCCAGGAGGTTTACGAGAAGGAGTGGAAGTCCAAGTTTGAAGCTGCGGGAATATGGTCCGTATTTCCCAACTGCTTTGCATCTTGCTCAGTCCAAATCATTACCTTTTTTATCTCATAGGAGTTGGTAACTGATAGGTACGAGCACCGGCTTATTGATGACATGGTTGCCTATGCACTTAAGAGTGAAGGCGGTTATGTATGGGCTTGCAAGAACTATGACGGAGATGTGCAGAGCGATTTCTTAGCTCAAGGTTTGATTGACACTACTTTTATTGAAGCAACTCTTGTCAGTGTGTGAATTATGCAATTTTTGATTAAACGTATCAATGTAGTTTAATGAGTTGCCAGCTCTTGTCCCAGAGTTTTCGTATGTTCTAATCACCAGATAACATTATTTTACGTGCAGGTTTTGGTTCTTTGGGTTTGATGACATCTGTCCTGGTATGTATATAATCTGCAGCTTAGACTTCTTTGTGCTTGGCAAACTATTGACTGTAAATAGATTTATTCTTTTGTTGTGACCACTGATCAACAACTAGTAAAAGGGTCGTATTTTTGCTATAACATGTTGATTATATTCCTCATATCAATGCATGATTTTTTAAGATTTTTTTGCCCTTATTTGTTGCTGAATAGCTGGTTAAGCTGTGGGTTAAGTCTGCGGTGTTTTGTATTTGACCTTTTGAATGCCTATGAGCTGCACCGCATGTTGTTAGATATTTAGGAATTGTTTTTCCTCCTTTACTGCCTTTTCATGAAGTTACTATAGATAACAAATTCTTCTTGTAGTATTGATTGATGTTTGCACTCTGCTGCGTGTTGTAGGTGTGCCCCGATGGTAAAACCATTGAAGCCGAAGCTGCGCACGGCACAGTAACCCGCCATTATCGAGTTCACCAAAAAGGAGGCGAAACTAGTACTAATAGCATTGCGTCAATCTTTGCCTGGTCAAGGGGGCTTGCACACAGGTATTTTCTCTATAATATATAATTTTTCACTTTCTTTTATGTATCGAAAGATGCCTATCTAAAGTTCCTTTTTGTTTTCGCTTACTGGAAATTTTTGGTTTGTTAACAGGGCAAAGCTAGATAACAATGCTAGACTACTTGATTTCACTGAAAAGCTCGAAGCTGCATGTGTTGGGGCTGTCGAGTCTGGGAAAATGACCAAGGATCTCGCTCTTCTCGTTCATGGATCCAGGTATTACTTATTTCGTTAGTTTTTTTTTCCTTATCCATGTTTACTAGTGTAGTATGATCTGGCATTCTCACTCTCCTGTTTTCTCTCTTCCTTTTCCTCTCTTTTCAGCGTCATCAGAAGCCATTATCTGAATACTGAAGAGTTCATCGACGCTGTAGCTGACGAGTTGAGAGCGAGACTCTCTGGAAAATGAAGCATGGTAACTTTTTCCCAACAAGATTAAGATGTCTCTAAATGAATCTTTTTCTTTTTATCTTTTTTTCTAAATGAATCTTTTTCTTTTTTTTAATACGTATCAATGTTTCAGATCGTGATTTATTTTTTGCCTTGCCTTACTCAGGTTGCTTATCACAGAGTGATCATGGTTAGCGGAAAATGGGTTGTGTTGCTGATTAGAAAAATTTGGAATAAAGAAGACAGACTTCTCGTCCTCGTTAATTGGATCATGGAACTGAACTATTTATGCGAGGAGAGGTTTTTGTGCTCTAATATATTTTGTTGAGAACTTTTCCGAGACTGTTTTCAGTTCGGACGACCCATCACCACGAATACTTCTATTTCTCTAATTTTAATGGAAGATTGTTTTTTTTTAGGGCCTCAACTTCATTTGCTGCTCTTCTATCAAAAATTTTGCATGACATCCTCCATTCTTTATGCTATCATTGCTAAGAACAGTTACATTTAATATCTCGCGGCGCTAGGGCCTGTTTGTTTCGCCGAAAGTGGGGTGGAAGTGGGAAGGGGGAAAGTGATTTTCGGTAAAAATTGACCACTTTTGCTGTTTGGTTTACCGTAACTTTATTACGGCCGAAAGTCCAGTTCACCTAAAATAATAAACTTGACTTCGCCCTCCACGAAGGACAGTCAATTACGGTGAAATGCAAAAAAGACAAGAATGAATTAATGTGTTAGGATTACTTCTTCTAAAATATGATCAAATTTAATTAGATAAATTTTAATATATTTTTTGTTTAATTTGTATATTTAGAAAATAATGAAAAATAAATTTGTTAAATTTTTAATAATTTTTTAATTTTAAAGTTTTATTTGTTGCATTATTATAATTTATATACAAACAAATAATATAATTTTTTAAAATTTTATTTTATAATTATACATATATATAATTATATACATATATAATTATATTAATTTCTATTTATTATAATTTATTAATCACTAAGTTACAAAATAGATAATAATATTAATTTGGAGGTAAGTATACCGGGATGGAGAACTACACTTTTTACGTTATCTACTTTCTACCAAACAAACAACAGAACTCGCAGAACTGCACTTACGCAATTGAAAACAAACAGCAGAAATGAACTAATTTTCATCCCAACTCCACTTCCACCCCAAGTCTACTTACGTTGAAACAAACATGCCCTAAGAAAAGGGAAACCCTGAATAAGCTCAAGAATAGGAATAGGCATGATTGCTAGCACTGAGAAAAGGTTCGCTTAATTCCACATAAGGCGAGTTAATGAAGGCGTGCATCAATTAACAGAGTGAAAATAATTAACATAATTTAACTAACAATACTCCGGCGAGAAAGATAAACCAACTCGCAAGCCCTGATCACAAGCCAAAGACCAATTTGTACAGGCGGTATGTCAGGACGAGTTGACAGTGCTCAAATGTAATGATTCAACTAGCCCGCTAATTTGC
Organism: Aechmea fasciata; assembly: GCA_025177825.1. NCBI lineage: Eukaryota > Viridiplantae > Streptophyta > Magnoliopsida > Poales > Bromeliaceae > Aechmea > Aechmea fasciata. Next base: position 6,641,050 of record CM045928.1, on the reverse strand, counting down.
AGAAAAAATATGCCCCCACTGGAGAGAGGCCTGGTGATATTCGAGACTAGACCAGTTGAGTCATTCTTAAACGTAATCCAGAAGAACATACCGAAGATTGCAGTCCAATGCCAATGCAAGTTCGGCCTCATGTCCTGCCGTGGCCATTTGGAACAGAATTCTGGAATTCACATTCCAGTAATTTCAAGTGTAGCTTGTTTCTTTCAAACTCTGGAGGCAGAAATTATAGGATTAGTGCCTGATAACTAACAGTTTGGATGAAAAAATGATTGTTAATGTTTTAGGTCATGCCACAAACCAGTTTCTTAAAAGACTTCCCTTGCACGAACTTCTTCTTCTCCGCATCTGGTTTTGCCCGATCCAAAGCCTGGATACAAGGTAATAGAATGAGATATGTTCTTATACAAAGTGATTAACAGTTTTTTTTTTTTTCATAAAAAGTACAAATTGTTAATTTCTAGTTCACATATAGCAAAGGAGATATTTTCGTAATACTGTCAGTGAGCCACATAATTATAGCAAAGCAGGGACATCTTATGATACTTAAACGAATAATAGCAACCCAACAAAAAAAAAAACCAATAAAATGTTGGTTTTGGCATTGGCATCTGACACTCAATCTTGATTATTCTCATCTCACATGAAGGGCTTACAGCAGCAGTTCTTTAAAAGTATCTAAGGAACAGTTGAAGTTCTTGGACTTATTTCTCCATTGATAAAATAAACCCAGCACCAGCAAAAAGAGAATAGCACTTACCTGAATCAATGACTCCACACGGCGCCTCATTCTGGTATGCATGAATCCTTCGGAGCACTGTCATTCAGACAAATAGCAATTAACTATTTGTTCCCCTTTTAACAACAATAAGAGTTCATAAGAAGATAACAAAATTCAGATAAGAGGTAAAGCCATGCAACCTCATGCTAACAAAGTCTGTTTGTAGGAAACAAGCACTGATTAAAAAGTTAAAGCCTAGAAAAAGATGAGGACACTGCAAAACTCATGAACAACATGGATCACGATAAACGAAGTTAAGTCAAATCTATAAATTTCCAACCCATAAATTGCAAGACTTTCCCAGGGTATCTCAATAATTCAGATGTTCCAGTTGGAAATCATCTTTCTCTTTTTTCTTTCCAGTGATTTGAATCCAAGATATTGAAATTTCAAGTCATTATTGGCTACATTAGTAAATCGACAGCCAAAGAAAAGGAACACACCATGCAAAGTTAATCAACAGCATAGTTGAAAGAAGATCACGTTGTGATTAAAAAAAGAAAGCCTCCTACCTTTACATGATAACTGACATAGGCATGAAAGGTCAATAAACTCCAAACAGTTTTGTCCAGTTTTTTGCCTTCAACATGGCGGGGGAAAACCACTGCATATATTGATAAGTGCATATTAGAAATATGAATGCACAGGTGCAAAAGAAAATTGAATTTAATCTTGTCCCTGACCAAAAGTAACAAATCCAGCATTTGCAGTTAGTGTTTCAGGAGGAGCTCTCTTTAACTCAAGAGGAGGGGCCGCTGACCACATACAGGAAGGGGCATTATTTAGTGCAGCTGTTCGCCTTGCCTCCACAAATTCCTGAACATCAATTTCTCTTATAAGCAAACAGTAAAAAGTAAAACGAAAAGGGTGGCATTGCTGAAGCTCACCCAATTCCAGTTTGGGAAGGTTAAAAGAGAAAGGGAAAAAAAAGTAGTAAAATCAGTCTACAAACATGACAGACAAAATCTATGTGACTGCTCAAAGGAACTCATAAGGCAACTGTAAATTGTTAAGAATAGGCTTATTTATTTAAGGTACGGCTTTATTAGCTGAAAGTTACTTTATATTTTATAATGAAAGTATTCTGTATATTATGAAGGCAGAGAACTTTGTGTATGGAAACTACCAAGCCTCATAAGAAACTACTGTTCATTACCCTCGAATGGAATCATTGCGGCAAACCAAGCTGTTATTTCAAGCGTATAAAAGAAATTATGTATAGATGTTCTAGCATTTACTACATGCAGAGGAGCTTAAACCAAGAGGTCCTTTTACCTGTAAAAAGGAAGTAGCTAAAACAATATCAGTTGAATCCTGGAATCTCATTGGGTAAACAACAGTGACTTTATCTGCCTGCAACAAAGAGTCCAATAAATTATTCCCCTGGATTTTTACCTATGCTTCTTATGTAGGACACAGACCAAATTGAATTTAGTGAACTCTAATCAAGCAATTTCAACATAGAAGTATTTAGTCTAAAATATATAAACTTGATGCATCAAAGAAATGGCAAAAATATGAAGTGTAATACCGCTAAGACCTATGACTCCATGCAGAACAGTCTAGAAACAGATACAGTTGAAGGCTTCAGAAAGGTACATTATTTACCAAATAAAGTTAGCAGGAAAAACACGTCCAGTCTAACAAACATATATCTTTTTGGCCGTAATCCTCCTTAAACTCTGTGGATGTAGCTAAATGTTAAATTCAAAGAAATTAAACAGTTGGCAAGTATGGGCATCTATACCTGAGGAACAAGAAAAAAGGATTCATTAGGCCGATGAACAAGAGCAACGAGCTGATCCACATCAGGAGCCACTGTTTTCGTTGCGAGATATTTCAGGAGCACTTTTAAGGGGGCACCTAGTACAACTTCTCTGACTGACGCAATTTTCACCAGAAGAGCATTTCTATGTTCTGGAACACAATAAAGGAAACAATGCTTAAAAAAAAAGAAAAGAAAAACGTCTCATGGACCAAGACTGAGATCATCAGTCAAAAGAACTGTGAAGAACTAGAAATTTAGTCAAGCAAACATACATTTTAAAGAAGCAGATATGTATAAACAGTCGGCGAAGGCATTTGATGCACCCGGTAGGCTATAAAATAGGATGTAATGATAACTCACCATAAAAACTTGATGAAGAAATCACTTAAAGACCCTAAAACCTAAACTACTTAAATATAATTACAACTCCAACTAACGACTAATTATATTTGACCAAGCATACAATATTTCAACGGTGAACAAGCTCTGACAACACCATTTCATTTCCGTCACCCTTCTCTCATTCAGTACATTCCCCTGTTAACAATTCACAATTACTAGATTGAAAAAAAGATACCTTTAGTAAAGAATGGCCCAATTTACCAAAAAATGCTGTATGTAACAGTATGGTAACATTCACTAGGCAAATGCAAACTACTTAACGGACATTATTGTAAGTTCACTAACTAATTAAAATAAGAAAAGTTTGACCTCTTACCAAACTTGCTACCATAAATAGACATTACCTATGAATAACATAACTACCAAACTTAATCAACTAAACTCATTCAGTGCTATCAGCCATTATTTTGCGGTAACATTGTAACAAGATCATAATGACCTTGTAAAGGAAACTCGTAGAACCTTCATCTGATGGAAGCTTCGTTAGATTGATCTTCATAGTGAGATCAAATCCATCCTTGGGAGGGTCGAGAATTTGCACGGCCTGCCCATATGCCATCTTAATGGCCTCTATTGCACCGAAAGGAAGCCCATCATAGAGTACAGCCTCTGGAGGTGGGACCGGCAATGCAACCGACAACACCATCACCTTCGGATTCCTCGTAGAGAACTGTAATCCAATTCCAAACCTTTATATCAGGTACAAGAACATGGAACCCTATTATCCATCTTCAATAATAAGAATTCAGTAATTCTTTGAGGGGCAAAAAAGAACATGACCTGAATGTGATAGCGAACATCATCAAATTCCACCGTTTGGCAATCGATGTCCACTCCCTTGTCAGGACTGTAAACAACCAAATGATTAGATATCACAATACTATACTAACTGTTTAGGTTAAAATGTAAGGAAACAGCCTCAACTCTAGGCCATTTTGAAATGGCCTGCACTTTATTTTTCCCCCTTGACTTTTATTTATTTATTTTATTTGAGTAATTTAGCCTAATAAGTTAGAAGTTTTACTAAACCCAATGATGATTCCATCAGATTTAACGATTAGAATCACTAAAATGCTGTAATAATTAACGACTAATAGCTAATAGAGCAATTAAATTTAGCAAAATCCTCAATTCAACTAAGTAGAATAACTAAAAAACACTATTAAGTTGAGGGGGCCTATTATTTCCAAACGGAACTATAGTCACTACATTTTCGCCAAAATTTCATACAACATCAAGTAGACAATTGAATATAAAACCCTAGAGCGCGAAAAACTCCAAATCTCCCCCACTTTTTTCAAAATTTCGATCAATTAGAGCAACGAAACCACCACTAGAGAGCTAGCGAAACCAATCTCTTGCGAAATTTCAGTAGAGAGCGATCGACGCGAGATTCCAAGGAGAAAAGTGAGGAGAAAACACAAAATGAGGAATCAAACTGAGAAAAAAGATGAGAACCAGGGGGAAAGGGAAAGAAAGAGTAACCTAAGCACGCGATCTTGTAAGATCTGAAGCAAAAACCTCGATGGCGACTGAAGCAGAATCATCGCGGCGTCTCCAACTCCGAAGAATCGAGGCGATGGAGAGAGAGAGAGAGAGAGAGAGAGAGAGAGAGAGAAATTCGTCGGAGAAAGAGGGAGGTTTGATTTTTTTTTTTCCCTTCTCTTTTTTGCTTTTGTTTTTTGGGAAAAAGTGTACGAAGAGCCCCTGAAGTTTAGCTAATTTGTAAGTAGAGCCTCAACTTTTTTGTTTAGGCAATTTGAGTCCCTAAACTTTGTCAGATCCTTCAAAGACACCCCTCTTTTTCGTTAAAGTTTTTAATTAACTAATTGCTTTGATTGCATGTACTTTGTATAATTTTATTATAAAATTTCATAACATAAAAAAATCCTTTTTTTGTCTTTTAATATATAAAAAAGCGATAAAAGTAAAAGCTCGCAATAAAAATAAAAAAGTCAGATGTTACAGCCACTTCGTTGCCGAATGCAAACCGTGAATTCAACAGTTATTCTTGGCGCCGACTTTTTTGATGAGCGACGCTCTACCGAATTAGAAGTCGGCAATATTTCGACGCTTGGCCGCCGACTGTTTTTGTACGGTCTTAATTAGCACGGTCGGATGTAAAATTTGGCAACCTCACTCTATCGCTGCCGACTTATGTTATGGACCTGGGTGGCTGTCCGTCGCAGATCCGAGATAACCAAGCTAATAGAGGTAAGAAAAAAAGAGGTAGGAGTGAGATAGAGATAGAGAGAAGAAAAATAGAGGTAGAGAGATAGGGAGGGACGAGGAAAGAATTGGGATAGATTAAAATGGAGGGTTAGAAGTAGAGATAAGGAAAAAAAATGATTGGGGGAAGAGAAGAGAAGTAATGGAGAAGTATTGAAATGCAAATAACAAAGAAATGTGGACTAAGCTGTAATTGTTAATAAGAACAATTAACGGAGTAGTGGGCCAATTTTAATGGGAAAGTGGGCCTCGAGTTGGGCTTGACCGGTCCTGAGCATCATATCATGTAAGCGGGTAACAGGGCGAATGGATATCGGGTTGCCTTATCCGCACTATCCTCAAACCAGCGGATAGTGGGTCCGCGTTTTGCCCCGATCCGTTAATCCGACCACCCGATCCGCCTACGCCCGATCTCCTCTCTCCTCTCTGCCTCCGAACCCTTCTCCAACCCGGCCAAAACCCTCTCTCTCTCTCTCTAAACTCTCCATTAATGGCGCGGGGGCGCACGAGGCGGCGAGGACGAGCACAATCCCTTTTACCCTCAAGCGCGATTCACGACCACCTCAATTCCATTTCATGTTGGTAAATCTCTCCACCCCTCTCCTATTCCTCCCTCTGTCCCCAATTCTATCACTCTCCTTGGAAAATTACCTGCTTGGTAAGTATTTGGGTGATTCGCAGCAAGTGCTCGTCTGAGTGGAGCGGTTTGAAGAAGCCCTTAACAACTTTGGCTTGCTTCTGAAGTTAATTCGGCTTCTCACCAAAGCAAGCTCTGAACTTTTTGTTTGCCAAAATCGGCTTCTACTTTCGAGTAGATAAAGATCCCCCAGTTTGATCAGGATGAAACACCTTTTTATAATTAAATTATAAAAACCTTCTTATGTTGCCCGATGAGATGAGAAAATTATAAGATTAACCTGTTGAAAATGAGTGGAATCTCCCATCTTTCGAATGTGAAGAATAGAAGAATAGGGCTTAACTTACTCTTCTGTGTGTAATGCGATCTTTTTTGTGCTGTAATTTGGCTTATTGGTCTTATTGTACTTATTTCATTACTTTTCAGGTATTACGACTTCAAAATTTACGCCTTGAATGACTCTCTGTTCTACGTCGGATATCGATATGCACGGTAATTTTGGAGGATTTTTTACTTTCATTTTATGATCTGCGTGCTTGTTGAAGATCTATGAGGAGATCATGTTATTTTCATCCCTTCCATCAAGCCCCACCCCACCTTGGGGTGGCATAAAGATGATTTAAACTCCTAAATCCGTGATTAGTGAACTTTTTATGAATCAGCAGCTTCTTCAGCCTTGATTTGCAAATTATTATTTTGCATCCAATTTTGATACTAGAGATTTTGTATAATGATGTATACTTTAATATTTAAAATCTTATCCTTTAGGCTTGGCTTATGTTTTAATGATGCTTGATAGTCATTCTCATTATATTGATGCTACAGATCTTATAAAGCTTATTTGTTCATTTTGTTGAGCTAACCTGTTGAGCACTACCAGCTGCATGCCTTTAGAAGTTATTCTCTAGTTTATCTTCTTTTGAGTTCACGTATGTTCACATCATAGTTGTCAGATATTTCACATGTTTAAAGTTTTCTGGGATAAGAATGACTTTTTTTTTAATTCGCTACAGCTATCTAAAAGTGTGGTTTTCTCTCGGGGTCTTCTTTGTTCTTGCTGCCTTAATTGGAGTTTCAATGGTTAGTGAATAACATCCAACTTCTTTTAATTATGCAACTTTCATGTAATATGTACACCCTTCACTAGTGAGGTTTGCAAATTATTTCTTTTTAAATGCAGTAGTTGTCATATTTAATTTGAATCGCATGAATCAGTCAGCTTTAAATGAACATTATATGACATAGAATTTTAATCAAAATTGCTTGATGAGTTAGTGGCAACTGGTGGTTTATTGTGATTTCAGCTATGATCCAGGTCTTATAACTATTGGACATTTTTGTAGAGATCTGATTTATGATGGCAGGAACAAAACTACGGAGTGAATTTTAGTATACGCATCCAATATAGCCTGAAAGTGCTGTGGAGTATTAATCTCTTTCAAATGACACCTAATATAGCTGTCAATTTGAAGTTTTAGATTTGTACATCTAGCTTGGTTTGCAACTTAAGTAGAATATTATTATAGCTCCTTGCGTAATATTGTGAGCAGTAATATGTATAAATATTAGGGCTTTGCAGTATTTTTAGCAAACTAGCAGTGTTACCTTTTCCATTTACTTCGTTACACAGTGTGGAGTTTTTCTGGCTCAGTCTCATTCTGTATATGTTTTGTGTTTTAATATTTTCCAGATGCTACTTTGGGATTTGGCTGGTGCTTTTCATTTCCATGGTGTATCATTTGGGCTTGAAAACATTTTGGTGAGCTTGTTTTTTCGGCATCACTTATTTCTTAATTGTAAGTAGAGAATTATGGTTCTCAGAATGGGGCAATGCCTAAACAGTATTCCATTTATGTACTATAGGCTTCTGGCCTAAGCATATCAGTTACGGATGCTGCCGTTGTGATAGTTTCAACATTTATCTCTGTCGCTTTTCATGAATTTGGGCACGCTGTTGCTTCTGCAAGGTCTCTCGCACACACATTGCTTATGATATGTTGTTATATTTTGGGGCATATGATGTCATATTCTGTGCTATTATCTTGTTGTGGGATGGGAAAACAATGTATTGCCGTTATCTGCTTGAGCTCTAATTTTTGAGTTAAACATAGAGAAATTTACAAGGATGAGAATAGTTAAAATGTTAGCTTATCTTCACCATCGCTTTCAAGCCATTTTAAGCCTTTTCTTTTTCTCCTGAGAAAATTAATTGTTACCAAGATGGATTAAAGTTGGATATGTGCATCCACTGATTTCTCAACTACAAAAAGTTCATGAGTACCATCCATTTTGCTGCTAAATATCTTTATTTCCATGTTATAAAACAGTGAAGGCCTGCAAATTGAGTACATTGCCATATTCCTAGCCATCCTGTTTCCTGGTGCGTTGATTGCTTTGAACCATGATCAGCTACAAACTTCACCTCCTTTTGCTGCCCTGCGGATTTATTGTGCTGGTGTTTGGCATAATGCTGTGGTATGTTTATCAAGTGGTGTACTTAAAGAGATTCGTTTCTATGTCTTTCAGGTTTTATTTATTTTTGTACAGAAATGGGAAAGCAAACTGACTTGAGTTCTTACTGCAGTATTCTACATGATAAATCAAGATTTTTCATATGTAGAAAATTTGAATTTACTTTTTATACGTTTGCCTCAGCATGCCAAAATAATTTGGAGACATTGAGGAAATACCGATCAAATACATAACGAATCATATGTAGCTGCTATCACTTGGTAATGAGAATTATGCTGCTAGTTGCCTGTACCAACTTGCTTCATGAGAGTTTATTCTGCATAATGTAATTGCTATTGACTTTTTCAAATTGCTGCTATGGTGATTCCATGCTTTATAGTTTTGTGCAGTTTGCGCACTGGCATTGTTCTTACTTCCTCTTGTCTTATCTCCTCTCTATACACATGGGGAAGGCCCTATAGTAAGTCTCTGGACAATTATCTTATGTAAATCTCATCATAATAATCCTTTTATTCTGAACCAAGGTTGGAACAGGTTTTGGGGATCCCACATACCACTCCTTTGTCTGGATACTTGTCACTCCACGATGTTATTGTTTCAGTGGATGGTACAAACATCACAAATCCTGATGATTGGATGAAAATGATGGCTAAAGCTAATTCACAAATAATTCTTGGATCTCCTCCCCTTGAAAACTCCCAAATCTATAAGGCCATTAAGGAAGAAAAAGGGTATTGCGTCCCTAACTCATGGATAGAGGCAAGCAAGATTATTCAGGAAGTAAATGACAACTTCTCATGTCCCGATGATTTCGTACCATTTGTGCAGAACTCCTGCATTAATTTGAGCCTTTCAGATGGAAGCAATTTAAGAGAGGAAACCGAACATAAACATTGTTTGATTGCTAAAGATGTAATCAAGCTTAAAAAATGTGGGAATGGATGGCAAATGATTGGAACTGATGGAAACAGCTGTATATGTTCAGAGGTAAATGGCACCTTTTTATTTTCTCTCTATATTTATTGATAATACATCTATTAATCTCAAGCTATTTGACCAATCTTGACAGCAAGAATCATGCATGACACCGGTTCAGATCCCTGGCATGACATGGGTCGAGGTCTCTTATAAAAGCCCGTATTCTCCCAACTGCTTGCAGCTTACAAGAAATCTATCGTCAAAAGATTCTGTGAATCTGAATCTCGAATCAAATCCTTGTGACGGGACCTTCGTTTTTATCGGTGATGTGGTCTCTGTGGCACGTTCTATTCAGTTATCATCATATCGTCCTCGATGGGCATGGATTATTTGGAGTATATATATTCCACATATCTTGGAGAAGGCTTTAGTTTGTATGCTGCATGTGTCCACAGCTTTGGGTTTAATAAATTGTTTGCCGGTAGGTCACTATGTTGTGCAAAGGCCTCTGGCATCATTATTTTGAAGCTTAATCTCTTTAAAGCAACTTTCACGATCCTTTTTTCTTCTGTTGCTCAGCAGGATGATTAGATTGCTTTGCATACAGATTCCTTATTATGTTCTGTCTATCATGCACTTTTCATTTATCAACTTTATTCATTTGCCAAATTTGCAGGTATATTTCCTGGACGGCGAGTCAATCTTAGAGACTAGTCTTTGCTGCATGACTTGGCTTACTCGAAGGCAGCGGCATAAAGTCCTCTCAATTTGCCTGTTTGGTGGAACTGTCTTATCAATCATTACCTTGACTAAGATGCTTTATTCATTGATAGTTTTACCATAATCAGCACTACCAGTCACTTTTCCCGGTAAGAAGCTGGTTCTTTAGATCTTACCACTTAAAAATTTGTGACCTTTCTTCTCAAGGATTTCTTACTATGTGAATTTCTGCAGACTTGTTTATATGATTATGAAGCTTGAAGGTGATTTTACTATGATACAGACCTTATCGCAGAAATTTTTATGCACATTTTCTCTGGAAACATTACTATGGCATCGGTTCTTTGGCCATATAATATCTGAGCAATGGTTTGGGTTTATTCCGGTCACCTCACCGAACTATTTTTGCCCTTTAACTTTCTCTTTCAATATCAGGGAATATACAGCAAAGCACCGAGAATGAGAAAGCTGATGACCAGAAATTCGCAATCACACTGCTCCTGCAGAATAAAATATGCAGAGAAACAGCACTGTATTGATCTTCTAAGCATAGTGTGTTGTGTTTTTCTTGCTCTTCTTTTCCTATGGCTGATAGAATCTAAGTAGAAAAGTTTGTAAGAAACTTTCTGATCAATGTAGCAAGTGATTACACCCTGACTATGCTAGTTGAAAACTGTACTAGAGCGCCTTCGCATGAATGTTAAATCAGGTATCAGTTCCTTAGCAGTTGAGAAAGGATTGATATGGCACCTGCCAGTGGTATGGCTCATTATTTTTTTCCTCGTACACTGTATAAACTGATATTTTTTACTATAATGTTACTATAATTAGGGTAGAGCATAACGTTATATGGTGAAATATTCTCATTACAACTTGAATAAGTTTATTTTTCACAGCAAATTTCGAAAGCTTCTGTTTCTAAATATCAAAATCTCATTTTTATTTCCCACGGCATCAAAATCTTCAAACTTTTCTGCGACTAAGATTGTTAATGTTTCATCTGAAGGCAATCAAGTGGCAGGCAAACTTGAAATTCGCCTCTCATGACTTAATTTATTAGCAAAGTGTAAGTGGAGCTGTCTGATTCTATTCTATTTTAATATAGACTGGACATCGTGGAAAATAGAAAATGTTACAGATTCTACTAACACGAATCGGTGCACTCATCATAAAGAGTAAGCCTATACATCACTATTTAATTGCGAAAGGGAGAGACAATTTGCAAGTTCCTATCACTTCAACATCCATAAACCTATCACTTCAACACGCGGATGCAATCTTTTGCTTCCCGTATCACCAGCCAAGGTACGCTCGAGAGAAATAAAAATGAAAAATGCACCAAGAGAGCAAAGTGAACCTCGGGGGGGACGAATAGAAGGATAATAAGTGGTTTCTAAGGATAAGTCACAAAAGAAACAGTATGATTAATAAAATCTCAATATTATAATCACTCGAGTTATGAAGCTGTAACACGCATCATATATTTAGTTAACAAAATAAGTTATTTCTCAATATACAGGAGAGAGACAGGGCAAGTCCAGTTCAAGAAAGCGAAAATCCTTTCAGCAACATAGAAGAAGCGCACACTAAAACCCCAGCCTCACTTTCAAGAGATAAAATGCTGTTCCTCGAAAAAACCTGGAACAAGGAGCAATGCAGCAAACACTCCAAAGCTCTAGCAACCTCTCTCTCTCTCTCTCTCATATTTTGCAGAAGAGAGTTATCATATGGGAGAACAAAACTGACACAAAAAGTAAAAGCACAAACTCAGGTAGATTGTCGGATTTCCTTTTAATGGTGCACACCATTGCCATTGGCATAGCAGTTTCCATTTCCGTTAACAAGTGTTTTAGTCATCAGCTTCTTTGGGTATATTTTTGGCATCGAACTACCATTGCCTAAAAGACGTTTGGCATTTGAACTGCCATAATGGTTCGGGTTTTGCAGGAAACTACCCAATTGTCTTGACGAGGCAGCGATCAATCCTGTGGAAAAAGTGTAAATATAAGAAACGTATAGCTTACTAAACAAAATTCCAGGCCCCGGGTTGTGAGAACAGCTTAAGCTATGCATTTGAAGGAATTCAATCAGTTTTAGTTGACACTGTATGTCAGCAGGATCAACATATTACATCATATGCCAAGAGAGCAACGTGCAAAAGCAAAATTACCTAAGAAAAGTGCCGAAGGCTTTCCAGGCCTTGACTTGAACTCCGGATGAAACTGGACGCCAACGAAGAATGGGTGGCTTGGGAGTTCAATAATCTGCAATATTGGTACATTAACATCAATATTCAGAAGCATAACAGCCTGGATTGGAACTTGGCCAACATTTTCAGATTTATACCTCCATTCTCTTCCCACTTTGATCTTTACCAACAAATTGGAGACCTGCTCTTTCAAATTCAGGTACCATATCAGGATTCACCTGTGAAGTCATTTATAATTTAGCAATTTCAGCAATTATCACAAAAAAAGAGCTATAGCACGAGTTGGCACATAATAAATCAAAAGGTTAGTAATCCTAAAATGAGAACGGGAATCATAATTGCAGACAAATAATACCTCATATCTATGCCGATGTCGTTCGTCTACATAACTAACATTGCCATACCTAACAAAGAAACAATGTAATAAAGATTAATTTCCATAAATCAACAGAAAACCACGAATGCAAAATCATAGAAAGCTTTATAATACAATTTCAAGGGAGGCATGTTCTCACAGCTTAGCTGATTTGCAGTCAATAGCCTGAAAAAATGTCCTCCTCGATCCAAGTCTCATAGTGCCACCCATATGAGTTTTTGAACCCTGGCCCATGAAATACGTAAGAAATGAAAGGAACATGACAATTGCATGAGAAATCTAAATAAATAACAAAAAAGGTATTCACACATATGTCCCAGAAAAATCATCTTTTAACATAAATATTCCCATAAAATCTGACTATATACCCCTTGAAAAACAGTTTCTTAAAAGTACCCCTATCTTAGTCACTTAGTGTTAGTTACCCAATTCACAGGGCAACTTGGTTTTCTATCGGAATAGTTCTCCAATTAGGGTCAATCTAAGTTCAAGGGTACCCAAGAAACTATGTTTCTAAAGGGCATAAATAGAAATTCAGAATTTGCAGAGATATCCATGTAGCAGAAACATTATAAATAATGGTGATAAAATTACCTCTGGCATAAAAATGACACATGGCGTCTTTGTATCAGGATCAAATTCCGTACTGTTTGCATCTTGCAACTTCATAACAGAGCGAGCAAACTCAATGACAGCAATTTGCATGCCCAGACAAATACCAAAATAAGGAACTTTCTTTTCACGGGCATATTTAGCAGCCAGCATTTTGCCTTGAACCCCTCTGTCACCAAAACCACCTGGAACGAGTATGCCATCTGCACCCTGAGCTGAAAATTCATTTCAGAAAGCTACCAGAGAAATAAAAAATTTCCACTATTTCATTCTACTCAAAGATCACATACTTCTGTTAAGTGATTTCCTGTTGGGTAAATTGCAAATTTAGACCCTGAAGTTTGACCATGTCTTCAATTTCATCCAAAGAGTTTAAGTTGTAAACATTCGTCCCGAAGTGTGGCCCCAATTTCAACATCCTTAGTATTTCGACTTCATCCCTGAAGTTTGACCTCAATTTCAATATCATCCCTGGAGTTTGACTTCAATTCAATTTCTAAGTTCCAATTTTATAAAAGAAAGTTTCATCATGCCGTTGATGTGGCACCTTCTCAAAAGGTAGAAGGAAAGGATGTGTAACAAGGAACAAACTTCAGGGACAAAATTATAATTGAGCTCAAGAGTTCAGGTCAAATTCCAGGGACCAAATTTCCTTAAGCGCACTTTTTAGTGGAGTATAGAGTATTGTCCTTACCTTTAGTAGATCCCAGGCAGTGTTATATGCATCAGGAGCCTATAAATTGAAATCATTTCCAAATATCAGTGCAAGGATGCTAGCCAATAATAGAAGCAGAAGCAGAAACAAGGTAAATGAACATACCTCTTCAGCAGTGGCATCTTCAAGATCAGAAGAAGGAACCCAATCCACCACAAGTTTCCTACGGCAAGCGACAGATGCATGCAAAAGTGCCTACAAGCAGTTCAGAAGCAAATTAACAGGCAGATATAGGAAATACAACCATTTTTGTTGCTTCCTTCACTTATTTTGCAAAATTTCAAAGATGAGTCAGCGTAGCAGAAAGATAAAGAGTAAACAGCAAGTTCAAAGGCAGTTTGCACATGGCAGAAAAGCAAGACGCACACTAACTTCAAAGTAAAGAGGCAGTTACTTGAATGAAGAGAAAGGAATAAATTCATGAGTAATTTACATCACTTTAATATGTTGAACATAAAAATTTCCAAGCATTTCCAAGCATGGCCTATCCAATGATCCCCAAAACTACTAGCTACACAATACATATGGGCACGAGGGAAAGTCCACTAACGACAAACCCAAAAAACCATCCAATTAATTCAAAAGTTCCCTGACTGTAATTTGTATGCATTTCAAAGTCACGAATTAAGACGTCTGTACAGTATAAGTAAGAAAAGTATGCTGCTTATTCAATGTAATATAAGACGAGTCGAATGAAACTCAAAAGTCTCCCCAAAAATAGTATCAGACCCCACAAATAGTATTTACCTTCAATACAGAGAGATAAGAATCAGAAAGACCAGTATACTTTCCAACCATTGCAATCCTCACCTGAAAACATAAATGAGGAGTCAATGTTTAAGCCTACAAGTCAGCAGAGAATAAGAAGATTTCAGCTGAGATAAAAAATAATGATTGAAAAAAAGAAAGAACGAAAGAAAGAGAAACTAACAGGATCCTGCAGTTCATCACAAGTTGTTGCTCGCTCAGTCCATTCATCCAGCATTGGTTTACAAATCACTTTTGGATCGCTGCATAAAATTAACCAAAATAAATACATTACAAGCGCCTTAAAAAATGAATATTGCCAAGAAAACATCAAAGTGCTTATCATCAGAAAAAATAAATAATTTAATAAATGTACCTTCGAAGGTTCAGTAGTTTCAGAATAGCTTCATGTGCCTTTTGGTCCTGTATAGGGGATGAGAGAATATTTTCAAAAATATATTTTGACATAAATTAGCATTAACATCACAATTCAGCACATGAAATACTCCACAGAAAATGAAAATAGACAGCATACCCTTAATAGCAAGGGAATACGCCAGATGTTTGTAACATCATAAAGAGTGACAATATTTGATGCCTGAAAAATGCTTAGTACCAATTAGTATCAGCTATAGCCCCCTAAAGGACACTCAATGTAGTAAATATATGTCCATAAAAGTGTTGATTACACTACCGGAACATGGCAAAATTGTGAGAGTTTTTCTTTTACACTTTCATCCAGCACCTGTCAAAAACATTCAATAAAAACTATCTTAGAGCAAAAGGAAATTGAAATAAATTGGAGGACCAACGAAGTAAACATAAGAAACAAAAAGTATGCCAGATCAAGACCTTAGAACTGCGGCATGCTAGGATATTTGGTGTTAGCCCAAGTCCTCTTAGTCCCCTAACACTGTGTTGGGTTGGCTTAGTTTTCTACAAAAACATATCAAGTTATCAGTAAAACCAAATACCAAACTAATATGGAAAAAGTTAAATATTTGTTGTCAGTGCAGAATATGTAAACATAAACAACAATATTACAATGAAGTGCACAGAAATTTACCTGTTCACCAACTACATTTAAAACTGGAACAAGACTGACATGAACAAGACAGAAGTTACCAGGACCTGAAAAGAGAACCATCAGAAGAAAAAAGAATTTAGGTAAAATCTATAGAAGATATCCGATCTATGAAGCATGTTGAAATGGACACCTACTTTCAAAATGTTGACTCTACAGCCTTACTTTATGGTATATTTGATTTAACTACAAAACAGGCAGAACTTGATGGCCTTTTCAGAACTTTCTTACATAATAGTCAGTAACCAAACCTATGTTGCACCGATACGGATACGGGGATACGGATACGACACGATACGGATACGGTGATACGGCAATTTTTAAAACTGTTAGGATATGATACGCGGAATATACTTGAATAAAATATTATTATTCTAAATATATTTAAATATATGCCGATTATATGTAATGATATATTGAGAAAAATCAGGATATCTGGACTATATTAAGGAATATATTCTAATATGCATTAACTTGTATAATTGTTCTATATGTTCATAAAAAAAAATAATCTATCATATAAAATATTAATTCAAAAAGTATTAAACTAACTATCATCCAACTTCATCAAATGATAACAATAGATATGTAGTCGCACAAACTAGATAATTAGCCATTCAATATATATGTCTATTTTGTTAGTTCTATTATTAAAATAGTAATAAAAAAAATATGCTAACTTTAAATTTAATAGAGAAGGAAAAAAAAAAAATCATATATTTTATAGCCTTTGTTGCTTAATGCTAGGTTGACAAATTAGATGAAGTAGAGTAAATACTGTGTGAAGATAGAACGAGAATGAGCACCTTCTACCATTTAAGAGTAAAAAGATAGATGAAATGACAAATTGAACAGAGATTGATGTTTTTCTCACTCTTTTCCTTCTTTCCAATAGGTTTGGACGTGAGTTTTTAAAAAAATTTTAAGTTTCGATCATTTTAGACCAAAAAAGAACTTGGCCGTACCTCCCCTGTGTCCCCCCGTATCCCTCACGTATCCGAGCCGTATCCGATATTTTTTTATTTTTTAAAAATGTCGGATACTTCATTCCCGTATCGGATACGTATCGGGCGCGTATCGGTATCCGATACGTATCCGATACAGATACGGCATAAAATTTGAAGTATCCATGCTTCATAGAACCAAACAAAGCATTCTGCAACTTGATGGAATATTTACAATTTGTCTAATTGAAACCATTATGTTATAACAGAAATAGACAGTATTTTCTGAACTAAATAGCAGAGAGAGGTAGGTAGTACAATCCAAACTTTTGAAGTTCAAGTACTTTATTCCAAATATGATATAGTTCAGGTGATATCTGTACATTTCTACCCCCGAAAAAAAAAGCGAAAACATAAGAAAAAAGGAAGACAGTACTAAATGAAAAACTGTGCAGCTTCTCACCTACACGATAAGAGAACTGACCAAGAGCTTCGATAAATGGCATCGACTCAATATCCCCTGCATCAAACATGCCACTGTCGTTATGCCGCGAAAAGAACGTGGCTCCTGCACCGCATACTTACACGACTATAGGAAATATTTAACCAAATTGAAGCTCGACAAGATTTACAAGAACCAGTATAATGTTATTCATTCTCCATTTAGAAAGCTATAGTTGATTTTCACCTATAGTTCCACCTAGTTCTATAACACAAACATCAGGTGGTCCTTCTTTGCCATCTACAGGAATATGTGCTACACGCTCAATCCACTCTTGTATAGCATCTGTAATGTGTGGCACAACCTTAAAAAGGAAAAAAAGGAAATAATAACTCAATTTAGAACACTAGGAAGATTAACAAAATAGTCACGCACAAGCCATCCAACTGATGTAGAATCAAAAGAAACTGACGCTGACAAGAAATTCACACCTGGACTGTCTTCCCCAAATAGTCTCCCTTCCTCTCCTTGTGGATTACAGACTGTCATTGGGCATAAAAAAACTGAATGAATGACTGGGAAAGAATGAAACAAGCCAAGTTGTACTTTTGTAAAAAACCATAGCCAAGATGTTGCTTCTCAGACAGTTTCTAAGGTGAGAATCTATTATGTATAGTATCAAGAACTCATTGATAAGGCATGAGGAGATCTTCTTTGCTTCTCATTTGAATCGACAATCATATCACTTGAGATGCCCATCCTGTTTCTCATCAAGCACATTGCCAATCAACAGTCCATATAAGCAACAATAAGTTCTTACTTGAAGTGCTTCAAGCACCAATTACATACTGAAGGCCTTCCACTATTTTATTGTAGGCAGACTTGTAAGTGCATATAGAGGTTTATATATTTTTTTTTGAATTTTTTGATATTGGAAGGTTTTAAAAGTAACTTCTCATGAATGGCTCCTTCAAAGAAATGGCAATCAACGACTGTCGAAATAACTTGGAAGTCTCCAACTCTGCTAAGTTTGTAAAAATTTTCGAGATTAGATTAAGTCAAAGAGAGACCCACTTTAGAATCAACTAACTCACCTGGTAGATCTTGCCAGTGGTGATATTGTTATCTTGAGTAAGCTTGATATCTAGAAACCTTTCATAATTCCCAAGATCCAAGTCGACCTTCAAAATAATACGAAGTCAAATAAGTTGAACAAGAACACTGCATCAAATGGTCACAAGCAGTAAGCAAAAGCTCAAAAGTTCTCTGGAAAGAAGCCATAGAAATGCTGCAGAATAAATTCCAAAGTATAAATAGCACCAGAATGAAACTAAACAAACCAGAACACTTATTAGGAATAAGATATATATTGTAAGTTTAATCAAAAGGCAGCATGGCAATTATGCAATTTATGTAGAACTACTTATAATCATTCTGGGACAACTAAGAACTCAAGAGGCGTTTACAGCCATTGTGCAAAGGTGTCATAGTGTCCAAGGTGGAGTTTCATGTGTCTATGTAACTACTTGGAGCATTTGGGTTGTAAATTTATTAGATTGAGAAAACAATTAGGATAAAAAACAGACACTTCCCCATGCTCAAAAGCATTCTTTACCTCTCCACCGTCGTCCAAAACAAATACCTCCCCGTGCTCAAAGGGAGACATCGTTCCAGCATCGGTATTAAGATATGGATCTGCGTAAAGAACAGAGAACACAACTTCTTGATATCACGTAGTAAAATCGATAAAGCAACAAAAATCAAGTAAAAAAGCAACAAAAAAAAAATATCCGAGTACTACCAACTACTTGGCTCACCTAATTAGGGATAAAAATAAACTGTGAATAAATTAACCAATAATCTCTGATCCCTAGCAAAGCATAAAGACTAAAAGAAGATTTATGCCACTATCAAGCCCTCTTCATCAGAGGAGAACTGGAAAGGAAAAGGAAAAAAGGGACCACTTCAGATTGGGCAAAAAAAAATTAAACAGAAAAGTATAAAGACATTTTACACCCTCCAAATCTTCTGAAACTGGTTTTCTTATTCGAAAACTGAAGAAAAAGCGCATCATTTTCCTAAAACTATCCCTACATACTCAAACATAGAAATCTAAATCTACTAAAAAAAATAAAAAAAAAACGCTCTTTTTTAATGTAGGCAGCATGAAAGCAAGATAAATCACTACATAAACCCAGCCTTAATGATACAAGAATTTAAAAGTGGCCATAAATCGTCAAAAGAAAAAACTAAAATCAAAGGAGAGCAACAACAAGTACCAATCTTTATCGAAGTAACCCGCAGCCCGCATGCTTTGAGAACAACGCCTATGCTACTCGCCGTGACTCCCTTCCCCAATCCACTCACCACTCCCCCCGTCACCAACACATACTTCATCTTCCTCCTCCTCCTCCCCCCACGCTCTCTCTCTCTCCTCCTCCTCCCCCGCTCCCCCACCACCTCTCTCCCTCTCCTCAATCCGGGCTCGCTTCGGGATAGAAGAGAAAGAGAGCACGCGCTGCGCGCGGGAGTGGCGGCACGAGGGAGGCGTGAGCCTCCGCAGCGCTTTGTCGCAGCTCGCGAGGGGCGGCTCGCGCGGGCGAGGGCGGAGTGGAGAGGATTAGGGTTTGGGAGAAGGGGAAGACGACGAAGAAGGGGAGGAGAACGATGCAGAGGAGGCGAATGTCGAGGAGAAAGGGGGGGTTGGGGTGGGCTTAAATAGCATCGGCGGAAAGAAGAGGAAGGGAGCTTTGTCTCTCTCTCTCTCTCTCTCCGCTTCGTAACTAAAACCCTTGCATTGGCTCGCTCTCTCTCTCTCTCTCTCTCCCTCTCTTATAATTTTTTTTTTAAAAAACGGAAATAAAAAATATGAGGTACTTCAATTTTGGATTTGACCCTTTAACAATTGGAACGGAGTTTTCTTTTTCGCTTTTTCTTTTCCTTTTTTCTTTTTTTTTTTCCTTTTTTTGGGTCATCTTTGGGTAAAAATGCACGGGGACCCCCTTAACTATAGGATATTCTAAACAGGCTCCTAAATTTTTTTTTGTGGTGATATTTTTAAATTCTTTTGCACGTAATTTTTTTTATAGTTAGTTAACTTAACAATTTATTAAATTTTATGACCTAATTAGCCACCACTACCAGCAGCAGTAGATTAGTTTTAAAATATCAAATTTAATAAATATATTAATTAATTTTGTGAAAATTTTACTTTGTTCAGTTGCAATTACTCAATTTTGAAAAAAAAAAATTCAAAAGATAAAAAATTCCAATAGAAAAAATGCTCTCAAAAAGAGTCTTTTTTTTTTTTTTGTATAACATACAGTTGGAGATCTCCATATATTTTTACCCCTTTTTTTTTCCTGCTTTGATTCTTTTCTCTTTAATTTTTACTTTTTGAGTTGCCTTTTTGTTGCTTAAAAACATACATTCCTATTACTTTTATTAGTCAAGGCTTTTTCATATTTTCACATTTATGCGCTACTCATATTAGGTTTGGATTCGACTAAGAGACTGAATTTATCTATTATCATGGTATTCAGTCCAAAGTCGACAATCAGACCAATAAATTGATAAATCAATCACTCGGTTAGTCTTGTCTATTTTTTGAATTAAATGTGCTATTAAATCGCTAAATATTTAGCGTGCTATTGGTTCAACAGATGCGAATGTCAATTCAAACGACTAGATGGATTTAATACGGAGTAATCCCCCCCAGAAAGGGAAACGGGCTAAATATCAAGTGGAAGATTCATTAATAATTTATAGAAATGTATTTACATATAGTGATAAGTAACCAAAAATTTTAAATAATTTAGTTTTAATTCTATTGCATTAAACTTAAATTTATCATATTTTAGCTTAAAATAAATAGAACTAGGTACGGATAATTACATATATATTTATTTAATACTAAATAGTTCAAGGACTAGACCCTTTAACAGAATCCAATTCTACAAAGGAAATTTTCCACAAGTTATAAAATCTAAAAAGTTACTAAAATGTACCAAATTTTCTTTTATTTTAAAAAGAATTGGGTATAATTACATATAATATTTATCTCTATAAACTTTTAATATATTATCATGATTGCCTACAAAAATAGTAATTTTGTATTACCCATTTACCCCTCTCCTACATTGTTATTTTTTCACTGCAATTTTTTAAAGAAATTTTAATGGACAAATTTGAAAATACAGAAATTTTATTTAGAGAGAAAATGATATTAATTAAATTCCGTAAAAAATGCAGTGATTTAGAATTTACAGAAATTAATACATTGGTATCAACTTTATAGAGGAATAAATAATATTATTTTCTATGGCTATATAAGTGAATGCCCTTTTTTATTTTCTCTTTTTTTTCTTTTTTTTTGCTGATGCATGCATAGTTGTTTCTCCTCTCATATAACATTACACTAGCTAACTCATTTTCTAGAGTTTTTTTTTGTCCTGTTAATATAAAATTTATATTTTTATACATTATATATATATCCTATTACTTGGCAATTTTCATAGATAATAATCATCTCAACGTTGACTAATGAAAAATAAAAAATTAATTCTACAATAGCTTCAACCAAAAAAAAAAAAAATTCGAGAGAAAAATATATTTGTCATCTGTTTTATTCATAATGAGTATAAACTGAAATACAAAAGTCGGGCAACTAACCCGAGAGCTTCAACAAAAATAGGCATGGAATTGTTGCACTTAACATCTCTAGTTGTCCAAATAGGCCATTACTACTATACTATTATGAGTATTGGAGCCATCGTACTCATACAGTTGTTTTTAATGATGGAACTTCCGAATCGACGATCCAGTCCGTTAAATATGATCTAGAGTATTTAAAACTTCTAGAAAATAAATTTCGTAAATTTTCGAAATCATAATAAAGTCCATCAAGCGGGCATAAAATAAACGGTCAAAATCGAACGACGTCCTAAAAAATGATGATCGGATCTTTCAATTCAAGATCGGAGTTATTGATCTTTATCTATGTAGTGAATAGAATTTTCTATCAAAAATTCAACAAATTCTTATCCTTTTACACCGTTAAACTAGCAAGTATCTCATACCGACCGTTAAAAATTGTCAAATTTGTAACCTTTTGATCGTAAGGTAAATGATGTCGAAAAATCATAAAATTTGATTTCTAGAAGTTATAAATGCTGTAAATAACGTTTAACAGTGTGGATCGTCGATTCGGAAGCTCTATTATCGAAAACAACTTATGAGAACGAGGGCGATCGTACTCATAATAGTATAGTAGCCGGGCCCGTCCAAATAAACACTTTTTTGATGCCCAAAATAAAGGGTGGTTTATCCACAAAGAACAAAAGTGCAACGTTTTTTGCGCATAGACATTAATTTAAATTTTATAAACTTTATCAAACGATTTAATAAAAAAAAATTTCAATCAAAATGATTAATTACATAGTTGTTTTGGTCGCATGCCTTGCATTTAATCCTGTAAGTCTTTATAATATACAAAAAGTATTTGTTTTCTTCTAAATTTAAAACTTAAGCATAAAAATTGAAAAATAAGGCGAAACTACGTACGTTCGACTTTATTATTTTTCTATATTTATGGTAATATAAAAAATAGATCGAAACGACTGTATAATGAGCAATTTCAACTGAGAAGAGGGGACCTTTTTAATTATTCAATAAAGCATAATTAAGTGGTCTAATTATTAAAATTAAAATTTCAGACGTCTATTATAAAAAAGAAAAAAAAAAGCTAAAATCCAGAAGGTTTCAGTACATTTTTTCCAAAATTAAATACACGTCCTATAATTTTAGCTGGGTAGTTTCATGCAACATGACACGTAATGGGTGGTGTGTGATGTTATTTCCAAGTTATATAGTTGCATTTATAAATACAATACATATATATACATTGGTCAAATCGTAGTCATAGTTTGTCCTAAAACCTAATTGGTTAGCACCTATATTAGTAATTAAATTATATTATCCGCTTTTATTGACGTTACATATCATCCTTAGTTAGGTAGATATATTTTTGTCATTTTATTTTATTTTTGGATTTTCTCCCTCGATTACATTCGTGGTGGCTTTTGGGCCCTTCTCGTGGCTTTTTCTCGTCAAGAGGTTCAGTCCCAGGCGGCTAGCTAGTACGGAGAATGCAACTTAAAATTACGTATATACCCCTGTAAAATTAGCTATGTATACGTGTGTATTTTGAAAATTCTAAAATTTTGTGAGAACTTGATTTCCTAGGCAAGTAGAGTAGGACCTGATAACTATCGACAGTAAATAGTTCGGTTTACTATTTATTTATTTTCGATGATAAAATCTTTAAATCGATGATCGGTATCGCTGTACATGATTAGTATTTTTAAATTATTCATAAATTAAATTTTATTAATTTTCTGATATTAGTGGACATAAAATGAAGAGTTGAACGTAAATATTTTCAAAAAAATTTATGATATAGTTTTTGTATTTAAGATCTAATGTCTAGATATTGTTTTAAATAATTTTAAAAAATTTCTAACGAAATATCGCTAATTTGGACTCTACTATATCGTTAAATGATCAAACACACCTTATCATTTATTAAAATTATAAATTTTGTGACACTTTGATCATTTAATAATGATGTCAAAAAAATTATGAAATTTAATTTCTAGATAGTTTAAAAAGTCTAAATTATGTTCGACGGTGCTGATCGTCCATTTGAAAACTCTATCGTCGAGAACAATTCGATAATAAATTGAGCCATTTACTATCGATAGTATTTCAGTCCTACTCTTCCTAGCATTAACTGTTCCACTCTGAAAAAACCTCATTATAAACTATCTTATTTATCAACAAAAGATAAAATATAACAAACTTAACTAAAATAAATTTTTGAATAAAAGACAATTTTTGTCCCTAGTGCACGTGACAACAAATTTGATGGTGATATTCGCAATTCAAACTAAAAATTTGAATTCATAATTTGAATTCAAAATTCAAACTAAAACTCATTATAGAAATTAAATATAAATAGCAAATGTAAATTTAAATTTGAATTTAAAATTTAACTTAAAAATGCAAATTTTAAATTCAAATTTTAGTCAATAATTTGAATTTATAGTTGGAACAATTTGAATTCAAAGTTCAAATTGAAGCTCTTAGCTAAAAACAATTTGATTAAAATTTAAAAAAAATAAAATTTTTTAGAATTCAAATTTAAATAAAAATAAAGATTTTAAAGTTTTAATTTACATATAAAGTCACTTGAATTTGCATTTACAAATAAAATTTAGGATGTGATTACGATTTTAATTGAAATTTAACTTTAAAAATAAATTTAAAAATTAAAGTTAAAACCAAATATAATCTCTTAGTTAAACTTTTCACTCTCGGTGACTTCTGAATTATTTTCGCCGGAGTAAAAAAAAAAGGTAAGATTTAGTTATAACAAACTTTATTGGTTCATTTTTATAAAGTGACTTTTATATTCACTGTCGCAAACTAAACAATTGATAAAACGTCACTTTTCAAAAGTATTACTGTCGATGCTTCATTTTCGGCGAACCAAACATGTCCTAAAAGAGAATAAAATAACTTGTAAAAATAGATGTACATGTATTTATTCTAACTTCCATTAGTCCTTTACCAGAATCTGGTATATGTCTCATTCTATTTGAAATTTTTGGAACAGGAACAATAACTACCTAACAACATTTTAAAAACGTATTATATATCCTACCCAAATCGATCAATTTAAATTAGGATTTCAACTTAGGTCAAAATTAAATACTACTTAATGCCTCGTTTGGTATTATTATTATTTTCTTATTTTTATAAATATATATTTTTTTAAAGCAAAGTAATGCAGAGGAGATGGTGGATTGCTTATAATCCTTTCATGTAAGAAATTTTTTTCCAATAAAAAAAAGATAAATAGTTAGAAGCAATTTTTTTATTTTTATTTTTTAAATTTACTAAAAACCAAATTATATAAAATTAATATTAATATTTTAAAAAATAATAATAATACCCAACAAGACTACAATTACATACAATTGGAAGTAATTTGTTTAAAATTACTACACCAATTGCTGTAGTTAGAATTACAGTTAATTTGAGCGTACTTTCAACTATTGGAGTTGAGCGGGCTCATATAGTTTCAAATATAGCAGTTAAATTTAAATATGCCAAATTAAAAACTACATTTAAATTTATATATTATAAGTATAAATTTATTCAATCAAACAGTCTAAGTATACCCAAACGCAAATTTTAGGATTTGAAAATTATAGTTCTTCATAATTAAAAATAGGGATAATTGCCTATATATACTCCTTATACGTTTGAAAATATTCGATTTACTCCTACTTTTTTTTTTTTTTTTAAAATATCTCTCATATGTTCCAGTTATTGTAAAATATTCCATAGTTATCTCCTACTAAGTTAATTCGGGTTAAACGTGAGTTAAATATCTATCACAGTTAAAAAAAATTAAAATATCAATTTTGTCCCTAACTTAAGGACAAATAAAAAATATTAGTGACGGTATAGAGGTATATTAGAAAGGACCAAAAGTTAAAATATTTTTTGTGCTCCGACTTTAAGGGGAAATAAGAAAGTCAGTGATGATGGAAGGGTATATTTGAAAGGATAAAATAATAATTTTACAGAGATAACTGAGTTAATTAATAAATTTTAACTCTATGAATATATTAGAAATAAGTTAGAACGTAAAAAAAAATATTTTCAATATTAGCCTTCTAAAAGAGGTAAATCGAAAATTTTTCAGGAGTATATAAATAATTGCCTCTTAAAAATAAGAAAAAATAACTGAATAAAGGTGGAGTTCCACCCTTCTCTTGGAACAAATTTTTTGTTCCCAAGTGAGAAGAAGCATAGTTAAAATTTAAATCTAATTTTAATTATTGGCTTCATAATTAATCTAAGGAATATATTTAAGTCATTATTTATTATTTAAATAGTTAAGTAATTAATTAATTTATTATTTATGGTTAATTAACTCATTAAGAATTAATTATTTAATTTGTTTATCTAATAACTATTATTCACATTGGCCAACTAATTAAATTAATTTCTTAACAAATCATCTAACTAATTAAATAATTTACTAATTAATTAAAACGTTAACTTATATTTTATAACTTTAAGTAATTAATTAATTAATATGTTTTTTTATTATCTTGTACAATATTTCGTAGCTGATACAAATTTTAATTATTAATTTAATATTAATAGAAAAAATATTATTGATTTAAAAATTATAATTACTTTTTTTTTCGCTTACCGATAGAAATATTCAAACACTATTTAATTTATTCCGAGAAACAATTCAATTTTCAACTAAATAAAATTTACTCTAGTTTGTTTATATCTAAACTAATATCCATTTTTTAAATAAATATTTTTTTACTTATATTCGAACTAAACAAAGTCTTAGTACGATAGCACAGGTAGAAAATGAAAGGAAAATCTTCAAATATTGTCCTTGTGATTTCGCGCTTTCTCAGTTTAGTCCCCTATGTTTTAAAATATATTACTTTAGCATCCCGTGATTTTATTTTATTTTTTTCGTTAAATTAATGACAAAATTAAAACCACGTAGTATTAAAGTAAAAATTCAGTAAATCATAGAATATTAAAATAAATATTCGATAACCACAACTGAAATATCTAAAAAATTTTGCAAATAATTTAACGAAGAATTAAGGGAGGTAGTGATGAAAAAAAAAAAAAAAACTACGAATATTAAAATAATATATCTTAAATGATATAATAATATGGCCTTTTTTAAAAAATCCACTTATTTTAGACTTTTGCAAAATCGGGCCACCTTTTTCATTTTTTGCGATTCGGGCGATTTTCAAAGAACCGACCAAAATACCCTTATTACTTTTTCTCTCTCCTTTTTTTTTCTCTCGTTCTTTTTTCTCTCTCTAAAGAACGCAGCCGACGGCGGAGGCGAAAACAACCCGCCTCGCCTCCGCACGCTCGTCGCTGCCGTCAGTCGCCGTCGCCGTGCAACCCCACTCCTCGCCTCCGACTGCTGAAGCCGCGCCGCCACCGTTCTTCTTCACTGCACGGCGACGTCTAACTCTTCTTCTTCTCACGCGCGTCGAACGCGTCGTCGGATGCGGCGGCGGGAGATCGCCCGACGACGTCGCGGTGGTTGCGATAGAAAGCAAGAAAGAGGTGGTGACAAAAAAATTATCGAAAAAAATAAGAATAATAAAAAATAAAAATAAAAACTATTTTTTACTACGAAAAGATCAAAAAAATATAGAAGAAGAAAGAAAAAGATAAATATTGCACTTTTAAAATAAGATTACACAGTTTTTAAAAAAAATTACATCGTTTTAATGAAAATTACACTATTTTATATATAAATTGCACTCTTTTGAAATAAATTTTACACTTTTTAGACTAATATTGCACCATTAGTCTAAAAAAATTACACTGTTCTAAATATTTTGCACTATTAGTCTAAAAAGTGTAATATTGCGTTTTTTTTTTTTCTTTCTTCTTCTTCTTCTTTTTCTTTCTCTTCTTCTTCTTTCTCGCTTTCTCCTCCGACGCCCGCCCCGCCCCGCACCACCACCACTCGCCGCCGACCCTCGCCGCGCGCCCGCCCGCCAAGAAGGAGGCGCCGCCGCCGCCGTCGCCGCGGGCTCTCCTCCTCCTCGACTCGAGCACTCCGACTTCGACGCCATGCGGGCGGCAGCGCAGCCGCCGTTATTAATTGATAGCGATCGATCTTATGAGCTAAAGTATATATGTTGGTGTTGTACTATTTAAGATGCCCGCAAGTTCTTTATTATATTCTATGATTGTAATTAAGCTCAATATGATATGTTCATAAGATTTGAGAACTTTTAATTACGGTAAAATGTTGGCATACAATATTGCATGCTCACTCATTATCAAGGAAGATTAATTATCATTTCGGTGTTTTTGCACTTCACGGCGTCTCCCGCCCCGTCCCGGAGCGCCGCCGCTTGCCCAGCCGCGG
Organism: Aechmea fasciata; assembly: GCA_025177825.1. Classification (NCBI taxonomy): domain Eukaryota; kingdom Viridiplantae; phylum Streptophyta; class Magnoliopsida; order Poales; family Bromeliaceae; genus Aechmea; species Aechmea fasciata. Next base: position 6,612,986 of record CM045928.1, on the reverse strand, counting down.
CGTCGAAGTCGGAGTGCTCCGAGTCGAGGAGGAGGAGAGCCCCTGGCGACGGCGGCGGCGGCGCGCCTCCTTCTTGGGCAGAGCGGGCGCGCAGCGAGGGGTCGGCGCGAGGTGGTGGTGGTGCGGGGCGGGCGGGGCGTCGGAGGAGAAAGCGAGAGGAAGAAGAAGAAGAAGAGAAAGAAAAAGGAGAAGAAGAAGAAAGAAAGAAAAAAAAAACGTAATATTACACTTTTTAGACTAATAGTGCAAAATATTTAGAATAAGTGTAATTTTTTTAGACTAATGGTGCAATATTAGTCTAAACGATAAAATTTATTTCAAAAGAGTGCAATTTATATATAAAATAGTGTAATTTTCATTAAAACAAAGGTAATTTTTTTTTAAAACTGTGTAATCTTATTTTAAGAGTGTAATTTTCATCTTTTTCTTTCTTCTTCTATATTTTTTGATCTTTTCGTAGTAAAAAATAGTTTTTATTTTTATTTTTTATTATTCTTATTTTTTTCGATAATTTTTTTTTGTCACCACCTCTTTCTTGCTTTCTATCGCAACCACCGCGACGTCGTCGGCGATCTCCCCCGCCGCGTCCGACGACGTTCCCGTCCGACGCAGAGAAGAAGAGTTAGACGTCGCCGTGCCCTAGTGAAGAAGAACGGCATGCGCGCTTCAGAGAGCCTGAGGCGAGGAGGCGGGTTGCACGGCGACGGCGACGACGGCGACGATGACGATGCGCAGAGTGGGGCGAGGCGGGTTGTTTTCGCCTCCGCCATCGTCGTTCTTTAGAGAGAGAAAAAAGAACGAGAGAAAAAAAAAAAAGAGAGAAAAAGTAATAAGTATTTTACTTTGTTGAAAATCCGAATCGCAAAAAATAAAAAAGGCGATTTTGCAAAAGTTTAAAATAAGTGAATTTTTTATGCAAAAGGCCTAATAATATTGAAGTGAAAAAATATATAAATGCAGAGGTGATATTTAAAGTTTACCCACTATGAACAGACGAACAAAAAAAAAAAAAAAAACGGGGATAATTAATAAATAATAATAATAATAATAAGTCTCAGCGTTTACCGTAGCAGTAGCCCACTCACGTGAGGCGTAGGGACGCGCGGTCCAATGAAACGGCTTTCCCGATGCGATACGGCACCGACTTTTTCAACTCTCTCTCTCTCTCTCTCTCCCGTATAAAAATATATTATATTGGTTAAAATTATCGTACTCTTTTAAATATAAATGTTTTTTATACTTATACTTATAATTTGTCGACCTTAGAATAAATAAATATGTTGTTAGAATAATAGTGATTCTCTCTAATTTAGTGGGCAGTTGATAGGGATCCAAACGGATCGGGGTTGGTGGAGCTCCCACCCCGATCCGTTCCGACGGGGTAATAAATGAGAGAAAGTAAATGAATTTGGAATGAAAAACGGGATAAATTTTACGATTCGAGACGGATTCGGAGCGAAAAACGGGAGAAATTTTGATCAAGCTCCGAATCCGCTCCGCCATGATCCGTCACGAAATCAATTTTATTTAAAAAAGATTCTTAAAAAATAATATATTTATAAAAATGTTCAAAATACAAATACTCTAATTTCTAATGTATTTAAAATTTTTTAATTTTATTTTGAATTATGATTGATATTTTTTATTTTTGTAATTGATATTGTTAAATTATATATATAATATTATTAAAAAATATTATTTTATATTTTACAAAATATTAATAATATTATAATTTTATAAAAAATATTAGTTGGTTGGGTAGATTCTTAAGGTGGGTTACTACGGATTATGGGATATATTTTTTAACTTACAATGTATATGCGGCACGATTTAATTTTTTAGTCGGCTTTTTTATTCCGCAACATAAAAGGATGGATGGTGCTGCCATCCTACGTATAATATAATTTAACGAATAGAAATGATTACAAAATAGATCTAATAATTAAAAATTTATGAGTATAAAATGATTTGTATTTACAAAGAGTATAATAATCGGACTCCATTATACGATGAGTTGACAAATGCCCGGGCCCTTCCAAATTGCTTCTCGAAAAAAATAATAAAAAAAAAAAAAAAGGAAAAAGCTAAAAAATAAAAGAAAGAATAACATTTGATGCTATTGTAATTTGTAAATAAAAACTAATATATAATTCAGTAATTGTTATCTAAACTAATATTTTAAAAATTAAAAATAATATATAGTAAAGTAAAAGTCCAACATAGTTTTTTGAATAATAGAAATGCAATAATTTCGCTTGGCTGCGTGAATATTAATTTATTATTTGATATTATATATGCTTTAATTTATTTTATTTTAAAATTTTATAGTACTTAACCTGTAAAAAGTGTTATCAAATATCTATAATAGGTATCATAATTTGTTTTTTTAGAATAAAATAAATTATTTCGTAAATAAAATATATTATTCTTTTAATAAATTTCGGTATTTTAATTACAAATAAAATACTGAATAAATTACAGTTGAACGACTTATTTAGATACTCAAACAAGAGCGATGTGAATTCTCTAAGCTACCTTTGGTTCGGGATTAAGTAAAAATTTGTTATTTCAGAAATAAGATTAAGTTCAGGATTAAAATGGGTTAGAGTAATTTTGTGTTTGGTTGAGAATTGGGTTTAGTCCAGGTATAGATAAAATAGTGTTTGTTTGGAGTAGAGATTATTATAAATAGAAAATAGTGTTTAGTTGGAGTCGGATGGGATTAACTAATCTCATGACTATTCCAGAATAACTCATTTGAAATAGAATTAACTAATTCTTCCACCTTTCAAATTAGGTGTTTGAAAATAACTTCGGAATTAAGAGGTTATTTTACCCTTTAACTCCGAACCAAACCGGGCTCGGATAATATTTGGGGTTGGTAGGGCAACGGTCATATCAAAAAGTTAAAAAAGAGACAATGTGAATAAAAGAATTTTGACTCCATACAAGAATCTTTTGCTTCACGTTTGCATAAGATTTGATGTGAAAGCCGATAACAAACTACTTTTTGTATAAGATGATAAAATGTAAATTACAAAAGTAGTATATATACATCAAGTTGAGCTAGAATGCTATCGATAACAAATTGGTATTTTTGTCACTTATTTATTTTCAATGATGGAGTTTCCAAATTGATGATTTGCACCGTTGAATATGATCTATACTATTTGAAGTATTTAGAAATTAAATTTCATACATTTTCGATATTGTTCTCTTATCCATCTAGTGGACATAAAAATGAACGGCTGAAAATGAATATTCTTAAAAGATTGATGATAGGAGTTTTGTAATCAAGATCAAAAGTATAGATCTTGTTTTAAATAGTTTAACGAATTTTCTAACAAAAATTCAATTGATTTGGATATCTTTACGTCGTTAAACAAGAAAACGCCTCATATCGATCATTAAAATTACAAATTTTGAAACCCTTTGATCATTAGGCAAATGATATCGAAAAGGTTTGAAATTTAATTTCTAAATACTTCAAGTGGTATAGATCATGTTCAACGGTACCGATCGTCGATTTGGAGGCTCCATCATCGAAAACAAATGGGTGGCGAAAGTACCGATTTGCTATCGATCGCATTCTAACTCAACTCTATATACATCATCGCTCTACAGTACAATCTTCTGACTTGTACTTTTGAATTGTGCACAATAAATTACACATACATAGTCTTTAAAAAGGGCTATGATATATGTTGTCAAAGTAGTGTATACTATCACGGCATCAAAAAAAAATAAGTGGAAATTATAGACAGATATAATGTATTTGCGTTATCAATATCAAAATTAAGGGGGTGATAACTGATAACAAAGCATTAATGTTTTTATTCCGCAACATAAAAGGATATTCCGAATTTTGCGACTAAGTAACGATGTTGTGGAAAGAGGGGCCGGGGAGGAGAACGACTCATCCTTTCATTCTAAGGAAAAAAAGAATAATTTCAATGATTCTTTATATATTCCGAGTAAATAAAATATCGTGATTAGCTAATTAGATAAATTTATTTTTACTGTTTTTATGATGTTTGACCTTCATGGAGCTAACATTAATTTGGCACACCTACGTCCGCGAATGACTAATAAGTTTATTTTTTTTTTTTCTACAATACTCATGACGTATAAAATTACAGAATCTTTTAATCTGATGATACAGATAAAATATGAACGATCGACAAGAGCCTACACAGTACTTGAATTCGGTCTTGGGCATATGCACGTTTTTACTGTGGGAATTTCAACAAAAGATTTTTTTTTTATAAGATAAAACTATTTAAATGATTATAATATTGTTGTAAAAGATAGGAAAAAAAAAGGTTTAACAAGAATAAGATACTTTTTTTTTTTTTTCTGAAATTAAGTATTAGAAGAAAAGATATTCTCTGGTTTTAAAAAGCCTTTTATTTATATTTATACGTACAATAATTACTTTACATAATTTTTTTTGAGTAATGCTACTGGTACAACCCCAAAGGGGGTGTACATCTTACAACTTTATATCCAACGGCTGCTATTCTACATCCAAAATTACAGTGATATCCTCACTCCCATCATATTGTTTATACCCTTTCCCCCCTTTTTCATCTCTCTCCTCTCATCTCCTTGCCCCCCCTTTTTATCTTTCCCCCCCTTTTTATCTCTCTCCTCTCATCTCCTTTCCCCCCCTTTTTCATCTCTCTCCTCTCATCTCCTTTCCCCCCCTTTTTCATCTCTCTCCTCCCCCTTGGTCCTATTTTGACCACCGCGAGAGCTCGAGTTCCTCAAAGCCCTAGCCCTCGGCACCGACGTGAGCCGCGTCGCCTCCGGCGAGGTCCTCTTCGACGCCATACTCGACCTCCGCGACTCCCTCGGCCTCTCCCAACACCCTCTTGCTCACGCCGCCGCCGATGGATTCGCCTCTTCTTCGACGAGATGAAAACCCTCTTGTCTTTCACCCCCGTCACCTCTTCTTCTGGCGCGATTGTGGTTGTTAGGGTTTCTCGAATCCCTAGTTGTAATGGAAATTTTGTAATGAAAATTTTATATTTTTAAAATTAACATAGTGTATTTAAATTTTAAATGTGCACAGTTTTAATGGCCATTGCTATAGAGTAGGGCTACAGCTTTTGCAGCTGTAGTCTGATATGGAATATTTATACCACTCCACGGTACAGCTATAATATTAAAAGGAACACCTATATAGCTGCCTCAAATGAATGGCCATTGCTATATAGGGCTACAGCTTTTGCAGCTGTAGCCTGATATGGAACAGTTATACCACTCCACGGTACAGCTGTAATGTTAAAAAGAACACCTATATAGCTGCCTCAAATGAATAGCCATTGCTATATAGGGCTACAGCTTTTGCATTTAAGTTTGAAATGACGATTATACCTCCTGATGACAGTTAGAAATGTTAAAAGGAACACCCATATAGCTGGCACATTTATTTGGCCATTGTTAAATAGAAGGCTTAGCTTTTGCAGCTCTAGCCTGAAATGGGACAGTTATACCAGTCCTCGGTACAGTTATAAATGTTAAAAGGAACACCCAGAGAGAAAGAAAAGTTGACCGGTAGGTAAAAAATTAAAAGAGGGTAGGATTAAAGGCTACTATTCTGTTAATTTAATCCAGACCGTTCGCCGATTGGGTTGTAGGATGTACAACCCAACCGGGTTGTGCACTTAGCGTTTTCCTTAATTATAATTCTATTGTTGGATCATGCAAACCTAAGTACGTAGAACACGTGGCGAACGGATTAAATTTGGAAAGCCACCTTTAAAACCTTTCTTTGACGAACCTCAATTGGATGTTACGGGAACCAAATCATGTGGACCAAATTAACTTAATTGGTTTGATTTTGTTTTATTTGATTTGATTTTTTTTTCTTTAAGCTTTTAATAGAAATTAACGTACGAAGATATTGTGAATTTGTGATTAATTAATTAGGATCAGATCCAGTTTCCGTTGAAAGGACACAGGACTACGTTCACGACGAATAAATTATGGCATTTTTCACACTAGATTAATTTATTCAGGTCCTGTTTAAACACATAATAAATATTTTATTCAGCGTTAATTTCTATTAATTAATTAATTAATTGATTTTCAAAATTTACACATAGCATATTTGACTTTTCGTTCGTTTTTTCGAAATAAAATAGATCTTTTCGTAAATAGGATCAACTAATTAAGATGATCATGAGATTCCTCGCTCTTCATATATATATAACACATAATTTTCAACTAGATAACGGAATGTAACGTCCCAACATGCATGATCCTAAAATTAAAAAACATACATTTCTTTATATATTGTAATGCTTCTGCACCAAGATTCCATCGATAATATATTTTAGGGTTAATTTTATACATATCCTTTTTTTCTTTTAGTTTTTTTCGAATCCGAGACCTGAGTTCGAGTCCTAGTTGATTCACATTTCCAGCTAAGCTTATTTCTAAATGAAATAAACGAAGCGGGTAGCGTGTTACCTATCTCTCAAAAAAAAAAAAAAAATTATACATATCCCTACAAACATAGTAAATTATAAATATATTTATATAAAATTCAACTTTCATATATATTGTTTCTATAAAAGTCGTAATATTTTCAAATCTGTCCCTCTGCTTTGTTACTGTTAAAACACTATTTATTTTATAAGCGTCTCAACTGTTAATTAAAGAAAAACAAAAAGGTCAGCTCATCTCATTAAATAACTAGGATCAAATGTTTTATCTATGGTTAACTAATTTTTTCTAACGGATTCTAATAGTGGAGATATATTTGTAAACATCAGAACCTTTGTAGAGACAATATACGAAAGTTGAACTATGTAAAAATATTTTTGTAATTTACTATGTTTGCAGGAATCTGCATGAAATTAACCGTATATTTTATATACTTATTAAAAGTTAAGACTCATTATTTTAGTGGCTTTTTATAGGCTAGGGATTAAATTAACTACAAATATATATATATATATATATATATATATATATATATATATATATATATATATATATATATATATATATATATATATATATATATATATATATATATATAAATATATATATATATATATATATATATATATATATATATATATATATATATATATATATATATATATATATATGGGTGGTTGGTTGAATAGTATATAACGGGTCAAAATCATCAAAGGGTGGATCTAACGATGGAAAACTTGGTAGAAAGTCTTCGTCTTATTGATAATATAGGACTCATATATATATATATATATATATATATATATATATATATATATATAGATTTGCTTTGATTGCAAGTGCCCTACGTGAAATATATAGATATAGGCTTAATTAAAAATTACAAATGTACAAATTATTAGTTCATATATAATTTGGACACAACCAGGTAATTAAGCTTTTCTCAAAATATAAAAAAAAAAGTAGATACATAATTAATTATTATTAATGATTATAAGTTAATACCTGACACTTCCTAAGTACTGCAAATAAGAACAAGCTCTCATGCAAATCAAGTCTCACACACGTTTTGCATCATTGGGGAAATTAAACTACTCGCGTATCAATACTTTAATCGCTTCATCGATCTAAATAATTGAGAAAATAATTTATAATGGTTTGATTAATTTATTTAGTTATAAAATAATTAATTAGCGCGTTATGATCACTTCACATGCATGCCACACTGACCACACAGTGGACAAAGATCACAAATTATAATTAAGAGTTTTGACTTTGGTTGATCATTAATATATATATATATATATATGTTTTCGCTTAATCTCAGTCTAATATTAATTTATAATTATAATTACCGGTTGAAGAGCCTTAACTTCATATTTTTATATTAAAAGGTATTTAAAATAGATTTATGTAAATTTGATATAATTAATGATGCGGCATTAATTTACGAACTATAAAAAAAAAAGGGTTAAGATTTTATTAGACAACATTGATATTAAAGTAGATTTGGAAATCATGCACCCCACATGATTCCTACTAATAGTTATATATAATTATATATATGTAGTGGTATTAGGCTATATGGTACGTGCACGAATTTTCCATTAAGCTTGAGATTAATTCATGTTGAAATCCATGTGACACTAAGCATATGAAATTGGCATTTTCCCAACCACTAATTAGTTAATTTGGGCTCCATTAATTTATTTTAACATAGGTAAGCGTTAATTATTATAAATATATGGTGCATTTATCATTTCATCTCTGCAAGAGAAGTTCTTGACAAATGCATATTCCCTTTAAGTTATTTTATTAAAATATAATGAAAAGTTATATATCTTTTTGATCAATTCATTAGTTGGTTTAAGTTGTTGCTACTTCAATCATGTGGCTTTTTAATTAAACATATTCAATTGAACACTTTAAAAAGTTAAAGAAAAAAGATAGTTGGAAAAAAAAAAAAACCCTGCATGTACAAGAGATATCCTTATCATACTTATAGGAAGATCCCTAATTTGAGTATCACTATAAATTTGAAAATATGATAAAATAAAATTGTAATAAAAAATATATATACTATATGATCTGATCCAACATTTTATATATAGGTGCTTCAAAATGAAGAAAAAATATAATGAGCAAAACCAAATACGTGGACATGTAATAGTGAGCTTCATACAACTCCAAATCCCCCAACTGTGATAGCAAATATGCTTCTCTGTGAATCAATATCTGAGGAACTGTTGGATAATTTAGCAGCACCCGCACTAATAATTGTATGTTTGGATCGCTTCTTCTGCTTTCGACAACAGTCATTTCAGTAGAGAATCTAATCGTTGTACCGTGAATTAATCAAAGAAAACTTTTTTGCTTTCGACAACAGTCATTTCAGTAGAGAATCTAATCGATGTACCGTGAATTAATCAGAAAAAAGCTTTTCTGCTTTCGACAATAGTCATTTTCAGCAGAGCATCTAATCACTGTACGTACCGTGAATTAATCAGAAGAAAAGGCCTGAAACCAAAAATCTCTGAATTCTTCTTCTTCTTTTTTCTTCTTCCTTCTACAAGAAAAAGGTTTTATTGAAAGCCACTTTTGTAATACGTCAGTATTTTATTTTTCTCGATTATTCTAACACTAGACAACATCGATCTGATCCAATAGTATTAATCACCCTCGACTGCTCGAGTTATGAGACTCAAGTTCAAATCATATTTTGAGAGAATTTTTACTTCTAAATATTTTGAATGGGATTGTAAACAATTAAAACTAACTCCGTGATTAACGGGTTAATTTGTTTGTACCCTTTCGTCCATCCTTAATTTCTTAGAATTTTTGAAAAAAATTGTCAACGTTAAAAACACGCGTTAAAATTTTTAAAAATTATTAATTAAACTTGTCCATATTACTAACATTATGCCAAAAAATATTGCTAAATATCTGTTTTAACTCTCTACCTGAGTGTCATCACTGCCTCATAATTTAATAAAATGATAAATATTTAGACTCTATCAAATAAAACAAGTACTAAGATAAAAAAAAATGGACACGATGTAAGCTGAACCAAAAAGAAGTTCAAATTATGAAGCCCTGATTAAGTGATATAAATTAAAGGGATAATTGCTTATATAGCTCTCAAAACTTCAGAAATATCTCATTTTCTTTTCTTTTTTTTCTTTCCAATATACCCCTTCATATATTCCTCCGTTATTTTAAAATATTCTTACAGTTATCATCCGTTAAGTTAACTTAGGTTAAACGTGAGTTAAATATCTATCACAGTTAAAAAAATTAAAATACCACCTTTGTTTTTAACTTAAGTACAAATAAGAAATGTTGATGATGATAGAAGGGTATATTTGAAAAGATCAAAAATCAAAATATTTTTTGCGCTCCTAATCTAATGACAAATAAGAAAAGTCGGTACTGATAGAAGGGTATATTTGAAAAGGCAAAATAGTAATTTTATAGAGATAAAAGAGTTCATTAAAAGATTTTAACTATAGAAGTATATCTAGAATGTGGTACTAAAGTGATTATTTGATAAATCTATATGTGAAAGCAATCTGAATTCTATATGTATCTGAATTTTTTTTTTTTTTTTTGTATATAATTTAACGAAATATTAATGGAGGAGGTGACGAAAGAGAAAAATGAAACGACAGGATATACTAACTTGATACAGTTTAAACCACACGTTACTAAAGTAAAACGAGCGCGAAATCACATAAACAATATTTAAATTTGGGATAATTGCCTATATACCCCCTCATGCGTATGAAAATATCCGATCTATCCCTATTTCTTTTTCCTTTCTAAAAATGCCCCTCATACGTTCCACCGTTATTGCAAAATACCCCCGCAGTTATCTCCTTTTAAGTTAATCTTGGTTAAACGTGAGTTAAAGATCTGCCATAATTAAAAAAAATTAAAATACCAATTTTGTCCTTAACTTAAGGGTAAATAAGAAAGGTCGGTGACGGTAGAGGGGTATATTAGAAAAGACCAAAAATCGAAATACTTTTTGTGCCCCTGACTTTAAGGGCAAATAAGAAAGACAGTAATAATAGAAGGGTATATTTGAAAAGAGCAAACTAGTAATTTTACAGAGATAACATAATTACTTAACAGATTTTAATTCTAAGGGTATATTAAAAATAGATTTGAACGTAGGAGGGGTATTTTCAATATTAACCTTCTAAGAGTGATAAATCGAAAAGTTCTAAAAATTTTTCAAGGGTACATAACCACTTTAAAATTTATCCTAAAATCAATCCTATTAAAAGAAGGAAAAGTACGCTTTGACCATAGCATTATCAAACCTAGGTTCCAAGTTTTCTAAAAGGAGTACGTTTGAAATTTATTATTTATTATAAGCATTATTCGTTAGTTAGTAAATATAGATAATAGATAATGGAGGTGCATGCGCGGGGTGGGAAAAAAAGGCGCTCCTTGAATGGTGGCGGGGACTGGATCGTCGTCATCGTCGTGGGGTGGGGTGGGGGGAAGATTGGCGAGAGACCCGCGCAGGGCGGGAAACACGTCGCCCGAGGAAAGGCGGAGTGCGTTTGCGGGCGGACGTCACGTGGTGGGGCCCGCCACCACTTGGCCTCGCTCTGCAGACCTGCAGCTGTGCCTAGTGCCTGCAGCGGTTGTACGTATTAAAAAGGGCACGACACCAACATTAACATAACCTAACATGGCTTCCGGTGGGAGATCCAACGCCCCTGCATGCCTTCTTCAACTGCCGCGCGTGTCGGTTGGGCCATTCAATTCATTTTCGTCAAATAAAATATAATTATATATTTATATTTATATATATTAAAAAAAACTGTCGCAACTGTCTCTACGAACGGTTTAGGTGTCCGGTGGTAGTTGTAGAATCTTGTCCATTAATTAATAATAATAATGAATAATAATATTTGTATGAGTTACCGACCGCTTTGCAGTAAAAGATAGTGCCGCCATTGATACCCAGACTTGGTCAATCCTAGTTGATTCACATTTCTAATTAAGTTTATTTATAAATGAAATAAACGAAGTGGATAGCGTGCTACCTATTTCTCAAAAAAAAACAATATATATATTTGTATGAGTCCCGGTGGGATATTATTGATAGTATAAAAGAGTTGGTGCTATCGAGTTTTCTATCGTTAGATTTAGCCATCTGATTATTTTTATTGATCCGTTAGATTATACTATTCAACCAACCAACCACTCAACCTTAGGGGGGCCCATATCAGCTCAACTGTACATTTCTCAACCTTAGGGGGCCCACTCAACCTTAGGGGACCATAAGATCACGGTTCATGTAAGTTTTGTATACTTCTATCTAGCGTAGCTGGCTAGAGATCTTATGGTCGGTGGCTTCACGTTCAAATTAAGCCTAGCTGCTAGCTTTATCTTTCTAGCTGAATTCATTTCAAAAGAATATAAACTTTCTCTAGGCTGTATGTGCCGGGCTAGGCTAGAATACTTTTTATAGAAGTAAAGGAGATTATTTACGTACTTTCATACTGTTTTAGGAACGGGGCCATTTGCATCAACAATCAACGCAGTTGAATATGATCAGCACTCACAATTTTGACTCGTTTGATTCGAAATGACGCATTTCTTTGCCTAATTTTCGGCCATCTAATGAACTATATACCAGAAATTAAACCATATATTAACACTATACTCATGCTTCATATTTTTCAGCATAAATTACGAATGTGCTGATATGGAAAAATTTTGACTGAACAGCTGATAAAAACAAATCAAACCAAAAATAAAAAACTATAAATTATGCACCAATTAATAGATAGTAAGTATGGTTAATAGCTATAAGAAGATTTATCTTATTAATATACAAGTTAAAATGGTGATGAAACATTGTTAATTAAGTGTAGTATTGTATTTTCAAACCACCATAAACTAAACCCACCTAACTTCTTTTTTGGTTTTTTTTCTTAAAAAAAGTTCCAACTGAATATACCGGACAAAAAGTTTCTGAGGAGCATGTGAGGGTGCACTAGAGTCCTTATTACACCTTGAAAACGTTGCATGCATTTGAGGCTTTGAGCCCCACCCATTACTGATACATACACATGCATGGCCCCATGTGCCCACACCTGATCCTTTTTCATATTTAATTTCTGCGAAAACGTCAAAATCCCCACGTGGTTTCGTACTTTCTTATTTTAAGTACCATATAGTTTAAAAAGTGTATCAATTTGATGCTATGTGATTTTATTTTTATCTTTTTGGTAGCTTTTTTATTAATATTTTGTTAAATTATATACAAAAAACTTCAGATACCCACTTAAGTTTTTCAAATTTCACTTTAGTACTTTTTAATTTTAACTTTGTCACTGATTTAAGAAAAAAAATAATAGTAAAATTGATGATAAAAAGAGAAAATAAAATTATTGGACACTAAATTGATACACTTTAAACCATATGATACTGAAGTGAAAAAGTGCGAAACCACAGGGAAGGTTTTTGAAGTTTTCCCTTAATTTCTTTATTATTTAACTTTTCCAATAATAGGGTTAAACCAAGTGAAGCTCAACTGCTCAAGTTCCTCAAATATCTACGACTTTGTTTAACTTGAAACAAAAATATTATCTTAGCATCCAAAATTGAAGTATATATATACATCTTACAACTCACAACTCTTTTAGATTTTTAGTTTTAAGAAAAGTAAGATTGAAATAAGATTATTGTAATATAATCAATCCTTAATTAAGTACGTGAAGTATAAAATTTACGTCAGCTTTTGAACATTAAAAGTCCAATATATAATTACAATAGTAAATTCTTTTTCCCTAGTTTGAAGCAAAATATATAATTGTCCTAATCTTGGAATTTGGTGGCCATGATTTGGATCATCCCGCGGTATTAAGCAAATGGCAAGTACATAGGAAGAATAATATTGATTTAGATGTAACAACCACCGGTTTCCCACCCCCTAATTGATTTCAGGGTTTGATCCCTGATTGTATTTTTAGGTATCGAAAATCTATTAGAGATTTAAAGTACAAGTATTGGGATAAGAAAAATAATGTTTGGATGAAAATTGGGTTGTTTCCGGAGATAAGAAAAATATTAGATAGGTTTATATAGAAAATGGAGGTTTTGGTGGGAATAACCGAGAATTATTATTCTCGGATAAAAAATTAACGTTTGGATATAAAGGGATGGATAAGGGTCTATTCGAGAAAAAAAAGAAAAAAGAAAAAAAAAAGGTTGATGTCTCCTTTTTTTTTTTTGAGAGAGAGAGAGAGAGAGAGATAGATAGCACGCTACCCTTTTTTTTGAGAGATAGATAGCACGATTCCCGGTTCTTTTATTTTATTTAGAAATAAACTTAGCTAGAAATGTGAATCAACTAAGATTCGAATTAGAATCTCAGGTACCAACCACCATTAATTAGGGATGTAAATGGATATGGATACCCGACTTTAACCCGAATCCAAACTCGATGGATATGGATTTGATCTGAGGTAAATGGATATGGATATGGATTTGCTCTAATTAGTATTTTTAGAATAAATATCATATTGATTCACCGCAAGAAAATTTTATTATAAGGACACTCTTTAAACGATGCTCGGGTCGAGTCCTAAGAGCAAACAAACACACATACAAAAATCAAGCCTTTTCTGGCATTTTGTCATTAATTAGGATGTAATATTACCGAATAAACTGTTCTTAATTAATATTTTTAAAATAAATATCATACTCAAATTCTATCTTAGGGCTATCTCTGCAGAGAAGTAAAAACGCCGAATTTGAACTCTGTGTTTTAGGTCTCGAAACTTAATCGCTGATTCTCATTGAAGCTGAAATAGTAAATTTCTCTAGTTTATAATGTACTCCACTAAATCAAAATCGAGAATGAGAGTATGTTATCTCGCTTCCTTTATTTTTTAAAAAATTAAATTTAGTTGAAAATATAAATTAATTAGAATTTGAACTTAATATCTTAAATACCAACCATCAAAATTTTTGCCACTTGCGCTAGAAACGGTCGGCAAATCAAAATGGATTGTTGGTGGAATCAGAAGTGGGGGTCAATGGGCATGCATTTACTTTTTTTCCTGTTCAAAAGTATATTTGGCTAGATTCAATTCGTCGGCTTTGTCAGCATCACGGACCAGAAGATGCTCGTGTTTTGAAAAACTTTGTCCTTTGATGGATGATCAAAGTGATTAATTAATTATGGTATCAAAGGAACTCCTACAATTGGTATTTATCTTCTTTTTTTTTTTTCTTTTTCTTTTTTTTCTTTTTTTATTTTTCTATTTTGAGAGTTACAGCTGTTAGCAAAAAAAATTGATTAAAAAATTATACATGTCATTTTCCTAAAGAATGAAGCAGGTACGTAGCTCGCTACCTAATTCTCAAAAAAAAAAAAAAATTATACATACGTGTGGGACAAGTGGAGGGGAAGGGATGGTGGATAAAGCAGAAGGAACGACCTATCTGAATTGGCGGCATGTTGGTGGACCATTTGGAAGGCCAGAAATAATCTTGTCTTTCGTGATAATCAGTTTGACCATATTTTAGCTGTGCGAACGTTGAAGCTTTTGATTGATTCTTGGAAAGACACTCTATGATTGTTTTTTTTTTTTTCTTTTCGATTTCTTCCGAGGCCTTGGTTGTCTCATCTCTATAGCATAATTCATTTATTCAATGAATGAAGCAGGTAGCGCGCTACCTATTCTCAAAAAAAAAAAAATTATACATGTGAAAAAGCAAATATATACTTTACTATCTTCTCGTGAAACTGCAAAAAAAATTATATGTTCAACGAATTTCTGTAGGACGTGCTACTCCTTACACCAAAAAAGAAATATTTTCCATGGTACAATTTTATACAGCTTATAACGTTCACTCGATCCCTAGAGTCAGAAAACCAAAAAATTAAAAGCATTAATGTTTACAGCAAATAGGTTTAAATAGATGGTGCAAATGACTCGACTTTTAAATCTAGCCTACTAAAGTGTCTTCAATCAGATCAAGCCGGGCCATGAATCATATATATATTCGCATGATTTTACATGTATTTAACTAATACGTACGCTCTATATATATATACCAACTCTACGTACAGAAGTACAGTTTAAATATAGTTATCAAAATTACGCAGAGATCTGGTCGATAAAACCTTATAACTTACGTCAATTAACAAAATTTCAAAAGTAAGTTGCTAATAAAAGATCTAGACGTTGAAATGGTAACTATTTTTCATCGTCGGCAAAAGCTGGTCTATTCACGTTCCCGCGTAGGAACTTTCACTATCCCTACAAAAGCACTCTGTCTGAGTATAGTCATCAAAATTACGTAACACTAGTCAAATAGAAACCTTACCTTACAAGTTGCATCAACTAAACAAAATTTCAAAAAAGTAAGATGCTTATAAGAGATCATGTTGGTACGATAAACTATTTTTCATCGTCCGCAAAGTTGGTCTATCACTGTTCCTAGGATTTCCTGCAGGGGCCCACGAATCCGATTCCACCACCAACTGGCCCTACTGCAGCACGCCACGTGACCAGACCATATTTTTCCGGGCCCCACGTGGCGAATCGTTGGTGGGGTCGCACGGATTCGTTTCCCCCCCCCCTGCGACCCCACGCGGCTTCACCTGCTGCCGACATCGCCGCAGCCACGTGGCACCGCTGATACGAACGGTTGGTAGTTTTTTTTTTCTTTTTTCTTTTTTTTTTTTTCGGCACCGACCGTTGCTACTTAAAGCCCGTTAAACCAAAAATATGAAAAAACTTTAAATAACACCTATGTAGTTTTTCAGCAAGCGCTAGCCGGCAGTGTTTGAGGTTGCACCCTGCTCGAATTCTAGTTGATTCACATTTTCAATAAGTTTATTTCTAAACGAAATAAACGAAGTCTTAGCGCTACTTATCTCTCAAAAACAAAAAAACCCCTATGTAGTTTTACAGACTGTCCCTAGAACAAGTGATAAAGAATTTGGTGGTTGATATTCAAGACCTAAATTCGAATCCTAATTGATTTATATTTTTAGCTAAGTTTATTTCTTAACAAAATAAACAAAGCAGGTAGCGTGCTACCTATCTCTCTCAAAAAAAATACCTATGTAGTTTTTTTTTTTTTTTTAAAAAAATTTACTGATCATTTATAGAGCAAGTGGCAAAGGATTTGGTGGTTGGTACTCGAGACCCAAGTTCGAATTTTTAACTAAATTTATTTCTAAAATAAGATAAACGAAACGTGTAGTGTGCTACCTATCTCTCTCTCTCTCAAAAAAAAAAAAAAAACACCTATGTACGTAGTTTTACACTTTTTAACTTTAATATTATATGGTTTAAAGTGTATCAAATTAGTGATGCGTAATTTTATTTTTATCTTTTTATTATCGATACCATTAATTTTTTTAATTAAAACAGTCACAAAGTTAAAATTAAAAGGTACTAAAGTGAATATTCGATAACTCTTGGTAGAGTATTTGAAGTTTTTTTGTATATAATTTAACGAAATCTTATTGGATAAACTGACGAAAAGATAAAAATAAAACCAAATGGCACTAACTTGATACACTTTAAACCTTACGGTACTAGAGTGAGAAAGTGCGAAGCCATAGGGGTGGTATCTGAAATTTACCCTAAAAATATATATGATTCCGGAATTTTTGTATATAATTTATCTTAACTATTATCTATTTTTAAAATTTTTAATTTCTGCTATATGAATTTTTGTTTTATTTGATTTAAGTCAACTAATGATTCTTTACTTCAAAAATTAAAATTTATTATTTTATCTTTGCTTACTATAAAAATAATCATCAAATAACTTAAATTAAATAAATTAAAGGGTTTGGGTAATAAAATCAAAATTCTAAAAAGTTGGATAGTCGTCGAATCAAAATAATTTATAGTTAAAGTATGTTTTTTACATTTTTATATTATTATTATTAGGGTAAATTTTAATTTGTCCCTTTCATTTTGCCGTCCTATAATTTAAAAAGTGGTACAAAATAAGTCTCTTAACAAACCATAGAGTGGTATCACGTTTAATAATCTTTACAAAGAGAATGAAAGTAAAATTATAAAATAGTTATGTGTAATTTTTTAAACCACATTGTAACAGTTGAAGCACGCTAAACTATATATGTTCGTTGATCGAGTAAAGATTATTGAATTACATAATGGTTAAGATAAAATATTTAAAGTTAAGAGTAAGTGCGTCGACCATAGTGTAAAGTAAAAATACTCTAAACCATATGATGTGAATTGAAATTGACCTTCTTATTATTGTTATTATTATTATTATTATTATTATTATTTAGAGAGTCATAATGTCTTTTGATTGGAACATCTCAACCGTCCGATGACCGATCAGTGGACCACAATCACACACACACCCATCATGATCTTAAATCCAAATTAAAGGATAATCCTTAACCACCAACAAACGGAGGTTTAACAATAAAGTAGGTCGATGGATAATTAGTTTTGTTCGAATATATAATCAGAGATTAATCCAACATAATTTTGAGATGAGAGAAATTATTGCATGGACCGAAATTTAAACCCTTCCCGTGGGCTATATATGAATACTCAGAGATGTGACCTATAACTCTCTGATTTGTCCGTGTTGAGAAAAAGCTTTCCAAAATTTATAATTTTGGCTGGTTTATACCTTAATGAGTACTTAGGTGAAAATCAATGCATTAGTTGCCAAAATCTTTCTTAATTATTATAATTTACAGCTAATGCATTTTCATATTTATCATTTACCAGTCGAAGAAATGAATGTGTTATGTATGGGGAAAAAGCTTCCGAAAGTTTATAATTTTAGCCGGTTTATACCGCAATGAGTTGTTTGGTGATAACTAATACATTAATTGCCAAAAATTTCCTCAATTAATCATCATAATTTACAAGTAATATATTTTCATATTTATCATGTACCGGTCGTAGAAATGAATGTGTTATGTCTGGGAAAAAATTAAGCTTTCAAAATCTTATAATTTTAGCATGTTTGTACCGTAATAAGTTGTCTGGTGATAACTAATGCATTAATTGTCAAAAATCTTCCTCAATCATTGTAATTTACGGCTAATGCATTTTCATATTTATCATTGACTAAATTTTGAATTATTTGTGAGTAAGAAAAAAAAAAATTATTATATAAAATGTTCATTCATTCCAACTAACACTTAAAATGGCTAGAAGATCATTTTCTGGCCTCTAGCATTAGATCAGTTTTTGAAAGTAATTATATAGCACACATGCAGTATTATGTTTGACAATGCAATAGTGATTAAGATCTTATATGTTTTCTATATCAATAACATGTTAACATCGATTCAATTATATTATTTAAAAATCAGAGTATAATAAATTAAAGTTTAAGAACCAAAAATTGAGAGCCACAAGTATAATTTATGCATATATAGTCCGATAATTTAGTGCCTAAAAATATTAATTTTCATTCTACGAAAAAAAAATCCCCAACAAATTAAAAAATTCTTGTAATTTTTTTCTCCTCCAATATTTATTTTGTGGAGGTTGCAACTGTAGTTACATAATACGTATAACAAAAATAAAAATATTTTTTAGCCACGGCGTTACCTAACAAGCTAGACCCGGCCTATGGACCACCGGGTCCACGGAAATAAATGACGCCCGAGACTATGCCTTTCCGATCGGACGGCGGGTCAGCGTCAATCGGGCGCCACCTCGTGATCTCCACCGCACGCCGACGTGTCGGCGTTCCTGGCGACACCACTTGGTCCACGGCGGACGTTCGGGGGTCTCTTCCGCCACGTGCGCCGGTCATGGACCGTACAACCAAAATTTTTCCAAATTAATTAATTAACTAATTAATTACTTACTTTACCAGATAATTAATCATCTTATTAAAATGTCTTTGATAATCTATTTTATTTTAATAATAATAAAATTTATCAAAGGATAAGGTTATTAGGGAGTGTATTAAAAGTCACGGGTGTTTGGTAAATAAAATACACGGTGGTTGAGATTTTCTAGTATGGATGCAAAGGATTTGCGTCGTAGAATTTGTCTCCCGAGTGGGGAAATTATTATTATATTTATTATTAATTAAATAAATTGCACGCATTTAGTGTAGGCGTGTCATCGTGACATATCTCATATCAAAAGTCATACATATATATTATTATATATAGACTTAAAATTCAAGATCAAAATATATTGTGACGCTTCAATAATCTCGTATTATATTCAAAACGGCGCGCAATTTTACCGACATGCATGAATCAATCTGTATGCTGAATTCAAAATAATTTATGAGTTTTGTGCGCGCGCAGTTTCTCTTACTAGAGTCAAATATATGTGACAGAACATTCAATTAATGTGTTGCTTTTATTTTTCCTCTCTCAAAATGCTTTCGGATATAACAACAAAAAAAAAAAAAAAAAAGTAAACTTCAAATGACTTTTTTGTGCTTTCGCACTTTTTCACTTTAGTACCATACGGTTTAAAGTGTATTAATTTATTATTCGTGTTTTTATTTTTTATTTTTTTCAAATTTTTTATTAATATTTTATTAAAAACTTTAAAATACCCGCCTAAATTTACTGAATATTTGCTTTAGTATCCTTCAGTTTTAATTTCATTACTGATTTAATGAAAAAAAAATTAGTGGAATTGATAATAAAAATATAAAAATGAAGCCACATGACATTAAATTGATACATTTTAAACCACATGGTACTAAAGTGAGAAAGTGTGAAATCACAGGAGTGGTATTTGAAGTTTTTCTAAATATAAAACTTTTGCTTATATGCTCCGTAATATTATTAATTAAAAAATTGGCAAAATTATATAAAATTTTCTGTCAAAACTAGATTTTTCACTTTCTTCCCCTGTCATTTAAAATCCTATATTTTGCTCTTTATAAAATGAAAATAGTCACAAGAGGTACGGTATAAACTGTGATAACAAAATGACCATTTTGCCGCTCATAATTTTTGGCAACAGAAGAGTAGGCTAAGGACATTTTTGATATAAATAATATATAATAATATTTTCTAGACGGAACCATAACGGATCACTAACGGTAAAGGAGTGAAGTGAACATTTTTTATTTTATAAAAGAGTAAAGTGTAGGTTTTTAAATGACACGAAGAAAAGTAAAAAATCGAATTTAATATAAAAGTTTTCTATAATTTAGCCTAAAATTTTTTAATTTTATTCTGTAATATCTAAAACACCTTTGTAAATCCAATCCGTTTATTAAATCCTAGAGGAAAAGAAAATACTTGAAGTTTTTAAAATTTTTTTTTGAAATAAATAAAATATTTTAAAATTTTGAATAATATTATTAAATATTATTCTAAAAAAATAATAATATGTATACTTGACAGAGTGTTTCGACGTGCTTCTGAACAAGTATATATATATATTTAGTGATACAAAATATGTATAGTTGACAGTAAAAAGAAAAAAAAGCAGGTGCGTTTGGACATCGCAGTTTCCAAATAGGTAGGGGATGGAAATTCGAGGGGCTCGTAGCAGTCGACGTCGCGACACGTCGGTGGCACGTCGCAGGATCCGCGCGCTGCGTCGGCGCTGAGTTGGTTCCGCGTGTGCAGGTGCTGCTGCTGCTGCTGCCGCTGCTCGATCCGGGGGGGTGGGGGGGAGAGGAGAAAACGAAGCATGCACGTACGAGCTGTGCTCTGCTATAGTTTATGTGCCTGTTCTTTCTCAGGAATAGAAATATGTACTACGTCGTTCTCAATGTAGGTTGAGAATACGGATAACGTGTAGGTATAGAGCGAGCTTATCCCGAGGTTTGGATGCGATCTGATGCGACGGATCGAGAGAACATTATAGTCAAATTTTGTATTATAGTGTTTTGATTTAAATAGGTCGGCATTCTGCCATGTGTGACGAAAAGCTAGGCAAAATTGAACCGAATTATATTCGAAATAGTAATTCGGATTAGAGCGAGTCGTGTTCGAAGTGACGTGCGGTTGACTGAAACGAGTCACAATCAAAATTTATGGACGTTTATGTCCGTACGTTTTAAATGAATTAGTTGTATATAATTCTAACCGCTCGAACTTTTAGAATTACTGATTAGCGTTGATTTTTTTTGTTGAAAAAAATATTTCTAGCTTATCCTTGGTGCTATTAGTTTTTTAGCCCTTAGATTCAGATATGTGTAGTTAGGATGATATGGGCTCTCTAGGATTGAGTAAGCGGTTTGTTGAATAGTATAATCCAACAGATAAAAATAATAAAATAGTTAAATTTAACGGTAGAAAACTAGATAACACTAAATTCTTAATGCTATCGATAATATTTCGGATTCTATATATATATATATATATATATATATATATATATATATATATATATATATATATAGAGAGAGAGAGAGAGAGAGAGAGAGAGAGAGAGAGAGAGAGAGAGAGAGAGAGCCGTTATGCTATCAATAGCACGGAGGTCTCCGCTACCAAGTTTTCCACCGTTAGATCCACCCCTTTGATGATTTTCACTCGTTAGATCATACTATTCAACCAACCACCCACTTAACCCTCGGGGCCCGCATCATTCTAACCGCACATATTTCAATCCAACGCCAAAACTTGGTAGCACCAATGAGTTGGTGCTATTAATAGCATAGTAGTAGCCTAGTTATATATATATATATATATATATATATATATATATATATATATATATATATATATATATATATATATATATATATATATATATATAAAATTGAGCTTCTATACTTTTAAAAGTAACAAGACATTAGTGCTTGTAAGTTTTCAGTCTTTGGATTAAGAAATATGTGGTTAAAATGATGTGGGCTTCCTAGGGTTGAGTGAGTACGTGGTTGGTTGAATAGTATAATCTAGCAGCTGTAAATAATCAACAATACTGATCTAATGGTTAAAAACCTACAAACACCAAGTGCTTGGTGTGCTTTTACAAGCACCATAGCTATATCGATATAGATTTCTTGCTATAGTTATACAAATGTAATTTTCACAATAAGGAACAAAACATCCACATAGATGGTAGGTACAAAATGTACACTCTAAAATTAAAGTATACAAATTGCATTTCTCCTTTTTATTAACACGATTTCAAAGTAGGGGTAACATCCAAAAGGGACGTGGACTAATTGTGGAATAAGATGGTACTACGGACTTGTTTTTTTTCTTGTTCGAGTAAAGTTGGGCCCTGGGGGTTGTGATTAATTATAGACTCATACATTTAGTTAGTTGAGAATTTGAGATACAAAATCTCTGCTTAATTTTTTTCTCCATTTTTTTTCTTCTCATTTTGACTAATTGGATAAGGTTTTTGCATAAGCAATAATAATACAAATTACTTAATAGATTCATGCGTTGATTGTAGAATTTTCTCGGTCACGCGTCATATATCCTATCCACAAAATTATGATCGTGCAATACAGCTTAAAATACAGTTTAGGAACATAAAAGTAAACTGATTAATTATCTATTAATAGCTCATTAAGCTATAAAATTTAACAAAATTTTTTAACTTAATTAATATAATATTATGGAGAAATAAATTAAGGGATAAATTATATTGGGGAATAAAAAATTTGGATAACTTTCGAACAACAAAAAAAAAAAAAAAAAAGAAGGCAATTTAACCAAGAAAAAAATAAACGTCAACTGTCATGGTCAAGAAAGAGTACGTGGCCTCCGAGAAAAATAAAATAAAATAATATAAAATATTAAGTTAATTAATAAGCATTGGACTAAGAAATAAATAAATGAATTATTTCCCCAAAGCACTTAATTAATTCCACGTGTATATGGTAGCATATTTTCCCAAGTTTGGGTTGATTCGTACAATTGAAAATTTGAAACGCGACTTCGCCCATGCCATGCAACGTGGAGCCTCGTCGGAGGTGACTCATCATGTGTGTACTTTACACCCCCGACGTGTTCGTGTATGTGTACTAATATTGTGTGATAACTACAATGAGAAATAAAATATATAATCAAATTAATTAATAATTTCTAATCGATCTCCTCCTCCTCAGTTTGTCCTTGTTCCTCGGATTGATTGATCGATATTGAATATATATTAATTACAATCCTCGCCGCATTTGTTAATTTACAATTTTACCCTTTCCGCACGGACTTTGAATTTTTTTAAAAAATCAAGCGTACATGTGTATGTAATAAATTATTTGGAAAAAAAAATTTTTATTGGTAAAAAAAGTTAAAAAGCTATTTTAGACGAAAAAAAAAAGTAATAGAGTACTGGCTCTTCTACGTTCATTATTATATAATTATATGAAAAAAAAACTTTTCAAAACTAGCAAAGTTAAACATGTCATATTTTCTTTTCGTGCATTCATATACGCGCTGCAATTCGTTTCTGAGCATTTGGCGAATTTTTATCAACCACTTTGTTCGAAAGCGGAGTTTGATAAGACGATGCTTCTAGATTACGCCGACTCACTCAAACTTCGGGTAAAACCAGATGGGCCCCAAGTATACGGCCGAATATGTATTTTTCTTGAGTACGTACTCGCAATTTATTGGTGTAGAAAATATATATAGTACCATGTTATCATTTACGTACATATTTACACCACAAAGAAAAAAAAAAGAAATTTTCTATTTTTTATATAGATAGATAATGGTAATTAGAAATGTACATTTAAAGAAAGAAAAAAGAGAGCAACAGTAGTAAAAGTTTCAAATGCGTGTTGTTAGATTTTCAATTGTGGGTTGGTCAAATTAACAAATTTTCATTTACTTTTCAATGGAATGTAAATGAAAATGTTAATTTGTCAATAAAGAGGTCATGTCACGCTTTTAATTTGTAATTGTTTGTCAAGGTCATGTTTTTGACCATGAGTCCTAACATTCATATATATACACCTATTTATAGGGTGTATATTTTAATATTTTACTTATTTTTGAGTTTATAAACTCTATGTTGATTTTTCCTCGAATATTAATATTAGGACCAATAAGCATAGGTAGCATGTTGAAATATTAATGTATTTATTTTCAATCCCTGCTTTGACCACCATTAAGGACCTAACTTAATTAGGCGTGTTATTAATTATTCTCATGGACGTGTCACAAAATGGCCTTTTCTATATCTTCTAGAACAACTTTGTTATTAATGGAAAAACAAATTAAAAACTGGAGTGCTAATTAGTAAATAAATAAAAGGTTTATGACTAGAAAAGTAGAGAGAGTACTGTAAAGTAGAAATGTTCCCCTAAGATCGAAAAAGTATAATTAAACAAATTAAGTAATTAGTATGGGAGTCAAACTCAGTACTTTCCCAAATAGAAAGGGTTTAAAACTGACTCTGATCATAACAAGTTACTAAAAAAACCACGCCGATGAAAATCAACATAGTTTTAAGCCCTGATTTACTGTTGATTTTGTATACTTGGAACTGAATATAGAGCGTACGTACGTACATTCGGTGTTGAGAGTTGTCTAAATATTATTAGACCAAAATTATATAGTGATATGCGAGCAAATAATCATAAATGGAGGCTTAATTCATTGGCATAGAATCGATCAAAGCCACGATCTCCATTGAATTAAGAAGGTGACTTAGAATTGACTCTGACGCTAAGTTATCTTAAAAGTTGATCTAGTATATAGAAGACACCCAAAGGTACGTATATATATTCAACATATGTAGCTCTATATATAAACTATAAACATTATAGATCTAACTATATGTATTTGTTATATATATAAAAAATGATACTACAATATATATAAGGCTCAATTGGAAGTGGCAATTTGTAACTTTGGTAACATGTATAGTCTCCTAACATAGGTATCACTTTTCCTAATAAAGTAGAACCTTCTTTATTTTGCTCCAACAAGTAGATATTTTCCAACCAAATATTAATTTAGCCCTATCCAAATTTGTTCCTCTTTATGGTGACTACAAAATGCTGTATCATTGTCTTATTCATAGGATTTAAGCCTTAGTTTAGTATTCTGGCCCAGAAAAAGAGCATACTAATAAATTATAATCAGATAAGCTGCCGCTATCAGCTATCAGCTATCTGCTATCAGCTTAAGTTTGTGGATTAGATCTGAGCCGCTTCCGAAGGTCGATTCGAAGCGGGGCCCACGAGCGGCGGGAGAGAACACATGACCCCCCACGAGGGTTGTCTAACCCTAATTGATCAAGCCCTCGAACCCAACTGATCAAGACCCAATTGATCTGGTGAGGTGAGCCTTATAAGGAAAGATACCGAATCACCCTTGCTATCCCCAGTGAGGTGGCCCTTTAACCGCCAAAAAACCTAATCCCCTACACTACACAGTACACACTCGACCGTTTCTTTTTTCTTTTTTGGGTTTTTTTTTCGAAACTTATATTAATTATTATTAGTTTATTACTCTACTGGAATAGGACAAGGGGATAACACCCCACGATACCTTATCCCGAATATACTATTCCGAGACCACCCCATGCAGTGTACGTGTCTTATCCCGCCACGTGAATAGCGGGGAGTATATATCTAACCATGCAACGTGTGTAGGGTGTGAATAGGTGTGTCCCACATAGGCCATAGGGGGCTTTGTGGCACTTCCATATATATATATATATATATATATATATATATATATATATATATATATATATATATATATATATATATATATATATATATATATATATATATATAGCTAGTGACTGAATTTCTAGAAATTAAGGTTTCATTTTAGTCATAAAAAGTTCTTTAAATTCTATAATTTTATAACATATGTTTTTTTTTGTAAATAGTAAATATGAATAAGAGCTAGAATTTGAAGTTCTCTTATTAGGAGCTCATCGGTGTCTCAAATGTCAAATTAAAAAGGTTCTAATTAATACCAGAGCAAATTTAAAAACTTGGTTACATAAAGTGTTGGGGAGCTTTATGACGTGGAGTATTTTGGTTGGTAAATTCGCATAGTCCAACAATATCATATAAATTTGTCGACGACACACGCAATCCACAAGGACAATATTCGATTAATTTTCAAGTTAGTTATTTGAAACAACGTATGTCACACTATTGGTAAAATACTATACCTAGCTAGCAAGTGTAAGAAAGCTGGTTGATATTGATATTCGAGTTAGTCAATCCTGATTCACATTTCCAGCTAAACTTATTTCTAAATAAAATAAATAAAATAAACGAAATAATTGAAGCGGGTAGCGTGCTATCTATCTCTAAAAAAAAAGAAGGTAAAATACTACTCCTATCGGACGTAAGTACCAAGACTTTTCAAGAAGTTAAAATCAAACTCGGCCAATACCAAGGCCTTTCGAGAAGTTAAAATCAAACTCGGCCAAAACAAAAACTAGTCCTCTCGCCTTGCCTGTTGCGAAGACAAGATCGAGCAGAAGCGATCGATGCTGATTTTCAATCTGAATAGTGAAATTAAGGCCCACCCTATAAAGGTTAGAAAATGTTAGCTGTAGTTGCTCTCGGGAGGGGTGCATGTATAAGAATTACATTCCTTAACCTAGCGAATCCACAAATTCTATACACTCTTTAACATTTAAACACAAAAAAAGTCGACAAAACAACGACCAAGTACCGATCCTTGTATAGAAATGTGTAAGAATTTACATCCTTTCCGAAATAACATTAATTACTCAAAAGAGTTATAATCTCAATTAATAATTCTGACATCCAAACAAAATCTATATATATATAAGAAGGCAAAAAAAAAAAAGAATCATCTTAATTATTATCCCTTGACACCATTTGGTTAGGGAATAGGTCCTTATCCCCCCCTTTTATATCTAAACGTTAATTTTTTATTCGAGAATAGTAATTCTCGGTTATCCCCACCAACATATTTATTTTCTATATAAAATTATCTAATATTTTTCTTATCCTCGGAAACAATCCAGTTTTCATCAAAACGTTATTTTTCTTATTTTCATACTTGTATCTATTTCTGTAATAGCTAATTATTATTTATACCCGAACCAAACGATACCCTTAGGCTTTGTTTGGTTAGGGGATAGGGATAGGAATAGGCCCTTATCCCCCTCTTTATACCCAAACGCTAATTTTTTATCCGAGAATAGTAGTTCTCGGTTATCCCCACCAACACCTCTATTTTTTATATAAAACTATCTAATATTTTTCTTATCCCCGGGAACAACCGAATTTTTATCCAAACGTTATTTTTCTTATCCCCATACTTGTCTATCACCGTAATAACTAGCTTCGTTATATCCGAACCAAACGGTACCTAAAGAGAGAGGGAACTATATATGGATAATGTGTTGGGATTTGATATGCGGGGATTAGGCTAATATATATACGGTGAGCTTCTTTTTATTATTATTATTATTATTTTCGTCTTTTAATTTCTCCTTTCCCCCGAGGAGGGGGGGGGAGGGTGGAGCATGTGATGGCGCTGGGGCTATGCCCCTCTAAATCTGTGGGTGGGTGTCGTGGTGGGTCACGGCCCCGACATTACACGTGGCTCTGACTAAGGGCAAACGATAGCAGTTATTAATTCATACGGGTTTCTAGGAGATGAGTCATTGTCTCCAACTACATCCTCTCGAGAGAGTAAAATAGTACTCCAACTACTCAACTTGATGCTGTGGGGTTCTTATCTCAATTACCAATTACTGTTTTTTTTTTCTTTTTTCTTTTTCAAAATAAAAGTTTTAACTCTTGTGCATAGTGAGTTTGGAGAAGAATATATATATATATATATATATATATATATATATATATATATATATATATATATATATATATATATATAGTCCCATTATGCTTTTAAAAGACTCAAAGATTTGCTTGTAGATTTTTAGACGTTAGATTTACACCGTTGATCATTTACACCCGTTAAATTATACTATTCAACCAACCACCCATTCAACTCTAGAGGGCCCACATCATCCTAACCACACAATTCTTAATCCAAAAGTTAAAAATTTACAAGTACCAATGTCATGGTAGTTTTAAAAGCGGAGCTCAATTCTCTCTCTCTCTCTCTATATATATATATATATATAGAGAGAGAGAGAGCTACTATACTATCGGATGTATAAAGCATCTGATACTTCTGATTTTTTTTGTCCTTAGATCAATCCCTTTTGATCATTTCTAACATTTGGATTAATATTATTACCCTGTGGAGACCACTCAATCCTAGGGGTCCTATTCAACTCTAGGGAGACCACAATCATTCCAACCGTATAATTTTTTATCAAAAGTCAA
Organism: Aechmea fasciata; assembly: GCA_025177825.1. NCBI lineage: Eukaryota > Viridiplantae > Streptophyta > Magnoliopsida > Poales > Bromeliaceae > Aechmea > Aechmea fasciata. Next base: position 6,584,291 of record CM045928.1, on the reverse strand, counting down.
AAAGTTGGAAGCATCGATTCTCTATACTTACAATAGTATAATAGGCTCTCGCTATATATATATATATATATAGAGTCATTCTTATCTTATTATGAAATCGTCGCGCCGTCTTTCGTGATTCATTACGATGATAGAGCAGATCAAAGCGATCGCAAAAATTAGCGTTATCTAGAGCATTTAAAACTTCTAGAAATAAAATTTTATAATTTTTTGATATCATTTACCCTACGATCAAAAGCTCACAAAATTGACAATTTTTAACGGCCGGTATGGGATTATTGCTAGTTTAACGGTATAAAAGAATCAAAATTTGTTGAATTTTTGATAGAAAATTCTATTCACTACATAGATAAAGATCAATAACTCCGATCTTGAATTGAAGGATCCGATCATCCCTTTTTAGGATGTCGTTCAATTTTGACCGTTCATTTTATATCCGCTTGATGGACCTTATAATGATTTCGAAAAATTACGAAATTTATTTTCTAGAAGTTTCAAATACTCTATATCATGTTTAACGGTGTGGATCGCCGATTCGAAAATCCCAACATCGAAAACAACTTATGAGTAGTAGGGGCTCTATACTCATAATAAGATAAGTAGCTACTCTATATATATATATTATATATATATATATAAAAGATGAGATGTGGATTTTGGGTTCAAGTCACACTTCTAGCATGAAAATTTGTATACAAGGCCCAATCTGACCCAGGATGAGATCTTTGGATCGCGCTTAAAAAAAAAAAAAAATTGTAACGGGCTGGGCTAGGTTCGGACTGTTTTGGAGTACTTTCTTCGAGGTTGGCCCGATCAATCCAAACTCAACAATATATTTCCGATTTAAATCTTGAGATACCTCTTATTCCATGCTTAATTTTTTAGAAGCTTTGTTTTGGGAATGTATTTTTTTTATTGCGGTAGTGAGATGGTAAAAGCTTCGTTTAGGATTGCACGATACAGTGCGCGAGTGCAATAAGAAAGTGAGATAGTAAATATTTGGTTTGTTTTCGCAAATAATATATCATGTCGCAGATCACTCTGTTACATAGAGTATGATAGAAAATGTAGGAGCATCTCTCTACATTGTTTTTGTCCCCAACTCCTTTTTGGCCCATTACTCTAAAACTAGGCCTTTATGTAGTGGGCCGAGTTTCAAGGGCAGTTAAAGCCCAATTGGAGCTTAATTGGGCCTGAAGTAGAAAAGCGAAAAGTCTAGTCCGAGATTCGTCCATTTCCCTGTAAAAGCACGGAAATGCTGGCGTTTATATATCAGCTTTACAAATCTGACATGTGGACCCCACTTTTGCGGGGTCCACAAGTTAGCATCACAAATGTGATATTTGCACCCGCTCGACTCTGCGCCCACTCGGACGAGACCTCCCTCGCCTTCTCCTCCATTTTCCGAGCTCGCTCGCCTCCCCTCGAGAGATCTAATAAATCATTTCCATTCTCTCTCTCTCTCTCTCTCTCTCTCTCTCTCTCTGTGTTTGATCGCACCTCCATTAACGCCTCCACATCGCAAACCCTTGTTCTCCTTATTCTTCGATCGAGATCGAGATCGAGGGGAGGAACGATAGATTGGAGGAGGAGGAGGGGGAGGGGTGAGAGATGCTGCGATTGAGGGCGTTTCGCCCAGCGAGCGGCAAGATCGTCAAGATCCAGCTGCACCCCACGCATCCATGGCTGGTCACCGCCGACGATTCTGATCACGTCTCGGTTTGGAACTGGGAGCATCGCCAGGTCCCGATCTGTCCCCGTATTTGTTGGTTTTTCGTGGTTTTTTGTGCTCGATCGAGTGGTTAATCGACCTCCTCGTGTTCGGATTGGTAGGTAATCTATGAGCTCAAAGCGGGTGGGGTGGATGAGAGGAGATTGGTTGGGGCGAAGCTGGAGAAGCTCGCGGAAGGAGAATCTGGTAGGCGAATTAGAATCTATTTGCTCGCTTTATCTTTAGAGCATGGTTTGAACTACAATAGTTTAATTTCCACAAAAAAAAATATTCAAGTAAGAGGGAGGTGATTAGATCTATCTCTTCAAATTATAGTAAGTACATTTAATAGAGGATCTAACAGATTAGTAAAGTGTGTTTATATATAAAGTGTTGGTTGATGTGGCTAGACTTTTCACACAGAAATAACAGACTATTTGGTGAGTTATTCTTTTTTGATTAAGCTAGGTGATGTGCCTTCATTCTCTAGATCAATTCCCTAGGAGTTTAGGAGAGAAGATGATTCATGAGAGTAATGTCAAACTAGTACTGGCCAAATTAAGCTATCTATTGTTAAGATATGCCATTCTGCACTCATTAGATTCAGTATGACGTTTGCTCTTCAAAGCCCACCATCGGAACCAGAAATTCTAACAATATAACAGTAACCAAAAAAAGAGAAAGAAAGAAAGAAAGAAAAGTGGATATAAATGACAGAAAGTTGTTTATAACCTGATTTCATAAACTGAATAGCTGATAGCTCTGTAAATAGTGTAAGCTCACCAGCATTTTGAGTAGTGTATTAGTTAGTGACGTGTTTGGTTTTATACTTCATACTTACAAATGTTACAGCATATCTCTTGCAGTTTCTCCCTGAGAAACACAATGTTCATTATAAACCCCATGGCATATTCAAAACATCCTGCAAAATGAACTAAGTTTATCCCAGAAATGTAAGCATCAAGTAACTTGAGTTAGATGTTGACTATACCGGCTATGATGCAGGATTAATTATGAACCACGCAGTTGCTGCCACACGGTAGCAGTAAGGCTTCTTAGTTCGTGCATAATATTAAGTTATTAACATGACCAAAAAATTATAGACTACCTCAGCAATTTCTTTTTTGTCTCTTACCACCTATGGCAATAAACAAAATTGCTTATCAGTTTTATGTTGCTTGTGGGTTTTATATTCTTCACTTGTATATGATTTTCTGAATATGATACATAGACTTTGTTTTGATTTAACATCTGCTCTTTGTACAGATACTAAAGGAAAACCTACAGAGGCTATCCGGGGAGGAAGGTAGTAATTCAGGAGACTTTGCAGTACTTGAATTCCACTTTTCAATGGCTTTTCACAGCTTTACTAAATCTAGATTGGGTCAAATATTCTTTACCAAGTGTAAAGCAGGTTACTTTCTATGATGATGATGTTTGTTTCTGGCAACATTGGCGCAACCGCACTGCTGCTGCAGAGGTTCCAATTGCAGCCAATCAACATTCTTCTGCCTTCAATACGCCTCCTCCCCCCTCCACCAGAGGAAGACATTTTCTTGTCATTTGCTGTGAGAATAAAGCAATATTTCTGGACTTGGTGACCATGAGGGGGCGTGATGTTCCTAAGCAGGAGCTTGACAACAAGTCACTTCTTTGGTATACAATTTTTTTTCTTTTGTTTTTACTCTACATATAATTTGAAGTAAACAAGAATTTATCACTTCCTGATTCGTTCTGTGCTTAAAAAGTTAAAATAATACATAACTGAAACTCTATCTGGTGTTTATTTCCTTGCTCCAAGACTTGAAGAAAGTAGTTGTTCCTCGAAGAGGAGAATTGTGAGTTAAATTCATTTTAAGCTGAGGTGCAAACTATCAGGGGAAGTTTCTTTCAGTTTTCTAACATTTGTGCAGGGTATTGTTTACTCAGTAACAGTCGAAACTAATAGACTAAGAATTTAAATTTATTCAGGCATAAGGTAATAAATGCTTGAGAACAGCAGCTACAACTTTCGGAGATACATCGAAATTGGCACTATTGCCTGATGTGCTGTGAGGAAGAAGGGATTCATGCAGTAAGCAAAGTAATTTCTGAGGCTCTTGGAGGGTTTGAATTATTAACAAAATAAATTCACGGAGAAGGATGCCTGAGAAATGAGAATAGCTTAGAAACCAGATATAACTATTTACAAAATAAAAAAGCATAGGTACGTAAGGCACATAATATTGTGAAATACTGATAGATTAAAATATAAGCAGGCAAACTGGCATTGCTCAGTGCTGGATTTGTGAAGCGGCATAAGGGCATAAGTTTATCGATTCCTTGAGCAGATGTGAGCTATTACTTAGAGATTTACGATCTCTTTCATTGTTTCACCCGTATATTACTTAGGTGATGCCCTTTGATGTTCCATTAGTTAATGTTTTGTACTTAGCTACTGTAGGGTGTTAACCCTTTTGTACTTGCTTTGCCATATTGTTTTCAAGTTGCAAGACATTCTTTCTACATAGATTTTTGGGTGTTTCCTTTCTATTCACTCTGACCAACTGTGCTTTGGAGTGGAGAACCTTTTTATATTATTGAATAAGAAAGAAAAAAGATAAGAACTCTGTTCTTCAAGTCTAGTTTTTTGTTCTCTTCATTACTTCCTACTAAATACCTATGAGGAAACTTCGCACTGCAACTATGTGGAAACCATTGATTTAGTATTCCTTTATGACTTCTAATCTTTATCCGGATATTTGAATGATTATACCCTGATTTCTATTGCTATTACAGTATGGCATTCCTCTCGAGGTCTTCTGCTGGTGATGGTCCTCTTGTTGCTTTTGGCGCATCTGACGGTGTGATAAGAGTTCTTTCAATGATAACATGGAAGGTTTTGACATATTTCCTCCTCCCTCTGTATTTTGCATGCTAAAATTTTTTAAGATGGCTGCTAGACTTATTCTTTGCAGCTTGTTCGAAGGTATACTGGTGGCCACAAAGGATCAATTTCTTGCTTGATGACATTCATGGCATCTAGCGGTGAGGTAACTTTTCACATTTACATATTGTATTGCCTACAGGATTTGCTTTAGTTGTATGTAATGGTCTTGTTCATCTTATTTGTGCTATTACAATTACTTATTTTGAGTTACGCGATAGAATAATTGGTTTTCTAATCTTAATCATTATCTAACTTGGAGGCAATCAAAACTACTCTTGGACATGTTATGATTCTTGGGTTAGTTGTCCCAAGCAAAATATCACTTTCTTGGGCTAGTTACTGTACATATAAAGAAATTTAAGGATCTAAAATATGCATTAAATAAAATACATATGTACATATATGCATTTATCTCATTATGCATGTTATCTGCATTTAAGTCATTAACCAATAATTCCTTGTAAATAAATGGTTTGTTTAGGTGAAGCTTTTGATTTTTTTAAATCCTTGAGGTTGATTGACCGTTGGTAAGATTGTTATTATGTCCCCTTTTAAGGCATTTAACGTTTTATATGAATTTGTTTAATGCTGGAGTTTTTAGTTTCTTTTGTTTCTAACATTACATTTTCATTATCAATTGGATCTTAGGCATTCTTAGTTTCTGGTGCTAGTGATGGTCTCTTGATACTTTGGAGTGCTGATCACATGTACGATTCACGTGAACTTGTTCCTAAGCATAGTTTGAAGGTGATTCAAATTTCTATTTTTTTTATTTATTTCTTCCAGATAGTTTATAGTTGGTGTCTATACAAGCTTTTGTTGCTTAAGCATTTCCTCTTCCTGTCTTCTAGTAATCTTTGGTGTTTGTGACTTGAGAAATTGGTTATCTTTGTTTACTTGAATTTTGCTAATCGATTAGTACAATGATCATAGCATCCTATTGTGGCATGATTTACGCCCTGATCTACATAACACTAGTGTAATATTTTATCAATTTGAAACTTATATTTTTCTGTCTGTCTTTCTAAGGCTCATGATGGAGGAGTCATAGCTGTTGAACTCACAAGAGTGATGGGAAGTGCTCCGCAACTCATTACTATCGGTGCTGACAAAACATTAGCTATCTGGGATACTATGACATTAAAGGTGTTGTATATTTGAGGCTCTTACATGATTGCCTGTTTTGTTGAGTGCTGTGGGAATTGTGTGTTAACAATCTTTATTATTTATGCAGGAATTAAGGCGTATTAAACCAGTACCTAGACTTTCCTGTCATAGTGTAGCATCTTGGTGCCACCCTCGGGCTCCAAACCTTGATATTCTTACTTGTGTTAAGGACTCCCATATTTGGTAATATTATTTGCTTTCTGGTCCAACTTGTCATGATAAATTTTGACAGTGCAAACTACATAGCAAGCTTGGTCTGATACGGTACATTATGAACCATTAACTCTTATTTTTGCTCCGTGACAGGGCCATTGAACATCCAACATATTCTGCTTTAACTAGACCGCTGTGTGAATTATCTTCGCTTGTTCCTCCGCAGGTTCTTGCTGCTACAAAGAAACTAAGGGTACGTCTTAACCTTGAATTCAACAATTGAACAACCCGATAAAACACGTCTATTTTTCTTTCGAAGACTTGTAGCTTTCTGTTCTAAGATATTTGAAGTGGATCTAGAAGATCAGATGTTATTTTACGATAAAAAATGAAATGCTATCTCAATTGCCTTCCCATCTTTGTGATAGTCTGTTTATTAGAGTTTTTCTTTGTGACATAAATGAGCTAACTATTCTACTTCACTGCATATATTACTTGGCCAATTATGATGGTTTTGTTTATCTATAGATTGCGAATATTTCGCATCTTTGTTCATGCGTAAATGTCTGCCTTCCGAGCAAATTATAAAGCTTAAATTTATGTGCTTTATTTCAGGTTTATTGCATGGTTGCTCATCCGCTTCAGCCACACCTTGTTGCCACGGGAACGAATATAGGGGTTATTTTTAGCGAGTTTGATGCCAGGGCACTTCCGGCGGTGGCTCCTCTACCTACACCAGCAGGAAGCAGGGAACACTCTGCTGTATTTATTGTTGAAAGAGAACTCAAGTTACTAAATTTTCAGCTGTCAAACACAGCAAACCCGTCTCTTGGAAGTTCCAATTTGGCATCTGACACAGGAAGAATGAGAGCAGATCCGGAGCAACTGGTCGTAAAGCAGACTAAGAAGCACATAAGTACACCTGCTCCTCATGAATCATATTCCGTCCTCTCTGTCAGTAGTTCTGGAAAGTGAGTTGCTATTTCTTAACATGCTATTGTCTTCTCTCTTATCTCATTAATTCACGAGTTCTTAATTATCAATTAAATAATGTATCGTCTTCTTCCCCTTTGTATAGCTATTCAACTCTCTTTTGACATTAACTGTGGGGACCCTGTCTTTTCATCCTTGTTTTACATAGAATGTTAATATTTGTATGTCATTGATCTGCCTTTTCTTGCAGGTATGTCGCAATTGTCTGGCCTGACATTCCTTCATTTGTAATTTACAAGGCCAGCGATTGGTCGGTTGTTGATTCAGGCACTGGAAGACTTTTCTCCTGGGACACTTGTCGTGATCGATATGCTTTAGTGGAGACTGCTATGCCTCCTAGAATACCGCTTGTTGCAAAAGGTGGGTCATCAAAAAAGGCGAAAGAAGCTGCTGCCGCTGCTGCTCAAGCAGCAGCAGCAGCTGCTGCTGCAGCTTCTGCAGCAACCGTACAAGTGCGAATCTTATTGGACGATGGAACTGCACACGTTCTGCAGAGATCCATTGATGGGCGGAGTGAGCCAGTTAGTATCTCATCTCCTGCTTATTTTTTTTCATTATTTCCTTTTTAAGATGCTCAACAGTTGTGTGACAATTTGTAGTTTTGAGTGATTGCCTTGATTATGACTTGATCTTTTTATTACCCATTGTTTTGCCATATTATTGCTTCCATGTGGTTGTGTGTTATTAAGCTTAGTTAGTGGATTCCCGTAGTACAGTTGCCTGGTGAAGGTTGTTGGTTCACTGGGTCGTTGGTTTGATTGGTTGATCAATTGAATGGAACGGGTTTGCCCGGATCCTTCAGGCTTAACCACAGTCTAACCACCGGTTTGATGAGTTGGTTTGGTTGGTTGATCTATTGAATGGAACAGGTTCGCCCAAACCCTTCAGGCTTGACCAGTTCGCCAGTCTAACCACTAGTTTGATGAGTTTCATTTGGTTCAATTTCATCTCTGGTCTGAAAATGTAACCGAACTGGCCTAGTGGCCAGTTCACTTATCTAACTGCGCAATCCGGACTGGGCCTGATAACAATGCTTTATAAGTTTGTGAGGAATTTTACTAGAATGTTTGTGTTTTCACTTCTTTCATCCACATTTTCATTTGAAGGTGTATGGATTTACTCCTTTATATATTATTTGTGTATAATGTAAATAGCAGGTTATTTTCTGATAATAGTTAATGCATCTATTTCTGTTTGAAGGTTATCGGCTTGCATGGAGGTGCGTTGCTTGGTGTAGCATATCGGATGTCACGGAGGATCAGCCCTATGGCTGCGACCGCTATATCAACAATGCCATTGTCAGGCTTTGGCAGCACCGGGCCCCTTTCATCTTTTGCTGCTGCTGATGACCCCTTTTCCTCCAATAAACCTTCTGCTGAGGCACCACCTCAAAACTTCCAGCTCTACAGGTTCGAAGAATGTTTTGTGTTGAAAATATGATTCATTTAGCCATTTAGGAGTGTATCTTCCCAGTGTTGGATGTTGAAGCAACTTAATTCAGAGAAATATGTTTAGCTTGTTCCACATGTATCAATGATATAGGCATATAGCATTATTGGTAATAAGTAACTAAGTTTATGAAAATAATATGCGCAGATTGACCTAGTATGGCAAAGCATACCAGTTGAGTCTGCAGTAACCTTGATAACTTTTGTTGCTTTTTCAAACTGTCAGCTATATCTTAGAAACCTCATATAGGATATATTGCACAGATAGCTTGGTTATTGATTGGATTTTGAAAGATATCTTGCTTCAGCCTCTAACTTGACTATCTTATTAATGCAGTTGGGAAACCTATCAACCTGTGAGCGGCCTCTTTGCACAACCAGAGTGGACTGCATGGGACCAAACTGTTGAGTATTGTGCTTTCGCTTACCATCAGTACATAGTCATTGCTTCCCTACGCCCTCAGTTTAGGTTTCTTGGAGATGTTTCCATTCCCTTTGCTACCGGTGGTGTTTGGCATCGCAGGCAATTGTTTGTTGCTACACCTACTACCATTGAGTAAGATAAATGACCTCCCTGAATACAATGCTCTTTTTAAATTGACTTCAAACATCTGGATACATATGGTGAAGGACACAATGTTTTTATGTGCCTTTTCTCTACATTGTGGTCGTAAAAGACAATATAATCTAACAATAGGTGCATATAGTAGCAATCAGAAGCTACTCATTTCTGCAGTAAATTAAAAAATTAACAAAAGCGAAGTATATACTCAGGAGTTGGCAGTGGTGTGTGGTTAGGCAATTATTTCTTCCCCCCATAAATAAGAAAATGACACTACTATCATCTGAAGCTCATATATCAGTCTAATTAGGTACTATAGGTGATTTTTTTTATTTTTTTATTTTTTTTGTTTGCGCATGTCTTCTAGCTCTGTAGCTTTTGCTAACTGTAACTCTTCTTTAGGTGTGTATTCGTGGATGCTGGTGTTGCACCTATTGATATTGAAACAAGAAAGAGGAAAGAAGAAATTAAAGCAAGAGAAGCTCAAAGTAGGGCAGTGACAGAACATGGAGAGTTAGCACTTATCACAGTTGATAGCCCACAAGTTACGGCAAATGAAAGAATCTCATTGAGGCCTCCAATGCTGCAGGTTGTTTATAAGATCTCTACTATTTTTCAGTATTTACTCAATTTAATGTCGGAATTTCTTTTTCTTTCGTTGTTCTGCATTAAATGCTCCTCAAGTATTAGGAACTTCTTGTCCATTATTTTGGGAATTGTTCGTTTAGATATAGAGCGAAGGTTTAAGAGAATGCATAATGTACACAACAAACCTAGTTAGAAATGCAAAACAGAAATTCAAATGTTTGCTTTTAAATGTTTCCCAGGTCGTTCGATTAGCCTCCTTTCAGCATGCTCCTTCTATACCACCATTCATAACATTGCCAAAACAGTCCAAGATAGAGGGGGAGGATACTTTGCAGAAAGAGATGGAAGAAAGGAAAGTCAATGAAGTTGCTGTTGCTGGAGGAGGGGTATCTGTGGCAGTCACTCGCTTCCCTCCTGAGCAGAAACGCCCTATTGGGCCTCTTATTGTTGTAGGTGTTAGAGATGGTGTTCTTTGGCTCATTGACAGGTAAGTGATCCCCAATAGCTTGTTATTACTATTACAGTTACAAAATTTGGCTTGTTAATACATCGGTTCATAAGATTATATAGATGCTAGGTGGGTCAAGAGGGAATCACTTGGGTCCTAGATGAGACAGAAGAAAATGAAACATCACAACATGAACCACACAACATAAACAGACTCTTCAGAATATTCTATGGACTCTGATTCTGTAATCTGTTGTCTCAGGTATATGTGTGCCCATGCCTTGGCTCTTAGTCATCCAGGTATTCGATGCCGGTGCCTTGCTGCCTATGGAGATGCAGTTAGTGCAGTGAAATGGTACTACTCTAGAAGTTTCTGTTATGAAAATATGGCTTTCAAAAGTCAGGAAACATGTATGACTCTAATGAAACTTACACAGGGCAAGTCGACTGGGTAGAGAGCATCATGATGACTTGGCTCAGTTTTTGCTTGGGATGGGATATGCAACGGAAGCTCTTCATTTACCTGGAATTTCTAAGAGGTAGGGACTGAAGATATTGAACATACTGAACATCCTTGTAGAATACCATTTTGTTGGGAAGGGGACTTTTAGATTTGTTCCTCTGCAAGATCATCTACCTACATATAATTCTTTTGTGGAATCAGAATTTTCACATAGATACACGTCAAAAAAGGTGCAGTTTTACAATCATAAGTTCATAAGCTTATTTTAGGATTTATTAGGGATGTGCATGTAGACAGATAAATTGCAGGTCCACATAAGTGAACATAACTATAATGAATAACTGTTACCATTGTCCCTTTTGTCTCCTTTTCACCCACTACTGTAACAAAATGTAGTAATAGATTCAATGCATGTGGTAAATTTACAACTGATTTTCCTCAGGTTAGAGTTTGACTTAGCCATGCAGAGCAACGACTTGAAAAGAGCGCTTCAATGCTTGCTAACAATGAGCAACAGCCGGGATATTGGACAAGAAACTGCTGCTGCTGATATAACTGAGATTCTAAGTTTAACAGCTGCTAAACAAGAAAACCTTGTGGATGCTGTGCAAGGAATAGTGAAATTTGTGAAGGAGTTTTTCGATCTCATTGATGCGGCAGATGCTACGGGACAATCTGACATTGCCCGTGAAGTTCTCAAGAGATTAGCTGCTGCAGGATCCGTTAAGGGTGCTCTGCATGGACAAATGCTGAGAGGGCTAGCTCTCCGACTCGCAAATCATGGGGAGCTGACTAGACTTTCGGTATGTAACCTTGAATCTGCATCTTTTGGCCGTGATATAAGGTTATGCTATAAGTAGTTCAACCATACTCAGTAATGTTGACTTGTCATCTTTGTTTTCAGTTTTGAATAAACTATCCCATATGGTCTACCTATTTACACCGTCAATACTAAATTTTGTCTAATTTATAGCAATGGTATTCATTTTGAATTCAATTAATTTCAAACTTTGTATATGTGCCTTTGGTTTTTTTCTCAAGCTGTAATATCTTTATTAAGCTTTAACCCTGCAACAAGTCAATTGTCATTCTCCCGTAGCACTTCTTGCACGTTAGAGGGCAAAGCTTTCCTGGTGAAAACAAATATCATTCGAGGTTCATGACTTATTTTGAAGTTGTCGTTTGCTAGAATTCTTTATTACTTAATTCTGTTTTGTATCTCTCAGGGATTGGTGAACAACCTGATTGCGGCAGGCCATGGACGTGAAGCAGCATTTGCTGCTGCAGTTTTAGGGGATAATGCTCTAATGGAGAAGGCATGGCAGGACACTGGAATGCTCGCAGAGGCTGTTCTTCATGCTCATGTACGTATCTCCAGGTTTATTGGATTTATTGGATCTATTCGTAAACTATTTGTTCATATGTGCTGCTTCGAAGTATACACAGAAGAATTAGGACAGAAATCAGCTTTTGACACTCTGCTTGTTTGACATAGCTCCTGGAATGGCATCTCCCTTATTTTCTTTTCCTCGCAAGTTGCTGACACTTTTAATTCCGTTATTTTGCCCAGGCCCACGGTCGTCCTACTTTGAAGAGCCTGGTCCAAGCATGGAACAAGATGCTACAGAAGGAGCTCGAACACAAACCGTCTGTGAAAACTGATGCAGCTGCTGCATTTTTGGCTTCTCTCGAGGACCCCAAGCTCACGAGTTTAGGGGAACCCGGAAAGAAGCCTCCAATTGAAATCCTTCCTCCCGGGATGCCTTCTCTCACAGCTGCCCCCATCACAATCAAGAAGCCTCCGGCTTCTGCTGGCGCTGCACCACAGAATGCACAAGGCACCCCCTCTGCAGCACAGAATCCTACTCCAAGTGCCACACAAAGCAATCCCACCTCTGAGAAAAGCTCGACTGAGCCACAGCCGGAGAAGCCACTTGCATTGGAAGCGCCCCCGAGTTCAGAGGAATCGGATAAAGCTCCTGCAGAAGCTTCGGAGGCTGTGAGCAGCCCAGAAGCTGCTTCTGCTGCTCCTGCTGCCGATCCTGTGGCTGCGGCTCCAGCTCCAGCTCCAGCTCCTGCTGCTTCTTCAGAGGGAGCCGAACTGCCTCCTCCTCCGGAGGCTCCGGTACCCGAAGAGGCTGCGCCTCCTGTACAAGCCGGTGCATAAGACATTTTCCTTTTAATTCTTTACCCTCGGTATCCTATTCATTCTTTTTTCTTCTTTTTTTTCTGTTTAAAACTATTTCTGATGCTTTGATGTATCTATTGTGTTGTCTGTATGTTCTCGTAATGCGGCGTTGATTTGGGACCAGCTTGGAGGTGGTCTACAGCCTTACAGTTTAGGAACGTAGGAGATGGTTGCGTTTGTCCTTCTGTTGGGGTTGAAATGTTATCAGTGTTACTGATCTGTTGAGAGGATTGCTTGATTAGAATTACGGCATCAAAACATTTTTATCCCATTTAAACATTTATCAACAACTCTCTCTCTCCGCCCTCCCTCCCCCAGATAACAGTTTGGGATCTAATTAAATATATCAGAAGAGCACTGGAGATCAATTGGTTTTGGAAAAGTTGCGGCTTCGTATTAGATAATAATCTAGATTGAAACTTCCACGCGAATATCACTAGAGCTAGGCTATCTTGTAAGCCTGAAATTACTATAAAAAAAAAATAATAAATGTATTGAAAATTCATCAACTCTGATGGTGACGGACGATGTTTCTTAATTCGGGCCAAATTAGATACTGGGCTTGGCTTTGTAGGTAAGGATCCGGCAAGCCCATTTCACACCTTACTTTACCTCTGAACTCATCACGTGGGTCGCGCGTGACTCACTTGGCCACTCTATTTATTTATATTTTATATATTATATTTATTTATATTAGGTAAAAAGGTAAAAGGTAAAATCTGAGTAAGGAGGTAAAGATACTCTTCTCTTCTGTAGGCTAGTTTAAAAGAGGCTTCCAAAAGTTTGTTACTTTCGGTTAAATTAATCAATTAATTCAAGAGCGGAATCAGCGGATCTACATTTTTACATTTTTTTTTTTTTTTCCGATTGTTGTTATGATGATATGATATTATTATATCTCACGCGCTTCTCGTGTACCCCAAGCAGGGTAGTACACGTAATGTACACACCACTTAGCACGGTTTTTTTCTTTCTTTCTAAAGTACACACCACCATGTGGCCAAAACGCATCTCTCTCTCTCTCTCTCTCTCTCTCTCTGTCATATAGTCTCCGTCCCGCTCTCATCGGTGTTAACAGTCCCGGGCGATCTCTCTCCTCCCCCTGATGAACGACTCCCATCGCACGACCCAATCTACGGCTCTGATCCCAACCCCGGCCCTCCGAACCCCCATCTCCGCCGTCCATCCCCTTCTTCTCCTTCCTCCTCCTCGCGTACTCCTCCACCCCCCCCCATTTTAAACACTCCTCGCATCTTCTACGTATAAACCCTAACCCTCCTCCCTCTTCTCTCTCTTCTCCTCATGGATTCAGGTCTAGGCTTCGGGACGCATCTCGGGGGAGGGCTCCATGGCGGAGTTCGCGGCCCCGGGCACACCCGATAGCGGCCACTCCGGCGACCTCGGCGGGACCTCCGCCGGCGGCGGCGGCGGCGGATCGCGGGAGCACGACCGGTTCCTCCCGATCGCCAACATCGGGCGCATCATGAGGAAGGCGATCCCGGAGAACGGGAAGATATCCAAGGACGCTAAGGAATCCATCCAGGAGTGCGTCTCCGAGTTCATCAGCTTCGTCACCAGCGAGTTCGGTTCCCTAACCCCATCCTCTTCCTCTCCTCTTCTCGCTCCGTCGGTTTCGTTTCCGCTGTTTTGGTTGTGATTTCTAGGGTTTTGGAGCAGGGCCAGCGACAAGTGCCAGAGGGAGAAGAGGAAGACGATCAATGGCGACGACCTGCTCTGGGCGATGGGGACGCTAGGGTTCGAGGATTACGTCGAACCCCTCAAGCTCTATTTGCAGCTCTATCGAGAAGTAATTGCCTTTTATTTATCAGTTTTTCATATTCAATCAAATCATTGCTTCATCTTTTGAATTTAACACTTTCCTTTCTCAAAAGACTTAAAACTTTTTTTTTTTCTTTCGGTGGTTAATTGCGCTCCCCTGCATCTGAACGCATTATGAAACTGATGATGCTGGTGCTACAGATGGAGGTACTTATTTTGCTCATAACATTTATACACCGACCCTTTTAATTGTAGTATCCAGTACATTTGAATGAGTTGGCTTTTTATCATTTGCTAAAAATGTATGGTGACCCCTCAACTATATGCCATAAATAATGGTCCTCTCTCAACTTTTAATTGCTTTGCTTTAAGTTTTCTTTCTAAATTCAATTATGGTTTTGTTAAAATTGATTCCATCCACTGAAAAATGTCAGGACAGTGAAATCTACCAGACTCACTATTAAAATTAATAAGAGTTAAAAAAAGAAGAAGAGAAATCGTGGGTGTATCAATCCGAAAAAAAAAGTTGAGAGGTGTATCACAAAATGGTCTATAGGTGAGGTAGTCCCTGTAAAATTTAACCTTTTTATTCTCTATTGTCCAAACTTGAAGGGGGACAGCAAGGGTTCACGCTCTGCTGATCAATCAGGAAAGAAAGAAGGTGTAATTAATGGCGACCCTGGGGCTTCGGTAGGTTACTGATTTCCGTGAAGGCTAGCTTTCCTGTCATTTATGTTTTTCTTATATATTCCACGTTTTGTTCGATCAGCAAATATTATTGCCAATGTTTAGTTATTTAAGGAATACATGATCTTTACTATGTTCCTGTTTCGAAACCTGTTTCTGTTTCGCCTTTAATTTCCTAGCATTTTCAGATTGATTTTGTGATTGGCTGTACTTTTTTTTTACATTCGGAAGCCAAAGAAGCAATTGACGAAACTCTATTTCATATACATCCTACTCAATTTGTAGTATAGATGCTTGGTTATGGGGCTTGATGTTTTTCCTATGTTATTTGATCTTTTTCCCCTCTTCTTGAACATATTGCTTGTTATACCATCAAATTATTGTTCCCCTTGGACTTTCAAAGCTTGTTATCTCTTGCCATTTCCTTTCGTTTAAAGTGTAGAGCGTACGATGTTTGATTGCATTGACTTTTATGGCCTCCTTTTCATGGCATTTCTTTTTCTTTTTCTTTTTTTTCTCTTTACATGCTCTTTTATTTCTTTTTCAATGCATGGGTGTTGTGCAGTATATTAATGTAATTCATGTTGATGGAAGTTAGGCTTTGGCAATGGGAGGGCTGAGGAATTTGCCAATATGATGCCTTTTCTTGGAATTTTAATTTGATAGAGCTTTTCATACAGAATCTTTGGGTTTGCTTGGATTGTGAGGTGAATTGGTGGACAGATGTTTTTTTTTTTGATCCTGAATGTGATATACATTAAGCCAATGAGTGTGAGTCGTCTAAGAATATGGATTTTAAAAGATGGTTTGATTCATCTTGAATTTGTTGACTTGTATTTCTGGATTTATGGGTAGTCAAGTAGGGTGAATTTGTGTAGTTGTTTAATAATATAGCAGAGAATGATTATCTCCCCGCCCCCCACTTGGGACGGCACACTCGCATATTTTCCTGG
The DNA here is from genome assembly GCA_025177825.1 of Aechmea fasciata. Taxonomy (NCBI): domain Eukaryota; kingdom Viridiplantae; phylum Streptophyta; class Magnoliopsida; order Poales; family Bromeliaceae; genus Aechmea; species Aechmea fasciata. Next base: position 6,568,223 of record CM045928.1, on the reverse strand, counting down.
AGGGACAGGTCTTTAGTAGGAAGATAGTGATGTGTTGAAGAGACTAGGAAGATAGTGATGTGTTCAGGAAACGAGCCCCATAACATGTGGAGGGGCAGTGAACCTTTCCATTGCCTAGGCTAAAAGTGATGTTTAACCGGTTTTGACAGGGGCTCTTAGCATCTTGTTGCAGAATTAGAGTCTGAAGTTCTGGCTTAAAGGAAGTTGGTCTTTAGAAGGACTTGTATTTGACACCAATCAACTGGGACAGTAATCCTGGTTTTAGTTCGAATGCCGTAGATTTGCTGGGAATTTTATTCTTCAGCAATTTTGAAATTTCAGGACCACTCAATCCAATACTGCTTAAGGTTTTGTTATCTTAGCAATTGTTGTTGTTTCTTCTTTTATTTTGCCAGTTTTGTCGAAAAATCATTCAAAGTATAAGTTTTCCTTTAAAAGTTTTGGAGGGCTGAGAATTCAAGAGTTTTCTATTCAACAAACAACACACAAAGTGTGCAACCAGCATGTCTAATTTTTCACATGATTTTGATCTTGAAAGTGTCGAAAGTAAAAGCATACATAAACAGTTACTGTTCCAAGCTTGTTTATAGTCTATATGTTATATCTTATAGTTTACTCTTTGTTATATATCATGCATATGGCATTCTGGTGGGCATATATCTAAGCTGTATTGTTGCTAACTCTTGTCATTAGTTGTTATCTTGATATATCTTATATATCTTAATACACATAAATTTGGAAATCAGTGATATTTTATACAAAGACAATCTAAGGTCTAAACGAATTCCTTATTGAATTTCTGGAGATTTACCCACGTAATGCCGGCTAATTAGAGTTTTTGGAGAGACTAACAAAAGCAGAAGCTCAAACGTAAAATAGCCAAATTCCATGAATCCTGCAAAAACTGAAACATAAAATGATTTCTTACTCGTGGACTGTGTAAAGTGACTTTGGTGATCTTTAGAGTGATCTGTTTTAGTTTGCTTGCAGTAATCAAGTTTTATCCATTTCTCTCAAATTTCAAGCTTCCAACACTTTGCAAATGTTAAAAACCATGTGCTGTTACTGTTGTTAACCTAAGATCTCTTTATCCTAGATCTTTTGTTCTAATATCAGCTGCCCAGAATCATGCTTTTGAAAGCCATTCGGCGGCATTTTATTTTGCTCGAGCAATTTATCTTTCTTCTTTTCAGACAGGTTTAAGCTGACGGTAGCTTTGTTTTGATTTGCAGTATGCCGGCTTCTAGTGTTGGTATTTCCTCAATGCAAGGGTTGGGGGTTGGGGAAGGCTAGCTCCATATAGCTTCATATTTTGTCATTCCATGTTTAATTAAGTAATCAGTTCCTGCTGCTTCGGTATTGTTCCTCTTTTTTCTTTCTTTCTTTTTCTTTTTTTTCCTTCTTTTACTCTCTTTTGCCCTGGCTATATTAATAGATACTTTCCCATTATCTTAGTTTTTTTGGCTTTATGTTTGCCTTTGTCATGTTAATGTATACTATCCAATGGCTGATTATTGGGACATTTAGCCAGCCTAAGCGGGCTCGCAAAATTATCTCCGTACTCGGTGCACGGCATCATCTCGCGCACCACCGTGTCTTCGCCGATTAAGTTGGATGGTGGGGATTGAAGTACGAGCAGCATCCAATGAGAGAAGCCACTTTTTATTGATATATAATAGTTCAAAATAAGTTGGATGGTGAGAATTGAAGTAAAATTTGTGCGCGCCCGCTTCGCAGGGGGTAAGTACTGATCTCTTGCGTTATTCACCATTTTTTGTGTAGGAACCTCGTGAATGTTTAGTTGCGCTATCACCAGCGTGATTTTTCGTTTTGGTCTCTATCTGGTAATATCCACAGCTTGGTTCTTGTTTCGCTTCATTGTGATTTTGTTTGTTTTCTCTTATTCTATAAACTTGATAACAGAGATTAGGTGTTTGCTTGCAAAAATTACAAAGTTCGCGAACAAAGTGAGGATTCAATTTGGGTTATGCAAATGGCATCATTGTTCCCTTTTGTTGTTTGATTTGCTGTAAATTAAGCTCGGTCGCGACGCGATTTTTCAAAAATACTAACGTGAACTCAACCGTTGTAAATAGTCCGGGAAGCAAAAAGCAGTTAGGAAGTTAATTTTCATCTAAATTTTAGTTTAATTAAGTTTATTTTTAATACCAAGTCTAGTTATTATGGAATTAATTTTATCTCAAAACTAATGTTTAATCTGAAGTTCGGGTTATGGGGAATAATAAAAAAAAAGAAGAAGAGATTCAAGAATAATTTGAGAATAATTTTGTTCTGAGAAAAAAACTAGTGTGACAAATTTCTCCTTTCCATTTTAATATGGAGTGATGATATATTGATACATATTATTATGAATATATATATATATATATATATATATATATATATATATATATATATATATATATATATATATATATATATAATGAGCTAGATTACTCTCAAAAGCATTACTCCCTTGTTGCTTTTGAGTTTATAGCCCTTGGATCTAATTCTTGATTACTAATAACCTTTGGATTAAACACTATTCCACCTACCACCACCTACCAACATTTATTACCCCTACCACCATCATCTCAACCCTACATCTCTCCAACCAATGAGCTAAAAACTCAAAAGACTGTTTTGGTCTTTTTGAGAGTATTCTACCAACTCTCTCTCTCTCTCTCTCTCTCTCTCTCTATATATATATATATATATATATATATACTCGCCGATCAAACAAACTGGTGGAATAAGTCGCGGTCAAAAAGTACGATGAACATATAAATTTATTTTTGGGATCCTCGGGCATAGCATATCTCAGTTTGACCATAGGAGGGGGGTGAGTGTGTGTGTGTGTTATTTTTTCAACAAAAAAAGGTGAGAAACTGTGCTATGTTTTTGTTTAAAATTTTAGTTAACTGACATAATGCATGTGCTGGTAATTAACTTTTGCCAAGCCATATGTACAATAAAATTTGGCTAAATTACATTTTGATCCTGAAATTTTAATCAGTTGTAATTTTTTATTGAGCTTTCTTATTATTGTTAAATATAAAAATGTTTAAACACTATTCTCTTAACAGCTTAAGTTTTTGGAGTACAACGGTTGTTTTACATGGTATCAGAGCAGGAGGTCTTGAGTTCGAGTCACGCCGGACTCCTAGCATATTAATTTCCTCCCATTTAATTCAAGCCCACGTCATGGGTCAATCAAGAAGTCTCGAGGTCAGACGTGAGGGAGAATGTTAAATATAAAAATATTTGATACCAGTATTGGAGATTGATGATGCGACAATCAGCTATATGTCAACATTTAGTCAATTAAATTGGGTTGTTGGAGTTGATTACAATAATTTTCAAAATTCGAGTTAGAAATTATAACAGAAATTTGAGGACCAAAGTTTCACGCATCTTATAGTTTGACGACCGAAAATACAATTAAGCTATAAAGTTTAAGTATACAAAACTGACTTATTATATTTTAAATTATGTTTGGAATTATGGAAAGATTGTACTATATGCGTTTAGAAAGTACACTAATTTCTATACGTAATATCATATTCCGTATATTGCATTTAATTGGTTATGATATATTTTTTACCGTTCTACCAAAAAATAGAGAAGTAGATTCATATATACCTGCACCTTAACTTCATTAGGCTTATAGTATTAGATGTGTCTCAATCCCCAAACTAGCCCCTAGTTTTATCTATCTTATAGGATTACTCCTTCTCCATTACTCTTCTTCTTTCCCTGGTTTCTCTTGTATTTTATTTTTCTTTTTTGTGGTTAGGGTTTACAAACAAAATGCTGCAAAAAGATAATAGTGTAACTAAACAGTATAGAACTACTATGTTGTCGAAAATATAGAGCATTTGATATTTTCGATATTTTGATCTTTAGATTAAGAATTGTACGGTTTGGATGATTGCAGTCCCCTCAGAATTGAGTGGTCTCCAAGCACTAGACTCTACTCAACTAGTATAGTAACTCTACTCAACTAAACAAAAGAAGCTAAAACAAAAAATGATATAAAAACACATTTTTATATTTTACGATGAGATCATGAAAATTACGCGTAACCAAGAAGGAAAATAACATCACGACCAAACAATACCACATAAACAAGATGATAAATAAATTTTATAAAAATAAAGTACTTTCTCACTGACGCATTCTCCGGGGACACCGTCGAGAGATGTCTTAGACTATTATTGTGTCACAACTACGTGGATTTGTTTCGTCTTATATATTAGGATTAATTTCATATATATTTCTGTAAATATAATAAATACCAAATATATTCTTAAAAAATTTAATTTTTATATGTTGTCCTTACGAAAGACCTGATATTTTCGAATATATCAATAGTCTTTAATCACACTCTTAATTTCAATTTACCCATTACCTTTTCTCTCTCTCTCTCTCTCTCTCTCTCTCTCTCTTTCACTATAATTTAAGAGTGGGGTTAAAAATGTCAAAATCTAATCAGAATTAAGTATTTAATATATAGGTAAGTAAATTTTTCTAATGGATTCTAATTACAGGAGAGTGGGGGTAAAAACGTCAAAATCTAATCAGAATTAAGTATTTAATATATAGGTAAGTAAATTTTTCTAATGGATTCTAATTACAGGAATATATTTAAAAACATCAGAATTAATTAATTAACCCATATTATATATTATATATCTATTGAATGGATGGATATATTTGGTTTTTAATTTTTCCCCTGCTTGTAGAATCTCCTGTGATTATTATTTTCATGGATGTACATAAAAAATCATCACGTGTCCAAATTTACATAGGAGGAAAAAAAAAATCCTCTATTAAATTTCTCTTTTCCTATAAAATAGCCAAAAAATCTTTAAATAAATATTCTTCTAGAATGGTGGAATTATTCAGATGTATATCAGAGAGTCTCCAATTTTACCATTTCAGTGCGAAACAGTTTTAAGTCTCTGAATTTGTTGTACCGAATAAAGGGAGATTAAAACTAGTGCTACGTAGTTAATTTGTACTAAAATAATCTTTAATTGTAATGTAACAACTAAAGGAAACTACCAAGAAGATGATCACATGCATTTTAATTTGATCTTCTCTTAATAAGTGGGTATTATAAATGTAATTACTAACGAGCAATCGATTAATTGGACTCGTAAATCTTAGATGCGGAATCATATTTGGATGAGCAATATATCTAAAAAACTACACAAATTACCAGCATCTGTTTGTATAAGGGTATCAATGCCATGACTTATTAATTGTATTTTATAATATTTCTAGAGATCGATATATGTAAGTATGTATGTAACACCAGTAATTATTTAATTATTACCAACTTAGTCAAGATTCAAGAGTCAAGTAGGCAAGCTTAGTCTCGCAATGACATTGATTTGCTCATTAATTTATCTACTCATTAAGAAATATATATATATATATATATATACATATATATATATATATATACATATATATATATATATATACATATATATATATATATATATACATATATATATATATATATACATATATATATATATATATATAGAGTCCCATTGGAATACTATCGATAAGACTACGCATTTGGTGCTACTAAGTTTTTCACCGTTAGATCCACCCCTTTGATGATTTTCATCCGTTAGATCATACTATTTAACCAACCACCTACTTAACCCTAGGAGGCTCACATCATCCTAACCGCATATCTCTCAATCCAATGGCAAAAACTTGTAACACCAATGACTTAGTCTATTAATAGTATAGTAGCTTTGATTATATATATATATATATATATATATATATATATATATATATATATATATATATATATATATATATATATAAAGGGATACTACCTATAGTATCATGCATTTGGTGCTACCAAGTTTTCCACCATTAGATAGATCTACCCCTTTGATGATTTTCACCCGTTAGATCATACTATTCAACCAACCATGCACCCACTTAACCCTAAGGGGCCCACATCATTCTAACCACACATCTTATCATCGAAATACCCGTAGTAAAACGACTGCTTTTACCACCGATAAAGATTCTTAGCTCAACTCTATATATATATATATATATATATATATATATATATATATATATATATAATTAGAACTTAGAAGAGGCGCCACCTCTACTCTGTACCACGTCGGCCAGTTCAAGGTATATAATTTAATGAATTTAAAGCTCGGCATTTAGATGCTTTACATTTTCTCTTTTTTTTTTCTTTTTTTTTCTTTTTTTTTTTTGCCCTTCGTTGAAACGAGGATCAACCCAAAGATTAATAGCGTGATCGATCACCAAAATGATTTTTAGAGCAATGGATTGATATTCTTGCGTGCTGGGTTATCTGATCAGAAGTTAAATTTTATACTTTCTCGATCGGTATGAATTAAAAGAAAAAAAAAGAAAGAAATGGACTTTGTAAGCCAAATATATATATATATACGGCGATATTTTTTTGTTTTGTTGAAGTTGGTTAATTGTATTATTGATAGAAAAGATTATCGAATCTGATGACGATCGATTACAGTATATAGGAAGTTGGCATGATCCATCACTGTCCAAAGAATACCAAGATATTTGCTTGTTGAACGGTGATAGAGTTCCAAGTATTTGTTTACGGTGGATTAAGAGAAGCCGTGCAAGATTGACCGGAAACTGTCGACGTACGTTATCGATGCGATTCAAGTTAACTATTTGTTAACTTTTTTTCAAAGTCGTCCATTGACCCAAACAACATTTTAACTCAGTCTAATCGGAATTAGGACTTGTTTGATTATGCAAGCATGCAGTTTGTGATACTACAGTAAAATGATTTCGATACGTGACTCAGTACACAAACTAAATTGTCTTGAACTCGAGTTTAATCTAGTTAAATTTGGGTCACTTCATGCAGTTGAATTACCTGAAACTCAGACCGAGTTTGAAATATAATTATTATTATTATTTTTTTTTGAGAAATAGATAGCAAGCTACCTGCTTCATTCATAAAGCACTGATCAACAGGGACAAGAATGGAAGAATTGGCGACCCTCCTAGACAAAAAAAAAAAAAAAAAAAAAAAAACAAGAACAGTAAAAAAATGAGTCAAAGAAATAGTAAAAGGAGTTCGGGTGAAACAGTATCGATAGTATCAAGCGTTTGGTGCTATCAAGTTTTCCGCCGTTAGATTTAACTTTTTCACTATTTTCACCAGTTATATTATACTATTAAACAAATAACTTACTCAACCCTAGAGGGCCCATATCATTCTAACCGTTTATTATTTCATCCAAGGACTGAAAATTTATAATACCAAACGCTTTGTGCTATCGATAGTATACCGTCCTAGGTCATAGTAAAAGTATTAAGTAGTAATAATACTCTGAGTATTTTAGTATTCAGAAAAGTTGATAAATAAATAAAGGGGCCTTGGATTGGGTTGTGCATATGGAGTTTTAAGCTTAGGTGTCGTTTGGTTCCTCGTCAAAATGGTCAGAAATTTTTTTTTCAGTTGAAATTTTTTTTTTAGTGTTTGGTTTGACATAAAAAAAACTTTACAAAAAAAAATATTTTACGGATTCTATGGAAAAAAATGCTTTTCGTTCGGCGGAAAACGAAAACTCATCGTGGCTCATTATCGCGAGCTCGTGGACCAAGATGAGTGGTCCACACTCCACACTGGACCACTCACCTATATATATATATATATATTATTTTATTTATAAATATATAATAGTTTATTTTATAATATTAAATTTATAATATTATTATATATTTATTATATAATATATTTTAAATATATATCTTGTTTATAAATATAAATTATAATAATTAAATATATTATGATGATAATTATTATATATTAATAATATATAATAATACATATAATATTAGAATATATATATAATAATTTTTCATATGTAGCATAATAATAATTAGTATATATTAATAATATATATAATAAAAAATATATTAAATAAATTTTTTTTTTCAACCAAACAATTATCACGAAAAATTATTTTTCTTTTTTACAAATCAAACACAAACGACGTAAAACTTTTTTTCCACCGAAATTTTTTTTCCACAATTTTATGAGGAACCAACAAACACCACCCTTAACACTTGGTGCAACTTGAGTTGCTAAAAAACTCTACTTGGCTTACTTTTGAGTCACTGGAGTTTTTTGAGTTTTTGAATCCTATACCATGATCCTCACGAGTCACAAATTAAAGATAAAATAAAAAAAAATTATAAACCTTAATGAGAATATAAGTGATTGTTTCAGGATCAACTGATAAAGGATTTAATGGTTGATTCATGTGATCTTAAGTTTGAAATTTAATTACTTTATATTTATAGTTAATTTTTTTAAATCTCTCCCAAAAAAGAACAAAAAAATTCAACTAGATCTCTTAAAAAAATGCTAAAATAATTGGCATGCTCGAATTTTAAAAGCTGATCAGTGGTGCATAATTCAAATGCTGCGACTCCAAATTGTTCGGCTTTGAAATGCAGTTTCGAGATCACCGGGGCTTCGTGTTCTACTTCTCGAGCAATGTACTCGAATACATATATTTTATATTTATATAATTTATATTTTTATATATAAATAAATAATTATATATAATATATATTTTTATTATTTAATTTTTTAGCAAAATAAAAATATAAATGTGAGCTTAATTATAAAAAGACTTATTTATATATAAAGTTTTAGCTATTAGATCAAAGTCTAACGAATAAAATTTTATAAATTTAATTTTTTAATATATTTAATTTTTTATTTTTTTTTATTTATTTCTAAGTTTCATTGCTTTTTATTAAACGACAATACTTAACCAAATTTTTTGACTCGATACTTAATGAGTCGGCTTGTATCCGAACACGAGCTCGTTTACACCCCTATAGTGTGACCTGCTTTAATCCCACGTGAATTGTTTCCAAATCTAATTGGAACGTGTTTCCACCGACGCGCATTTTATTTTCTTTTAGCTAACATATATCAAGCTGACCATTTACACTCCATTAATTTCTTCCTACATTAGCCTTTGACTTTTCTTAATCATCAAATATTTACTAGCAAAATTAATTAGTCCCTAATCAAATTATATATATTATTATAAAATAATACATTTTTGTATAGTTTATATATAGTTGACTAAATTTAGCTTTTAAAGTCCCTATATATACATCAAAATGACCATACTATTCTAAGATACTCACATTTTCCTTAATAAGGGGATTGGGGATAGCAAGGGAGATATCCTGCTATCCCCAATCTTATCCCCAAACAACTTTTTTTTTTTTTAGGAACTGTTGTTCCCAATTCAAACACTATCCTCTTATTCCCAAATACCTCACTATCCTCTTATCCCCAAGGGATAGTTTAGTAATTTTCATATTTCACCACCTCACTATCCTCTTATCCCCAAATACCATCCAAACACTTTTTTCCTTATATCCCTTTATTCTTATCCTTATTCCTATTTTCATCCAAACACATAATTACTCTTATCCTCATACTTGTACCTATCCCTGTAACAGCTAGTTCTTACTTATCCCCGAACCAAACGCTACCTTAACCCTCAACTACTGTTTTTAAAATTTTTTTTTATACAGCTAAGAGCTAGAGTTTTTCTTCTTCTTTTTTTCGCCAAAAAAAAAAAGCTCCTTATAAAAGATTATTTATTACGTCATATTGATGTTATTCAATTTAGCGGCTCTTACGTCTATGTTTAAACCATCTTAATTTACATACACCAACGTATATATAAGTACTATAAATATGTGTTATCATCGAAATACTTAATCTTATTTTCATCGAAGAGATAGATATAATTAACTCTCTCTCTCTCTCTCTCTCTCTCTCATCTAGTGTTGGCCATGTCAACAGGCGAGGCACCCACGAAGCCCATATCCGTGAAAATTATTGAGACGCAGTACGTGGAAACGGACGCAACCAGCTTCAAATCCGTCGTACAGAGACTAACGGGTAAAGGCGCCGCCCCGCCGTCGACGCCGACGGTCGGATCGGGGTCGACGGGGCGGAGACTCGAAGCCCGCGAGGAGAAGGATACGGATCGCGATCGGCGGCGATCGTCGGACCGCGGAGGATCGAAGGGGGAGGAGATCGTCGTGGGCGTGCCGACGCTCGATGAGCTGAGCAAGCTCCTTGGAGGATGAAGATCTAGCTAGCTAAACATTACTACTACTACTTAATTGGTACGATGTTTTTTTTTTTAAGTTTGTTTTTCGTGTTTTTATTGCATTCTTTTGTTGGTGTAATTAATTAAGCAAATTTGATTCTTTTTATTTTGTGATCTTTTTCTTTTTCTTTTTCTTTTTTTTCTTTTGGTATTAATTGTATTAGCAATTAATTAATTGTTAATAGAACATGCTGCGCTGTGTCGATAATTGACACCGTTAGCTAGAGATTTGATCGATATTAAGCAGAATTTAAATTTAGCAAATTGAGAATTAATAGTATATATATACGTTCTTATACACAAATTTCTTTGGCTTTATCGATCATAGGATATAGTTTTAAATTTTTTTCTGAATTATTGTTTGAGTAGTGTTACTATGTCGACAAGCTTAATTAATTTGTACACAAATTTTAATTCTGTGAAGCTTATCTCCGCGGTAGCTAATGCAGAAGAAGCTTTGAACTGATATATATTTCTATTCAATTCTAGATCTCAGAATTTTACTTCGACTTATTATTAAAGTAGAAGCTCCAAATGCTCTACGTACCTCCATTTAAAGTGATTATAATTCAAAGCTAAAAAGTAGAAAGCTAAAACCAGATATGCACGTAATTACCTGCAGGGACTTGGACAAATTTTAGCCCAGCTCGAGTGATCGATCTCTGGCTCAGTTCTATTAATTGAAACTAGCAGTCAAAGATGCACGTACGTACCATGCATTCTAACACCTTCTGTGGATCGAAGATGAAGATGAGGATCATGTATCTGTAACATTAAAGCCTTCAAAACTGCTAGCGGATATCTAAGAGCTAGTCATGAGCAACTTTTGGATATATATTTCTTTTTTGAGAAAAAGATTGCACGCTATCCACTTCATTCATTGGATTGATGAATTAGGCTACATGGGTGAGGCAACAGAGACCTCTGGAGGAAGTGGAAAAAAAGAAAAGAAAAAGAAAATTAGATCCTTTGATCAGCCGGAAGTAACAATTCCCAAAGATTCAGAAGCAACTTTTGGATATATTATACTAGGTAAATTCAATGACTGTGTGCCTATCTATAATTAACTAAGGGGATTTGCTGATGAGGCCAAGATATAAAGAGAAACAATACTAAAAGTTTTAATTTTCTAAATAAAAGAATAATTAGTTTTTTTTTTTTTTTTTTTACCGCGGAACCTCTGCCTCTCTCTCTTTTCTTCTTTTTGCACTTAATTGTAAGGTGTAAAGCTCCGGACTAGCAAATAGAGAGCAAGCATTGCTTATTTTAGCAGAGAAATTAATTGGTGTGGATACGGGCAAAATTTCTAAGTTCATGACATGTAGCATCTTTTGAGGTGGCGACTCGATCAAAAGCTAGTGAAGTAATTATATATTATGCTAATTTTATGAGTCATGAATTAGTCAACTAATTACGGCTACTTACTTGTTCATCTTCAACACCATGCATTAACAATATTGAAGAGTCACACCAACTAAAGCATTATATATATATGTACAGTAGATCGAATAGGGCATGGAAATTAACAACTCGAAGTTAATTAAGACGTTGTTCCACCCAAAAGGAGTTTACTTGTAGGCTTCCTACTTGACCGAGGTATATAATTATATAACAATGTGTGTATACGTTACTAATTACTGCTGTTTTGGTTGGACCCGTAAGTTGTTCTCTTGTGCTATATATATATATTTATATTGTATTGGTCAATAAATTAATTGATGCATGATTCCTTATCTTTTTTAGGGAAAACTTCAAAAAAAACCCTTGTGTTTTCAATTTTTTTTCACTTTAGTACCCCGTGGTTTAAAATATATCAAGTTAGCACCCTGTGATTTCTCAATTTATCACTTTAGTACCCTGTGGTTTAAAGAGTATCAAAATAGTACTCTGTGGTTTTGCACTTTAATATCACTTTAGTACTCCGTGGTTTTAATTTTGTATCAAGTTAGTACCCTGTGATTTTTTAAACTACAGGGTACTAAAGTGATAAAGTGTGAAACCATAGAGTAATAAAGTGATAAAGTTCAAAACCACGTGGCACTAACTTGATACACTTTAAACCACAAGGTACTAAAGTGATAAAGTGAGAAACCACAGGATACTAACTTGATACACTTTAAATCGCAGGATACTAAATAAAATAAAAAAGTGTGAAACCACATAGAAGGTTTTTGAAGTTTTCCCTCTTATTTATAAAGACATGAAAAATTAATGGTGCATGTCCGTACTATTATAGGATGTATATCTCACGTCCTGTCTTTTTTAGAGACTATTTGGTTCTTTAAAAGATAACAAAAATAGCCTTTCAAAAAAATAGTGTTATGTGGAAAAAAAAAAATTATATACTTTTCATTTTCTAGATTAAAAATTTGAAAAAAAAATGAAGGTACTAGTTTCTAATAAAATTTGAAAAACAAAAATCAGAAGAACTGTTTTTTTTTTTCTAAGAATTAAACGGATGGAAAATAGTTTTTCAGTCAGAGAAGTATTTTTTGGGCTATTTTCTGAAAAAGCAAACACCCCTCAGAGGCTGTTGGGTTTCTCAGAAAAATATGAAAAAAAGAATTTTTATTTTTATTTTTGGAAAACCTCAATTTTGAATTATCTGTCCATTTGGTTCTAAAAGAAACTATTTTTCTGAAATTTTTTATATTTTATAAAAAAAAACTAGTTTTTTGGGAAAAAAAATCAAAAAACAAAACATATATACTAGCTAGTTTTATTTATAAAATCTGAAAAAGAAATTATAAAAATACTAGTTTTAAAAAGATGAGTTTAATTAAATTTTTTTATTTATTTTTCTCGAAACTCATATACAAGATTTACACTTATATTATATATATATATATATATATAGAGAGAGAGAGAGAGAGAGAGAGAGAGAGAGAGAGAGAGAGAGAGAGAGAGAGAGAGAGAGAGAGAGAGAGAGAGCACTACTTTAATTTTGCTGACAATTAATATCAAAATTTAAAAGCAAGAAACATGCGTGAGAAATAATTCTTTAATCATAGGAAAAGAGTTTTGATTGGATTGCATTTGCTCAAAGGTTGACTTTTATTTTTTCCAATTCAAAAAAAGCAAAAAGATGACTTTGATGTAAACGTTTGTGTCCATAATTTATAGACAAACAATTTAAAAGAAAAAATATATAAATATGGGGGGAGCCTCAATTTTTATTTTACATAATGGTCTTCTTTTTATATAATAGAGATTCTCTGCATAATAAAAGAAAAAAAGCACTTTTGTTTGGCCTTTTTTGTTTGCACCAAGTGCATGTAGTCACTCAGTGATAAACTCTTCGCTTCAATTCCCCTCATCCTCCACCCAGTGATAAACTTTTCGCAGTTTAAAAGGAACGTTGGCGAACACCAGTTATTTCTCAAACGACATAATTGAAACTTGTTTCGTGAATATCCAGCTCGCTAAAGTATCGACATAATTTATATTACTGTAATTAAAGTATGAGATATGATGAATGATTGGTATGATACACAGAATTAAAGACGCGGTGCACCGGGTGCAAGCATCAAGTTATCAATCTCATCTCTATTTTGAGTGGTAGCCCATATTAGATGAGGCCTGGGCTGGGCCCATGGAGTCTCCATAATTAACATTTCATTTACGTCCACTGTTAAAAATATAAATGTTATATATCTTTCTCTATTATAATATAAAAATTTTATCCATTAATTGTTTATATATACTAGTTTAAAATTAATAGAATAGTTTAAGTTTATGCTATTTATAAACAGGTGTACTGTGACACTAATTTGGTATAAGATTATTAATATGTAGAAGGTTGTTAGTGACCATACATGTGGAGGATACGTAACTTCGAAAAAGTCGCGAGAGATCACCCAAAATGCATGAAACAAACATAACAGCTAAAACACAACGCACTACAAAACTATGAATACAAAACCTGGCGAGGAAACCCAAGAGCGCACCCTCTCTTTCCACACACCATGTACCCTATCGCCGAGATTCATTCGACGTCTTGTACTTACGCTTCTCGTGTATATATATATGCCCTCGCCCCATTCCCCGCTTCCCTCACACCGAAGCCATGGCCGAGAAAGAAGGCGCCGTCGTCAAGACCGGCCACGACGCCGGCATGAAGCTCGCGGTCTCCCTCCTCGAGGAGTTCGGGCTCCCGCTCGGCCTCCTCCCCCTCGCCGACGTCTCCGAGGTCGGCTTCGTGAAAGCTACCGGATACATGTGGATCATCCAGAAGAATAAGGTTGCGCGAAACTTACTGATTACTCTAAAAACTTAAGCCCTCAGAAAGCTATATATGCTTGAAACTTGGGTAAAAATTTTCTTAATAAATGAAACAGGTAGCTTGCTATCTTTTTCTCAAAAAAGAAACTTGGGTAAAAATTAAATTTATAAGAACCTGAGAGTCTAATGGTGCTTTTGAAATAGATGCTTGAACTTTATAATTAAGTTTTAATTTTAGAATACTTTGGTAGAGACTACAAAATATTGCACTAAGATGTTATAACTACTGTAAATTAATATCAGATAATAAGATCAAAACTTCTAAAATTAATTCCGACATCTATTTAAAAAATTGAAAAACATTGCAAGGTTGATTAGATAGTAAAATTAGAAATTTTTAAATTTCACATGTCTATTTTAAAATATGCTTACTCGTTAATATTTGGGATCAGACATAACAAGATTGAAACTCAAAAACTCTTAACCCTGAAACTCTATATATGTGAAGTTTTTTTTTATATATATATATAGAGATCGAACAGTGTTAGTTTTAAATATTTATATGGACGTATTTGACAGATCCGGCACAGCTTCAAGATGGTGAGGAAGCTGGTGAGCTACGACGCGGAGATCAGTGGCTACGTGGAGAAGCGGCGCATCAAGAAGCTGAAGGGGGTGAAGGCAAAAGAGCTGATGCTGTGGCCGCCGGTGAACGAGATCGCCGTCGACGACCCCCCGACCGGGAAGATGCATTTCAAGAGCCTCGCCGGCGTCACCAAGACCTTCCCAGCCGAGGCTTTTGCTGCTGGGCAGTAGAAACTAATTACCTCACGCTATATGCATGCATGCATGCATGCATGCATATATATTCTCGTCATGTGTTTGCAGTGATTTTATTATTTGGATGTTGTTGTTGTTGTTGTTGTTGTTGTTGTTTTAAGTGTTTGTTTGTGCTGTGGGAGTTGCATGCATGCATGGTTTGCCATATGCATGATGGTATGGGTTGGGGGGGAATTTGGTTATTTAATAAGTGTTATATTTTTCAAGTTCGAACGGAGTAACTCCAGCCCCCAACCAAATACAAAAATACTTTAAACCTACCTTAACTCTGAACTTAACACTATTTCTAGAATAACTAGTTTTTCCTTAATCCCGAACCAAACGGTAGCTTAAGAGGCTTATTTATGATATTTTATAAAGTATAATCTAAAAAATGCTATCAAAAGAAGATAATATGTATAGAACTTATCTCAACTACAAACTATTTTTTAATTAACTAGTCAACCTTTTCAAAATTTTGATTTACTATCTGTCTTTATAATTTGTTTGATTTGAATCAGTCAACAGCATTTTGACTTCAAAATTTTGAATTGTTTATATATCTTCATAGATTTAGCTAGCATATTTTATATAATTTTCACAACTGCAAATTTATTAACGTAATAATTAATTAGCTTAAAATTTGAAGTCAAAATGTTGTTAACAAGTTCAAATTAAATAAATTGAAAAGTTAAATAATAAAATTAAATTTTTAAAAGGTGAGATAGTAAATTCAAAATGGTCGATCTTAGGTAACATTTTATCCATTTTTATCTTAAACTACCATGCATGTTAAGTCACATTGGTGCTTTTTAAAGTAAAACTTCTGCTTTTGCGCCTCTAAAACACATATTTGCTGGTGATTAAGTTCGTTAATTCTAGTGCAACTTCGACACAAAAGAAAGGAATTTAGATGAAACCTTAAAACGAAGATATTGATCATACGCCAAAATTGAACTTCATAATTAACAAGAAAATGAATATCCACAGTTTTAGTTCATTAATCCTCGGAATACTAATTAATCACAGTACTCTATTCATGAGGAATGTGTTTTCATCTTGTTTCTTTTGGTGACATGTAATTAAATCGAAGGATATTTTACATTTTTATAGATGTAATATATAATTGGTTGAATAATTCATATAATCTTCCTCGTCATTAATTATTGATCATTCCTTTCTGTTTTGATCTTAGCTAAGAGGGCAAAGTTATACAATCAACGTAGAACAATTAAAAGATCCCCATGCATTTTGATTATAATTAATTAATTATAACTATGCCTAAAATGTAGGGCTAATTAAAGTGTGTTTATTCCTTATTAAAAAAGGGGTTAATCGTTGACATGG
This sequence comes from Aechmea fasciata, assembly GCA_025177825.1. Classification (NCBI taxonomy): domain Eukaryota; kingdom Viridiplantae; phylum Streptophyta; class Magnoliopsida; order Poales; family Bromeliaceae; genus Aechmea; species Aechmea fasciata. The sequence goes on along the minus strand of CM045928.1, from coordinate 6,551,628 downwards.
ACAAAGATCAACCTTGGTATTTTGCACAGAGATAATCTCCTTAATTTACTCCACATAAGGTACAATAAAAAATAGATTTAAATCAAAATAGGACCTTTATTAAGAAAAATAGTACCATCAAATTTTACAGTGTACGTAGTAACATATATAGTACTATTTTAACCCATGGTGACCATTTTTTTCTGGGTGCTAGTACGAATCGAATCAGAATCAAATAAATTTGCTCTACTGTTACCAACATGATGAGCACATGTGAACACTTTTTTGGACTTGGAACATCAAATATATATCTATAATAATTATGTGCGCTACATGCAAAAATAAATAAATAAATAAATAAATCCCTATATATAGTTTAATGTGGACACTGCGGAATTAAAGTTGCTATGGTTTTGGACACTGCAACAACGGTATTCACGGGCCGAGTCTCCCTCCGTGTGAAACGTTAGGTACGTTAAGGCGAAAAATATGTCCAATTAATCTCGCAATCATTGGATCCATAATATTAAGAATAATAGTTTTATATCAGATAGAAATTAAAGTTTTAATATGTAAGATGTGTTTTGCGTTCCGCGCACGGGATATTCTCGAAATTGTATCAAGCAGCGGTAAAACGTGAACGGATTGTTGGTCCAAAAGACTTGAAATAATTAAAAATTATTCCTATTAAAAAGTTTTCTTCTGGGTTTGGATTTGATAATTCGATATATATCAGAGTTAATTCTATAATTTTTAGTGACCAGAGCTTTTGAACTAGTTGGAGCCGTTTAACAAATAATAGCTAAGGTGAGAAAAAAGAAATTAATAATACTTGTACAAATTAAACTTTATAGTGAATGTTTTAATCGATCGCCCAGGTCCTAGTTCTGTTATACTTCTTAATAATTTTTTTGTTATTATATGAAAACAAAATAGTTTAGTATTTTCGAAATTATTGAATCATTCAAAAGAAGAGAAACATTTGAATCCATCATTTGAATTTCATGTTATTGAATTCCGTAAAGAAATAGCAAAATTTCAGCATTTGATGGTTGATTTATTTCAACTCAAATACAAGCAATTTATTTTAACTTTTAACAAATTCAGATAGTAAACTTTAGTTAACAAATATTTAGAGAGATATATTGGTGTTTAAATAATATAAAACAGCAATTTTTCTGCAAAGCTAAAGCTATCAAAGAATAGCGTTTAATGACATATATTCAACATTCCTCCTTACACAGGCTCACGAAATGGACTTCAATATATAAAATGGAAGGAAATGAGATTCCAACTCAGTTTCTCTTATTTTAATATCATATTAAATTAATTCTGTGAAATAACAACATTTTAATAATTAACATTTATTTACTATTGGCTTTTTTTTTTCTTTTTTATTTGAAGGACAACAGGGCCAACCAATTGAACTCAGTGGGACCCTAGGGCACCTTAATTAAGAACTCCACCACTATTTTGTTTAACATATATAAAAGCTTTATTTATTGCCATTAATAAAATAGTGCAAACCCTAGCAATGTAGGCCATAAAATTATGCACAGATGATAGATTGATTATATTCTCATATAAAATAAGATTTAATTAGTCCTAAGCTATGTTGTTTCACACTCTCATGCTATGCTCCCTATGAAATTCCACCTTAATAGGACAAAAGGGAATAGAGTTTGGAAGGGTATATAGGAGTTTGAAATGGTTCAAATCCAAGTACATAAGAAAACTTATATGTGCTTGTGAAGGGATTAGAAGAGTTTATGTACACATGACTCTTGGTACTAGCCTATACTAACTCACGGATCTTTATTAAGGAATAGCCCCTATATATATATATATATGAGCTTGAATCACATAAAGGGGTGGTATATTAATTTATTTTAATATTGGGAATAGTTTCTTTAAAAAAATAATAATAATAATTTAAGACTATGATTTACCATGCACCTCTACTATTCTTTATTTTGCTTAAATAATTTTTATAACTTTTGGTTTGTGGTAGCCTACAAAATTGATCAACCAACTAATTATACCATCATGTGGATCGTAAGCGTTAATGAAAATTTTCAAAAAGCCACGAGCGAAAGGAAAAGACACATTCGTACACATTTAAAATGTATATACGCACAGCGCTTGCGGGTTTTGAGTGTTACTTGGTCTATTAATCCGATCTTCGTCAAGGGCAAGATGCTGATCAATTTAATCCTTGTTAATTACGTACTACATATTGTTAAATGAGTCGGTAACTGTCTTATAGGAATTAGATCATTTGGTCCATTTTGTCAAGTTGCTAATATCATTAAAAGAGTAATTTAATGTTTCAATATTAAAAAAGAAATCCAATTTAAGTGTGTCTAAAAGCATCTTCTTGTGATTAATTTCACTATTTATCAGCTGCAGCGACGAATTTTAAGATAATGCAGCATATGTCGATCGATCGACGGTCTCAATGAATTTGCAGAATCAAAAATAATTTGCTTCATTTTTTTTATCACATTAGGATCATGAGCGTCATGCGACTTAAGATTTGTTATATAGCATTCAGAGTGAATGACTCTATGAAATGACATAGCAAATTTAACCCCAGAAGAGAAAAAATCAAAAAAAAAAAAATCTAAAAAATGACTTGACATAGCATGATTCATCCGAAACCATAATGGCGCACCAAAAGGTACTATTGCAATTGTAATCACGGGTTAAGACAAAATTATATATTAATCCCACCAATTCCAAGTATAATTAGAGCCATATATACATTTATCAATGACTTTTCTTCTTCATTATTATCAGCATAGTAATAACTATTATATATGCTCCATGGAACACGCATTAGTATAGTTAGATCCTTATTTTACAGGTTGTGGAGCTAGGCTCTCTTTGTATTGAATAGGTATGATATAGAAACTTCAATTTGAGAGAAAAATAATATATTTATATATAAGGAAAAAAAATTAAGTCAAAGTTGGAAGTATATATGTGAAAAATAATTCTTAAACTTTTGATAAGTTTCATGTAACTCTCATTAAATTTGAAACTTGTGATGTTTTTCCCTTGCTCTAGTCAAAGACTATAATAAACTAGTGTTTTGTGCTCCAGTTTTGTTAAGTCAAAGTTAAGGGTTAGCGAAAAGTAAAATACTACCTACACACTCCATTACAGGGTATAATTCTTATACCCAATGAATGATCTAGGATGTTTTTTTTTTTTGGATTTTTTTTTTTTTTTTGAGAATAGGTAGCAAGCTACCTGCTTCATTCATTGAAAATATAAATTAGGCTACAAACGTGAGACAACCAGGGTCTCAGATATATATTAAAAAAAAAAAAAAAAAAAAGGAACAAGGGATGTTGATAAGAAAGTGAATAAATCCTAAAGCCATGATATATAGCACAATAAGTTGAAGGGATGTTATTCATCAAAATACATAATCAATGCCCTTTCATCAATCAAAACAACTTGAACTAGAGGGAGTACAATGGAGATTAAGAAGCCCCCACCTAATTAAGCCTCATGGATTTGTTTCCTCTTTTGTAAGATACATCCAACTCATCACTGTAGTCACAACACTGAACCCATTTGAAGAAGAGAGCTTTTGCAAACAGAAACTATTTAACTCTCAGATAAGCAACTTCATTTATTTATGTTAAGTATTTATTTAGGGGGTAGTCCATTTACATAGCTTAAGAGCATCTATGCTTTTGCATGCAACCCCACCACACTAGTACCCTTTTTTAGACTTTTGGTTGGTGTCAGTCAATAATGAGGGCACTATCTAACAGAGTCATAAGCATTTGAAAAGAGGTGAGAACAGAGAGAGAGAGAGAGAGAGAGAGAGAGAGAGTGAGAGTGAGGAGATGGTCTATTTCAAGGCAATGAATGAACTCAACCACCATGTTCAAAAGGACTATGGAGCACACCCTTCTTATGAATTATTATGTGTGAATCCAATTTAACATCCCATTGATAATGATACCACATTTGCAGGATAGGTTATTATTGCATGCACCTTTTGTAGATCAGAGTCTTCCAAAACTCAAACAAAATTGCGAGTTTTTCAGTACTGTTGATTATTATTACAATTATATGATTATGTAGATGGTGGTGTACTAAGATATATAATCTTTCGTACATAGTCTAATTAGAAGTTGTAAATCACATTCGACGGTCACCGACGGCTGCGATCAATGTAATAATCTCCCCAGATTTAGGGTTTGGAAACTGTGACACCCATCTAGAGAGAGAGAGAGAGAGAGAGAGAGAGAGAGAGAGAGGACTTAGGTCCAATGGTCCCAACTATTTGTAATTTAAGTACAGTGGTGGATGGGACACGTAGGTGTATGATAATAATAAACTAAATGAAAACAATGGTTTCAGAGTAACAGAACCCCACCATCATCAGAAACAAGAGCTGGAGCAATTAAACTTAAAATTTTCCTGAAGCAGAGGTCACTCATGTGGGCCTATACTTAGATTTGCAGTGTGCTTACCACACTTAAAAAAATTTCCCTAATTTTCCCTCTCTCTCTCTCTCTCTCAGTGAAAAAAAGATCAACAGTAATATTTTTTCTGAGCTTTAAAATTGATAGCAAAACAAAATAAGAAGGCCTTATAATAAACTAGGTAAAGTTAGAAAGAATTTTGAGCTTTTTTTATTGAAAGAAATGTAGCATATATATCAGAGTTGCCACCACTGGCAGCAGCAATTACAGCAATGATCTCTCTCTCTCTCTCTCTCTCTCTCTCTAAGCAGAAAAAAAAACCCAGCCCTGTGCTACCACCACTATGGCTTCCCATGTTTTGGTGTACCATATATACATGTAATAAATTTCAACCAGCCATATTTCCCTCTCTCTCTCTCTCTCTCTCTCTCTCTCTCTCTATAGAGGAAGTAAATGAACAGTGCAAATAGGCTTCTCAAGAAGAATTTAAGTGGTGGGTGGGTATAAAACCAAAATGAAGAGTATCCTATGCTAACTAGGGAATGGAATTGGAATTGACATGCAGAGATGAGAGAGGAGTCACAGAAGAAAAGAATTGATAAGATGGGTAAAGATCAAGTAAAACAAAAAGAAGGTAAATAAGGGTAAAAAAGGGGGAAAAAATTGGGTGGTCTCTCTCTATGGCTCTGGCTCTGGCTCTTTTTTTTTTGTCTTTTAATCTTTTCGGCTGAGGAAAAATTCATGTTGGTTGGATTAATGGGGCTCATGTTATGGTTTTGAATAGATTATGGCCAAGGAGGGAAGGATATATTTAAGGAACCATTTCATTCCATTTCAAAACATCACTGCTAAAGACTGTAATGCCTCACTGAGTACTCCAAAACCTGCTGGTTGGGGCAGATCATCTCCTTCATCCGCGCCCCTTTCTTGTAGATCTTAAAAGTCGGGACGATTCTCACGTTCTCCGCTCTTGCAACCAGAGGGCTCTGATTTATGTCGACCTTTCGAATGAAAAGAAAGGTAAGATCAAGCATAAGGAAGGTGACAAAATGGAAGCGAGTAAAGAATTTTTACAGATAATACGGACTCACCTTAAGGAAATTGGCGGATGGGTATCGTTTGCACAGAGCATCCACAAAAGGTGAAATTTGGGTGCACTGCTGATTCGACGCCGCCATAAAATAAACAACTGAAACTCCTGAAAATTCGACAGATTGTCGCAATAAGATGACCGAGCAAGAAACAGTAAATTGGGTTCTTAAATCATGTGCAAATAAAAACATGTTTCTGATTATCTAGACATACGCCTTCCCTCCAATAAGCAGTAGTTGGAACTTCCATAGTGAAAATAATAGGGTAGATTACACCATTGGTAATTAAAAACATGACAAAATGTTACCTAGGTCGGTAAATTTGCAATTTGTTCAGTGTTCAATGGTGCAATTTAGTAAACTTAAAAAGAAAACATAAAGCAATAATAACTCTCCTAAATAGATATGACATTGTTAGTAGGAAAGTGCTGCCTCATTTAATTCGCAGTTGGATATAAATAGATTAAAATCACACTGACATACTATCAAAGCTGAAAAGAACATCCAACTAGATTGAACTTTTGTCTGAAAAATGGCCCAACAAACTTTAAATGGAGCAGTAAACAACAGAAAAAGAAAGCTCACCAGGAAAAGAAACTTCTGCTTGGAATTGCTCCACGCTAGTGACGTCCTCAACCTCACCACCGAACTTCATATTGGAGACTTCCTCGCCTCTAGATGTTTTCAGTGCGACTTGGGCATGAAATAAGGCTTCGGCCACTTCGGTATCTTCTGGCAGTTCCTTTCTAAGAACTTCATAGTCTCTAACAGATTCAACCCATCGCTCAAGCTATATATCGGTTTAAAAAAGGATCAAAACAAGCTTCTCCAGAGAAACAAAAAGTTGCTACCAGAGCAAAATTTCAAGGGTAAATTGTACTTGGGTCTCGCAACATTTTAAGGAGGTATTAGAGCATTATTGGAACTTTCAACTATTATAATCAGGTCCCTAGTTTTTGCATTTTGTTGCCATCTTACACTCTATATTCTTAGGTTATGTTGGATGGGAATGTCCACAGAATTAGCATATGAGGTGTGCACAAGTCGATCACATGGAAAGAAGATGGTGCTAAAATGGATGTTTACATCTAATAATGAAGGTTTGGGTAGGGACCAAATTGTTAGAATTACTGAAACTATGTTGTAAGGTAAGATTGACCCCACTAGTGCAATTTATACAAATCCTAAACAACACGAGTTAGAAGAGAAGAAGAATTTTCACCTTGGCATAGGAAGCAGCTCTTCTTAGAAGTGCTTTTGTGTAACTGGGTTGTATTCTGAGGGCTTCGTTGCAGTCCTCGACAGATTTTTCCCACTGTCCCAGCTTGAACCGACAAGCGGCTCTGTTACAGTACAGAACAGGATTATATGAATCATATTTGAGTCCTTCCCCGTAAGCTATACAAGCCTCAGCAAAATTGCCCAATTTAAACAGCTCATTTCCGTGAGCTCGAGCCCTCGCCACCAATCTCACATTGTTCGCTGCCATTGAGATCTCAACATTTCCAGGATCTACCTGCCTCGCCTTCTCCGCTGCTGTTACCGCACTCTCAAACCTGTAAACGAAAAAGGAAAAAAAAAAATCCAATTCTAAATTAACTGAAAAAATTTGAAGAGTTTAATCGCAAATAAAAATCCCACCTTCCCAATGCCATATCTACTTGCGCTTGAACAATGTAGATGTAGGAATTGGATAGCATCCCAGAAAATTTACTTGATGAGGAAGACGAGGACGAGTTTTCCAATTTAGGAGCTTTCGATAAGCTCGAATCAGCCTCTTCAAGCTTATGGAGGCGTAGAAGGGCTTCTGCCCTCGACGCTAAGAGCTGCAGCAAATTCCAAGTGAATGGTAAATAACGCATTGGTAAATCGCACTAAGCGAGATATAACTTGCAATTATTATTTACCAACGGGGAAGAGTCGGCTCCTGCAGCGATGGCGGCATCGGCTTCTCTAAGCGCACTTTTCCAATCTCCTACCTTTCTAGAATCTTCGCACCTCCCCAAATGCCGCTCCACCTCTTGCATCTTCTTCCACTCGGACGGATTGGGCTGCTGCTCCGGCCCCGCTAGGGAGATGTGCCGCCGCGCATTCGCTATCAACCCTAACCTATAACAACAAATTTCACCCAATGTGATTCCAACAAGCAATTTTAGGAAGACTAGGGATTAAAAGCCTATCCTCAATTGGTTGGTTATACACAACGCGTTGTGCAGGGAAAAATTAGGGTTTCTTTTCGCATCCGACGCGCTCACACCAAACAGCAGGGGATGCGCGAAAACAACAATGTCGCCCCGGGATCGGACATCGGAAATGGATCGCGATATAACAGAGTACAGTGAACTAAACAGAGAGATCAAAATGTGAATTGCAAGGCATCGTCGTGCTCACCGCAGATTTACGGAGGCGAGGCGATGATGAGCTCGGGCGTTCGCGGGATCGAGCTGCAGGGCCTCCTCGCACTCCTTGGCCGCATCGCAGAGCCTCCCCAGACCGACCAGCGCGGCGGCGCGGTTGCTCCGGCAGGAGGCGCTGTCGGGGCACATCGCGACGGCCCGGTCGTAGAGCCTGAGCGCCTCCGCGTAGTTCCCCTTCTTGTAGTGCTCGTTCCCGACCTTGATCACGTCTTGCAGAGTCGCAGATGTGGGAGCCCGCTTCGACGACGAGGACGTGGAGTCGCCGGAGCTCGCGGCGGCGGAGGCGGAGCCGGAGCCGCCCCACATTATGCTCCCGTGGCCGTAGTGGCCCGTCCCGGAGCCGAGCACGTCGCTCCGCGGCGCCGCGGCGCCCATCTTCGCGATCTTCCCGGAGGGGCATATGTTCCCCGCCGGGAGCACATTGGTCGCCGGCGAGCTCGCCGTGCTCCCCCCTCCTCCTCCTCCGCCGGGGAGCTCGCCGGAGTGGCTCCGGCGCCCCGAGGAGGAGGCGGCGGCGGCGGCGGCGGAGGGGGGTTTGGAGGAGAAGGAGCCGGAGGAGCCGGAGCTACTGCTTGTGGCGGGGGCGGGGCCGCGGGGGCGGAGTGGGGAGACGGGGGAGCCGAGGTCGGGGAGAGTCTTGGAGTCGGGCTTGTTGAGCTCGTCCAGGCGCAGGGCCGAGTCGAGCCGGTCCGGGTCGAACCGCGCCGAGTCGGAGCGCGACATCGCGGATCTCTCTCTCTCCACCGACCCTCCCGCGGCGCCAAAGTTCGCAACTTTGGGGTCGATTCACGCAGCTAATCGCAATGGGCACAGAGAATGGTGCGCGAGGAAGAAAATGGTGGGTTCGTAGATGCGAACAAGGACATAGAAGAGAGAGAGAGAGAGAGAGAGAGAGGGAGGAGGAAAAGTGGGGGAGATGGGGATCTCGTGAGTTGGAAAGGAGGAACCAGGGAATGAATGTGGGTAGATATGGAGATGGGTAGTGAGAGAGAAGAAGAAGAAGAAGAGGAAGAAGCAGCAGAAGAGGAGGAGGGGGAGGAGAGAGAGAGAAAAAAAAATAATAAGAAGAGGGAGGAGTAGGGGGAACAAATCAGAGGTGGGATGTGAATTCCCCTTTTTGCCCTTCTCCCACACTCACTCTACACTTATCACTCTTCCTAGTTTCTATCCTCTTCTTCTCCTCCCTCTCTAGATTCACGAGAAACCCCGTTGTCCGCATTTGTTTTGCGGGAAATTGGTGCGTGGACCGAGTGCGCTAGATTGCCTGTGGACCACCGGATATACCCTGCTGCATTGTTGTTTAGAATTATTATGGGTTATTTGCATACACGTCCCTGTAAATATAATAAATTGCAAAAATATTCTTGCAAAACGAAAATTTTATAAGTTGTTCCTGCAAGAGTTCTAAATTATGCAGATATGTTTCTTTAGTTAACATCCATTAGTGACCTATTTATTTTTTAACAGTGAATTCATAAAATAACTTTTTTGTCCTCATAAATATATCTCTCCAAAAGTATCCCTCTTTCTCTTCTCTTTCTTTTCCTCTTCCGACCGTCGGAGCGGACAGCAGCGGCAGCGGTGGCGGCGCGGGGTCGGGTTCGCCGGTGACGAAGAAGAAGGAAGAGAAAGAAGAAGAGGAGAGGGAAGAGGAAGAGGGAGAGTGTTTACCGCCGCCGGCGCCGCCGCATCTTCTCTCTCGCCTGCAACGAAGAAGAGGGAAGAGAAAGAGGAAGAAGGAGAGGAAGAAGAAGAGAGAAGAGGAAAAGGGATAGGGTTCACCGCCGCCGCCACTGTCGCATCTCCTCCCTCGCTGGCGACGAAGAAGAGAGGAGAGGAAGAGAAGGAAAAGGAAGATGGATAAATTCGTCAATTCACATTATAATTAACTATGGTTAAATATTTTAATCGTGGTTAACGAAAATTTTTTAACAGATCTTAACAGTAGGGATATATATCTGTATAACTTAGAATTTTTGTAGGGACAACTTATGAAATTTTTATTTTGTAAGAATATATTTACAATTCATTATGTTTGTAGAGACATATATACAAATAACCCGATTATATACATGCATTACATATAGATTAAGATTTTTATCTGAATATTGTTCTAGCTAGTATTAATATCAGGTATGTATCTTTAAATTTTTTATTCCCACAAATATTTAATGGTGAAATAAATTTGAAGGACAATGCAAATTTATAAATTTATTATGTTGCTAACAGGAAGTAAGAGATCATTTTTTAATATAAAATTTTCTGCACTAATAGGATACAGAAAACATATTTTCTTATCTATTTAATTTATAATTATTCATATCATTTTTTTCTCCTAATATATAATTAACCAATTATATTTCTCTATTTTCTAATATTTTTAATTAATTTTTTTATAAAATAATTTACCACTAGATTTCGTACTTCGGAAACCTAGCAAAGATTTCACCACAGGGTATAATGACCAAAATGCCCTCAACAAACTCACAAATTCCCAAATACCCACCACCTCCATAAAATAAATAAATAAATAAATCACTCTTTCCTCCACCGTTGAAGAAAACCAGGTACTGAACCGGCCCGGGCATTGAAGTTCCACAGTAAACAAATAAAGTAATTAATGAACAATTTTGATTACTAATGAGGTTTAAAAAAAAAACCCCCTTAGCGGTGTGAGGGGCATTTTGGTAAATTCGAGTTGGCACGAGACAGGGGGCAGCTGGCCATGTGCGGCGTGCCCGTGCCAGCTGGCCCATTCAGCGGACCCTAAGCGCACCCGATCGCACCCCAGCGAAGCACTTAACGGCGTCAATAACGGCGTTAAGACGGCTCCCGTTTATGGGGAAACGCCGTTAGAAGGTGAGCCGGTGCCTGTTTGCTCGACCTGGCCGGTTCGGTTCACCGGTTCTATAAGAATTACCGGCCCGGCTCAAATTATTAATTACTTCGGTAAACTTCAATTTAACCCCCCACTAGTTTCATGTTTTATGAAATTATTATTATACTTAATTATTCTGTGATTAATTTTTTATTTTACCAAAAAAAAATCTGCTATCACATAAAATAGTGAAGTAAATTTTTTTTGAAAGCTAAGAATAATACTCTGTCTGACAATAAAATTTTATAGTAAAATAAAAAACTAAATTAAAGAAATTTTTTTTTGTTAATATTCGTTTTTTCACTTTTCTCTTCTACTATTAAAAAATCTACACTTTATCTCCTTAAAAAATAAAAAAATATTCACTTTCACTCCTGCAGTCAGTATTCTGTTAGAGTTCCATTTATATCCTATTTTTTATACCCAAAATATATTCCTTGAAACTCTTCTTCCTCATCCTCGACTGTGTCACCACGCCCTCCGCCGCGTGGCCCTCACCCACCTCTCCGTTCATGCTCACACACACGCCCTTGCCTGCCGTGCCGCCTCACCCTCATCCTTGCCCACCTCTTCGTACGCCCACTTTGAAAAAGATGGACAATTTGGTTATTTTGTCACAACGTATATTTATGTGACCATTTTTTTTTAAGAAAGTAAATTATAGGTTTTGAATAACAAGAGGAAGAAGTAAAAAATTAGATATTTATCGGAGAGTTTTCTGTAATTTAACCAAAATAATAATAAAATTATAGTATTGTTAAGTGTAAAACGTGCTAAGTCGCTGTATTTGTGTAATTTTTAAAACCGTATGGTGGCAAAATAAAATATATTAAATGATAAATTGAAATTTACCCTAATTATTATGGTTCTTAGGGCCATTATTAGATATTAATTACGACATTTACTATTTATTAATTTCGAGGAGGTCTAGGTTCAGGAATTCACTATTCGCATGCATGTTCAACAATTGCTTTCTTAATTTGGGAAATGTTAAAATTAAGAACAAGTTTCTTTCCTTTTTTGCAATAATATTTCCAGTAATTTATTTTAATTAGATTTAAAACTCTGCTATTTTTTTATACAAATAAAATGGCGATTATTTTAGTACTTCTAAAATCATTATTAGCAATTCGATTTAATTCGTAAGAAATTGAAATTGATATTTTTTACACAATAAATTTCTACTCGAATATTTTTTAATGCCCACAATTAATCCCTATTAATAAACTGTTAATACCTAAACACTTATTAGGTGGCACTGAAATAAACAAATTCCATTGCGAATTGTATATATTAATTATGTAACAAAACAATGGTAATCGTAACGGAAAGGTGCAATGAGCATTTCATTAGTATAATAAATATAATATAATCTTAATTAGGTTCATCATGGAGTAATAATATTTATTCCAATGTAACTATAGGTTATGGACCATATTATAGGCTTTTAGAGCTAGGGCACCTATAATTAGATATCCTAATCAAAAGGTATTTGACAACATGTAAAGGTAAAGCACTAATAGAATAAGCCAAATTTTCAACATTTACTACCTCGAAGTCAAAGAATCATGACCAAAAATGAATTTAAACCACAAAAAAGGGTAATGTTATGTTGTTACAAAGTTTTCCAAATTTAGAGAAAATGCTTAGCCTGATGGTGTTAGCTAAAAATAGGTTGAGCAGTGTTTTGGTCCATAATAGATGTAACGTTTGGATAAATTTAACTAGATCAAAATTCGCGAATGTTGTGGCTGAGCCTCTAAACGCGTTAAATGTGTTTTTTTTTCTATCTGCACGTATTTTTAAAATAGTTGGTCGGTACTTACTATTCATAGATGGTTTTAGAGATGGAGCCATAGTGAGGTTCACAGTGGCCATGACTTTGGTCAACTTTTAAAAATTACATACAAGTCCTTTATAGTAAAAAAAAATTTAAATATTACAAATTCTAGTTTTATTTGGGCCAAATTGATTTGAGTGATGCTAGGTGTACACCCCAAAGGGGTGTACATCTTACAACCCCATCCATTCTTGGGTGGGGTGTAATTTACCAGTCACATCATATGACTGGTGAGTAAATCCCTATTCTAAGATGGTTGGATTGTAAGATGTACACCCCTTTTGGGGTGTACACCTAGCATTTTTCGTTTTTATAGTCTTACTCCTCTTTGAGCATAATGTCGTTGTCGTCGTTAATAATAGATGGCCAGCAAACCTAACAAAATCCTTTTCTTACAATCCGAGGTTGATTTTTTCTTTTTTACCGAAAACATAAATCTTTATTTTTTTTCTTTTTTGTGAGAGATAGGTAGCATGCTACCGGTTTCGTTTATTTCATTTAGATATAAACTTAGCTGGAAATATGAACCAATTAGGATTCGAACTTGGATCTCGGTATCAACCACCAAGTCCTTTGTCACTTTAGGGACGGTCGGTCCGAAAACGTAAATCTCAGTGCCCCACGAACGGTCGATCCTTACCTCGTGGTGGGTCCGTCCCTGGATGGTCCATTATTCAACTTGTTCAGTTGATTCAGGGGAAAAATTAACGAACTTGGTCCACCATTGTACCGTCCAATCCTTTCTAAATCATTTTTGATTTTTTGTAATCTTTTAATTATTTATCAAATAACTTCGATAAACACCACATTTTTCCTACTTGGGTGTCATGTATACATGTTGATTGGTACAGTTACAATTCAGTAGTAAAAATCAAGTTACAACGATGCTGAGGTCATCTATTGCTCAGTAACCGTCAACATATCTATGCTCCTCCATGAACAAACGGTTACATCATAATATTTTATATTTACAATAAATAGTTATTGTAATATATAATGGGGCCTTTTCCATATACTATAAACAACATGTTAACCATCGAATTGGAGTTGTAATTGTATGGCACTCTAATAATTTCAAATTTGAATGAGTGCACATAAATTAAATTAAATCCATACTTAAAAGCCACAACATGGGAGTAATAAATTCGGAATTTGTAGATCACAAAATAATTTTCTAGGATATATATATACAAGAAAAAAAAGTATATTGAAATGGGCCTCAGCATAAACTAAGCCCAATATAAAGATGGGCCGGGCCTCGTTCATAGACACACCAGAATTTGTACGGCTCCGATTGATTCGCAAGGTGGGACCCACCGAGTGGGGACGCGGGGGGGGGCCCACTTATCCTACTCGTTGCCACGTGGCGTGGCCCTGAGATCCGCGCCACGCGGTGACGTCATCGGAGGATTCTCCTCCTCTTTTTATCGGATATATCTGAGGTAATCCTCGCTAAAGCGGAGTACGATTCTCCGCATAAAGCTTCGTATGCGGTGGACCGTATCCGCCGTCCACTTGATCTGAATCATCTGATTGATCAATGAATGATGAACGGTACAACTTTTCCGCAATTTTTTCTGTACGAAATAAATAAAATTATGGCTTAAAAAAAAAACAATTCATAAAATTATAGATTTAGAGTACGAGAAGGGAACATTTTGTAGATTTTTTTTTTTGTTAGCGAGAAATTATATTTTGAAAAATCAAAAGCCTAATTTGTTTTCTGTATTAGAATAATAAAAATTATTACTTAAGACGTCGTCGGGTACGATATTGTTTTTCGACACAAATTTTAGTCCGGTTGTATCTCTATTTATAACTTCATATTTGTTCAGATTTACTTTTATTTAGATATTCAATATGAGTCAGAGTTAGTATAATAATTATCGGGTGTAAATTTTTTTTTTTTAAAGTGCATAATATGACATGAAAATATATAAAAATTGTAATGCTTAAAATAAGTTTTAATCATAATTCATAAATAAAACATGATCAAAAATCAATATAGTAAGTTTAATATATAGCTTTACCCTATATATATATATATATATATATATATATATATATATATATATATATATATATATATATATATATATATATATATATATACTGAGAAAGAGGTAGCAAAAAAAGAAAAAAGAAAGAAAAAAAGAAAAAGAAAGTAATGATATTGAAACAGTACGAGCGCGATCGGTACACACATTACCCAATATTTCTATGCGTACGAACAATTCGTCCGGTCGTCCCCATAAAGGGTAATATTCGCTGGACACGGTGCGGGGACGTCCCCATAATTACTATCAAAATTGTTTTTTGAGGGGAAAAAAAAAAAGAAAAAAGGGAAAAGGACAAGGAATATGGGACCGGTGGACCGGGACCACCGAACGTAGCCGTAGCACACCGCCCCCCCCCTTCCTGCATCGTAGCACGAATCTTGAGGGCGCTTTAAGAGTCGTGTCGAGATGATTTCCACTCGTCGGATGCTTTAAGTTTCGTGCGCTAACTTTGGTTGTTAATTTTCGGTATGATTTTCTAAATTCGCCAAAGATCAAGTGTAAAAAGCAAATATTTAATTAAACACTTATTTATGTTATTGTGGGCGCTATAATTTAATTTAATCCCAAATTAAAGTGCTAATTTAGCCCTTTGCCATATAACAGTTGCTGGTTTAGCAATATCGACATCGATCGATGCACCAAAAACATCAAAATACCACGATTGGAATTTTATTTTACGAATTGTACGTTGAGATGATCATACGTTGCCAATATTATAAATAATGCTCCTCAATATATATAAACACATTTTTATACAACTTTCATATTAATGTTTGTTGGTTTCGATCGAGCACATGCCTCAAAAAGAAAGATGAAAAATAGTATTCCCAAGTTTAAATATATGTACGATTAATAATATTGATCTAATAAGTGACGTCATTTTACTCATCAAAATTAATGCACGCGCAAATGATGAAGCTGATCACCTTGTCACCACTGATCACCACAATGTACTTAATCATGTATATATATTGGTACTTAAATAAGAACAATAATATTAGATGATCGATCCTCTGAATATACACCAGAAAAATATTAATGAATCTATTTAATTTATTCTCCTCTTAGTTGGTAATTTTTTGCCTTTTGAAACTTGAGATATATATGATATTTGTTATTAAATTTTATTTATACAAAACTGATTTATTTAACAACAATATTAGAATGTATTTTAAGATATGCGTGTCATAACATATATATTAATTTTTGATTTTGATATAATCATACATGCCCATTGCATTATATATGTTTGTGTACTACGAGGGTACGTCACGCAGTTTTTCATGCAAAAATGGATTAATTAGTTTAGTACTTTGAATCCACCTATTAGCGTTCTAATATAATCGTTAATAATTAAATGACTCGTACTAATTAATAAATTAAAATAACTGTACTTGTTTATTTATTTGGAGGAGTAATTAATTAGTACATACATATATATTTTTAACATATGATTGTTCTGAATTATACGGGACTAGGGAGATAATGTCATATTCGTGACCATGGTCTTTTTTTTGTCGCTTTAATGCTTTATTATTAATATTAATGGGGAAAGGACAAGTAGGATATATTCTCCCTTTTCTCCACTTTTTATTTCCATCTAATTATAATTTTTTTTTAAAAAAATTAGAGATAAGAATTATACGTAAATAAATTAAGTATGACAACAAAATATATAATCATGTGTAAATCGCGCTGATTCATTTATTAAAATATAATTTATATTATTATGTTATTGGAGAACAAAAAAACGTGTATTAATTTCCACATATGTTTTTTAATTTTCTCTAACTATTTTTTTTGGATCAAACTGTTCTTAGTATCAAAAAATAGGCTCTTATTGGTACTCATGCACGATGCCTCAAATTAGTACCATTATTATTAACAGGGATTTTGGTAGGATCCATACCCGAAACGGATTTATCCATGAAGATGCATGTTGGGTATTATATATATATATGTACCAAGTTCCAATTTAAACCCAAATATGATATTGTATGTTATTTACAAAACATGCATGTACTACGTACATTTGAGTACAAAAATTTGCACACTTTTAATGCAACAAGGAAAGTAAATTAATTACTGGGTCGATTTTTGAAATGATCAAATCGTAGTACTAGATTACTGGATTTGAATTAAATTGCGTGATTAATTTGTGCGATACAATGACGCGTGGATTTAAATGCCAGGTCCCCAATACTATATTTATGTACCATTTTAATTTTAATTGTAATAATTAATGAAGATCATGGAGGCATTTAAACACATTTGTACTGGACAAATTAATGAATTTGTAAAGTGTTCAATTAAAAAAAAAAAACTTAATTATTTTAAAGGCCAATGATCCATTCAACCTATATATACAAAGATAAAAATGTATGGAATTTATATGAACTATAATCTTTTGGATCCAACTGTGTCTAACGCGCGTAAAAGTTAGATTTTCTTATCCAATCTCTTAAATTTTGAATATATTGTTAATCTTTTGACTTTTGAGGCCTGATTAGCATGTATTCTATAATTTATGCAACTCTATTTAATTTATTAAAGTAAGTAATGAGGTTAAAATTTGCACCGTAAGAGTCATTAAATGACATACATCGGATAAATTGAAAGGTTGATTATCAAAATTAAAATTTTAAAAGTCGAATAGTTGAATCAACACGGATCAAAGTTCAGGTAAATTCTTTATATTTTTACCTTTATAAAAATTTAAAAATGAAAGGAAAAAAAAAGACAAAATCTTTTAATTAGTTTATGATAAGTAAAAAAAGCCCCTCATAATTAGTCCAGAATAGTTAAATGTAGTGATTAATTAATTGAGGTAACTGCTTAAAATCACATGTTTGCGTGGATCAAGAGTGAAAATAGAGTAGAATTAAATGAAGCAAGTAATGTGTTACCTCTCTCTCTAAAAAAAGAAAAAGAAAAAGAAAAAGAATGAAAATAGAGTAGAATTAATATTAATAATTAACATAAAGCCACCAAGATAAAGTTAAAAAATTTTGAATGGAAAAAAGAACACCGCAAACACCTCAAATATTGTTGATTAATCGAAGATTAAATTAAGAATGTCATTAATCTTGTGAGCAAGTATGAACAGCTAGCTAGTAAAGTTATAAATATACATGTCAAATATAAAAATATTTAAACATCATTCTCGAAAAACACTATTTAAGCTTTTAGAGAATAATTAACAGTTGTTTCATATTATTTAATAATGCAATAATCAATCAGTTTCAATTAATTAAATATCTACTAATTGTTTTTTGTTTCCTAATTATTTAATTTTTCTCCATAGATGTACGCAAAAAATGAAAAGCTTGTGACAACCAATTAGGGCTAATTAAATTGAGCAGTTTTATAGTACACAAGTGATTCTAAATAAGCATTATTTGTATGATTAATTCAAAGTATCTAAGAAAAGCAAGCATGCAAAACAATAATTATATAACAAAGTTCATGCTCAGAATCATGCATAATGCATGTGAAGTCCAGCAACTGCATGGCTGGATGAAAATGATAGATGTTTGGATGTCACATACTTGATGTGAAATCTATCTCACATATTTCCGGCTGATTATCAGGCTATGATACCAAATATAACAGCCGAAAATCAGCACAAAATACTTAAACCCAATTAATATTAGTAGTATGCCTGTTACTTATAAACTTATCAGGCTTTCACATATTATCCGATATGGGACTGTTGGGATGCTACAAAATTATAAGGGTAAAGATGTATGGGTAGTCCCTCTACTGTCGTGATATTGCGACTTTGGTATATAAGATTTCACATACTCAGTGCTTCAAAGTAATGATATATATATCTGCACACTTCGAAGAGGAGTATAACTAATATATCTTTTCATCCAGTTGCTCACATTACTTCGTTGAAAAGCATCTTATTGTTATTTTTTAATATAATTAATATTTAAATACGATTAAATATATCAAATAAACACTTGGCATGCTCTTACTAAGGTTGTGGAGCGGCAGTTGGACAATGTTATTTTGGAGACCGAGTCGATGCTCCTGGTGAACATCTTAACGAGGAAAACGGAAATCCCTTGGAAGCAAAGATCTATCTTTATTGACTATTTCTCACTTTTGCACTCATTTTGTTCCTTTCGTATTAGTCACATCTCTTGCGAAGCTAATCAGGCAGCTGATTGGCTTGCGCATTTTGGTAGATATGCTAACTGCTTTACTTTTTAGGAGGATAGTCATCCTTTAGAACTGCAATAGTTTTTGTTACAAGATGCACCAAACTGTATTGTTACGCATCCTGTACTTGCTTAACCTTTAATAAAAGTCTTTTTCCAAAAAAAAAGGGAGAAAAAGAGCATCTTATTGAAATCTCGCTCAGACAATTTGGTAAGATGTGTGATTCATCGGGTACCTCCAATATAGTTAGATATAGAAAAGAGTCCAATAAGAAAAGGATAAAGGAGCTCATCATTCAAATATTTATTTATCCATCTATGGCTCTATCCACACCTCTCTCTCTCTCTCTCTCTCTCTCTCTCTCTCTCTATATATATACTCTATTATTATAGAGTTTCAGGATGCCAGCAGGGCATTTCCTGAGCAATTCACAGTAAAACAGATGGATGGCTATCTCTGTACCATAAAACAGTGTGATGTTACAGTTGGAAAAAAAAAGGGACCAGTTGTGTGTCTTTTCTAATTATGGAATGAGAAAAATAGATTCTGGTGTGCAACTAGACCCACCAGAAAACAACAACAAACCTGGGCAAGAACAAGTAGCATGTAGTCATGTAGATGCAAAACAATCATCATTTCCTTGTTATTTTGTTTATTTCCTAGCTAGTATTTTAGCATATCTCAATCCATATATACTTTTCTCAAAATTCATACAGATAATAATGCAATTGCAGTTCACACTACTTTAGGATGCAGAGTGTAGTACTATTTTTTTCCTTCCTGTAATTTTTATTTTAGTTGTATGTTTTATAAATCATGAAGAATAAAAGAGGTACTTTACCAATTTATGATTTGCATTTTACCATTCCATGGGTTATAAAGTATAGCATTTTACTGTCTTCTTAATGTTAGATACTCAATAGAAAACAAAAATTAGAACCATTGAAGAATAAATTGTACAATTGGCGGGTTTTACGACACGGTGTAAACTATTTTGGTAATGTTGTTTTCTTTTCCTGAATAGTTGTATATGAACTTTGCCTATAAACCTTCTTTTTAACAACACAAAGAAAGAAAATTATGAATCATAAAATTAAAAAAGAGAAAAAGAAGCCTTTTACTTTTTTATTTAAAGGTTCAGCCCAGTTAATCCTTCTTAGCAGGGCCCAATTATATATATATCAAGCTTGTTGGGCTCAAAGCTGGGCCCCGGCCCATTATATGGATGGATCCATTTTACTGGATTTGAATCATCAAATGGTTGTAAATAGTTTCCTCATAAGGCGAACTGATGCTCCAGAAGCTACCAGCTTATTCTCAGAGTCATATCATTACTTGTCTCAGGAACACAACAGCTCCAGAAAGTTACTACAAACTCAAGTTTAAGCAAATTTTAACTTCTTAATAACTCTCCCACAACAGAACACCTAATGATCTAGAGTTCACAAATCTCAAACCATAGCGCATTTTCGATAGATGCTAAGCAAAGCCCGAAATCACACTAACCCTCCTCAAATCATCGAAACAGCTTAATTGCCGGTTTGCCGCAACTCCGGGCGCACGAAATCCGCATCCGGGGGCACCGATATATCAACGGTTGGCCTCAGCTCTGCACAAACTTCGATGGCGCCGTGGACCGGATCGGACAGGAAATTGCTGAGGAGGTCCTGGTTGAGCGGCACGTTCTTGTCCACGGACACAAAAGCTTGCTGGGTGAGGATGTAGTCGAACCGCGGAGCCCACTTTCGAGATCCTAAACGTGCGGTTGTGGAACAGTTGTCAACCATAAAGGACACACCACGAGCGTGCATGAACGGGTTCAAGGAGTCCACTGACTCGATCACGCTCTCGTTAATGATCTCCGAGTAAGAATGCCCTTTCTTCTTTAGGACCTCGATCTGCGTATCGTAAAGGAAGAAACAAGCAAATCATTTAAATGTATAGAACACCTCAAATTATGATTAAAATTATAAAAACCCTTTTTCTTTCCTACCTGCAGATCGACACACTAAACTTAGTTTTGAAAGAAGCCTTGCAACTTCTTCCTGTACTGCCCTATGGCGAATATAATTTGATTTGGGGCAAAAAAAATTAAAGTGACTCACTAAGTATCTAACTTTATGGTAACTTTTTTGTACGAAATCAAATTGTGGGACAAACTTAACTTAGCACCAAATCAGGATTTATAGCATTATACTGGTCAGTTTCTTTCGTACCAAATTGAACTCTAGTGAGTCAAATTGCAATGTGAAAAGTCGCTCAGTGTTTCCCTACATATTAAAGTTAGTGGTTCGAAGTGCAGTAAGAGAAAAAATGCTGGGTTTTTTTACTCTAAACTGATTGACACAGATAGACAAGAAAAGTGGGTCTGCATCACCTGAGCCATCATTAAAGCCACATAAACTCCAGCAGTGAATGGATGTAAGGGACCCAAGTCACCTTCGGGCCGGCTTGCACGTACTCGCTCACCAACTTTCCACATCCGCGTCTGATCAATCTTGCCCATGGGAAAAGCGGGAAGCCCTTCCTTTTCCTATCACGTGGAAAGTTGAGAAAACAGAAAAATCTGTTATTTTCTACTAGAAAAACAAATAATAAAATCGCATATTGTACACAGCGAGCGAAAAAGCTTACATAAAACCGGCGACCAGCTAAGACAACACTGCAAATTTCGCTTCCAGTAGCAACATCTTCGTAACACTCATACAGTATATCCATGCAAGGATAATAGGATGCACTGTAAGCAATATCAAATTCCTTTTTCCCCTCATCCGACAAGGCATTGTACACAGCGAGCATGCCCTAATATCAATAACGTACTTCAAGTAAGTGAAGTTCACAGGACATAATATAAGAATCACATCTTGGTTTACCTTTGTCGAAATAGTTTTTGATATAATTCCGGTTATGCACTCCACGGTGTTTTTGTAAGCCAGCTCTTCACTCATTCCATTCTCAGTGTACCGTCTGAACAAAGCCTCCACAATTCCATGAACAGCACCAAGTAAAATACCTAAATGAAATGAAAAGTTTAGCAAAGGACTGCAAAATTACATAGAAAAAAGATTAAAATACACTGCTAGGCTCACCCCGCTCCCCAAAGATGTCACTCTTGTACTCCTGCTCTAAAGTAGTAGCAAATGTAAAGGGAGATCCTAGAGCAACTGACCATCCTAGGGCAACATCTGTTGCCCTGCCATCAACATCCTGTGCATAAAGAACAAATGATTTAGCAACACCGCAAAAATTTACTCTATGAGAAGACAATTGAACTTCTGAACAGGCGCAAAAAGAAAAAAATAAAAGAAAGAACGGCCCTAAATACAGGTTTTTCTGAAGGTAGGTCCATGAACTTTACAACATTTTAGTTGAACCCCTGAAAAGCCATGCTGTTTCGATTACACAAAATTTTGTCACATTACGCCTCTTTCTCAATTAGTTAAAGCAAAAATACCTGGTGAACGGCAAAACTGGAATTGATCCCAGCACCATTAATCTCTTTACCCTGAACGTAGAGCCTCCTAACTGATGGGCCCATTCCCTTAGGGCACACTGCAATCACGCTGATGTTTTTGGGGAAATCGAGGCCAAGGGACTGCAGATGCCCTAAAAGAAATCCATGTGAAAGACCCAGGATGCTGTTTGGTTTCATGTGAGAGAATATTTTTTCGTAGTTGTCCGCCTAAAAAAAAGCATAAAAAATGTCAAAATTACAAATCGAAGTAACAGGCTGCAAGTACTGTCTTACACCGAAAAAAATAAAGGCACATGGTTAAGATTCTTAAAACTCCAGTTAATCAAAATATTAAGCTGAGATTTAATTTATGGTATTATCTTAGTTTGAAGGTGAAAAAAAATTTCTGCCACCATACTCAAGAAACAAAGGATCTCAGCAGTTTCATCTTTATATCTAGTAAAAATGGAATAACTAGAACACTATTTCATGCCTAAGAAGGGCAGAAAAATCATAAGTACAACAAGATAAAAATATATAGAAGTTCCAACCTGTGCAGCATCTGATATCAACAACAGTAAAAGATCGCTGCCAGAAACTGTCTCCCAAATATCACCTAACGTTCCATTTTCTTCAGTGAATCCAGCAGCACGTGCTTCATCAAAAGACCGAGAACCTTTCCTAAGACCAATCTGTACACAAACATTAGAAAGTAAGTTTACTATGATATTTCGGGAAACAAAGCAAGGCAAAGATTTAGTATGAAATAAATGTACAATTGGAACACTAGTAAATGGGAAGTAGTAAGACGTCTATTTAGTTATGAAAAAACCAATAACAGATGAAGAACATAAAATGCTATTCCCGTAAAGCACTTGTAACCAGATTGCTCTGTGACGATTGAGTGAAGTCCTATTACCCAAAGCTGATACCAGCTTATAAGTCATAAATCATTAGAAGTGGTGATGTAGAAGCCAAACCTTCACCACAATATCAGGCTTTGCTTCGGCCAGTGAATCCCTCAAGTTCTGTGCTTGAGCAGGACCCTACAGAAGCAAACAAAGGGAAACTTTTGAATCATATTATTGACCAGTTGTATAGCGTAATCACTCGTGCTAATATACCCAAGATAATTGCCATGCTAATTTACAACAATATAGCAAAAGGTAACTTAAAAAATGAAAAGAAATACAATGCAGAGAAATTTGACTCGTATTATACTCTCAGGATTTCAAGAGATATGTATGCAGTTGTACGTCAGTTATGATACAAAATTTCATAGTAGATCAAAGGGCTCCAATCTTATGGACTATCAGCTGCTATATTCAAAGCCTTAAAAAAGACACATTTATGGCATAAAACACAGCAGGCAGTTGCATGCATGAGTATTTACCTTTTTCCTTTCCACTTGCTTTCTATTATATTCACTCTTTCAATAAAAGTAAGAGGATTGCTTTATGTTCATCAAGTACCCTCCTCAAATCAGCAGAGCATCAGAAGCACCAAGCACTTGCATAAACACTAAAAACCTTTGCTTTCCCCTGAACTTCTCTACTCTGAGAAGCAGCAGCTATGCATTTGGCAAATGAAAAAGCCCAGCGCTTTTGCTGTTGCAAGAAGCTGAAATGAGCATCTCGGCTACAAAAGCAGAAGCTCAAATATGGAGCTTCTAAAACTTCACTATCAATGCTGTTAGTGCTTCTTCGAACAGCGATTTTGCAGAAGCACCAGCAAAGTGAAGCAGGCCCTTACTTCCCAGCACAAACTAACTCACTAAATCGTTCATGGAGAAAATGAAAAGTTTCTTAACTAATTTACTAAAATACTGAGGAAAACAAAGAGAAAATAGCAAAAGGACGGATCTTTCACCTGGGAGCCCCATCCAATTACACCAATCTGCTTAATCCCCTTGAACGCGTCGGGTAATAGGTGGAATAGATCCCTCCCGCCTCTCACGATGTACTAATAACCCATAAAATGATCCCAAAAAAAAAAACATAAAAAACAATAGAAACTGCATAAAACTCCAAAAAAACAAAAAGCGCATCAAATCAAGCGAGGGGGAGAAGATAAACCTCGTCATGCCCCGCAAGGGAGATCTTCTCCTTCTTGAACACCGAGGTCTCGAAATCGAGCGAGGGCAAGGGCTTGGCGACGTAGGGTGCGGAGACCATCCGAGCTCCGGCGGCGCCGCATCCCCGGCGAGTCGCCGGGGACGGAGCATTCGTGGGGATCCGGAAGGGGGGGAGGCGCAACGATTTTGCGGAGGAGGATGATCGGAAGCCGAGGGCTAGGGTTTTGAGGGCGGGGTTTAGGGTTTTGGAGCGGTGGGAGGGGATGGAGAGGGAGGATGCGGAGGAGGACGCGGCGGCGGCGGTCGCCATTGGTTTGTGATGAGTGGAAAGAGAGAGAGAGAGAGAGACGTGGTTAAGTAAAAAAGCAGTTATATATTTTTCGAGCGGTGACGAGATTTGGATTTTTGTATCTAACAGGAAACAGCCGTGCAATGAGATCACAACCGTTGATTCGCTTGATCGGTCGTCTCCCGAGTGCGAGTCACCTCCAACAACGGTTGAGGGGGCGGAAACGGCGAGCCAGGAACGTATAAAGGGTTAGCAGGTTATCGGGTAAATATGTACCCGACCCAATAGCTTATACCAGAGCCGAGCCCTTTTCTTTCTCTCTCTAAGCTAGTTGCTTTCTCTCTCTAAGATTAGGGTTCGGAGGAGCGTTTCCCCTCTACTCCGTGCAATCTCTCGAGAGGTAACAACCCTTCTTCTCCGATCTACATTGTTTCCCTTCGAATTCTCGCTAGGGTTTTCGATCTTATGCCCTTTAGTACTCGTAATTTATTTTTTCGATCCAATCGTGGTATTTTTGTAGCGATTTCGAGATCTATTCACTACCCCCAAATTCCCGAATTGGGAATTAGAGGTTGAAAAAAAAAGAAGCGAATCTTTTGATTCGTGCGAAGAGCATGAATTGATATAATGATCTAATCGTTCTATGTATGATGTGAGAAAATATTTGCTTCTTTGTATGTAGATTTGCTCATTATCCTACTATAAAATAAAATGATATGATTGTGAGGGATCAAGATATGATTTTTTGAAGTTTTCCAACTTCGATTAATTTTCAATGCATAGGTAGTATGTTATATTCGTTTTTATTGTTGCACATTGTTGTATTTTGTTGTTTCAGAATGAAAAAAAAAGAAGTAATTATTTGGTATATGATGTTATGCTGCATGATTATATTCTTGTGTGATATCATAGATCTAGAATTTTTTTACTATTTGTCACTAATATAATTAATAAACAGCTGTAGCGATGCCGACTCATAAAATAGAGACCGGTCATCAGGATGTGGTCCACGACGTGTCGATGGACTACTACGGCAAGCGCCTAGCTACTGCCTCGTCCGATTCGACCATTAAGATCGTCGGCGTGAGCGGCTCCTCCCACCAGCATCTGGCAACCCTGACCGGCCACCAGGGACCGGTGTGGCAGGTTGCATGGCCACACCCGAAGTTCGGGTCCATGCTCGCATCCTGCGGCTACGATGGAAATGTTATTCTATGGAAGGAAGGAGCTAAACCCGATGAGTGGGTTCAGGCTCATGTTTTCTCCGAGCACAAGTCCTCGGTCAATTCCATTGCATGGGCGCCTCACGAACTTGGGCTCTGCTTGGCATGCGGGTCTTCTGATGGGAACATATCTGTTTTCACCGCGAGAAGTGATGGGGGTTGGGACACTGCACGAATCGATCAGGCACATCCAGTTGGGGTCACCTCTGTGTCGTGGGCCCCATCGATGGCGCCTGGTTCGCTTGGGTCGGGTTTGATCGATCCAGTTAGTAAGCTAGCGTCCGGCGGGTGCGATAACACGGTCAAGATATGGAAGCTTTACAACGGGAGTTGGAAGATGGATTGCTTTCCCGCGCTTCAGATGCACTCAGATTGGGTAAGAGACGTGGCTTGGGCTCCGAATTTGGGTCTCCCTAAAACAACCATTGCAAGTGCTTCGCAGGACGGGACGGTAGTCATATGGACGGTCGCAAAGGAAGGGGATCAGTGGGAAGGTAAAGTCTTGAATGATTTCAAGACTCCCGTTTGGAGGGTTTCGTGGTCGTTAACAGGTAATATATTGGCTGTGGCTGATGGGAACAACAATGTGACATTGTGGAAAGAAGCTGTCGATGCGGAGTGGCAACAGGTGACAACAGTCGATCCATAGAATGTTCGAGTTTTTACTTTTACTGCTATTTTGATGGTCTGTTGTTACATTTGAGTGATTATTCAGGTGTATTGAACTTAATTTGCATGATTTACATATGGAAGATATTTGGTTCTTTCGTGACTGTAACTTTTACTTACATTGCCGTTTTTTTCTGCAACAATGATCAAATGTTTCTCGTACTTGGTGTGTAAATGTGTTTGGCTATTTTCTTTTTTTGTCATTATTTTTCGAATGCTGTAGTTGGTTGTCTATGGCCATTGTTTATGTCGAACTATTCCTGATTCTCTATTTCTACTTGCAGTAACCTAAATACATTTCATTCAAGCATCCTCCTTTTCCTTCTCATGAACTGAACTCTTCGATTGAAAATGAAAATTATATTGTGTTAAATTTGATCATTGATCCCAGGATGCATGTATGTAACTTTGGTGCTGATGTGGGTCTGTATGAGTGTGTAAATGAATAATCACTGTTAAGCCATATATTACTCTGATCAAGTAAATGTTGGAAATTAAATATATTCCTTGGCAGCAACATTCCTAGAATAAAAATTTGCAACCAACTTCGCAGTTAACAAAGATTATTTGAATATTATCATTATGTAACTCAGTTTGCACTGGTGCATCGAAATTTTCTGCACACTACCCTATATTTTTTGAAAATTGCAGCTAAAACAACCTCACTCCAACCCATCTTAAGTTTTTAAGTTTTAACTCAATCATCTGAAAAATGAAAGATAAAACAGTGGAACTAAATATAGCCACATCAACACAACAAATCAATACTGATACACCTTATCAAGGATACAATATTTCATTTAAGATGAATACCATCTCCAATGAAATTAACAAAGAGACCTGTTAATCAGACTTTTCGCAACCAACATTTGTTAAATTGAAGAGCAACTAAGCTTTGATCTTTTTCGAAATTGAGAGAGATGAGTTCTCCTCCAAGGGAATGCTAGAAGATGCAAGTACAGGAATGCGCTCTGAAGCGAGCTTTGCTTTTACGATCTTCGCAGCTCGAATTTGATCGGCAAGCGAAACTCTTGCTCGCGGTTTCTCAGACTTGATAATCTCTACGTCCTGCTCGTCGATCACCGGCTTAGGGTTTGTTGCCACTTTCTTCTTAGAACTGATCGACTTCTCCAGTTGCTTTTTGCGGTGGTGGAACTTTTAGCCGTGAATAGACAAACATCAGAGAGAAATTTCATCAAAAGGAGAAATCAGATATAATAAAAAAGTAAAAAATTAAGAGACTAGGAGTCTCATCGGTAGGTGAATTACATCACGCTATCTATTTGACTAGGAAATGTTCCGCGTAAATTGTGATAGGACTGTTATCGGTCATGTATAAAGACAAATATCTGCACATATGAATAAAACAGTAGCATTTCGAAACAGAAAAATGCATACGAGGAGATATATATATATATGTTTTATGTGTGCAACCTATGAATCCACTCATTCTAAGCGGTGACAAAGAAATTTTTTTTTCATATCTTGTCTTCTTGTTGGCTAAATGGACAGTACAGAAGAATAGGGAATCCTATATTCAAGGAAATATAAAAATTCATTTTTCGTTTTAAACTTTCATGAATGCAGCAACATTTTTAAAGCATAATAATTATCAGCCATTTGAATTTTTACTGTTTATCTATGTACTTATTATTCATGCTTTTTATGTATTTAAACATTCCAAATATTTTACAGCTTATTTCCTTGATCCCCTCTGCACCATTTTTTTTTTTTTTTTTTTTTTTTGGTTCCTTTTTTAGTCCCTTACCGTATAAAACGTGGGCAAGTGAAAAATATGGATGCCGCCCTCGACACCCCGTGGCCCTCGCCGCGGCCTCTGTGGCCGCTGCTCCCATGGCTGCGCTCTCGGTATTTATGCTAATGAATAGTAGGAAGAAAGAGAGGCTAAGATAGAGAGGAGAAGGGGAGAGAGAGAGAGAGAGTAGGGGAGAGAAGAAGAGAGAGAGTAGGGGAGAGAAGGAGAGAGAGAAAGAGGGAGCTGAGGAGAGGATTATTTTTTTGGGAATGAGAGATATCTTGGGAAAGAGATAATTTTTTAGAAAGAAGCGGGTCCATCTTGGAAAAGAGCATATCTTGAAAAAAGAGGATTTTTTGAAAATATAGAGAGAGAGGACAAAAAATTTGACTGACGTGGAGGCATAAAAAACTGACACGTCTACTTTTCGAGACTGTCAAATTATGTATTGTTAATGATATACATCTCATTCATCCAAAGATGCGTGATTGCTAAAGTACCTCCATTCTTATATAGGCAAAGTGTACATTCTACACCTTTTTAAGCATATGCAACTAGGATTTCTCCCAAAAAAAAAAAAAAGAGCAAAAATGTACCTCAAATTTTCAATTATATACTATTCTGAAATAGCCTTCTTAATTTTACTTGTCTGGTTCCTTCTTATTCAACTTTTTGTTTTTTATTTGAGTTATTCTAAATTAGTTAAAGACACAAATCTAATAACATTACTGCTTATTGGTTGTTAAGTATTAGAATTTTATTTTCCAAAATCTATATACAATTCAAAATGGCATACAGTATAGCATTAGTTGTTAATTAACTACACAAAAAAAAAAAAGTGTCTATTAATAAAAGATAAATTAAGTGTTCTTTTGGAAGTTGGAACTGGGGACTCCAATTAACTGTTTCCATCCCCAAAAAAAAAAAGAAAAAGAAAAAAAGAAACATGCAACGTAAACAGTTATTGAAAACAATTTCGCGCCGCACGCACCAATAGTAGGAGTATTACGGGCACCCGGTGTATTAATACATTTCCTGCACCATAGATAACATAGTATTTGATAAGTAATATTTTGATATAAAAATTTAATTAGATACATATGATTCTTTTTAGACATCAAATTGTCTAAAAATTAATAAATAGAAAGTATATTTGACTCATATAAAGAATAGCTATTCTGATTTATTTATTTTTCATATATAAATTTATTGAATATCCTATAAAAAATTAAAAGTAAATAGATATATTCCTATTCCGCGGCCACTAAAATAAACTTTTCGCGGTTGCAAATAAAAGCTTTTAAATTACTTGCTATTTTGAGGCCTCGGGTTTTATCGATTTGCCGACAATAATTTAATATCGGCATGGTCAGCAGTTTTCTGCAACGTGTCCGTATCACGAGATTATTGCATGCAATTCGGTATGCACACCCGCGGTACTCAAATCGCAGATAATCTCTACACCACCCAAAATTCTAAATTTAGAAATTAAAAGTTTTGACAACTTTTCCTAATTAAAATTAGAAACTAAAAAACACACATAATTTATCTCAACTATGAACTATTTTGACTCAAATATCCAATCTTTCAAACTTTTGAGTCTGAGTCGGTCCATAACACTTTGATTTTAAACTTTGAATAATATATCAGTTCTCTTTACAAGTTTTCGAAATCTTAAATTTATTAAAGTAAGAAATTATCTTAAATTTTGAAATCAAAGTGGTGACAAGCTCAAATAAATAAATTCAAAGATTCTATAGTAAAATTGATATTTTCAAAGATTGGATAACCAATTTAAAATAATTCATAATTTAAATAAGTTATACACATTTTTACCTTTTATTTATATAGAATCCTTGTAGAATCTATAGATAATTTCAATTTTTTAAGACCTCTAAGGTATCGTTTGGTTTAGGGATAAGCAAAAAGTAGCTATTCCAGGAATTGGTATAAATTGAGGGATAAGCGGAAATTAGATCAATTTTGTGTTTGAATGAAAATTGAATTATTCCTGGGATTAAAAATGATAGCGTTGGGTTTTATAAATAAAAAAATAATGATATTACTCTCTTAATATATTTAAAATTGATTTTTATAATTTTTAAATTTAAAATTTTAACTTTGAAATTTAAAACCTAAAATTTTAAAATTAAATTTTAAAATTTTAAATTTCAAACTTTAAATTTAAGATCAAATTTAAATTTGAAAAATATAAAATATAAAAATTTTAAATTAATTAGTAAATTTTAAAATATTAAAATTTAAATTTAAATTTTAAATTTTTAATTTATAATTATAAAATTTAATTTTTAAAAATAGCGTTTGGATAGTTAGATTGGAATAGTATGGATAAGGATAATTATAATTTTAACATAATAATTTTTTATCTAATAAATTAATACAAAATATTCATTATATAATGCTAAATAACCCTACATGTTATGGAATAAATTAATTATTAATTAATAATTTAATTAATCATAATTAATTTTATACATTACTTACTTAATAAATTAATAAATAAATTAGTTAATACCGATCAGATAGTTAAATTAGTCAAAAAAATTAATTAATTAATCAATATAAATATTGATTGATTATTGAATAAGTACATTAAATAATTAATTATTTAATTAGCAAATTAATTAAAATAATAAATTAATTACTCAAATAGTTAATTTAAATATTTATTAAAGTAATAAATTAAGTAGTTAATTATTTTTCTAGTTAATTAGCAAATAAATTAATACATAATACATTAATTAAATAATATTTTATTATTAATTTGGTAGAAGTATAAGTAAAGGAATTGTTGTTGTTCCACCATTTTGGTGGAACAACAATTCCACCCTCTTAACGGGTTATCCTAGGATAACCCGTTAAGAGGGGAATTGGCAAATTTTTTCTTGTTTGGGAAAAATGAGAGGAATAAGGTCCATATTCCCCTTATTCTTCTCTTTATCCTTGAACCAAACATGGCCTAACAGAATAAGTGTAGAATAGGATTATTTATACCCAAAATTTTGCGCAAAAATACCAGAATAGAAAATTCTGGTCAAAGCGGGTAATTCTAGCTATTCTAGAATTATCCGTTAATAATAGTTCTGCAGTACCCCTGGAATTGTGCGAACTTAGAATTTAATTCCAAGAGCAAGCACCGGAAATTTGCTCCTCGTGAGACGCGCCTCTCTGAAACGCAGCGTTGCCTCCCAAGCCTCCTCTTTACTCGCGCCTGTCTTACTTGGTGCAAATGTGCATCCAAATTAACTTGTGAATGTATCTATCTTCTATAAACTCTATTAATTCCCGTTTCTTTCTGCCACGTGTCCGATCTATCTTAATCCAGACTAATCCAATCCCACGTCAGCAGCCACTTCAAATTCCATTCGTTTTTTCGCCCCGCCTCTTCGATCGCTCCTTGGGAAATCGATCCCACCGTTTCGATTCCTGCCCCGCCTCCTCGAACCCTCCCCCACAACCGCCGCTTCCATCCCTCTCCGCCTCTTCAAGAGAAAGGAGAGTCTGAACGGCTCCTTCCTGGCATTTGGGGCGTCCGATGGGGGCCATCAGCGAGGAGCGGAGGTGCCGACGCGGACGAGCACGGCGCTGGGCGCGTGTGCTGGTGGCTCCCGGCCTTTCTCTCTCCGATCTCCCCACGCGGATCCGCCGGGATCCGCAGCGCGATCTTTGGCCTGTTTTGTCCCCTCCGTGCTGCCCCCCTCTCTCTCTCCGCGATCCGCCGTCCGATCTCCCTACCGGGATCCGCTGTCTCTCCGGACTCCAGTCGGGATTCGCGGCACGATCCTCGCCGGTGTCAGATCTGGCACCGGGCCCTCTCCCTGGCACCCTCTCCGACCTCCTCCTCGCGAGCCCCAATGCCCTCTCCCTGGTGCTCACGCCCTGTTCGATGAAATGTCGAGCTGATCATGAGGCTCTCCGCGGGCATCGAAAAGGTTTCTAATTTTTGTCTTATCGAGCCGAATCCTAATTTCTCATTTTTTATTTCTGCATCAAACTTTCCTGGTTCCTGAGGTGAGGACTTATTATCACCTGCTGCGCTTGCGTCTGGTGTTTTCACTCCATTCGTCGCCGAGCTCGGAAGTCCATTCATTGCAGGGCTCGGAAGTTGTCCCGAAGGTACTAGCGGCATTTGCACGGTGTGGGCCACGGGTTGGCTGGCAGGAGTTCCATCATCAATGTCATCACCGCCACAACAGAAGAACTTCAGACACATAGTGTAATCTCTCTCTCTCTCTCCCTCTACCCAAGTTAAGGGAGTTTTGAGGTTAGTATTATGATATTAAAGTGTTTAATTGTGGACAAGAAGGGGTGGCATGCACCATAATGCTTTGCATGGAATCTAATTCTGCGTTAGCTTCGTCCTACTATGCTGAGTTGAGGTTGGGTGTCCAGACTTGGCAAGTCTATTGCGTAGCGAAGAAGCAACAGTTTAGATGAAAAAGTTGCATAGAGGTATGTTGTTATTTAGTGCATATTTTTCTTTTGGTAATAAAAAAAAAAAAGAGATCATAGTTGACATGCGTCAACTAAAGCATACTTTGATTTGAGATGCCTCCTCTTAGTTGAATTAGTACTAAGAATTAGTGATGGTGCCTATATGCTTTTCAATTGACAAATTTGGATGTTCAATTAATGGTTATCGGTTTATAGATAATGGAGATGCTGATATATCTGGAATCTCCAATTCAACTAACAGCTCAAATCAAACCAAGTATAAGTCAAGGGGTGTTAATACAGAAGAATGGAAGTTAGGCGGTCATGTTCAAAATAACCTATATTTGATGGGTTCTGTTTTTAAAAAATAAATTTATGCTTCCTTTCTGCACTTTGCTCTATCTTTTATTCCTCTGCGGTGCATTTTGCTCGAGTTCGGCGATGATTACAAGGTAGAGGTGCTTCATAATTAGGGTTTTATTTGGTCATATAATTTGGATTTATGTTTGTCATTTTTGTCAATTAGGTTTTTTCTCAATTTTAAGATTTGAGATTCTGCTCTTATTTTTTGCTCTATTGTGCACTCTTTGATTATAGGGAATGCTTACTGGGACCCCCTCAGTCAAAGGCAATTTTGAACTGAACGCTTTAAGAACTTTTAGTTAGTTTAGTGAGTTAGATTGAAAATAATTGAATTAGTTGAACCCCTTAATGTCCGTTTTGAAATGAACCCCTCAATAGTTTAGTAAATTAGACTGAATTAGTTGAATGGTTTGAGATTATGTTTGTATCTCTAGATTGTATTTCATGCTTTAGCTTTTTTATTTCGGTTTTTTTTTTCTCTCATTTAAAGAATATTTGACAACATCACGTGTTGCATGAGGCCCTTATCCTTTCTCATAGCCATTGACAGCTTTTGTCTAAGCAAAAAAAAAAATCTTTCACCAAAATTTTCAAGAGCCTTTGCAATTTTTTAAATAACATGAATATTTGAGAATTACGAGATGAATTGTCCATAGAGGTTTTAAATTTTCCAGTGAGATAATTGTTAGTAAAATAATATCGAGTAAGATTCATGAGGAGTTGAAGACTCAAAAGAAACCAGAAACCTTTAAGAAGCTGCTGATGGAAAAATCTCTGCTTGAACAGAAGGTCCAAAGGCTTGAGAGAATGACAAATGAAGAGGTGTGACCTTTTGGTCATTTGTTTTCCACTTAAATTTGTTATGTACATCTTTTAGTTTTTTGTTTTTGTTTATTTATCTCACAACAGTGACTTTGCTTCATAAAATGCAGAAAAGTGCAATGGAAAAATTTTATGAGGAGAATTGGAAACTTAAAAAGTGCATAAAGCAGAACTGGAGCAGAAGTTGGAGAGCACCTCACAAGCCTTAACAGCAGCTGAATCTAGGCTTACGCTGAGAAATGCTGAACTAGATACATTGCAGAACAGTGTAAAAGAACTTGAAGAATTGGGAGAATTTAAAGCAATATGTGTTTAACTTTTCTAGATCTTACAAACGAACAGTCTTACTGTCATATTCATTTATAACTGATGTATGAAACTGACATTGTATAAAACTATGTGACATTGCTATAGAACATTGATAGGAAGAATGAGCAAATAGCTGCAATTTTACAGAAGCAAGGTGGTCAGTTGGCTGAATTAGAAGCACTCTACAGGGAAGAGCAAATTTTGTGAAAACAATACTATCCAATTTTTAGATTGCTTCTTATTTTTTTTTGCCTATTGTATGTAAGTTGATTGAGTTGCTTTATTTCTTTATTTAATTAGGAAGTTGTGCAATGTTAGGATGTGCTACTCTTTTTTCTTTTTCTTTTTTTTTTTGTGGAAAACTTATTTTTTATCATTATCTATCTTCGAGTCATTTTGCTACAGCAATATCTACCCGCCGCATCGCGCGGGTTAACTACACTAGTATTTTATTATTTTCGAAGAAAGAGCATCATAGTATATTCATGAACGGGTTACAAATTATAATTTGAAAAACTGCAACAATCAGTTTGATAAAATTGTTGCATAATTAGGGAAAGCTATTGTCAAATTTATAGTTTTAATTGTGTCGGTTAATATGAATCTAAGAACATCTCAATGCATTTACAAATGTAATTTTGACAAATAAATGTGCTTTGGCAATTAAAAATTGTAATTTATTGCACCATAACATAGAAATCACATTGTTTAATTTGTTAGAACCCATGAGCATAATAATCATATGTACAACAGCCATTAACAAGGACAATATTGGTATTTTTCTAAGTATCAATATATTTATTCCACTATTCTCCTTTATCATCGTAAAATTTATCAAACATAAAATTACTTATTCTTTGTAATCATTACATTTAGTACCAAACAAAAATACTATCTAATTCCTCAATATCCTAGAATACATCAGAATTTGAAGAATAAAATTTTTAATCCCTTTCCACAAAATTCCATTACCAAAGGCAGCCCTAAAATATAAAAATTTTTGGAACCTCGGTGTATACAGCAGGCGCATTCAACAGTTTTCCTAAAAACCCCACCCGTACCCGTACTCTCTTCGTCTATAAATGCATGCCTAAACCCCCATTTCTCCCCCGTCCCCAATCCAACGGCCGTAGAGCTCCGAGATCGCATCCATGGCGAATGCGACGCCCCTGACGACGCCGACGACGCCGCTCCTCTGCGGAGCCCCCAACGAGAGGAAGCCGACGACGACGACGACGAAGAAGAAGAAGAAGAAGTCCCTCCGCACCCACCTGCTCGCCCGCCAGCCTGCGCCCGTGCCTGCGCCGCTCGCGCCCCGCGCCTTCATCGGCGCGCTGCACCGCCCGCGCCTCGCACACTCCTGCGCCGGCTGGCCCTCGCGCGCCGCGCTCCCCGCGCCCGTGCCTCGCCCGCTCCCGCGCGAACGCCCGCGGTCGCTCCCCGCTCCCGCGCGAACGCCCGCGGTCGCTCCCTGCTCCCTTCGCCACCACGTCCACAAAAGCTGCAGATTCATATATTACTATAGACATATTTATTTATTTTTTTTTAGCTCCATCTTCTCCTTCACTCTTTTTTTATATTTTTTTTACATATTTTTAATGCAATGTGCAATCTGGGTGTGAACGATCACCTTCTCGCACCGCCCCCCTCCGATCGCCTCCTCCGAACTATTTATAGAGTTTTGGAGGAACTATTTATAGAAACTGACCAGTCCCCTCTAAATACCACGTGGATTTAAGACGTTCTCCTAACACCACGTGACTTGAACGTTCTCTCAAATTAGGTATGATTAGCACCAAATCAGGATTTATAGCATTATACTGGTCAGTTTCTTTCGTACCAAATTGAACTCTAGTGAGTCAAATTGCAATGTGAAAAGTCGCTCAGTGTTTTCCTATATATTAAAGTTAGTGGTTCGAAGTGCAGTAAGAGAAAAAATGGTGCGTTTTTTTACTCTAAACTGATTGACACAGATAGACAAGAAAAGTGGGTCTGCATCACCTGAGCCATCATTAAAGCCACATAAACTCCAGCAGTGAATGGATGTAAGGGAACCAAGTCACCTTCGGGCCGGCTTGCACGTACTTGCTCACCAACTTTCCACATCGGCGTCTGATCAATCTTGCCCATGGGAAAAGCGGGAAGCCCTTCCTTTTCCTATCACGTGGAAAGTTGAGAAAACAGAAAAATCTGTTATTTTCTACTAGAAAAACAAATAATAAAATCGCATATTGTACACAGCGAGCGAAAGAGCTTACATAAAACCGGCGACCAGCTAAGACAACACTGCGAATTTCGCTTCCAGTAGCAACATCTTCGTAACACTCATACAGTATATCCATGCAAGGATAATAGGATGCACTGTAAGCAATATCAAATTCCTTTTTCCCCTCATCCGACAAGGCATTGTACACAGGGAGCATGTCCTAATATCAATAACGTACTTCAAGTAAGTGAAGTTCACAGTGTGAAACAACCGTTGTACTCTAAAAGCTTAAGCTATTAGAGAACGGTGTTTAAACATTTTTATATTCAACAAACACAGGACATAATATAAGAATCACATCTTGGTTTACCTTTGTCGAAATAGTGTTTGATATAATTCCGATGATGCACTCCACAGTGTTTTTGTAAGCCAGCTCTTCGCTCATTCCATTCTCAGTGTACCGTCTGAACAAAGCCCCCACAATTCCATGAACAGCACCAGGTAAAATACCTAAATGAAATGAAAAGTTTAGCAAAGGACTGCAAAATTACATAGCAAAAAAATTAAAATACGCTGCTAGGCTCACCCCGCTCCCCAAAGATGTCACTCTTGTACTCCTGCTCTAAAGTAGTAGCAAATGTAAAGGGAGATCCTAGAGCAACTGACCATCCTAGGGCAACATCTGTTGCCCTGCCATCAACATCCTGTGCATAAAGAACAAATGATTTAGCAACACCGCAAAAATTTACTCTATGAGAAGACAATTGAACTTCTGAACAGGCGCAAAAAGAAAAAAATAAAAGAAAGCACAACTGCCCTAAATACAGGTTTTTCTGAAGGTAGGTCCATGAACTTTACAACATTTAATATTTACCCCTGAAAAGCCATGCTGTTTCGATTACACAAAATTTTGTCACATTACGCCTCTTTCTCAATTAGTTAAAGCAAAAATACCTGGAGAACGGCGAAACTGGAATTGATCCCAACACCATTAATCTCTTTACCCTGAACGTAGAGCCTCCTAACTGATGGGTCCATTCCCTTAGGGCACACTGCAATCACGCTGATGTTTTTGGGGAAATCGAGGCCAAGGGACTGCAGATGCCCTAAAAGAAATCCATGTGAAAGACCCAGGATGCTGTTTGGTTTCATGTGAGAGAATATTTTTTCGTGGTTGTCCGCCTAAAAAAAGCATAAAAAATGTCAAAATTACAAATCGAAGTAACAGGCTGCAAGTACTGTCTTACACCGAAAAAAATAAAGGCACATGGTTAAGATTCTTAAAACTCCAGTTAATCAAAATATTAAGCTGAGATTTAATTTATGGTATTATCTTAGTTTGAAGGTGAAAAAAATTTTCTGCCACCATACTCAAGAAACAAAGGATCTCAGCAGTTTCATCTTTATATCTAGTAAAAATGGAATAACTAGAACACTATTTCATGCCTAAGAAGGGCAGAAAAATCATAAGTACAACAAGATAAAAATATATAGGAGTTCCAACCTGTGCAGCATCTGATATCAACAACAGTAAAAGATCGCTGCCAGAAACTGTCTCCCAGATATCACCTAACGTTCCATTTTCTTCAGTGAATCCAGCAGCACGTGCTTCATCAAAAGACCGAGAACCTTTCCTAAGACCAATCTGTACACAAACATTAGAAAGTAAGTTTACTATGATATTTCGGGAAACAAAGCAAGGCAAAGATTTAGTATGAAATAAATGTACAATTGGAACACTAGTAAATGGGAAGTAGTAAGACGTCTATCTAGTTATGAAAAAACCAATAACAGATGAAGAACATAAAATGCTATTCCCGTAAAGCACTTGCAACCAGATTGCTCTGTGACGATTGAGTGAAGTCCTATTACCCAAAGCTGATACCAGCTTATAAGTCATAAATCATTAGAAGTGGTGATGTAGAAGCCAAACCTTCACCACAATATCAGGCTTTGCTTCGGCCAGTGAATCCCTCAAGTTCTGTACTTGAGCAGGACCCTACAGAAGCAAACAAAGGGAAACTTTTGAATCATATTATTGACCAGTTGTATAGCGTAATCACTCGTGCTAATATACCCAAGATAATTGCCATGCTAATTTACAACAATATAGCAAAAGGTAACTTAAAAAATGAAAAGAAATACAATGCAGAGAAATTTGACTCGTATTATACTCTCAGGATTTCAAGAGATATGTATGCAGTTGTACGTCAGTTATGATACAAAATTTCATAGTAGATCAAAGGGCTCCAATCTTATGGACTATCAGCTGCTATATTCAAAGCCTTAAAAAAGACACATTTATGGCATAAAACACAGCAGGCAGTTGCATGCATGAGTATTTACCTTTTTTCTTTCCACTTGCTTTCTATTATATTCACTCTTTCAATAAAAGTAAGAGGATTGCTTTATGTTCATCAAGTACCCTCCTCAAATCAGCAGAGCATCAGAAGCACCAAGCACTTGCATAAACACTAAAAACCTTTGCTTTCCCCTTAACTTCTCTACTCTGAGAAGCCTTTGCTTTCCCCTTAACCTTTGCTTTCCCCTTAACTTCTCTACTCTGAGAAGCAGCAGCTATGCATTTGGCAAATGAAAAAGCCCAGTGCTTTTGCTGTTGCAAGAAGCTGAAATGAGCATCTCGGCTACAAAAGCAGAAGCTCAAATATGGAGCTTCTAAAACTTCACTATCAATGCTGTTAGTGCTTCTTCGAACAGCGATTTTGCAGAAGCACCAGCAAAGTGAAGCAGGCCCTTACTTCCCAGCACAAACTAACTCACTAAATCGTTAATGGAGAAAATGAAAAGCTTCTTAACTAATTTACTAAAATACTGAGGAAAACAAAGAGAAAATAGCAAAAGGACGGATCTTTCACCTGGGAGCCCCATTCAATTACACCAATCTGCTTAATCCCCTTGAACGCGTCGGGTAATAGGTGGAATAGATCCCTCCCGCCTCTCACGATGTACTAATAACCCATAAAATGATCCCAAAAAAAAAAACATAAAAAACAATAGAAACTGCATAAAACTCCAAAAAACCAAAAAGCGCATCAAATCAAGCGAGGGGGAGAAGATAAACCTCGTCATGCCCCGCAAGGGAGATCTTCTCCTTCTTGAACACCGAGGTCTCGAAATCGAGCGAGGGCAACGGCTTGGCGACGTAGGGTGCGGAGACCATCCGAGCTCCGGCGGCGCCGCATCCCCGGCGAGTCGCCGGGGACGGAGCATTCGTGGAGGTCCGGGAGAGGGGGAGGCGCAGGGATTTTGCGGAGGAGGAGGATCGGAAGCCGAGGGCTAAGGTTTTGAGGGCGGGGTTTAGGGTGTTGGAGCGGTGGGAGGGGATGGAGAGGGAGGTTGCGAAGGAGGATGCGGCGGCGGTCGCCATTGGTTTGTGATGAGTGGAGAGAGAGAGAGAGAGAGGTGGTTAAGTAAAAAAGCTGTTATATATAAGTTCGAGCGGTGACGAGATTTGGATTTTTGTATCTAACAGGGAACAGCCGTGCAATGAGATCACAACCGTTGATTCGCTTGATCGGTCGTCTCCCGAGTGCGAGTCACCTCTAACAACGGTTGAGGGGGCCGAAACGGCGAGCCAGGAACGTATAAAAAATCAGTTTCAGATTTTGAGGATTTGTCCGTGGACCTGGTTCACCACGTCATCTGTGGACCGCACATTTTAGTCCCCACCTGTTTCATATTTTTTTATTTTTAATCTTTATCTAAAATTACAATTGTTTAAATTAGAAAAAGTTTGGCTCACATTGATTTCTCCTAACACCCTATACAAACTCTAGCTCTAATAAAAATTTTATGTTGATACTCAACAATAGTTTTAATGTGAAATTCATTTACAAAGATAAAGTATAAAATATTATATAAAAAAATTTTGTAAGTGACTAGATGAATTAATCTACACACAATTTTATTTGCCCATCTCTATAAATATATATATATTGTATATACTGTATCTATAAACCTTTATAATATAAGCCACAATATCATAATCTAGCTCATTCGGATATATTTTATAATATTTAAAATATTGTAAAGTTAGATATGAATTTTTTATTAATTAAATAATTATTTTTTTTTACTGTAATATTTAAGACAATTCGGTGACTTAGTAATAAATTTTCAATTTGTTTTTATTACAGGCTTTTGATTCGTAGATGATATCTTTCACCCATGTTGAATTTTGATTTTTATTTATTTAAGTATTTAAGTATTAATCATATAAAAAAAATAAAAAAGGTGCGCGGATACACAAGGTGCAGAGAACAATTCTCACTAATTTTTTAGCCCCCGTTTGTCCGGGGTTAAGAAAAAACTAGTTATTCCAGAAATAGTGTTAAGTTTGGGTTAAGGTGGGGTTAAAGTATTTTTGTGTTTGGTTGGGAGTTGGAGTTAGTCGAGAATAGTGAAAAATAGTGTTTGGTTGAAGTAGGTGGGATAAGAAGGATATTATGAATAAAAAAATAGTGTTTGGTTGGGGTTTGGTGGGATAACTTTTTGAGATTGGGTTTGCCCTCTTTTTGGTAGTGTTTGGAAATAAAATGGGGGTTAAGGGGTTATTCCACCCCTTAACCCGGGTTAGCAGGTTATCGGGTAAATATGTACCCGACCCAATAGCTTATTCCAGAGCCGAGCGCTTTTCTTTCTCTCTCTAAGCTAGTTGCTTACTCTCTCTAAGATTAGGGTTCGGAGGA
Organism: Aechmea fasciata; assembly: GCA_025177825.1. Taxonomy (NCBI): domain Eukaryota; kingdom Viridiplantae; phylum Streptophyta; class Magnoliopsida; order Poales; family Bromeliaceae; genus Aechmea; species Aechmea fasciata. The sequence continues at coordinate 6,510,416 of CM045928.1, read as the reverse complement.
GCGTTTCCCCTCTACTCCGTGCAATCTCTCGAGAGGTAACAACCCTTCTTCTCCGATCTACATTGTTTCCCTTCGAATTCTCGCTAGGGTTTTCGATCTTATGCCCCCTTTTGTACTCGTAATTTATTTTTTCGATCCAATCGTGGTATTTTTGTAGCGATTTCGAGATCTATTCACTACCCCCAAATTCCCGAATTGGGAATTAGAGGTTGAAAAAAAATAAGCGAATCTTTTGATTCGTGCGAAGAGCATGAATTGATATAATGATCTAATCGTTCTATGTATGATGTGAGAAAATATTTGCTTCTTTGTATGTAGATTTGCTCATTATCCTACTATAAAATAAAATGATGACATTGTGAGGGATCAAGATATGATTTTTTGAAGTTTTCCAACTTCGATTGATTTTCAATGCATAGGTAGTATGTTATATTCGTTTTTATTGTTGCACATTGTTGTATTTTGCTGTTTCAGAATGAAAAACAAAGAAGTAATTATTTGGTATATGATGCTATGCTGCATGATTATATTCTTGTGTGATATCATAGATCTAGAATTTTTTTACTATTTGTCACTAATATAATTAATAAACAGCTGTAGCGATGCCGACTCATAAAATAGAGACCGGTCATCAGGATGTGGTCCACGACGTGTCGATGGACTACTACGGCAAGCGCCTAGCTACTGCCTCGTCCGATTCGACCATTAAGATCGTCGGCGTGAGCGGCTCCTCCCACCAGCATCTGGCAACCCTGACCGGCCACCAGGGACCGGTGTGGCAGGTTGCATGGCCACACCCGAAGTTCGGGTCCATGCTCGCATCCTGCGGCTACGACGGAAATGTTATTCTATGGAAGGAAGGAGCTAAACCCGATGAGTGGGTTCAGGCTCATGTTTTCTCCGAGCACAAGTCCTCGGTCAATTCCATTGCATGGGCGCCTCACGAACTTGGGCTCTGCTAGGCTTGCGGGTCTTCTGATGGGAACATATCTGTTTTCACCGCGAGAAGTGATGGGGGTTGGGACACTGCACGAATCGATCAGGCGCATCCAGTTGGGGTCACCTCTGTGTCGTGGGCCCCATCGATGGCGCCTGGTTCGCTTGGGTCGGGTTTGATCGATCCAGTTAGTAAGCTAGCGTCCGGCGGGTGCGATAACACGGTCAAGATATGGAAGCTTTACAACGGGAGTTGGAAGATGGATTGCTTTCCCGCGCTTCAGATGCACTCAGATTGGGTAAGAGACGTGGCTTGGGCTCCGAATTTGGGTCTCCCTAAAACAACCATTGCAAGTGCTTCACAGGACGGGACGGTAGTCATATGGACGGTCGCAAAGGAAGGGGATCAGTGGGAAGGTAAAGTCTTGAATGATTTCAAGACTCCCGTTTGGAGGGTTTCGTGGTCGTTAACAGGTAATATATTGGCTGTGGCTGATGGGAACAACAATGTGACATTGTGGAAAGAAGCTGTCGATGCGGAGTGGCAACAGGTGACAACAGTCGATCCATAGAATGTTCGAGTTTTTACTTTTACTGCTATTTTGATGGTCTGTTGTTACATTTGAGTGATTAGTCAGGTGTATTGAACTTAATTTGCATGATTTACATATGGAAGATATTTGGTTCTTTCGTGACTGTAACTTTTACTTACATTGCCTCTTTTTTCTGCAACAATGATTAAATGTTTCTCGTACTTGGTGTGTAAATGTGTTTGGCTATTTTCTTTTTATGTCATTATTTTTCGAATGCTGTAGTTGGTTGTCTATGGCCATTGTTTATGTCTAACTATTCCTGATTCTCTATTTCTACTTGCAGTAACCTAAATACATTTCATTCAAGCATCCTCCTTTTCCTTCTCATGAACTGAACTCTTCGATTGAAAATGAAAATTATATTGTGTTAAATTTGATCATTGATCCCAGGATGCATGTATACAACTTTGGTGCTGATGTGGGTCTGTATGAGTGTGTAAATGAATAATCACTGTTAAGCCATATATTACTCTGATCAAGTAAATGTTGGAAATTAAATATATTCCTTGGCAGTAACATTCCTAGAATAAAAATTTGCAACCAACTTCGAAGTTGACAAAGATTATTTGAATATTATCATTATGTAACTCAGTTTGCACTGGTGCATCGAAATTTTCTGCACGCTACCCTATATTTTTTGAAAATTGCAGCTAAAACAACCTCACTCCAACCCATCTTAAGTTTTTAAGTTTTAACTCAATCATCTGAAAAATGAAAGATAAAACAGTGGAACTAAATATAGCCACATCAACACAACAAATCAATACTGATACACCTTATCAAGGATACAATATTTCATTTAAGATGAATACCATCTCCAATTAAATTAACAAAGAGACCTGTTAATCAGACTTTTCACAACCAACATTTGTTAAATTGAAGAGCAACTAAGCTTTGATCTTTTTCGAAATTGAGAGAGATGAGTTCTCCTCCAAGGGAATGCTAGAAGATGCAAGTACAGGAATGCGCTCTGAAGCGAGCTTTGCTTTTACGATCTTCGCAGCTCGAATTTGATCGGCAAGCGAAACTCTTGCTCGCGGTTTCTCAGACTTGATAATCTCTACGTCCTGCTCGTCGATCACCGGCTTAGGGTTTACTGCCACTTTCTTCTTAGAACTGATCGACTTCTCCAGTTGCTTTTTGCGGTGGTGGAACTTTTAGCCGTGAATAGACAAACATCAGAGAGAAATTTCATCAAAAGGAAAAATCAGATATAATAAAAAAATAAAAAATTAAGAGACTATAGGAGTCTCATCGGTAGGTGAATTACATCATGCTATCTATTTGACTAGGAAATGTTTGGCGTAAAATATCTACACATATGAATAAACAGTAGCATTTCGAAACAGAAAAATGCATACGAGGAGATATCCAATCGTACATATGTGAATTCGAGAACGCATAAAATGACTTCGATATATAGAAATTGTTTCACCGGCTAGCTTATAACAATCACAAACAGGAACATTATCTTTATTGAAGGTGCAAAGATAAGCAAACTGGCAATTACCTTGCTAAGCCGCGCCTTAAGCTTTAAACTCTTTCTTAGGGCGATGTTCTTTCTCTGTCCCTCTGATTTTTTCTGCGGCAATGCCTCCACAACTTTAGCATTTGCATTGTCTTCTTTATCATCCATCTGATCAGCGAGCCTTGCAGCTTTTTCAGCTCTAACCCTCGCAACAATCTCTGCTCTTAGCTTTGCAATCTGCTTTGCACTTCCTTTATCAGCTTTCCATTGAAGTTGTTGAGATACCGAGTCGGCCTTAATTTTACGAAAGCTGTCCCAATCCAATTGCCGTTGGCCGTGACCACCTTCTTTTGCTGCTTCTGCAATACTTCTCTGCCACATCAGATAGCAAGTCTCTTGCAACATCCTGTGCTTCAGGCGCTCTTCCCAAATACTTCTTAAGGCAGAACTTATCTTTGCCTTACTTCGATCACTGCAAAAATATTTTGATTAATTCCTCACTTAGATGAGCAACACGAGATTGGCGTGCATCTACATAATCTCCACGAATCAGAAACCAACTCATAATACATTTGAGGCTAAAATGCAGGAAACACCTTAGAGATATTCGTGATTTCCACTTTGCCGCCCTGGAATACTAAAAAACTATGTATTACCTCCTCAAACTAAACCTTCTCATCAATTTACCTATATTTATATATCACTTTACTCCTTAGGATCACAGAGTATAGGGCCAATGCGAAAGTCACGATAATTGCAAGGGGATTTCCTTCATTTTACCCAAGTTTTTACCTGTGAGAGTGAGGGGATCCAAACATCTTCTTCCTAACCTGAAATGAGAGGGAAACAAAAAAAAAAAAAAAAAAAAAAATCATCGCGAACTCGGAAAAGACGAAATCAGTAGTACATAACAGAGCTTGAAGAAATAGAAAGTATGCAATGGTTTCTTACATGACGTCACCTTGGGGTTACTCAAGGCTTCTCTAGTTCTTCGCTTGATGCGCTCTCGAGTCTCTACTTTATTCAACAAATAACATAAGTACTGTAAAAAAGGTCAACCTCAGACTTAAATCGCAAAAAAGCAAGCAAGATCATACCTTCACTGTGTTTCCGCCCTTTGTTCCACGGAACCTTGCCTTTGTTCGCTCTTCCAATTTTACGCCTCCTCTCTATTTCCTTCTTCGACATACCGATACTCGTTTTTGCCGAATGGCCCGAATCACAACCACTATCAACTACATAGCAAGAACGAGAACCGTTTTCTACATCAAGTGATAGATCTCGCTGGTCTTCTTGTGCTTGCATAACCGGCTCCGATGTTGCACTCAACAAGCTATTACTAGTATAAAGTAACTTGTCGTCCGCTCTACGTTCCAACTCGCCTCCAATATACTCTCTTATTAAGGAGGAACAAGTGAGAGTAGGCGCTCGAAATGCATTCGTCGGATAAAGTATTCGAAACTTTTTCGGCACCATCCCTCGTTCGCAGCGTACACAATGCTCGGCGTACGTGAGAGTGGGTCCGAAAGAAGCATTAGCGGCATGATAGATAGACGGAGAACGCATGAATGTCCTGCGCTGCAAAAGTTTCACTGCAAAGAATCAAAATCGGTATGATCCTTCCACTAGCAGAAGCAATGTACATGTCAGGTTTTATTGTTCGTGAAGTTAATTCGGTTCAAACGAGATCGGTATCCCATCATTCGACGTGTCGATCTAGACCGATTTTAAGGTTCCGGTTTAGGCGCAAATCATACTGATAGGTTTATTAATCACCGAAAACAAAAGAGATGCAGGAATCGAAGTTAAAAGTTTTGGATAATTTGATCAGTCTGACGGAAATCTGTCAGATTATTATATCTGTTAAACAGGCATCTCATCTGTTTAACTCTCCTTTATAATTTATCATACGTGATTTAGCCTAGATTTTATTTTTACTTTTGCTGAAAAATAAGTTGAACTGTAACTTTTTGAGCCATACAGGTTACAAAGTGAAAATGCGCGAAACCGCAGGTTCCTGAAGCCATTTCAGCTTCCACACTCGCAGTTTTCGCATAACAAGTTACTGCGATTAGCGCAATGCCTGAAGATTCGAAATCGGGACCCGTTTTTCGTGGACTGAGTTTCAAAAATTCAAACCTCTGGCGACGAAATTGAAAATTATATAAGTGGGGAAACTACAAAATCAAGTGACTACATTAAAAAGAACCTAAAATGGAGAGTAACTATGCAAAGAAGATCAGAAATAGAATAGGAGAGATAGAGAGAATAACTTACAAATAATAGAAGAAGAAGATGCCACAAGAGAGAGAGAGAGAGAGATTACGTTTGGCTAGTATTTGGGGGTAGTGGGAATGGTCGAAGTGGGGGGGAGAGATGAAGAGCAGATGAGTGATGTTCTCTTGTTCCGCGGGAGCAAGTTAAGATGCTCGCGTCCCCATAAAAAAAAAAATAAAAAAAAAAAAACTTCAAATACCACCTCTATAGTTTTCTACTTTTTTTTACTTTAGTACCCTGTGGTTCAAAGTGTCAATTTGTCCCCTATGGTTTAATTTTTTTCTTTTTATTATCAATTTTATTATTTTTTTTAAATCAGTAACAAAATTAAAATTAATGGGTACTAAAGTGAATATTCGATAAAATACTATTTATGTGAGGCCTCCGTATTCCTAACAGCACACAAGACCTACTCTATATATATATATATATATATATATATTAGTATTGTAGTGCCCAACATGTAAAGCTTCACTACGATAAAATACTATTTATGTGAATAGTATTTGGTATCAAATTTTAAATTTTTTGATTTGAGGGATAATAGGTACTATTTACGTTTAAAATGAGATTAGTTTAGATATAACCAAAAAAAAAAAAAAATACTGTGGCTCGGATGACAGCGGTCCGATTCGGAGTGGATTTTTGAAAATCCGAACATGAACCCGACTCCACATCCGAATTTGAACCTAAATCCGACGGATATTAAAAATTTATATTCAAACCCGAACCCGACCAAAAATCCAGAATCAAAATTAGAGCCTGAATCAGAAAATCCTAATCTGAAATAATTATTTCATTTTTAATATTTTTAAAATATATTACATTAAATTTAAAATTTTAAATTACAAATACAAATACGACATCAAATATTTGTATACATATTGTATATAATATAAAATAAATTCGATTTCCGTAGGGGCAAGATTAAGTTCGGGTCAGCTACAATCAAAATATAAAAAAATCTATATTTGAATTCAAATTCGTCGTATTTTTGTTTTTGATATTCATATACGAAACTATATTCATTTAATATCGGATAAATTCACTCGATCAGTTCGGATTCGCGTTCGAGTCCGAATTCGGACAAAAACTTTCGAATATGGATATCCATTAACATCTCTTGGCTCGATCTCCATATAAAATTGCCACATGATGGAAAACCTTTTCCATCGCGGCGCGCACTCATCCTTGAGGAGAGAGCACAAAATTGAGTCCCACTACTACTATGCATGCATATGCATAAAATACATATTCAAACAAGAGTGTGTCACTCTAACTAACACATGATGCATAAACAATTAAACTCCATTTGATATATATATATATATATATATATATATATATATATATATATATATATATATATATATATATATATAGATAGATAAACCTAACAAGAGCATATACATGTCCATTTGATCCCTCTTCTCAATTTTCCACTGAATCATGGGAGGAGAGGAAGAGAAGAGAAAAGAAGTCGACGGCGCGGCGGTGAAGAGGATTGTGAAGCAGCTGAACTTCGGGGGGTCGGAGGAGGAGAGAGTGGCGGCGGCCTCGGAGGTCGGGAGGCTGGCGAGGGCCGACGGTCGCACGAAGAGGCTTCTGGCGGAGCTCGGAGTTGTGCCGACGCTTGTTCGCATGATATTCGATTCTCGCGATCTGCGTAGCAGGATTTCGGCGGCCGAGGCTTTGATCGAGCTCGGTAGAGGTACCTTCAAGTGAGTAATAAGCCACCCAATTCCATTCTAGCTCCTCTTCTTCTTTTTTTTTTTTTTTCTATCCATATAAAATCCATTTGGATTTGATTATCTCTTTGATTAATGATTAGTTAGGTGTTAATATATTATTTATATATGTAGACATATTTATATATGTTTTCCTAGATGATTATTCATATACTATTTAGCATTCAAATTCTTTATCTAAACTTCCTCTCTCCATAAACTTAATTAACAATATAAGATGGTTTTTTATTATTATTAATTCCACTAGCTAACAATTTGTTGTTTCTTATATATGAGGAGAAAAAAGGATCTAAAGAGTTTCTAATTAACTAATAAATAACTCATGTAGTTCATTTCATATATGTTAATTCCCAGGGGAAAATACTTGTTATTGAACTTCTTATTCAATAATTTTTGTATTTTTATTTTTATTTATCACTTTATTTTGAATTATAATTTTTTATTAGTTTTGCTTATTACTAAAGCTAAGGGTAGCTTAGAATGTACCCCAAGATTTGTAAAGGTTTTAGTTTCAAATACGACATTAGCTAGAAGCCTAGAATTAATGTAAGTATAAATTAATAATAATAAAAAAAACTAATGCATCAATCTACTTTTTGGTACATTCAAAAATAGAGAGAACATTATTCTTAATAATTAAGCATTAATTTATAGACCTTATACCAATAATTTGCTATATCTTTCGAGGTTACCAACTAAACAAAAATGCTATTATACAAGCACCAAAACAGATTAGAATCATATTACAAATTATTAAATCTAACTCATTAATTATATTTTAATGTATATTTTTAAGATGCCTAAAATGGTAGAGACAAAATGATATCCAAGTTGAAGAGAACTTTGACTTTTGCTCTAAATTACAAAATCGTTAGGCATGGCTCAGGAACCAACAAAATTTTGACCACAAATTTATCAACGCTTCTCCTTAATTATTTCAACTTTGTTCGTTAGTATTAGGTATATATATAGAACATGACACTGTTGTTGGCTTAAAGATCCTCGCTTCATGTGGCGAGGCAATGTACGTATTTAATCGCGTGGTGGGTTGAGTCATGTTCGAAGTGGCGTGGTAGGGTGGGCGAGTCACAATCGTACCCGTGACGCAAGCTTTGTTACGCTTTAAGTGAATTGGTTGCGTATTTTTAATAGCTTGAGCTTTTGGGATTAATGGTTAGCGCCAACGATCCGACAAGTGGTATCAGAGCCAGAGGTCATGGGTTCGATTCCCGCATGCTGCAAATGTGTGCAGATGCTGGAGGGGGGATTGGGGGATTGTTGGCTTAAATGGGCGACATCGCCAGTGGAGGCCAGATCGTAATCGTATTTGAAGTCGTGTTGAAATTGCGGTAGCGTGGTTCATGTTAGCGTGAGAGTCAAATGGGGAGTCGAAACATTGTACGAGTCAATAAGTGAATTAGTTGCGTATTTTTAACAGCTCGAGCTTTTGGGATTAATGGTTAGCGCCAACGATCCGACAGACACGACACATTGCATCTTTTACCCAACAATTGAATCATTGTTAACAAAAAAAAAATAAAATAAACAAAAGAGTACACAAATTGGTTAATTAATAATTCATTGCTTAGCCTACAATTAATAAGATTAATTGTATGGTTGAGGAAAATCCATTTGTTAATTACTTGGGCAATGTTTGGCCACTCGAAACTTTTTAATAAATCTAAAAAAAAAATAATTAGAAAACATATTTTTTGTGAAAATCTAAATCGATCGAAAATACTTTTTCGGCCAAACTGAAATTATCCCTTGACTAATTAGTGAAAATATTAGGCAAATTAAGGCTTTAAATTTTTGGCACGTGTAGGGCGTACATATTTATATCTTGATATATGAAATTAATTAAGAATGTACTATTTATTTACTATAAATTTTCTTTTGGGAATCATAAATACAAATAATTAAAATCATAGGGGTTACTGTATGTACTGTATGTTTCTAATAATATTTATGTATATAGAATATGGCTATTATATTCTGACGAGACTTACGGCTATAGAGTCGTTCGTACTTATAAATTTTTTTCGATGATAAATCTTTTGAATCGATGATCTATATCGTTAAATATAATTTAGAGCATTTGAAATTTTAACAAATTAAATTTCATGGTTTTTTTTGAAATGATAATAATATCCATCAAAAGGATTATAAAATGAACAGTCAAAATCAAATGATCTCCTAAAATTAGAAGATGATCAGAATCTTTAATTTAAAATCAAAATTATTGATCTTTATATAAATAGTGAATATAATTTTTTATAAAAAATTCAACCGGTTTTGATTTTATTATATCATTAAACTAGCAACTATATATCTATACCGACGGTTAAAATTTGTCAACTTTGAGATATTTTGATTGTAAAGTAAATGATGTCGAGAAATTATGAAATTTAGTTTTTAAAAATTTTAGATGTTCTAAATAATGTTTAACGATATGAATCATTCGTTCAAGAGTTCTATTATCGAAAACGACTTATGAGCATTATACTCATGAAAGTGTAATAGTTAGACACACTCTCTCTCTCTCTCTCTCTCTCTCTCTCTATATATACTAGTTAAGGGGCCGCGCTTCGCGGCGGGAAGACAATACAATAATAAATTAATATGCAAAATTTAAAAATTAGGGACAAAAATAAAAAAAGAGTGAAAAGATTGAGACCCAATGTGATGTGATTTCCACAATCCACAAAATAAGAAAGGATTTTTTTTAGATTCCAATTAGTATATTTATATTAATTAATATTATAAATTATATTAATTAATATTATAAATTATAAATAAATAAATATAAATAAAGTGAGAAATTTTTTTTTAAAAAAGTGTAAAGTGTGTGAGAGAGAGTTAGAAAAATAAAGTAAGAAAATATTTTTTTAAAAAATAAAATGTGTGAGAGAGAGTAAGAGAGAAATAACACACAAAAAAAAGAAAAAATTTTTGGGATTCACATGGCCCCCCAAATTCGGGGAGGGCTCCACGTATACTATTTCAAACTCTCCATTCATGTATTTTACTGATTACTGATTACTGATTACTGATTACTGATACTGATTACTGATTTACTGATTTACTGATTACTGATTACTGATTACTGATTACGGGTAAGTAGATCTATGTTTCTAATAACAATGAGTTTAATGTGCTTTTCTTCAGAACCAAGGTGCTTATGGTAGAAGCAGGTCTCCTAACAAAATTGCCCCAGCTTATGCCTAACAAGGACTTCTCAAGAAGCCAAGAGCTTTTCCTCCTCCTCTCCTCCATCTCCTCCCTAGCGAAAACCGATTTCGACCTCAACACCTCTCACATTCTCCCCCTCGTATTCGAAACTCTCAGCGCGAACGACGCATCGGAGAACACGAAGTCGGCGTGCTTAGCCACCCTATACAACCTCTCAACAAAGCTAGATAACTTCAAAAGCATTGTATCCAATGACACAATACATGCATTACTAACCTTATCATTGGATAGGAGGACCTCAGAGGGGGCTCTCTCGATTCTAAGCAACTTGGTAGTGAGCCCCGCGGCGAAGAGACGCATCGCAGACCACTCCGCGGTCCCGAAAGCGTTCGTGGAGATCATGTCGTGGGACGATAAGCCCAAGTGTCGAGAGCTCGCGGTGTATCTAATGATGGTTGTGGCCCAAAACGGATGTAAAATGTACAGGGAGAAGTTGGTTGAGCACGGGGCGGTGGAAGTGCTTCTGGAGATGGCGTTGCTGGGGAGCGACATCGCGCGGAGAAGGGCGATGAAGATACTGCAGTGGATCAAAAATGAAGGGGAAGTGAGGATGAGAGTGCATTCGGGGCCGCGAGTCGAGAGGGTGTCTCTGTTTGATGGTTGCAGTAGTGGAGATAGAGAGGAGGAGCAATGTAGAAGAGCCATTGGAGAGATGGTTAAGGAGAGCCTTAAGAGGAACATGGCATCCATTTTGAGAAAGGCCACTGCAACAGAGGGTTTTTCTAATGTTAAGGGTTTGTGCACTAGCTCTAGCTCTAAGAGCTTGCCTTACTAGTACTCTTTTTAAACATCCACTCTTGTGTTGTACCTTGGCATTACATAATAATATATATTACTTTGGTGGCTGAGGTTGCAAAGGAAAAAATTATTAAAATGGGAAATGTTACATGTATGAAAATATTTTGTATATAACATTCGCAAAATCCTTACCGACCGTCTCTGCAGCACCATTTGTCTCTGACAGTGAGCTTGTACTTCAGACCCACGTTCGAATCAGGTGATTCACATAGTAAGTTTATTTCTAAATGAAATAAACGAAGCGGATAGCGTCTATCTATTCCTCAAAAAAAAAAAAAAAAAAAAAAAATGAAAATTCTTAAGTAATGACATCAGAAAAGAGTGCACTGACAAACTACGCGCGATGTAGGCTCCGGTTAAGCCTACAAGGCCTAATATGATGAGACTCGCAGTTAAGCCTTCTCGGGCCAATTCCCAGCGCAAGATGGGCCCAGGAGAGACGAATCCAAATGGGCCTTTCGCTCATGATCACCTGTGCATTAAGGCTTAATGTGGCCCGTGAACAAAATTGGGCGCATCTACATAACACGTTAAGGCCCATCAGTTATATATATCCAATATATTGCTGCGCCACTCCAACGCCACTCCTTTCTCCCCGACCCCGACCCCGACCACCTCATCCTCCTCCCCTCGGGTTTAGGGTTAGGGTTTTTTTTTTTCTTTTGGTTTCCCTCCTCCTCTTGCGACTTCCTTAACACGCGGCCATGGATCCAGCCACCAAGAAGCGCAAGCCTGACGAGAACGGGGCGGCGGCGGCGGTGGCGGCGCTGACCCACGAGGATGTACTCAAGTTGGTCGAGCCCTTCTCCCGCGAGCAGCTCGCGGAGATCGTGGCCGGCGCGGCGTGCCGCGACGCGGCGGCGCTCGACGCCGTGCGCGCCGTGGCGGACCGCGACCTCGCCCAGCGCAAGCTCTTCATCCGCGGCCTCGGGTGGGAGACCACCACCGAGACCCTCCGCTCCTCTTCTCGCCTTCGGCGAGCTCGAAGAGGCCGTGGTCATCGTCGACAAGAACACGGGCAAGAGCAAGGGCTACGGCTTCATCACCTTCCGCCACGCCGACGGCGCCCTCCTCGCCCTCAAGGAGCCCTCCAAGAAGATCGACGGCCGCATGGCCGTCACCCAACTCGCCTCCGCCGGCGCCGGTGGCGCGGCGGGCTCCGTCGCCGCCGCCGCCGCCCCCTCCGCCGACGTGTCGCTCCGCAAGATCTACGTGGGCAACGTCCCCGCCGAGATGCCCTCCGAGCGCCTCCTCACGCAGTTCGCCTCCTACGGGGAGATCGAGGAGGGGCCGCTAGGGTTCGATAAGCAGACCGGGAAGTTCCGCGGTTTCGCTCTCTTCGTCTACAAGACGGTCGAGGCGGCGCAGGCGGCGCTCATCGAGCCCACCAAGACCATCGATGGCCATGTGCTTGTGTGCAAGCTCGCGATCGAGGGGAAAAAGGGGAAGCAGGGGGCTCCCGGTCCCGCTCCGCCACCCGGATTACCGGGGCAGCAGATGGGAATGCAGTCGACCGTGCCGAATTCCATGCCAAGCCAATACGGCGGTTTCCTCCATCAATCCTTGCCTTCATCCATGGGAGGGGCCAATCCGGGCATGCAAACAGTCGGAAATCAAGTTCCTTCATCAATGAGCGGCACTGGAAGTGGCGGCTACGGCGGAGGCTTTGGAGGTTCTTATGGGTCTTCCTCGCAGTATGGCGGTTCCTATGGGCCTTCCTCTCAGTACGGCGGTCCTGGTTCCGGTGGGTATGGTGCTCAAGGCATGGGTTCTTCTATGTATCGCATGCCGCAAAACTCGGTTGGAGTGCCTTCGGGGCCGTATTCTGAAAGTGGGCAGTATACTATGCCGTCGTCAGCTTATCAGAGCCAGCATCACCCACCAGCAGGTTCGTCTCCTGCGTCTAGGGTGCCAGGTGGACCAGGGGCTTATCCGAACATGCCCCCTTATTACTGAGGTAGTTTACTGCAAATGTCATTTTACACAGCATATTTTGAATTTTAGTTAGTGAATCTAGCTATCATGTTTTCTCCTGGTATTAGTTTAGCAAGTTGGACTATCATTTAGTAGCTTTTGCTGCTTTTTTTTTCTTAAGATTTTATCACCATGGAGTGCACTTGTGTTATTAGCAAAACTCTATGGGCGTGTTTGGTTCGCGCTATGCAACATTCCTGATTGTCTCAACACAAGGATTGCCCGAGCCAACCAGGCCACTCATGCTGTTCTGTGTCGATGCCGTGCCGGCATGTGGCACAGGATTGTGCCGATACTGTATTGACAATTTGTTTTGTATTTTTAAAGTATTTTTTTGAATTTTTTAGAGGTAAAAAAGTCTAGAAATGTTTTTCAATACTTAAAATATGTAGATCTTGTCAATGAATCTACTAATATTTGGAGCAAATAGTAAGCTCCATTGCATTGTAAGACCAACTTAAGTGAAAACAAAAACAAGTCGGAAGATTTCCTCCAATTTCTTTTATTATTTTAGATCTAGTGAATTTACCCAAGGTAGTGTTGTCCTACAAAATTTTTTCTGTCTGGGATTTTGGTTTTGCTTTCATGCATATATTTTTATAATATACATGAAATGAATTTTTTTTTAGTTATTAAAAATGATTATGGCTCTATTCCCACTAAATAGTGTGAGATATAGTATATAAATTATTTTTATAACCATTAGAGATATTAAACTCTTTAAAACTATTTTTTCATGATAATGTAATAAAAGAAATCTTTGCCAATGCATGCCAATGTGTCGATGGTGTGCCAATGGCACGGGGGGCATGTCAACATTGTCACATCTGGTGTCGTTGTGCTGTGCCATGCCGCGGGCACAATGGCATGGGCCGTGCCGGTGGCATGACAATCCTTATTTCAACATAATCAGGAATGTGATTCCTGTGAATCAAATTATGACTCATCTATATTAGTACGTTTGATTTAGTTCAGGTGTATTGTTGGATTATTGTGCAACTAATCTTGGCAGAATAGTGCAAACCAAAGGCGCCCTATGTGTTCCTATTGTAGAAACAGAAGGCCTGCTATTAGTGATAGTTGCTGACTTGCTTCTAAGTTCTAATGCTCATTCTTACTTTCTATGTCTGCTTGTTTGTTGTGTGTTGTCAGGGTGGATCAAGGTTTGTTTTTGCTGGGTGTTATTACTTCTCACTTCTCTCCTAATGAATATGTGTAGTAATGAAACTGTAGTTTGTTTGGTTCTGTGTTCGAACTCTTGCAATGTTATCTTCACAGTTAGACTGCTACTTTTGCAATTGAACCTGGGATGTTGCGATTTCCGTCATAGGAAGGCCTGCTTATATATGTCCTAGGAAAACTAAGTTTCTTTGGCACCATTTAGAAGAAGTTCACTTAAATGACTTTAGCGGTTTGTGCTATTTGCTCTTTGCAGTCTTGGCCTATTTTATCCGTGGTATGCCAGGTATCAATTTGCTGATGCACTTTATTGTAATTGATATCAAGATGGCTTATTGCTAATACAGAATTTATGGTTTAGTCTTTGGATTTGTTCATGTAGCTTATATCACTGTGTTTATTAATTTCTGGATCTTCTGTTTGTTATGCTTGATATTGTCAATTTGTCATTTGCACTTTGTTGCATTTCTTTCATGCACTCTTTGACAATTTTAGTACAGTCATTTCCATGGCAGGGTTTCTCTAGTGTAGTGCATGCCATTTCATTTGTTGCGGTTGAATTATTGATTTAATTGTGATGCATGTGTGATTCAGGTATATGACAACTCTTGGGAGCAAATGCTTTGAATGGTTGTGCTGAATTCAGATTTGTACTGCTTTGATGAATGGCTTGCTTTGTGGCTACTTCTTATCTGAGAATGCGGTTTGCTCTCTGAGTGTTTGCTATTGGAAGTTTTGGGAGTTAGTGAAACTAGTCTAGATTGTTGACTGAGAAAAAACAGCTTAATAGCTAAAGTTGTATTTTGTCTTTGTGACTATTTGAATGCTTCTTATGTTACATATGGATGTGCTATGCTTGTTGGTTGCCTTCCTATTTCACCTCCTATCCTTTAATGGTATGATATTTGCTTGGCTCTTTTTCTTTCTTTCCTTTCCCTCTTTATTGTTCTGCTGCAGTATCTAGCTGTAATGATCTTCCGTTATGCATTCATGGCTTGATAATAGACTAATGTTTGCTTATAAATTTGGAGTATGTGCAAGTGGAAAGAAGAATGCTCGATGTCTTATGGTTTATACGCTTCTTGTGTTGCATTACTATCCATTATATGTACCCCATGTATGGGAGGAAGCAGATCCCTTAATGAAGGACTGTTGAGTTCATAGTTGCTGTGGCTTGTGGTTGATTCACATATTTTTGTCATTATTGCATGCAAAATTTTGCCTGCTGGTTACGTATGAGCTGTTTTCACATTCATTTACTGGTTGCTATTGTTTAAATGATGTGTTCTGAAGAAAGCTGCTCAGATGATTAGCTCTGTGCGTGGGCTATGTTACTCTCCACATGGCTGATTTCTCCACAAAGCTTTTTATAATCAGCAATGATTGCCATGCGTTTTCTATTACTTGCTGATTTTTTTAAAATTTCCAAATTGAATGTCTGCACCACATCATGTAGGTTGTTAGAGCCTTTTTAACTTATTGACTGATCTGGTTCAACGTGTATCAAGATTAAAAAGTTATAGGATAAATGCGATGTTGATGCTAGTCTTTGTTTTCTCAACAAGTCATAATTTTGTATTGTGCTAACTTGAGCATTTCAAGTGGAGTTACCTAGATGCTTGGTTGTATCTTGCATTCTATGATCTTCATCTTTGTTTTATTTGTTTTGTCATTTTCCCACTTGTTCTATACTAAAATTTGGACAATTTTCTCTTATCCTTCTCTTATGTTGAATCCTCGCCTGAATTTTCCTGTAACAGCACTTATTCCTCTTCTTCTGTTCGCTTTGGTTGCAATGCAGTGGCACACTGAAATGATACCTTTCATAGATCTGTTGCCTTGTCTATTGATACTTTGTTTTGGGGTTTCTTTTCTAGTTTGTTAATTTCTTGCCTCGTAAGGATAATGAGAATGATGTGATCTTTGCATTGAAGCTTTCTGAAAGACATAGCACATATCATACCTGGAAATTTGATAACAAGTTTAATATGAGTTTACGATGTTTACTTGTTAGTTTGAAACTAAATTGTGTAAAGACCAGCCTATCTGTTGTTTATATGAAGGTTGACATATCTGCTATATCAGTCTTGTTTGTAAAATCGAAAGCATCATTGATCGATGTTGTTTTAGTTTTATTTGTTTTAGACAGAGAGTAACAAAGGAGTAATATTG
The DNA here is from genome assembly GCA_025177825.1 of Aechmea fasciata. Classification (NCBI taxonomy): domain Eukaryota; kingdom Viridiplantae; phylum Streptophyta; class Magnoliopsida; order Poales; family Bromeliaceae; genus Aechmea; species Aechmea fasciata. The sequence continues at coordinate 6,494,019 of CM045928.1, read as the reverse complement.
TGATGTGGCAAGAACGTACAACAAAAAGTCTAACAGAAACACTGCACGAAGAATGCCAAATGCTATTTTATTTGGTATCCAAAAGACCCTGCCTATTCTAGTTCTGTTGCTATTCTGCTGTACCGTGTGAATCTCGTAACTATTGATGTGCCAGTGTTTTTTGTGTTCAGTTAGTCATTGTAAAGTTTAAGGGCAATTCTTCGATGTAGAGTGTTCCGTCAAAGTTTTTACAATACCAAGATTCTGAATATCGTGTGGTCGTGGATTTGGATGTTACTAAGTTTTAGATTTCTAATTTCTTTTGAAGAAATCTTTGCCAAGATGCTGCTCTCTAAATTTTATGTACACAACCTCAGCGAAATGGTGATATCTGCCTTTGAGCAGGTGATATTCCTTTTTTTTTTTTTTTTTTTTTAACCCCCTGAATTCTGATATGTCTCCTGTTATTTGCGTCTATCCTAGCTAAGTTGCTGTGTTTTATGATCATTCTATTCTCACCTTTGGTCAAAAGTGAGACTGATCTACGGCCATTTAATTCCATTAGAAGGGTTTCTGACTCACATTTGTCTATCTGTAAGATCAGGTCGGACTATTGATGGGTTTACTCTTTCCAATACATTTATTTCGTGCTTGTCTGCAAAGTTGTTAATGCGCAAGAGGCAGAGAAGAACATGCCATATTCCTGCCAAGAGATAAACGGATAGCAAAGCTTTTGTTGAAGAATGCAACGTTATCTTTCTCTGATGGAGTCTCGACACTTGTCCTGGACGGTTTATCGGTTGGTTTTTTTTTCTTCTTTTTCTCCTCTCTCTCTCTCTCTCTCTCTATATTAACTTACGTCTAATATTCTTCGTCTTACTTCCTAATCTTTTTTCCTTGTTTTGTGTTTCTGCTTTTAGATGCTTTTTTGTAGGTCCAACTAGCGAGATTTGGATGATGGATATCGGTTGATTAATTTGGAGGGCCAAGCAATCGAAAGTATGTTTGTCCAGCACACTCAGGCAAGTATATGTCAAATGGTTATGGTTATCCATTAATCGACTGCGGTGAGATTGGAAGAGGAGCTAAGCACATCTGTAGAAGGGTTCGAACTCTTTAGCGTGCGCAGCATATACATCTCATTTGTAGCAGGATTGCAAGCAGAGATGGAATGGAAACATAAGTAAGAAAGAGACGTATACATTTCATTTATAGCAGGATTGGAAGCGAAGATGGAATGAAAACATAAATAAGAAAGAGACTCTGGCAGAAGTTCACTTGGGTGAGAAACGACACACTCTGTTAATACAGAATGTGATATATTATTTGTTGCGTGTAATGGTGAGGAGGATCATCCACCCTCTTTGATGTACAGAACAAGAGCATCTCTGCCTATTGAACGTGAAGGATGTAATATTCTGCTCCTTTCTAGTTGAAGTTTAGTGATGATAGAATCGCCCGAGTCGCCGTCACTCTTTTTTTCTTCTTCGCCAGCTGTAAAGGGTTGTCTGTGATGGGGACGTTTCTATTGGTGTAAATAATGGATACTACTATACTATATATTTTCACCAGTGAAATATTTTTTTACTTTAGTATTTTATAATTAAAATTAAAGATACTAAAGTGAATATTTGTTAAACTATAGGGTGGGGTATTAGAAATTTCTTGTATATAATTGCATGAAAAATTAACGGAGTGGCCGATAGAAGAAGAAAAATAATAAAATCACATGATATTAAATTGATATACATTTTAAGAATTGAGCTCTTATGTTTTTAAAAGTACCAAGTTATTGGTGCTTGTAAGTTTTTAGCCCTTGGATTAATAGATGTGCGGTTAGGATGATGTGGGCTTCCTTGGGTTGAGTGGGTGATTGGTTGAATAGTATAATCTAACGGGTGAAAATGATCGAATGTGTAGATCTAATGGTTAAAAAATCACAAGCACAAAAGACTTGGTGCTTTTACAAGCACCATAGCCGGACTCTACATTTTAAATCACAGAATGTTAAAGTGAGCAATTACTTGATTTTTTTTACCACACTCTTTGCGGTGCATAAGTAGTAACCACAAAAATAGTATTTGAAGTTCATTCAAAAAATATTTACAATCGAAAATGAGTGGTGAAATGAGTTTACTCTTCGTCACTTTGGGTCAAACAAACACATGGGGCTTTGATCTGCACCTTTTGTTCTTGTTCCCTCTTTCCATTTTGATTGGATTCCTTTTTCTGTTTTGAGTGCTGTTGTGATTAGTGTATTTGCCTACAAACTCTTTTTTTGTTAGTGAGGTGGGAAAAAAACATATTAAAACGAATTGGAGTCCCCACTCCCCACCCATCTCGTTTTTTATGCTATGCCATGGGCTTTGCCCTGCCGACGACGCGGGCACTGTTTTTTTTTTTTTTTTTTTTTTTTTTTTTTTTTTTGAGATAGGTAGCGATTATCATTAGTTTATTCGTTGAAATAAAAACATTTAATGTAGATATTAGGATTCGAACTTGAGTCTGATCATAACCTTGCAGAAGCGGCACAAGCAACTGCAGGAATTTGTCGATTCTGTGGATACTGTTAAACTACTCTTTACTTTATTATTACTCTTTAGCCACCCTGGTTCACTAATTGCGTCATCTTCTAAATTCGCTTTTTCAAATAAAATTTTAAACCATCAAACGCAATCTACAGTCCTAAAGCAATTCAAATTTTAAAACCAAGTCCTAATTATCTTGCTCTACGCGCATTCAAGAATGAAATAGTTAATTTTAAGATTGCATAGCACATCCAATAAATTCTAAACACATGGACTTCAAGGACGATGGAAAATTTTTCCTATCGCAAGGCCCGCTTTTCTCCTCCACAAATTGTACACAGAAAATTTCTGCGCACTGAATAGTAAGCGCCTGCTCATAGGTGGTGGGAGGAAATGGGACACAAAAGTAAAATAGTATTTCCCATTATTGTATCAATTATGAGCAGATTAATTTTTTTTTTCCTTAAAAAAGCCAATTTATCATGTTTAGCTAGTAAAATACATTTGATCAAACTTTGGGAGGGGCTCAATGAATCCAATCTCTCACTAGTAAAATAAACTATTAGCTACTAATAACACCAAATTAAGAGAGAGAGGCTATGATAATTTTGGGGCAGTTCATATTGTCGGCGCATTAAGGCGGGGTGGCGGTGGTGGGGTCTCGCGGCCCCACCACCATCCATCATATGAGGAGGAAGAAGAAGAAGAAGAAGAAGTTGCAGCGTTCCACTTCCATCCACTCAATAGAATATATTTTCTACGTTTCCGTCTCTCTCGACTCCGTTGTAGTCCAATGCTGTTTTTTAGTTTTTTTCTTTTTTTGAAAAAAAGATAAATTTAGTTAGAAATATAAAGTAACTTAGTTTCAAAACTTTGAGGTCTCAAATAACTTTTATTAAATTTTTAACTAACTGTACTAAGTACGGTCAGTTAGTACAATACTATATATACAGTACTAACTTTTTTTTTTCTTTTTTTTTTTCCTTCAATTTTTATTTAGTTTTTCTAGAAAGCCTTAGTTGCTTCCACCTTATATACTTAGTTCATCCCATTTAATGAATGAAGCAGGTAGCATGTTATATTTTTCTCAAAAAAAAAAAAGAAGAAAATTTGTATTAACATATTTAAAAGACATATCCATTATATCTAGTCATGATTTAAATATTCTTTTAAATATTCTTTGGTCACCTTCTAGTCCTTTTCTTTTCTTTTCTCTTATTGTTTTTTTTTTGTTTTTCCTTAATAAACAATGAGTGAGGCTTCTATATACTTATTTTAATGAGGTGAAAAGGATTAAATGTTGGGAGCAAGCAACCATTACAAAAAAAAATTACTAATTATTTATCATATTCTCTTATATATAATTTAATTGGGCCCCAAAACGATACAATAATGGTCTTAATAATGACAAATATTAGAAATGAGTAGCTCAATCACTAACTTTGTCGGCCATTAAACAGTCCACAACCCCCACTGTTCTCTGAATTGTGTATGAAAGGACACTCAAGTAGATTTTTTATTTTTTTATTTTTTTTTATGTGAGCTTTAATAACTCTCACTCATTTAATCCGTGGTTAGGTTTGCCACGCCATCAAGGTTATCACCGTACAAAAGTGATTAGGACTTAAGATAGATTGGATAAAACAAAGAAAAGAAAAAGAGAGAGACAGAAGACAAAGGGCTAAATAAGTATTGCTGACTAATTAAATTATCAATACTTTTAAAAAGTGTTACTATATATAGAGTTGCTTGGTATATAGTGAGAGTTAAAGAGTGTCGTTATAACCTAAAAGAAGTGCTGCTAATTTATTAATACTTATTTAATCATTTAGTAGCCACCGAAACTCTATCTCATTGGCTGCCATGGCGGAGGAGGAGAGGGAAGGGCTCTTCGTCTAGAATTTTAGTGAATTGAGTGAGGGGAGAAGAGAGATAGTAATCGTTTTTTTTTTTTTTTTTTCTTTTCTTTTCTGTTTGTAATCGGGCTGAATGGGTTGGGTGGGGTGGGTTGAATAGAATAATCTTTTATTTTTGGTTGGATTGACCTTTATATTTAGACATTAGTAACTTTTTTTTTAAAATTTCGATATAAATAAAATACTTACATAAAAATATTCCAAACATATATTCTTATAACTTAATTTTATTATATTGTTCCCTCGTACTCATTTTTTGCGCTTTCAATATCTCTGGATCACTAAATCCTTCTTTACTAACAATTTTGTTCTCTCTTTTATTTCATATGATCCATGTTAAAGCAATTAGAACTTTGAAATACTAGTAAATGGTAAGAGTAGGTTTTCATTAGCCCATTATTGCTCTCGCAAATTACAAATTAAAAACTGCAGTACGTTTTTGGTTTATTTATTTTTTTTATCTAGTACTAATTAGGCCGAATTAGTACAAGGGCTCCACTGATCATTAAAACATTTTCAATTTGCAATGTCTCAATATCCACCAGTGCAATACGTACTATTGACTTTTAAGGTTGAAAGAGAGTGCTCTCTATAATTTGTAGCTCTTAAATGAGTTCATGTGATGAAAATAATTAGTCCTTTGATAAATTAAAGGACAACTTTTGAGCCACATATGTAGGAAAAAAAAGAAAAAAAGAAAAAAAGCTGCATGTATATGCATGGGTATGAATCAGCCCCAATAAGATCCATATGTTATTTGCTTTGTTTCCATTAATTCCTAAAATGCCATTGAAAGAGCATTTCATTGAACCATAATTAGTTTAAAGCTATCATCTTTTCCAAGTAATTAAATATATAGAGCTTGGCACTAGTAATTAAAAGCCATTATCTTGCCAATATCAACTTTTAAATTAGATAGTGTAAATTAATGTACCTCCACCAATAAACTATCATGTTATGAACCTGGTGAAATTTAGCATGTTAATATTGTTTATTGTAGTTCACTTCACAGTGCCAGTGCACTACTTCTTGTGAGATCGATCGATTATAATGCATGCAAATTATATATGGATCAAATTAGAAATTTAGGACTTGTACATGAGAGGAACGCGAAATTTGTGCTTGCTCGCGAAGTATTAAACTTTCAGTTATGCGTAGCAATTAAAGAGGCAACATTTTATCGTCCCCAATGGCGATAAAAACACAGCTTTGTGAGACTTATAAGTTGTTGAAAAATAGGGACCAAACAAACTATCAAATTGAGCTTCTCCTAGAAGCGCGCAATACTCAACCAGCACTTTATCGAATAGCACTGTAATACTCTAGCTATAACAAGGTCAAGTATAAAACATTAATTACTAGTAGTTCCTATTCGATGAAGGATCGATGCGCTTCGAAAAATGCCTCTATTATGACTTAAAACTAATTAAGAAATAGTGTATTATATACCATCCTGATAAGTAACTCTATTTATAGAATATAATCTACATATATAGATGGTAATTAATTGAATCTATTCATTAAGAAGTTAAATTGTGTCGTGACAAATTTTGTTCTTTTCCTAGCTGCAACGGTACGATATGTGTTACTTTATGTCCTAATTAACCTTGTAGTTTGTTTAAAAAGAATTTTTAATTAAATCATCATTATTATTATTTTTAATATTCCAGGGCACATCCCATGCAAAATCGTTTGACGCAATTACATGTAACACATTCGACATCGCCATTGAGGGGACAAATTGCTCTAATTACATATGTTTGTGTATGTTAACAAATTATTTAGCACACAAGTGTATGTAAATTAAGGTTGATTTCTCATGGTTGATCAGATAAAGAAGATCAATAGGTTTTTTTTTTTGTGTGTGTTTTGTTTCTTTTTTTAGAACAAGTCCCTTATAATCAAGTTGGGCTTAGTAGAATTGTTTATTTACGTAAAATTTCTTAAACAAGTACTAATACAAGGTTTCTTAAATAGAAAACTTTTATTATAGAAAGTTTCGAAAATCTGAACCAAACGGAATCCATGTTGTCTGAGGGTAATAATTTCTTTTTTCTTTTTTTATTTTTTCGCTACGGCAAGAAAAGCTAGAGAGAGAGAGAGAGAGAGAGAGAGAGAGAGAGAGAGAGAGCTTTACTAAAATATTATCAGTACTAAACGGTTCGATTTGCTATTAATTTATTTTAAATGATAGAACTTTCAAATCGATGATCGATACCGTTGAACATGATCTAAATCATTTAAACTCTTTATAAATCAAATTTCACGTTTTTTTCGATATTATTTTCTTATCGATCAAGTGAAAAAAAAATTTGAATGACTGAAAATAAAATACCTTCCAAAAATTGATGATATGATTTTTATATTTAAGATCTACACTTTAGATCTTGTTTTAAATAATTTAAACAATTTTCTAATAAAACTTTAGCGCATTTAGATTTTTTCTATACAGGTCTACAAGCAAACATATTAATTATATTGACTATATATATATATATATAGAGTCCATTTCTTTATCTTATCGATAGCGCGAAGATTCGGTCTTTATCAAGTTTTCCACCGATTAGATCCACCCCTTTGATGATTTTCACCCTAGATCATACTATTCAACCAACCACCCACTTAACCCTTAGGGGCCCACATCATTCTAACCGCACATCTCTCAATCCAACGGCTAAAAACTCTAGAAGATCAATGACTTGGCTATTAATAAGATAAGAGCTTCTAGTTATATATATATATATATATATATATATAGGAGCTAGGCTACTATATATACTTTTGAAAGCAAGAAGGATTTTATGTTTCTAAGTTGTTGTTAATGATGGAGCATCCGATTTGGCGATCGATTTTGTTAAACATGATCTACGCTCACTATAACAGAATTAGGTTATAGGGACACATGTTAGGAACACTTTTGTGTAAGTGTCCAGTTTATACCAAAACTTAAATCAAGAATTGTACGGTTATAATGAGTGCGGTCCCTCCCTCCCAGGGTTGAATAGTACCCCTAGAGTTGAGTGGTCCCCACATGATAATAATATTAATTCAAATATTAGAAATAATTAAAGGGACTAATCTAAGAGATAAAAAATCAGAAGCATTCTCTATGTATACTTTCGATAGTATAATAGCTCTAGCTACTACATATATATTATAAAAGTATTTAATATACAGCTGCAAATTGCAATAGAATATATTTAAGAATTGAATCCACAACGCGACAGCAAAGAAATCCATAACAACGAACCAAACTATGGCCCACTCACATTATCACATACAAGTGGTCCACAAATCCCTACCCTTTGCCAATAGTAAAATTATTGTGTGAACCCAGAGCATCCTTTTATTTATACACCATTCATTTACCCACCATTTTTTATTAATAAAACCAATAACTTATGACATTAATTTTGACTTTTACTGTTATTCAAAAAATTGATTTGAACCTGATCATATTCAGTGATAATAGAAGAAATAGAAAATGAGAATATATGCCATTAAATGACGGATCAGATCGATACATGCTCTAATAATATATTATTGATCAAAAAATTTAAGTTGACAGAGAATAATAGTTTACAAATAGTTTAAATAATAAATAATGATACGCAAATCATATTTAAGAATAAAAGGCTAATAGATAGATATGCGGTGTATAATTGTAGGGATGCACTCGGTGCACACAATAATTTGTTCTTGCTATTGCATATATAGTGAGTGAGTCACGGTTGAGTGCAAACTCTGCGGGGATCACGAGAGAGAACAACTCTTTTTTTTTTTTCTTTTTTTTTTGTCCTCTATTTTTTCAAAAAATAAATTTTCACAAAATATATTTTTTCCATAATATTTGTTTTTCACATAAAAACTTTTAAAAAATATTAGTTTTTTTTTTTTTTATAAAATCTAAAAAAAATAAAAAATTATTTTAAAAAATCAAACAAAGAAAAAATAATTTTTCTGAGAACCAACACGCCCTAAAAAAAAAGAAAATAAAAGAAAAGAAAAAAAACATAGTAATAATAAAGTATATAAAGTTACCACCCTATATTTATGTGAGAGATCGAGTACACGAACTAAATTTGTTCATAGATTAGGTATTAAAAGATATGATTTTTTCACATTAAAATTAAAAAGGAAAAAAAAATCAATATTACTTAATTAGCCCGTGGTTTGCGGATCCCACAAAATTCTCAGCACTGACCGTGTACTCCGAATTCAGTAGATTCACTTACTATTCTCACCCTCTATTATTTTCATCCAAAAAAAAAAAGAGAAAATATTTGAAAAAGAAAAAAATTCAAATATCATTTTTGTGATTTCACAGGTTTTTTTTATTTTAGTATTCTATAATTTAAAGTGTATCAATTTAAGATCTGTAATTTTATTTTTCTCTTTTTATTAATTTTTTACTATTTTTTTTTTCGTTAAATCAGTGACAAAATTAAAACTAAAAGGTACTAAAATGACTATTCGATAAATTTAAGTATGATATCTTTAATTTTCTATATATAATTTAACAAAATATTAATAGAGGAGCTGACGAAAAAATAAAATAAAATTATAGAAAGACTAAATTAATGCACTTTAAATTATAGAGTATTAAAGGGAAAAAAATATAAAGGAATGGTATTTAAAATTTTTGCCTTTTAAAAAAATATATAGGTACACATAAAGTAACTTACCTAAAAAAAAAAACTATTTAAGCTATATATTCATCACCACAGAGTACATTCAAAAATACCTTCTATAACCGACCGTCTCTGCAGCAAAGACTCAAAGCAGACGAGATTCAAGTCAATTCTAATTGATTCACAATTTTAGCGACTGAGATCCAAGTCAATCCTAACATTCACAATTTTAGCTAAGTTTATTTCTAAATAAAATAAACAAGCAGGTAACGTACTATTTCTCTCTTACTTAAAAAAAAAAAAAAAAAAAAAAAACTTCCTATAAAAACCTCTACTCCCTCTCCCCTCCGCCCCTTTCTCTCTCTCTCTCTCTCTCTCCCCATGGCCTCATCTAAAACACATTTACCATATCACCTTATTACTATAATAACAATAATCCTAGCAACAACGTTACTAGCCCCCTTCAACAACGCAATTACCAATATTATTGAGGCCACAACCATTGGCGTTGACACTCCCCGCAGTAGAACCGGTCGCGGCGGCGGCGGTGGCGGTCGACGGAGATCAGAGCGAGCCAGCGGGGAAAGCTGCGACCTGTTCGCCGGGAGTTGGATCTACGACAGCTCGTACCCGCCGGCCTACGGCTCGTCGGGCTGCCCGTTCGTCGAGCCGGAGTTCGACTGCCAGAAGTACGGCCGCCCCGACGCGCTCTACCTCAAGTACCGCTGGCGGCCCACCGCATGCGACCTCCCGAGGTTTGTCCGTAGTTCAAAGCAATAGCAGATCAATTTTAGCTGTGGCAGAAAATTAAAATGAGCTTTATAATAAATCAATATTTGATTGAAATTCTACATTCGACCAATGGTCGAATCGATGATCTCAGATCTTTCATTTACGTATCGATCTTTTCTTTTTTTTCTTTTTTTTTCTTTTGTTCTATATTCTTACCGATGGTAAATTTTGAATTACAACGAATTGAATAATTTTATTAATAGTATGAGATGAGATAGAAGGTGGGGTAATTTTCCATTACGTGGTGTTATTGCTATTGGATAGAACGGCATCGATCGAGAAGATCTAGTTAAGCCAAACAATTAAACCTGGCCCCCTCCCTAGTGTAATAATTCGAATGAGAAATTTCTCTTTTTTTTTTTAAAAAAAAAAAAGAAAGAAAGAAAGAAAGAAAAGTTTTTATGTTGGATTCAATATTTAAATGGGTGAGGGTAGGAATTAATTAATTAATTAAAGGAAAAAAAGAGAAGAAATAATGGATAATATATATGTAGGTTGAATGGGGTGGAATTGTTGGAGAGGTGGAGGGGGAAGAAGGTGATGTTTGTGGGGGACTCGATAAGCCTGAACCAGTGGGAGTCCCTGGCTTGCATGCTCCGTGCGGCTGCGCCCAACACCAGCAGGATCACCTACACCAGAACCGACACCATCTCCACTGTCACCTTTCAGGTGCCTTTTCCCCTCCTCCTTTTTTTATCTTTTATCCTCTCATCTGATCTGATCTGCTTTTCCTTTATTAATTTGTTGGTTCACCTACTAAAGCGTTAATGATCTTTTTTAAATAGATCTTCTGTTTTTTTTTTTTTCTTTTTTGGTAAAAATAATTGCTTTGTATTAGATATACATACAGTATGCGAGAGCGTTTCCGCACATGTATACATCTAGTGCAGTTGATTAAGAACTTGATAGTCGGTACTCGAGATTCCAAGCTGGATCGGAATCTTGTTAGTTAGTTCATAATTTTAGTTCAGTTTATTTCTAGTCATGTCGTGCTTTTCTTTACTTTTAGCCCGTCTAACTTAATCTTGACGTGTGTGTATGTCTATATATATATATATATATATATATATATATATATATATATATATATATATATATATATATATATATATATATATATATGTATAGAAGAGTTGAATTTGTATACTATTAAGTATTTACTATCTATTTTTCTACGCTTGGACTATTACTATTTCACTTTCCGCCTAATGATCAAACGGTTTCAAAATTTATAATTTTAATGGTCGATAAGAGGCGTTTTTCGTTTAACGGCGTAAAGATATCCAAATCAATTGAATTTTTGTTAGAAAATTCTTTAAACTATTTAAAACAAGATCTATACTCTTGATCTTGATTACAAGACTCCTATTATCATTTTTTAAAGAGTATTCATTTTCGGCCGTTCATTTTTATGTCCACTTGATGGATAAAAGAACAATATCGAAAGTGCGTGAAATTTGATTTCTAGGTAGTTTAAATAGTTTAGATCATATTTAACGGAGCCGATCATCAATTTGGAAGCTCTATCATCGAAAACAAATCGGTAGTAAAGCAGCCTTTTACTACCGATAGTATTCTAGTTCAACTCTATATATATATATATATATAGAGAAGAGTTGAATTGGTATACTATTATGTATTTACTATCTATTTTTCTACACTTGGACTATTACTATTTCACTTTCCACAGGCAAATCCTAGGCATTTCGATGATTGAATTAAAAAAAAACACATAAAATAGAGAAAAATAATATGTCTAAGTTGCATGAAAATTCATCATTCGAATTTTATAAAATAAAATAATAAAATGAAAGAACTTTGTAAAAAAAAACACTTAAATAACCACTTAATCTTAATTTTTTTCCTAATTTTTCTTACGATCATTTGCCTTGTAATTAAAATCAGTAAATCAAGTTCTCCTTTTATTTAATCTGAATTAGCTGGATAATTGGGAGAAATTAATTTTACAGACCCTCGGGGAAATTTCTCATTAAGCAAGTTGGTATGGTGTTAGTATTGCCTTTTTCAATAGAACTGGTATACAGTGGCTTCTTGGAGAATTTTCGGTGATTAAATTAAAAAAACACACATAAAATAGAGAAAAATAATATGTCTAAGTTGCATGAAAATTCATCATTCGAATTTTATAAAATAATAAAATGAAAGGACTTTGTTAAAAAAAAAAAAAAAAACTTAAATAACCACTTACTCTTAATTTTTTTGCTAATTTTTCTTACGATCATTTGCCTTGTAATTAAAATGCCTTACCTTAAAATATCCTCGTATAACAAGCATAGATGAGGAATTAAATTTTGGGTAAATTGTACCTTTGGTCCTCAAATTGTAAGACGTGTGACAATTGAATTTTTAAATTTTAATTTTTTATAAATTTTGACTTGAATTTTTAGTATTGTTATAATTAAATCTTACAACTCACTTTAGCTGGTTATATATTAACGCACCGTTGATAAGTAAAAGTAATATAACATTTTGATTATTATGGTATCATTATTAATTATAATAATTTTACATCACTTTTATAGTAATAATTTATTAATATTTAGCTAATCAAATTAGATTATAAGATTTTATTGTAAATTTTTTTAAAATTTAAGCCACAAATTACCTCTAATGTCACATGAATTTATTTATTATTTTTTTTTAAGATTGTTCATAATGATGGGTACCTTAAAAAAAAACAAAAAAAACCATGGGTGACAAGCTCCCTTTGTCTTTTTCATTTTTATCTCTTCTTCCTGTTTTGAGCAGTGCTGTACCTGCCAAAGTACCAAAAGTTGTTGCTCCATAATTATTTACCTGTAAATCTACATGATTGTTGAGTGATTTATTCGTTCAATCCTAGTAATTTTTACCGTCAAAATAAGTTATTCAGTAATAATATATACACTATAATTTACTTCTTGTTATTATGTATTAGAATCTTGATTTCAACATTTTAAGTGTAATAATTCATCTTATACTAACAAAATAATTCAAAAATTAATGTATATTTTGAGACACTTTATGATTTTTCTTACCCATGGTAAATACTATTAACTTAATTTTAAATGAAAAATAAAAATATTCTAGACCATTATGCATCACAAATTCACAATATAATTATATATTTTTTCGATATGATTTTTATTCTACGCCCCCCTACATGGGCAAAAATTTGGTGGGCAAAAATTTGTTTGGGCAAGGAGCTGGATGGGCGCCGCATGTGTACGAGCGCCCGTCACCACCGCCCCTCTCCCCTTTTCTCTCTCTCTAAAAACGGAAACCACTATTCCTTTTTTCTTCTATTTTGTTTTTTGAGGGTCGCGATGGGCGCCGCAGCGCAGCACACCACGCGGCGCCCAGCGGCATCGTCTCTGAATAAAATTGTTTGGGGATGATGCCCACCAAATTTTTGTCCCCCTCACACCTTGGCTTGCCCCGTGACACACACAACAGGAGTCAAACAGTGTATTCGTCTTTCCAATTTTCATTTCGTTTTCTGAGAATTACAATATTCCCGCATTGTACAGATCATGACTTGTAGATTATGCCAAAAATAAATAAATTTTAGCTTTAAATATTAGGATAATTTTTTATACGATTTATTAAAAAATTTTTTAAAAAAATATAGTACAAACTCGTATTCCCAATTTCCCACTATATGAACTAGGCATTGTTATTATTATTATTATTCTTATTATTCATCGATTGTTCTTAGAGCAAGTGATAAAGAATTTGATGATGGATATTCGAGACACAAGTTCGAATTCTAATTGATTCACATTTTTAGCTAAGTTTATTTTTAAATGAAATAAACGAAACGAATAGCGTGTTATTCATTTCTCAAAAAAAAAATATATATTATTATTATTATTCGTTTTCTACGGAATAATAATGGAAAATTCTATTGCTATAATATGGTTTTTAATAATTTCGAGAAGGTCACGGGATACAGAGATGATCATAAATTTGTGCGCGCAATTATAGCTGAGTCCTCGTGAAAAAAAGATATATGATATTTCGCACTTGCCATTTTTATTCATGGACCAATAAATAAACGAACGTATTTTGAGGGACCACATTGCATTCCCACTAAAACTGCTTATCAGGGAATGATGATGATCCACATAAAACCTGGGGAATCATCACATGCCGTATACAAATTTACTCAAAATTGGGGGTCTAGTCGATAATCATTCAACTTTTTAAATAATTATTTATTTTGGACGCGTTATGCAGCATCGACCGAGCTCGGTATCGATCTAACGTCGACCAAAACATTTTCAGGACTACGCGGTGTCCGTGATGTACTACCGGTCGACCTATCTCGTGGACATCGTGACCGAGCCGATTGGTCGGGTTCTAAAGCTAGACTCCATCACCGGCCGCGCCTGGCTCGGCATTGATCTGCTGATCTTCAACTCTTGGCATTGGTGGACTCACACCGGAAGTAGCCAACCGTGTGAGATCTCGCCTTTTCTCGTCCTTTTATTAAGCTCTTGTGTGAGTATGAGCAGTACATATCAACCTCTGCATTGCAGGTGGGACTACATACAGGACGGGAGCCAAGTAGTAAAAGATATGGACCGGTTAGCGGCCTTCTCTAAGGGGCTAGCTACGTGGGCCAAATGGATCGATTCGAATATCGACACATCGACGACGAAAGTTTTCTTTCAGGGAATTTCTCCCACTCATTACAAGTAAGAACTAACTACGAAAAGCCATACGCATATCCGTACAATTCACAGATTAATCCAAACTACGGAATTCGTACCTATCTTCATATATACCGGAACAAAATGCACGCAGGGGGAATGAATGGGGAGAACCAAACGCGAAGAACTGCTACCAGCAAACGCAACCGATATCCGGATCGACGTACCCAGGAGGTCCACTTCCTGCGCAGGGCGTCGTGAAGAACACTCTCGGTGGTATGTCGAAGCCGGTTTACTTACTCGACATAACGTTGCTCTCTCAGCTCAGGAAAGACGCGCACCCGTCGGCGTACAGCGGAGACCACGCCGGCATGGACTGTAGCCACTGGTGCCTCGCGGGGCTCCCCGATACGTGGAATCAGATACTGTACGCGGTGCTTACGACATGAACCGAAGGAGGCGGACCGAGAATTAACGTCGGATATTCGACCGGAAGGGAAGGGCTTCAATTGAGTTTCGTAGCGAGTATTGGATCGATGTGCATTCATTTTTTGTTCATTATTTGATTCTTAATAATGGCAATTCAATCCGGGAAGTAAATTCCGGGGCGAAAAATGAAAGGGTGATTTCTTGTTATGTTTTAGAGGGTGTGAACAATGTTAATTTGTTACTCTACAAATTTAATAAAGGTTAAGCAGGTTCCCAAGTTAATTTGATAGAAACTTTTGCCTCTTGTTATTTTTGCAATGTTTTGGTTTAGATGATTTTGTAAACTTTTCCTAAAATTCCTTGATAGAAGAAAACTTTTTTCAAAACGTAGTCAATTCTTAGCGGATGTGGCATTTGGGTATCTTGCACTTAATCCGTTGGAGCGAGTGGTTCAGCTTTGATATCATTTGATAATGTTCTAAAAGTTGCAAGTAAGGTAATTCGAAATTCAATTTCTACCTTCAACGCACCTATATATAAACTAAGCCGAGAACAACCACATTGGTAACGGCGGCGACAGTTAAAACCAAAGCTTTTTGGCTTCCTTATAGTGCAAAATTGTTCAAAATACAATAATAATTCAAAATAATCGCCGCACGAAACAATTCGGTGGTTTTTGCAGTAAGATAAACATATGATAAGATGGAGGAAGGTGGTGGTAACTCTAAGAAGCCCTGCAGATAAGCTTCTGCTGTTGATGTTGGCTTTGGCTTTGGCTTTGGCTTTGGCTTTGCGTATGAAACGAAGATGCTTTATCTTTCAGCTCTTGAAACGCTCGCATCGTCTCTACATCGAAGCCACCGGCAAACTGGAAGAAGCAACGAAAAGAAACTGATCAGAATCGGAATGGAATTTAGTTAACAGAAATTTGATAGCATGATCAATACCTGGTGCACTCTAAAGGCAAACCTAACTCCCTGAAGCATCAATTCCTCTTCTTCAGGGCCACCTACTAAGGCCTTGAGCTCGGAGGACACTCTTTTCATGTATTTCATAGCGAGTTTCACTGATGCATGTTTGATCTGCAAAATCCCCACAGTCGAAGAGCAAAATTCAGTAAAATTCCTTACTTGAATAATGCAATTTAGAAGAAAAGGTAAATAAGAACATTAAGTTATTCGTGAGTTGTAAGAATTAAGATCTTGCTCAAGACCCTGATTGGATTGGATAGAATAACACAATAGAACAATGCCGCGAGAGAGGGATGATCCCAGCATCTCAAGTGGGTTTCAATAATCCCATCCTAGCAGAACTGCTTTACCCCTAACGCCTCCAAGTTGCTAACTGCAACATATTCTATGCAATATGGAGTATAAACTAGAAAGTTACGACTTCCTCCGCTAAAAAAATCTTCATTTCTCGATTTCTAGCATTAAATCTACTAGATTGTGGATCTGCGAGAATTCAGTAAGTTAACCATTTCTTTAAAAGCTCAACCAAGGATTAAGTGCCGTAGCACTGGATCGTGCCGGAAACTTGCCTGCACGGTACTGCACGGTGCGTGCCGGACTGTGTTGAAGCGTGCTGGTCAAAAAATATATGTGTACCGACACGTAATGATATGAAATATTTTATTTTTTTTAGCAACAAAATATATCAATTATTTATTATGTATTTCTATCAAATTTTTTAAACTTTGTTGAGAAAATTACATACTAATTTCAAGAATAGAGAATTTTAAGTTGTGCCATTGGACTGTATCGTGCCGATATACTGCCGGCACAATACGGCACGGTGGATACGGCCCGTGTTGATCGGCACTTTAATGCTTGAGCTCAACCCATCACAATATACTGTCTTTTGTATATCATACTAACCATGAACCTCGACCTCACTCCAATGGCACAATGCTGGACAATTTGCAACCACCTAGCCAAATCCTCTCCCCCTCACGAACCATTACTTAAAAGAAAACAAAACAAATAAGATATAAGAATGTGAATGCCAGCAAATTAGGCCTCACACAAGTGACCACACATTAAGTACAGAATAATATATATAAATAGCTACAATAAGAAATGGGTAAATTGTATAGTGTGGTCCTCAAACTACGAGGGGCGACATTTTGGTTCTCAAACTTTAATTTATGGTAATCGTTATCTCAAAATTTCAGAGTTATTTCAATTAATTATTGATGAATCATCGTTCATAACAATGTTACATTATTTCTACATTAACGATAAATGTAAGGACTAAATCCAGAAGAAATAATTGAATCCTGTGGGGTGATCGAGCTACTTGCATATAAGGACAAGAGAAAATGCTCCCGTTCATATCCAACACGTCCCACCAACGCAGCTACATACCATTTTGTTCACTACCCGGCGCACAAAAGCACCCAGTGACAAGGCAGCGTCAGTCACGTGACCTCCCGTGCTCACGTGCATCGAGATCTCTATGGCCCTTTTTGTCACTTGGTCCTCTCGCCACCTGTCCGTTTTCTCTTGGCTCTTTGCTAACCTCGGATATAACTATTCGTTAATTATCTTATTTTCATTTAGTTGTAATTCAAATTATTTTTTTAATTATTAAGATTAATAGCTCCATTAGCTAATACTTTTTTAACTGTTAACTTAAACCCTTATATAAGAGTGCTTTCCAATGCAGGGACATCTTGTTTGGCAGTAATAAGTGAGAAGTACGATTAGAGATGCTTAAGATGGTATCAGGGCGCAAAGTGAAAAAGAACAAAAGGACCGGGGAATTTGCTAGTGTACCTGAGTGATAATTCCGCTATCCAACATCCATTCCCAGGGGATCTGAAACCCTTTGTATCGGTTCGTGGCGCCCTCCCTCACCCTTGAGAGGTTGTACACCCCATGTTCCAACCTGTCAAAAACATTACCCCCGATCAACTATTAAAACAATAAAAAGTAATCGTTATTTTCAAAAACTTCAATAGAAAAAAAAAAATTAAATGATCTAAGACAGATGTTTTTATCTGAAACGTCTATTGCTTTAATATTTATATCAACGCTACTTTGATGTACTGCAATTATAAGTTCAAGTCCTACAATCTATGTTACGGTACAAGATACAACATTTAAAAAAAAAAAAGAACAAAAGGAGATCAGGCTTATACGAGTGTGACATACTTCTCGAGCAGAGCTTGCATCTTCTTGAGGGCGGAAGAGCAGGGCTGCCGCGGCTCGTAGCGGAACACCGCCGCCTGGGCCTCGAGCTTCTTCAGATCGCAGTACCCGAACGCCGCCTCTCGCAGCGCGTCCGCCTTCTGCTCCGGCCACTCGAAGTGCTTCAGCACCGCCCTCTCGTCCACCTGCCACCGCGACCGCATTTCCGTCGACCAAAATTTTAGCCCAATTTTTCAAGATAAGATGTAGAGAAATTAATTACGTCCATTCTAATTCGAATATCTAAACATTTAGAAGTATCATTTAATATAAGCAACGCAATTTATACGGACGCATTTCCATTTATGCTCGAATTAGAAAAAGTAAAAGCAAATTATACCAGGCACGAGAGCTCGTCGTCGAGCCATTTGACGAACGCGACCACGTCCTCAATGTTGGTGAACGCGGCCCCCTCGACTTCTTTTATCAGAAAGTTTATGAAATCCCCCTGCGTCTCCACCTCTGTCTTTATCTGTAATTTTCACACCAGTAATATTATACTTTTTGTGAGTCTATATATATATATTGCAGTATTTAATTAATAAGAAAGTGCAAATCGGGGGAAAAAAAAAAACATACCTTATAATTTCAAAGGTAAAATCTATCTATTGAGCTGTGTAATTTGTAATAAAATATTACAAATTTACTTGAGCAGTATTTTCTGTTCCAAGTTACCTGAGCTTTAATATTTTCGTATAAACATGACCAACTCAACGACAAACGTACGTGAACATGAAGTGCGAATTAAATACCCAGCGTTTCTTTTCCCTTTGCTGAAGGGTATACAGTGATAACAGGGGGGGGGGGTAATTTGGTCATAAAGAATGCAACGGCTAGTGAGCCCCCCCACCCCTCCAGAATCAGGTACCAACGCTGACCCGCGAATCTATAGTGTTTCTGAGCCGAATAAATAAATAAATTAGAAAATTAAATTAGTTAATTATGTTCCCGAAATGTGTATTCAATTCCGAACTATTATTATTTAATGCCACTACGGAGGCTGCTACAGGATCGGTCTGGATGTTCTGCAGCTTTTTGTTCGTGTCCGGACACCCGAATTAATTATCCACCGTCTATTTTATCTCGTTAGCGCAGATCAACGGTTTACATTGATTTGAACATAGGAGAGTTGAATAATTGGGCGGTCCCCGCTACCGTCGGGCCTAAATCAACGGTCGCTGATTGAAATAAGATGAGTGGCAATTTCGGAAATATGAGGGGGTTGGGGGAGGTGACGTTACTCACCGCGAGGAGGTGAGCGGAGCGGTTCTCGATCTCGCCGATCATGTCGCGCGCGGAGGCGGCGGAGGAGGAGGCCGCGTCGGAGGCGGCGCC
The DNA here is from genome assembly GCA_025177825.1 of Aechmea fasciata. Classification (NCBI taxonomy): domain Eukaryota; kingdom Viridiplantae; phylum Streptophyta; class Magnoliopsida; order Poales; family Bromeliaceae; genus Aechmea; species Aechmea fasciata. The sequence continues at coordinate 6,474,563 of CM045928.1, read as the reverse complement.
GGCCCCGGTTTCGCGCCGCGAGTCCCTCCGCATGAGCGAGTGGTAGAACTCCACCACCTCGGGCACGCGGCGCACGCACGGCCCCGCCGCCGCCGACGACCTCGATCCCCTCGGCGGCGGCGGAGGCGGCGGCGGGGGAGGCGGAGCTCGCCCCGGCCCTTTTCCCGAGCTCGACTCTCTCGGGGGTGGCGGAGGAGGAGGAGGAGGAGGAGGTGGTGGAGGTATCGGCGGCAACGAGGTCAGCTTCGGAACTCGGCTCCGCGAGCCGGAGGTGGTCTCCGAGGAAGAAGACGACGATGATGACGACGAAGAAGAAGAAGAAGAGGAGGAGGTAGAAGGTGTGGATGAGGAGGAAGACGACGAAGAGGAGGGTAATGGAGGAGGTTTCGGGATGCGAGGAGCCCTAGATTTCGAAACGTCTTCGCTGCTGCAGCGAGGATGCTGCGTCGCTTCGTTTTCCCCAATCTCCTCCCTCCGACCGGTGCCAGGAAGCTTCGGAATCTCGGCATTGTGGGAAATGTCGGTGGATTTGGGGCGATTCCTCATGTTTAGGAAGAGATTCGAGCTCGAGGAGGCGTCGATTAGGCCCTGGAACAGCATCTGAGAGGAAGAAGAGGAGCACTCATCCGTAGCCTCCCGAGCTCCGCTCGAGAATCTTCTCGAATCGCCCGCGCTCCGCTCCGAAGCAGCCCCCCGCAGCTCCCCGACCTCCGCCTCCATCTCCCGAAGCTTCTCCTCCCTCCCCCGCCGCATCTCCTCCTCCGCGCGGAGCCCCGACCGGAGGGCCTCGGCCTCGGCGCGGAGCTCGGCGTTCTCCGCCTCGAGGCGCCCGGCGTGTTCCCTGGAGCGCTCGATCTCGGCGCTCTTCGCGGCGATCTCGCGCTCGAGGAAGGGGACGATGGCGACGGTCTCCTTGAGCAGCTTCTGCTCGAGGAGCTGGGTGCGGAGGCGCGACTCCCGCTCCCGGAGCTCCTCGACGACGCGGAGGAGCTCGGCGACGTCGGGTGGGCGGGGCTGGACCTGCGCGGAGGAGCGGGGGAAGTAGACGCCGAAGGACCGCGCGAGCGCCGCCGCCCCCGACCCCGACTTCGCCGGCGCCGTCGCCGGCGAACTCGACGACCGCCGCTGCCCCTCCCCCGCCCCTCCCTTCGGCGTCGCCGGGCTCCTCTGAAACCCTATCGCCGCTTTCACCCTCCCCGCAACCATCGCCTCCCCTCGCTCCGCACGCAAGGTACTCTCTCTCTCTCTCTCTCTCTCTCTCTCTCTCTCTCTCTCTTGTTTTTGCTGAGCACGATCACCGTTCACCGCGAGACCGACGGCCGAGATGGCTCCGAGGAGAGCATGCTGGTGGTGCCTATTTGTCGCGGCGAAAACTAATAAGAGTGTATAGGGAGGGGTTCCGGGTTTTTCCCTCCTCTAATAAGAAGAGAAAAAAGGGGGAAAAGTGGGCACGAAAACCGAGGAACGGTCCCAATTCTGGGACCGGGACTGCAGCCTCTCAGGGTCGATTTTGAAAGAGGAAACAGGCGAGGGAGGGACGTAAAATAATAATAACAATAATAATAATAATAATAATGCGAATGGGAAACGGGGCAGTACTACGAATGTGAACGCTACGGTTGTTCAGAGTACTCTTGTGTAGGTCGTATAATAATAAGGCCCTAAAATTTGACCGCGTATACGTGTTGGTTTTTTTTGGTATTTAGTATTTTGGAGAGTAGTAAGTGCACTTTCAGGGGAGCCTATAGGGGTGGGGTGGGGTAGATTGGTAATTTGGGGTGGATCTGTTTGTTAATATAAGTGACTGGATCAGTTTAGGGCTAAATTTTCCAGAATTATTATAATTAAATTTTATAATCTAAATTTAATTGTCTAAATAATGATATGTTGTTGATATAATAATAATATATACCATTTTAATCATTATTATATTATTATCTACTGTAATATCATTATATTATAAATTATTATATCAGCAACATGTTTTCATTCAGATTTCTAAATTAAAATAAATCATAATATTTAATTATAATAATTTTAAGTGTTTGAACTGTAAATTTTAATAAGTTTGGATTGAAGTATCAAACTGTCTTGTGCCTTATAGTTTTTTGAACTGAAGATATAATATATCCTTCTAATAAAAATAAAAATAAAATTAATGCTTAACGTGTCATCTTGGAAAGATTTTAAGCCGGAGTAAAAGTTGAAGAAGCACTAGTAATGTAAGCTGAATTGTGATTCTCTAAACCACGTATATGGTATGGGAGACGAGAAAGTCTACTGCTATACAGCTATGCCATATTATCTATATTTAGTCAATTATATATTTTTTTTAAAAAAAAAACATAATATAAATAAATTTCTAAAAAATATAATGAAATGCGTGAACTTCTGCCAAATAATTTGATTAATTGGTTGGAAACATCACATTAACTCCATATAACGATTACATTTTAGACTTTTTCATAGACTAGAGTCATTTCAATTTCCATATTCCAAACCCACAGATTCTTTTCTTCTTTTTTTTTTTTTTTTTTTGAAAGAGAAACCTAAAGATTTTTCAACTAAACAAATCCATCGATCATTGCATTAATTTAACTTCCTTTCAATCGACCACCCCAGCACGAGTGGTAAAGAATTTGATGGTTGGTACCTGAGATTTCAAGTTTGAAATTTAGTTGCTTTACATTTTTCATTATGTTTATTTCTAAAAGAAATATATAAACGAAATAAATAGCATGTTATCTTTCTCTGTTAAAAAAAAAGAAGAAGAAGCTTTTTTCCAAACTTGTTTTAGAATGAACTTAAGTGGGGTCACGTTAAAGTTAGTGGAGATCATGTTAAGAATGGATCAAATTTGATTCAATTATTTGGAATCCAAGTATTTTCCTTATGTAACTCTTATTTTCTTTCTAATTTAACGCATGCACTTTATACGCATGGGGACATGTTGTGGTGGATCTAAGTAGGGATCGGAGAGAGTTCGGTATAAATCGCAGCTCAATTTGTATTAGGGTTAGTGATTTACTTAATATGACGTCACAACCTAAATTTCAAATTTTACAATGCCACCCACACTAATTCATTCAAATCTTATTCTCTTGCAAATTGTTAATACGTTAATAAATTTAACAATATTTTAAAATACACAATATATAATCTCATGGAGTTACTTGTAGCTAGGACGCATCTCATATCCATCCGATGCGAGAAACATGTACTAATCCTGGAGCAGGAGTTGCATGCTCATGAGTACTGTGTGTTCCGGATTTCACAACAGCTGGGGATCGATCAGTGTACCGCAAATTTGAACTTACAATTCTAGGAGTTCGCCAAAAAAACTATATATGCTTCATTAATGGATGTGTTTCGGAGCAGCGGTAGTAAATTAATAATTGTACGAGCCGCTCTCAACTGATAATTTACATGTGATGCCCTTTATTCAATCAGCGGTTCCCAGGCATGGAGGAGTACGTACTACATATGGAGAAATTCAACAAGAATTTAAAAAAAAATAAATACTCGATTTAATCAACTCATTCAATTTTTTGTGCAAATTTTGAATATATTGCAAATAATTCATTTTTTTAGGATATACATATACATGTGTGCATAATTTAATCCCCCATTTTGATGATACTCCTCCCTTGTAGGATAAGAATTACTGGTCTAATTAAGCAATGGCCCTTGGCTAAATTTACTTAAAACATAAATATTAATTATTCATCGATCCAAACAGAATGCGTCGAATATATATCTAAATAGGTACAGAAGAAAATTTGCATTATTTTACTTTTTTAAGAGGGAAAGACAGCAAATTATTCATTTTGTTTATTTTTTTAAAAAAAAAACAAAACTAAGTTAGTGTCGTATTATTTTTGGAAATCGTTAATTTGAAAGGTTTTGAGTACCATTACATTTTTTTTTCCCCTTAAGAAAATGCTCATCACGATAAAATCGTTGCAATAGCTTTAATACAATTTACTGCCACAGTGAATAGGACCAGAACCCAAAAATAATAAAATAAACTACAAGTAAAAACAGAACTAGACTGGAATGCTATCAATAGCATCAAGCATTTGGTGCTATCAAGTTTTCCGCTCTTGCATGGATGAAGAAATATACGGTTAGAATGATGTGGGCATTTTAGTATTGAATGAGTTGTTGGTTGAATAATATAATCTAACGGATAAAAATAGTCAAAGAGTTAAATCTAACGGCAGAAAATTTGATAGCACCAAATGTTTGATGCTATCGATAGTATCTGAGCCGAACTCATTAAAACCATCCCTAACAAGTCTCTTTTTCCAACTATATATATTAATCAGCGGCGATTCAGAAAATTTTCCCAAAGGATTCAGCATACAATTAAAATCGAACATAAACAAATAAAAAATAAATAAGCTATTAATAGTACATAAATGAAAAATAATAATTTTAGAACTTTTATTCTATTGACTAATTAAGGCTCACATGACAAAGGGGATGACATGCATGCATTGAAATCATTAGACCATTCTGCTATTAAGTTAGATCCGCCTTCATCTATTTTAAAATTATTCTATCTCTAGTGTACTTAACTTTGATATTAAAAAATTTAGCCATACTATATATATATTACATATATGATTATTTTAAATCTACATCCCCGTTAAGAGGTTTAGTCTATTATATTATATATATATAATATTATTCTAAAATTCAGGGACGTCACAAGGTGCCAATTCTAGCTCCTTCCTTATCCATTTTTTATCGTTTGGTTCGGGTATAAGCAAGAACTAGCTATTACAGGGATATGTACAAGTACGGGGATAAGAAAAATAGCGTTTGGATGAAAATTGGATTGTTCCGGGGATAAGAAAAATATTAGATAGTTTTATATAAAAAATGGAGGTGTTGATGGAGATAACCGAAAATTACTGTTCTCGAGTAAAAAATTAATGTTTATATATAAAGGGAGGGATAAGGGTCTATTCCTATTCCTATCCCCTAACCAAACAAAGCCTTATTAGTGATTTTCAAAATTCACGAAAATTGGAAACTTGAAACGTAATCCTCCATGAAAGCAATTGGAATTTAATTGGGTGCCTAGGAAAATAGCTTTTATATATGATGGTCCCATTAACTCATCGATCCCCCACGTGCCATTCATCTCAAAGCAAAATCGCTTGATCACTCTATAGCTTAGGTTAGGTGGAAAAGCTTTATGGGAACGTTACCATAACGAGGAAAACGTTAACACGAAGCAAAGTATCTTCGCTTAGGATAATATTACATTATCACACACATGCAAAGGACAAAGTGGATCTTGGTGGAGATCATCTACAAATTGGAAAGCAACCTCTATGTAAGAAATTAATTGGGAGAGGAACTAGATAGAGAGAGAGAGAGAGGGAGATGGAGAGATGTGCACAATTACAAACGTACGTAGCTCGAACACTAGGCTACAAAAAAATTAACTCTAAAATGAATTGGTCCAAAATGAAACACGCACCCCATTTTCTATGAAGGGATCGAGTGGGGCAACCCTTGTGGACCGACCAACCATGTGAGCCTTGTTTCGGCCAGTTAATTAGCTGCTGCTTAATTAACTTTGTCTCTTAAAAAAAAAAAAAAGAAGTTATGAATTGGTTAGCCGGCGACGCGTCTCGGCCAATTTCATGGTGTTATTAGAGCTAGTTTTAAGTCCTTATGATTTCGAAAGGTATACGATTCGAATCCATCATACACGTGAGCGAAAATGTTAAGACTCTGACCATCCCAGCCGCAAAGCATTTCGCACTTCTTTTCTCTAATCATGTTCTTGCTCTGTCCAAAAGATGGCCCAGGCCACTTTTTAAGCCCATTTCGAAAGCGGTTGAATTAAAAAAGGGCCCAAGAATAATCATGGATCAAACGGCCCAAAGATGAATTGGGGAAAAGGTGAAAAATGTGTAGAGACCCTGTCAAGCCTTATTTTTTTTTTTTTTTTGAATTGAATTGAATTGAATACTTATATTATTCAGAGTTCCAGCATGTTCTGACCACCAGAATTCGAGAAATTTATTGCACGGCAACGGCACAGTCATCGATCGCCTATCTAGCTCGAATCATAAAGCAGCAGAATAACCATAATAATTTGGGTAGATTACACTTTTTTTGGTTCTCAAACTACGAGGAGCGTGATATTTTAGTTCTCAAAATTTTATTTTTTGTTGATAATTTTGTGCATATTAATAAGTTGTGAGTTGTGTTAATATATAAGTAGTATAACATTTTAATTATTTTGGTGTCATTAATTATATTATTATTATAATGTCACTTTTATATTAGCGACATATCAATACTTAGCCAACTAAATTAGATTATACTCCCTAACTGCGACAATTTAGAAAGTTTGAATAAAAAAATTAATATCACGTGCCTCCTAATTTGAGAACCAAAAGCGTTATTTATCCTAATAATACTTTAGCAATGCTGTTCATACACTTAAAAAAAAAAAAAAAAAAATCTTATACCAAGTAGAGTCCTTTTTATATATATGTCACATATTAATGTGATATGTGAAAACACTCCACCTAGCTACCAAATAGGTGAGGTGTAAGATTTATACATTTCAATTGCGAGTGTATGACTAGCATTTTTTTCACAATTTTTTTCTTTTATTCTACTTAATTTGTATGTGTGTAAATCACACTTAAATCCTAATCAACCAATCAAATTAATTAATTGTTGATCACCACATCAGGTCTCCTCATGGTCCACCAGTCTCCACTTCCCGTCGGGCCCCCTCACCATCCCCTTATCTTTGTCCACTTTCCACGCTACGGGCACCGGATACTCGTCTTTTAGCGCGTCGACGCTCTTGTTCACGAGCGCCACGTCGCGCTCCACTGCCAGCTCGAAGCCCCCACCTTTCTGCCCCTGCGTCCCCGCGACGCCGTGCAGGTAGCACTCCAGGTTGTGCCAGGTGACCGGATTCCCGGGGGACTTCAGGTACGGTGACTGCCTCGTGTCGACGGCCAGCTCGGCTCCGACGTCGTCGTATCCGATCGGTGGGTAGCTGGGGATCAGGTCGGGCGCGTTGCGGACGCGGAGGAGGCTGAGGCCGTCCGGTGCCAGCATGTCGAACGCCTTCTTGAAGTTGGCGTCGCCGACGCGGGGGCTCGCGAAGACGATGGCGGCCACCGGGGTCGTTTTCGTGGTGAGGAGCCTGCGCGACTTGTTGAGGCCGTTGGACACGATGTCGACGGCGTTGAGCGTCGCGAGCGCCGCGCCGAGGCTGTGCCCGGTGATGGTGATGCTCGTCTCCTCGTCCTTGTACTCCTCCATGAGTCGTTTGATCTCGTCCAAAACCTGCTTAATTTAAATTAATCACCCACCATAATCAAGCTTAATGTGCTCACATTAACAGCTTTCGACACATGCATTCAGCATAGCTTAATCATTAAAGAGCAAGGAAAATAAATAAACAAAGTACAAATGTTAGAGCATTTTATATAACTACGTACGTACGTACGTACGTATATATATATCCCGAAGCATATGTTTGCTTCAACAAAACAAAAATTGTGCGCCGTATAGGAATCTTTTTGGTCCTTTATTAAGGAACTTGAAGTCAACGCTACGTAGTTATGCACCAAAAGAGAAAAGCTCACAAGAGGAGAAAAAAAAAATGGGAAAAAATCATGAATTATACCTGCGACTTAATTACTCTCAACATTCGTTTATTTTGCACTAATTAAGGAATTAATGCAACGAGAATAGAATACAAACCACATTGATCGAATATCATGCACACTCAAGCTAATTAACGGTGATTGCCACGGTGTCACATGAAAAGCACTGAGATGTACAGTAGCTAAAATCCAAAACGCTCCAATGCATCACGCAGATAACCTTTCTATACACTTCAAAAATTCTAATTTTCATGCATAAAAAACTATTTGAAAGTGATGTAAGTGTATTTGTTTGTATGTATGTATGTATGTATGTATGTACGTACGTATGTATACACACACACTTCAAAAAATGCAAATCTCCGTGGAAATTAAGGGACGTTACCTGTTTCCTAGCACTCTCCTTATTATACTTGGACCTGGGATCACTCGACGTGTACACGGATAACCACCCCTTGTGCACCTTAGCCTCTCCCCCTCCCCCTTTACTACTACGATTTCCGGAGCCTAACACGTCCCGAGCCGAAACCAAACCGAAATCTAAGTCGTTCATCCACTCCATCACCTGCAGCGTGCCCCGCCACGCGACCGCCACGTCGCGCCGGCCTACTGCGGCCGCCCCCTCGTCCGTCGCCACCGCCACGTACCCCATCCAATTCGACTCCTTACTCCACGCCTCCCGCGACAGCGACTTTATCATGAACGCCTCCGGCATGTCCACGCTCGACGTCGCGTACAAATACTTGGTCACCTTGTACGCACCCGGCGCCGACACCTGCGTCCCCTCAAACAGGTCGGCGGGGCCGTAGCGCGCGGCGCCCGCCGACGGAGACCGCTTCTCGGAGTTGAATGCGTCGTACGTGGCCTGCGCCAGCTCCCCGTAGAGGATGACGCTGCGCCGGAGGTCGGCGTCGGGGCCCGGGCTCAGCAGCCCGGCCCAGTTGTTGGAGCCGTTGAGCTCCTTCCACCTCCCGGCTATGTTTCCGAACATGGTTTATTAATTATGAAAAAGGAAAGGGTGGTTTAATTGTGTTGTTTCTTGTTTGTGTACTAGCTAGGGATTCGGATTTGGGGTATACGTACGTGTAACTATTTTATAGTGTGTTGTGAGAGATCAAGTAGTGCTTTGGATACTCGTGATTTTTCAAGAACACATTTGAGGAGTCATACTATATATGTGTGCATCAACATTAAAAGATGCAAAATTTAGACATACCCAGCTAGCCTAACCGGAGATGGCAGTTCTCTTTCTCAAAGAGTTGGTAAAGAAGTACTGGGATTCTCTGCTCCCAACCTAACTTCTTTTTTTTTCTTTTTTTTTTTTTTGGGGGTTCGTGTTTGAAGGAGAGGTCACGGGTTGTAAGTCTCACGAAATATAGGATAGTGTCTTTATCTTTAAAAAAAAATGCAAAATTTTAAAGTCAAACAACAATAATGTTTCTTTTTTGTACATATCAAATAATAAGTGCATTTTTGGGCGGTTTTTTTTATTTTTGAAAAGAACACCATAAGACATTTATTCCATATGATAAACAGTCATAAATATCTCAAACTCTGTAAAAGCAGATCAACTAAAAGCTACCCGGGAACCAAGACCCCATTTGGCTAGTTTATCGGCACATTGTGAAAATGAACTATATCTAGAAGGCCATCCTATAACAAAAATTATACTTTAATTGAATCAGTATAACCTATACAATCTATCATTTTTTTTTATCAAAATAAGTAAAATATTTTTCTATCACACTTTTGTATTATATGTACTGTTGTATATTCCTTATGATCCTATACAAAATTTTCTACAAAAATAAATAAAATATTTTTCTACCATACAAAATCTTAAATATATATACTAGTCTTTTTTAGTACATTGTTGCATATTCCTTACAATTACATACAAAATCTTAAATATACTAGTCTGTATTAAAAATTTGTCAGTATAGTCTTTTATTTGATAAAATTTTTTAGCTTATATCGTATTAGAGTCGGTTCGCAGGCTATCAATTTGAAAAGGTTAATCTAGCCTTCTAGGTTTAATTATCTTTTATCGTATTTTCTCAGCGCACTAATAACTAATTAATATGATATATTCATCTTTTAATTCTCAGGTATATAGTACGTGAAACAGTACTAGAATATTTATAAACAATTTAGTGTCATATATAGATATTAAATTTGAATACTAATACTTAATATAGTTGGTGTCACGTCCCAAATTTTGGATTATAAACGACACTAATTAAGATGCATGGTAACCCTCAAAGCTTAAATATATGCTTCAACATTGCGTGCACGATTTGAAAAGTTGATATAAAAGGGCACATTAATATTAATTGACTATTTATGAAGTCACCACCAATTGATTATTAGGTTGTATAAATTAGAATAAAATTATATGTTTTACCCTAAATACTAGATACTTCCTTAAATTAAAAAAAAAAAAAAAAAAAAAAAAAAACCCCTACGACTCAAGTAGAAAATCCCACTCGTTCACTAACCGCCTGAATTTGAGTACAGCCAACCCTGGGTCAGGAGGAATGTCCCTAAATATAGAGTCGTTTCTAATCTTCCAAATGGTCCACCAGTATCCAGCTAAGACTGAAAGGCTGGATCGCTTCCTACGGTGGTCTTTTTTTTGCCATCCACCTGTCCCAAATGTGGCTTACCTCAGTACCCAGATCATTGACTTGAATATCCCCCGGTCACAAGGATAAACTTGTCGAAAGTACACCGGGTGAACAGGTGGTCCGTTGATTCCTCCTCTGACCCACAGAGGACGCAAATGGGGTCGTCAATACATCCGAACTTGAATAACCTATCCCGGGTGGGGTTCCTTTCCTTAAATTAAATTCTTGTTGATGAAAACAAGCGGGGTGGGAATTAATTGTTGCGTGCAAGCTTTTGTTTAAGAGCACCACATATGTTTTTGTGTGTTGGGAACTTGACCTGGTCATATGGGTTTACTAGCTATAGGTGCATGAGTCATTGGATTCCATTAGGGCATATTGGGTATCGGTCCATGGTTGCAGTACATGCAGCTGGGATGCATGTATCTCGTCGTAAATGGACGATGAGGTCGTCTTGTGTGCAATATTAATTAACCTCACGAATTCTAGTTGGTAGTGCAATATTAATTAACCTCACGAATTCTGGTTGGTATACACTCGTGTTTGAAGGAGAGGTCACGGGTTTAAGTCTCGAATATAGATCTTTAGCAAGATATTGAATATGTTTAAAAGAAAAAAAAAATCGTTAGATTATAGAGTTTTTTTTTTTTTTTTGGTGGCAAATATACGTAGGTCACACTCACATGCATATCTTATTATGTAGGAAATATGATTCAAAATCAAGACCTCTTACATACCGGTATTTAGTGCAGTTGGCTAAAAATTTGATGATTATAGTACATTGAGTTTTTAAATTAGAAATCTAATTATCTTACATTTCTAACTGATTTTATTACTAAAATAAATAAATAAAGCAAATTGCTTGCTACAATTTTATCAAAAAATAAAAATAAATAATGGAGAAATCTTGCCTAGCATGGTAAAGACCTAGGTAAGGACAAAATAGCATGCATGCTCAAGTTAAAATGATATCAAAGAATATTTGTACTTGTATTTCATACAAAGTTAAAATATTTGATTAAAAGTTATTATTTCTATATCATGGAATACCTGTTACATAATAGATTTTTGCAACCCAGAAAAAGCTTTAATTGAAAAAAAAAATTGTTAAAGCATAAAGTAAAAAATGAAATCTCTCGTCTATGGCTAGCAAACAAAAAAAAAAAAACGAAAAAAAGAAAAAAAAAATCTCAAATGAAAAACTTACTTGTAAATTAAAAAAGATTATTTTTAATTTAATAATGACATGCATCGCTTATCGAGACCAATGGTAATATTATATTATTTTTTTATTTTAACATAAGTAAGTGAAAAAAAAAAGAAAGACAAATTCATTAATAGGATCACGATAATAAGATTGAGAGTCATAAATGATTCTTGACTGTTAGATCAGAATAAAGCGAAGATTCACAATTTGGTAGTTAGAATTAATTAAGTAGTTATCTCACCCTTAATTAACAAATAAAAGTCAACACATTTGTCCCCAACGGCTAATTAAGTAGTTAAGAGTTAATTAGCAATCTTAAAATGGCCAGAAACGGTAGAGCAATTTTATTAATTTAAATTTAAATTGAAATAATGCAATATAAAATTCTTAAAAAGAAAGTATTCGCACGTGCTAGCTTGGTCAATTCGTGTACGTACTCCACCTTCATAATTTTCTATATAATTAATCAGTTTTATAGTGCTAAGAAATTAAGCTATGCTTAATACATTAGCTAATTCGAATCCTAGTTAATTCATATTTCTACTAAATTTATTTGTAAATAAAATAAATGAACCTGGTAGCGTACTATCTATCACTATTTCTCTCTCTCAAAAAAAAAAAAAAAAGATGATTTTTAAAATTTTAACTGCTTTATTTGATTTTTTTTTTTTAGATTAAAGAAATATTAGTTCTGTTGGCTATCATGGTGCATTAGCTAGCGAAGTCGCTAATTTTAAAATAATTTAAACTTAAATAGTTAAAAATTTATGAGTTATCAATAGACCCCAAAAAAGGGTTAATTAGGATGATTCTATTTCAAACATGGGTACAGTTGAGGGACATCTTTGTAAATATTTTATTAATTTTCTTAAAATGATAGGAGTACACTTTTTAAAAAAAAAAGTTGTACATCTTACACACCTCACGTACCCTAGAATTTTGAATTTTTTTAATTTTTTGTATTTTAAAATAATGTTCTTTAAATTTGGAAAGCGTAAGATAGACATTCCAAATGTGATGTACATTAGTATATACTAGTGAAATACCCACTTATCATGGATATAAAAATATTTTTTAATAAATTTTAGTTTTTTATATTTTTAAATAATTTTATAAGTCTAATTATTAATTAAAAAAAGTTATATAAAAATAATTTAATAGTTAATTTTCTTTAAATAAAATTTATTGAAACGACAACTTATTTTATAAAGATTTATATGAAAAAAGATTTGAGATAAATATATCAAAATAATTTTTAAAAAATGATAAATAGAAGGGAAATAAAATAATAGAAGAATTTTTTTAATAAAATTAATTTTATATATATACACACGCACTATATTTTTAAAATCTTACTCCTCAAATTTAAATTTTATATTTTTTTATACATCGATCAAATTAGATTTTATTATGTGATTTATTACGTGTATTATTAATAATATTAATTAATTATATTATACACAATTAATTATTAATATAATTAAATAATTAATTTTATAGAGTTTAGGAATTTTAAATTTTAAAATTTGAAGCTTAAAATTTAGAAATAAATATTTATAAATTAAATTTTGAAATTTAGAATTTGAAACTTCAAAAGTATCAAAATTTTAAATTTTGTTATGAAAATTTTGAAATTTTATATATATATATATATATATATATATATATATATATATATATATATATATATATATATATATATATATATATATATATATATATATATATATATATATATATATATAGGAGAGAGAGTAGGGGAGGGTTGAGGGGACACATGTCAATCCAAGGTTGGACTTAGAGAGAAACAAAGAGAAAAAAACATATATAAGGGTGCCACGTATAGCTATAAAAACTGTCAAATTATGTATGTTAAGGATAATTAAATAATTAATTTTATAGAGTTTAGGAATTTTAAATTTTAAAATTTAAAGCTTAAAATTTAGAAATAAATATTTATAAATTAAATTTTGAAATTTAGAATTTGAAACTTCAAAAGTATCAAAATTTTAAATTTTGTTATGAAAATTTTGAAATTTTATGCTATAATATATATATATAATATATATATATATATATAGTCCTATTATTATATATATTATACGATCGCAATCGTACTCATAAGTTGTTTTCGATGATAGAGCTTCGAATCGACGATCCACACCGTTAAACGTTATCTAGAGCATTTAAAACTTCTAGAAATAAAATTTTATAATTTTTCGATATCATTTACCCTACGATCAAAAGCTCACAAAATTGACAATTTTTAATGGTAGGTATGGAACATTTGCTAGTTTAACGGTGTAAAAAATCGAAATAGGTTGAATTTTTGATAGAAAATTCTATTCACTACTTAAATAAAGATCAATAACTCGATCTTAAATTGAAAGATTCGATCATCCATTTTTAGGATATTGTTCGATTTTGACCGTTCATTTTATACCCGCTTGATGGACTTTATAATGATTTCGAAAAATTACGAAATTTATTTTCTAGAAGTTTCAAATACTCTAGATCATGTTTAACGGTGTGGACCGCCGATTCGAAACCCCAACATCGAAATAACTTATGGTTAGGGTGAAGCGCTCTATACTCATAATAAGATAATAGTTTCATTTATATATATATATATATATATATATATATATATATATATATATATATATATATATATATATATATATATATATATAGGAGAGAGAGTAGGGGAGGGTTGAGGGGACACATGTCAATCCAAGGTTGGACTTAGAGAGAAAACAAAGGGAAAAAAACATAAGGGTGCCACGTATAGCTATAAAATTTAAAGCTTAAAATTTAGAAATAAATATTTATAAATTAAATTTTGAAATTTAGAATTTGAAACTTCAATCATATCAAAATTTTAAATTTTGTTATGAAAATTTTAAAATTTTATGCTATAATATATATATATATATATATATATATATATATATATATATATATATATATATATATATATATATATATATATATATATATAGGAGAGAGAGTAGGGGAGGGTTGAGGGGACACATGTCAATCCAAGGTTGGACTTAGCAAGAAAACAAAGGGAAAAAAACATAAGGGTGCCACATATAGCTATAAAAACTGTCAAATTATGTATGTTAAGGATTAAGGATATATATATATATATATATATATATATATATATATATATATATATATATATATATAATTTGATCCATCCACTTGATGATTTTCACCCGTTAGATCATACTATTCAACCAACCACTCACTTAACTCTTGGGGCCCACATCATCCTAACCACACATCTCTCAATCCAATTGGCCAAAACTTGAAAGACTAATAACTTATTAATAAAGATAAGAAATTTTATTATATATATATATATATATATATATATATATATATATATATATATATATATATATATATATATATATATATATATATATATATATATATATATATATATATATATATATATATGAGAGAGAGTAGGGGAGGGTTGAGGGGACACATGTCAATCCAAGGTTGGACTTAGCGAGAAAACAAAGGGAAAAAAACATAAGGGTGCCACGTATAGCTATAAAAACTGTCAAATTATGTATGTTAAGGATAAGGATAGCATTGTTCTTTGTTCTTTTTCTTTTTCTTTTTTTTTGACCCAAATTGTTTTGAAATTGGGCCTAGTTTTGGAAAATTAGGGCGAGAGATGGTTTCTTTTGGTCAGGCCTAATGGGCAAATTGGTCCAATTTTGGCCCAACGTGAACCGGAAATGATTTAACTATATTCTTTTTTTTTTTTTTTTTTTTTTTTTAGATACAGAAGATGCTACCCGCTTCGTTTATTTCTTTAAGAAATAAACTTAGCTAAAATGTGAATCAACTAGATTCGAACTCGTCTCTGATACCAACCACTGCCCTTCGCTACTGCATAGTGACGATCGATAACTATATTCTATTTTTTTAATACTATACTTTATTTTATAGTGCATCCAAACGATAAATATGCATACTTAGTTCAATATATTTGGATTTAACCATAACTATTAATGACCATTAATAATAGCAATGCTGGAGTATACATCTTACATCCTTTGAATTAAAGGATTTATTAAGATTCTTTAGATATTTAGATCCCTCACTATTTGGAGACTCCTATATATGTGTGACTTTGTTTGACTATGTTGCGAGCTAGGCTAGCCCATATTACATAGAACACTACTTCAGCGCAAATTTTTATTTTAAAACTTTTTAATATTTTTTTTTTTTAATTTGAGAGATAGGTAGCACGCTACCCGCTTCGTTTATTTCGTTAAAAACTAAACTTAGCTATTAATGTGAATCAATTAGCATTCGAACTCGGATTTCGGGTACCAACCACCTAGCCTTTTGCCACTTACTCAAGGGACGGTCGGTTAAAACTTTTTAATGTTTAAAACAATATAATTGCGCGATTGCACACAATCATCAAAATGTGTTTGTTCTTGCAAAACCTTCACTATTTGCATTAAATCATGCACATGAAAATAATAATACTTACTAGCTAGACCAGTTCATCGGGTCTGAATCCTTACAGTTTCTCTATTTCTCAAAATCTTAAAGTTTCAATACCGCTCATTAGATACGTGTGTTGATACCGATTATATATGAATCTGTGCATGTACATGCGCGAACACGTTAAGAGCTAGAGAGAGAGAGAGAGAGATTAACTAACCTGTTTTCTGGCACTATCGGTGTTGTACGGCGAGTTCGGGTTGTCCGAAGTATAGATCGAGAGCCATCCCCGGTGCACCAGCGGCACTGATCCTTTGCTAGTCCCAGAACATATTACTCCAGAAGCCGAAACCAATGCAAAATCCAGGTCATTGATCCACTCCAGCAGCTGGATCGTCCCGCGCCACGCCACCACCACGTCCCGCCGCCCCAGCACGGCCCGCCCCTCGTCCGTCGCCACCGCCACGAACCCCATCCAATTCGACTCCTCGCTCCACGCCCTGCTCAACGACGACTTTACGATGAACGCTTCTGGAACACCGATACCGGACGTCGCGTAGAGGAACTTGGTGATCTTGTAGATGTTCGGCGAGGAGATCTCCGCCCTCTCGAACAAGTTCGACCGGCTGTACATGCACGCGCCGGCGAACGGCGACCGCTTCTCCGTGTTGAAGGCGTCGTACGCCGCCTGCGCGAGCTCGCCGTAGTTGATGATGTTGCGGCGCAAATCGATGTCGAGGGGATCCAGTAAACCCTTCCACTCATTTTTCCCGTTGATCTCCTTCCACCTCTTAGCAATGCTACCAAACATTGTTAGTTAGCAGGCAATTTTGTACTATGTTCTATGTATATTGTTTTGCCCCTAGCTAGTTGCTAAAGCCTATACATACACACATACACACATACACACAACATATATATACATATACATATAAACCCTTTCGGTGTTTTTTTTTTTTTTCTGAGCTTTATTTAAGGAAATTTATTAAAAATAATAATTCAAACTTAATTAAAATATTATTTTGTTATATTTTAAATCTTGTATTATATAATCGGTACCAGCAGAAATATCGGTTCCAACAATTAGTATTAGAAAAAATCACGCTTCCAACGTAACTTAGTTAAGAACTTGATGGTTGATGCACAGAGTCTCAAGTTTTAAGTCTAACTACTTTGTATTTTCTAACTTAGTTTATTTCTAAAAATGAATAAAATAGACAATTTGCTATCTTTCGCTTTATATATGTAGAGAGAGACACACGTACACACTAGAAAGAGAGAGATATAGAGACTACTTTTATTTTCGAGTTTCGTTTTGATAAGGCGCGTGATGCTGGCCTTATGTTTTTGTATCCCATCACTCTTTATAAATAGGGTATATTCCTGTTTCCTCAAAAAAAAATATATATATAGAGACTACTATATATATATATATATATATATATATATATATATATATATATATATTCTTATGAATAAAGAGATTTTTGTATTTATAAATTATTTTCGATGATGAATACTTCAAATAGATGATCTAAAATATTGGATATAATCTATAACATTTAAAGTATTTAAAAATTGAATTTTGTAATTTTTTAATTTATAATAAAATTGATCAAGTGGGCATAAAATTGACGGTAAGAAATGAATAGAATTTTTTATTAAAAATTCAAAATACTCCTATTCTTGATCGGTATCGTTAGTTTTGAAACGTTTCATGCTTCCTATTGCCGTCATCAAAAGCGTCAATTTTGAGGCCATGTTTAAAAAATTATAAAATACAGTTTTTACAATATTTAGATGCTTTAAATTATATTTAATAATATGAATCGTCGATTTAAAATTTTCATCATAAAAAATAATTTATAAATAAGAAAATAATTATATACATAATAATATAGTGGTCAAAAGTATTTCCGAGTTAAACCAGCTGTTCTTAATGCAAGTGGTAACAAATTTAATGGTTGATACCTGAGGTTACAAATTCGAATCCTAATTGATTCACATTTTCAGCTAAATTTATTTCTGAAAAAAAACAAACAAATTGGACAACACGCTACCTTTCTCACTCAAAAAAAAAAAAAAGAGGAGGTATTTTGAGTTAGATTGAGGAGGAAATGGATGGTGTTGTGTACACTCCTTACTAAAAAAAAAATTAAGCAGTTGTAATTTAATGCTTAGTATAAGTTCTTGATAGTTATCACATATGGCGTGTTGTGGTGATCACTTTGAACTACCAATCAAAAAACGTGGCTTTTTCATAGCACTGGTCTCTGCTTTTAGATATTCCTTGCACGATTGGAGGAGTAACAGGGCCCATTTCTTAATAATCGATCAGTATCAAATAATTAATTCTCAGATTGAAGAACAAAATATATTATTCATTAATTACATCCATATTGATCACTAATTAAACACATAATTGAGTCTTACTTAAGTCACCAAATCTCAATTTATTTCCAGCACCAGAGTTCAATTTTTATGCAGATCACTTCAGTAAACACACGGAAAACCATAATTCCAACAAGTGCAAAGTGATAGCTTGATTCAATCACGATATTATGCCTCACGGTGATTTGATTATTAGGACCTGCGTAGTTAGTAAATCACCGATTGGCGATGATATGATAGTTAAATAACATTAATTTTGAGACGGCATAGCTATGAGAATACGACTCAGAGTGTAATTCCGTCAGCAGAAATTTTCTGCGCACGAAATTACATTGCCAGAGCCACATATCCGTACTAAGAAAATGGCAAAGGGCTTGGTGGTTGGTATCCGTGACCCTAGTTCGAATCCCAGTTGATTCACATTTCTGACCTAGTTTATTTCTAAATGAAATAAACGAAGCGGATAGCGTGCTACCTATCTCTCAAAAGAAAAAAAAAAGAAATTACATTGCCAGAGCCACATATCCGTACTAAGAAAAATAAAATAAAGGATAAGTTCAACAAAACCATATCAGAGAGGAACTTCCTTTGAAGGTTCTTCGGTGATGAAAATAGCTCGCTGTTGCGTTGCGTGCAAGCTTTTGTTCTGACAACTTAGTCGTAGGGATTTATCTCTGTACAGGTGATTTTTAAACTTATCGAGCACTTCATCTAAAGCCAGCTTTGTTTGGTTAGGGGATAGGAATAGGAATAGGCCCTTATCCTCCCTTTATATCCAAACACTAATTTTTTATTCGAGAATAGTAGTTCTTGGTTATCCCCACCAATACCTCTATTTTTTATATAAAACTATCTAATATTTTTTTTATTCCCGAAAACAACCCACTTTTCATCCAAACATTATTTTTCTTATCCCCATACTTGTATCTATTCCTGTAATAGCTAGTTCTTGTTTATACCCGAACCAAACGGTTAATCTCTTCCTTGTTGTTCCTTCAAAAAAAGAAATTGCTTCTTTGTTTCTACTTGCGGATGTACACCCTTTTTCCACGCCATGGCCTTAAGTTTCTCTGAGAATTGCTTTACTTACTTTTCTCATTATATATAGAAGCTTACTCGAAGCATCTGAAAAGCTGAGTTAATTAACCACATTACGTGTAACTTTGTATTTTATAAGGTTATTCCTTGTCTTGTTGCATACCATGTCTTTATGTGGAACTAGTAAAGTTTGTATTCTTTGTACGTACGTAGTTTGGATCTGATTAGGAATTTTTAACCAAAAAGGAGAAATTAGGATAAATAGTGCATGTGCCTTTACCCAGTTTCTGCACGCACTAGCTAGTTGTTGCGTCCAGCACACTCAACTTGTTTAGAGTGCTTTTTTAGTCAACAAAATTAACTTATTAACTGACGTATAGTTCAGGTGTGATCTTAATCTAACCTCTTATTTCGCAATCACTAAACAGTAGTCACCTGAACCTACACATCATTGTAGAGATCCAGAGCAATACAGCATTCAAGAACCTGTACTAATAAGATACTGTTTAAGAAGTAAAACAATATTTCTGCAAACGTTCAAACGGCCGACCCAAATATTCGGACTTTTTTATAAAATAATTTTGTAGAATTTTGTAATTGGCAAAATGATCATGTGAAAATTTTATTTATAAAACTAATACTCTTTTCGCCACGTGGGTGTCACGTCTGATTTTTTTCGTAAAAACGGTGAATTGTCCACCGTTTTTGTGATTCTGTGGTGAAGATGGTGAATCATTCACCGCCTTTAAAATTTTGTTTATACCATTTTCTGAATATTGCCAAGTTTATACCATTTTCTGAATGAAGCGGTAATTTGCTACTTTTTTTTCTCAAAAAAAGAAAAAGAAAAAGAAAAAGAAAAAGAAAAAAAAAAGGCTTCTTAGCACCTCATACTTCGAATTCAATATACAAATTAAAAACCATGAATTAAAAAAATTCAATAGCTTCTTAATTGGGCTAACTAACCCAGCTTGGTTTACTTTGGATCCAATGAATTTCTATTATAGCTGGGCCTCATTTTGATTCTAATCGACACCGGATAGCCCGGGCCCAACTTCGAGCATAGAATATTGAGCTGGTTTGGGGCCAAACCCAACACGGGCCCAATAGAAGGTCGGTATGAGCCCATTTTGCACTCGTCGATCCACCTCTAACTCCTTTGCTCGTGTGTGCGATGGTCCTATCACGGGAAACAAAATTGTTATTGAGAGAGCAAGTGAAGTAAAACTAGTTACTTTTCACATATAAGATTTGAACATATTTAATTCGTCTGTTTTATCGATTAACACTAGATTCTGTTCTATCAATATCACTGCCTTTTGCTGCCATAAATCCAGAAAATAGGAAAACCGTAGCTGACATCTACGATACGAAGTAATTTTCTTTTGATTAAACAGGAATATACCCTATTTCATAGGGAGATACAGAATAGTAGACAGTTCAAGAAAGAACGAGCACATAAGGGGGAGAAACAATCTCCAAAAAACCGAAAAAAGTAGTGTAAACAAAAGAACTCGCGCCACTAGAAAGGGCGCCAACAAGAGCAGCAGCATGGCTAACGATGAACGAACACCTGCGCCACCCGCCCCACCAGCGATAGCACCAGCATTCGGTGGAGAGGAAGTAGGTCTAGTGTCTATTCCCCCCGCGCCCCACCAGCATACGAAGTAATGAAGGCAAGGGGAGAGAAGTTTTCTATAGATTCTACCCTTCCAGAATCTATAACTGATAGATCATAATTACCCCATGCAGACATGCCTTGGAGCATCCCCAATATATTGACCCAATTTTGATAATCTAACAATCAAAACAACAAATCTCAGATGTTACTAATGCCTATTGTTGCATCATCTTATCATCTCACTGTAAACAAAGATAAAAACAAGATGTTATTCTCCTAAATTACATTATTACCATTATCAGCGAGTTTCTTACCATAACAAATTGGCAAAGCGAACGAGGAGTTTTCGTTATAACAACAATTCACACCCTTGGACTTTCACAGGGTGTCAGGAATGCTGGCCCCTACGGACTTAAATCTAATCCTCGTTCACAAAAATTTTATTGCTATAATCAATTCCAATGTGGCATTTCCAATTTATTCGCTACACTGGTCAGAATACAGAATCTGCTCGTCATTAAGTTCGATAGTCGGGCATGTTTCAGACAGGGAAGGTACAGCATACGGTCCGTTTAACACCGCAGAAGCAACAAATTTGTAGGCAGCCTCAGTCAGGTGTAAACCATCCCAAGAAGCGTAAGTCGATGGCTCAGCGCAAACAGACGATCCTTTAGTTCCGCACGGAATAGATGGTGTGCAGTTATAAGGTGCGCAGCTTCCACAGCACGCTAGCAAAGGCGCCTTAAATCCTGCAAACATAGAACCAGAGATCATAACCAGAAATCATCAAGAACTTATCAAGTTCGATGCACATCTTTTGTCGCGATAACAATTCATAATCGAATAATATCACTGCTCTTCGATTTTTTGAGTAATTTATCAGAAACTAAAGCAAAGGATATTCCAATATAACCAGATCAATGACCACCGACCAGTCGGTTAGAAATTTTCTTTTTTCTTCTCCAGCAATTACAGATCTATATCTAGTCAGTTTAATGGTTGAAGAGTTAAACCCTGAGGTGGATCATGGCCTATTGATTATCAAACCAATTTTACAAAGTTTTGCTACAATGGAAACTTACCAGTATTGCATTTTAACAATGCGTTCGCCAAACAATGTACATACATGTTACATGATTAGATCAGAAAGCGCCTATTACCGTAATTGTATCTGATAAAAAGTCCTAACAGATACAGAATATCTTAAAATGGGTACAAACAAAACAAAGAAATATGACTACCAACATCTTTTTAACTAAACCGAAATTTGCAAATCTGATAGAGTACTGACAAACTACCTTACAGGTAGAAAACAAGCGAAATGAAGAAGAAAAGAGAGCTTCTTATGACGTCATACTCGCAACATTTTTCGGCTTGCAACAATTTATCTTTTATCATCTCTAGGTAAATTGTATTGACATTGACGAAATTCTAAAATTTTTTTTACTAAAATACAGAAAAAGAGAGAGAGAGGAACCCACCAAATTTGTGAGGGAAGCGGAATATGTTCATTGAAGCTCCGTAGTAGTCGGCATAGATGATAGTAGCATGAGGGTGAAGCTTGCGGAGCCTATATAACTCTTCAACAAGTAATTTGTTGTGGTACTCTGCGAACTCATTCAGCCACTTGATGCAGCCTGTTTGTTGGTCATAAACTTCTTTATTTTGGCTTTGGAACACCGTCAGATACAACGGCACACACCCGATCGGGAAGTTCCCTGGAACGACCAGTGTCCTTGCCCCGAGTTTGATCAGATCCTATCAATAATATTAGCACTTCAGCAAAGGACGCGACAGCATTAAAACACGACAATTTGCGTAGACAACTACAACAACTCTTGAATTAGCATCACCGAACTTCAAAAGTTTTGATTGCAGTGCCTAACTCTTCTGTTTTATTTGATCTCAGCACCTGTCGAAACTTTAACAGCTTTCTTCGAAAAAGTTGTGAACATTCCATTATGTGTAACAGAGATTACAAAATACTAGTATTGTTAAGTTCTCGCTGGGAGGTAGTGAAATCAAACTTGCAATCAAAACTTCTAAAAGTTTATACCTATTTCAAAAGGGATCTACAGTTCGCGTAGTATCTGTATATGTTCACTAGTTGAAAAAGAACTGGGCTCACATTGACGGCCGAACCGATGGCTTGAACGACGAAAGGAACATATGTGCGTATTTCATCGAGACTTCTCGCATGGAGGAAAGGATAGTTGTAGTCGTTTCCTCCGATCTCTCCCATGATGAAAAGTGACGTGTTCATTATATCGCTGCGATCTACAGATATATAAATGGTTGTTAGCAATCGAGGTCGAAATCAGTATCCATAGATGTTATAAATTCACCATTACAGCAAAAAATTCAGCATTGTTTCATAAGCTTTACCGAAGAATTTTGTATATCAGATATGGAACCAAACAGCATGATGACTGTAGACACACATCTCAGACTATTCCATTTCAAAAAGGTATCAATTTTAATCTACCTGTTATATAAAAGTTCTATCCACTAGTCGGGAATTACAAATATTATTTGGCTTCTGGAGGAGAAAGTAAGCACCAATTATCGTCATTTTAAATAAGCAGTAGCCTTAATTATTATAATCTCATATACACTTTAAGCCAATTTAGTCCCTATAGCACAAAACTTACAAAATTATAAACTTATAATTCAAGCAAATATATTGCATAGCATTTTCCTCATACATAACTTTTATCTTGCCCAGGTCCTTATAAAAGAGTCGATTTGGCATCTCTATTGCAGTTTCTGGGAAATGCATGCATCAATCTGCATATGAACAGCAGCTAAAAAGTTGTGAACATTCCAATTTGTGTAACAGAGATTACAAAATACTAGATTGGACTTGAGTCGGCTCACCTCAAAAAATAAACTCTAATTTTTTTTTATTTGCTATATTTTTTTTTTAGAAAATAGATCTATTCACAATTAGGTAAAGCCGTATAGGGTTTGCTGCGGCCTCTTCAACTCCCGTGCTTCTTCAACATGGTGCGCCTCTCTCTCTCTCTCTCTCTCTCTCTCTCTCTCTCTTTCTCTTTCTCTCTCTCTCTCTCTCTACTCATTATTCTCTCTCTCTCACACACAAAGCACTCATTATTCTCTCTCTCTATAGTCGATGATAATTGATTTAGTTAATATATCATACATTATTTTTTTAATATATATAGTATTTTATATTTAATGCTATGTGGTTTGATGTACATTGATGCTATGTATTTTGAATTATCTTAATATAGTTTTATAGTTCAATAATATTTTAATTTTTGTTATGATCAAATTTATAATATGTTTACATTTAAAATTTATTAAATTCATATATAATTTTATAACTATATATATATATATATATATATATATATATATATATATATATATATATATATATATATATATATATATATATATATATATATATATATATAGCTTAATTAATAATTATATAATTCCATAAGTTTCTTATCTTAAAAAGGGGTAATCTCACCTTCCTATCTAAAAGGTGACATTATTTATAAATACTTATAATTCAAGCAAATATATTGCATAGCATTTTCCTCATACATAACTTTTATCTCGCCCAGGTCCTTATAAAAGAGTTGATTTGGCATCTCTATTGCAGTTTCTGTAAGTCATTAAGAGATGGATTTGGAATAGAGATTAGCTAAACCACTGTAACTCACTAAAAGATGGATTTCGAACAGAGATTAATTAAGCCAGAGAAAAGTAATTGCAGTTTCTAATTTATCGCACAACAAGCAATTACAATTGAATTTGACCATGTTAAGTTATATGAAACAACTGTTTATCTTTAATAACTTAATGCTAAAAGTCTGACGTGATCCAATCTTAGAATTTCTAGCTTTGATGACATATTAGCTACCAGAAAATAGTGTTTTAATATTTATATTTTCACCCTACCCAAATTTTCAAAAGAGCCCAATAATGTAAGTATGTAACTGTAACCACCCCATTATTTTAACTATAATTAACAAATAAGCAACATCATCAGATAAGGGACACCCTCCAATTATCTATGGACCTATTTGATTGTCATTTATTTTTGAAGCAAATAACTCTTTGACATTGACAGGTTTTCAATGCACCAGCCTCTGAACCCCAGCGAGATCCCCTTCTTCTTAATCAAAGAGATAAACCATTGTAGCCTAGCTAATTTGAGATAATTAAAGACCTGTAGCAATCTAACAAAATATTCCGTAACGATTAATTATGATTGGGTTAGGTACCCGACTCGTCAGAGAGCAGATGCAGGAGTTGCCTGAACCAACCCATCTGAACGCCCAGCGAGTACTCCGTCCAAGTCAAGTCCATCCCCTTCTCCTCGAAGAAAGAGTTGTTCAGCGCGGTGGCGCCGCCTACCGCGAAGTTCGCCCCATGCCGGAAGTATTCCACGTCCCGCCCCGCGAGGTACGGCGGGACGAACGGCAGCCCCAGCGCCTCCGCTGAATCCAAAAAAAACAAAGAAAATCTAGAATTAAACTTAACACCTTTCTATCACCGCGTGTACCGACTACGTGCGTATGATGATGATAATTACCGTACCGATCATTATGTGAATTATGCTGCCGGAGAATTAAACTACGAATCTCTTAAAATAAATCGAATTTAGGACTGACTTCGATGCCATGTACGTGAGAGATTGAAGTGGACAAAATATTACCGACGAAGTCGATGATGATGCGGCCGTCGGAGAAGCGGCCGGTGGGGCGGCCGAAGAATGTCTGGCCGTAGGGGAGGCGGCGGACGGGGTCGGGGAGGTCGCCGATGGACTGCAGGAAGTTGCCGGTGTCGGTGAGCGAGTCGCCGAAGGAGAATATGCGCTCGTAGCACGCGGCCGCGGCGGCGGCAGCCGGACTGAAGATAGTTAAAAAAATAAGCAATATCGCGGTGATGACGAAGAAGAGAGCAGAAAATTGGCTCTTCGATGAAGCCATCGGAGAAGGTAGTTGGGAGAGAAGAAATGGAGTTGAGACTTTCCTGATCAGGGGAGGCGAATCCCTTCCGTTTTTATTATAAGGTATCAGGGAAATTTCCACATAGGTCCTTACAATATTTTTTGTTTTGATCTTAATTCTTTTTTATTGATGAGATACTTTTAAGGGATAATTGCCTATATACCCCTCATGCGTTTGAAAATATCCGATCTACCTTTTTTTTTTCTTTATAAAATGCCCCTCATACGTTCTACCGTTATTGCAAAATGCCCCCGCAGTTATCTCCTGTTAAGTTAATCTGGGTTAAACGTGAGTTAAATATCTACCACAGTTAAAAAAAATTAAAATACTAATTTTGCCCTTAACTTAAGGATAAATAAGAAAGGTTGGTGACGGTAAAGGGGTATATTGAAAAAGACCAAAAGTCGAAATACTTTTTGTGCCCCTAATTTTAAGGGCAAATAAGAAAGACAGTGATAGTAGAAGGGTATATTTGAAAAGGGCAAAATAGTAATTTTACAGAGATAACAGAGTTACTTAACAGATTTTAACTCTAAGGGTATATTAGAAATATGTTGGAACATAGGAGGGGTATTTTTAATATTAACCTGCTAAGAGGGGTAAATTGAAAAATCAAAAATTTTGTAGGGATATATAAGCAATAGCCCCTTTTTTTTTTTTTTTTTTTTTTTTTAACGTGCGAAAGAGACTGTTTTGACAGTATCTAAAAAGTAAGTGACTTTCGTGTTAATTCGTCACCACCATTGGAAAAGGAAATTAATTTGTTTATTTTGGGCAATTATTTGTGCGGTGGGAGATCGGGTCTGGCTTTTCCATGGACGATATCATTGGCCCGTCGGCACGATTGGGCAGTAGTGCTGCATAAGTGACTGTTTTTCAAAGGCAGAGATTCCTCTCTCTTTTTCTTTTTCTTTTCTTTTTTTTTTTTTTTGTCCTCACTAAAATTAATGATAGAATCTACTTTTAACAAATTCTGGACTCTACTAGAGAGGGAATGATTTTGAACCTTAGATATGCAAATGGGACCGATCTCGACGGCAGGGTTCCTCACAACGCACTTCGTTTTCTTGCCGGATTAAAACGCATTTAAAATAAATTAATTTAATTTATTTTTTTTACTGACTTATTGTTTTATTAGAGATGAAATGAGATAGGATAAGCTAATTCGTGGCAAATTTTGGATCATTATAATCTCGTGTTTGGTCGAAACTTGAATTCTTCAAAATGCTGCTCTTAACTTCAGCTCTAATCCAGATAAAAATCAATTACAAAATAAAAAATTAAAAAATAATAAAATATTTATTCATCTCCCGCCTTCAACTTTTACACTATTTATTTTCTACCAAACAAAAAAAAGGAACTGAAAAAATTCAGCACTATTTATTTTGCACATCAATTTTGCACAAACTCAAATTAACTACCGTAAACTAAAAACACGAAGCCAATCCAAATTTTAACATAATAAAACTGAAAAATGATCTTAGACCTAAAATTATAATAATAATAATAATAATAATAATAATAATAATAAAATTAAATAATGATTGAAAAAGTGCTATAATACCGTAACTTGAAAGAGAATATAATATTCTTGAGAAAAAAGTTATAATATTAATATTAATATTTAGCATATTCAGAGAATTTATTATTTATATCTATATTTTTTTTCTATACATTATTTCTTCTAAATTTATAGCGTGGCAACATTCTTTTTAGAAAAAACTTCAAAAATTTCTCTTGTGGTTTCAATTTTTTTCACTTTAGTCCCTATAGTTTAAAATGTATCAATGATTTCTCACTTTAGTACCTCGTGGTTTAAAGTGTATCAAATTAGTACCTTGTGGTTTTGCACTTTATTACTTTAGTATTCTGTGGTTTTAATTTTATATTAAATTAGTACCATATGGTTTTTTAAACTATAGGCTACTAAAGTGATAAAGTGTGAAACCACAGGATACTAAAGTGATAAAGTTTAAAACCACAGGGTACTAACTTGATACATTTTAAACCACGAGATACTAAAATGAAAATGTGTGAAACCACATGAGGGTTTTTGAAGTTTTTCCTTCTTTTTATTATTGAGTGTGGGTCCGGCTCATGTATATCCTTCATATTTTTTTTTTTTATTTTGCTTGAATTGAACCGGGTCAATTTATTGCATTAAGCTGAACGCCCAACTGTTTCACATATTTTCATCTTTGAATTGAATTTTTCTTTTCTTTTTTAATTTAAA
The DNA here is from genome assembly GCA_025177825.1 of Aechmea fasciata. Taxonomy (NCBI): domain Eukaryota; kingdom Viridiplantae; phylum Streptophyta; class Magnoliopsida; order Poales; family Bromeliaceae; genus Aechmea; species Aechmea fasciata. The sequence continues at coordinate 6,446,318 of CM045928.1, read as the reverse complement.
CCAAATTAATTATTATTAAGTGTAGGCTCCGTCTGAAACCGGCTCAAGTTTTTTTTTTCATTGCTTGAACCGAATCGAATGTCCATCATTCTTTCCTCGAGCCGCTCCGGATCACACCACTGCTTTTGACTAAACTGTTCTTCTTCTTCTTCCTTTAATTGTTGTCTTTTAATATCGGCAAGATAAATTTTGCCTTTCACCGTCGCTTCTTCCTTTCTTCTTCCTTTATTGGCTTTTTCAATTTTTTTTAATTATCTATTCGTTGTATCGCACGAATTACTATACTAGTTAAAACAATAATTATATATTTTGGTTTCAACGTAAAGTACAAGCCAAGAATTTAAGCAAAAATAGAAAATCCACAATTGGTTAATTGGCATCAAGTGCTGTATAAAGTAACTGGAGAAAATTATAAAGTGCTTTTTGGGATATATAAAATTTAAAACATCAAATTGTCATAAAACGGATATTCAGCGGTTTTAAATTAATTTTTTGTTTGATTTTGTTTTCTTTATCCAGTTTAGTTGATCTTCTTTGAATTAGGATTAAAAATAATGTAATTAATATGATTTATTCTATCTCTAAATTTTTTTATATCGAAAATAACAATAGTTAAACATTCTAACTCTTCGATTATATTAGCAACTTGGATATTTTTGTTCTATGTTTGTTTTCAATTTTAAGTTTAGAAATTAAATTGGACTACTAATAAAACCGAAGCGAAATTATCGAAATGAGACATTTGATGTTGAAAGAAGGGTGGAAAATGTAGTTTGAAAATTGGCGGGTTCGATTCAGACGTCGAGGTTTGGATTTTATAAACGAATAATGATAAAAGATATAAATTTTAAATTCGGCTGCTGAAAGCAAAAATTTTAAATAGTGATTAAATTAAACAAAAATTGTAAAACCATGCCATAATCCTTTCAGAAAAATCCCTGTCAAAAATTGATAATATGCAAATAACCCAATTATAAGAAAATATAATTTAAATAAAAAATAAAGTTGGGCCCTGGTCTTTACCTGTTAGAAGTGAAGTTAGGTCCTTGTCGAGTTGACCCACCTTAAATTTTCTCAAAATTTCAGTCTGTTATCCAAATGATTGATCAAAAGAAAGATTCAAAAAAAAAAAACTATATCAAAAGGCACTCTAAAGGAAGATTATTAATTTCTATTTGATTGGGCGGCTGCAGAAAGATGAATTTTTTCGGACCGGTGTCGCGCGACCATCGCTCCGCAGATCTCCACCCGGGCAGTCAATCAATCCTACCTGTTCGATTTTGAAAAAAATATGAAGACGGAGAGTGACAGGGAAGAAGAAAAGAATAGAGGCGAGGAACGAAAAATCGCAGCGCAAAGGCGGAGGATAAAAACACAGTCCATGAGGCTGAGGACAGTCTAGTGAACCGTGTGGAGTGAGAGGTCCACTCCCTCCTCCCTGGTGCGTGTGTGTATATATATATTATTTGTTCTAATTTATTTTTTATTTTTTATTTTTATATTCATAAAGAACTATAATTATTTATGATAATAGTATATAAATTTTAAAAAAAAGTTTAATTTAATAGACGAATTTTTATTTTAAATTTTTAAATAATAAATGTAAAATTTTCGTATAAATCACGTATTTGAATTATTGATGAATCCGTCTTTTAAACCATATTTTCAAAAAATTTAAAAATCAAGATACGAATTTTATTCGTATTATATCCGTGCCGATTTTTACCATATTTGAATTAACTAACTAAGTATACATATATATATATCAACGAAGTATATACATATATATATATATATATATATATATATATATATATATATATATATATATATAGAGTCCGCCTACTATCCTATTAATTGGATAGAAAGACTGTTCCTATCAATTTTTTACTTGATCAACTCTTTTCAACATTTCTAACCATCGGATTAAATACTATAACCCTGTGACCACTCAACCCTGTGGACCATTCAACTCTAACTAACTAATATCATCATAACCCTACAATTTCTCAAGGGTTAAAAACTTGATAGGACAAGTGCTCCTATCCTATTAATAATAAACTAAATATATATATATATATATATATATATATATATATATATATATATATATATATATATATATATATATATATATATAGTAGAGCTGTAATACTTTTAAGACCAACCATTCTGCTTCTAAGTTTTTAACCATTAGATCTACTCCTTAATTACTAATACCCTTTGGATCAAACACTATTCCACCTACCACCACCTACCCCCACCTACCACAATCATCTCAACCTCACATTTTTTCATCCAATGGCTATAAAATCAAAAGCACCAATCTTTTAAAGTATTATTCTCACCAACTCTATATATATATATATATATATATATTTGAATTAACTAACTATATATATATATATATCAACTAAGTATATATATATATATACTTAGAAATCAAGGAGAATCTGTCCACGAGGTTAAAGCTTAGAAACGCAAACTCATTGTTAGCCACAGAAACCACATTTCACTATATATATATATATATATATATATATATATATATATATATATATATATATATATATATGGGGCAATTGCTTTATATATCCCCGAAAAGTTTTCGATTTTTCGATTTACCTCTTAGAAGGCTAATATTGAAAATACCCTCTTACGTTCCAACCTATTTCTAATATACCCTTAGAGTTAAAATCATTAAGTAACTCGTTATCTCCGTAAAATTACTATTTTGCCCTTTTCAAAATATTATTTCGACTTTTGATCTTTTTTAATATACCCCTCTACCGTCACCAACCTTTCTTATTTACTCTTAAGTTAAGGACAAAATTGGTATTTTAAATTTTTTTAACTGTGGTAGATATTTAACTCACGTTTAACCCGCATTAACTTAAGAGATAAGCTGCGGGGTATTTTGCAATAATGGTGGAACGTATGAGGGGCATTTTAGAAAGAAAGAAAAATAGGGGTAGATCGGATATTTTCATACGCATGTATATGCAATTATCCCTATATATATATATATATATATATATATATATATATATATATATATAGAGAGAGAGAGAGAGAGAGAGAGAGAGAGAGAGAGAGAGCTGAACTAGAATACCAAAAGAGTGGTGCTTTTGAGTTTTTAGCTATTAGATTGAGAGATATAGGGTTGAGATGATTGTGGTAGGTGATGGTAGATAGAATAGTGTTTGATCCAAAAGACTATTAGTAATGAAGGAGTAGACTATATATAGAGAGTTGAGCTAGAATACTCTCAAAAGTACCAAAAGGGTAGTGCTTTTTAGTTTTTTTTGCCCTTGGATAACAAGATATAGGATTGGAATGATGATGATAAATGGTGCTAGGTAGAATAGTATTTGATCCAAATAGTATTAACAATAAAAGAGTAGATTTAAAGATTAGAAACCTAGGCCCCCGTTTGGTTGGAGATTAAGGGGTGGAATAACCCCTTAACCCCCATTTTATCCCCAAACACCACCAAAAAAAGGTGGGGTTAGCAAACCCCATCTCAAAAAGTTATCCCGGCTTAGCTAATCCCACCTAACCCCACCAAACTCCAACCAAATACTATTTTTCTATTCATAATAACCCACTATCCTTCTTATCCCACCTACTTCAACCAAACACTATTTTTTACTATCCTCGACTAACTCCAACTCCCAACCAAACAAAAAAATACTTTAATCCCACCTTAACCTCAAACTTAACACTATTTCTGGAATAACTAGTTTTTTCTTAACCCCGAACCAAACGGGGGCTAAGAAGAACCAGGGGATTAGTGCTTCTGAATAGTGGGATGAGATTCACAATTTTTAAAACTCTAGTGTGCACATTGCTCTAAAACAGACAACTCTCTCTCTCTCTCTCTCTCTCTCTCTCTAGAGATCTCTCTCCCTCCTCAATGGCTTTTTGCAAAAATGGGCATCTCCCTCTTCTCTTGATCCTCAATCTCCTCATTCTAATTGTGAACACCCCCGAGGCCATAGGATGCTACACCCGGATCTTCAGCTTCGGCGACTCTCTCATCGACACCGGAAACTTACTCCACGCCGTCGGAAACGCTCACCACCCCGTCGGCCGCCCCCCCTACGGCGAGACCTTCTTCGGCCACCCCACCGGCCGGTTCAGCGACGGTCGCGTCATCATCGACTTCATCGGTATATTTCGGACCTGTTTGGCCGTGTACTATGTTAGTTAATTTTGACACTAAATATTACAAGAAATTAAGAGTAGCATATATATATAAAACTAACTTGTGGATGCAGCGGAGGCATTCGGGCTGCCATTCCTGCCACCATACCTCGCCGGGCGGGGACCCGAGGATTTCGAACACGGTGCCAATTTCGCGGTGGCAGGAGCCACCGCGCTGAACAACTCATTCTTCGCCGCCAAGGGGATGGCGGTGACATGGACGGAGTACTCGCTGAGCACTCAGCTGCAGTGGTTCAAGAACCTTCTCCCTCTTCTCTCCAATGAATCAGGTACTTTGTACATGTATGTGGACCCATATCTATATCTATATCTATATCTATATCTATATCTCCACTATCTATATATAAGCGCATAATAATTCCGACAATGTCAGTCGAAATTTAAAAAAACTAAATAAATAGTTTCTATAAACAATTATAACGATCGAACGATAATTACCGATCTATTAAAAAATAACATTTATATTCATTTATTAATCTAATCCTACGAATAATTATGATCAACTAGTTAAAAATATTTCAAATAAAAACAAAGAGTTATTATTATTATTATTATTATTATTATTATTATTATTTGAGAGATAGACAGTACGTTATCCGCTTTGTTTATTTCATTTAAAAATAAACTTAGTTAGAAATGTAAATCAACTATAATTCAAACTTGAGTCTTAGGTACCAACCATCAAACCCTTTCATTACCGCTTGCGGGACGATCAAGACGTAAGAGTTTTTTTTGTTTTTGAGAGATAGATAGCACGCTATTCGCTTCGTTTATTTAGTTAAGAAATAAACTTAGCTATAAATGTGAATCAACCAGAATTCGAACTCGGATTTCGGGTACCAACTACCAAGTCTTTGCTACTTGCTCTAAGAACAGTCGGTACGATCGGTACGAAGAGTTATTATCAATCTATTAACCATAGTATATAAGAGAAACTATGGTTTGTGCAAAAGGCCCAAAAGAGTCAGAATCGAACCAAGCGAGATTATAAAAAAGCCACCAATTACGGGAACTGAGCTAAGCGAGATTATAAAAAAGCCACCAATTACGGGAACTGATGAGCTAAGCGAGATTATAAAAAAGCCACCAATTACGGATTAGCAGTGGACTGACCGAGTAGCAATTTATATGAAGCTGCATGCGCACTAATTAATTACATGTAATCCTGTCAAAATTATTGTCTTTCTTTCGTTCTGTAATTTGGTCATGTAACAACACTTTCAATACGTCATTTTTAAAATTTTAATCGTTAAATTTTAAATTTTAAATTATAAATTTAGATTTTAAATTTTAAATTTTTAAATTTCACATTTTGTAAAATATGACCTTAAAAAGGCAATTGTGAAATAAACTACATTTTATTATCAGAACTACTAAATTTTATAAAATGAACCAAATATAATTGCATATACATTATAATCCAGTATTATATTATTATATTAAATCAAATATGATAATGCGGTATTAGTAGTAATCTGATTCAAAATTTTCAGATATCTAGTTATGTCGAAATAATTTGTAATGTTATATAACGTGAACCAAACACGCCTATAATAAAGTAATAAAAAGAATGAATTCTCACATATTATATTTTTTAACGTTAAAGAATTTTGATTGATTTATATTCACATAATTTGAGAACACTGATAGCTCATAAAAAATCATTTATTAATATATATTTTTCAAAACTATATATGTTGTTATATATTTATTGATGTGCGGGCATATATATATATAGGCCACGGCTACTATAATTTGTTATGAATATAGACCCCTTTATACTCATACATTTTTAACCGTTGATTAATGGGTTGTGTGGTTAGGATGATGGTGGTCCCCACTTAGAATGATAGTAGTACCCTAGGGTTGAGTGGGTAGTTGGTTGAATAGTATGATCTAACGGATTTAAAAAATATATATATATATATATATATATATATATATATATATATATATATATATATATATATATATATAATGTAAACAATTTTGATATTTATTAATGTATTGCTAATATATATATTGAGAACTCATTATATAAATGCTTTAAGCGTGTTTAGGCTTGCTCAGATTGTAATCGTCAAGCCATTTGTGAGGCCAATTTGCAAGGCATTGAAACATGAAAAAAACAAAAAAAAAATCAAAAAATTCAAATCGAACCACCCGTTATTTTTAAATTTTTAATATGATTTGATTCAATTTTGATGGTAAATTTGGAGTTTGAATTCACAATTAATGCCAAGCTGAAAAATAAAAGTACATATTTTTGTATATATGCGTGTATTTATGTACATACATTTATTTGGAAAAGTTGATAAGGTAATGAGTAGATAGTAAGAGGGGAAAACTTCAAGAACCCTCCTGTGGTTTCGTATTTTCTTACTTTAGTCTAGGTTTAAAATGTATCAATTCGCTCCTATGGTTTCGTTTTTTATCTTTTTTGTTATCAATTTTATTTTTTTTTTTCTTAAATCAATGACAAAGTTAAAATTAAATTTTACTACAGTTAATATTCGTGGATATTTAAAGTTTTTTGTATATAATTTAAGAAAATATTAACAAAAAATCTTTTAAAAAGATAAAAACGAAACTACAGGAGGGTAAATAGATACGTTTTAAACCACAAGTCTTAAAGTGAGAATAGACGAAACCACAAGGGAGGTTTTTGAAATTTTCCCTAGTAAGAGCCTATGATTTATTGCTAAGATAAACATTTATATATATTTATTTATTTATAGACTATAGTGGCACCATGGATACATCGCTTTTCATAGTGGGAGAGATCGGAGGAAACGATTACAACCATCCGTTGTTCAGCAGACGGCTAACAACCGACGAAGTGCGCTCCTTCGTTCCCTTCGTCATCGACGCAATCGCTTCTGCTATACATGTATGTAAAAGTTTACATCCCCGGCCGTAAGGTCTCTATACTTATAAAAGTATTTTAGCTATACTTTGAATTTATTTATAATTATTTTTCTTTTAATTGATACACTTTATTTCTTTTATTTTTTATATAAGTTATGTTTATATATATCCACAGTATAGAAAACTTTTAAAATTTGATCATAATTCTGTTAAAAACTAATGTTCTGAATGCCTTTTCATCTAATATAGCTATAAAAAATTCAACGAATTTTTTCGATTTAGGAAACCAATTTAAATCAAAATGATATGTAGACCCATCGACTATATATATATATTTCGTTGGGAAGGAGACTTAGTAAATTATTATTATTATTATTATTATTATTATTATTATTTACTGATTGTCTTTTGATTTTTGATTCTTTGAATATATAAGTTATATATTTCTATCCACCGAATATAAATTTTTAAAATTTGTTTATAACTCTGTTAAAAAGAAAAAAAAAGAAAAAACCCTATTTTCAATTTCGTAGTCTCATGAATTTGTTTATGGTTTATTTAACAAATTTGCTCATCAGAACGAGAGAACTTGGGGTCACTTAATGAAAATAGCCTATTAATTGAAAGGTTCTCATAAATTTTTTTTCGCTCTAAAAATTTTATAGAATTATTAATTTGCTAAGCAAACTAATTTGATTGATGCATAGGAGCTGATCAAACTGGGCGCGAAAACACTGGTGGTTCCAGGAAACTTACCAAATGGTTGCGTCCCAATGTTTCTCTCAATGTTCCGAAGCCAAAACGACGAAGATTACGACCCACAAACCCGGTGCGTCAAGTGGATAAACGAGTTCTCCGAGTACCACAACAATTTGCTCGTCGAAAAATTACACACTCTTCGCAAACTTCATCCTGATGCAACCATCATCTACGCCGACTACTACGCTGCTCTGATGAACATTTTCCAGTTCCCGAACCAGCTTGGTGAGTCATTTTCGTTGTTTCAGTAGATCAGTTTTTTGGGTACTACTACTACTACCATATTAGAGTTAGTCATAAGCCACAGTACTAGTATATATGTCGAATGATCACGACGGCGATGATACGCGATCATCATATATGGTATGTTGCAGGATTCGAGAGAGAGAGAGAGAGAGAGAGAGAGAGATTGCTCCATTCCTTGTGGAAGTGGAGGGTCGACGGTTTGCGCGGAGCCGTCGACGTACGCTTCCTGGGACGGGTTGCACTTGACCGAGGCGGCTTACAAGGTGGTCGCCCACGGCGTGCTACTGGGACCGTATGCCGTCCCCGCCATCGCAGAAACATGCGCAGATATTGAACATTGTATTGCATAAATCTATCTGCTACATCTTATTACTATCTCTTTCTTTCTTTATTGAAGCTTGTAGCTGCGATGTTTTATGTACTACTTGCCCTCTTAGACACTGCTCTTATGTACTCACACTCCATAGCTAATTAAGGGGTTGATAATTTGCTAAATGCAATATATATATAGCGAGAGAGAGAGAGAGAGAGTCTGATTATGGGATTGTTTGACATAACTTTTGAAAAGTAATTTTAGGCTCTTTTTAATTATCTAATGAAAAAAGAAAAATATTAAACATGCGCGACATATGTTTGTAGACCTATGTAGTTTGCATGTGCAGGGAATTTATTAAACTCATTAGTCTTTTCATCATCAAAATGAAACGATCCTGTTAACATCGTATTTAAACTTATGAAAAAAAATTTGATTATTTTATACAATTTACTAGTCGAACAGGCCTGTGTGCCTCAACTGGGTGAATGAGTTATCCGAGCGCCACAACAAATTGCTAGTCGAAAAACTGCATGTTCTTCGCAAGCTTCATCCTCATGCAACCATCATCGATCTACGCCGAATATTACAGAGCTTTCATGAATATCTACCAATTAATTCCCGCACCAAATTTGGTGAGTTTTGTTCCTGCTGCTTTCGTGTTTTGCATTTTCGCGGATGTCGTTGGTCTCTATCGTATCGATCGTTTGGATATTATGATATCGAAGATGATCTTATTTTCGTGACAGTAGGTGCGTTACTATTATTTTCTATCGGCTTAAGCTTTTTGATCGTGTAGTTGCTCCACAAATCGAATAACGATTCGTATAGAAATTTGAAACGAAGATTATTTTGATTATGTTTTGCGCGTTTCATTAGGGAACAAGATTAGGTTGTGTATGCATTTCTTATTTGAGATTATTGCGACATCTAGCTCTAGCACTATGATCAGTTTGATTGAATCTTGCATTTAGCCATACTCATATGCAAATACAGAAGAGAATTGAAATCCTTTTATTGAAAACTAATTGCTAGTAGATCCCCGGATTTCTTGCTGTAGTTCCTGATGGGTGAGCTAAGTTATACGGAAGTCGGTATCTAGAGCATAAACGATGATAACGATGACGACTACGATAATATGCGATTCGTATGTACATCGACGATCCTTTTGTCGCATGCTGTCGAAGCAATTGCCCCTTCTGATTGCTTTATCAGTTGTGGAAACGAAGGGTCGAAGGTTTGTCCAGAGCCGTCGAGGTACATTTCCTGGGATGGGATGCACCTAACTGAGGCGGCTAACAAGGTGGTTGCCGAGGGCGTTATACTGTTCCTGCCCTCGCTGACGCATGCCGATACATTGCACAGCAGTGCAGTGTCTTTCTTAAATTCATTCCGATGCAAAACGGACTGCGCCAGGTTTATACCGAATCAGTTTTGAATTTTGTGTATGTAATTTGGGTGGTTTGTTTGTGAAGAATCAATTTGATAGGAGCCACAATCTGAGTATCAAGGGTTGATGGGTGAACAATATATGCTTCATTTGCCAATGAACATCTTGCTTTTGGAACTCATTTCTTTGTTCTATGTCATCGAGAATAACTAATTAACTAACCACTAAGATCCAAACAAGACAAGAAGGTACCTAAAAGGATCAACATCACATCACACAAAGGAGACTTAATTCAAACAAACATTTATTTATATCATCATTATGTCCAACATAGTGCTAACGAAAGCACATACGACGACTACAACAGCAAAATGCCACAATAAAAAAGACGGCATGGACTTGTAGAGAAGCTACTCTCCCATCTCAACATCAAACCACTGGATGGCAAGGAAAATGGCGACATCCCCGTGGCAGTTGGACGATATTTACAGTGAAGTAACTCTTCCTAGCCCTAGGCGACAAGGCTCACACTGTCCGATAGTTTAACGGTACAAGCATTTTCTTTCATTTATTTTACAGCTCAGGTTCGAAAGTGCTTAGTACTTGATATTCATAGATTCCGCAACGTCACGAAGTTCTTTTGCAATCTCCGAGAATGATGGCCTTGCTTCGGGATCAGATGACCAGCACCTCTCCATCAGCGACTTCCACGCTGGGTCACACCAACTTGGTACCTTCGGTCGTAGGTCGCCTTTAATTATACCAGCTGTTGAGTACCAAATGAGTGTGTAAAGGACAATGCATTAGAAAAAAAGTTACGTGCCATTGAAATAACTCACCAAGTATTTGATATTCCTTTATCATAAATAACACAACATAACGGCATTGGAAACATGAAAGAATGAATGAAAAGTATATTTTAGATGTTACCTGTACAATTTAAACTCACCAAGTATTTGATATTCCTTTATCATAAATAACACAACATAACGGCATTGGAAACATGAAAGAATGAATGAAAAGTATATTTTAGATGTTATCTGTACAATTTACATGTAACAGCAAATGATGATATATATGCATAATGTAGTAATACACAATCCCGCACTCTGGAACATCCAAGGTTCTACGATATTCCTGATGACTTCGGTAGGGTACTCTTTTACGCACCCAATACATGTTAGTAGCTGCATGAACAATCATGTAGTGATCTACAATTTCTCCTCTGTTCATGATAAATTTCAATTCTCAGGTTCTATTAGAGTTCAATACTTCTATTTGATAGATTATATAAACTCCATAACCTCTCCATGATGACTTTCTTGCAGATTCTCACACTATTATCTTTTCTTCTAAATTCTAAAAGCATAATAGATGCCCTATTATTTATGGTTTGGCCTCATCCAGGGCTGAAAATGAATACTTATAGTTGTTGAGAATATTGGATTTCAAATTTGATCTCCATAGGAATGAGAGAATGTGCACTTTCTATAGACTAGTATGAGAGAGTAGACGTACTAAGGCTAAATATGCATAACTTGTTAGTTGTAACCCCAGCATGGCATTGTTAAGCCAAAGCAAATAAAAAACTGGCTTATGACTTGGAAAGTAAGTCGTGTAGCTGGAACAAGCCCTATGCCAGCATACAGGAAAAATAGATTAGAATTTCTCTGCTTGTAAGTCGTGTAGCTGGAACAAGCCCTAAGTACGACAAAAAAACAGGAAACCTGATATTTAAGTTCAAAAAGCTATTAAACGCAGATGTCAGTAAGCCCCTTTAACTTCTTCTCTATGCAAAATAAATCTACAGAAATGATGATCAATAGAGGAGATAAAATATTACCAATTATTTCATCAGACCGCAAATTCTCGTAAGGTTCCTCTCCCGTCAAGAGTTCCCACATAACGACCCCAAATGAATATACATCCACCTGCATAGGCAGGCAAACAATTTGCTAATATGGTAATTCCTGATATCAGAAAAAAAAAAAAAAAAAAAAAAGACCGTGCTAATGGAAGGGAAAAGATCAATTAACAACATGGCGGCAGCTGAATGAACATACGACCCCCCTTTTAATGATGCAAGATAATGAGTGCTTGCATCAATGCATATCAAGGCCAAAGAATATCATACTATAAATATGATAAAAATGATTGCAAAGAATACCATACTAATAGCATATGGTCCACAATGCAGAAAGTACCTTCTCCGTAACCATGTTTTTTGTACTACTGAAAAGCTCAGGAGCCATCCATGGAATTGTTCCTCGAATTCCACCAGAGACTAGCGTTCGCTGTTTCACTTTTGACAAGCCTAAATCTCCAATCTGGAATTATACACAATTGTGTAATACACTAAATTAGCTGATTCAACGTAGAGAAGCTACATACATGCCTGAGTAAATGTGAAAATGAGACTAGATAGAGACTCTAAATAGATGTTGTAAAGTAGGCAATGCAAATCACTTTACATAGACATTTTTTTGGCAACCTGAGGCTCTTAAACTATTTAAGCAAGCAAGTGTAATGATAAATCACTAGTAGATCCAGGCAAGAACCAGCCCTATCCATTAATAGACTACTGCATTGATCTAGTAAATTACGAAACCAGCAACCTTCTACTGAATTCCAAACACCACATCTGGAGCCTCTGATTTAATGCGCACAAGTGGGTGTTGTACTTGCATTAACATCTTGATGAATTTGATGTGCATTGGACTCGGGTGTAGTACAAGTCAAAAAGCTAGAATCAATTGTGTATTGATTACCTTGCAAACTGGTCGGTGAGGATCTCTCATGTTCATGAAGAAGTTATGGGACTTCAGATCAAAGTGGACAATATTTTTCTCATGAAGATATTCCATACCAAATGCAGCATCCATGGCTATCAGTACTCTCTTCCGACGATCAATAGTTCTGTAGAATAATAAAAGATGAATCACATGAGATATCACACAAGACAAAATATAGAAACACTGAACAAAAAATACAAGGCATCATGAATAAAAGTACAGTGAATAATATGCAATTGGTATCTTCAAATGATCAAATGAAAGGCTAAACAGTTCTCATGGAATAGGATAAAGCCTTCTTTGCATAATCTAAAAGAGTTAAAATTCCTATGTACTAAACAAAATCGAGATGCTCACATAAACAAAATCTGGAACATAGTGCTTATGCCTTGCAATAGAGTTTCATTCCTGTACCTTGTGATAGAAGTGCAAGACATAAAAGGTAACAACACTTAGGGAATTAAAAACTACAGCAATATTACTGGATGCGGATGCTTAACAAAGAGGTAATCAGATCATACCTGTCTTTTCTTTTTAGAACTTGTTTAAGGGAACCATTAACCATGTATTCTGTGACTATAGCCAAATTTCTTTCTGGTTCCTCTGCAACTACTCCATAAAATGCCACCACATTTGGGTGGTGAAGCTGACCCAGTAAGCGCGCCTCCTTCCAAAAGTCCATTACCTGCCAACAACGTAAAATTCGTAAAAAGTTTCTCCCACAGACGGGGCAGAACACTTACAAAAAGACAATGAGAAATATTCTAAGACGGTCCAAAAGCGCGGGAAAGAGAAAGAACAAAAGGGCAATGCATATAGCAATCAGTGCTTGTCAACCTCAATTAGATTCTCGTATCCTTAGCATTTCCGGAAACATGCTGAAAAGCATATCATCCAAAGCAACTCTTGCTACTTTTCCAATTTATGCAGGTATTGCTAGAAAAGAAAGTTGTCAAACTAACCTATCGATTAGCAGTTCATGACAACATCTTTCACAACAATGATTTGGCGTTTACTAAAACAGAACTACAGAATAACTTACCTATGATATTAAGGGCTCCAATTATCAAAGAAATACCATTATGCACCAGGACTTCTTAAAACTAATCATTATTACACTAACCTGGTTCCTGTGCATATGATATGCACATTGCATTATGCATATTAGCTGCAACAAAGTTGCCTTAGTAGGCAATTTCACATTCCAATGTTGCTTGACATATAAGAAATTGGATGCAGGAAGAAAGATTGAAGCTTAGCCATTCAATGTAACTAAAGAAATAGCTTCATGCACTTTTAGCTGTGCTAGATGTATTTATGTTGTAAACTATGAGCTTGATTCATCTGTCTATGTGACTTAGTCGCTAACTAGTAACCAAAGCTTAAGAAAGAAAACTTATTATGTTAAATCCAACGACAGTTATGTACTATGTATTCAAAGTTTGCCTGCATTTTACCAGCTAAATAGTAAAAACATGTAAATAGAATAATCCATATTATAAGATAAGGAATTGTTCTGAATTTGTTATGAAAAGGTTGAGATATATTCACCATCTTTTCCTCTCCTGATTCACCTCCACCGAGACAGATTGGTTTGAGACGCTTGATTGCAACATCTGAGCCCCTCCATTTGCCATAAAAGACAGTTCCAAAGTTACCTGACCCTAGCTCCCGAATTTCTTCCAGATCAGAATTGCTAATTGCCTGCCAGATCATGATGGAAGCTCTTAAAAGTATGATCGGAAAACCCTACTACAGTTAAATAATTAACTTAAGAAGGTTGAAGGAAATGGATTTTGATTTGCTAATAACTAAGGATAGAATAGTTTTACCTGTAATTCTTGTGCCGATAAAAGAGAATAGATTGCCGAAAGTTTACATGTGGCTTCACCAACTTCCTTGGAGCAGATATCTTTTGAACTGGCCGCATTAGCCTGAAAGATAATTCAATTATTAGTTAATTAAACCAAATAACATGAATGGCATTTCAGTTCATTGAGACAGTGTGCACGTACTTTATCGCCCATGCCATGATCCTTCTCAGTATGAGTTTCCTTCTTGGAACGAAGAGATACATGTTCCAGCAAAGAGCTCAATGGTTGCGACAATGTGAATTCTTCTGCTTTCTTGTCATATATATTTATTGAGGTATTGATTTCGCAAAAAGTTATACAGGAGCTGTTAAGGCTAATTTTCTCCATAGGGTCGGCAGTGCTATCCAATTTATGGGAAAGGTCAGCCTTCGGAATGTCAGTGGTAAGTCCTAAGTTCATTTCGACTTTTTCTATATTCTCCCCTGGTAACATGGATAAAGAGGAAAGAGATATTGATTGTAGATTACCGAGTACATTTTCCACCAAGCATGACTTCTTCAAATTACAAGTACCCTGTTCTTGGCCAGTGCGAATAATGGAGCTTCTGTGATAATCTGCATGAGAGTGGCCTACTGGGTTTGCATCACCCAAAGGATAATTCATAAAGCTCGTGGTGCCTGAAGGGAGAGGTTGGCTTTTGACATCAAGAGGCATCTGTGAACAACTTTGATTACATGAAACACCCTGCATCTGTTGCATTCCAAATCCGACGACCGGAAGACTTTGGGGCTCATTGGGTGTCTTATCTAGCTCTTTAGTTGGCTGTAAGATTTCGTTCTTCGGAGTAATATGACTCGTACCATTTGGTGGCTTTACCAATTGATGCAGATGCGCTCTTGAATGTGCAAGCTTTGAATTACCAGATCGGCGCCTCGTCCCCAAATGGTACTTTAACTCACGAACCTTGTCGTCATTGAAACGCTGAACAACAAAACCATCCGATCCGATCTTCTGACCCTGAACATCACAATACACTGTCTGGTTGTGCCGCATGACGTTGCCTCCCACTCCAAGCCTACTGTTTCTTGTCGTCGAGTGAGGCACTCCCAAGAGACCTCTACTACCGCTAGAAGCCTTCCACTGGGGATTCCTTTTATGTGATGATTGGCTGCTGATCGTAGGAGGAGCCAAGCAAGTCTGAATTGGGCTATGATCAATAGCATTTTCCCAGTTGATCTTCACCGCATTAATAACCTGAGTCTTTATTGGAAAGATTTCAGCTTTATGAGAAGTTGATGGTGAAAATCCATGACAGGGAACCTGAGTGGGATGTGAAGTAGTGGATCCAACCAAATAGTTAAATCGAGGCAAATGTGCGGGGCCACAAGTTTCATAATTTCCTAATTGGTTCCCGAGTACTCTATTACCCAAATTTTCACCAAAATTACCGTATTTTCTCGCATGAAACCTCTCGTTCAGATCGCCCAAAGCAGATCCTCTATCTAAAACCAACTTTTCCCCATTCGAACCCCCTAATCTAGAACACGACGACCCAATTCCATTACCAGATGAGAAGTACCTCACCTCGACATGCTTAACGGGGAGAGGCCTCACATCGCACAGGTAGATCCGGAGGCGAGGGGCCCTCCCTTTCTCCGCCGCGATCCGATCGTGCTCCTCGACCATCCTCCTCACGTCCTCGTCCGTGGCGATCGGGATCAGCTTCGGGAGGGCGATGGAAGCTTCAGGAAGCTGGTACTTGAGGGAGAAGGAGCACCCGGGGCACAGATCCGCGATCCTCGCCGCGAGCTTCGACATGGCGACGCCGCCGCGTCGATCGACGGAGATGAGGCGGTTCTCGCCGTCGACGTACGAGAGCTCGCCCGATGATAGGCTGCGGCGCACGAAGGCGCCCCGGAATATGCAGAGGAGCGTGAGTTTCTGCGGCGACGGTGGCTTCTTCGAGCGAGATGGAGCTGGGCCTTTCATGGCGAAGGGAAGAGAGAGAGAAGAGAGAGAGAGAGAGAGAGAGAGAGAGAGAGAGAGTTGTGGAGTGGTACTACTCTCGTGAGAGAAGGAGACGAACTATGTGGCAGTTATTTATAGGGATCAGGTGCGAAGCGCAAGTGTACAATGCCCTTCAAATCTAAGATTATTTCGGAAATGCCCCTATCCACTTTAAAAAGGGCTCAACAAATAACAAGTGTGTGGTTAAGATTCAGATTCGTGCTAGTTTATTCATTTTCGAGTTCAACATTTTTAATTAAACTAAAGAGGCCTCAACCAATGGCTTGAGACTTTAATTGAAGGTGAAACTACAATTTTTATTAATTAAAAAAAGTTTGGAGACCACATCTGCATCAACCGCACTTACGTGACATATCTGTTGGTATAAAATATTATCTTGGATATATTTGTAATATTTGCAAGTATAATCTAAAAATATATATTGTCATTTAAAACAAAATGAAGAGTTAGCATGTTAGTATAATAATAATATATATATATATATTATACCATGTGATTCAGATTCCTACTCGTGCTATTACTTTGCAGCTCAAAATTTTTAGTCCCAAAAAAAAAATTATCACCAAATGATTTAAGAGGTTACTTAAAAATGAAATTAACTTTAATTGTTCTTAATAAAAAGAGTTTGATTACCGTAAGAGCTTATTTCACCACGATTCTTCTGTAAAACAAATTTCGTGGATTTTTTTGATCGGTGATGCTATCACACAAAAAAATGAGGTTTGATCTTGGAAGTTTTATGTGCTCACATAAAACGAACTTAGCTGGAATAATAACATGCTATAGCTACTTGCTTGTTTATTTTTAAAAATAAATTTAGTTAGAAATATGAAGCAAATATGTTTTGAATTTAAAATCCGGCTATTACCTGTAAGTCATTTTATTGACTTAAATAAGCCAGCATCTTGCCATGTGATAGAAGGTCATGTGGGCCGAATCATATATTCGAAAATAGCGTGAGACTGATTGGGTCTAGTCATAATCGAGACTCGTGGAAGTTATATTTGCATGTTTTAAATGAATTAATTGCGTATTTTTTACCGCTCAAGCTTTTGAAACTAATGGTTATCGCCAACGATTCGACACATTTGTCACTTAATTGTGTTGGTGATGAACAGTAGTAATACCATGCTAAGCTAAAAAGGCACAACTACAATATTACACTATAACTTTTAAAGCCTTTTTATTCAAAGTTTAGAATATTCTAATAATTTTTCATATTTTTTATTAAAATATTTAAATTGTTATCATTCAATTTAAATTAGATAGTTATAAAAGATGTCGGTGAAATAGTAAAATCATTATATATATATATATATATATATATATATATATATATATATATATATATATATATTATCTAGGTAGTATAAGAATACTAAGAAGGTATTCTTATATTCATACTTAATAGAAATCATCACTAATATATAAATTCTTCACAACCTTTCAATTCAAATAGTTTGGTTAGTAACAAAACTATCAATTCAAATATAAAAATATATATATAGTATTCTCAAAAAATATTACAAATACTGAACCAGTATATAATTTATAAATAAAAAAACTAATTATGTTAATTAATAAAAACTTATAAAATTTTAGCATACCAGTATAAGTAAAACTGTTACGAATTATTTAAATTGCCAAAACATTTATTTGGCGTTAATAAGTGATGATCAAGGTTCTCTTCCGAATTAGTGGGCAATGGCATATCTGTATTTCTCGCTTGAAAGCTGGGTTATCTGGAGGGCAGAGAGTTTTTTTTTTTTTTCTTTCTCTCGAGAGATAAATAACTAATAACCCCCTAATCCCCATATTATTCCCAAACACCTTTAAAAATAGCTAATCCCACCTAACTCTACCAAACTCCAACTAAACACTATTTTCTATTCATAATAACCGACTATCTTTCTTATCTCACCTACTTCAATCAAACACTATTTTTTACTATCATGGACTAACTTCAATTCCCAACCAAACACAAAAACACTCTAACCCCACCTTAATCCTGAATTTAACACTATTTGTAGAATAACTAGTTTTTTCTTAAACCCGAACCAAACGGTAGCTTAGAAATAAACTTAGTTAGAAATGTGAATAAACTAGAATTCGAACTTAGATCTTCGGTACCAACCATCAAGTCCTTTACCACTTGCTCTAGAGACGGTCGGTAAGCAGAGGATTAGTAACCCGGTTGCTTTTTCAAGAACAAATCCCTAAAACCAAATTTATATAACTTATAAACAATTATAATAATAAAATAAAAATTAGCAAAATTTTATTTATTTGGGGTTAAACGATCGTCGAGTGTTTGATATTACGGGGAAATTTTAAAGGATAATTCTACAAAATTACTATTAATTTTTTTTATCTACAAAATGAAAATTAAAGAAGGAGATATTTTTTTCCCCTTTTTCCGGGGCAATGGCACATCTGTAATTATGGATTGGGATGTGGGCTATTTCGGAGGGAGGGTGGTGAAGTGGCGGGTGTTTTTGTCGCTTTGTGAGGATAATTTTTTGGCACTACTGCGGTGAGCCGTGGCGAAGGAGGAGACTTTGGTTTTGTCAATTAAAGCACTCCATTTGGAGCCTACTTATTTAATTAATTAATTAATACTTTTTATATTTATAAATAAATGTATCCAACACTTCTATAGTTTAGTTTAATTATGTAATAACTAGAGTAAATTTATATAAAAATTATCATAATTATGGATCATTTTGGATTTACTGTCTGATTTTTTTAAAATTCTAATTTTACTGTCCAATCTTTCAATTTGTTCAATTTGAGCCGGCCGGCGATAAAATTTGAGCTAATTTTTTATTTTGATGAACTTATAGTTGGGAGAATTGCGTGAAGTATGCTGGTTAGAGCTATAAAGATCATGAACACATTAAAATTTTAAAATCAGAATATCGTTAATTGACTCAAATCAAATAAATTGAAATATTGGATAGTAAAATTAAAATTTTGAAAGAATAGATTATCGATTCAAAATTATTTATAGTCCTGGTAAATTTTATACGTTTTTTCTGTAATTAATGAGCGTTTTGTATCCAGGATTGGGCCAAAAACAGTTGAAAAAAAGTTAAAACTTTGTATTTTGATACCATATTAAAAAAAAATAATTATTCTTTAAAATTTTATGCTTTAAAGTATCGTTCTTCTAAACATACACAATGTGAAATGTGAAAGAATGTATATTTATATTTTGTTGGGAGCGTTATTTTCTTTGATAATATTATGTGACTCAGGATTTAAAATAAAATAAAATAATATAATATTGGAGGAGGAAGAAAATAATTAAATATATAACTATCAAATCATAACAGATGATAAATTTAATATCCATACAGTCATAACTAAATATATTCTAGGCAATATCCATTCAGTCGTGTCTACTGTGATTCGTTTTTCTAATTAATCCATGCTTATCAATATATATAGCTATCAAGTCATAACAGATGATAAATTTAATTTTTATTTTGAATAATTATAAATTATACTCTAATTATGTATATGACTTAAACTTATTTCTAACAATATTGTAATTAAACTTGGATTATTATTCCAATCTATTCAACATAAACTAGGTAAATTTTCTTTTATTTGTTGAAAATAAATAAAATATTTTTATTCTTCATAATTTCTTAGCGCAGGCAACACATCTTCCTCACAATCCTAAAAGAAGACTAATTTATTGGCAGAAAGGCACCAATCACAAAATGATAGTTGTGATTTACAACACAAATAATGAAATTTGATTATTAAATTTTAAAATTTTTAAACTATTTTAGAACGTGCTATTAGTATATTTTTCAACTAATCAAAAGTAATTATTGAAAAAAAATTAAAAATTTATGTAGTCTTTCCTGCTTCAACTTTTGAAGATCAGATTAGATGGTAAGGTTTTATTTGGGATTACATGCAAAATGCGTTATTTGCAGTGAAAAATTATAATTAAAAAACATTTGATTTGGCTTTATGAATAATAATACACAAAATGTGTTATTTGTTGTGAGAAAGTATATTTTTATATGGTTTCTTCTCAATTCAATTTTAATTATATAATAATAATCTGGCAAATATTTTTCCTAATTTCTAACATTACGTGATAATTCACTAAAAATATATTAATTTATTAAACTAGTAAAACATTTATTTTTAAAAATAATTAGCCTATAATGTAACATAACATATATTAAATGGGAGCTTCAGAAAAAAACACTCTCCATGTATATGCATGTATCCTCAAGATATGAAACATTTATTATCTGAATCACTTTGGATAGGATTCCTACACAATAATTAATTAATAATTAATACTAGTATGGGATTTTATGTTCTTCTTCTTTTCTTTTTTTTAATGATCCGAGTTTTAAGATTTACAGCTGAGATTTGGATAAATGATTTTGAACCTGGCCTGATGATGGACTATGATCTATATGCCATTCTAAAATCTCAATTTCAATTTTATTTATTGATGCTTCTTTTGCTTTTAGTATTTCATTTGAATTTTTATAGTTAGTTAAATTAAAAAAATTTATTAAAATTTCTGGCTCTTTAGCTATTAGCAGTTAATTAATTCACTTTTATATGCTATAAAATAGTTTAAACTATGAAAATTTCATGAAATTATCAATCAATTTAGTAAAATACCCAATTTATTTTCCAAAATCACTTAGATTCAAACACGAACCACAATTCAAAAAAAAAAAAGAAGAAAAGATTATGGGGCTATTTCAGAATTGCTTATATTAGAGAGCTCTTCATTCATTTTTCATCAAATTATTAGGCCTATTGATTTTCTTTTTCAAAGAAAATTTGAATTTATAAAAATAAAACACCCTTTTGCAAATTTTAAATCTATTCCAAACTTTTAAATTGAGTGCGAAAGACAAATAAACTTATGAATTAACCCACTAAATTTAGAAATATTTATTCATATATATATTTAAATAGTTATATTTTTTATACAATTAATTTGTTGTAAAACGATATATAATATTATTCCCAACAGAAGAAAAGATATTATGGTAATTTTATGATTTGCACTCATTTAACGCTAAAATGGAGTTGAAGAAAAAGCATAGGGGATATGCTTTTGCGTTACCCGGTAGAACCGCAGAAAATATATTGTAACGAACTCATCGCGATATGCGGAACGCAATATTACGTACGAAAACGAAAAGGTATTTTTCTAACGTACTTTCTCACCGCACGCGACGCAATCTCTCCGCAATCCCAAACGAAGCTAGATAATTTTTGCGTTGAACCAAATACAAAAATAATATATTTCTAGATATTCAAAAATATGAACCAAATAAAAGTATTTTGCAAGATGGAAATTCTACTATGAGAATAGATTTTTTTGTACTGAAATATCTAAAGAAGTGGTTCATGGTGTCCATTTGAAGAAGAGTGTGGTAATGTGATTCTATTTATATGGCCCACAAAATTGCACACCATTAGTTTAGTAAAAGGACACTGAGTGATATTATATATGTATCTATCTCTTTGATTTGATATTTTTGTTTTAGTACAAACAAAGATATGGTGAGAAACAGATATTTGTAAAATTGCAGCATGTCCATTGGCCACACCTCACAGATTGCCCAATAATAATTGTATTGTATAGAACTATCTGAATTATTATTTATTTTAATCCAACTATCCATTATTTTTTATTTTAATTTAATAAATTTATAGTTACGCGAATTACATAAAATTAAAATATATTAATTAAACTTGTAAAGTAACCGACTCGTTTAAATTTTAAAATTAATCAAATCAAATAAATTAAATAATTAGGTACTAAATATTAAAACAAGATATATCGTAATTGACTAACCGCAATATACGGAACGCGATATTACGTACGGAAACAAATATGCTATTTTTTCTACATACTTTCCCACCGCACGTAACGCAATCTCCTTGCAATTTTAGACATTTATTTTGGTTCTTCTACGTAAGCCCAGTGCATTATGGGCTTGTTAAGGAACGGGCTCGGAGATGGTCATTCAAGGGCATTCATGGACCGGGCTCATTAAAGTGCATCTCATACCCATAAACAGGGAGAAATTTGTTAGCTGCACCCGGTCTACTCTTTATTCAGGACTCAGGATGCTAAAATTACCAAAAATGGTCGCATCGAGGTTCTATGATCCCCATATAATTTTGTTTTCTTTTTTCTTTTTTATATTTTTGTAGAATGCAATGACTTAAAACTCAGATAAATCTTAATTCTATAAGGTTGATCACACGTAGTGGTAAAAGTTGTTAGAATAAACTCCGATTGAATACGAAAACAAATATGATAGGATACGAATATGGTTGTCTAAATTTGGCATTTGACATGTATTCGTATCGTGTTCCTATTCGAAATGACATGTATTCGTATCGTATTCCTATTCGAAATATATATATATATATATCAATGAAATAGAAGCTAAGCTAAGCGATCACTTGATAACTTGAAACGCAATTGTTGCCGAGCATTACACAATTGTAGATTGTGAAGCAACTTATAATAACTCGGCTTTCTACAACAAGCATCATATTACGAGATGCGCCGTAATCGCATAAACAAACCCTAACTGAGCTCAAAGTGTGACAAAGACCCGAAGAAGCATATGATTACGCATAACCCTTGCCGAGACAGTTTAGACAGCGCTGCACTCTGGAAAGAAGCAGAAGCATTTGTACCAAATATACCAGTACCAGAATTCGGAAAAAAATAGCGTAATTTTGTGTTCGACAAACATTAAACTCAAGAATCGTCACCTGTTCCCCTCGCAAGTAGGGCAGAGGCATTTGCTGATGACGATAGGATCGTAGAGCGGAGACCATTCGATCGTAGAATTCCCTTTGCAGAGTTTGCATGGATAGAAGCCCTTCCCTTGACAAACCTTACACGGGAGCGCCGATTTCTTCTGCAGTTTTAAAAAATAACAAGAACTGTACATAACATATATAGAGGCAAGGCATATAAAACTCGAAAGTATTGCGTCTCACCCTCTTTGCTTCTGCAAATGACTGCAAAGATCGGATGGTTATCGACGAAGCGAGCGAGAGAGTGAGGACGCCCCCGACAAGGAACGCTGCAGCAGAGGCCAACCTGCGAAGCGGCAGAGGGATTCCGCTTCCGTCAGTCATCGTTGTATCTGCAATGCCAATTCAGAAATGCGTTATTGCGAGAAAATCGAGACAAATCGGATCAGATTAGCTAACTGGATAGCCATGGACTGAAATAGATATTCTGATCGGTTTGTTTTATTCTGATTATTGAAAAATTATGTGGCTTACTTTTGTAGATTTTGATCAACAAGATACCGCGTACATTATTCTCCCCTCCCCCCCCAAAAAAAGAAACACTTAAAACTTACGTGCTTATTCTACTGAACCCCACATTGAGTTTATTATCACTCATTCTAACACCGAGTTATTTCCATGTCAAAAACCTTTGTTTTAAATCCATTTCACTTATCTGAGGCATTTCATCAAACACCCAGTGTTCATCACTCAGTGTAGCACAATTTGCACCAATAACTCCATGTATTACCCACGACGACTCACTCAACATATAAAACTAAACGATTTGCGGTAACAAGCATTGAGGAGTGGTATATATAGTTTTTGGCATTTAATCAAAACATATATATGACTCTACCATTCACAACTTTATTCACCATGCGAGAGTACACACACACACACACACACACACACACACACATATATATATATAACGATTGTAAACATAGTTAAAAATGTAAACGTGGGATTTATTAGATAAAGTAATTCACCTTGGGAGAAACGTTGCGATCGCCAGTAATGTTTGTTTCCACCTTCCACACGAGCTAAATTTTCCGGTCAGGGTCGGGTATGCCTCTGATGCATTTACTAAATCCAGATCCGGATTCGGATTCAGATTTGGATTCGGATCCGGACCAGCACCTAAGGTGGATTAGGTTTATAAGGGATCCATACCCGATCGGTCGGACTCGGGTCCAGGCCGGTATAGGAATTCGGGCAATCGGAGTCCAAGTGGCAACTCCAAATCCGCCACCAAGCTCTTGTATGGGCCATGGAAAACACTAAAGCATGTTGACCAGTGCTTCTCGATTCTGTGAGCTAAGGATTTAAGCGCCTTAGCGCATAGTCATATCAATACAGTACAACACAAACGTGTCGAAAATATATGCTGGTCACGAAAAATATTTTAATTATTTATTATATATTTTTATAAATCTTTTTAATTTTATTGATAAACTTAGTAATTTAAAAAAAGAGAGTTTTGAATTATATTATCGGAACGAGATATATTATGTCAATATCTTATTGATACGATGAATACGATTCGTATCTATAAATACTTAAATCCTTTGTGAGTGCGTAGTAAAATATTTTCTGTACAATGAATACGGTTCGTATCAATTGATACTTGAAGCGATGCATTGTGTGACTTGTCTCAAAAACACAAAAACAAATGCCTCTATATATATATAAAAAAAAGACATGACGTGTCAATGTCGTACATGACCTTTAGCACGAGATTTTGAGTCTCGCGTGTCTACCATTTCACCGTCAAGGCATTTTGAAAGTGAATCGTATTCCATGAACATGATATCTATTTAATGTGATATATGGAATATATGACAAAGGTGGAGTGTTGGAGTATTTCTATCGATCGGTCGTATAGACCTGAGTCAGACATCAAATTGCTTCGATTTGAATTATCCGGAGGATACCTTATATATATCAAAAGGATGTACAATCAAATCTATTTCTCGATTCAATAGAAGCCCAAAGAAGTGAATATGGTACCCAAATAACGACCCCAGCAAATGCCAAACCGACAAAGGCCTCCTATTCAAGACTGAGTTCAATTCTTGCTATAAATGTGAAAAAAGAGTGCTTACATAATCAGTAACCTTTGTTTCTGGTAAATTTCAAATACTCCTTACGTGGTTTCACACTTTCTCACTTTAGTACCATACAGTTTAAAGTGAATCAAGTTAGCCCATGTGGCTTCGTATTTTTTTATTTTAGTATTCTGTGGTTTAAAGTATATCAAGTTAGTACACTGTAATTTTATTTTTCTTTTTTATTATCAATTTTACTTTTTTTTTATTAAATCAATGAGAAAGTTAAAATTAAAGGGTATTATGTTATATAAAGTGAATATTCGATAAATCTATATAGCATATCTAAAGTTTTTTATATATAATTTAACAAAATATTAACAGAGAAAAAAAAATCAGTGACAAATTTAAAGCTAAAGAGTACTAAAGTGAATATTCAATAAAACTAGATAAGTATATGAAGTTTTTTGTATATAATTTAACGAAATATTAATAGAGTAGTCGACGAAAAGAGAAAAACAAAACCACATGGTATTAAATTGACACACTTTAAACCACATGGTACTAAAGTAAAAAAAGTGCGAAACCACATAATGGTATTTGAAGTTTTCTCCAAAAAAAAAAAAAAGAAAAGAAAAGGCAATGCTATATATATTATGTACACCCCAAAAATAGTGTATAATATACATCTCTTTCATCCAAAGTGAGAATTTTACCACTATGACGTACGTAATTGCTGAAGTACCTCCATTCTTAGATAGGTGAAGTGTACATCCTACACCTTTTTAAGCATATGCAACTAGGATTTCTCAAAAAAACAAAAAAGTAAAAATGTACCTAAAATTTTCAATTATATGCTATTCTGAAATAGCCTTCTTAATTTTACTTGTCTGGTTCCTTCTTATTCAACTTTTTGTTTTTTATTTGAGTTATTCTAAATTAGTTAAAGTCACAAATCTAATAACATTACTGCTTATTGGTTGTTAAGTATTAGAATTTTATTTTCCAAAATCGATATACAATTCAAAATGGCATACATACAGTATAGCATTAGTTGTTAACTACACACACACACACACACACACACACACACACACACACACACACAAAAAAAAAAAAAGTGTCTATTAATAAAAGATAAATTAAGTGTTCTTTTGGAAGTTGGAACTGGGGACTCCAATTAACTGTTTCCATAAATAGTTACAAAACCCAAAAAAAAAAGAAAAAAAAAGAAAAAAAAAAGAAACATGCAACGTAAACAGTTATTGAAAACAATTTCGCGCCACACGCACCTATGGTAGGAGTATTACGGGCACCCGGTGTATTAATACATTTCCTGCACCATAGATAACATAGTATTTGATAAGTAATATTTTGATATAAAAATTTAATTAGATACAAATGATTCTTTTTAGACATCAAATTGTCTAAAAATTAATAAATAGAAAGTATATTTGACTCATATAAAGAATAGCTATTCTGATTTATTTATTTTTCATATATAAATTTATTGAATATCCTATAAAAAAATTAAAAGTAAAATAGATTCCTATTCCGCGGCCACTAAAATAAACTTTTTGCGGTTGCAAATAAAAGCTTTTAAATTACTTGCTATTTTGAGGCCTCGGGTTTTATCAGTTGCCGACAATAATTTAATATCGGCATAGTCAGCAGTTTCCTGCAACGTGTCCGTATCACGAAATTATTGCATGCATCTCGGTATGCACACCTGCGGTACTCAAATCGCAGATATCTTAATATCTAAAACGTTAAATGTAATCTATACCATCCAAAATTCTAAAATTAGAAATTAAAATTTTTGACAACTTTTCCTAATATAACAAATTGTATATTTTTTTAGTGAAAACGCATATAATTCATCTCAACTATGGACTATTTTGACCCGACTATTCAATCAATCGTTCAAAATTTTAAGTTTGGGTCGGTCAATAACATTTTGATTTTAAACTATGAATCATATATTAGTTCTCTTTACAAGTTATCGAAATCTTAAATTTATTGAAGTAAAAAATTATCTTAAATTTTAAAATCAAAGTAGCGCTGATCAACTCAAATAAATATGTTGAAAAGCTGGATAGTAAAATTGAAATTATGTATAAGTTATGTAAATTTTTACCTTTTATTTCTATAGAATCCCTGTAGAATTTATACATAATTTCAATTTTTAAGAGCTCTAAAATTAAAATTTTTGGAACCTCGGTGTATACACCAGGCGCATTCAACAGTTTTGGTAAAAACCCCACCCGTGCCCCACTCTCTTCGTCTATAAATGCATGCCCTAAACCCCCATTTCTCCCCCGTCCCCAATCCAACGACCGTAGCGCTCCGAGGTCGCAACCATGGCGAATGCGACGCCCCCGACGACGCCGACGACGCCGCTCCTCCTCCTCCGCGGAGCCCCCAACGAGAGGAAGACGACGACGACGAAGAAGAAGAAGAAGAAGAAGAAGCCCCTCCGCGACCGCGCCTTCGAGAAGTGCTCCTCCCTGCTGCGGCGGCTGCTGCGGCACCGGCACGCGTGGCTCTTCGACGCCCCCGTCGACGTGCGGGGCCTCGGCCTCCGCGACTACTACGCGGTGATCCGGAGCCCCATGGACCTCGGCACCGTGCGCGCGCGCCTCGAGAAGGGGCGGTACCGGAGCCCCGGGGCGTTCGCCGCGGACGTGCGCCTCACCTTCCGCAACGCCATGGCCTACAACTTCAGGGGCGACGACGCCTACGCCATGGCCGAGGAGCTCTCCGAGGTGTTCGAGACGCGCTGGGCCGAGATCGAGGACGAGTTCGGCGACGCGCTCGACTCTCTCGGCTCCGCGGCGGTGGAGGATTCGTCGAGCTTGGATTTGATAGTTTTGGAGGGAGACCGCAACGACGAAAAGGTGCATGAAGTGGTATGAGCAGTAAATTTTTGTTGAAATAATTTTTTGTTTTATTTGTTAATTATAAACTTAAGTTTTTAGAATGCTGAATATTATTATTTTTTAAAAGCTTAGTTTTAGGTGCAACATTTTTTTTTTAATTTGAAAAATTAGACCTGATTTTTTTATTTCATTTAAAGGGTTTTAATTTGGTTCTCAAGTCAAGTCCCATCTGAGTTTATTCCTTTATATTAAAGTTTCTATTTTAAGAAAACAAAGATTGACAATGAATATGATGTGACTTTTTTTTCAGAAAATTTGAGAATATTTTTTTTATTATCTCCAGTAGTTGATAGTGAGATCTCGAGTTAAAATCTATGTGAAATTAAACCTATTCTTGTATGAAGTTTACTCACTAACCGTTTATTCAATTCTCTTCAGATTTATATTGGGGATGAGGAAGAAGAGGAAAACAAAGCAGGTAATTGCACTAATTGTTTGGCCAAGAGAATCCCTTTTTTTCGGGTATTTCGGATTCGCTAAAACCGTATGAAATGGTGGCAGATGTGCAGAATTTGCCTTCCTCCTCTGTTGTTGGTGGCATACATCAAATTGGCTCAAGCAGTGATCCAGGAATCTCCTCTCGCGGTATTCGTATATAAACTGCAGTTACATTAATTTGTTCTTGACCAGGAATTGAGATGTTCTATAATTAACGCCGGTTTTTTCAGTGATTTCTGACGATCTTGTTGTCTTAAATTGTATCGACGATTTATATACAAAGCAGTCGCTTCACAAACTTGAAAGAAAGCTTTTTGTGCGCAGATCCTGGCTCTGATATTCACCTGGAAAATGGACCGCATGCGAACAACAACGTAGAACTTATCTGCAAGTAACTCAGGTAGAGTCACTGTCGATTGATTTTGCCTCTAATTGGATTGGCTAAAGTAATTGCGTGCGAAAGTAAACAACG
This sequence comes from Aechmea fasciata, assembly GCA_025177825.1. Classification (NCBI taxonomy): domain Eukaryota; kingdom Viridiplantae; phylum Streptophyta; class Magnoliopsida; order Poales; family Bromeliaceae; genus Aechmea; species Aechmea fasciata. Next base: position 6,417,165 of record CM045928.1, on the reverse strand, counting down.
CTAGTTTTAACTGCAGAATCTAATCGACAAGGTAAAGGATCGCGGCACATCGTGAGTTTTCTCTCCGAATTTTGTGGAAAGAAAATCCCCATGTGCATCCATATGTGAACTATCTAGCTTAGACAACTTCTGGAAGCAATGGCATTGGTCTCTGCACTTTTATCCTTCGAGTTTCTAATTCTTCTAAAAACTGACACTGTCTTTACACTTCTAATTGCAGATCATGATACACCGTATATACTGCGGGATGATCGGCATATATGCATGTTGAGGAGTCCATTTACATGGTTCTTCCCAGTTGAGAAAGTCAGCTGTTACTTGAGCTTGTTTTACTGTGTTGTATTAACTTTAATAAGTTCTCTTTCGTTAACTAGTTTATGGGCATTTCGTAATTGCGTATTGTTAAATTAACTTATCTGCTGTAGGGGTGTGTCCATCTCATTTGCGGATCTAAATTATGTAAATATATATATGTATTTGGGTTGTGTTTTTCCTATATCGGAATTAGTGACATGTTTGACCTGGTTCTGTTAGTAACCGTCATCCAGGCTCAAGCTCGTATAGCTCGGGAGTAAGAAAAAGTCTTTTCTGTGACAGTTATTTATACAGTAAATATAACTTTTAATCAAAACTATGAAACAACAAAGACTTTATCAAAGAGCTGGGACTTGGGCTTCTGCTTTTCAAGGAACAGAGGTGGTGGGCTGGAAATCCATGATTTAGATGAACTTATTAACTTTTAATCAAAACTATAAATTGATATCGATTTTTTTCTCAGAGGCTGTTAAAACTTTTCACCTTTTTATAGAGTTGCCAGATCATTGTCATCATGCCGTATAATTAATGAGTAAGAAATCTTTGAGTAATGCAAAATCCGCTATGACAGGTGCAGATTTCTTGCAACTTTGAGCGAAGAGAATTTTTTTGCACAGAATAAACAGTATCTCAGGTATATATTTCAGATGTTCATATACCTATTGACATCTCTAGTGGCCTTGAGTCTATAGGCGATACAAGTCGTATGATATGGAAAAAAGAAAGAAAGAAAAAAAATCCTATGCATTGCTTCTGTCCCAAATTCTTAACTTCTAAACTCCCCTCTCTCTCTCTCTCTCTCTCTCTCACACACACACACACACACACAAAAGTCCTATGTATTGCTTCTGTGCCAAATTCTTAACTTCTAAACTCCTCTCTCTCTCTCTCTCTCTCTCTCTCTCCCACACACACACACACACACACGTCCTATGCATTGCTTCTGTGCCAAATTCTTAACTTCTAAACTCCTCTCTCTCTCTCTCTCTCTCTCTCTCTCTCTCTCTCTCCCCCCCCCACACACACACACACACACGGGCTTTTTTTGAAAATAGCCCCTGGCTTTTTATATTTTGCAAAATAGCCCTACTGTAAAATAAATTGCAAAAATAGTGCTACCCATTAACCCATGCCACGCCAGCGCCACGTCAGCACCACGCGGGCCGGGGTTGGGCCAGATGTTTAAGTTGAACATGGTGAATGGTTCATCGTGTTTAATTGTATTGGACACGGTGATCCATTCACCGTGTCCAATACTAATGTAAGCGGCCTAGCCTAACTGTAGTTGTATTGACACGCGAACGATTCACCACGTCCAATACTAATACTAATATATCAACATGAATGGTTCACCGTGTCCAATAAGTATTGAACACTGCGAACCATTCACCGTATTCAACTTAACGCCGGTCCGCGTCACGTTGGCCCGCGTGGTGCTGGCATGGCATGGGTAGGATAATTTTTACAATTTATTTTACAGTAGGACTATTTTGTAAAATATAAAAAATTAGGGGGCTATTTCCCAAAAAGCCCCACACACACGTCCTATGCATTGCTTCTGTGCCAAATTCTTAACTTCTAAACTCCTCTCTCTCTCTCTCTCTCTCACCCACACACACACACACACACACACACACACACACACACACACACACAGGCACACACACAAGGCGAGCGGTTAAATTGCAGATCATGCTTCAAATTTAAGCGCAAGTGAAGGCCCAAATCTCCAACGTCAAGTTTTTAGTGCTTAAGATGTAGCCCACTCAAAGCGACGCGAGATATTCATTTATTATTATTATTCCCCCCCAATTACACACAGTTTTTGGATCCGGATGAATATCAGAATATGTAGCGGGACAAATCTCGCCGTCCGCTGTGTCTTGAGTGGTAGAAATTATCATTGGGGGGGCCCAACACAGCAAAAAAAGATTGAAGCCCATACACCGTCCGCCACGTGTCCCACATAATATCAAAAATAGTAACATCGAAATCGACGCCACCAACTCCCCAACTAGTGCCCCTCCCTTTCCCGTTTCGCTTCCTCTCTCTCTCTCTCTCTATCTATCCTTTCTTAGTATTCAAGCGAACAATAATAATTGCACTACACCAGATTACCCAAAAAAAGGTTTTTGTCAAGGGGGGCAGAACTCAGAAGTGGTGGTGGCGGCTGCAGGTGTAAAATTTGAAGAAGGAATTAAAATTAGAAGATAAAAGATGTGCTGCGAATGCGATTGCGAGTGTCGGCCGCTGGGATGGCTTCTCGGCCTGCCGTTCGCCTTACTCTCTCTCGTCGTCTCCTTCGTCGGCATCGTCGTCTGGATCGTCGGGTACGTAAGATCTCGTCTAAGAGTACCTCCTTATCATCATGTTCAATGCAATTCGGAATGGAATATAATGCCGTAAATCCAAAGAGAGAATTGGAATCTTTAAATTAATTAATTAAAATGCAGGTTGCTGCTGTCGTGCATATGCCCGTGCTGCTTGTGCGTGACGGTGGCGGTGGAGCTCGCCATCGAACTCATCAAAGCCCCTCTCCATGTTATGCGCTGGTTCACCTCCCAGATCCCCTGTTAATTCTATATAATATATATATATGATTAAGGGATCAGGGAGTTTTTTTTTTTTTCTTCTTTTTGGGTACAAGTGTGTTTTTCCTCTAATATTGTAGAATGTTGTCAATGACAGTGGATTTTACTGCTTTTTGAAGATGTGCCTTCAATGAAAGGGTCCATTGATCAAAGCTTCTTTTCTTTTTTTTCTTTTTCTGTTGTTTTGTGGTCGGGCGAATGAATGGGGGGAGCAATTGTTATCTGGATTGCTGCCTCGAAGATCAGGTGTTCAGTTCCTGCTTATACCTCTCAATAAACTGTGGCATCTCAATACACCTCTCCTTTTCTGTTAATTAACACTTACTCGTCACGCAAATTAAGCTGTGTGGTGGTCTAATCCAGTCCAATTGATCGGCGTGACTCTTTAAATTAGATAAAATTAGGCCAGAATTAAATTTGGTTTCTCTGATTGATCCGAGTTCTAACCCAAATTAACCAGCTCAAGATTATTGGACCGATTGAGTGTAGCTGATCATATTGTTTCTGCTGTCCTGGAAAATGATGAGGCGTTTTCGCAAATCTTATTGTAGCAAAGCTGTCTCCTAAAGGATCTCAATGTTTGAATTTTTTTTTTTAAAAAAAAGACATGTCATGCTTGCAAAAATTATTAGATTAATCCCTTAAAAATTAATTTGTTAAAAGCTTTTTAGATTTCTTCGGTAAGAACATAGAATATAGCTTTATCCTCTTGACACCGCTATCTAGCAATTTGTGATACATGCGAATTTGAATTGTATTTAAATCAGTAACTTGTGTGTTACAAACATAAATAGAATTTGTTTGGCCTGGCCGTGCAGCTCGACGCCGCACCACACATCATTAGTAGAAAGCCAAAGTACCCAGCAGTGCTCTTCTTCTGCACTGCAAATTTTCTCTGCAGGCTGCCATAAATAGCTGGCAGCCCCGGCACCAAACGGCATACTGCACACCAAATTCGCAGCCTGCAAACACATGGCGGGACCGGAATCTAGATCGAACAAACCTGGGGCTAACTTGGCATTCTTAAGTACAAGCCTGGAACTTCTGAGTCAAGCTGCAGTATGAGTTCAAAAATGCTTCAAATGTTCTGGAACAAGTCTCAATTATGAAGAGAGGGCGAGTAGTACAAAAACTTGGCCCTTTCTCTGGCAGTAACATTGGTTTGCTGATCCCGAGTTCTTTTCTCACAATTTCAGCTCCGAACACTGCATTTCTACCTATATTTGATTTATAGCGCTCGCAAATAGATACTGTCGAATGAAAAAAAACCACAGCGAGCACAGAAGAAACCTTGGAATCCAGATGCAGAGTTTGTTTCCAGCATGCTTGGAACAATTAAAGCTACCACCAAGTTGAAAATGATCAGGTTCAGTGATTTTACGGCCAAAAAGACAAATTCTAATCGACAGTGCAGACCATAACATCCACCGGTCATTTCAGAAGAAAACAAAAGAAGTTACATGATGTGGTCATCCGCTATTTGAAGGGCACGAAAAAACAGAATCCACGGGACGCAAATGTGCACTTAGGCATGTAAACAAAAACACTTGAAACACTAACCAGATTCGACGATGATGATGATCATCATCTGTCGCCTTGTTCATCTGGCGGACCGCCTTTACTGATAACCTTCAGCTGCATTTGTATGGAATAATTATTAAGTTGGTATCATGGTCGAACCAATCAAATTTCAAATATAATTTTTTTTACAGAAGATACCAAGACTTCAGCCGATAGCAAATCACCACAAACTACTGTGAGCAAACAGGGCATTCATACGGTTTATCCTTTTCAAGCCAGAACCACACAACATCGTGATCCTCTGCAAATGAATCACCAGTATATACTGAATCCAGAAAATAAAGTTGCCAATTTTGCTAACAGAAACAGATAAAGGTCCAGGCGGAAGAAGGGAAGGGGGAGTAGATGACCAATAATGCACGACTTACCGCCCTCACCACCAGGACAACCGACTATTCTCTTGTCGTAGTAGGATGGAATGACGGCGGGTGCCTCCTACAAACAAAGCCAAGCAAAAGTGTGAAATGAGCCATCACATAGTTCAGTGGTCAGAGTTTCCGCCAACATGTCAACAACACCTTCATGCAAGCATGAGATATTTGTAAACATAAGTACAAATGATTTACCCATTCTTTCCCTTTGTGAGAGGAATAATTTGTTTAGTAGGCCCTGGGCCTTGGAACAACTACAAAGGGAGGGATATAAGAAAAGCAAAGCAATCAAAAGAAGAAAAAAATGCAGCTGCAACATACCAGCAAGGCACTCAGGATTACCATATTTAGTACGACCGGGAAAACCTCAACACATTTTGAACTCCTGAGAAGAGGCTTCAATTTGAGCAAACCAAACACAAAAGAGTAATGATTTAAAGTAGGTTAATTCTCGGAAACAAGTATACACAATGTAACAAGTAGGAGAAACACGATGCTCCAGGATGAGGTTGCTTAACAATGCAGAAACTCAAAAAACCAGAGACAAATGAAACTAGCACATTAGTAAACACAATTCCACAATTTCCGGCTATTAGAAGAACCCCACTGTGGTTATCTCTTCAAAAACAGTTAGACAAGGTATCACAAAGACGTTAGCGACCGGAGTCGTTACAGCAGCGAGTTTTTACATGGGTTTCAAAAACAAAAAAAGTACTACATCTAAAGAAGCATTTATCAACCACTGGGCACATAGATTTACACAAATACAGTGTTTTGCAATAGAATATGCCTTCAAAGTGTTTTCTGAACCATTTAAGTCAACTGAAGACTCGATTGAGTTGCAAGCTTCGATCAGGTTCCACTCATGCACTTGGAAGCCGATCATATATAATTCTCGTAGGTAGCACCTCACTATAACTTGAGACTGGAGTAGTGACTAGTGATTCTCTAGTTTTCAGGTTCCATTGATTCATCAGAGTCGCTTCTTTCGGGTTCCCCAGCAGTTACAGCAGCTTCAGCTGGAGCATCAGGCTTCGGTGCGGGTGTTGGAGCAGCTTTCCTCCGGTTGGCACCTTCCTCAGGCTCTACCGTTCCGACATGTGTCCACCAGATGGTCAAGGAATTCTGATAAGGTGTACACTACGCTAATGAAAATTGAATGCAAATATCAACACCTAACCAAGACAAAAAACTCAAAACATGGATCCTGGCGTCTTAACAAAATTAAACAATAGAGAGAGAGAGAGAGAGAGAGAGAGAGAGAGAGAGAGAGAGAGAGAGAGAGAGAGGAAAATCGATGCCAAACTGAAAATGATTACCCAATACACGTTAGGCGATACATGCTTGACAAAGTCTAACCAAGACCAGCCTAAGGACATGGATGCTGAGGTAGTATATAACGAAGAAAAAGAAACTGAATTGACACTTAGCAAGTATCAAATTCAGTGGCCATGATTTCAAGTAATCGAGAAGTGTATACTGTAAAAAGAAGCACCAGAAGAAAAGCAGACAATTAGCATGACAACTAAAAGCCTGTGCCAATCATATAAATCAACCAAAAATGAGCATAATATCTATTGCAACAACGTAATGTATCAAAGAAGTAGCCAAATAAGAGGATATTCTCTACTGTTCCACCGGACATTATGTTGATAAGATCTCTCTCAACCCTCTGCACGAGCTCTGGCTGCAAGATAATGAAACATAATTAAATGACGTCATATACCAAGCATGTAAGATCAGAGAGAACAAAAGGATAGATTATTCAAATACATTCAGGTCGGGTTCTCTGCGGAACCGCCGCCGACGAGCGTCCCTCATCGGAGGGGTGAGGCCGTGCTTGTATTCAACTCCTTCGGGAGCAGGATCACCGTCTTCTCTTACCATAATTACCTGTGTTAAACTGACCAGATTCAGTTCCGAACGTTCCGCATCTGCGGATAGCTAAAACTTCTACCTGACCAATGTCGGCCGTTTTGATTAGGACCGCATCATCGTACGTTTTATAGGACTCCACAATGGTAGGCAGATCCAAGAGAGAGGCAGGAAAACTTTCGTTTCCAATCATGAATGTACCGCTTCTTCCATCCTCTACGATTTTTCACAGGACAGTCAAATGAATAACAGACATAATTTGGTAAGCAAATTTAGAAGCAAAAGCAGCAAGCGGCAGCGACGGTAAAAGTTGGAAAATAGAGGGGAAGTGATTGATTAACATGTTCGGTTTCATTACGACAAATAAAAATCTCAAGAGGACTTCAGATTCTACGTCAATCCCTACACAGTATCATTAGAAGGCGGAATTTTAAACTATTTCCATTACTTAAGAGCTCCGATCTTCATCAGAGGACCAATCTCAGATTTACTACTAGATCTGAACAAAAACATCAGCAATGAAAAGTTGATAGCCAGAAAATGAAAACTCACTCACTCTTCGGGCCCCGACCATGTACAGATCATGCTAATTCGATAGAAAAATTAACTGAATCTTTTTCGTTTACTCCGTTCCGTTCAATACATGACATGAGAAGGTAACGAAGCCTGGTTAGGTGTATACCTGAGAAGGATAAATCGAGCGAGCCATCTTCGGAGGACGAAGCATTCTCGCTGAGAAGGCGCTCGATTCGTTCGGCCACGGAGGGCGGAACCCGAAGTATGTACTGTTCTTCCATCGATCTCGACCGATGTATATTAAATTCTACACCCAATAATAAAAACAAAGGAAAAGTAGAATCGCCATTTTATTTACTGATTTGTTCTTAAGACGAAGTGCCCTGATCGAAGAGAGAGAGAGAGAGAGAGAGAGGAGTTACCAGCGAAGGATCGACGACGACGACGACGACGACGACGACGACGTGCACTGCGGGGAGGACGGAGACCAGGGCCGAGAGAGAGAGAGAGAAAGGATAAATAATAAGGCCCCAATAACTGGGTGTAACACGGGCCGGCCCGGTTCGTCCCGGATTCGGGTCGTTATCGAGCCCATCGATCCCGCCCGTAGGCCTGCAAGGTGAAGATTGTAGCCCATTAAATAAGTAATTGAATTACTTATTTATTTGAATAAAAAATTATATCTAAAACTACTATTCCTTACTTTGTCGCACCAACTTTTTATTTTTTTATTTTTGTTTACTAAAATTATTTGAATTTATGAATTTTATGATAAAGAGTGTAAGATTTACACCATTTTGAAGCTGCTTATATGTACCATTCTTTTTTATATTATATATTGTATATTTACATAAAAAAAAAGATCGGTCTGTAGGCTGCCACGGCACAGGATAGTGTGGACTTATCTGGAGCAGGGCCGTGCCCCCAGAATGATTTGGAAAAATAGAGTCCGGCACGGCATTGACCCGCGGCGTGTCGACCCACGCCATGGTGTTATTCGGCCTAAATAATATAATAATACGCCACACACCCAATTACGTGGCTTTTGGATTTTTCTACAAGGCAATTAACTTGATAAGTGGCAACGAAAGCACCTATTAAATATTGCCATAACTTAATTTATTTAGCTTTAATTTATATAAAATAATATATAATATATTTACTTATTGCTAGTTTCTATTTATTTAGCTTTCATTTGTAGTTAGAAACCGCGATTTTCATAAGAAGCAACTTCTCTTACTTTTTTTTTTTTTAAAAAAAAAAAAAACTTTTTTTTTCAATTTCTTCATCGTATGTAACAAAATACATTAGTTGATTCTTTCAGGAAACCAGGTATTTAGTTGACGAGATAATCAAAAGAACAAAAACTACCAGGAATACTTGCAATGTCCAGAGTTAACTCAAGAAGCGAAGTCGAGGGCACACTTCCATTACTTACAAGATAGAAAATTGGTCCTCATAATTGTATTTTTTTTTAAAAAAAATCCTTTTTTCTCCATTTTGGCGAGACCCCGAGTCACGGCTGTGGACCGTTAGATCCAGAGCAACGCACCATGCGGATAAGAAGGGACCTCCTACTGTATATATATTATTATTATCAATATATTGGCTTTAAAATTACTCTTTCATAAAACCTGAAAAAAGAAAAAAAACAAAAAAATCAAGAGAAGCTGCTTGCTGAAAAACCCAAACGAAGAGGGGAATAAAAATAAACTTTCTAAAGTTAAAAACTAATTTCTGGAAGCCCTGGTAAAAAAAAATAGTAAACTAGCGTTGGATTCGACAAAACCCGACCTCAAAACTAGAATCAAGTAAAGAGCAAGCCAGAAAACAACAATTTCCCAGAAATCAAACATACAACTCTGCCAACTGAAGCACAGCACAAATTAAACAAATTCATGAAAAGGAATGTATACTGCTCCAATGAAATGAGAGAAAGATCATCTATAACACTTCTCCATAGTCGGAGTTCGACAAACTCACAGGCCGGCTACTAAAGTCTAACATTGTCATCTCCACCAAACCATAACCCCCCTATTATATTACTCTTAGCAAACCTCACCACGCTGCGATGAATGGAAAAAGGTGGACTTAAGTTAATCAAGGAGATCATCATCGTCATCAGGAAGAGGCTGCGCGGCGGCGGCCGCAAGTTCCGCTTCATGCCTGCAGAGAATGGAAATTATTGAAAAAGAGTGAGAGACTGTGGGTCGGGAACATTTTTCTTCTACCTAACTAGATGATGTGCTCGGATCAGTAGGGCGGCAATGATAAAATTTCAAAGCCAGTAATTACAACCGATAGCAAAACATTTTTCGATAGCCTCTCCACAGTAATAAAAATCAAAGTGAATGGCCGAAAAAAAAAACAAGGATATTACACATATATCTGGCAAAATCAGCTATTTACAAGTAGATACTAATGCAGAATCTAAATTGTCACAACATAAATGCTTGAAAATGTAGTTTCCAAGAAAAACCTGCCGTCCGGGAGGTGCTAAAACATGAGCAAGTGTTTTCTTATAAGAGGGAATCCTTGAAAGTATTTAAGGACAAGTTTGCAAGTAATAAACCAATGTGTTGAAAAGCATGTAAGAAAATTCATTTTGCAGGTCTCTAATTACAAATTTCTGTGTAGAACACTTACTGCTGCTGGGCAACCAAGTCGATCTGCACCTCTGGAGGAGCAAGAGCAGGGGATTCGACAAAGTGAAGATTCGGATCCCTAACAATATCAACAAGAAGTTAGTATCAAATGCAAATGCATAATCTTGTAATGATAAAACACAAAAGGAAGTTGGAATAGTTTACCCTGCAAGTTTCCTAGCAAGATACAAGAAGGGCTTCTCAAAGTTGTAATTGCTCTTTGCTGAAATCTCGTAGTACTGCAGGTTCTTCTTCCTGTGGAAGGTAACTTGCTTTGCTTTGACCTGCCTATTCTTCACATCAACTTTGTTACCACAAAGCACAATTGGGATGTTTTCGCAGACCCTGGCATCACAAACAGAGAAGCATTTAGGATTGTAGCTATAAAAAAATTGTTCAATCAGGCGCATGCACAGAAACAAACCTGCACAAATCACGGTGCCAAGTTGGAACATTTTTGTACGTCAATCTTGCAGTCACGTCGAACATTATTATAGCACATTGGCCGTGGATGCTTTAGAAAGGAATGCAAGACAGATCAGAATTCATGAGAATAAACAGCTCTTATAAAAGTAAAAAAGAAAGAAGAACAGCAACAAAGGCCCACATTTGGTTCTCACTACACATAGAAATAGCTCCAGTTCAAACAAGACGTAACCATCATATAGTCGTAGATAAGCATTAGAGGCAATAAAGACAATGCTGGACTAAAACCACATGCCAAGTAATGCCATCAGAGGAGCCAAATAGCAGGGCTTGCCTTCATACGCTTGCAAATTATATTCTCATTTTTAAAATTGATTGACATGTGTAATAGGAACTAGTTACGCATAACTGATGTATGAAATATATTTTCTCATTTCATTGTGAAATCTCTAAACTATAAACAGACAACGTATATTTCATTATTATACATTAGTTTCTCAACAATAGATTGCTACAAATCATGCAATATAAAGAAAAAGACAATCTGAATATTTATTTTCCTCCAGAGAAAAAATTATACACATGTTCTTGATTGATCTATTCTTAATGATTCTATAATTTAAGATTCTATAACCACATTCATCTGTGTTCTTATTCCAGTAGATATACAATCAGTGATTTTATCACAAACCATTGAACTACTTAGATGGAGATTTCTACACCTCGTAAACACTATATCTAAAGAACATGTAGTACTCCACTTATCGAATGTTTAAAACTCAAACATTGTGAATATAGTGGCCATCTATCGGAATGTCGATGTTGGATACACACTTCTAATTAAAAATGACTTTACCACAACATCAAAATTACAGTCCTAATTTTCATTCAGTAATCATCTAAAGAGCCAAAAATATGAGAGTTCTTTCTTCTTTTATTTCCTTCTTTGCGCTTACACTTCTTACTGAAGTACCATTATAATCGGCAACAGTGCTTGTTCAATAACTTACTAGTATCCGTCCCTAAGGCCACCAAATTTTTCCTGACCAGCTGTATCCCAGCAATAAAACCGGATCTTCCCACAATTGGTGAAGAAGTCCAATGGATGAACTTCAACACCAATGGTAGCTGCAATATAAACGGAAAAACATTGTCCGGTTCAAATATTCTTATAAAACGAAAAGGAAATGGAAAAACACGTCTCTCAATCCATATGATCTGTATGATACGTACGTTCGTACTTCTTCTCAAACTCTCCAGTGAGATGCCTCTTAACAAATGTGGTTTTACCTGCATATCAAAAACAAAAAAAGTTGCTCTCCTTGAATATGAAATTCCAAAAAGATATTTACACCATCTAGATCTAAATCATATAAAGGAAAGAAAACATCAATAATTTAAGAAGAACAAAACAATCTGAAATAGATGTTAAGAAAATTTAGAAAAACTACAAAATGGGATCATGAACATAGATAGATCGATGATAAAAATAATTAAAAATAAGATAAAATGGATCAAAGAGAAAAAAAAAATTAGCTAAATAAACGATACGTAAAATTCAGTTGCGATAATTGCCATCAAAATAACCAAAAATCGAAAAGTAGGGTTTCGTTCTGCAGACAAAACAAGAAAAATAGTAGGCAATGGCCTCAAAGAACATTCAAAGATGCACGAAACACAAAATCAACAAAAATTCCTCAAAAAAAAAAATTCCCTTCACTTTTCTGATGAAAGGGACAAACCGAAGCTACAATATCGGAACATCGAGAGGAATAATCCAAACCCTAACGCAGTAAATGAAGACAAACTCCCAAAACAAACAAAGAAGAAAAGGTAGAGATCATCACCAGTTCCTCCATCGCCGACCAACACGAGCTTGAAGCTAGGGTAATCGACCGTTTGCTGATTCGGCAACGCCTACAAGAAAAGACGACACGAGAAAAAAAAAAAAATACTCGCATGAGAGATCAACAACCCCGAAAACCCTACCCTATGTCACAAAACGCCATGACCAAAACGAGATCGAGCGCGATGCTTACCATTATAAACCCCAGTCGATCGCAAGAAGAAGAGGGAGGGGACAAAGCAGGAGCAGGAGCACGAGCACACGAGCGGTGGCGGTGGCGAGGAGAGGAACGAGAGAGAGAGAGAGAGAGAGAGAGAGGGGGGAGCGAAAACCCTAATATCTAGAAGTTTTCGATCTTTTTTGGTTTTTGTTTTTTTATTAATTTATTAATTGTTTCAGGTTTTATATCCGGTCTAAAATAGGAGGTTTCTTTTTCCATCTTTTTCTACTCTTTAGCGTTGGACGAACGCGAGATTGTGAGCCGTTGGATGAGACTGGCTACAGCCGTTGGATTGGAGCTCCGGAGTCCGCGTAATTGAGGACGTGCACGCTGTACGCTGGGTCACGCATTCGCCTTAAATAATTAATTAATGCATGCACATTTTGAAACAGATCCTAGCTTACTGGTTATTTTAAAATTTTGATCTATGTTTTATTGTCCTTTTTTTAAAAATTTCTCGAGAGAGATGCACATTTTGAAACAGATCCTTACACGAATTATTTTTAAATTTGATCTATAGTTTAATTGTCCCCCTTTTTTCTTTTTCTTTTTTTCTTTTTGAGGGAGAGAAAAATAGAATGCAAACATGCCAGATTCGAAGACGAGATAAGCCTTTTTCTTCTCGCACTATTTTTCTTGACAAAGTAAAAAACTAATTTTAAAAAAAATAATTTATACTATATTTTTTATTTTACTTGCTGTTTTATTCGAAACAGAATGGGACGAAAGCTGTCTTTTGATGGAAAAGTTCGAATCAAAGAAAGAAAAGGCCTCACCGTCTTCCGCTCCATTTAGGTATGTTTGAATGTATATTTTTAAAAAATTTGGGCTCCACGTTTTGCTCCATTCGGAGCAGATCGAGACAAAAGCTTTATCACCCCATATTTATTTGCATGATCATTATATTTTTCATAAAAAAAAAAACTTTACTGAAAAATATGAAACAGTTAGGCTTCAAACTTGTTATTTCGGACGCAAACTATCAATTTTTTGTCACTTTCAGTAGGAACGGCTGGTAATCTATATTGATTTCAATTGGTATACTATCAGTAGTATGAAAGTTCTTGTACTATCAAGGTGTTTTTAATAATTCAACTTCTAAATCAACGATCGGTTTCGTTAGACTAATTTTTTTTTTTTTCAACGATCGGCCGTTAGCTGATTTATATTATTAAAAATATTTGAAAGCTAAATTTTATAATTTTTCGACATTATTTATTTATCAAACGAGTAATCTAAAAACGAATGGCTAAAAATTAAAATTTTGTAAAAAAAAAAAAAGAAAAAAAAGACTTGAATTTAAGATCAGAAGTACTGATCATCTTACTCTAAAAAAATTTAAAAAAAAATTCTATAAAAATTTCATCATATTTAAATTGTTTTACCCCCATTAAATTCACAAACACATTACGTCGATCAATAAAATTATAAATATTGAGAACTTTTGATCACTAGTCAAATAATATCGAAAAGTTATAAAATTTAATTTTCAAATAATTTTCAATAATGTGGAACAAGTATAACGAAATCGATCATCAATTTGAAAGTCTATAATTGAAAACAACTTGATAGCACGCAGGTATTATCGGTCTAGCTAGCTCATCTATATTTGCTTCTTAATTCTATGTTCAATTACTCGATCATTGCTACTTGAACATTAATTGTTAGGTATCTTAACTCTAATTCATATCAGCATCTCTATTTAATAAATCTATTAATCTATATGAATTCCTAATATTTCTTGCCACGTGACAAGTTTCTTTCAACCTCACTATCTTTTTTTTAACTCATATTTGTTCTTGACTTTTCCCCTCCCTTCCTCTTTGTTCAATGACATATAATCAATATACCCTTTAATTTATATGTTACTTATTTTTTTCTTTATTAGTCATTTCTTCTTCCTCAACTCTCTTTTCAACGTCAAGCCCTTCATCTTCCAATCCTTTGAAATCATGAAAGTTAATTAATCGAAAATGCAACATTTAATTATAGGCACCATATTCTACTAATAAATGAATTTTGTAATTCCAATCCACCCACCACCTCCATTAATTCTCCATCCGCTTTCTTTTGTACGACCTCTTATTTCTCATGCAAAAAAAAATATCATATCTAATTTTTCACCCAACACTCAACTAGCTCTCTCTCTAGATCTCTTATTGTGTTAATGAAGATGATAAAGAAGAAGAAGAAGAGCATGCGAAGAAAGTTGTCTCCTTCGAGAAGTATCGTCTCGCAAAATCGAGCCGCGGTTCATATAAAGTGCCCACTAGGTTGATTTAGCAGTACTGAAGTTAGCTTTTTTTTTTTTCTTTCGCAACGGAATGTTTAAGAGGCATATAATACGATAAAATTATATATCTTTTACTATATTTCGATAATTTTAAAACAATTATATAAACTTCTAACTATAATTTTTTTTTTAGTAGTTGAATTTAGTCATAGAAATTGACTATATTTAACATGGATATAGCTTCTTATACATCAATAAGTTGTAAATATAAATTTTATTAAAATTTTAAAATTTTGTTTTTATTATCTATCCGCTGCATCGCGCGGGTCTCTACACTAATAATACTATATATTTATAATCCAAAGTGGGTCGAGGTTATCCGAAATATTGTCCTGCAATTTCTATCCGAAGATCAAAATTTTTTTTTTTCACTAGCTCTCTCTTTTGTTCTTCTAATTAAGAAATAAAAAAAATAAAAAAAATAAAAAAATTTCTATGCATTCTTGGATGAGGGTTGTTGAATTGCAATCTTCTTTTTCTTCTCTTTTGCAAACTTAGCATTAATTTCTCCTCCAATATTGAATTGGCTACTAAATTAATCCAACTAGAATTTTTTAAGAAGCTCGCTTCCCTTTAAAACAGTAGATTTATTAGGAGACTTTGAAAAAATGATTAGTAAAGTATGGTAAATTCAATAGAATACCACAAAGCATAACATGTTAGAGTATAATTAAGCTTATAATTACAAATCTTAGGGATAGGAATAGGCCCTTATCCCCCCTTTATACCCAAACGCTAATTTTTTATCCGAGAATAGTAGTTCTCGGTTATCCCCACCAAATTGCAGGGTATATTGATGACAATATCAATTTTCTTTTGAAATAGATTATCAGACTTTTTTTTTTGTATTGATTGACTATTTTTTATTTCAATTTATATTTTTTAGTTAATTCACTTTAATATCTATCGCTACATTAATTATTGTTGGGATCTTTAATTACTTTCTTTAGAAATTTAATAGAATTAAGAATAAACTTTTAAAAATTTAAACTTAATGAGCCAAAAAAATAACCCATGATAAAAAATAAAGCAAATATTATGTAAAATAATAAATCAAAAGTGTGATAATTTATTTATAAAATGGCCCATTGAAATGAATATATTTTCTCATTAACGAATAAAAATAAGTTTAAGGTTACATTTTCACTTAAAGTGGGCAAAATAGCACCCTGACTTGCTCCACATCAATGATATTATGGCACCGACCGTCCCTAGAGCAAGTGGTAAAGAGCTTGGTAGTTGGTATCCGAGGTCTCAAGTTCGAATCATAGTTGATTCAAAAAAAAAAAGGACGCGCGTATTTAGCTTATAATTGGAATGAAAGTAAAAAATAAAATTTGAGTGCCTTGAAATGAAAAAAAAAAAAATATCTAAAAATATTTGATTCATTATTGAAATAAAAATCAAAATAAATAATTGAAATACAAAAATTTTGAGAAATGATTTTAGTAGAGAAGAGGAGAGTGATAAGGGAAGAGGAGATAGAGATGTTTGAGAGATAAGGCTTAAGTGATTTATTTATGAATGGATTAATTTAGAATTTGAAGTGGAATTAAGTTATAAATGGATTGGATTATTCTAGGTAGAATGAGAATCAAAATTTGATTTGTCTAAAGTAAAAAATATTTTACCATAATCAGTGAATCACCTTCTGGTTCAAAAGTCTAAATTAGATGAACCAAACGAGTCCATAAATTATTTTTATTAAATTAATTTTTAAAAGAAATACAATATTGAAGCTAACTATAAAGCATCTAAATTGTAGGGAGATACGTGATGGGTGATGAAACTTCCTACAAGGTATTCGGAGCAGTACAACTTCGTAACCATTTATATTATCATCTTCTTCTTTTTTTATTAAGAACTCTTTGCGTGATCAAGTGATCAAAGTGTGAAAAAGAAACAACACGAGATGCGTGTACTCACAATATTTAATTAGAACTGCACCAATATGGGACTCCCAACTCTATACTTGCCATCAGTTGATTTCCAATACAAGTACCCTTCTCTACGCTCCCCAACCCGCATGAATTTGCTCTTTGCTTTGATCGTCACGTTGAAGCTCTTCTTCTCCATAACTGCTGCGAATTCAAGCGTTCCAGGGTCTACTTCCACGCTCACTCCTTCCGGTTCGATCACCTCCGGCGTGTACGTCGACGCGGCGTCTCCTACATTCGTCGCGGTTCGGCTTATGTTCTTCTCCGTCCCCGACGATAGCTTGACCGAAATTGACGGATAGTTCAGATCCTCAGCCGCAATCTGCCCGATGACAGAGCAACTGACCCTCCGACGAGCAATCCCACCGACCGTGAAATCGTTGTTCCTGTATAGCCAGCAGAGGTACCGGACGTAGTCGTCCGGCTGGATGTCGTAAACGAGACCCGGATCGTAGGCCGCCGAGGGATTGACCTGCCCGGCTCCCGTGGTGAGCAAGCTCGCCGGCTGCGTCACGTCCTTGTTCCGCTCATCGATTAGCGGGCTCCCGTCTTTGTCCTTCGTAAGCGCCGTCGTCATGATCGCCGACTTGATCATCGCCACCGACCAGTCCCGGTGGGCGCTCATGAGCAGCGCGGCGATCCCGGCCAGGTGCGGCGTGGCCATGGAGCATCCGCTGCCGAAGTTGAACGCCCGGTCGTCGGAGCCGGTGGGACTCGGCCCGACCTGCTTGTTCCAGGCGGCGAGGATGTTGATGCCGGGCCCCAGAATGTCGGGCTTCAGGATGCCGCCGTTGTACTTGCTCGGTCCCGTTGCCGACAACCCGGCGACCGCAGGGGCCGGTCGGTAGCCGAACTTGGAGCCTTCGAAAGCAATCTCCCCCGTGGGATCGCCGACGGTGTTCAGAGCGTAGTTCACAATCTCGAGGGCGTCGAGGTTGCCCATCCAAACGGAAGGAAGCTCGAGTGATTGGGCCCAGGTGGTCTGCCCGTTCCATTCCTGGCCGAGCAATATTATGCCCACTCCCCCGGCCTTCTTCACGAGCTCCGCCTTCTCGCGCTCCGTTGTCTCCCCGATGCCGCACAGCACGATCTTTCCTGTAACGTCTAAACCATCCAGTCCGCCTTTCTTACAGGCCAGCCTCGCAGGCGTGCTATCCACTTTCCCCGGGTAAACCAGCGGCACTGTTCCTGTCCCGGTTGAGATTTCTAAAGGATACGCAGACTCGCCGTAAAACTCCATCCCGTTGCCGAGCCGCACGACCGCGAGCTCCCTTCGGTCGGTCGTGCTGGCGCCGACAGTCAGGATCCAGGGGGCGTCGTTCACCACCTCCTTCCGGACAATATCCATGGCGTTCCCCGCGCACGCGCTCGTGAAGATGCCCTTCTCCATCCCGACGAAGGACGCCTTGGCGATGTTGCTCTCGTGCAGACGCTCCTGGTAGGAGTCGATGGAGAGGGACAGCACGTCGACGCCGTCGGCGATAGCCTGGTCCAGGCCCCGGGCTTCTGAGATGGCCGAGCACTGGACCGTGCTACGGCCGCACATCTTGTAGGAAGCAATGTGCGCCCGCGGGGCCATGCCTGCCGCGGTGCCCTCCGCGTGGCCGTGCACCTCGGCGTTCTGAACAAAGTTCCCCGCAGCTATGCTAGCACAATGACTACCGTGCCCGGTCTCGTCCTTGGGGGAATTGTAGCCCAGCTTCCGTGCGCCGATGAGCTTGTTGTTGCACACCGTAGGCAGAAAGGGGTCGCACCTGCTGTTTACAAACTCACAGCAGCCGCGCCACTTCGCAGGGGGCGGCGGTATGCCGTCGTCCTTGAAGGACACGTGGTTCTCGGATATGCCGCTGTCGAGGACGCCGATGATTACGCCCTCCCCTTTGGTCTTGTACCAGAGGCCGTTGTAGCCGTTCAGGCCCAGGAACGTCGGGGTGTAAGTGGTCCCGAGCCGCGTAATCCCGTTTTCTTTGACGTAGACGACGCCATCCACGGCTTTCACGGTGGCGGCTTCTGCAGGAGTCAGCCTCGCCACGAATCCGCTGAAAGCGTGGTGGAAGGAGTGGACGAGACGCGGGGCGCCGGAGTCGAGGGTGGAGTTGGGCAGGAAGGAGAGGTGGTATTGCTCGAGCTCTTCGGCGCCAAGTAGGTCGATGTCGCCGTCCGGGGGAACGACGGTGATGATATAGAATTGGGTGTCGCTGATCAGATCATCTCCGTCGTCAGGATCAACAATGGGGAGAGGATTGCTCTCACACTTGCATGGTTTAAGACATGTAAGAAACAATGTAATGGAGAAGAAGAAGAAGAAGAAGAAGAAAGGGGAGAGAGAATGCTTCTTCTTTGCCATAATTTTAGCGAACGATGAGTTTGGGGAACGTAAGGGAATGTTAAGTAAATATATAGGTGTGGAGAGAACGGGACTTTGCTTTGGATTCTCATCAGTGTACTGTATTGAACCCCATGTAATTGAAGTGAAGTACTTCTCAAATGATCGATTATTTGTAACTTAGTTAATTAAATCATCAGTAGCTAATTGAAGTTGGGTACTCCTACAATGATTGTTTAAAATAATTGAATACTTTATACGATAACAAAATAGAGATTTTTACTAGATTTGATGATTCAACTAACTAACTCTTTAATTACTCTTTTATGATATTTTGATTCTAAATACGACTAAGTAAAATTAATAAAAAACTAAGTTGAAATATTTTTAGACGTGTAAGTGTTTTGAGAGAAAGATATCAAAATATTTACTTCGTTTATTTTTTAGAAAAATTCTTAGAGAAACAATGTAATCTTTAGAAAACATTAGCTCAAACATTTCATCTATTTCAAAAGAATTTTTTTTTTCTTTTTTCGAGAGATAGATAGCACACTATCTACTTCGTTTATTTTATTTAGAAATAAACTTAATTAAAAATATAAATTTAGGATTCGAGATCGACTATTTTGTCTACTCTCTTTTGCCGCCCCTTTTTTTGATCATCCTTTTTCTTGCTCTTTCTTTTTCTATTTTTTTGGTTTTTTTTTTTTTTTTAAGATCTTGAGGCCCTCTATGCTTCACTTATGTAACTAAATTTATTCTCTCTAATTAATGAAGTGTATAACGTGTTATATATGTTTCTCTCAAAAAAATAATTTGTTTAATTATGAAGTCGTCCCCAAATACACTTAACATTTACCGGTAAAAAGATTGTTAATTTTAAAATCATTTGAATAGTAAAAAATTAATATTAAAAAGTTTAAATTTTGATTTGTACTATATTCATATATATATAGTAAACCATGTACAACGTATCGGTAATCAATTCAAAAAACTTCATTATTACAGCATATTTAGCACTTAATTGTTATACAAATATCATAGTTCGACACTTAAATGTGAAATATAAGTTATTACAAGTACTGTTTTGTAGTAGCTTTAGCCATCTATTTGAGTGGTGGTTCTTCATGCTTTGTGCGTGAGATACCATTCAAAAAATGTGTTTTTCTTTTCGTGTTGAAAAGACCACGAAGAATGTATTGGATACTGAAAAAAGATTACATTATTTGCACCTGTGATGTGACATATAAATATATAATTGAATCGAGCTTAATAAGGCGAAATTAAACACAAAAAAAAAAAGAAAAAAATCCTAACGCAAACAATAATACTTAGAACGAAGATATTTGTAAATGCACAACCTAATTAAACTGTATCACATTTTAAAATAAATTATTAATTTTTAAGAAAGCGTTTGGCTGGAATATAAATAAGAAATAAAAAATAAAAATATTATTCATATCTACCGGATATTATGATTGAATTAGTTAATACTTTCGAATCATAATATTTTAAAGAAACATATTTTTACTAAAATAATAAACTTATTTTCGACATATATTTTTACTTGCCTTGAGATTCTCATCAACATATTTATCGAAACCGAACATTGAAGGATGTGAGTCAAGAGTGAGTACTCCTAAAATGATTGAGAAATGACTTTGCTCAATCACTAGTTGCTCATTCACTTAAATATGAACAATAATTTAAATTTTTTTTAAAGCAATTCATTGTTTTTATATGATTTTAAAATAGTGATGTTAAATATAAAAATATTTAAACACCGTTTTCTAATAGCTTAAACTTTTAGAGGACAACGGTTGTTTCACAAGTGATTTATTAGATTTGATGATTCAACTATTTTTTTTCTGTCATTATGGCCTATACGATGTGATATTTTTAACATAAACCATACATAAAGTATTATTAATTCAAAACGAAGCCTAAGTAATAATAATTTTAAGCTCGCTTTGTGCTGAGCTTGGAATAGCCAGTCCATTCTTATTCCGATCCCAAATGTAAACAAACCAAAGTAATGGGTTTTGTTATTTGGATTTTGATTTTAATTTTGATTCCAATTTAGAAACAAGTTTGCACATTTTGACTCAAGTGTACGTATTTTCTGCAATTTAGAAAGTTTCTAAATTGCAGAAAATACGTACACTTGAGTCAAAATGTGGTGGTCCACGTGAAAACAGTGGACCACTAATTCACCCGGTGCGTTTTCAGTACATTTATCATAGTGGCAGAGGTGAATGATATATCGTGGTCTAAGACATGGGAAAGGATGTGAACCTCGTTTGGGTTGGTGGATGTGCATAAAGGATCTTCAAAAAAAGCGAATCAAGCTTACTGACCTAATAGGTTGCTGGTGGATTATTTGGAAGATCAGAAACGACACTATCTTCAGGAACATTCTTCCAAATTCTGTGTTAGCTGTTTACAGACTCAACCTTCTTCTGAAGAAGTGGGACTCTATCCTTGCAACTTAACCTTTTCTTTTTCTTTTTTTATTTTTTATTTTGGATTTCTATCCTTCCGGGGCCTAGCTGTCCGTCCACTTCCGTAATTTAATTTATCTTTTCAATAAATAAAGCAGATAGTGTACTACCTCTTTCTCAAAAAAAAAAAAAAATCAAAACGAAGCCTAAGTAATAATAATTTTAATCTCGCTTTGTAATGAGCTTAGAATAGCCGGTCCATTCTTATTCTGATTCCAAATATAAACAAACCAAAGTGATGGGTTTTGTTATTTGGACTTCGATTTTGATTTTGATTCCAATTTAGAAACAAATCCGCACCTTTTGACTCAAGAGTAGTGCGTAGTTTTAGCCCAACAAAACATGGTCCGACTAGTCAAGTCACTTACGCTGGGGCCCGAACCATTTGTTCTTTAGTAAGTATAATTTTTTGGTCTTCAAATTGGTATATTTTTGTCACGCCTCAAGTGGTAAGTTCTAAGTTATAAGTTTCTTATTGGAGGTTTCAATAAATTTTAATTTGGTTTGGTCTTAACCCAAAAGAATCATAGTGCTCAAAAGTTCATCAAACAAAGTGGTATTACATATAAAAGAGTCCAAACTTTCGCCTGTTTACAGATAACCACTTAAACTTTCAAAATTTTATAATTAACCATTTAGAAACATATTTTACCAATTCAAAGTAGATAGGGCCACAAGGCACCCTATCATTAGGCTTCTAGATTTTGTTGTATTTTAGGCCCATTTTGTACTGCGGACCTTTTCAAGTTGTTGGGCCAAAAAAGACTTGGATGTGATCGTATATCGAGTTATGCTTCTTTGTTTTTCAATGGAACCGCAGATTACAGAAATTATGTCTAAGTATAGCAGTGAAACATGCTCAGCGTAATATTTGACTTATAGAAATACGCGAGTTACTGACCGTCCCTAGCGCAAGTGGCAAAGAATTTGGTGGTTGATAGTTGAGACCTAAGTTAGAATCCTAATTGATTCACATTTTCAGCTAAGTTTATTTTTAAATAAAATTAACGAAGCAGATAGTATGCTACCATTCTCTCTCTCTCTTTTTACGCAAGTTTTTCATAAAAAAAGAAGAAGAAGGAAATATGCGAGTTTTTCATATCACTTAATATAATATAGACTTAAAGAAACAAGTGAATTATTTACCCTATCTTTTACTCCACACAGCGCATCATGTCCGTAATTTCAAACGTAGTCTTAAATATTAGCTACCACATGCAACCGGAATGGCAATAGCAATGCTAGAATCTTTAAAATGACTTTTAATTAGCTCTTATTAGCCATAGATTAATACCCATCGTAGACATGACGCGCGATGCTCCTAATATTCACTTCTATTATTTATTTTCCTGTAAAACCACTTTAATTATTTGGTTCACCACTCAATCTTTTCAAAATATTATAACTGATTTCATCCTAAATAACATCAAAAAGTAGAAAATATAATTAAAAAAAAACTAACTTATTTAATTGTTTTTTTCACTCTTTTGTATGCTATATGAGAACATATAAGGTAAAAATAAACAGGAAAGGAATTAATAACCATAGCTTCAAAACAACTGACTTTCTATTGATCAAACAGTGATAAAAAAATAATTTTTAATTATCTGAACTTTTTTTAACTAAAAGTTATTTTCAATTCGAAAATTATTTATGAGTGAATAATTAAGAACATGGAAAGTCAAACATTGGCACATGAAAATGTCCCACAATAATATATACCAGCCTTAAGCATTACACAATTTTCAAAAAGTCAACAAATGTGGAGAAACCACTAGACTTTCACATCCCACCAATTTCCCACCATCCCATATGCACATTGACTAAGTAGGAATTAAGTAGCATTATTATGTCATTCATAATTATTATTATTATTATTACAGGGTAGGTCATTTGAAATTTTACATATAAAAAAAAAAAGTCAACAACAGTTACATCATATTATTTATATTCAACTAATTATATATATATATATTTTTAAAAGTATGATAAAAATAATTTTCTAACCGCTACGATAGAATGAATCAATTTAAAAAAAATAATTTGATTGGTTCGAGTGTGATTGCTAAATTTTTAGACTTTTTTATACACAAAAGTGTTTTCTGATTCAACTTTGCATTACTTGGGTTTCACTTTAACTCTGCCCCAATGAGTTAATTCCAAGTGTTTGACTCTAATCTAAGGACACGGACCTCAATGGAAAAGAGACATTACTCCCCCCATCATATTTTTATTAATATTAATATTATTATTATTATTATTAGTCCTCAGAAAAAACCTACCAAGATCTACTTTTGAGAAATCTTTGTAGCACGTACTCCACATTAAATTCGCATAAAACTAATATTTTTCGCCTATGGAGAAATATGAGAGAGGTCAAATAAATTAATGACACAATGAAAAAAAATTTATGCAAAAATAATGTAAAAAAAAAGTATTTGTTTTCATATCGTACGAACACCTTCAGGTGAAATCATATAGCCATATTAATTTGGGTATTTAATTTTTTAAAATTTTAATTTTGTTATCTAACTATTTTCTTTATTTAATTTAAGCCGATTAATGACTCTTTAATTTTAATTTCTCAATTATCTTTGTAGGTTTAATCAGTATATTTATACAATTCATCCAACTATAAATTTTAATTTTGTGCAGAAGAGCCGTCAAATGATTTAAATCAAATAAATTCAAAAGTTGGGTTCTAAAATCAAGATTTTAAAAAAATTAGATAATCAAATCCAGGCAAATCTATACATTTAATTTCACCAAAATTTTAATTAGATATATCAAATATGTGTTATTATTCTTTTAATATAAACTAATTATGTGACGCCCCAACTTCCCACGAGGTCATCTATCCTAGGACTAGTCCCGTCCTAGCACGCTTAACTTTCTTAATCTCTTGGGCCTTGCCACCGCCCAAAATACTTAAGCCGGGTTAAGAGTTTAGCTATATTATATCTCATATATAGGACTATCTCTGGGGTCTCACAATCTCCCCACCTTTAAGCCCTGAAGTCCTCGTCAAACTCAGACTCACAATTACCAGGCGATGTGAGACTCGTCTCGCTAGCCTGTCATTCAGACTCTGGCTCAACCGAGGCTCATCTCACACTTCCGGCTGGTAATTGACTCTGATATCATTTGTGACGCCCCAACTTTCCAGGGGGTCACCTATCCTAGGATTACTTCCGTCCTAGCACGCTTAACTCTTTTAATCTCTTGGATCTCGCCACCACCTAAAATGCTTAAGCCAGGTTAAAAGTTTAGCCCTATTATATCTTATATATAAAATTATCTGGGGTCTCACAAATTATTACGAAAAAGACTTTCTTGTCTTAATAATTAAGGGGGAAGAGGGAGACATTGAGATGAACATTAATTGCTTGATTGTGTGAATGTGAATCGCATGTGTAAGTAGGGAACACATCAATCCATCTATCAATCCAAAATTTGAATGACATCAATTAAGCCAAAATTTGCAATCAAATGCATATCCATATCCAATCTACATTAATTATTTGGTTGGTTCAAAGCATTTGTGGTTGGTTGTACCTATCCTTTAAATTGATTGAGTTGGGGAAAAAAATAAACATTTTGAGCTAATGAATGATGCGATCAGTGAGAGACTTTGGCTGGTTGCAGCAGTGGTCAAAAGAGACATAGATTGCAAGTTTGTGTATGAGGCTATTTATAGGTTGTACTTTAGTGTTAGGACACAGAAAATATCTCATGTAGGTTAGGCTTTAAACAGTACCATGATTGCGAACTTTAAAATAGTGTTATGATTGTGAAACTGATGAATAATTGCTTTAATTAAGAGTCTCGGTTCGAATTCTAGTTGATTTATATTTTCAGTTAAATTTATTTTTAAATAAAATAAAAGAAAGCGGCCCTCAAGAGCCTTAGTTTTTAGTTTTTAGTATTTAGTTTTTAGTTTTTTCTTTTTCTTTTTCTTTTTCTTTTGGGCCCTCAGATAAGCTCAATTCATATTTGCGGATATCCACAAATTATTTATAAATTTATGGATATGAATGAATACTAATTTTTTCAGCTAAGCTTATTTTTAAATGAAATAAACGAAGCGGGTAGCGTGCTACCTATCCCTCAAGAGCCTCAGTTTTTAGTTTTTAGTTTTTTTTAGTTTTCTTCTTTTGGACCCTCATCGGATCAGACTGGATAAGCTCAATTCATATTTGCGGATATCCACAAATTATTTATAAATTTATGGACATGAATACTAATTTTTCCAACTCGAAAAATTGTGAGTAAAATTGACGGATTGATATTCATTAAATTATAGATATTTTAAATAACATGCGGGTACCCACGTGTACCCACATACATGATTTTTTTAAAAAAATTTAAAGATGAAATAGTGAATACTCTTTTTATTTTATCCGTTTCTGGAGCCTAATACTAAATTCTGGTAATACTATTTTTTTATTTAGTATCTGTTATTTGCCATCATGTTTTAAACCAAAAAAAAATAAATTTTAATGTTTTAAAAATTATATATATATATATATATATATATATATATATATATATATATATATATATATGTTAATTTTGTTTTAAAATATAAAAATAAAATCAAAAAGAAAAAAATTACGCTGAGTGACCTGTAAATCCACCTGCTCACCCTCGGGCGGGTATGAATAAGAATGATGACTACTTAAAAAATTATAGATAAATTCTTTTCATGTCTGCATAATCCGCAAATACAATGATCCGTCAGTAGTGCCCAACTCATCCGCTTATCAGATCTACTTTTCGTATTTAGAAACATGTGAACTTAAATTAAAAAAAAATTAAAATAAAATTAGAAGCCTAATAGAACTTGATAGAATTTGAACTCAGAATTCTTACTGTGCAATCAACTTGAATCGAGACGCATCGTGCCAAAAAAGGATAAGGCATCCCAATTCACAAGCAAATTTGGATACTGGATGCAAGAACAAAAATGAAGAGGCGAAAGTGTAACAAACAAAAAGCTCCAGGATCCAAAGAGAATCACGCATTTGTGGCTCTGGGGTCAAAAGATGCAATAAAAATTTGGGGAAAAAGTGGAATCCACCCACTTAATCAGAGAGATCATGTGATGATGTGATGATCTAAACAAAAGCAGAAGCTGTTGCGGAAATTAAAAACCACCGCCCATTTGATTCTGTCGTGCATGCGTCTCGTGTGGGTTCGTGGAAAAAAAAAAACAAAAGCAAAAAAGTGTACCGCATTCAAGTGTAGGTTTTTTTTTTTTTTTTTTTTTTTTTTGAAAGAAAATAAGAAGACGTTCACCCCCGTTTTTTTCGTTAAGAAAAATGTGAATCAACCAGGATTCGAACTGATCAACCATCGTGCCCTTCGCCACTTGGGACTCGGTTCCATGTGTAGTGTGTTGAAATCGGTATTCACGCTGATACTGATACTGTGATGGTCGATTCATCAAAATATTATAAAAAAAAATTTCAAAATTTTTTTTTTCAAATTTTTATCCGTTTGGTTTCAAGAAAAACTAGCTTTTAAAAAAATTATTTTCTAGATTCATGATAAATTACTATTTTCATTTTTCGTTCTTTTAGGAACACAAAAATACTAGTTTTTCATAAAATTTTATTTTTTTAACCAAACTGGGCAAAAAATTAAAAATTTTTTTTTTAATGAAAAATCTTTTTATTAAAAATTTTCTTTCCACGCTTTTTTGAAAAACCAAACAGCGCCTTAATAGGCCAAAAACTAAAAAAAAAAAATCATAATTAACTTCGATAAACCAAACAGCCTTTAAACCTCAAAGCAAACTACACATCCTAATCTAACTCCAAAACCTAATAACTATCAAATAATTAAAATTTGACCTTCTTTCCAATACCCAATTGATCAAAAAGTTTAAATTGAAATTATTAATTAGACTAAACATAAGTTTGAATTATAATTTCCAATACAATGTAAGGCAAAATGGTCTCACATGCAACAAGTATTGAATATAAATTTCTATAAACACTATTTTCCTTCAACAAATAAACGTACTAAAGATCATGGAGAATATTTCTAGGAGGTCTTCAAGTCCCACACGGTATAATTCCACTAAGTTCCAAGTTCTAATTTATTTAAACATTCATTCCATTCAATCAATGTCGTTAGTTTGATTCTTACTTGACACGTACACTACAGGTCTCATTTAATTTTCTTCTATTTAATTAAAGTGTACATCATACGTACACATGATATATATATGTTTTTTTTTGCAGTTTCTATTAATTTTTTTTGGATCTGACTAGTTATTAATTACGTCCGATCATATTTTGCTAAAAACAGACCTTATAAAAATAATAAAAATTGTCAGTTATTATCGACTTGTTATCTTAGTTTAATTTTGCTCTGTTTCTATCAAAATAAAAACTATTATATTTTTCTCTCTTTTCGTCTCTTCGAATGCTTTAGTAGCTTAAATTGTTTTTTGCTCGTAGTTGTTCCAAAGTGCAGTGAATGGAATTGATGGGGAAGGATCCAAAAATTAAGAACCGAACCTTGATATGAGCAAGTATAGCACGGTAGCATGCACTAACACTGCTTTGTGAGAATCAACTGATCATTGTTTTAAGCTTTTAGGTCAATATTTATCCTTCTTTGATAGTTGTTTCTTAGGCTAATATTCCCTTTTGGATTTTGATTGGTGTAAAGCATTTGGTTGTTAAAACAAATAATAATAATAACTCGATCGTAACTCGAGGAGCTGGTTAATCTAGCTTATTTATTACATTATTAAATGAGCTAAGTTGGAGCCAATGTAAAAGCTCGTTTCGTTGAAGGAGATGAGCTCAAGCTGGGCTCAACTCGCTCAAGCTCGACTTCAAAAAGTTCTAATCTACTAATATAGTATGTTAGTTTCTTCTGTATATGGTTAGCGGTGACAAAAGTATAGCGGCACCGACCGTCCTACTCTTAAGTGTGAAGAGCAGTGGTTGATACGTGTGCTGGTTGAATGCAGTTGATTTCACGTTTAAATTTAAAGTTTGTTTAAATGAAATAAAGCAGAGCGAAATAGCGTCTTCTGCTATCTCTCTCTCTCTTAAAAAAAAAAGAAAAAGAAAAAAAAAAGACAAAAGTATAGCGGCAAATGTTATCGTTCTCCTTGTCGATTTCTTACACTAGTTTTATCCAGAACTTTAATTCCTACTTTGGATCTGAATTCATGACTCTCCACACCGCAATGGAATGTCTTAAGATCGTGGTACCGATGATTTAGTACTATTTAGTACTATTTAGTACGATTTCACTTGTCACTTTGACTGTTCACTCTTGGAATTTGTAAGATTTTGACTAATTTTGACGAGCTAATTATCTAATGAGCTCGAGTTATCTCGCTTAATTGATGAGCCGATTTCGAGCTGAGATCTGTCTAGCTTCTTGCAAGCTCGATCGAGCTTTCTCTTAATCTAATTCCAGCTAAGTCGGGTTGATGTTTGCTCGCTCGATCTCGGCTCATTTACACCTCAAAGCACTTAGGTCGACGCTATGATTTTTGTGGCTAACACAAAATATATATATAAGCTGAAATGTATATATATATATTATTACATTATTCGATAGTCATTTCTACTACTGTTTTATTTAGTCTCCTACCACTATTTTTGCTTCTTTTGTTAATTTTTTTTTTAAATGCCATAAATTAAATAAGTACAATTGTGTGTGTAATAAAATTATGTATCAGGAAAAAAAGAGAAAAACCCCTCCTAAAAATATCATTTATCCTCGCTGGTTCAAAGTTTCGGATCGTACGTACGTGGATAGCACATAATAGTGTGCACCAAAATAACAAACTCATATAGTAAAAATATTTTTTTTAAAAAAGCACATCTTTTTTAAAGTGACAAATAGGGTACGTACGTATCATACAAAGCGATACGCAACAAAATCCCTCAAACGAATATAGTATCATATAGTTGACCCGTAACATATATATATATATATATATATATATATCATTATATTTGTCCATATTAATATTAATTCTTTACGTTATACTGTGATCACCATTTGGATTACATATATATATTCTTATTCATCCAATTAAACTACGTTATCACGCTTTCGGTTATATATAATATATATATGGTCTCTTTTAATTTTCTCTTATTATGATAAAATTATATATAATTAAGTAATGTCTTATAGTGACGTACGTATGTACACGAATTCACTTTAGTTATATATTCACATAAAATATATCTACTATATATATGCCATACGTGCTACCTATTCTCAAAAAAAATATATATGCCATACGTGAAGTTTTTTAAGTTCCAAATTAAATGGAATGTTTTTGGTTTTTTTTTGTCCTACAAATATATGTTATATGGCTTTTAGTATTTTAATTTTCTCACATTTAATTCAAGCCCACATCACGAGCCGAGATGTCAAATGTGAGAGAGAGAGTGTGTTAATTATAAAAATATTTGAATTAAATAAGAAGAAATTTGCTAGGAGCTTGGTGTGCAAATTCGAATCTTTTGCTCGGTTCCATATGAAATAACCGTTAGTAATCTAAAAATTTAAACTGAAAAAATTGTGTTTATATATATTTTTTTATATTTAACACTTGTTAACACATTCTTTAATTAGTTATTATTAATTAATCTTGTAGATTAGAATCTCTTTAATCTATATATATCTTACGCACTTATTCAGAGTTTATTAATTCTCTCATTTCGAGATTAGAGAATGTGTATATATATGAGACAACAACTGAAAATCCAAATCGCATGCGTATTAAAGTCATTAAATTAATTATTTTTTAAATGTTTGATGAAAAAAAAGGTGACAACGATTTTTTTTTTTTTTAATATTTTGATCAACTGTATAAGATGTATTTTTTTTTTTAATAGAAAAAAACAACTATAGATAAGTAGCTAACCTGTCGGCTAAGCCCGTTTGACTATTTATGATGAGTCTTAAGTCTTAACATTCAAAAAAACTATAAAATAAAAAAAAAATAAAAATTATTAAAGAAAAGAAAAAGGAAAAGAAAGATTATATATAAAAAAAAAACTAGTCTGGATAATGTATTCAATGTATACGTAAATATATAAATAGAATTCAAATCTAATTTAATAAATAGAATTTATATTTAAAAACACGTACTAGATATAAAAAAATTAACATAATCTAGGCGTGTTCCTCTGCCACATATCGTTAGAGGAGTGGATGTCAAACATCAAAGCAGCCCTACATATAGCTGCTCCCAATTTAGTTAGTAATTTTTTTTTTATCTGAACTGATAATTAAAAGTATCGTTATACTTCGTTTTTATTGTATTATTATTGAGTTTTAAAAATTTTAATCTATACAAGTGGTCCAACACACACTAAATAAATAAATAAATAAATAAATATATTACCAGGCCCATTGAATTTCAAACCTGGCGAAATCTTATCATGTCGGGCCAATCGGAGACTTGCCCTTCCTTTAAAATATTAAAAGTCAAATGGAAATAATTAATTGAGTTAATGCTTGAGTTCTTTATTTTTCTTCAAATATGCAAAGTCAAGTGAAAATAATTCTAATTTAGATAACCTCCCTCCATAATGTACTAGTGTAGTAACCCGCGCGATGCGGCGGATAAATAATAGAAGAAAAAATAAAAAAATATTGAAGAGGAAGAAGAAAGGAGTTTGGAAAATAAAATTTCAACTGTGTTTTATTTTTTGGGTAGAAAAATGTATAAATTGAACTAACTAATATGACCATTGAAAATTGATAACTGTCCAGAATCACATTCAAAGAAACAACCTACAAAAGTCGTAAGATGGAAATGATAATGTTACAATCGATGATGACGACGATGGCGATAAAAATCTCATAGAAGTTTGCAGAATTTTGCACCATTTTGAGTATGGGATGGTCAGAAGTTGCAGGTTAGAATTGCCACATCAATTATGAAATCAAAACTAACCTCTAAATTAATCAAAATAATGCACAAAAATCAAATACTTCATTGATACAACCACCATATAAAAAATAATACAAATAAATTAATTTTAAATGGATACGGAGTAAGAATTCGAGATTGAAAAAAAAAAAATAGGTTTAGAATTTTCGTTTCTCAAACCTACCTCTCGATCCGTCCATTATTACTATCCAATTAGCTTCCTCTATTAAAAAAATCATTCGATTACCTTCTTGGGGGGGGGGGGGGGTCGGGTCGAGTCGGATTGGCACGAATTAAGGCTTGGAGGACTCCCTCTTCCCCAATCTCTAGATTTGAAATAGTAATTATTTATCTTCTCATTTTTTAAATTTGCATGTTAGGAATTGTTTGAGGGAGAAGAAATTAAGGATTAATATTGAAGAGAAAAAATTCAAAAACGTACAAATTAAAAGCATATTGATTACATGTCATTGAATAAAGAGGAGTTACATATCATTGAATAAAGAGGAGGGGATGAAAAAAGCCATGAGTAAAGATCAATTAAAAAAAAAGGTTAGCGAGGGTGAAGGAATGAATGAATAAATTGGTGATCTATCTATTAAATTGGTTTATTTTCTCATCTTTTAAATTTGAATGTTAGAAATTATTTGAGGGAGAAGAAAGAATTAATATTGAAGAGGAAAAATTCAAAAACGTACAAATTAAAAGCATATTGATTACATGTCATTAAATAAAGAGGAGTTACATGTCATTGAATAAAGAGGAGGGGATGAGAAAAATCATGAGTAAAGATCAATTCAAAAAAAAGGTTAGTGAGGGTGAAGAAATTAATGAATAAATTGGTGATCTATCTATTAAATTGGTGAATGAAGAATTTCTTGCCACGTGGCAAGAAATATTGTGGATTCATAGTTTTTTATAGATACGAGCAGTCCCATCTCCGACTCATATTTTATAAATAAATATATTTTCTGTATTTTCGAAAGCACGAAGGCCTCCGTACTTACAATTTATTTTCGATGATAGAACATTCGGTTCTATTAGACATGCTATAGGCTATAAAAATTATGTAGAAACTAAATTTTATAATTTTTTGAAATTATTTATCAAGTAATCAAATGATTTTACAAATACGATTTTAGTGGCTGATCAGTGCATAGCACGTTTATAAGTTCAACATTATAAAACAATCTAACTTATACCGTCGAAAGCAAGATTAATAATTTCGATTTGGAATTTATATTTTTTATTACTATTTTTTCAATTTTTATTTTCACTGCTTATTTTCGATCATTTGTTCATTAGAAAAATGAAGTAAAAAAAAAATTATAAAATTTAGTTTCTAGATAGTTTCAACACTGTAAATCATGTATAATGAAATCGATTGCCGAATCAAATATCCTATCATCAAAAATAGCTTATAAGTACAGAGACTTCTGTGTTTTTGAAAGCGTAGGACTCTTGGCCCTTGAAAGTAGACTGATTCAAATGGATTTTACAAAATCAAAATAAAAACTAAACAGATAATTTGGTCTTTAATGAGAGAGAGAAAATAATTTTCATGCGGTGTGATATATCTGTACACGCATGTAAACATATAAGAAAAAAAAAATTATCTTCACACTTCTTATAGATAATTTTGGATGTAAGAGTTGATAAATTTTTTTAGAGTTATAGTTTTAAAAAAATAATTAGATAAGTGAATTGATAAGGGCCAATAAAAAAAAAAAGGGAGTAAGTTAATAATTATAGTATATTTTCTTTTTAAAAAAAAGTTTGGAGCAACAACTTGAGAATTGTTTAATAATAAGCTTTTAATAGCTTAGTACATATTTTAATTTAGGATTAATTTAATATAGGTTCGTGCAAAGATAGTAAATTACAAATATATATTTCCACAAAATTCAACTTTCATATATTGTTCTTATAAAAGTCCTGATATTTTCAAACATGTCCCTGCTGGTTAGAAATAATTTGTTAACCATAGGTAAAAAATTTAATCTTAACTAGTAAATGAGGTGAATTGATATTTTTATCATTTTCAATTAATGGTTAGAACTTTTGAAGGGATATATTTATAATGGCAAAAATATAATTTCACTTATAAAATAAATTAACCGTAACAAACTATAAAAATATATTTAAAAATATTGAAACTTTTATAGAGATAATCCATAAAAATTGAACCTTATAAATGTATATTTAGGCACGGTTTGGAAAGGGAATAGGAATAGGGATAACCCCTTATCCTTTTTATACACAAACGCTAATTTTTTACTCGAAAGAAGTAGTTCTTGGTTATCTATAATAACAGGGTATAATTATTTCCATAAATACCTCCTTTTTTTATATAAAACTGTCAACTATTTTTCTTACTTTATATTATCTATCAAAACGCTTTTTTTTTTTATCCCCAAAAATAACCTAATTTTTATCCAAACTTTATTTTGCTCATTTCCATACTTGTACATATTATCGTAATAGCTAGTTTTTACTTATACTGAAACCAAACGGTACCTTATAATTTATTATATTTGTAGGAACCAATGTAAAATTAAGCAATCGATTTATTAGCTGCATTTAAGAAGATTTTAGGTCCTAGACCTGTCGCGGGATTCAACGTTGTCGGATGCAACCTCGCGATTCACGGCTTCACGCACGCGTGCGTTATAACGTTTTTGCTTTTCGGGGCTGGTCCGGGTCTGGTCCGGGTCTGGTCCGCGCCAGTCGTTCGACAATTTTGCGACTCCCGCGCGTTTACTTCCAAGAAACTTCAAAAACCTAGTTTCATATTTTCTCATTTTAATATTTTATATTTTAAAATTAAAAAAATTTTAATTTTTTTTGTTGTTTTAATTTTTTTTTAACTTTAATACCCTGTGGTCTCACACTTTATCACTTTAGTATCCTATAGTTTAAAAAATTATAGGATACTAATTTGATACAAAATTAAAACCACATAATACTAAAGTGATAAAGTGCAAAGCCACAGGGTACGGTACTAATTTGATACACTTTAAACCGCAGTGTACTAAAGTGATAAAGCGAGAAACCACATGTATTAACTTGATACATTTTAAACCACATGGTACTAAAGTAAAAAAAATTTATTAAAACCACAAAAGTGACTAGTGAAGTTTTTCCTTTAAACTATATTAATTTGTCCTATGTGGTTTCGTTTTTATCTTTTCAATAATTTATTCGTTAATATTTTGTTAAATTATATAAAAAAATTTTCAGATACACATCTAGATTTATTGAATATTTATTTTAATATCTTTTAATTTTAATTTTATCACTGATTTTAAAAAAAATTAATAATAAAAAAAAAACGAAATCACAGGAAGGAAGATAAATTAATGATACATTTTAAATCACAAGATACTAAACTGAAAAAATCCGAAACCATAAGGGGATTTTTGAAGTTTCCTCTTTACTTTTTAAGGAAGGGACCCACGCGCCGCCCATTCCGCGAAGGCTCAGGGGTGATTACGTAATTCGCCCAAGAAGCACCACACCTCGAGGCGCGTGCACCTTCCGATTCCCCAGAGCCACCTCTATATAAGGCGAACCGCCCGAATAACCGATTCCGTGTGTCGCGATTTACGGAGAGAGAGAGAGAGAGAGAGAGAGAGAGAGAGAGAGGAAGGAGAGATTCAGAGGTCGGCTATGGCGGTTGAGTGGACGATTCTCCTAAATCCTAGGGTTTCTCTTCTCCAATGTCGTGTCTCGTAGTATAGGCCTCTCCTCCTCACATAGCGATCCGAACCCGGAGCCATTGGAGGGGAAGCTTCGTTTTCGCCCTCGTCGAGGAGGAGGTCGCGGCGGAGAAGACGAGGAAGCTCTTCGACATGTCGCTAATGGCGGAGAGGTGGAGGAAGGGGATGTTCTTCATGCCGACGGTGTGCGGGCGCGAGGCCACGGACAGGGAGGTGGTCTCCAAGGACGGGAGCCACTATAGCTTGTCGAGCGGGATGCTCCCGTCGCTCGGAGCAAGGAGCAATCGCAGGGTGAAGCTGCGCAAGTTCATCATCTCCCCTTACGATCGGAGATATCGGTATAAACTCTCTCGCAGATTTGATTGTTATAGCCATTGCATCATTTTATAGCTTGGCTTCTTTTAGGGCTGTTTCTGTTCCATTAGGAGCAGGTGAAACAACGTTTCCGTGGTTTTACTTTACGAGATTATGTGCTGGTTTAATCCAGCATCGACTTCTTTGTCGTTCTCTTTTAATTTTTCTACAAAACAAGCGACGGCATGTTTCTGATGGCGACCATTTTATCTTTTTTGTGTTTTTTAATTTCTCCTTTCATTTTCGTGCACTGCTTCTATGTCCGAATCTTTACAAGTGTAACCATTTTTTTCAATTTTGGCGGGCTCCATATTCGGTCATTGGGATTACTTTTTTTCAATTTTTTTTTCTGATGAAAAGTTATTTCTTTACTTGATTGTAAACAATTTTTTTTCTAATTAATCACTACAGCTGATTGTATTCTCTAGAATGTGGAATCTGAATCACAATCATTTTTTATTTATCAATTCATTAAGATTCTTCTTTTCACTCGTGCCCTCTATTGTTGGAGTCCAATTTTAATTTGAAGACTTGAAACGTGAAAAACATAAAGAGATTAAGAAGAAGAGAAAAAGTGGAATTGACGCCTTATTCCTAAAAAAATTATGTTATTTTTCAGAACTTTTGTTTATCCTTTTATTTTTGTGTATATTTTTTTGCAGAGGATGGGTGACGTTTCTTATTATTCTGGTCATTTACTCTGCTTGGGTATCTCCGTTCGAATTTGGATTCATTCGGAAACCAGCAGGAGGCCTAGCTCTAGCTGATAACATTGTCAACGGATTCTTTGCAATCGATATCATTCTAACATTCTTCGTAGCCTACCTTGATAGGGCTACTTATCTGCTCATAGACAGCCCGAAGCAAATCGCTTGGAAGTATGCAAGGAGCTGGTTTATTCTAGATTTTGTTTCCACTATCCCCACAGAACTCGCTCGAAAGATTCTTCCTCCATCCCTCCGTTCATATGGATTCTTTAACATGCTCCGGCTTTGGCGTCTTCGAAGAGTCAGTGCACTCTTTGCTAGGTATGCGTGATTTTATGGGACAAAAAAAGTTTCCTATACATCTAATTTTGAAGATGAGAACCAAGCACAATATTATGAAGTGCTTTAACTTTACCGACTATCTCTTTGCAACAAAAGGAGTTACATAGTAGTTTCTTATACACTTGCTAGATTGGAGAAGGATAGGCACTTCAACTACTTTTGGGTACGGTGTGCGAAGCTTATATGTGTAAGTAGTTCAACCAGTAATCCTCTGTTTAATCTAAATTTGCTACTTTAGCCTAATATTTCACATTTCAATTGTGATGATCTTATAGGTGACGCTTTTTGCTGTGCATTGTGCTGGGTGCTTCTATTATCTTCTTGCTGATAGGTATCATGATCCCAATAAGACATGGATTGGGAGTTCTATGCCTGATTTCCATGAGAAAAGCTTGTGGATCCGTTATGTGACGTCTATGTATTGGTCAATCACCACTCTGACCACTGTTGGATATGGAGACTTGCATGCAGAGAACACAGGAGAAATGATTTTTAACACCTTCTACATGCTTTTTAATCTTGGACTGACAGCTTATTTGATCGGAAATATGACTAATTTGGTTGTCCATGGGACTAGCCGTACTAGAAAATATGTGAGTTCTTCTGACTGGTAAAATATGAAGGTCTAGTTGAATTCATAAAAAACCTATCAACTTTTTTTGCTTGTTGTGTCTGATCTGGTGTAAATGACCTACAAATTTGAAAATACTATTCAGTCAGCACTTTTGTTTCTTTTTCTTCCATTTGAAACAAAATTTGCAGCAACAATTAATTTGTTTGTTTGAAAATTTTTAAATATGGAAAATCACCAGAATAATCAACTTAATGACATCACTTAGTTCATTTGCATTAAGTCAAACTTAGTTGGCCAAATTGCAGGAGATAAGTTAGCTGGTTTCTGTTCACCGATACATTCAGTAGTAGATTACTTACGCTTTTTATTTCCTTCTGGCTTATGTGCTTTGATGTACAGAGAGACACAATCCAAGCTGCTAGTGGCTTTGCACAAAGGAACCAGCTTCCAGTCCGGCTACAAGACCAGATGATCTCTCATCTAAGTTTGAAGTTCAGGACAGATTCAGAAGGACTTCAACAACAGGAGACTCTTGATGCCCTTCCTAAAGCTATTAGGTCCAGCATTTCCCACTATCTGTTTTACAATCTTGTACAAAAGGTTTATTTGTTCCGAGGGATTTCTAGTGATCTTCTTTTCCAACTGGTGAGGGTTTGTAACTTTTTCTGTTGCCCATGATTACTTTCTCTAATCATCCTCTCAGTTTTTTACATTAAAATCTATGAAGGTTTCTGAGACGAAAGCTGAATACTTTCCTCCAAGGGAGGATGTAATCTTGCAGAATGAAGCACCTACAGACTTCTATATACTAGTCAGTGGCAGTGTGGTAAGAGCATTCTCTTTCTTCGAGGATTAACTGGTGCTGTTTGCTAATATACATATTTCAGTGAATACACATGAAATAAGGTTAAGAAGTTACTTTGCATTTTGTTAATAAGTTTCAGCATAGATTCATTGAAGCTGATGCATATGAACTACCTATTTGCAGGATCTAATAGACCACAAGAACGGGGAACTGGTAAGTGTCTAGTTGGTTTAGCATTTGCACCGGTAAATATATACATTGGATAAGCTTCATTAAAGAGCTAGTGATATTCTGCAGGTTATCGGGGTGGCTAGAGCAGGAGATGTTGTTGGAGAGATTGGTGTTCTTTGCTATAGACCCCAGTTATTCACCGTCCGTACCAAATCATTGTGTCAGTTGTTACGTTTAAACCGCACAACATTTCTTAGTATCGTGCAGTCCAATGTTGGAGACGGTACAATAATCATGAACAATCTGCTTCAGGTTCATACCCATCTTTCCTCTTGTACAAATATTTTATTTCAAATTTCATGACTGTATGTTGGTGGAGATATTCCATCCGTACTTTGAAGAAACCATCTACTCTTTTTACAAAGTTATTTAGATTCTTTATTGTGGCTAATTACTAAGTGAAAAAGTTTTGCTGTAAATGTTTGGCCAAAAAATCGTTGTGAAAGTAATCTTGAACTTCAATATCTTCTAGCTGTTGTCATCAACTCTTTTAATCGGATGCAGTATCTGAAAGATAAGAAAGAAGACCCTGTCATGGAAGGAGTCTTGAGGGAGATAGAGAACATGCTGACGCGTGGACATTTGGATTTGCCTCTTACTCTATGTTTTGCTGTAATTAGAGGAGACGATTTTTTGTTACATCAACTTCTAAAACGTGGTTTGAATCCGAACGAAGCAGACAACAATGGGCATTCAGCGCTGGTCAGGGAACTTTTAGATTGACATACATATTCTTTAATTTTTAAGTTATTTCCCTCTGAAACAAATGTTTTATTTGGTCCTTTTTACATGGAAAACAGCACATTGCGGCATCGAAGGGAAGTGAGCACTGTGTGAGACTCCTGCTGGATTTTGGGGCAGATCCCAACTGTATAGGTATGATACCAGCTTGTATGTATATTGCGCAAGTTTCACAGTGAGCTAACCACTTTTATACCTGTATAGTTTCTCTTAAATTTTAAGTTATACAAACAATAGTTGTTCACTTCCTAGAATAGCTATCTAGATAATATTCAAGTTTTCTTCACTCTCATAGGTCTTTGAAACTGTGTTAGTTTCCATTAAACCTATTTTTGCATAGGTTAACCTATAAAAGTGTAGTTGAGTTAATATCTGATTAGCTTATTGCTTTAAAGATCTGCTATTCTAAAAGGTTATTCTTCCTTTCAGAAAGGCTCGCACTCTGTGCTCTGCAATTTAAGGCATTTAAAGAACTACTATTCCATGTTCCTCATTCATTCTGATAAGATTTAAGAGATCACTAGCAACCAATTATCAAATATGTGGAGATTACAGGCATAGCTTACTATGGTAGAAAAGAGGTCTATTGATAGCATCCTCTAGGTTGATTGGCAGAAGGCAGAAACTGCAACTGCACATGGTAGAAACTATGCCAAGGAAATCACCTGCTGTTTTTTCTTGTATGGAATGAATATTATCTAATCGAAATAAATGCTAATAGGGTTGAAATGTGGCCAAAACACAAGAATGCCATTAGAGGTTCTTTTTCTTGTTTATTCCTGGATATTTGTTGGGTCTATTGTTTAGTTCAAAAATTAGGTCTTAAAGCTTCTGTCTAGTAACCACTAATTAAATTTGCTACCATATCATTGATCTTTCGGCTGTACACAGACTCGGAAGGAAGGGTTCCCCTATGGGAGGCTTTACTTGGAAAGCACAAAGCTGTGGTCCGACTTTTAGTAGACAACGGCGCAGACCTCTCATCTGGTGACACGGGCCTTTACGCTTGCACGGCTGTCGAGGAGAACAACATAGATCTCCTAAAAGACATTCTTCGGTATGGTGGAGACATAAAATTACCAAGAAAAGACGGAAGCACCGCGCTTCACCTCGCCGTATGTGAAGGCAATAGTCAGTTGTGTGAGTTCTTATTGGAAAATGGAGCCGACATAGATCAGCCCGACTTTCAGGGTTGGACCCCGAGAAACCTCGCGGACCAGCAAGGTCACGATGAGATAAAAGCGCTTTTTGAAGCCAAAAAGGCACCTAAACAAACTGCTTCTTTCAAGAGCCCAAGGCCAGTACCTCATTTGATTGGAAAATATAGTAGCGAGCCTGTGATTCCGCGCATCAGCCAAGATGGTTTGGCAGAGAGCAGCAGCAATATAAGGCGGAGAGCCAACTTCCACAACTCGCTCTTCGGGGTTATCACGTCGGCTCACATGAATAAGAGTAACAGCGAGCTACACTCCGCTGTTGGGGCCTCTAGCGGCATTGGTGGCAATTACTATCGGAATTCATTATTGAGGGTAACAATCAGCTGCCCCGAGAAGGGAAATACTGCGGGAAAGCTTGTGCTTCTACCTGAGTCGATGGAGGAGCTCCTCGACATCGGCGCTAAGAAATTCGAATTCTTGCCTACAAAAGTGCTTACGAAAGATGGAGCGGAGGTCGACGACGTGAAGCTTATAAGAGACGGTGATCAGCTCATTCTAGCTAGCAACGACTGGGCGGGAGACGTTAACACATGAAAAATAGGTTAGTATTGGCAACATTAAAATAGTGAATTCTTGGATAGCTTTTTTGGTTGGATGGGACAACGAACCCAAATGGGAGAGCCTGGATGATTTCATCATCAAAATAGATGCTACCATCTTTTGCTCATCGTTGTTGTAAGTGTAAAAATTTTCCAACGTTCACAGGAAAAAGGTTGTGAGAGCACACACTTGAGCTCCAGCGCGTGATTATTATTCTTATGGAGAGAAAAATTTCTCATTCCAACTTGGTTGCTGCAGCTTTTGTCGTAAGCTCTTACCATCTTATTTCGCTCTCTTTGGAGCTATTAGAGATTTGAAGTGCTTCTTCATTGAATTTTGTATGGACATGGGAGTTTTGTACTCCAAGTGGAAATACATATGTATATACACACCTCCTATTCCCTTTCAGTGATTGGAGCTCTTCACAGTGTATTGCAATAGAGAAAAAAAAACGAAGTTGGGTTCTTAGATAAAGGAGGCTGATTGGGAAGGATCTTTTTCATAATTTGGTTGTTTGCTATTAGTTGTCTTTGCTTTCTTGAGGATATATATCGTCTGTCCTGTTTAGTTCAATAATCAGGTCTCACCGACCGTTCCTAGAGCAAGTGGCAAAGTGCTTGGTGGTTGATATCTGAGGCCCAAGTTCTAATTCTAGTTGATTCATATTTCTAGCTAAGTGTATTTCTAAATGAAATAAACGAAGCGGATAGTGTGCTACCTATCTCTCTCAAAAAAAAAAAAAAAAAATCAGGTCTCGCACTACATTGGAATTATATATATATATATATATATATATATATATATATATATATATATATATATATATATA
Source organism: Aechmea fasciata (assembly GCA_025177825.1). Taxonomy (NCBI): domain Eukaryota; kingdom Viridiplantae; phylum Streptophyta; class Magnoliopsida; order Poales; family Bromeliaceae; genus Aechmea; species Aechmea fasciata. The sequence goes on along the minus strand of CM045928.1, from coordinate 6,375,735 downwards.
TATATATATATATATATATATATATATATATATTTACAGTAGAACTAAAAGCTCTAAATACTGTTTCTTTTTTTTTTGAGTGTTTCTATTATTCTTCTCTTCTAGAGGTGTTTTTGCTTTTGAATATGTAATTGTATTTTTGTTTTTTGTTTTGTTTTTTTTTTTTGTCACAGCATACTCGTCTAACTTTCTATTTGCCAAACTTTCGATCAACTAACCATGAACTAACGATCTAACATCTTGTGTACGTGTGTGAACTTGTTCATCGGCTCCTCCTATGGTGCACTTTATTTAATTATTTTAATAAAGCTTATTAAAATATTATCATTTTAATAAAGTTTGATTCTCATGAAATAAATCTAAATTTCTTGAACTTCGTAAAGACCTGTTCCATTGAGCAATGCTTCCTATGTATTCAGAAAGTGAATATAAGTTTTACATCTTTTCATTCTAACTAATAATTTCTTTTCATGCTAGTCTTATTATTTTTTTTAATATAAACAAATTTAAAATATTTAATATTTGGATGAAAAAAATGTAAAATTAACATCCAACAATTAAATATATATATATATATATATATATATATATATATATATATATATATAGAGTAGGGCTACTATACTCTTATGAGTAGTAGACCCTTACTACTCATAAGTTGTTTTTGATGATCGGGCTTCCGAATCGACGATCCACTCCGTTAAATATGATCTAGAGTATTTAAAACTTCTAAAAAATAAATTTCGTAATTTTCGAAATCATTTACCTTACGATCAAAAGCTCACAAAATTGACAATTTTTAACGGCCGGTATGGGATACTTGCTAGTTTAACGGTGTAAAAGAATTAAAATAGGTTGAATTTTTGATAGAAAATTCTATTCACTACCTAGATAAAGATCAATAACTCCGATCTTAAATTGAAGGATCCGATCATCTATTTGTAGGACGTCGTTTGATTTCGGCCGTTCATTTTATGCCCATTTGATGGACTTTATTATGATTTTGAAAAATTACGAAATTTATTTGCTAGAAGTTTTAAATACTCTAGATCATATTTAACGGAGTGATCATTCGATTCGAAAGCCCCATCATCAAAAACAACTTATGAGTTATGAGTAGTAAGGGTCTACTACTCATAAGAAAGATAGTTTTTACTCATATATATATATATATATATATATATATATATATATATAGAGAGAGAGAGAGAGAGAGAGAGAGAGAGTAGAGCTACTGTATTATTAGGAGCACAGTAGTTCTTGTGCTCCTAAGTTCTTAACCATCTATCAAATTTGATGAATGATTAGGATGAATGGGGGAAGAAAAATTGAAGAAAGATTTAAAGAGAAGATAAATTGAGAAATTCAATTTCTTTCCAATTACTCTTCTCACTTTCACCCTAACTATCCAGCAAATTTTATAGACGGTTACGTTATATTTTCTACGGTCCCACCGGAGAACGCAGAAGCATATCCCTATATACTTTTTCCACAACTCTTTTATCTAATAGTATTAGATAGGCTTCCATATCAAACTAAGTCTAACTCATGTAGGATAAGATAATCCAAGGAATTTGAAATTGAATGGATTGATTAGATGTGCGCTCTTAACCTCCACGTGAGAGAAAAAAAAATGGACCTAATAACAGTTTTTCAAAGAGTTAGACGGAAGAATAATATCTGAATTATGGAGTGTCACATCTGACAAAGATGCTGCTAAACAGAAATCACACTAATTTTATTCCGATAGAAAAACAAACAAAAAATCTGCTACTGACAACAAAATGATGATCAGTGATCACTAAAATATCTGTTATTTTGAACCCAATCCCCATGGGATTGAATGGTGTGCCGGTAAAATGCGAATACCTTATTCAGATCTAATGCTACGGTGGATAAAATCTAAAATAATTTTCATATTTGAATCCAGACCTGAACCCACGCCCGATAAAACACATAATAGTCAAAAGTTAACACAAAGAAAAAAAAAATTAAAAAAATAAAAATTAAAAAGCTTAATACTTATTTTTTTTAACTATAATGTTTTGGACTTACTGTATATGTGTTTAAACTAAATTATAGTAAGCGCATGTATTATTGTATTTTGGACTTATGTGTATATATTATGTGGCTAATTCTATATTTTTTATGCAATTATGTTATGTGTTTGGATTTATCAATATATTTTAATTATTATGTTGTTATAAGTATTTAGGGTGGCAATTGCATATATATTTTAATAATTAATACAGGTGAAACTATTATAAATATTATATTTTAATTTTGATTTATGCTAGCTATAGATACACGAGTATCCATATCTGATCTAAATCTTATCCGTATCTAATCTTCATTCAATTTTAAGCAGGTAGTATATAAATTAATAAATATTCACTATCCAGACTTGATCAAATAGATTCATCCCGAATCCGCCCTGAAGTTAATCGGATAGGATATGGATTTTTTTTTTATCCATTTCTTTTTAGAATATAGATATATTACATCAACTGCATAGTTAAATTAATTGTATACATTTTTTAATATAAAGATTACGCTTATCCGCTTCGTTTATTTTTTTTTTTATAAATAAATTTAGCTGAAAATGTGAATCAACTAAAATTCGAATTTGAAATATCGCATCAACTATCAAATCTTTTACTACTACACAGGACGGTTGGTGTGCGCAATCTACTTTATTCACATAAAATATGAATATAGCTATAATAGTGAAGCAACCGGGCCAAAATGCCACATGAAAGAAAGATAACAAGAAAAAACTACAAAAAGAATAAGAAAATACAAACTAAGAAAAAAAAAAATTAAATCAAAATAAAGCAAAAAAAAAAGACTAGACTGAGTGTTTGGATTGGGTATCCCTCTCTCGTACCCAAACACTATTTGGGTGGGTGGGAACAAGCAACCCCCGGTACGAGAGAGAGAGAGAGATTTTTATTAAATTTATAATTTATAATTTTAAAATTTAAAGAGAGAGAGAGAGAGAGAGAGAGAGAGAGAGAGAGAGAGAGAGAGAGATTTTTATTAAATTTATAATTTTACATTATAAATTTTAAGGTTTAAATTTTAAATATGATATTTTTAAATTTTAATTTTTAAATATGATATTTTTAGTTTTTAAATTTTAAATTTGATATTTTATATCTTTCAAATTTAAATTTGGTCTTAAATTTAAAATTTGATATTTAAAATTAAATTTTTGAAAATTAAAATTTAACATTTTAATTTCAAAATTTAAAATTTAAAATTATAAGTTTAAAAATTTAAATTCAATTATAGAGATAATATTATTATTTTCTATTTATAACTACCAACTATTCTACCTTATACTTAAATTTTTATTCAAACATAATTTTTCTAGTTACGGCTTATACTCACATTTTCATCTAAACAAAAAAATATTCTTATTTCTACGAAAACTTATACTTGTATCTATCTCTGGTATAACTAATTTTTATTTATATCCGAACCAAACGAAACTTATGATTTGTATTTCCTACCAATTAGAAGAAACAAATTTTATACATTTTTTTTTTTTTGTGTTGAGTGTGAGTGGCGCAGACTCAAGATCCAAATTTGAATCCTAGTTGATTCATATTTCCAACTAAGTTTATTTATAAATAAAATAAACGAAGCGAAAGAACGTCTCTAAAAAAAAAAAAAATATTGTAAAAGGGAATAAATGAAAAGCGCGTCTCATAAATATTTTACTATAATAATTCAATTCCGAATCGCTCCGTTTGACCAGTCAACGCAATCGCATCTAGATTCCGCTGCTGCATGGGCGCCGCTAATCAGCGAGGGAGCCTGCATCTGCACAAGGATACAGAGATCTTAGTTGACTCGAGACATTGACTCCAAATTAAAATAGATCCCCTTATGAACACCCCAATAATTTATATTCAAATATTACTTTAAAATAAATTCAAAATACGTATAAAAAATTATCTACAAGGCGAAATCAAGGCACTACGTGCCTTTGTCTCCTTTACCCCTTAGCCGCCTCGGTCAACCATGCTTAGTAGCTCTCTCCTCTTCCTCTTTCTCTCTCTTTTCGCGCTCCCTCCGTCCGCCGTCGCCGACGTCGGCACCGCCGCCTCCTACGGCCCTCCCTACCTCCGTAAGTGGTAGTTCTTGCATTTGGTATCAGTGTCGGTTTTTCATATATAATTTATTTTTATACATGAATTAAATTCTGTATGGTCTGATGTAACAGTAGTTTGCTTCGGTAATTCCGATGCATCTCAATAATCTCAATTCTTATTTTACTCATCTCTTTTTATATGTATGCGTGTATATATACGTATGTTTATGTAGCTACTGCGTGCTACGGGAATGATCAGAGCCAGTTTCCGGCGGACGAATTGTTCGCGGCGGCGGGGGAGGGGATATGGGACAACGGTGCGGCCTGCGGGAGGCAGTACCTGGTGCGGTGCCTCAGCGCGGCGACGCGGGGGGCCTGCGCCGAGGGGCAGCAGGTGAGCATCGCCGTCGTCGACAGGGCCTCGAAGTTAGCGTCGCCGCCGTCGAGAAACGGGACCACGCTGGTGCTCAACACACAGGCTTATGGCATGATCGCTAATCTATCCGTGGTGGGGATTAACGTGGAGTACACTGATCAGTAAGTGCTATTTTAAACTCTCTAAAAACTTCAAATAATATCCGAAAAGAAAGGTGGAGAATGTAAATGTACGTGGCGATCCCTTTTCTATGTTCTTTAACTTAGTTAAAATTTTCTATAATTAAATTCAATGAATTGTTCAACTTTTCTCTGTCAAAAAAGGTGGAGCGACTTACCGTTCCTAACACAAATGGCTAAGCCCTTCATGATTGGCATTCGAGGTTCTAAATTTGAAACATAATTAATTCATATTTTTAACTAAATTTGTTTTTGAAAGAAATAAATTAATTTAACAGATAGTATACTATCTTTCTATCTTGAAAAAAAAAAAAAGACATAGCGAATTAGAAAAGAATGTAGAGTTGGTTTTAAAAGTATTAAAAATTACTTGATATAAATTTTACTTAAGTTGATATATAAAAATCACTTAATTTCTAAAAAATAAGAATTTGAAGAAATGTGAATTTTAAAAAAAATGGAAGTTGATGAGAGACCATTTTGGAATGGCGTAGAAGCAACGGGATCTTCATTTTGACAAGTCACAGAAAATGATGTTTTAATCGTACAAACTCAATAATTTTCTTCTTTTTGCTTAAATGCGAGACTTTTAATAGACAAATATGATCTTTTCCATTAAATGGTTATATATATATATATATATATATATATATATATATATATATATATATATATATATATATATATATATAATTGGCTAGAATATTTTTGGAAGTATTCCCATAAGTAGTCTTATTAGGTTTTTAGCGATTGAATTTACTCATTGATTATTAATAGCTCTTGGAAACACTATTCCACCTACCACCACCTATCACCATCATCTCAAACACTATTCCACCCACCACCATCATCTCAACCTCACATCTCCTTCCAATGGCTAAAAACTCAATAAGACCACCCCAATGGCTATTGAAAGTATTCTCTACATACATATATATATATATATATATATATATATATATATATATATATATATATATATATATATATATATATATATATATATATATATATAACTAGTACTACGCTATTAATAAGACCGAGTCATTATTGGTGCTACCAAGTTTTTAGCTATTGGATTGAGAGATGTGTGGTTAGGATGATGTGGGCCCCCTAGGGTTAAGTGGATGGTTGGTTGAATAGTATGATCCAACGGATGAAAATCATCAACGGTGTGGATCTAACGGCGGAAAATTTGGTTGCCAGTCTTACGTCTTATTGATAAGCATACTATTATGAGTACGATCGTCTACTCATAAGTCGTTTCGATGATAGAGCATCCGAATCGACGATCCATACCGTTAAACATTATCTAGAGCATTTAAAATTTCTAAAAATCAAATTTTATAATTTTTCGATATTCATTTACCTTACAATCAAAAGGTCACAAATTTGACAATTTTTAATGAACGGTATAAAATACTTGCTAGTTTAACGGTGTAAAAGAATCAAATTTTGTTGAATTTTTGATAGAAAATTTTTGATATATTTACAAACAAAGTTAGGCTAAGTTTGGCATTTTACAAACAAAGTTAGGCCCCGATAGGTTGGCATCATTGTTATTTTCTTTTATTTTTATAAATACTAATTTTGTAGAATTTTATATACTGGCGGAAGGATTTTTTTATTATTGTCACGATTGATTAATTTACAATGCATCCGGTCAAATGAGAGATGATAATTTTTTTTAAAAAAAAATTGAAAGCAAAAGAAACTTTTTTAAAATTTTTTATTTTTTGTCGCCAAATAAATATTTTTAGATGAAAGGATTGCCTGTAATTCACTATAAAAATTATATTTAAAAAAAATAAAAAATTAAACACATACCAAAAGAAGCCTCAGATTTTAATAGAAAAGCAAGGGAAAATAGTAAAATACAACATAATTAGAGACACTTTACAGAAATGAAAAAAAAAAAACTCCATTAAATTTCAGGTAAACAGAGTTTGAGCTCAAAATTTTCTTTTCCCTTTTCTTTTTTTTATGTGCAGGGTTTGAGCTGAATGCAGAGATTGCAAAACCAGTCGACCAATTGTAAAGAATTCATGGATTTCTTCACTTTCCGGGAAATTTGATTTTGCAACAGTTTCTTGTTTCTGCAGCCATTTCTCTACATTTATTCCTTTTTTCAGCTGAGTATAAAATTGCACATGTTGCTGAATGTCTTGCTTGTCATTTTAACTTTCTTTCTTTCTTTCTTCCTTTTTTTGTTTGAGAGAGATAGGTAGTACGCTACCCGCTTCGTTTTATTTTATTAAGAAATAAACTTAGCTAGAAATGTGAATCAACTAGGACTCGAACTCGGGTCTCGGGTACCAACCACCAAGCCCTTTGCCATTTGCTTTAGGGACGGCCGGTCATTTTGTGACACCCCAATAGTCCTACATCGGATGGAAATGGAATTGTTATTGGGTTTATAATAGATTTGGACACTAGTAACAATAACTGGGCTTAAGCATTTTGGACCGGTGGTTGGGCCCAACGAATTATTATTGCTAGTGGGCTGGGTCGTTACACATTTTAAATTACTTTCGTTTCCTAATTCTTCTAATTTTAAAGCTTTTGCTTTTGTTCTATTTCGTTGATGGTTTAATCTTAGTATTAAGAGCTTGTAAACCCATGTAAAAAATGCTCATACTTGCTCAAACGGCTTATTCAAACAACCCAAACAGCAAAAGAATCCTCTCGACACAACTATTTAAATCATCAAGATCTTATTGGATGTTGGAATGAGTTATCAAATAATATTTTATTTGGAATACAAAATTATTATTGTGGCAAAAGAATGGAAGTGTGATCAAATATCTATAACAGAATAATATATTTGGCCTTCAAATTACTTCTTTTGACATAAGTTTAATCATATCGTCGGTATAATATATTATGCTACTCAATCATAAATGCTGAGGTCTTTCATTGATAAGAGAAAATCAAACTTGTACCTTCTAATTTGACGAAAGAAAAATTGTACACCAAATAAATTCTAATCAGAGAACTTAACTCTGACGTTCAATGAAGACCAGAAGTCCTAAAAATCCAAGGCTTGCGTTTGGTTGAGGGTTAAGGGCCCCCATTTTATTTTCAAACACTATAAAAAAGAGGTGGGGTTAACAAACCCCACCTCAAAAAGTTATCCCGGCTTAACTAACCTTACCTAATCCCACCAAACCCCAACCAAACATTATTTTTCTACTCATAATAGCCCACTATCTTTCTTATTCCACCTACTTCAACCAAACACTATTTTTCACTATCCTCAACTAACTCCAACTCCCAACCAAACACAAAAATACTTTAACCCCACCTTAACCCCAAACTTAACCCTATCCCTGGAATAACTACTTTTTCCTTAACCCCGAACCAAACGGGGAAGGAGTCTTTTGGGCTCTTCCGTTGGACAGTATGAAATGGCTATCAAATTTTCTTTCCTAGAGAAGGTTTTTCTTCCCCACTACACAGCATCCAAAGAGTGCAGTCTGTAAAGCGCTTTCGGAATTTTCATTTTTTCCAAATACTTCTAATGCAATATAATAATTTTAGGGATAACTTAAAAAAAAAAAAACCAGCGGTTTCTCACTTTCTCACTTTAGTACCATATGGTTTAAAGTGTATCAATTTACCCCCCATGTAGTTTCGTTTTTCTCTTTTTATTATCAATAGCACCTAATCATTGGTGCTACCAAATTTTTGGCCGTTGGATTGAGAGATGTGCGGTTAGAATGATATGGACCTCCTAGGGTTAAGTGGGTGGTTGGTTGAATAGTATGATCTAACGGGTGAAAATCATCAAAGGGGTGGATCTAACGATGGAAAACTTGATAGCACCGGATAGCATACTAGCCGAACTCATATATATATATATATATATATATATATATATATATAACGGAGTGGATCGTCGATTCGGAAGCTTATAAGAGTAGGGCTACTATACTATTATGAGTAGTAGAGTCCTACTACTCATAAGTTGTTTCGATGATAAAGCTTAGAATCGACGATCCACTCCGTTAAATATGATCTAGAGTATTTAAAACTTCTAGAAAATAAATTTCGTAATTTTTCAAATCATTTACCTTACGATCAAAAGCTCACAAAATTGACAATTTTTAACTGATATGGGATACTTGGTAGTTTAACGGTGTAAAAGAATTGAAATAGGTTGAATTTTTGATAGAAAATTCTATTCACTACCTAGATAAAAGATCAATAACTCCGATCTTAAATTGAAGGATCCGATCATCTATTTTTAGGACATCGTTCGATTTCGGCTGTTCATTTTATGCCCATTTGATGGACTTTATTATGATTTTGAAAAATTACGAAATTTATTTTCTAGAAATTTTAAATACTCTATATCATATTTAACGGAGTGGATCGTCGATTCAGAAGCTCTATCATCGAAAACAACTTATGAGTAGTAGGGCTCTACTACTTTTAATAGTATAGTAGCCTACTCTATATATATATATATATATATATATATATATATATATATATATATATATATATATATATTTGAATAATATTCTCAAAGACTCAACTCCTTTTACAAGGCTAGGTTTTTAAAATTTCGATCTATTTTTGTTTACTAATACCCTTGGATCAAACACTATTCCACCTATCACCACCTACCACCACCTACCACCATCATCTTAACCCTACATCTCTCCATCCAATTGCTAAAAACTCACAAAGACCATCTCTTTAATACTTTTAAGAGTATTCTAGCTCAACTCTATATATATATATATATATATATGGTCCATCTGAAAACAACATCTTCTCCTTTTCTTTGGATGTATGTTATTGGGCCTGGGCATTTAAGTACATAATAAAATTAAAAGTAAAGAAAAATCAACACCTAAGCATATTTACTACTATTATTTTTTTATGAGAAAAATTGAGAAAAGTAGCAGGCTGTCAGTTTTATTCAATTTTTAGAAATTAAGTTATCTAAACATATGAAGCCATTAGGTTCTAAAATTGAGACCTCAGATACAGTTAAATTATTCATGTAGTCCTAAAAGGAAATACATAGTCAACTTAGCCATATATTTCTTTCGTGAGAAAGAGGTAGTGAGCTACCTACTTCATTCATTAAGTTAAATGAACTAAGGCTTTGTTTGGTTAGGGGATAGGAGTAGGAATAGGCCCTTATCCCCCCCTTTATATCCAAACGCTAATTTTTTACTCGAGAATAGTAGTTCTCGGTTATTCCCACCAACACCTCCATTTTTTATATAAAACTACCTAATATTTTTCTTATTCCCGGGAACAATTCAATTTTCATCCAAACGTTATTTTTCTTATCATCGCATATCGGTTAACGTAATAAGTTCTGCCGTTCTTTAACTTTGAAACTGCCGAGAAGCACGGTATGCAGTATGGAAAAGAAAAGCGAAGGCACTTTGAAACAGGCCAAAATCGAAAAACAAAGCAGAAGGGAGATGAGGTGAGATAAGGGGGAGTGTGAGACAAAAATAAAATAGAATAAAAGAGTTGCTTGTGCGATCAGGGGATCTCGGTCTAGGATTTTGACAGGAGATTGAGCCAGTCAAAAGCCCGGGTAATGTTGGGGGTCTTTGAACCAAAGATTAAGTTGTTTCGTTATGTTCACACTATCCATCAGATTCCTGCCAAAAATGTTAAACCTTCTGATTTTCTCGTTGAGTCGTTGATAGCAGATAAGTTGGCCCGAAGGTCCCGGACATCGGTGGAGTCTACTACGGGTACGTCCGCCTGGGTAAGTAAGAAACGAGTAAAGACGCAGTTGTTGAAGAGATGATCACAGCTCTCCGTAGAAAACGCACATAATACATAGTGAGTATCGATCGACATCCCATGGGAGAGCAGTTTGTCAGCAGTGAGTAGTCTCTTACGGAGTAAAACCCAGATGAAGACTTTGATTTAACCAAAATTTTTAAATTCCAGATATGTTGGCTCATCTAGTCCCTTTGTCCGACAGTGTCGATGAACTTGTAAAGGGATTTGACGGTGAGTAGCCATATTTTTGTTTATGATTTTCACAACAGCTACTTTTAATAGGACATTGATAAATATAAATTTTAAAAATAGGGGACGGTAGAAGGACACGAGAGTCCTAGTGAGAGCTTATTTTAAAAAGAAATGCTACTTGAATAGCAAAAAATTGAGTGTATATTTTAACAAATCCAATCCAAGAGTTTAGATAAGATTTTGAAAATTTTTAATGTTAAAAAAAATTTTTTGATAAGATTAGTGTGCAAAAATAAATCTATGAATAAAAAGGTGTAAAATTTATATTTACTTTTGAATATACATACAATCTTGCTTTTTTTTTAAAAAAAAAAAAATTACAGTAATGCTTTGGTATTGCTTACGTATCTCAATAAATTATCGCTATGCTAGTAAATTTGTATAATAATTTAGATTGCAGGTGTAAATTAATTAAATTTTTATATTATATTTATCAGTATACCAATAATTTATAAAAATAACATTTTAGACTAATCTATTGTAGGTTTCTTTCTCACGATAAAGAAGTGGGTTTGTACCTTCCAACATGAACACTCTTATACCGACCGTCTCTAGAGCAAGTGGCAAAGGGTTTGGTAGTTGGTACCCGAGGTCCCAAGTTCGAATTCTAGTTGATTCACATTTCTAACTAAGTTTATTTCTAAATAAAATAAACGAAGTGGGTAGCGTGCTATCTATCTCTAAAAAAAAAACATGAACTCCGTTATCAAATATCAAATATCCATCGGTAAGACAATTTACTGTATATTCATATATTTTACATATTATCAAAATAAAAAATTTTAAATTCAAAATTGGCCAAATTCCTAATTTTTGAGCCTAAAGACATAAGAATTATTAAAAATTAAAATAAAAATTTTAAATTCGAAATTTACTAAATTCCTAATTTTTTGAGCCTAGACATAAGAATTTGTTTTTTTTTTTGAGAGATAGATAGTACACTATTCGTTTCGTTTATTTTATTTAGATATAAACTTAGCTAGAAATATGAATCAACGTACTAGGATTCGAATTTGGATCACGGGTACCAACCACCAAACCTTTTGCAACTTGTTCTAGAAACGGTCCGTTGGACATAAGAATTATTAAAAATATAAATAAAAATTTTATTTTCAAACCGCTAGAGCACGTTAGCATCATTAAAGAATAGCTAATCGTCTTAAATTTTACTCGTACGGTGATCATACGTGTAGTACGCCATTAATGACAAGATGAACGGCTCATATTTAATGTTTTTGGTACTATAGCTAAAATGCAAATTTGCACCTTCCCGTTTTCCTTGTCGTGTACAGCGGAACAGGCGTAAAAGCAATAGTAACACTCCCTATACTTCGTCAGTGAAATTTTGATGTGCTGTTTCATTTATTGTTCACCTCCATAGGCTATATATATGAATTTTAAAAAGGTATAAATAGTAGATGAGATCATCTTTATGTTATATTGGCGGAAAAATTACATAGCCGGTTTGTCTCTTAGTGTTCCGCTTATTGAGAACTGAATTTGATTTCATCTTAAATACACATCGGAGAGAAAACGGTTCAATTGGACTCTTTTTAATGAAAGTATTGGCCAAATTGTGATTTGTTTGGCTTTTTAGTTTTCAGTAGTTTTTTGAGAGAATAGGTAGCACGCTACCCGCTTCATTCATTAAACGGATGAATTTGGCTACAGAGGTGAGGCATCCAGGGCCTCAGAAGTCAAAAAAAAAAGAAAAAAAAAAAGAAAAAGAAAAAAAAGATAGCTTTCGGTAGTTGATGTGGACTGAGGTTGATCAAGAAAAATGATTGGAATAAGATAGCTTTCGAGATAGAGGATTGACTGTGGTGGAGATGTACTGTAGTGCAGACAAGCATTCGCTGATGATCGATGAGCAGGTTGGTTCGACGATGGTTAGATTGGTCGTGGGCGGTTGGCGCCGGAGAAGATGATGTTCAGAGGGGATCTCTATCTTACAACTACTCCTAAACTACGTTATAACTATTCCTAGTACAATTTCTTGCGGTTCATGATAACTCTTCTATTCTTTGTAGCCGCTGTTCTTATTTCACATTTTTAGATTCAAATATAGAAAAACTGTAATCAAGATTACATTCGTGAGATCAAATTAATTATGCATTATCTCGTTAAATTCTTCTTGAAAATGATGTTCGTTTTTTATATCCGTTGACGGTCTGAATTTTAAAGTTTAAACATAGCCACTATTTGAAATCCTCATCCACCAGAATGCTTCATCAACGCCGAACACCCTTTACAAAGCCACTATTTGAAATGATCTTTGATGTGTCTACCAACATTTGAATCTGTAATCTGCGGCTGTTTGCGGCTGTTTAACTCTTGGGATACCTTTCTCTCTTCTAATCTGTAACCACGTTCTTTGTTCTCTTTTTTTTTTTTTTTTTTTTTTTTTTTTTTTTTTTTTTTTTTTTTTTTTTTTTTTTAGCCTGTACTGCTTATTGTCAAAATTAGATGTCAGCACATTCCGAATTATTTTCACTACTCTTGAATTTTTATTAGTACGAAATATATATTTGACGGAGACTATTCTTCATGTGATACAATTACATTTATCATTTGTCAAATAGATGGTGCGAATTTCAAAGCTACATGAAAGGTGATTGGAATGGTCTTACATTGGGGATCATCCCCACAAATTTGTTATGCACAAATTTAAACTTTGGAAGGAGGTTTTTAACATGAGATCATTTCATCTAACGTTTATTAGTAAAGGACACAAAATTGATATTTTTTTTTTTTTTTTTTGAGAAAAGCGTTAGTGTCTGGCGTTGTTGATAGGTAGATTAAAGCGATACGGGAGGAAGCTTAGCAGGGAAATACTCAATCTGATCTCATGTTGGAGACCGTCCTCTTATTATTATTATTATTATTTTTTTTTTGGCACAAATTAAAGAGTTAGTAGGATGCCCTCCATGAAACCATTTCATCAGTAGTGATGAAATGGTCTGATCTCTTCGAGATTCGTGTCATCGAAATGATGATGAACGGTGGATGAAGAATTTGGTTCACTCGTGGGGTGCAGTCGTGCACCCGACACGTACGGCGCGCGTTAGCATCGACCAGCTTAGAACCAAAAAGGACGTTAAGGCTCGGAGGCTACCGCGTTCTTCCTCTGACTTTCTACGCCCCATCTCCTCCGAAACCTCTCGACGCTCTCCTCCTTTCTCTCTCTCCCCCCGAATTTTTCCTCAATTCGCATCATTTACTAATCCATCCGATCCTCATCTGAAAGGTACGAATCCAAATTTGTTGATCTCATTTGTTTATTTCGATTTTTCGGCGGTGAATTTACATGCTCGGGAGTCGATGATTTGGGGAAATTAAGGGTTTGGTTGTGCGATTCTGTGTAGATTACGATGGAGGGAGGATCGCAAATGGTTCGAGACGAAGATGTGAATCCAAACGACTCCGATCCCCTTCTCAAGAAGAAGGTGAAGAGCGCGGAATCGTCTAATGGGAGCTCGGGTGAGATAAAGGATGAGGAAATCGAGGCTTCTTCGGCGGTGTGTTGCCGTATTTGCCTAGAACATGATTCGGATGCAGGTTATTTTGTTTTCGTATAATTTTGCTGTTTTTAAGCTGGTTTATGGTGAATTTGTACGGGTTGGAGCTACATTTTTATGCATTTGGTTATGATTTTTGTTGTTGTTGTATGCATTTTGGATTATTTGGTGGTGTTAATGTAGGCGCTGCGTCTGCGTTGTGTAATGCTGATGATATGGAGATGCAATGTGGGCATGGTTTTTCTGTCTGTTTGCAATTGCATTTAGATTTGTTGTCCAAATAAGTTCAAATGCGACGAGCAATACATATTGGCAAGGAAAGTAAGAAGTAATATGAGAATGAAGAAGCTTAAGTAAATTTATCATAAGTTAAGAGCACTTTGAATAGTAATTTTAATTGAATGTGAAAGAGGGATTGGTCCTCTTCATCTTTCTGCTGTGTCAATGATGGCTATTGGTTCGGCTAGTCGTTTTTTGGTAGTCCAATAAATAATTGTGAGAATTTTGATTGTCAATAATAGATATCGCCTTTGCCAAATGACAGCAGTTCATTGTTGCTTTTGTGTAGGCGATGAGTTAATATCCCCCTGCATGTGTAAAGGTACTCAGCAGTTTGTACACCGCTCATGCCTTGATCATTGGCGATCAGTGAAGGTAACATTCTTCACATCTCTTTAGAATAATAATACAACATTCGTAACATCTCTTTAGAATAATAATACTGCATATTAGTGTACAGAATTGCAAATTTGCCTTATTGGAAAAGATATGCAGAAATCTACAAGATTTCTGGCATTAGCGTAGGAAAGGAAGTAGTAACGAGAAATAAAAGTAGTAGATAAAGAGTAAAACAAGAGTAAGGAAGAAGGGCATGAGCCTTTCTTAATTGAAAATTTCGACCAATGTACCCTACCATATGCTTTGAACTTCTATAGGTTGAATTGCTTTTCACATCGACAGTAGCATCTCAGCAGTATATATATATATATATATATATATATATATATATATATATATATATATATATTCCTTTTCCTGCCATATAAGAGTGACCATTTTGATGATTTTCAACCGTTAATACCTGTACAACGTCCTAATTTCAAGGGATGTAAGATACCTTAAACTAGGGACTTAGCTATTAATAGCATAGTAGCCTAGTTCTATATGTATATATATATATATATATATATATATATATATATATATATATATATATATATATATATATATATATATATATATATATATATATATTCCTTTTCCTGCCATATAAGAGTGACTCATTTTGGGATCTTAATACCTGTACAACGTCCTAATTTCAAGGGATGTAAGATACCTTAAACTAGGGACTTAGTTCGTAGGGTCTCAAAAAGAGTTAGATAATAATAGAGTAGGACTGAACTATTGGTCTGCTCCATGGCTACGAAATGCATCAATATATATAAGTGAAGAAAATTCTTTTTTCATATTCTAGTTTTCATACAATATGAGGGTAGGTATTAAAAGATGAGCAGAAAGTTTCATTTTCCTTTAAATCTTTGCCCGTGTTGGTTATTTATATTATAATTTGTTCTCTTGCATACATATTGCTTGTAGAAGGAAAGAGATAGTTGTCTTTGTTTAATTGTTTAATGGTATATCAATTGATAGTTCAATCTCATATTATCATTATACATATATTTACAGGAAGGGTTTGCATTCTCACACTGCACGACATGCAAGGCACAGTTCCATCTTCGAGTAGAACTGCTGGAAGATTATTCGTGGCGTAAAATTAAGTTTCGCATCTTCGTTGCTAGAGATGTTATCCTAGTATTCCTTGCTGTACAAACTGTAAGAGTAAACTTTTTGAATGCTGCCCATTAGATTGTTATAATTTGAAAGTACTGTGATGTTTGGTGAATTTAGATAGCATATGATGGAAAGATTGAATGACTTTTCAATGATTGTGTGCCAATTTGAAGTGCAAAAGTTTTTTTTTTTGGATAAGCCGTGTTTATCTTGCTTTCATAGAAAGAATGGGAGGACTTTACATCTGCCTTTTATCTTGTGTCGCAATAAGAGTCAAGTTTTCACTATTGCAGTTGCAAACAATGTAAGGGGGATTAATCACTAATACATAAATTTCTTCATTATAGGACCTTACTAATTTTAGGCTTAATAATATATATGTAGTCCAGATGTTAACTTTATCATATGAATGGTTTGATTTTTATCATCTTTCCTTTTATCTCGTAGGTCATTGCTACCATTGGTGGTTTTGCGTACTTCTTAGACAAAAATGGAAACTTCAGAAATAGTTTCACTGATGGTTGGGACCACATACTCTCAAAGCATCCTATACCCTTCTACTACTGCATAGGTAAATTACTAAATCTTATTGGATTCAATACATTTTTTACTGACTTGAAAAATTTATATGCTTTGAATTAAATGGAGTTCTTTTGATGACTGTTTTGGATGCTATATTATTGTCACCTGTTGGATGATTTAGCTTTCCTAGTACCTTCTTATAGCAGTCTGGTAGAGGCGAGTTGAACAAGCCAGTAGATGTCATCCAATTTGGTATATTAGGTTATGTATGATTTAATTTATCTTACATCTATTCTATTAAAAAAATTATATATCTTACATGTATGCAAGACTGAAGTTTGAACTTGAAATGTCCTTTTTTGTGCTTATTTCATTTCCGTCTTGCTGGAGAGGATGGAAATCATGTTATATTTGCTGAAAAATTATTTGGAAGTGAGTTATTAGTTGCAATGATCTAGATTTCTCCTTTCTTCTCCATTGTTTCTTTTTTTCACCTCTCTTCTCCTATTTCTCTTCTGTTCTTCTAATTTTTCCTATTCTATCTCCGGGTATAAACAACTGAGGAAATTTCAGTACAAAATTGTTTACCTGCTAATTTTGCACTTTTGCCCCTTATAGTTAATCTCCCCTGCTGGAAAATATTGCAGGGGTTGTGGTTTTCTTTGTGCTGCTTGGGTTTTTCGGGCTCATACTACACTGCTCGTCTTTCAATAACAACGATCCATGCATGGCTGGATGCCGCAACTGCTGCTATGGGTGGGGCATTCTCGACTGCTTCCCTGCTTCTATGGAGGCTTGCTTTGCCCTAGTTGTTATCTTTGTCATAATTTTTGCCATCCTCGGAATCGCCTATGGTTTTCTCGCGGCAACTATGGCCATTCAAAGGATCTGGCAGAGGCATTATCATATCCTGACCAAAAGGGAGCTCACAAAGGCAAGTAACTCTATATACAAGATGTTTTATTTTCACCAAATTTTTGTTTTCTTTAAGAGACATTTACATCTATGCACCTGCAATATCATCTATTTATGTATATATCCTGCAAATCAGAAGTTTCACATATGCATACTTCTCTTATATTTTTATGCTACAAAAGTCCCCCTCTTTTGGAAATTTTTTTTCCAATAAGACTAGCACTACCATCAGGGTATACATGTGGAAAAGCTTCAACCTTTCGTGTCATCGTAGTGAGTTAAGCCGATATTGGAATATATGCAGGAATATGTGGTCGAGGACCTCCATGGTTGTTACACACCGCCAAAGTTGGATACGGAGCATGAAGAACGTCTGAAAATGCTGAAGCTTCTGTAAGGATAATTGGGTTGTACATGTACATTCACTTTTCAAGTCGAAAAGCGCAGTACTACGCACTGTAAATGTTGCATCAACAACCGACTATTAAAATTGCAATTTCTGGGTGTCGTTTCCCTTTCAGCTTTTCGTAGTCAAAATAACCTCGTTGGGCATAATATACTAAACAAACGATGTACCAAACTGCTTCTGTGGGTAATATCCAGCTGCTTAAAGCACTCTGAACTTGGGAACCAAGGTTTGCATTAAAGTCTTTCGGGTTACCCTCAACCTTTGCTGCGTCAATGTGGGGAACTAATCAAGTAGTTGCTTGGCCTAACGTTTGTTATGACAAATGCTCCTGGAATATTGCTATTGTTTAACTGCATGGTTTGTTATGAATTATGTTGTACCATGACAACGCCTCTCGTGTTGTGTTTCAGATTCTTGAGGTGGAAATAAATTAGGATTATCTTTTTTGTTTTTGTTTTACTTCTTTTTCTGATGATGGTTGGAAAGAAGTTTCAGGTGTTTTTTTTTTTTTTTTTTTTTTTGAGTGAAAAGAGAATTTAAAAATAATCATCTAAAACAGTTCCGTAGCATTGTTCAACTGGCCCAATTTGTCAAAATTTTAATTGGACTCGTTTAAAACAAAAGGTGGAATTTTCTACAGTTTCGTGTGCTAAACTGCTAATATGCTTTAGGTTGACTTGTACGCAGAAAACATGTCATAATATATATTCTTTTTTCTGGTTTTTTTTTTTTTTTTTCAATTTTAGTAAATGATTTTAATAACTAATATATTATTACTTAAAAGAAGGCTTTAATGGCCCTACAGAACTTATTCACGAATACTCGAGTTTGAGCAGCTATACACTAGTTCTACGGTCATTATTCAAGCGCTACGGTCACGTGACTACGATACGAGGGCGCGCGTGCGGGTATTCGATGGTGGAGGAAAACACTTTCCGGAGAAATTGGGAAACGAATCACCGAGTTCCCTCGAATAGCATCGGAACTCGACGAAAATGGCGGTGTGCTCATCGTCTCCTCCACCGATCTCTCTCCCCGCGCGACTCCTTCGACGCGGTCGATCCACGCGATTCCCTGCGACCGCGCGCTTCAGAGCCGCCTCCGACGTCCCCGATTTCCTCTCCTCCGATTGGTACCTCCTCCAATTTTTCTTTTTTTTTCTTTTTTTTTTTCAATTCTGTTTTTTTTTTGGGTAAATTAGGGTTTGATTATCTTTTCCTCTTTTTTTTTTTTTTTTTTTTTCGGAGGAACATTATGTTTTACTCTTAATTATGTAACATCTAAGAACTAGGATTTGCCTAACAATTTCGATGAATTTTGTTTCAAATAGTGGAATCATTTCCAAGTATTTGTACATTTATCTCGTCTAGTGTAATAATCCAGTTGATAATAACTCCGTTTGTGCTAAAAAGAGTTGTTACGGGAGTTAGACATGAATCTTAGCTATTTGAAGTTCATAGAAACTGAATTTTGCGAATTTATGACAATGTTTACCTAGTGATCAGTTGTTCTCAAATTCACCTTATATTAGCCGTTAAAAATTGTCAGTTTTGGAACCATAATATTCTGTACTAATGACGTTGAAAAGGTATGAAATTTGATTTTTAGAATGTTTCCTCGTAATTTATCAAATAGAGTATACCCTTGTTTAATCAAAAAAAAAGAAAGAAGAATGTTAGATAACCTTGACCGTACTTACGGCGTTAATCGTCGAGTCGGAGGCCCCATCCTTGGAAATGATGCAAAAGTAAACTTTTCAGTTTACTTCTAGTAGTATTCTAGTTTTAGTCCAGGGTTATGATGTAATTCTTTACTTTAAATGCATGGATTATCGGTGTATCAGATATAAATAGATTCAACTGAAACATGATTCAAAATGTTCCTTTCCTTTTGATTCCATGTATATATGCTGCATAGCTTTATTTCTTCAGCAGTAGTTAAAAGATGAGTAGATGATCTAAATGACGTTCTTTAACTGGATTGTGCGATCATTTGGCATTAAATGAAAAAACTTCTAACTGTTTCTTCTCTGAAATTTAATACTACTCTTTGCCATAATCATTTATTCGTTAGAAGAAGAAAGTTTTAATTATTCTTCATGTTTATACCTTATAAAAACCTTCTTGTGCTTTATTTCTTCTCGTACATTAAAACATGCTGAAGCCATTATACTATTCATAAATTGGAGTGGTTAATGCAGAATTGCTAGGTTATTTGCCTGATACTTTTGGTTGCCATAAAGTGGTAAAGACTTAAAGAAACTCAGATCCTTAACAGTTTGTATTAATTTGTAAAATTGTACTAAAATTTTACCCTGTTGTACTTGTCGTATTGCATTTCTTATGTGATATCCCACTTATTTCAAGAGGCTGAGATAGTGGATGTAATCAAAATTTCACATCTGCACTGGATGTCTTCTTTCATGAAATCTTTTTGCGGTGTCTTTCTAAATTATGTCAAGGCTTTTGTAATGCTTGCTATGCCAATTCTTGTTTCTGCTAGCTCTGTCTCTCTTTCTCTTGTGCGTGCGCGCACACATTACAGTCCTTGTGTTAAAAATCTCATGCATGTTATTACAGACATTTGAAGGTGGTTACTTTGAACTAGTGTCATCATCTGTATCAGAAAGTGTGATTGCTCTTTAATTGGTTCTTATTTTATCCTCTTTTCAGGCTCAAGTCTCGGAAGAAAAGGCCCTTTGGCCCCAGGCTGGATGTAATGCCCACAGTACAAAAAATCAGCACAAATTGCTATCAATTGATTTCAAAATGATACATCTAGTGTGATCAAATATTTCAGCTTAATGCAGAAGAAGCAGTTCAGTGCCAGCTTGATGCATTAAAATACAATGATCAACCTCGCCAAGACTATGGGATAGAGGTCATGTACAGGGTAATCTTGTTATCATATAAGTATTTCAGAGTATTTGACATTCGATATTTTTGCGAAAGATATATATCGTCAATTTGATGAGATGGTACATTCCTATCAGTTTGCTGGGTTTGACCCTTTTGAAAGATCTGCCTACTTTGGGCCACAGTTTGATCTAGGGCAGGTTAGCGGGCTATACTATTTCCACTTTTAATTTTCTGCTGTTAATTATATCCAAAGTATACCATATCATAAACACTTAGCAGTAAAGACTAAATTGTGGTGGTGGCGGCGGCTATTCTTGTTGTTGTACCCCCCTTATATTTCTCCTCAGCTTTTTCGCCCGTGTAAATTACCACTGCAGTTTGAGCGCTTCAGACGGATATTTCACCATTCAACTTACCGGGTTCTGCTTTCTCACAAGGAAAGAACGATCTTAAGCAGTTTATGGGTTAAAGAGGTATCTCCATGCGACTATAAAATTTACTACTTGTACTATCTAATTGCAATTTTCAAGTGAGTGAACATTACCTATTGTGCATAGAACCGATTCAAGCAAAGAGTTTGGATACAAGGATCGCGTCCAGAGGAAGAGGAGACCTTTGAATTTACGATGGTTCAGGTAGTATATTGCTCTATTCAATTAAGCTACTTTGTAGCAGGTATTTCATTGTTTTGTGGTGTCATGTATGTACAGAGACTAGGCGGTTCCTGGGACGGTTACTGGTTAACAGAGAGCTTGCTTCATGACGGAGACGGTTTTTCTGGTGGCGTGGCTTATTGATTATTAGATGGTCATATTTGAGCATCCACTTTAACTTCAATCGTGTAAATACGGTTTTAGCCTCTCTAGTGAACCATGTTGTTGTCCCTCTCTATGTTGTAAATGAAGTTCATAAGTTCAGGGCTCTACAAAGTAGTTTTGATCCTTCAACATTTGTACTGATATATAAGATGAATTTTTCCATCATTTGCGAAAGCATTCTGCTTTTTCCTTTCAGTATCTGATGATATATATATATATATATATATATATATATATATAAGATGAATTTTTCCATCATTTGCGAAAGCATTCTGCTTTTTCCTTTCAGTATCTGATGATATATATATATATATATATATATATATATATAGAACTATATATATAGTTAGTTGTATTATTACTGATTTTATTGTTTGGCTGTAAGCGTAGCAGCAAAACCAGTTTTTGAACAGTGAACTTCGTGTTCGGAATTTTTTATCATTAGATCTACGCCTTCGATCATTTTCACCCGTTAGATTATACTATTCAACCAACCGCCCACTTAATCCAAGAGGGCCCACATCATTCTAACCGCACATCTATTAATTCAAGAGTTAAAAACTTACAAGCACCAATAACTTGGTACTTTTAAAAGTATAGGAGCTCAATTCTATATATATATATAGTTTGCCGTATTATTACTGATTTTATTGTTTGGCTGTAAGCGTAGCAGCAAAACCAGTTTTTGAACAGTGAACTTTGTGCTCGGAATTTTAAATAGGAATAGGAAAAGATTCAGAGGACAGTTTCTTACCAAACATGTACATAATTTTTTTTTGAAAAAACTGAACCTTTTGTTTCTGAGCAAACAATGACATATAGTTCAATCCGGGTGGAAGAATTTGCTCGGATTATTATTCAATAATAATGGTGCAGCGCTACAAGCCTACAACCCGCAAGCTTATTTAACATTTTCAATTACAAATAAGAACATTTTGAAGACAGTACGGTCAAGGAGGAATCCTGAGATTCAGTCATCAATTAAAAATTTAACCCGAATCTAAAAGCGCACGCGTCGCGCCGTCAAAACTTAACGAAGCCGGTTTTACTCTTCTCACCAAACCAATCCGGGCCGGCGGCGTCGCGCCTAAGTTTTTTTTTTTTCATTTTTTTTTCCTCTTTCCGCTGCGACCCATTTTGGCTGTTAACGGAGAGAGAGATCGAAAGAGATCACGCACAAACAATAACATCAACAAATCCAGTAAATCTCTCTCTCTCTCTCTCTCTCTCTCTCTCTCTCCGCCAACTCTATTCACGGGTGGAGGAGAAGAAGAAGGAGGAGGACGAAACCCTAGCCCTCAACGATGATGTCCAGCGGTGGCTACACCACCATCGACAACCAGAAGGTCTCCGGATCCGTACCGGTATGCGTACCCCCCTCTCCTCCTCTCTCAGATCTCTTCTTATTCTCACCTCTTCTCTCTCTCTCTCTCTCTCTCCCTTTCTTAGGCCGCCACAGCTCCCGATCATGTCACCGTCAAGTTCGCAGGTGAGGAATTAGGGTTTCCTCTTGCCGTTCCGTTTCATTCGATCTTAGGTCCTTACCGCCCCCATTTTGGATCGTAATGCGTTGCAGAGTCCAATCTCCAAACCTTCCCGCCGTCCCAGGCCCAGGGGAAGATCTCCGCTGCGTACCGACCTCCGCAAGATGCTGATGGTATGAGATCTGGTAGATCTACAATGTGTTGGTTTTGCGTTTTTTGTTTTGTTTTTGGATTCAAATCTGATGCTCGATTTGGAATTTGGTTCGGTAGATACGTTCTCGAAGCCGGGGCAGGGGAGTGCCTCTAGCGAGGATTCGCAACAGAACGGGTGGTTCCGGATGTTCACAGTGGCGGCGTATAAGCCGTACTTTGATATTGATACTGCAGATGTTTTGGAACGGATCAGAGACTCGCTCTTCCCATTCAAGGGGAGCTTTAACGAGAAGACGTCGGACAATCCGGACCTGTATGGTTATGTTCCTACATAGATCTACTTGCGCATAGCTTTGTTATTAATCTTTATAATTAAACTGCAGATTGTACGAGTAAATCTGTTGCACCTTTGCTAGAGTTTGACATTACCTTGGGTAGATCTAAAGTTTTGTGTTTTTCGGTCTTTTATTTGCATTATTTAGGACAGATTATGAAATGATTACTAGTTTTATTTGACAAATGGTTTGTTCTATGCTAGATTAATGTCTTAGATCTCTATTCATGTTGCTTTACAGCGATGATTTATCTTTTACAAAGGTTCGTGGGATCGTGATAGTGAAAAAAAAGATGTGTTAGATTTGTTTTCTGTCAATGATACCATGCTTAGTTGCTTCTGTGCAAAAGTATTGCATGCTCTGCTATTTATTTGTAAAGTCTTGCTGAGGATATGAGGTCGTAGGTGTATTCTATTTCTTACAAGAAAGTTTATTAGTCAAATAGAAATCAATTTTTGGTAAAAATAGGACTGAAGTGGCTTAGGTAGGCCCTTGCACAGTTGCACGATCAGTCACCTGATTGATCGAATTCTAGCATGCAGATCGAGATAGTGGTTAACTGCTTGAGAACCAAATTAAGTGGTCAAATTTGCAGTCTCCTTCTTGATTTAGCTTTTCTTATTTGATTTATTTATTGGTTTTTTTTATGATTACTTGGAGTAGATTACAAATCTACAGGTGACTTGAGCCATAGTTTATCTTCCTCAGTTTTATATCATGAATGATAAACTTTTTATTATAGTTGCATAAAAGACTTGAGGAAATCAAGGTTTCATTTTTGGGGAAATTTGGCTTTTCCTATTCTTTTGAACTCTATCTTCGTACATTATAAATTTGTTTGTTTTTCATATACTTTTTATATAGGAATATATATAGGACGGTCATATGAATCATCTTTTGGCACAATACTATCTATGATTGTATCCTCCCCTGGACAAATTGTTGCTTTTCCTTTCCTAATTACCTCTAGCCATGCCACTTTGGGCGCATACCTCTATTAGATTACTTAATTGATTTCCCTATGTTATATGTGCAGAGACATTTATATTCTATGTTTAGAATCATCTGACACAATCTTCCCTCTTGTTGTTCTGAATTGAATTCACTCTTACCTTGGAGCATATATGCCTCATCATTACTTGTACTATCTCCTTAGATAACCACTCATTTACATTGAAATTCTTATCTTTGCTACAGTCAATCTATTACATCTCCTAATTTTCTACCCTGTGGTCTGTAATTTCTATATTTAACGGCAGGTCCTTGGGTTGAAAAAAAAAAAGGAAAAAAAGATAGCAAAAGACAACTTTTCAAACCACAGGGTGACATAGTGCACATGCCCAAATTTACCCTTTTCTGTACGAGGTGATAAGTTTGTTGTATTAGTCTTGCCTAGTTTGGTTTTGTTTTGGTGTTTCTACACTGGTTAGTCCTTGTACTATTGGCTACATCATTAAAATTTTCAAGACTTGAATATAGCTTTTCCGAGTGAAAGAAGAGTCAATCCTTTTTGTCTTTGATAGCTAAACCTAGATAGATGTCATGCTCATATGCATATGTCGTTCCTTTGCAGATGTTTGTTTACAGTAATCGTGTAATATAAAAGCATTAGTTTGTTCTATATAGTCTTAAACTTACTATTCGATTGTTTTGGGCAGATATGGACCTTTTTGGATATGTACTACATTGATATTTGTTGCAGCGGCTATTGGAACATTTGTTACTTATGTGGCACACAAATTGCAGAAAAAAGAGTGGAACTATGACATAAACCTGGTTACGTGGTCTGCTGGTTTATTCTATGGTTATGTAACTTTTGTTCCTCTTGCTTTATATCTCATTCTCAAGTACTTCTCAGCACCATCAGGACTGGTGCAACTTTGGTGTCTATACGGTTATTCTCTCTTCGTATTCATTCCAGCCTCGGTGAGCTAAAGGACTTCATCATCTTATTATTCATATGTTACTTCATTTAATTTTTAGATATCCTGAATAGTGGCATATTTGCTGGTTATCACAGCTCTGAAATAAATCACCCAGAATTTGAAATCTAATTTCTTTTTTTTGTTTTTTTTGTTTTTTTCTTTTCTATCTCAACTCTGCAATTAATATATTTGTAAGCTACTTCTGCTTTCCTATTACTTGCTTGCACAAGCTTGCATATGCAAGGACCTCGTACTGATAACAGTTTTGTGTTACGTTTATTTGTGGTTGAACATGTTCTTACACTTCCATGTTTGTAACTATGATCTGTTAGTAACTTGCATAGTGCTTTTGGTCTGTTTTGTACGAGAGGGTTATAGAACGAGTTAGGATGAGTTCTTGCATATTTTATGACTTTGTCATAATTGCATGTCTAACAAAATTCAGTTATTGCTCAGATTATTCTTGTTACTTACAGTAATACCTTCTGCGTTTGCAGTGCCTTTCCATTATACCAGTAGAGATCTTCAGATGGGTGATTGCTGGTGTTGCCGGGTTCATGTCGGCAACTTTTGTCGCCGTCAATCTCCGTGCTCATATTGTATCGGCTGGCGAGCGGTGGTTCCTCATTGTTGCTGGGATATTCCTGTTGCAAGTGGCTCTTGCTGTCATCTTGAAGCTCTATTTTTTCACCATTACTGTAGGTACAAACTAAGCTGAATGGTTTCCCCGTTTCTTCTGTGAGGACATGAAGATCTCTCTCACTCCCTCCTTTAGCCTATTTTTCTTTGTATTCATGTTTAGTCCAAGTATACAAGAAGCATTCTTTATATCTGCTGGCCTATTGTGATTCTTCAAATTTCATAGTGAATAACCTTGCAGGGTTGCACCTGGCCCTTGTCGGGTTTGGTATTTGAATCGGATGTGCGGTGCTCTTGTGAAATCTTTTTGGTTCATTTTTCCATACAACTTTGCCTACTATGTGCCTCATCAGTTGAACCCAAACATTTACAGTGCCATTTTCCTGTCAACATCATGCATGAATATATAAAATGTACTAGGTCACAAGTCATTAGAAGAGTAGTTAATGGGAACCCTACTGCTGAAACACTTCGTGATTATTCTATACTCATTCTTCTTAGATCTGCTGGATGTGATTTGGGTCATAGACTTCGATTGTCCATTTGAACTTCGGCCATTGCTTGATTGGTATTTTATTCCTTTTTAGGAGAAAATTGAAATGAAATTAGAGATTTTTTTTTATTTTTAAATGATCGCTCTTATTCGTGATTATTCTATACTCATTCGTGCTATTATATGCATGAAGAGTTACCTGTACTCTCTAAACCTAATTAGGGTGTTTGTGAATCTTAGGATAAATGGTAATAAGATTAAATCCATAAGTAGGTGGATGTGTAGTATTGTTCATAAAATACTCAATTATAAAAATATCCTTAGTTGAGAAGGGTGTAAATAAAATATCAAACTTAAAAAGGCTCTATTTCAGAACCACCTCTAGGTAAGGAGGCGTCTTTTTCATTACTTTCGAACTTGGGCTTTTAGTTGAAGGCCTTTGACCTCAACGGATCCCCTGAATAATACTCTCTTATCAAATTTTAAAATTTTTGACGATCGAAATATCCCTTGTATGAGATTTGTGAGTTGTTTAGAAATTTTTAAGTAATGTTGAATACAAATGTAGACGTTTCGATGTCAACTGTGTATAATTTCATAATTTTGTGACATCATTTATCTATTAAATTTCAATGAATTTAAAAAATAAAAGACGAATTTTATCCGAATTATATCCGTATTGAATTTTTGTCGAATCCGAATTAACTAATTATGCCTCCGGCCACCAAGGTTGGTTTAGCTGCGATCGATCTTATCTGTTCATCTACTCGCTCCCAACGCGCTTAATTAATTAATTGATATTTGAAGGACAAATAAGAAAAGTTTTTGTTATATGAAGGGTATATAAGAAAAGTTTGTTACAGCAGAACTTAACTGCAGGGGTATATTAGAAAGGCTTGGAATATAAGAAGGGTATTTTCAATATTAGACTTCTAAGAAAAGTAAATAAAAAAATTAAAAAATTTTCAGAGGTATATAGGTAGTTGACTTTTTTTAAATATGTTATATGACTTAAAAGGCTTATGTTTACGGAATTGTAATTTTTGGATGAGCTTTTTTTCAACCAATAATTAGTAAGGCGGCAGCCTTGTCAAAAACCGGACTAGAGAGTTTTAAGATTAGATTTGCGAACATGTGCCTAATCTGCAGGGTGGTATTATTTTATCTGCAATGGATCCCCCGTAAAATTCTATTTTTAGGGGGGAGAATTAAAATGCATAAAAGCTGCAGTTAAACTTGCTAACCAAAAAGTTATAATCCAAATTGGTGCGCAACAGGACATGTCTGCGTTACTCATGCATAACTCAACACACGAAAGACACACCAACTTTGATTGAATCATAAATTCATAATAATATAATATCTGAATCTAATCTGCTCCATTGCAATCTTTCTGCGAGGCGAACTGCATGAGCCTGTCCAGGTCCTTGTAAGACGACCCTCCTTCCTGCATCGCCTTCCTCGCCTCCTCCGCGAACTTGGCAGCCCTCTGCCTCCGCTCCTCTGCCTCCTCCCCGGCGTTCATCAGACTCCGCACCGCCCGCTCCACCTCCTCCCTCGACACCAGCTGCACGCTGTTCGGATCCGTCAACGATACCCGGCGGGCTTTAATCCCCATGTCCACGCCAGTCCTGAGTACGTCGGTGATCACCTTCTTGGTCAAGAACTGGTCGGCGAAGCTCGGCCAGCAGATTGCGGGCAGTCCTGCGATCACGCCCTCCAGCACCGAGTTCCAGCCGCAGTGCGTAACGAACCCCCCGACCGACGGGTGCGACAGTATCACCGCCTGCGGAGCCCACCCTCTGATCACCATCCCCTTCTCCTTGTTTCTATCCTCGAAGCCCCCTTCGCCGGAGAGCCACTGCGCTACCTGCAGGTTGAGCGCAATTGATCAAATTAAACACCATTCTATAATCTTTTACAAAAAAAAATAATTATTATTTTATATTATATGAGATTTTATGTGTACCGTAACATTCCAATTCTTGCATGTTGTTGTTAGTCTCATTTAATTTTATTCTATTTCTATGAATTAATAATTTTATCGTGAAGAAATAGGTGACCTGGTAACTGAGTGACTCTTCAAATCACAAATTTCTCTTTAACAAATCAACGGATCAAATAATTTCGATCTCTTGCTCGCCCTGTAACGTGCGCCTTAATTTTCTCAACGAGTTCTTCGGAAAATTGCGTTTGATGACTATTGGTTCCCAATATTTATAATGTTTTTAAATTTGGTCCCAATCTTTTATTTTTTGCAACCTATTCCCAAACATCCTAATTTTATTGTAATTAAGTTCCGGTAAAAAAAGTGTTAAAATTAATGGAATCACGCCACAGGCCCGTGTTAACGCTAGCAAATTATACAATTTAAATAATATTTTGAATTAAATTAAATAATAAATTAAAAGAAATATTTTTGATTCAAATTTAAAATTAAAATTTTGATTTTAAATTCAAATTCTAATTCTAATTTTATATTTAATTTTAAGGCTAAATTACACAAAACCGCCATGTCAAAAGCCGCTTTTTCACTTTCCTCTCCTGTCATTTAAAAGCCTATATTTTGCCCCCTCGTAAAATCGAAAATGTGCACTTTACCCCCTACCGTTAGGGTTCCGTTAGAAAATTTTTTTTTTTTGCCGAAAATACCCCTCGCTCCCATCGCTTCACCCCACCCTTCCTCCTCAACTCCCCCACCGCGTCCTCTCCGAGCACCACTGTTCCGGCCGACGCGCACCGAGTCGCCCGCGTCGAGGCGCGCTCCGCGGTCGGCGGCGAGGTTGGCGAGGGCGGTGGCGGCCGCGATCCGGGCGTCGAGGGAGGAGGCGTCGCGGAGGAGGGAGAGGAGCGGGGGCACCCGGCGCCTCCTCCACGATGACCTTGCGGTTCCGCCGGGCCGTCGAGGGCGAGCGTGGCCGGGGAGGCGGCGACCTCGGCGTGCTTGGCGGGCGGGAGCCCATCTACGCGCGGCGGCCACGCACGACCACACCCGGGCCGGGATCGGGTCGGTGCTCGCGATGGGCGGGAGGCTCGGCCCCACGCCGACGTTGACGTCTTCGTCGTCGTCGTCGTAGTTATTGTCGCCGTCGAAGCTATTGTGGCCGCCGTCGTTGCGGCGGCGGCGGCGGTGTAGATGGAGAGGAGCCGGCGGAGGTCGGCGAGGAGGCGTCGAGGAAGGTGAGGGCACGGCGGAAGTCGGCGGAGCCGTGGCGGCGATGGCGGCGACGAGGCGGAGGAGGAGGAGCGGCGGCGGCGGCGGCGATGGGCGAGGAGAGGCCGGTCGAGGGACTTGGAGGCCTCGGCGGCGACGGCGGCGGGCGGGGCGGGGAGTAGCGGGAGTTGGAGTTGGAGAAGGAGAGGCGGCGGATGAGGGCGCGAAGGGAGTGGGCGATGAGGTTGGCGACGCGGCGAGTTCGGAGCACTCGGGCTGAAGGAGTCCACGTCGGAGGCGGCCTTGCGGAGGCGCTCGGCCGAGACGAGCGGGAGCGGGAGGGAGATGGTCGGGTTCGTCGTCGCCGTCACCGGACGGCGAGGGCAACGTTGCGGAGGACGAGGGTGAGGGAGAAGATGAAAATGGCGCAGGGTAAAATGGTCATTTTGTGACACCGTACCCCCATGCGCACATTTTCGATTTTACGAGGGACAAAATGTAGGCTTTTAAATGACGGGGGAAAGTGAAAAAACGACTTTTGACAATGGGGAGGCTTTGTGTAATTTAGCCTAATTTTAAATTCAAATTCATATTTTGAATTCTAATTCTAATTTATTTCAAACTTTTGATTTGGAACTTCAAATGCAAAATGTGAATTTGAATTCAAAGTTTAAATTCAAATTTACAATCGGAATCAATTTCAATTCAAATTTAAAATTTGGATTCAGATTTAAAATTTAAAATCAAAATTTTGAATATAGTTTTAAATTTAAATTTTGCTTTCAAAATTTTTAATTTAAATGCAAATTGAAATATCAAAATCAAAATCAAAATCAAAATTTTACGTTTGAATTCAAAATTTAAATTCAAATTAAAAATTTCAATTTCAATTCAAAATTTTAATAAGGCTTTAAATAAAATTATTGCTTTAAATTCAAATTCAAATTTTAAATTTCTCATTAATTTTTAATTTAAATTTTAATATTAATTTTGAATTTGAATTTTTATTTTTAAAGACTAAAGTAAAAAACGTGCAAATTTTAGGGGCTAAAATTGATATGTGAAAAATAGCTACGTAGACACGGGCGTTTCCGTTAATTTTAACATTTTTTTTTTACCCTTTTTTAAATTGAAAATTATTGAGAGATAGTAGTTAATCTGCAAGTACAATTTAGAAAGGCCATATAATAAATAATTTATGTCATTCTTCCGATTAGATCTAATAATTTATGCCCTTGGTACTATTGAATTTTCTATCGTTAGATCTATCCTCTGATCATTTCCACCCGTTAGATTATATTATTAAACCAACCACCCACTCAACCTTAGGGGACCACTATCATCCTAACCGCACATCCTTTCATCCAACGGCCGAAAACTTAATAGCACACAAGCTTTGTTACTATTGATAGTATAGTAGCGCATATATATATATATATATATATATATATATATATATAATTGAGCTAGAATATATAAAAAAAGTATATATTGAATGGAGAAATATAGGATTGAGATGATGATAGGCGGTGATGGTAGGTGGTGGTAGGTGGAATAATGTTTGATTCAAAGAATATTAGTAATTAAGGAGTGGATCTAAGGGTTAAAAACTTAAAAACACCAAGAGGTTGGTGCTTCCAAAAATATTCTAGCTCGACTCTCTCTCTCTCTCTATATATATATATATATAGCTAGAATACTACACTATCGGTAGCACATAGGGCTCTGTACTATCAAGTTATTTTTGATGATGCGGCTTCCAAATTGACGATCGGTTTCGTTAGACTTTATCTACATTATTGAAAGTATTTGGAAACTAAATTTCAAATTTTTTCGACATTATTTGACTAGAGATCAAAAAAATTCAAAATTGATAATTTTAATAGCCGATGTAGTGTGTTTGTGAGTTTAACGATGTAAAACAATTCAAATCCGATGAAAATTTTATAGAAAATTCTTTTGATCAGTATATCTGATCTTGAATTTTAATCATTTATTATAATTTTTTATGAAATTTTTATTTTCGGTCGTTTAATTTTAAACTATTTATTTAATAGATAAATAATATCAAAAAATTATGAAATTTAGTTTTTAAATATTTTTGATAGTGTAGATCAAATCTAAGGATTCAAATCTAAGGGTTTAGTATAGATCAAATCTAACGAAACCGATCCTCAATTTGAAAGCGGCATCTTAATAGTACGAAGCCTCGTGTGCTACGGATAGTATAGTAATTTCTCCACGTTACCTCGGGCGCCGCGAGCTCGGTTTTTTTGATGACGAGGACAAACGGCGCGCTAGCCGCCGCAAGGCCCTCGCCGATCTCGATGACCTGCTTCGGCGGCACGTAGCTGAGGCTCCCGAAGCCGACGTAGATCACGGAGCGGGACTTCTTGGCGGCGAGCCACTCGACGCACCGGCCCGCGTCGACGGCGGCGTCTCCGCCCCTCCCGACGCTGCCGACCGTATCCTTAGTACTCAAGCACAAGGGGCCGATGCAGTACACGGGTTTCCCGAGTATGGCCGCGTAGGCGGCGGCGCTGTCGCCCTCGAGGAGCTCGAAGGTGTTGAGGACGAGCCCGTCGGCGGTGGCCTCGGCCTCGAGGGTGCTCCGCTTGATCTCCTCCCACCCGGGGGCAAAGAACCACCCGGGGACCTCGTCGAGCGTGGCCGTGATCCCGTGCGGGACCCCGGGGATGTCGAAGGGCTCCGCCTCGGCGGCGCCGGGGCCGTTGAGGCCGTGGAGCTCGGCGGAGAGGTAGGAGAGCACGGCGAGGGCGGAGGAGACGTGGTTGAGGAGGCGCGGGATGCCGAGGTCGGCGGCGACGTCGGCGGCCCAGGCCTGGCAGATGTCGGCGACGAGGCACGAGGGCGGCGGGCCCTGCAGGGAGCGGAGGAGGGAGGTGAGGGGCCCGCGGAGCGCCGCGGCGGCGCGGAAGAGGTTGAGGACGAGGCCCAGGGAGGGGACGAGGTCGAGGCTCTCGCAGCCCTCGGGGAGGCCGAAGGAGGCGGCGGGGAAGGGGAGCTCGGCCAGGCGGAAGGGGCCGGAGTGGGAGGAGGAGGCGGCGAGGCGATCGGCCAGGGGGCGGAGGCGCGCGGCGTTGACGGGAGTGGTGATTACTGTTACGGCGGCGCCGCGGGCGGTGAGCAGCGCGGCGATGTCCATGGCCGGGATGAGGTGGCCCTGCGCCATGAAGGGGACGAGGACGAAGTGCGGGGGAGTACTGTTGGGGGCGGCGCCGTTCGTCGCCATTGCTGTTGGGGTGGGGGAAGCTTGGGTGCTCTTTTACTTTTCCGGGAAGAAGCTAGGCAGTAGTGTTCGTTGCGGGAATGAGAAGCTGGACCAGCTTTTTGTAACACGAGAGGAAATGCCACTTACAGAGTGAAATTAATCAATTATACTTCCGGACGTCCTTCTTGTTTCTTGTACACCCCACCCCGCCTATGATGATGGGTAAAATGTATATTTTACACCCCTAAATTAACAGTGAATTTTAAATTGATCTTTTTATCTTTTTCTTTTATAAGTCCCTGAAGTTTTCAATTTTTTACTTGGGTGTTTGCATCTAGTAAAATGTTTTAATAAAGATATCTCACTCGTGGATTTAATAAAATTTTTAATTTGGCATGTAAATTTTGACACGATTTGTAAAGTATTCTGTTGCAGACTTGCAGTTGGCTCTTACTGTCGTTTTGAAGCTCTGCTATAGATACAAACTCTGCATAAGAGATTGGGGAGTAGCTTTTGGCTAATTGGTCTTTTTGACTTTTTTTTTTTTTTTTCTTTTCTTTTTTTTTCTATTTTTGTTTTTTTTTTTTTCCTAGTCCAACATATTTTTTAAAAAATTTATTTTCTTAATAAATAAAGCGGATGGAACACAATCCTGCTCTCAAAACAATTATAGGCACAGACTAATTAAACTTAGATGGTTATTCTTTCTTCTACCCTTTTTATCTTCTTCGCACGTGAAGATGTCTCTCTTTGTCTCGTATTCTGGTATATTCATGTTTTGATCAAGCATATACGCACAAAGCATTATTTGTTTCTGCAGGCCGAATTACGTTGCACCTTGCCTTGCCATTGTCGGGTTTGGTATTGAATGGGGTGTGTGGAGCTCCAGTAAAAATATTTTTTGGTCGTTTTTTCCATACAATTTTAACTATAATGTGCCTCAGTGCAGTGGAACTCAAACATTTTACAGTGCCATTTTTCTTTCAACATCATACATTAAAATATAAAATTAAGAAAAAACTTCAAAAATCCCTCATGTGGTTTCACACTTTTTCAAAAATCTCTCCTGTGGTTTAAAGTGTATCGAGTTAGTACACTTGTGGTTTACTTTATCACTTTAGTACGTGGTTCGAAAATGTATCAGTTAGTATCACTGTGGTTTTAAATTTTATCACTTTAGTCATGTGGTTTCACGCTTTATCACTTTAGTACCTTGTAATTTAAAAAATCACAGTACTTAACGATACTGAAAATTAAAACACGAATACTTAAAGTGATAAAATGCAAAACATGATACTAACTTGATATACTTCAAACCACAGGATACTAAAGTGATAAAGTAAGAAACCACATGATACTAACTAGAAAAAATTTTGAAAAAATGTGAAACCACAGGAGGGTTTTTTGAAGTTTTCCCTAAAATTAATGTACTCTGTCGCAAGTC
Organism: Aechmea fasciata; assembly: GCA_025177825.1. NCBI lineage: Eukaryota > Viridiplantae > Streptophyta > Magnoliopsida > Poales > Bromeliaceae > Aechmea > Aechmea fasciata. The sequence goes on along the minus strand of CM045928.1, from coordinate 6,341,376 downwards.
ATCAGAATTCAGAAGAGTAGTTCATGCGGGCCCAACTAATTATGAGTATCGCGTCCACACATTCACTTGCATATATGCCCTTCATGTTATAACTTATAACTAGTCAAGACCCACACATTACACCCAAAGGTTCCGTAAAAATAAATAAATAAAGAAATAAAATAAAATAAGTAAGGAATTATATATATAAAAAAAATAACTAAAGAATAAGTAAAAATTGTTACAATAAAAATATAAAAATAAATTATAAGAATAATTAAAAAAAATAAGAGCAAGAACTATACGAATAATAAAATATATTTATAACAGCAATAAATGTTGAGAACCAAAATAACATAATTCATATTTCAAGTCAGAAACTGCAGCTAATTAAAGTTTGAGAATAAAAGTATCACATGGCTCATAGTTTAAATCATAATGTATTAAAATCCGAGAATTAAAGTGTTACTCGTCTTATAGTTTTCAAGACGAAAATTGTCAATCCAAGCTTTCAAAATTTTATTTTTATTATTCAATTTTTCTATATATTAGATTTGAGTTAGTCTGATACTTTAACTTTGAAAATTTGAATACATCACTTAGCTTTATAAATTTAATTAGCATATTTTATGTGATTCTCGTAACTAAATTTTGTGGCCGCGTCCGCCGCACCAGCGCTGCCACATATATCCCATTGGGGATTCATATATTTAATAATGAGATAAATCTAGTCTTCAAATATTGACGGTCTCCGACAAATAATTTGATAGTTGATATCAAAAATTTTAATTTTTAAATTTAATTATTTTATAGTTTTAAACTAATTTATTTTTTTACAATAAATGAAGCGGGTGGGCAGGTTGCATATTATATTTCTCTCAAAAGAATAATTTAACTCCAAACCAACTTATATAAATATATAATTTTTAAATAAAAAATAAAAATTATTGGATGATTGAGGCTGAGGCATAAAAAAACAAAAAACAAAAAAGTGAGGGAGAACACTCAGACAGGTAGAGGGCAAGCTCCATCTGCATTTCTACCGCCCGCAGATGGGAGTTAATTTGCAAAAATAAATCACCGACCGTCCCTAGAGCAAGTGGCAAAGAATTTGTTGATTAGTACCCGATGTCTTAAATTCGAATCTTAGTTGATTCATATTTTACGCTAAGTTTATTTTCAAATGAAATAAAACGAAGCGATTAAGCGTCTTATCTATCTCTCAAACAAAAAAAAATTGAGTTGTTTTGGCTCTTCATTTATCTCTGTTAAACTCTAAAAATGATTATGAGTATTTCTCTAAATAATTTTTTATTAGAACTGTTGTAATAAATAATTAACCTTTATTTATTCCGTACGGTAGATTAGATTATATGTACTTTCGGAAAATGCAGCAAATTTATAAAAAGAAATATTGATGAGCTTTGCTCATCTTCTTACATTTTTATAAAAATATTAAAATCAAAACCTAGTTTATTATATATGTTATTCATACGTAGGGATGAAATATGGGCCGTGCTGGGCCGAAGGCCGGCCCGGCGCAGCCCAGCCCCAAAGTTGGGCCGTGCAGTGCCGGGGGACCAAAGCCTTGGATTCCGGCCCAGCACGCCCCCGGCCCGGACTGTACGGGCGGTGCCGGGCCGGGCCAGGCTTCAAGCCCGTACTTTTTTATTTTATTAATTTTATTTAATTTTTTTTAAAAATAAAAATAAAAATATTATTTTTTAAAAAAATTAATATATAAATAAAAAAAATCAAAAAATCAAAATATATTTATAAAAATATTAAAATTTTAAAATATTTTAAAATTTTAATTTTTTGGATCAAAATACCCTTCCCAACAGTCAAATGCCTCCAATAGGCTATCTACCAAGGTCTTTCAAAGCAGGCCCTTCGGACAAAGGTATTCTACACTATCCCACTTACACCACATCATCAATAACAAGCCAATCACATTCCTTCTTTTCAAACAAAAGATCGTGCCAGGCCTGGGACGGCTCAGACCCATGTCGTGCAAGGCCGTAGCGGGCCACCGGGCTGCGGGAGAAAGGCCCAGGACGACCAGGCACGAGTGCTACGGTGCTCAGGCCGTGCCTGGCCCGGCCCGTTTGACAACCCTGGTGGGGGGGTATAGTCTATACCCCCCAGGGCCCCACCCATTATATATGTTATCTAACACAAATACATTAATTAAGAATTTGAATTCGATACTCTCCTCCAGACAACCTCTCCCACACATGTACTCCACCTCTTCTCTCTATAGTTACTATTTACATTCTAACTCCTCTCTCTCTCTCTCTCTCTCTCTCTCTAATTATTACCTGTACTTCACCTCATCTCTCCCTCTCTTTAGTTATTATCTTCTCTACACACATGTACATTTCTCATGAGATCTCTTTCGTTTCTTCTTTTTCTTTCTTATATCTCTACAAGCAATATCCCTCTCGTATCATGCTACGTATCATCTGTGGGTACGTTTTCAATATTTCTATAGAGATATGTAGCATGATACGAGTTGCGACAGAGTACATTAGTTGAGCCCGCATGAACATATCTCTCTCTCTCCCTCTCTCTTATCATGCTACATATCTCTCTAGAAATTTATTGAAATTACATATCTCGTATTCTTCAACATTCAAATTCATTGAAGATAAATCAATTAAAATTTGAATATTTATTGAAGTAGGGATTCTTAAATATACTAGTATTGGATACGTTTTTGTAGAGTTTTATAAATAAAACTTGATGGGATGCTTTTGGAGTGTGCATGGCGAGAAATCCTTGGGTTAATGTGATGTCATACGAGGAGAGAGAAACCTATATATCTTGAGTGCACGTAAAGAGTTGTCTTTCTTTGTGAGTTTATAGAAGATGAGAGAGTGATAGAAAAGGTTTAGAAAGAGGACTTGAGTTGTAGCTACTCTATACAGAAGAAAAATCATTTATAATTTTTTCTTATTTAATAAAATCTTATTTTATCAGCATATTTTCTATTTGATTATTTTTTTTTTCTTTTATGATTGTATTAGTTTCTACTGAGAATATGGGTTTATGGTAAAAACCCATCTCTCCCTCTCTTAGTTATTATCTTCTCTACACACATGTACATTTCTCATGAGATCTCTTCGTTTCTTCTTTTCTTTCTTATATCTCTCATACAATATCCTCTCGTATCATGCTACGTATCATCTGTGGGTACGTTTTCAATATTTCTATAGAGATATGTAGCATGATACGAGTTGCGACAGAGTACATTAGTTGAGCCCGCATGAACATATCTCTCTCCTCTCAATTGGTATCGAGCTACATATCTCTCTAGAGAATTTATTGAAATTACATATCTCGTATTCTTCAACATTCAAATTCATTGAAGAAATTGTGGCATATTAAAGTACGGGTGATTCTCGTACAATAAAAATTAGATGAGACGTTGGAGTGTGCATGGTCACGAATGCAACATGAACGAAGGAGTAGAAGTAAGTACACTTCTTTATTTATTATTAGCAGATGAGATTCTTTACAACGTAGCCAACGAGGCGACATCCGCAAAGTTATGGAAGAAATTATAAGATCCACACATGATCAAATTCTTGAAGAATAGGTTATATTTGAAGCAACAACTGTTTACGCTGCGGATGCAAAAAGCGGCGAGCTTACATGGTCATCTGAACGAGTTCAACAAGATGACTGCCTAGTTGACTAGTATCAGAGTCAATCTGGATGGCAAAGATAAGACGTTGATTTTACTATTTTCGCTACCGGCGACATATGAGCATTTGATGACCATATTTCTTTATGATAAGAAGATCATAAGCATGGAGACGGTTACGACGACGCTTCTCTCAAACGAGATGCAAAAAATGACTCAGAAGTCCAACATACAGGGTCGGGATACTGTTTTAGTAGTGAGAGCGAAAAAAAAGACAACAATATCGGCGACCAGAGATCGACAGAAGAAGCCGCTATTTGAGGTGTAGTTCTTTTACCTAACCAAATGCTATTTTTTTAATTCTAAAAAATAACCTAACTTTTATTCAAATGTAAAACTGATTTAATTCCCGTTTATACCTATCACTGAAATAGTGACTTTTTGCTTATCCCAAACTAAACGATACCTAATAAAGAATTGTAATTTGGGAGATAGAATTTTAGCAAATTGAAAAGAGAACTTTTTTTTTTTTTACCATTAATTAATTATTAAAGGAGACAGCCGTATGAACAGCTGACCAGAAAATTTTAAGAACAGAAAAATTTACTGCCACAATACCAAACTACTTCAACCGAATCATAACTCAACAGAAGAAAAGAAAGACACTAACCTTGAAGATAAATAACAAATAATTTTTGAAGATAAGCAATTCTTTAAGATAAATAAATTTTAGAAGTACTTTTTTAATCTAATCTAACCTGTCCCGTTGCAATATGCCGCATTGCAATCTTTCTGCGAGGGAAACTGCAAGAGCCGGTCCAAGTCTTTGTAAGACGACCCTCCTTCCTGCACCGCCTTCCTCGCCTCATCTGCGAGCTTCGCCGCCCTCTGCCTCCTCTCCTCTGCTTCCTCCCCGCCGTCCATCAGACTCCGCACCGCCCGCTCCACCTCCTGCCTTGTCACCAACTGCACGCTGTTCGGGTCCACGTAGGAGAGCGGGCCTTTAATGCCCACGTCCACGCCGATCCCGAGTATGTCGACGACCAGTTTCTTGTTCATGAACTGGTCGGCGAAGTGCGGCCAGCAGATTGCGGGCAATCCTGCGGTCACGCCCTCCAGCACCGAGTTCCAGCCGCAGTGCGTCACGAACCCCCCGACCGACGGGTGCGACAGTATCACCGCCTGCGGAGCCCACCCTCTGATCACCATCCCCTTCTCCTTGTTTCCATCCTCGAAGCCCCCTTCGCCGGAGAGCCACTGCGCTACCTGCAGGTTGAGCGCAATTGATCAAACTACCACTCCATAAATTTTATAAGAAATTAATAATAATTACTTTACATGATAGGAAAGCAGAGCATGAGACCTTAACATTCAAATTCTTTTGGGTCACCGGTTCCAATATTGTTTTATATGATACGATAGTAAATATGAGTAGGTCTGCTCTGCTTGTAGGAGTGTAGAGTCAATCCTTGGCGTGGAACTGGAATTTTCAGTGTTATATTATCATTTTTTTCAAATTTTAATTCTTTCGATGATCACTAAATAAGTAATATATAATATAAGTACAATTTATTTTTTAAACACCTCAAATATTTTGTATCAAATCAAACGAAATGTAATGTTGCGGCCGAGTCGCAGCCGGCGAGGATGGGATCGCTCCGAGGCTTGGTCGGCGATGAGGATGGGTGGATCAGATTGGGGGGATTGGGATATTTGAGTGAGGGAAGGGAAGAAGACGAGGAGAAGGAGAGATCAGATTGGGAGCTAGAAAAGAGAGGTTTGACTGTAGAGGAGAAGAAGAGGAGACGGAGGAGATGAGAGATTGGGGAAGGAGTGAGTAGTTTAATTCATTACTCGTTGATATTTTCACTGGTTACAACTACTATTTATACCATCCTTTACATGTGCTGAGATGTAGAATAATCGAGGAGTTACTAGACTAAGTTGTAAGAATAATAAAAATGGTAAATGGCCAATCTGAGTTACCCAGGTTTGTTACTACTCCCTCCTTCCTATTCCCAGGTTTGTTACACGAAACCAAGTTGATTTAAAAGCCTGATTACTAAAAATGACTTAATAAAAGTTTGAACTTCACCAGAGTTACGCACTCAGTTTTCACGCCCAAAGAAAACGGTGATAACGATTTGGAGGACCTATATATTTGAATTCCACAAACTATAGACTGTAACGATCCAGCCAGCCAATATTAAGTTAGGTGCTAGCGTTAGCATCGGTCCGTGTGTAGCGTAGAGGCTAAATGCTGATGGCCCGTCATCTAGACCCTGGCTCAGCCGAGAAGCGTGACAAATGTCAGAATTTGGTGGGCAAACTCACGTCTAAATATAGCGATTCCATTATTAGCGATAATAACTCGTTGGCGTGCGTGTTCGAAAATCTTAGCCGGGTTATTGTCACCAATGTCTAAAAATCGTATAAACCGATAGCAATCATTTTATCTAGATGTGGGGTATTGGGGTGTCACATAAACACGCTACATTTATTTAATAAAGAAAAGAAGAAACAGCAGTTCTGTGTTACCTCCGGCGACGCGACCTCGCTCTTCTTGACCACGAAGACGAACGGCGCGCCGGCCGCCGCGAGGCCCTCGCCGATCTCGATGACCTGCTTCGGCGGCACGAAGGTGAGGCTCCCGAAGCTGACGTAGATCACCGAGCGGGGCTTCTTCGCCGCGAGCCACTCGACGCACCGCCCTGTGTCGACGGCGGCGTCTCCGCCCCTCCCGGCGTTGCCGACCGAGTCCTTAGTGCTCAAACACAAGGGCCCGATGCAGTGCACGGGTTTTCCGAGCATGGCGCCGTAGGCAGCAGCGGAGTCGCCCTCGAGGAACTCGAAGGTGTTCAAGACGACCCCGTCGGCGGTGGCCTCGCCCTCGAGGACGCTCCGCAGGTACTCCTCAAACTCGGGGACGTTGAACCACCCGGGGACCTCGGCGCGCGTGGCCGTGATCCTGTGCGGGACCCCGGGGATCTCGAAGGGCTCCGCGGCGGCGGCGGCGGGGCCGATGAGGCCGTGGCGCTCCGCGGAGAGGAAGGAGAGGACGGTGAGGCAGGAGGGGCCGTGGAAGACGAGGCGCGGGAGGCCGAGGTCGGCGGCGACGTCGGCGGCCCAGGGGCTGAACATGTCGGCGACGAGGCAGGAGGGGGGCGGGGCCTCCAGGGAGCGGAGGAGGGAGGTGAGGGGCCCGCGGAGCGCGGCGGCGGCGCGGAAGAAGCTGAGGAAGAGGGGCGGGGAGGGGATGAGGTCGAGGTTCTCGCAGCCCTCGGGGAGGCCGAAGGGGGCGGCGGGGAAGGGGAGCTCGGCGAGGCGAAATGGCGCGGAGGGGGAGGAGGAGGCGACGAGGCGATCGGCGAGGGGGCGGAGGCGCGTGGCGTTGACGGGGGTGGCGATTAGGGTTACTGCGGCGCCGCGGGCGGTGAGCAGCGCGGCGATGTCCATGGCCGGGATGAGGTGGCCCTGCGCAAGTAACGGTACGAGGACGAAGTGCGGGGGAGTCGAGGGGACGGAGCCGTTCGTCGCCATTGCTGTTGGGGTGGGGAAGCTTGGGTGGGGAAGAAGAGTGTCCGTCAAAGGGAGAGAAGTGGGGTAGAGGGATTATAAATCCTAAATATGCTCTACTCTTTTCTTTTTTTTTTCTTTTTTTTAAGCGAAAAAAATAAGGCCTTTTTTTAATAAAAACTTCGCTAGTTTTGGACCCTTTTACATTAAAAAATTCAATAGTTTTGAGCTTTTCAAAACTCAATCGGTTTTTTCGATTTGCAGATTCGATTCGAATTTCTAGTAAACTGATCAAAATATTCTTTTTATTTTTTCTCTCATCTTTTTTTTTCTTTCCGAAGAAGATGGCGGAGACAAAGGCGGAGGCGGAAATGACATGTTTTTTTTTAAAAGTAGTCTAGTTCTATATGAGTCCGGCTGCTATGCTATTAATAGCACGAAGCACTCGGTGCTACCAAGTTTCCACCGTTAGATCAATTCCTTTGATGATTTTCACCCGTAAGATCATACTATTCAACCAACCACCCACTTAACCCTAGGGGGCCCATATCATCCTAACCGTACATCTCTCAATCCAATGGCCAAAACTTGTAGACCAACGATCTATTAATAAGATAATAGTGTAGTTATATATATATATATATATATATATATATATATATATATATATATATATATATATATATATATATATATATATATATATATATATATATATAAAAGCTGTTTTCTTCCTTTCAACAAAACGACCATAATGAAAAAAAAAAAAATTCTACAAATCAAACACTAAATAGCATAATTTAGTTTCCTTTGAAAAAATTTTTCACCATATTTTTATTTTCAATTTTATATAAAACCTACAAACAGTCTCTTATCGAGAAATATTGAATCTCCACACTTTCAGTAAACTTACTTTGTTTGAAAATATTGAATCTCCCGAGCTCTAGTAGACTTATCTAGTTTGTACGTCTCTACTTGTGTAGTCAAATGCCATTGTGAGTCCCACGAGCACCGCGCTGCAGTGTTTCTGATTTCTCCAAATGGCCACAAGCAGAACCGCACATGAGCTGGACTTATTTTACTCGATCCTCGCTCGAACCTTAGGGTTCACATGGTTTTTTTTTTTTAGAGAGATAGGTAGCACGTTATTAATTTCATTTATTTCATTTAAAAATAAATTTAGCTAGAAATATAAATCTCGAATATCAAAGAATATGTACTACTAAGTTCTTTACCATTTATTCTAGGTACGGTAGTGTGGGGGTTCGGATGGTGGGTTCGGATAAATTAGGATGGATACAGGAGGATGCTTCTACGTTTGACATGTGTCGATTTTTGTCGACTATAATTAAACAACAAGCGTTGAATAGGTGGAACGTGGATAACCGTGGACTGGTGCGTTGAGAGGGAACGGGGTGCGAAGTGGCGGGGACCTGCCGAGATTCGCTGCGCTTTGGCATGCGCGCAATTAATTTTGCGGGAGCAAGTAGTTGTCTGCAAGTACACACCGGGTGTTAGACAATCGTCCAAACCCGAATAAGACAGGCGAATAGCGTGGCACCGCCACAAGCTCTGATTAGTGATGTCAATAATAATGAGTATGAATATTTAAAATATTATTCAAATTCGAATTAATATCATTTAAATTCTGATGTGAATAAAGCAGATTTATTCGAGCTAAATGAATATGAATTTGATTATGGTATAAAAATAAAAACTCGACGAATATAGATATAGGTATGAATTTTATATTTGTCCAATCCGATCCGAATCCGAATCCGAGCCACCGAAAAATTATATAATATATTGATATATAGAATTTGTATTAGGTACTTAAAAGAATGTAGGGTTATTTTTAACTATTTGAATTTATATTTTTCTTATCTAAATATTGATATTGTATAGCATGAATGTTTTAATGCTGCATTTGATTGTGTTTTGAAAATTTTATTTTAAAATTTTTTATTTTACTATAATATATTTTAAAATATGAAAAAGAGATATAATTATTTCGGGTTCGAATTTTTGAATTCGGGTTCGGATTTGGGTTTTGGGTTTTTGGTGGGGTTCGAATATGAGTATGGATTTTAGAAAAAAGTTAGTAAATTATTTTTTTAAGGTTGCAATCAAGCCCCAAAATTTTTTAAAGTTTTATTTTAAAATTAAAAGCAAACTGGCCAAATTTGATTTTTTTAAAAAAATTTAATCTTCTTTTACTTTTGTCTTTAAAAAATATATATATTAGAAGCGAGCTGCTTATATGTGAACGGTTTTCCAGTATTAGTTTTTTTAACATTTTCTCTTTTCTGATTTTATTTCTAACTTTTATCCTTTTTATTAACTTATATTTTTTAATTGAAAAATATTACTCGCTTGGAAGGGCTCCCTCATCCTAGGGTTTTAAATGTTCTTTAGGTTTTTAATATTATTTTTTTTTTTTTTTTACAACGCAATATCACCCTTGGACGACGGAGTATAAGATCTACATTTTTTTGGATACACAAATAGCATTGGTCATACTTGATTTAATTTTGTAAATAATATAATCTTAAGTATATAATAGTGAGTGGGTTAAAATATATTTTTATATTTCTATCAAAAAAAGGAAAATATATTCATATGTATTTGCATATTTTTTACAAGTCCGTGGAATTACTTAGCATGAGCTTTTGGCTGTAAATTTGCTGTGAGGTAGGATGGTTCAAATTCATCCCCATGCATTGTGAGATGCGCGACACGATGATCCTGTATGCAGAAATTTCTTAAGCATAAATTTGTAGAGAATTTTTTTTTTTTGAGAGATGGGTAGCATGCTACCCGCTTCGTTTTATTTCGTTAAGAAATAAACTTAGCTAGAAATATGAATCAACTAGGATTCGAACTCGGGTTTCTGGTACCAACCACCAAGCCCTTTGCCACTTGCTCTAGGGACAGTCGGTATTTGTAGAGAATTTTAAACCCGTTTATTAGGGTATATAGTGTATAATATACATTACTAATTTTGAATAGAAAAATAAATTTGTTTGCATGCCAAATTCTCCACTATTATTGTTATTATTATTTTTTGACGAAAAGGTTGTGCCCGTACAAATTTATCTATTTTTCTTTTAGAAATGAACTTGGTTAAAAATGTAAAGTATCTAGTTTTGTTTAGATCTCATGTACTAATCGTTAAATTTTTAGCCATTTGTATTAGATACGATCGATTCCATTAGAACTAATGGAAGCTAAAAGTTGGAGTAAAAATAAGGCAAATAGTCTTCTTTTTTTTTTTTAGAAAAAGGTAACACGCTACCCGCTTCATTCATTAGAAGGGTGAACTAAGCAGATATAATGGAGGCAGTCAGGACCTCCGGAGGAAGAGAGAGTGACAAAAGGCAAGAAAAACGAAAACAATAAAAAGGAAAAAAAAGACAAAAAACAACAAACAACAACGAACCCGATCCAAGCACCGGAGAGAATTGGGGGCAGTCTCACGAAAGATAATACAATTCCTTTCCATCCAAACTACCCACCAAATGGTTGAAAGGATAGATAGGGAAACAAATCTCTCTTTGGCGTAACTGAGACCGGTGAGTTTGGACCAGAGGGCCCTAACATCATCCAAAGGTTTAGTCAGGGCCTCCAAACCATCAACGCTGAGCAGAATGAAGCGAACAAAGACTCAGGAGTTCATCAGGTGGTCACAGCTCTCCAAATTAGCGGCACAGAAAGAGCATGGTTGATTCGGCAGCCACCCTTGTTTGTGAAGCCTATCTGCAGTGGGGATCGTCTTCCGAAGTAGTAGCCATAGGAATACTTTGATCTTGACAGGAATATTTAGTTTTCAGATATGTCGACTTAGAGGATCTGTCATACCTGAGTCAGAGAGAAAGTGGTAAAGGGATCTGACCGAAAACTTTTGGTTGGAGGTCCAGCGCCAGTTGACCAGGTCCAGAAGCTAAGATGGGCGAATGGGCTAAAGCAAGTCCTTAAGCAGATCCTTTTGTCTACGATAGATCTCAGAGAGAGGCTTTACTGGACCGCGATAGATGTATTGCCACCGCCAACCATTAGGGCCCCAGCATTGTGCGATAGTTGTTTCCTTATTCCAAGTATGGGCAAAGATTTCAGAGAGGAGAGTACGAAGGGGGGTTTCACCTAGCCATATTGTTGACCAAATCCGAATATCTTTACCGTTTTCGAGTTGGTAGGATGCACCGCATTTGAAGATGTCCCGACATCGCAGTACACTTTTCCACCACTGTGAGTAGGGTACGAAGGCTCTGCCTTCGTGAAGAGGTTTGCGTCTAATATAATAAAGCGATCTGACTAACCTGTTCTAAGGCAGGCTAGGTTCGTTATAAAAGCGCCACCACCATTTAGTTAAAAGCGCCGTATTCATAGTCGCCAGATCCTTGATTCCTAATCCTCCTGCTTTTTTGCTTCTGCAAACTGCTCGCCAATTAACGAGGCATGCCCCTCCAAATATGTTTGTGCTTCTATGCCAAAAAAAAAAGCTCTCCTCAAGGCTTCAATACGTCTCAGAGCCCATTGCGGGGCTTTAAAGATGGAGAAGAAGTGAAGTGACAGATTTGAAAGGACAGAGTTCACGAGGATAAGTCTTTCCCCTTGGGAGAGGAGCTTGGCCTTCTATCCTTCGATTCTTTATTTATGCGGTTGATAACGGATCGACCAGTCTTCCTTTCACAGAGCTTTGTTGCTTAGAGGTAGCCCCAAGTAGCGGATAGGAAGACTTCCTACTTGGCAGCCCAGTATGTTAGCCAGCCTGGTAGCTCTAGAAGTGTTTGAGCCCAGGTAGAACAGTTCAGACTTATCTTTATTGATTTGGAGTCCAGAGGCCCATTCGTATATTTTTCATAAGAAATGCATGTTTCTCATAAAAAATTTTCTAGGCTCGCAGAAAAAGATCGTATCATCGGCATATTGGATCAAAGTAGTTTGACAATCTGGAGCAGGACCGATTCCCCGAAACAGGTTATGCTTATTGGCCATGTTAGTAAGTCTAGCAAGGGTATCGGCGATGATTAGAAAGAGATAGGGAGAGAGTGGGTCGCCTTGCCGGAGACCCCTGTGTGTTTTCAACTAGTTTGTTGGTGTGTCGTTCACGAGGATGGCTACTTTGGTGTTACAGACGCACTGCTCAATCCAAGACCACCATTTCTCACTAAAATCAAGCCAAAGTATGATTCTCTTCAAGAAGGACCACCTAACGTTGTCATAAGCCTTAGCAAAGTGCGCCTTGACACTGACACATTCCACCAATAATAAAATAGCTACCTGAGCTTGACCTGAGATGTGAGCTTTTAATAAGCTTATTTAAGAATACCAACTACAATTAAAGATAATTTAAATAAAATAAAATCAGAATAAGTCAAAGTGGCATTATAAGGTATCTTAAAAAATTAGAAAAAATATAAAATGCTATAGCCATGTTTGGTGTGGTTGTCATTTTTAAATTTCTATAAATACTAATTCTCTATAATTTAATATGTTGCAAAAAAAAAAAAATGTTATTCTAATTGATTAACTAAATGCATCTGATTGAGCAATAAATAATTCCTTATTTACAATAATTTTAGAAACAAAATAAAAAAAACAAAATCAAGCTTTTACTTTCTGTTGTCAAATAAATATTTTTAATGAAAATCTACAAGACCGTTGCTAGAGTAAATGGCAGAGGATTTGGTGGTCGGTATCCGAGACCCTAGTTCGAATCATAATTGATTCATATTCTAGCTTAAGTTTATTTCTAAAATAAAATAAACGAAATGATAGCATGCTACCTATCTCTCTCTCTCCAAAAAAAATAAAAAAATAAAAAAATAAAAAAAACTGCAAGCAACAGACGGCTTACTCCTGCGCTTTTTTTATATATAAAATTTTTTTTTAAAAAAAATGATAGCAAAGGGATCCTAATTCTTTTCTTGGAACGAGCAAAAAGTTAATACCCAACCCAAAAACAAGAAGAAGAAGAAGAAGGCGACAAAACAAGCAGCAAAAATACTCTGTCAACAGCTGTGAAAAGTATTCTATTGTATCATTGTATGCACACTCCATATCACGCCAAATCCACGTCGCTAAGCTGTGCAACTTAGAATACTAGTAATCAATACAATCTCGACAAGTTGAATTAAAGATACATGCCAACCAGTAATTAAACTGAGATGCGCTCCACGATGCGATGTTAATGGTTATGCATTGCCTGCTGTACAAATCTAACTTGCTTAACTCTAACAGAGAGATTACATGAACGGCTGTAAAAACACCACGACAAAATTACGGGAGCTCTAGTAACCCCAAGTAGTGGGTCTGGCTCCAGGACTAAGGACTCAAACCATGAGAGAGAGAGAAAGAGAGAAAGGGCGAGATCTACTCTTCTTCTCATTGCAGGAGAAACAATAAAGGAAGCGAAAAAAGAAAATGCTAATGTCTTTGTAAAGCGTCTGCCGAAGATAGTAATCTCGATATGAAAGGAGAGAGGGCTGAAAGGAGCGCCTTCGGACACTCCTCGTGCGGTAAATGCCCGCAGCCGGAAATTGCAACAACCCTCTGCCGAACAGCAAGCGATATGAAAAGCATTAATATAACCGATAGAGGAGACTTGATCATTCATTGATTCTACGTGAAAATTAGTTGGGAAAGCGCGAAAAAAAATCCTTACAGAGTTCACGAGCTGGGAAGCCATGGCTTGGGCCGACTTGAGAGGCACGAGCACATCCTCAGCACCGGCTATAACCAGAACAGGAAGGTCCTCGATGGATTTTAGTAACAATGCTGCATTTTGCGCTGAGAGAACTGTTGCGAAGGACAGCCGTCCGATCTCGTGAAGCGCTTCATCCCAACCCTCTGCAAACAATGGTGCCTGAGTTCAAAATGAATCATTTTAATCAGCAAAAAAATACTGCTTAAGTGATCTTCTCTTCTGCAGTTATTTTCAATTCCTAGAAGAGAAGTGTAATTACTTCCCTATAGGCGTTTCCAACTTATCAAGGAAGTAATATATCCTTAAAGAAATAAGGTACTTTGTGGCACAGAGGTAAAGATTATGATGTTTAAGACCTTTACCTTGTAGAGGCTCAGAACCTCTGATGTGAACTTAGTGGGATCATACCATGCACGACGGTTAATAACTTGAGTAATCTCAGTACGGAGCAGAGGGCGAACCATGTGCTTCTTCCCTAGCGGAGTATGCAGAAGTATCCGGGCAAAGGCAGGGATGACTTCTCTGGATAAGCTGACGCTTACTAGAACCACTCCCTTTACTTCCACCTGATAGAAGGATAATGTAGCAAAAAAGCCAAGCCATCAGAGGGAAACAACATATACTAATGTATAATTTTGTAAGAAATGAGTATGGGAATTGTTATGATATTTTAAACAGAAAAAAGCACATGTTATCCAACAGCATTACTGCAAGTTAATAAAAGTACTAATAGCATTTATAAGCTACAATTTTACGCTTATCTAACAAAAAGAAAATTTAACTGCAGTTGTGATGTCGGTCACTTACTTTGGAATCTACAAAGGTCCGAATTTTCTCTGCTGCCTTCAGTGCAAGAAGGCCTCCATCATCATGACCAACAAAAACCACAGAAGAAAAGCCCATTTCTGAACAGAAAGAGATAAGAAGATCAACCTGCACGTGTTTACAAAAGAAGAGCCATGGTCTTCAAAAGTTGCACACTTCGATCTAATAGCTTGAAACAAGGTACGATGTATGAAATAAGCGAACAACTTGACTGAAATAATTAATTAACATCAAACAGAACGGGATATCATCTCATGGCTTATTTGAAGTTGTCTTTTCTAGAAACTACAGTATATCTCTTCCTTTTCCATTTCTTACTTCATCAAATAAATTCAGGAATCACGTTTCCTCCTCATAGCTGAAGGAAAAGCTCGCCTGTTTCCTTTTTCATTCAACCAATGGAACAACCAGTTACTTGTAGACATCTGTTTTCCAATATATACTCAGAGACTAACCATAGCCTAGTGACCCCATGCTTGCAATAGAAATCAGCATCTAGCTACCTAGATTAATTTGAAAATGTCAATTGATTTACTGAAATCTCAAATGCCAACTGCAAACTTTCCTTTTTGTTAGCATTAAAATCACCCTTCTTCTACATATACGATGCTGCTCCTTGGGCATGACATTATTGCTCTATTGGTTAAGAAGGCCTCTAACAAATCATTATATTACCATAGTTAAGATACCCGCTTTTCCATATCGGCAGTGTTGAATTAGATACTACCTTGTATTTTATTTGTTGATATCATATTTTTATATTTGCACAAGTACAGGAGATATCTCCATACAGATTACTCTAAGTCCTTGATCCATATGATTCCCATCTGCCAAATTTATACATGCCTATCTGGAAGTTTTTCCTTGGAGCTGGGCTAATTGGTTGGCATGTGACAGGGCTATAGGTGGCATAAACCTAAGCCATTTGTAGGACAAATATCAACCAACCAACCAATCACTTCAATATGAGGATGACTAAACCTTAGTGAACCAAAGAAATAATAATTTCACTTCCTCTGTTAACTGAACCCAAACTTCGTGGCCTTTCTGAATGCTTTATCTTTAGTCCTAGATTGGCCTCTTAGAATGCTTTAGATTCTCTCTCCATCTATAATAGGTAAGTCATTCTCCACTTCCGCCAAGCTTCATTGGAGTTCCACCATAGAAGCACTACAAGATGAGGATGACTAAACCTTAGTGAACCAAAGAAATAATAATTTCACTTCCTCTGTTAACCGAACCCAAACTTCGTGGCCTTTCTGAATGCTTTTTCTTTAGTCCTAGATCGGCCTCTTAGAATTCTTTAGTTTCTCTCTCCATCTATAATAGGTAAGTCATTCTCCACTTCCGCCGAGCTTCATTGGAGTTCCACCATAGAAGCACTACAGATACAAATGTTGATAATACATATGTTTTCATAATTTACTAATATACTTTAATGAGATAAATTAGTGAAGTTTAAATTATGAAGCTTCTTCCATGGTAGCTCCTCTAATGAGGATTCCAATAGAACTCAGGAAAGTGGAGGAATCATCTATTTACATGTGAAAGAGAAGCTAAAACTTCATAAAAATCTAATTTAGAAATAACATTTAAGCATTCATTAATGATTTTGAAGTTTTGGTTTTTGACAAACTACGGAAATAACTTGAAATTTTCATCTCTCTAAAACTTGGCTCTCCAAGATTTCGTCTCTTGTCTCAATTTGAAGTTGGCTAAGTGGTTAGTATTTGGAATTTTATGAAGTACTCCAACAGCATGCAATTTGCATTCACCCATATTGTGTTTATCTCTGGTATCCATCATTGCAAGATAACGATAACCCCACCCCATCAGCCTTAGGGACCCTAAAACAGAGAGACGACCTTAAAGCTTTGGATCTGAGGTTTGAGCCTATTATATACTTAGTTCAAACATATCTATCAGTCTTCCTAAATAATTACAAAAGATGTGATTTATAAATGTTCTCATCATCATCATCATCATCATAATCAATATACACATACCAACTTTCTAGTCGTTCTATTCTTCCCAGTGAGGGAATACGAATTCTCGAGGGAGATTCATAAGAGATTGCATAAGGCCTTGGAGCTGCATACGAAGACATATGGAGTATGCAATCCACCATTTGTATAATCTATAGTCAATCATTCCTAATGACAAGGATTGAAGAAAGGATAGTTGGATAATGGATCACATGCCTCTGCATGTGTCACCTCCATGTTATAGCTCTGTCCTATACCAAAAACTAACCCACTTTAAATCTTTTCCCAAAGTCTGTATCCTCAAAAAACAAAAAAGTTAAGATTGAACAATATTATTTATCATGCAGCAATATGATGAATTGACAATTTTAATGCAACTTCAGCAACAATGTTTCAAAAGAAGACCATGAAATACAACTTCTGCAAATGGTTCCAGCTCCTTAGCACAAGCAAAGAAACTAGCAAAGACAGAAAAATATTCTATTTAACCTAGCTGAGATAGAGAACTATTGGAAATGCTCGCATGCATATATAAGCCCGGTTTGGTACTCCTTCCATTTCTTTGTTTTCTGCAATCAAATGGGCTGTCAAATGGCATATTATATGCAGCATAAACACCTAGGGTTTTCATTAGGGACAAAAAAAAATAGAAAGAATACGTGGCAACTTTTTCTACTTCTTACATTTTCTGAAAAAGCTTACATTTTCTGAAAAAGAATGGCCGTTCACATGTGTTCAGGGCTTGGAACAAGCAAACTACCAATAACAAAACTGAAGAAGTCTGTCCACCAGCATAATCAATCAAATAGACCTCAAGTATGAGCTGCCAAAATATTCAACCAAATAGACCTTAAGTTTGAAAAACCAAAAGCAGTGGAAGCGGGCAAGGAATGAGGCCATAGTGTATAAGTTTATCTCTGAGACAAACATGAATAAATGAAACTTATTATCTAATAAGAAGGGTAATGAAATAACCTGTGATTCAAGCTTATATGGGTTTGGCAATTGCTTATCCTCCCAATCCTTTCTACGTGGTCGAGAAGTCAATCCCCATCCAGGTCGATCAAAAGCGGCAACTGTGCAGCCCACCTGCCTAGCAAGTACACTACTTACATGCCTCCATGCGAACACTCCTCCTCCAAACCCATGTACCAAGACAATAGCAAACTTCCCCTTTTCCTCTACCTCAACTCTGAAATTCACTGGTTTACTTGAACATTCATCACTACTGCCAACAAGACTCATTTGAGGAATTTCATTTGATAAAGAATTGGGGGAGGTTGCAGATTCTGCCAAAAGTGGATCATATAAAGAGCTATTATGGTATTGGTTAGTAAAGCTCCTATTGATATGACTTTCAACTTTAAGCCTTCCCAAGGAAGTGCTTGACGGAGTTACACTATGGCAACTTTCACGCAGCGCTGAGGAGGCTAAGGAAAGAGAAAGCGGCGAATCAAAATAACTAATCTTATAATGTACTGTAAGCCCTTTGCACGCAATGAACAAGCTGTCACTGTCTGCAAGCATACTGATCGGAAGATCTCGATCATTACGAACTACAGTCTTTCTCCTTGTTTCACTATCACTCTTGGAGTAAAATTTTCCAGTGCAAGGTATGGAAGAACGAGAAACTCTGTGGTATCCAGAATAGACGTTCTTGCCAGCCAAAACCTGAGTTTAAACGTCACGAAATTAGAAACAATAGTAAACTTCAAATAAAACAGGTGCTGCAATTTACACAGAACAGAAACTGCACAAGATAACAGAGCATTATTCTTAACATAAACTATGAGGATGGGTTCATAATATTGTAGGAAAAGGAAACAAAAACTAAGTTTTAACCGAATGGCAAGTTTAAAATGATAATGCAACAAGCTAGACACAATATCATAAGGCACAGAACAACAACCCAAAAACTGCTTGTATGAAAAAAAAAAAAAACATCAAGTGAACCGAACCGACATACAGCTTCAGGGTCTAGACGATGAAACAGAAGCCTCCTGCGAGCTCTGCAGCTTGTTCTGTACGCGACAACAACGTGGCCAAGAGCGAAAACCAATGAAGAGAGGAAAAGAACGGGCATTCCCCACGATCTCTTCAAATGCAGCTTGTGGCTAGCCAAAGAAGGTGGAGCTCCAAGACCGACGTCAGATGGAGGCGTATAAACGCAAGCTTTGATTGCTAAAATGAGAACAGAAGCTAAGGAACATACTGTTGCAGATCCAAGATAAGGGCCATGAGAAAGCCCAGGACTATCACACATAGAATACACACCTGCAACCACAAGGGAAATTATAATTGAAAATTTGATTATCTTTCCCCATTATAACTATTTATTGAAAGGCGAGAGAAAAAAGAGGGAAAATAGTGCAAATAGTGAAATCTAGAAAATGGCATAAAAACACAAATATTTCAATCTATATAAGTTCTAAGACAAGTTATATGTTGATCAGTGAACATGAAAAGTGTAGGACATGTAAAAATACAACGTTTCGCATAATAATCTCCAAGCAAGTGTAATATTATAAAAGTTCTATCAGAAAGGTCCCCTGTAATAATTTACACTATCCTCATCCAATAGAAGCAAATTTATACCCCCAAAAAAAAAAAAATACTCCTGGAGATTTCAGAAATCTAATCTCATGTTATTAAAAAAATATGGAAACGAAACTATAATCATTTGTTAGAAAAAAAAATACATAATTCAAAATGAGACTCTCAGCTCCAAAAGGTATTTTCGCATTCGTTCATAGAAAACAGAACGCAATTTCTCGTAAAAGAACAATAAAATCTTCCAATCATTTCGGAAAAAGCTAACCTACAAAACAAAAGCACGGGGATAACCAACAAAATCGCGTGCACAACCTCAATACAAAAACCATTACGACCACAAGCTCGTCGCCAAAACTTACACGTGATTATGAGGGATCGGAGGATGGAGACGAGGGGTACGTCCATTAACGAGCTCTTGAAGCCGTACCTCTCCACGTGGGCCCTCACGCCGTAGCACCTCGCGCACGCGAGCCTCGACGCGAGCACGAGCGACACCGCCACATCCCCCACCGCCACGAGCACCGGCGCCGACGCGACGAGCAGCGACGCCGCCATCGTTAACATGAAGAGCGCCGTGCGGAGCCCTCTCCGGACCCTCTCCACCGCCCCCTTCCCCCCCGCGGCCATGGCCGGAGCTCGCTCTTCGCCCTACTTCGTTCGATTGATCGATCGCCACCGCCACGACCACCACCGCGCTCCCTATTCCATGTCGCAGAGGATCCTAGCGTCGCTTCGTCGGAGGCCGATCGACGGCGCCACGGCTAGGGTTCGAAGAGGGAGCGAACCGCATCCGAGGCGGAGACGAAGAAGAAGAGGAACATCGGAGAGGCGGAGAGAGGAGGAGAAAAAAAAAGAGATGGCTCTTAATTAATGTACTTGCTACAAGTCGTTAATTATTTTTATTTAATTAAAATAATATTTTGAAAATTTCCGGGTTATTTATTTATTTATAGCTAAAGCTAATAGTCGTGTGACCATGTTTAGCGCGAATTACAGGATAATTAGCGAAACGATCATTCGCTAAGAGTGTTCCTAAGTGTACCTCGAAGTATCCCCGATTCTAATTAGTGAATGCATTTTTAGTCTGAATGAATTTACCAATTTGCCCTTGGTATATGGATGAGGGTACATTTATGTCGAGCGTTTTTTTTTTTTTAACTATTGAAATAAAAAGCAGCGCAGATCCTAACTAGATCTGTCGCGCCCCTGGCGCGGTAGTGAAATGACGACAGTGCCCTCGGGGGCCCAGTCCCCAAACGGTCGGCGAGGGAATGGTTCGATCACGACGAGGATGCGTCTGCCTGCCACCGTCGGATCGAAGATCGACGTCTACGCGGGGGGGTCTCCCCTTGCTGTGTCGCCTACGAGATACAGTGGACCCCACGACGTCTTGGGATTTTCAAAATCGGGATCCAGCGTTGCACAGCGCATGCGCCTGTGGGGCCCACCGATGTGACTATGACAGCATGAATACAAACACCTAAACATAAACTATAGGCTAAATTACAATTTTGATCATCTATAATGTCCGTGATCTTGAAATTTTAATTTATCATAATTTTTAATTTATAATTATAGATTATTATAATTATAATCTATTTTAATTAACTAAACATTTATTTTTTACTAATATAACAATAATATAATATTTTAATTATTATCACGTTATTAATCACGAAACTGCTACATCATTTTAATTTATATCAGCGATATATAAAATTTAGCTAACTAAAATATGTTGTGAAACTAAAAATTGCAACAATTTATAAAGTTCAAGTTAAAAATTACAGCAAATTAAATTTCAGAACCAAAAGTGCAATTTAGCCTAAAATATAGAAAAATACTGCTATTTTTTTTTCCTACATAGAGTATGCATTTTACACCTCTTTATCCTATATTTAAAAATTCTTTTGATTTTTTAGTATCTAAAAAAAATAACAAGATGAACACTAATTCTTTGCCCTTGGATCAAGAGGTGTAACATGTACACCTTTTTTGGCTGTACAAATAGCTAGCAGTGCTTTAAATTACAACAGTAGACCATTCTAAAATAACATGTTCCAACTTTTATTTTCTTAATTGATATTCCCTAAACTTTTTTACTTAAATAATATTTGTTAACTAACTTTAAAATTTTTATAAAATATATTAATAATTTTATTAAATTTAATTACTTTTATTATTTTATTGTAAATAAAACTAAATTAATTAATAACTGATAACTAATAAAATTATGAAAGTCAATAAAATTTTGTATTTAATTGGATGTAAAAAAAACTTAAATATAAAATTAATAGCTGAGGAAGTCTCAATAAAAAAAAGGATTGAAAGGACTATTTCAGAACAGCCTATAATTAAGAGGAAAATTTAAAGTGTGTAAAAATTTAATAAAAAGTGAAAAAGGGCTAATCTCAAAATAATGAATGGTCCTGTGCAATTTCACTTAATTAGAAGCTTCAAGGTTGGAACGTTGGGCGTGACCTCATCGATCACGGCCGTTAATTGATGCGCCTCACACGGTCACGGGAAATCCCAGCGGTTAGGTAACGGATCACGGGTAGTGGCAATTTCGTAATTAAAGCCAAACTCATAATAGGGTCTATACGGTAAATTCACACTTTGGCTCGGTTCCCCAAGAACGTGGTCGGTTGGGTCGTGGCGGGCGAATCCCGGTCGGACCGGGAAACGAGGTTGGGCGGGTGGGGCCCACGAGGGAGCCAGGCGCGCGGCTCGGCATACCACTTTAGTCCAATAGTCGTGCGACACGTGGCAGAGGCGCCTCGTGGCGCCGGAGTTACAGTTACTGCTTATTAATTAATTAATTAACGCGGCTAATTACATGTGGCCGCACCGCCAATATTATTTTTCAACTAAATAGTAAATTATTTATTTAATTTTTTTAAAATAAATTCGCTAGCAATGTGTTTATTAAAAAAAAAATGCATTATTTATAGTAAAAAAAATTTTAATAAAAATATTTTATTTGGATTTCCAAAAAAAGGCCTTTCGTAGATCATATAAGTTTGATCATAATATTGCTTTCGTCGTTTCAGTCGAAAACTAAAAATTATATCATTATTATTTTTTCATCAATCCTTTTGGCTCAATAATGTTTGATACTTTGATGACTTTGAACAATAACAAATATATAGTTTATTTATAAAGAAGATTTTATATTTAAAACACAATAAAAATAAATGATAATGAAAATTTTATTTATTTTTGTAAGTAATAATATGTTGCGCACATCATGCCAATTCGGTTGAGGCATAATTTTTATAATTTTACTAAAAAATGGAGTTGCCTAGAGCTGCTTTCGCGGAAGAACCTTAGGCTATCTTTGATTCTTTAGCACCAAGAAGGCTCCGAAAAGATTTAGCATATATACTCTTCAAATTGCATGTATTTGTGTGTGCACATCACAAAAATGACATATATATATATATAGAGAGAGAGCCTACGCTTATCTTTCGAAAGTCTGAAGACCACTCCGTCTTGTAAATTATTTTCGATGATGGGACGTCCAATTCGGCGATCAGTTTCGTTAAACTTGATCTACTTTTTTATTTGTTAATTTCCTTGAAGATACAAGCTATCGATCTTGTAATTGCATGCCAAATTGCTTACTTTTCGTGATCGTTCTTAGTATATATATATATGATCGTTCTTAGTATATATATATATATGAGTGGCGAATAAATCCCCTTCCACTTGTGTGTGTGCGCGCGCACGCGCGCGCAAGGATAGAGTTAAATAGAGAGAGAGAAAAAAAATGGAGGACAAAAAAACCAAAGGAATCTATTTAACAAGTGTTACACACTTCAAAAAAGGAGATAAAAAGGTTAATTCGTTTTAGACTAAGGGAGTGGTTTTGGTTGGAGTAAGCTTTATTTGGAATAAGGTATTTGATCATTGTTATTGATCAGTCTCAGCTTTTTCTTTGTAGATAAAAAAAGAAAAAACTTTAGATTGAGTTTTCCAAAAAAAACCCCCAAAAAACGAAAGAAATTAATGTACTCATGCTTCTTTTGCCCACTTTGGTAGTGAGTACCAAATCCTTTCTATACTTCTTTAAATGGCTAAATATAATAGCATAAAAATCCCCATACATGACTAGATAATGAACATGACATGAACAAGACACAAAATTTCTAAAAGAAAACAAAAATGAAATATAACACAAATATTGTCTATTCAATCCAATAATTCATAAGTACTGAAACACAATCTCACTCGCAAAACTACTGTGCTAGCTTAAGTTGCTGTTTATGGCGTAGACTTCAACTTAAGCACAGTCGTTTTGCAGCGGTACAACATGACCACTCCGCGCTCACTACGTCTATTTTGTGGTTCTGTTTTGTTTGTTTCCTTTTGTCTACTTTGTGTTCTCGTTTTGTTTTGTTTTTATTTTTCTTATGACGCCGGCTCTGTCTGGAGGCCCTAGCTGCTTCCATCATGTACGCTAAATTTATTTTGCTTAATGAATGAAGAGGTAGCTTGCTACCTTTTTCTCAAAAAAAAAAAAATAAAAATAAAATAAAAGTGCAATTTACCCTTAAAAAAAAAACTGTGGAAACAGTTGGAATCTTTCCTCTGCATGGTCAATTCAAAATCAAATTACAAGTGGGGAAACCACAAATTTGGATCTTTCATGTAGCTTTTTGTTTTTACTAGATCTATTCCGAATCTTATCAACAAATTTTGCAATCACAAGTAGCCAAATTGGTTGGGGAGGGGATCAGGAGAAAAAAAGGACAAGTCCTGTGGGGTTCAATCTCATGACTGTTAAGATCATTTATAGGCTAGGAGGACTAATATATAATGAGGCCCAATTTGGGTTCATCAAATTCTCTTCTTGATCAGGAAAAGCTGGTTCTGCCATGTGGAAACAGGTCATATATATATATACCTTGTAGTATCCAACTATGAACTTGTCTATTTGGATCTGTTGCAGCTGTAGAATAATATTTTATGATTTTTATTTTTTTTTTCAAAAAAATTAATTTACTATCTGTATTAGGGATGTCAATGGGTATGGATACCCGAAAAATTACCCGAACCCGAACCCGAACGGGGCGGGTATACCCGAGCTAAATGGATATGGATTTGGATATGGGTATAAAAAATAAAAACCCGACGGATATGGGTACGGATATGGATTTTGTGTATACCCGACCCGAACCCGAACCCGAACCCGAACCCGAAAAAATTATATATATATTATTTATTTATTTATGTAAGATATAAAATATATAAAATATTATAGTAAAATATTTAATTATGTTTATTTATATAACATGAATGTATTTTGATTGTATTTTATTGTGTTTTGAAATTTTGATTTTACTATAATATATTTTTAAATATGGTAAAAAAATTCATTATTTTGGATTTGGGTTTTCGGGTTCGGGTTTTCGGGTTCGG
This sequence comes from Aechmea fasciata, assembly GCA_025177825.1. NCBI lineage: Eukaryota > Viridiplantae > Streptophyta > Magnoliopsida > Poales > Bromeliaceae > Aechmea > Aechmea fasciata. Next base: position 6,316,739 of record CM045928.1, on the reverse strand, counting down.
GTTCGGGTTTCGGGTTTTTGGTCGGGTCCGGATATGGGTATGGATTTTTAAAACCCGTCGGGTTCGGGTTCGGGTTCGGGTATTAATTTCGGGTTCGGGTTCGGGTTCGGGTTTTTGAAAACCCGACCCAAACCCGACCCGTTGACATCCCTAATCTGTATGCTATACTAAAAATATGATGAAAGAATTTTAATATAATAAATTTTCAAAAAGAACTATTTAGACAGTAACAAATCATCCCCACTGTAGGTGTTGATAGTTGGTACTTAAGGTCCCAAATACGAAAAATATTTTTAGCTAAGTTTATTCGTTTTAAAAGAATAAATGAAGCGAATAACATAATACATCTCTCCCTCTCACTCAAAAAAAAAAGGAAACAAAAAACTATTTAGACAATATATAGTCCACATGATATATAATACTATATACTAAACAAATTGCAAATATGGATGAACAATTCAAATTCAAGGAGAGCCAAGAAAATTAATGTATCGGTTTCTTCTGTTTCGACATTATTCAACCACCTCTAGTTTCAAGAATACTGGCTTGTATACTCAATTTCACTGATTTTGCATGTGCTATTTCTCCTTCCAAGTGTAGACAAGTATATTTAAGAAGTGAAATTCTATTTATACATTCCAAAATGATTGTAGATCTTACACTTTCTGTCCTACGATTCACAAAATTCAATAAATATTTTGTATTGAAAAAAAAATAATCAGGCAAGGAGTTATTTTTGATCCTTGGATAAGAGAGTGTAAAATATACACCAAACATGTAGAATAGCTCATACAGGTAGTTTGTAGATTGGAGACTTATAATATTTTGACCGGACAGATCGATTTTTTCAGCCTTATATGATTCTTTTATATATACCAATATTAGATTCCCATATATTGCATGCACTCTCTTTTATTTGGTAGCTCACCAAGCCAAACAAATGAGAAAAGGTCTTAAGAAAGGTTGGTAGTGACAACTGAGAAATTGAAGGATAAGGGTCCTAAAAACTCTAAACTAGAAAATATGCACTAGTGATAAAAAAAGCTGAAACATCTCTTCGTTGGATGTAGCTAGATACTGTAGGGCCATGATCATTCAACATGCATGCATGGGGTTGGGCATGAATATTGTTCCCAATGACACCCTTAATCAATGCATGCACTTTATAATTAATGCTCCTAAATGTTGTACTTTATGTTGTGTTCATTGCATGTAGGGTCCTTTTTTGCACCCTGTAAAGTAGTGGAGTTCAACAAACTTTTCCAAGCTTCTTAGTCGACGGAGTATGCGTGGTAACATATATAATAGTTGAAACAATGTATCTCACTAGCGATCCAATTTTAGATTAGAATTTCACCAATTCTCGGCGTGTTTGGTGAAATAACAAAAATATTTATCATTTTTCTTGTACTATTTTCTAACCAAACACTACGTTCCTGATATAAATAAATGTATGATAAGAAAAATAATTAACCTATATGACCTTTCTTAATTATATATATATGGTGTTATTATTATTTTTTTTTTTTTGTCTTTTCTTACTAGAGTAGCCATTTGCATGTACCTATATTGTCACATGTTGTTGGAATTTGGAAGAATCATAGCACATGCCCTTCAAGTACAAATAATTGCAAAGCCTCGATCGTATATATTGAAAAATAATTAACCTATATGACCTTTCTTAATTATATATATATGGTGTTTTTTTTTTTTTTTTTTTTTGTCTTTTCTTACTTTGTTGTAAATTAAAATGTTACCGCATGGTAATTCCAATCTATTTAAATTCAGGAAGTGACGATTTATCAACATGAGATTATTGGAATGTTGGAAGAATCATAGCACATGCCCTTCAAGTACAAATAATTGCAAAGCCTCGATCGTATATATTCTCAGAAAATCCCTTTTTTAAATACCAATTTAGCTAGGTATATATAGGGCTATGAACAGTAATCTAGGAGGCATCAAATGGCATCTTTATTTATTTATTTATTTTCCCTTTCTTTTGCTTCTTATGTTTTATCAACATGAGATTATTGGAATGCGAATAGTTTCTCTTACATATTGTCACCATATTTTCACTAAACATGAAACTCTACTAAAGTATTATTTGATAAACCAAAAATTTAAAAATTTATTATCTATGTAAGAAGCAAACAAATATATGCTTCAAAAGATTGAAAATTTGGAAATTTTGATTTTGATGTAGAGAAAAGCCAGCGAGAAAATTTTCAGCAAGAGGAACGTCCTACCACTGTTTTCCTTCTAATAATAACACTTCATCAAATAGCGTTATATCCAATCATATTCTAAGTTAGACGATCAGTTGATTTTCGCTTCATATGTTATACAAATGTCACCGCATGGTAATTCCAATCTATCTAAATTTAGGAAGTGACAATTTATCAACGTGAGATTATTGGAATGTGAAAAGTTTCTCCTATATATTGTGATATTTTCACTAAACATGAAACTCTAATAAACTATTTGATCAACCAAAAAATTTAAAAATTTAATATGTACATAAGAAGCAAACAGATATATGCTTCAAAAGCTTGAAAATTTGGAAATTTTGATTTTGGTATATACCAAAGATTCAGCAAGAAGAACGCAGTGGTTGGTATATATTCGAGGTCCCAAGTTCGAATCCTAGTTTATTCATATTTTCAGCTAAGTTTATTTCTAAGTAAAATAAACGAAGCGGGTAGCGTGCTACCTATCTCTCAAAAAAAAAGAAAAAAGAAAAAAAGAAGCCCAACTAGTTTAATTACTAGTAACATAAATCGCGCTCTTTGAAATGGACATACACAACGTATGCTTACAATGTCTAAAGGATTGATTCTGTGTCGACCCAGACTTGCTAAACAGGCACGTACTGCAACATGGCAAAGTCACCGCAACATCCAGAGCAAGATCAAACAGTACTACAGGATCTGAATCTAAATTATCAGTACAAGGCGCAATCTAAGTCGTGTCTTTGTCATCTGTGAATGCCAAGCAAATTAGGGTAGGGTGAACTTTTTTCACTAATTTATTCAGTCGTTGTCAATAATATTTATGGATTTTGATGTAACATACATAGCAAACATCATTCAGGATTTAAGTACGTAGTTGAAGAGACGTACCCTGGCCAAGAAAAACAGATGATCCAATAGCAATTATTTAAATTTGCCACCAAATAAAATTGGAATTATTCAATTATATATTACAAAACTATCATTAAATAAAACCTTAAACCATTGTGTAGAACTGTTCTTAAAAAACTATAATATATATATATATATATATATATATATATATATATATAGAGAGAGAGAGAGAGAGAGAGAGAGAGAGAGAGTGAGTTGAGCTAGAATACTATCGGTAGCAAACGGGCTCCGTTGCCACCCATTTGTTTTCGATGATGGAGCCTCTAAATCGACGATGGGCACTGTTGAATATAATCTATATCACTTAAAGTATCTCAAAATCAAATTTTATATTTTTTCGATATTAATAAATGACTGAAAATGAATATGTTTTAAAAAGTAATGATATGAATTTCGTAATCAAGATAAAGAAAATTAAAATCAATCCTAGTGTGTTTTCATATTAATCAAATAACATTGAGTGCAAAACCATTCTACCTAACACACTCATTAGAATCGTGTCGCATAGTATTCAATTAAAGTTTTTTTTTTCGACACTGTTTGGTCTAATCCAATATCTTTATGCATCCCAAGAGCAGACCAGATCATCTGCATCACTTGCCTTTTTAATTAAAAAAAAATACTCAATATTAATGACAATTTTAAAATTTGTTCACAAATAATTTATGAGTTTATGACCAAATAACATTTAGGCCATAAAAAAATTGCTCTAAATTTTAAAAAAATCATTCTAATGAATACCGCCGCCATACTAAAAGACCAAAAAAATCCCAAGTGAGGGAAAGTACTTTTCCCCCTTTTTTTTTTTTTTTTTTTTTTTTTTCCTTTTTGTTTCCTCTCCCATTTCCCCTAGTTTGATACTTGATCTTACAACATTTGAGAATTGTTTTTTATTTGAAAAAAAACAAGTAGCTAGGAAGAGATGAGCAGGATTGCATAAATTTGGAAAGAGCACAAGTGTACAACAGTGACAGAGGGAACAAATAGTAGGTGAAAGATCTACCATATATGTTGGTGCCCCAGTTAGGTTGGACCTCTCTTTCTCCCTTCCTGGGCAGGTCACTTCCTATTTTGCCTTTTAGGTAGGGCTCAAAGTGGTTAGGGTAAACTCCCATCGAATTTGATAGGATGGGAATGTCAAAATTTAGTATTCTATATATATATATATATATATATATATATATATATATATATATATATATATATATATATATATATATATATATAGAATTAGGTTGGAATACTATTAGTAGTAAAACGTCTTTTTTCTACCAAGTTTTTAACCCATAGGATGAGAATTTGTAGGGTCGGGATGATATTAGGTAGTTAGCGTTGAATGGTCACTAGGGTTGAGTGGTTCGATGGTTTATAGTATTTAATCTAATGGGTAGAAATAATGATAAGAGCTAATCCAAAGGTTAAAAAATTGGTAGCAACAATGAGATTTTTCTACTAATAGTAATGTCCGACTCATATAAATATATATATATATATATATATATATATATATATATATATATATATATATATATATATATATATATATATATATATATATATATATATATCTAAAAAAAAGAAATAAAATAAATGCGAATATGGTTTTGAAAATTTTGATTGTATGAATATAGAAAAAGAAAACTTTAACGTATATTACATTTTTGGTCGTTGAAAGTAAAGCTGTCCAAAATATCCGATATACCATAATCGATCCGCACCATATCCGGACCCTATCCGGATCCGATAAAAAATGGATAGTATATGGGTAAAAAAAATTACCCATTAAAGTTTCGGATATGGGTCCGAATATTTTATATCCATATCCGATTTGGACCCAACCCGAATCCAACTTTTAAATGAGTAGGTTTGTAATAGTTTTCAAATCCGAACTCGGATCCAGACCCGATGAAATATCCGACAATAAATAAAAAAAGATTTAAACTTTTAATGAATATTCTATTTAGTAAATTTTTTGAATTTTTATTTTTTTTCCTTTTTTTGGATGGTAGTATATAATATTAGTAATTACTACAACTTATATTCTCTTTATAAGGGAAAATTTATAGTTTATCCACAGACTATTTAATAAAATCTATAAAAGAAATATATTGATACGGGTATCCGTACCCAATTTAGACCCGACCAATACCCGGTCTTGAATGGATAGTATATGGGTAGTCATTACCCAGACCCGTTCAAATAGACTCGATGTATATATTAGTAACTTAAGTATCCAGACCCGGACCAGACCCAAAGTTTAATGGATAGGGTATATATATTTTTTTCTAACCATTTCTTTTTAGGTACGGTACAATCACTACAACATTTTGTATTAAAGGTGGCTTTTATAGGTACCTATAGCGGCTTTTGAAAAGCCGCACCAAAAAATCCGCTTTTTGAAAAAGCCACAAAAAGCCGTGAAAGCGAGTCGGTATAGGTCTATGTCATATAACGACATTTGTAAAAGCGCATTTTAGTGCCTATAGCGGCTTTTTGAAAGCCACTATCAACATTCAAATTGTGGCACTATTAGAGCCGTCTTTGATTATCTATAGTAGCTTTTTGCCATAATAACTATTTTTAAGAGCTACGACAACTGAAAAGCCACCTTTAATTAGTATTGCAACATTTGGTGTGCCACAATACTATAGTTTTTGCGGCTTTTCGATACTGTTAATAAAATTATATCGTGGCTTTTTGAAAGCTGTTAATATGCATATACAATGACTTTTTATAAAGCTACTATTAATCGAAATATATGGACCTTTTAATATATATATATATATTAGCTAGGGATAGTAGTATGAAAGATACAATACAAAAATGACACATTCATAGCAAAAAAAGTTGTTCCATTCATATATAAACCAAGAGTATCGAATGAAACCAAAATACTAATTATTCCTAACATCCTTAACAACAATAAAATGATAAAAACCTATAATATCCAAAAACTGTTTTTTAGAAATGACACAATAGCTCGGACCTGCTATCCAAAGCAGAAGTTGCTTCGTCCAAAACAAGCACAAATAAATTCTGGTAGAGTGCTCTTGCAATGGCTAGCCTGTGTTGAAAAACACAATTATGATTACAATCTGTTTAATAGTTAGCAGCATTCTCAATTCTCAATTCGGAACACCAAGGAAGTTTCACTAGATCTCTTCCAATCTGGGCGCCCAGAATCACCAAGCAGCAGCTCTTCACAACAAGAATTCACTTCACAATCACTACAAAGTTCAGAATTAGAACTTTACTACTTGTCATTCTCCCTTCAAATTAAGCAATGAACAACACTTAAACCAGGGATAAGTATCTAACTTACTTAGATTCAAAGCTCTACCAGGTGTCCTTCTATTTCGAGTTACCAAAGAGGCTCCATCAGGTTTCCTGTAATTTGGGCGCCCAAAAGTCCACCCCAATAGCCACTTTAATAACAAAACTCCACTCCACAGTCACTTCTAGGATTTCCTGCATACATATGAACTATTTAGAGGCTTCTTTTATGCAATTATAACTACCCTAGCTGAGAAGCAAGTCATCTACATCAATTTCCAAGCTTTCTCAGCTAGAATTCTTGCTCGGCCACTCTACCAGACCAAGAACACTTAGTCGGCCAGCTCCAACAGCAAGAATTCCATGTATGTATAACCTCTAAGGCAACAAGTTTGACTAGATGCACATACTAATTAAACTTACCTTACTTCCGATACTCTACCAGATAGCTCTCTGCTCCAATGTCCAAAATTCCTGCTCAGCAGCTCTTCTACAACCCGCAAGTACCAAGCTGCCACCAATTCACCAAGTCTTCATTCCTGGCAGCCAAACTCTTCATCTAGTTCTTCTTTAAGGTAAGTAGCTCAACTTTAACGGTTTAACCCAATATTGAATCAGCTTACCTTGTTTTAGTGTTCTACTAGGTTGCTGTTCTGCAGCTCCAATCAGCCCAAAATCACTAAGGCTGTCAACTTCACCAACTCTTTTTTCTTTCTTCTTTGCTCCTATGGCTGAGAGAAAAAGACAGAAGAAAGGAGGTGTAAAACGAGCTATGGAGGGAAATTCCTACACGTAGCCAAGTTCAGGTGAATGGAGTAAGGTGATAAGATCAACCAATTGCACTTTAACCCTTCAAATCAGAAAAATTGCATTTCAGTCCAGCTGCAGATTTTGTAGGCTTGTACCTCACTGAGGTACACGCCTGTACCTCACTGAGGTACACAATGCAAAATTTGCATTTGCAGATTTCTCTGGCAGCAGCAGCATTATCAACCCAATTTGCTCTTCCACCTTGCTTCGAATACTTCTAATCACTTCCAGTTTATATTAATACACCTCTATGTACAGCTGCAGCATGATTAACCAACATGACTACAATATGTTAAACTTCAAATACAGAAGATTAACCAAAATAAGCAATGATAAGCCCAAAGTTTCGAGAAAACTGCAGCATAGCAATTTCCTCCTTTCGATGTGCTTGTCCCCAACCCCTGAGAAGCATATAACAATAAAGGTAAAAAATGTTCAATTTCCTTCCAAATTATAAGGCCAAAGCTATGTACAAATAAGTATGCAAAAGCAAACCTTATAGTACTTAATAGACCAACCATTTGCACTTCCTCCCAGACTTTCCTTCCATGCTTCATACTCAGGCATCGTGTAGAACGATAAGACAATTTTGTTTTTGTTATTAGTTGCCTGTAAAGAGAAATACATGATTTGATCAGTATTTAGATATGACATTTATCTTTAGGAGTTTTAGAACAAGGCCTACCTTAACAATAGGAGTAATGAACTCAACCATGAAAGAGGGGATCTTGAACAGGGAAGGCCAAAATGAATGGACGAAGTTAATTAGGAGCCATTTTATGTGGGAACCATCATGATCCTGGCACTAGAAGATCAATAGCTCAATCTTTATTTTATTGATTTAGGAAGCCAAACTAAGATTCTTAGTCCAAAAATCAAAGCTTTGATTTGAATTTTTGTTTTTTTCTCTGTTGTACTCAGAAAACTATTTGATGAGGTTATATTTACTTAGGAGAAAAATAATTGAGTCGATTTTAATGAAACAAGAAGCATCTACAGAAGCTTCAACTAGATCGAATAGTTCTGTTAAGGGTACTTGCCTAGTGTAATAAGCAAAAATTCAACTAGCATAAGTTAGTGAGATATCTGAGATAAAATTAGGACAAGGTGTACTTTAATTAAGTACAAGACAACATTAAGGTAATACATCAAGGAATGCTTGTGGTACAGAATCTAACTAATTGAGCAAAAGCTCCTAGAGAAATCTAAAGCCACAAGCTTTTCTCTTTTTTGTTGGTTCTTTATCTGATGCAGAATAACCTGTAAGAATACATTGGTTGTGTCATCTTTCCCTTTGCTTTTGTATCAAAATCATAAATATAGAAAAGCCACATTTCCAGCATATTAGCTTTGTGGGCCAAAATTAGTTGTTTTCATTAAATTAAACTTAGTAACATTAGATTATTGGTGGGTTCTTTTGCACCAAATCAAGATTTATGGTTCAAATTGACATGAATGGGTTGTTTCACATCAAATTTTAGTTGGTCAAAGGCAAGTGGGTATATTGAAATGTGAGCTACTTAACCCCCCTTTTCAATTCTTTTGCAACATATCTGTGAGCATTTATCTGTGAACTAACTTGCAAACCCTTCTTCTACATGAGAATTTTTGTGAAAGGCAATGGGTCAAAATCAGAACATTCAACAATTTATTTGAACTTGAATCATGGTTTGCAACAAACTAAATATCAAAAGATCCGTGTGCAAAAGGTTAATGCTCGATTGCATAAGGTTAATGCTTTACATTAAATCTATTGCATAAGGTTAATGCTCGATTTTGATTAAACTCAATCTAAAGCCACATAATTTGATGAGCAAAAATGTGATCTGTGATCAGAACTATTTCAACAACCAAAGAAGAGAAACAATTTGAGATCCTTGAATTATGCATCAAACAAGAAGCATCAGATGAAAGGTTTAGCTAAGATACATATTCTGTGAGCATCAAAAGTGCATTGAAATTTGTTTGCAAGGGTTTTGAACGCATCAAAATAATCATCTAAACCTTCTTATTAAACGCGCTAACATATGTCTCAGGAAACAACTGCTTATTTGTGTAATGTGCAGTGAAACAATCAATCAATCCTTGAAACAGCAAGTACTTCATTCCTGCAGCTACTTGTATTCAGATTTCAATATTTAATTCGAAAAAACGCAAGCCCTTAAATAACAAAAACTACAAACCTATACCCCACAGCAAAAAAACACACAAAAATGATCATTCTAATACAACACAAACAAAAGCTTCTGATCCAAATCATCTTAGGTCACAAAAATCAAGTAATTGACTAGCTTCTTAAACATCACAAATCCCCCCTCGAATGAACAGGATATCTCAATCATATGCATTGAAAAAACAGTGCAGATATGCTAATACAGCAGTAAAACGCAACGCCCAAATTTACTACAACGCACCATCGAATCCAAACACTTGCAAAATACACCAAAATATACGAGATCAAACTCTACAAAATCAACTTAGAACATTAAAAGTACAGTTTAGCTACTTGAAACAGAAGATACACACTTTTCTCAAATAGGTTAAGGGCATCAAGTTGGATGCAATTGCAGATTAACCAAAAAATAATATATACAAGCAAAGAAAAGAGGAATCACCTCGGCGAAGGTCCTCCCAAGCAGCGATCGCGTGTGACTCGACGAAGACTATGGCGTGCGAGCTCAAGAGGAATCACCTCGGCGAAGGTCCTCCCAAGCGACTATGGCATGCGAGCTCGAGACGAATCACCTCGGCGAAGGTCCTCCCAAGCGACTATGGCATGCGAGCTCAAGGGGGATCGCCTCGGCGAACGATCCTTCCCAATCCGACCATCGTGCATGAGGTTGAGAGCAGCGGACGAGTCTAAAACCCTAGAAATTGGTTGAGGAGAGGAAGAGGTTGGAGGAGAGGAAGAGGTTGAGAGGAAGAGGTTGGAGCAGAGGAAGTGGTCGATCCGTGAGGGAGAAAGGGCCTGTGTAGAAGAAGGAGATGGCTAATTAATTTGGGACTAGAGAGAGAAAGAAAGAGAAGGAGATGGGCTAGGCCCACATAAAGAGAGGAGAAATATATAGAGGCTACTATTTTGGGCCGGCCTAATTCAAAAAGCCGCTAAAAAAGTGCCACCTTTTAACTAATTTCCTGTAGTGAATATATCAACTATCCAGACTCGATCCGGCCCATGGACACCTTTAGTTTGAACTATGGGCTCAGGTGATATTTTAGTTCTCAAATCATAATTCGTTGGAATTTCTGGCTCAAACTTTCTGAATTATTGCAATCAAATCCAACAATCTAAATTTTTAACTAAATATTGATAAATTACTAATATAGAAGTAATATAGCATTAATTGATCATACAGTAATAATTAAGATTTTACATCATCTTTACACTAGTAATTCATCAATATTTAATCGAAAAAAATGGTGTCATGAAACTTAATTGTAATAATAATTTACGAAGTTCGAGTCAAAAATTACAACGAATTAAAGTTTGAAAACTAATTAAGATGTCACATGATTCATAATTTAAGGGCCAAAAGTTTAGTTTATCCAAAACTTTACGTTATCTACCATCTACCATTACCTTTTAAAGCAAAATATTTTTTTTATTATTTCAATTATGCGGTTTTTTTTTTTTTTTTTTTTAATACAATATTAAAGCCATTGCAAATTCTCACATCGATCAGCACTTAATAACATACACGTTTAGATAATTTTTGTTCTATTATTCACTTTACAGTCAAAATAATATAATTAATTTCTTTATTTCTCTAAACTATTTTTTATCATATCGATCTTGTTGGTTACTAGCTAATCGTTGATAAAACTGTTTTTATTAGCAATTAAGAGAGACACTATATATTGACTCGATTTGATTAGATTTAATAAATAAATTAACGTGATCAATTGCATGAAGCTCGTGATGCATGATTCGGCCTCGAGCCCAGCGCTCTCTTCTGCAGTGGATAGATAGTGATTGACAAAAAGTACTGGACCGACCAAGACAATGAGCAGTGCTGAATATTCCTGCGATTTGTTGGTTGGTAACATTTTCTCATTGAAATATGTTTAATCTTTTGATTATTTTTACCTGTTAAATTATACTATTCAACTAACCATTTACTTAATCTTATCGGATCTACATCATCTCAACCATCCATTTCTCAATCCAAAGACTAAAAAATCAATAGCACCAAGCTATTGGTGCTATTAATAGTATAACTTAAAAGAGATAACTTTTTAGATGCACCTTAAAGCTAAAATGAACTATTTTTTCAAAAGCCATTTTGAGTTTACCCTGCTCTACGAGTTTCGTGTTGGGTTGGGCCGAGATTTTTTTTTTTTTTTTTATTTTTTTTTTTTTTTTTTAGAGATAGATAGATAGCACGCTATCCGTTTCGTTTATTTTATTAAAAAATAAACTTAGCTAGAAATATGAATTAACTAGGATTCGACTTTCAACTGAGACCAAACCACTTTTCTTTCTAGAAATGGTTGGTGTTGGGCCGAGATGTGGAAGCGTTTTTATGAGCCTTGATGCAGAGTTTGGGCCTATTTTCGTGAGCACAACCAAGATTGGGCCTACAAAAGGTAAAAGAGATGCACAAATATGTCGTACTAATTCTGCTGATTGAGCTAACCAAATTATTAAATATATAAACTAGAAATAACATTGTTTGACAACTTAAATTTTAAGAGAATGACGATTGTTTCATATAATTTAATATAGTATCAAAGTAGGAGTTGCATGTACTCGAATAGGACTAAGGATGCCCTTGTAGCTAGTTTCGAGAGCAACGAGACAGTCGACTATATAACACGCTCGAAAAGAGTTTTGAATGGCAAGATGGAATGTATACTTGGCTTTGTGACCGACCTCGATGATGGGGTTGTTTCGTTGGGAACTCGTGAAGTGTTTAATGAAAACTCATAAAATTTAATAAGGAATTCAACATAAGGTGGGCGCCCAACAGTAAGACAGTAAGGCTCGCTGAGTAGTATATATGTTTGGTCAAAATACTTAAGTTGGTATTTCGCTGTTAAGTTTGAAAATGTGTCCTTGATAAGAATTTAGGACGGCTGATTTGAGAGTGAGTTGACCAGTTGACAAGCAGTAGAACAACTAAATAATAATAAATGAAGATATATATCTATGTATATTTTCTCTGTCTCCCTCTGTGGGAATCTTTTTACTTTTTCTCTCACTCTCGTCCTCACAAAATCTCTCTCTCTCTCTCTCTCTCTCTCTCCTCATGCACCAACTTTAATTCCAATATAAGATGCCACTTGAAACATCTCTCTCCTCACCCGGCTTTCCAATGAGGCACCTCTGGAACATCATGGAACCCCGGCCCCTCTCCTTCTCTCGCTTTGCTGAGTGTCCACACTGGCCCCACACGTGCGGCCCTGGAAGCGTGCCGCGAGTCCGCCGCGTCGCGCCATGCACACCCCCGGAGCCTCGCCCCGCACGTCCCGCACGCCCCGTCCCCACGCCGCAACGAGGACTCCACACTGTCCCTCCCCTATATAAACGCCCCACCACCCCACCGTTCAAACCCACAGCAACAGAAAGAAGAAAAGGAAAGGATCGATCTCCACTCCCCTCCCCCCCCCCCCACCTCTCTCCGAGTTAAGCTAGAGTGTCGCAGCAATGGCCCCGATGAGGACCAGCTCCCCCTCCGCGGAGAAGGAAATGGGGCGCGCACGTGAGGAGCACGTGGAGGAGCGTTTGGAGATGCCTCATGGCGACGGGGACGGGGACGACGACGACGACGGAGACTACGACTGTGCTCCAGCTGCATGAAGGGAACGACGAACGAGCAATAAGTTCCACGTGGCGGGTGGTGATTGGGCTTGCTTTTGGGTAATATAATTAAGCATTTAACATTTTGGCGGGGGGGGCGGGGGGAGTTTCATAGTACGTACGTGACGCTACGTGAGGATATTAATTACTAACGTTGAAACGTTGACGTGTTTTGGGAATATGATATTGTAATATATGTATTATATGTAGTGGTAAGTGTGACGATGCAACATGCTGTTGACTCTATCTAGCTTATATATATATAGATCAAATATTTCTTATTTTATTTTTTAAATGATTTATTCTTAATGTTTAATTAATTGATCACATATGGGTCCTAACATTTTCTTGTTGCAAGGCTCACTTAAGGGTTGTTTGGTTGTCGCATTTCTTTGTAGTTACAAATGTATACAATCTCAATTTCGTATTTGGTTTAATACGGTTGAGTTCAATTCTTTGCGATTGCTGTTGCAAGAAGCTCCAAATATTATGAAGTTAACTAAATCCAAATTGAGTTGAATAGTTGGCGAGGATTATGATCATCCACAAATTAACAATAATAAATAAATAAATTATATATATATATATATATATATATATATATATATATATATATATATATATATATATATATATATATATATATATATATAATACTTGTAAATAAACTCATACTAATAAATTTTTAGGAGAAACAAGTTTTGTGCAAAAAATTAAAAAATTTTAAATTTATTTTATTCAAAATATAAAAAATAAATTTTTTTTCTAAATTTTTGTAGAATATAATTTGTATGTCAATTAACTTAATAAGTTTTAGTTAATTATTATAATTATTAAACTTGATAAAAAAAAAATGAAGAGAGAATCGTTTAAATTTTTAAAGTTTCATTTACATATTAAAAGTAAATAAATTAAAAATTTTAAATATATCGATTGATAAGTTGAATAATTATTGAAAAATATTATATCTCCATTTATTTATTTATAGATAGTAAATTTAAATAATCAATAAAATTATATATAATTATTTTATGTATAGTGCGGGTAATATCACCACTCTATCTAAGAGATGATAAGATTTACAAAGTATAACTATTAGTTCTAAATTACTCAACAAAAAAATATAACGTAACAAAATAAACTATATGTAATTACAATTGCTGTATTTTCAACTATATGCATTTTTAACTACGTATTACAACTACATCAAACCAAACAACCCCTAATAAAGTTGCGGGTCATAACTCATAAGAGAGGTAGTTCAATATAATATCACGTTGTGACTACACCCTTCATTAACGAGAGAGAATTGGGCTAAAATTGGAACTCTTATTAATTTTGATCCTTTTTGTGTTTTGAATCTACAAGCCCAGATTGGTATTCATTAAAACGATATATGTGGAATGGGTTGAGTTATCACTCTACCATCCACCTTTCGTATATTTATAAGTTCTACATTTTGAGACTCGATAATTCCAAAGCGAGTGAGCTTTCAAATGGAAATTTTGATGAGATCAGATCAAAGAATAATATAATAAAATTTATATTAAAAAGTGACAGAATAAGAAAAAAAAAATGTTAGTGAACTTGTGTTGCAAATAAAAATTTATATAAATTGAACCAAACATTCCTACTGCATTTTATAAAAAATTTGATTGTGTTGATATTGGAGATTCTAAATTTGAAACATAATTATTTCACATCTCCGACTAAGTTTACGATTTTTTTTTTTTTTCTCTCTCTCTCACTCATGTATATATGCACTGCAAAAAAAAAAAAAAAAAAAAAAAAAAAAAAAAAAAAAAGGGCCCCTCACATATTTGGGCCGACAAGTCTAATATTGACTCACCAAATGGGTCAATACCAAAAATTCAATATATATACGAGAAAAATGTAAAAAAGGTACCTTCATTTTCTCTAAAATAAAAATATCTATTAGTTTTTAGGATAAATTGTATGTTTGGTTTTTAAACTATAAGGCATACGACACTTTAGTACTTCAATTTTAACTTATTTTAATTTCTTGCTCTAATATTTAGAATTGTTTAAAATCAAGTTCTATAATCCAATTTAGTTGACTAAATATTGATTATCGCTAATCAGAGGTGATATATTAATATTGTGAATGACGATCGATGTGCCAATAATTAAGATACAGTATTAATTTTACATTAGCAATTCATAAAATTAGATTTTGCATGAGTATCACTAAAAAAGAAAAAAATATCAAACTCCATGCTACATAGAATCTCAATTAAAAAAAAAATTATTATCCGCAGAACTAGAATAATTAACTAGGTTAATGTTAACATAATATATTTCATCAACTTAAACTAACGTATCATTCGTGTTATTAAGAGAATGTAATATCTTTTACCATATTTAATATTAGTTATTATGCAATTTTTCAACTCGTGGTGATCCTTATTCTCTATTTAATTTCTATAATATTAATATTGTTGACTACGAGGAAAATGATTTGTTTGAATTTTACCTTTGACCATTTTTTTATGAAAGTAAGGTGGATTAATTGTATTTGTCCACCTACTCCCCTAATTCTAACACATGCGTTTTGAGCAGTTCATTGTGAATTGGAATTACGCAATTTACATTTTGCTCAGTACTCCACTTCCCCACTGAGCTAGAGTTTCCAATTTAGCTGAATTAGGGTTTATTTTGTTCTGTTATAGATTATAAAACATCGTAACAAAAATTATTATGTAAATGTAAATAGTATTGTTATTAAAAATTGTGTTGCATTAAAATTATTTTAGATCTCATTTGGTATTGAGGGTATAAGTCGTATATAGGGATGCAAATGAATTCGGATCAGTAAAACTGTTGTCTTGACCCATTCTGAATAGCATGCTAAGTAAAAATAAAAAATATAGAAAAATTTAATTCACTCAGCAATCACCCTAATCCATCAAGCAAATAAAGTGGGAGACGCTTTTCTTCTTCTTCTTCTTCTTCTTTTTTTTGATCAGTTTCAATTTGTCAAAAATCCGCTCTCATTCGGATCAGCTCCTAATGGAGCTCTAATTGAAAGCCAAAATTATGATTAAAATTAACCTATTCTGACTCCGCTCCGTCCAGAATAAGAAATAAAGCGGGAGGTAGAAAATCCCTCTCATCTTTAGATCTGTCCTGTTTGCATCTTAGTCCTATAAACTTTACAAACATAACACAATTTCGTTTATTTTTTTGTATATTTGGGAAACCAAAACCTACTTAGCACCGGAAAGTGTTAAATGATTAGGGTTGTTTTTCTATGATATTATTTGATATGATTAGTTTATAGCGAGAAGTTCCTAATTGGATCTTCTATTAATTTAGAAACTTTTTGTTAGACGGGAATCTAATAATAATTTATTTAGTATAATTTTTTTTAATATAATTATAAGTAAGGACTTAAATTTTTTGTTCTTTCAAAAAGTCCTACTATCCATGATTTGATAAAAGAATATATTTCATCTATGAGATAATCTATCTTATTTAAAAAATAATTTGAACAACGAACGTAGTATCAAATTTAATTCTAATCATTTGATTATAATTTTTAGCAATCAAATCTACAAATATTTTAAATAAATTAAGAAAAATATACCGTACAAAATATTCATGCATCCAAATAAAATCTATCATTAGCTCGTATTTGAATGTCGAAATAAATTATCTAAGAATAACTTACAAGTATAAAAATTTAAATTAAATTGTGCAATTTAATTACAATAATTTTAAATTTAAAATTAAATTAAAAATTAAAATAAAATAACATTTGATGTACCTCGTGAGTCGCATAGGGTTTTTATTTTCCTTCGCGGCGGCGACCACGTGTACCGTCTCCGCTACAATTGCTTTCCAACTCCTCCGTTCCGACCAGCAACGGTCCTTGATGGATGCCCCTCAAATTCAACGGCTGATACAGCACGTCCGCATACGAAGCGTTCGTGTACCAAAATTTTCAGTTGGCGAGAGAAAAAAATATCTTTTAGTACACTAGTTTAATATTATATAGAGAGATACGGAGAGGAGATAGAGTCCTCTTTCCTCTTCTTCTTCCTCCCCCACCATTTTCGTTTGGGGAAGAGCTCCATATCTCCCCTATTCCTCCTCGTGTTCTCTCTCTCTCTCTATTGTGGAGGGGAATTGAAGCCCTTATTCGAGGAGATATGGAGGGAGTTATCCTCGCCAAGGGGCTCTTATCCACCCATCTGAAGCCCAATCCCCTGGGTTTATCCCCAATTCGGAGAGCCCGTGCTCCGCCGCGCACCAACGGGGTCAAAATCGGCGCTTTCCCTTCTCCCGTGGCCGCATCCCAAAACGCACTCGGGAATTCGCCCTATTTCGCGAGAAAGGCGAGGCCTTTGTGGGTTCCCTCCCTCGCGGCGCCCCCACGGGCCGAGGAATCGCCCTTCCCCTGCGGCGGCGAGGGCTCGTCGCGCGGGGCGGGGATTAAGCGGCGGAATCGGGGGATTCCTCGCGCCGATGCCGCGGTGTCGGGCGACGGGGCCGGGTTCGTGGAGAGCAAGGAGAAGCCCAAGTTTTTGGGCGTCGAGGTTATAACCCTTAAGAAGATTATACCACTCGGGATCATGTTCTTTTGTATCCTGTTCAATTATACTATTCTTAGGGATACCAAGGATGTGTTGGTGGTGACCGCGAAGGGGAGCAGCGCGGAGATTATACCCTTCCTTAAGACGTGGGTGAATTTGCCCATGGCAATTGGGTTCATGCTCTTGTACACCAAGCTCTCCAATGTGCTCTCAAAGGAGGCTCTTTTCTATACTGTCATATTCCCCTTTCTCGCATTCTTCGGGGCCTTCGCTTTCGTTCTTTATCCGCTGAGAGACGTTATCCACCCCACCGCGTTGGCCGATAGACTCGTCACCGCCCTCGGGCCGAGCTCCCTCGGCCCGGTTGCTATCCTGAGGATATGGAGCTTTTGCTTGTTTTATGTCATGGCGGAGCTGTGGGGGAGCGTGGTGATATCGGTTCTTTTCTGGGGATTTGCTAATCAGGTATAATTGCGCCTCTAATCACTGCAAGACAATGTTAAGGTTCTGATTTTAGTTGTGAAGTTCAGTATACTGAACTAAGATTGTTCTTTTATATGGTACAAGAATCTAAAAGTTATTGTACGCATTATTGTCTGTGATCTTTGATCAGTAATACTGTTTTTAGTTTTAGTAATTTTATGCTGTTCTTTCATTACATGATTTGTTGAGAATCCAAGTGTGTTGCTGTTGTTTGATGCAATTTGCTTCGTGTTTCAGTACAGTGTTTCCTCAGTCACTCTTGCATCTTTGTGCTAATGTTTTGATGTATGTAAAGATTTCACCTTTGTCTAAAACACTTCAATTTGAAATTGATAACTGATTTTGGTGCCTCAAAAGCGGAATATGACAGAAGGTGGATTTTCGATTTGTCCGATGCCATCTCAATTATCTGATTCTTCTTTCGCCGGATCTGATGATAACTCGTATCTCAGAATTTGATAAACTATTTGAACCATCTAGGATCTTATTTTTGTCTTTTTATTTGGTACTTTAATTGCTTAGAGATTCTGTGCTAGTGCTTTGAATGAGAGTTTCTGAACTTCTTCTATTGATATATTACGAAATTCTTTGGTGAGCTTTTCTTTGATCCTATTCTACAAGTTGTAGCTGCGAGATGGATATTATTACCAATTTAGAGTCTGAATTCTATATTTGGTAGTCCAGTGTTTCCTCATGTTCATCAAAATATGGGAGACTGAAGGTTCCCTTCTCTGTCCGAAATTGTGATTTGTCAATTGATCCCCCAAAGTATATATAGAGGATGATGATTTAATGACTTAAACCGTAAAAAGCACCATTCGTTTTTCCTCAGTTATCTTTTTCATCTTTAGAATTTGTCTTATTTAAGTCATCCATTCGGAACAAGTGTTTCTTTTCTTATTGATTCATTTACATTGGAGTTTACTTTTGTTTTAACTGAGATAATACATACAACTGTACTGGCATATACTGCCTTTAGTCGGCTTTATCGTAAAAACAATTTGTTTTTTGTATTTTTTTCGGCTGGATTTATCGTTTCTATTTGATCTCTTTCAGATCACTACTGTCGAGGAGGCGAAAGAATTCTATCCTCTCTTTGGTCTTGGGGCGAATATTGCCCTCATCTTCTCGGGTCGTACAGTGAAATACTTCTCCAACTTGCGCAAGAATTTGGGCCCGGGCGTCGATGGTTGGGCAATATCTCTGAAAGGAATGATGAGCATCGTGGTGATTCTGGGCCTTGTGATTAGTGGTATCTACTGGGGAGTTAATAAGTTCGTCCTGAGCGACCCCTCTCTTCCGAAATCTGATCGCAAGAAAAAGAAGGTTGGCTGCATCATCTTTCCTCAACTACTACTTCCCTTTCTTTTCTTTTTAAATTTTCTCCTGATATTTGGTTTGCTTTTTTACAGGAGAAACCCAAACTAGGCATGAAAGAGAGTTTGAAGGTTTTGCTTTCTTCACGATATGTGAGGGATCTTGCGACCTTGGTGGTTGCTTATGGCATAAGTATCAACCTCGTAGAAGTCACCTGGAAATCAAAGCTCAAGGCGCAGGTAATCTTCTTTCCCCACTTTTTGAGATACATAGATATTCCTGCAAAATCTGGGTTTCTAAAATTCCCCTTTTTCTGGTATCTATGGCCTTCTCTGTTTTTGAACTTCAGTTTTTATGGACTCCCGTTTTATCCTTTTCTTTAATCTTATTTTATTCATTCCGGCAGTTTCCTAGTCCGAACGAATACTCTTCCTTTATGGGTGATTTCTCGACTGCCACCGGAATCGCGACTTTCACGATGATGTTACTGGGCCGGGTTATACTTAGGAAATTCGGGTGGGGTGTTGCTGCAATGATCACTCCGACAGTTTTGCTGCTCACCGGCGTTGGATTCTTCTCTCTCCTTTTGTTCGGGGAGCCATTGACTCCGATGTTGGCTAGTCTGGGGATGACTCCGCTTCTCGCGGCCGTATACGTGGGTGCGTTGCAGAATATCTTCAGTAAGAGTGCAAAGTACAGTTTATTTGATCCTTGCAAGGAGATGGCTTACATCCCTCTCGACGAAGATATGAAGGTGCGTATACACTTGTACCCTCATATTATTCCGAATTATTCATTTGCTTTTGCACAAGCATATGGTGTGACATATTACTTTTAATAGAGACCGTGGATATTGATTTGTTTCGACTTCTCTGGAAACTGCTTGTGGGTTGGTTGAGCCTAGTTGCTCATCGTCAAAAGCAATCTATTTCAATGCTATTTTGTCGCGCAATATTGTACATGTCGCATAGTTATGTTAGAGCTTTTCTTATTTATCTGTTATATTAAATAAGAGCTGATACGATTTTTCGTTACCAAGATCGAACTTTGCCTCTTATATGGTGATTGGATTTAAAGTTTGTGGTTTTTAAGTAGATTAGTAGTTGTATGACTAGATATCTTAACTCTATTATTTTCTTAAACTTGTTTATAGGTTAAAGGAAAGGCCGCCATCGATGTCGTGTGCAACCCCTTGGGAAAATCCGGCGGAGCCCTGATCCAGCAATTCATGATTCTAACCTTCGGTTCTCTCGCCAACTCGACTCCCTACCTCGGCGGCATACTCCTAGTCATTGTTCTCGCCTGGTTAGGCGCCGCGAGGTCTTTGGACACCCAATTCTCTGCCCTGGCGAAGGAAGAGCTCGTGAAGGAGAAGAGCATGAAAGAGAAGGAGAAGGACTCGGTCATCGATGTCTCTGTCGAGAATGGATCTGTTCACGAGAAGTCGTCGAATGGGTCGGTGGTGGAACCGAAGTTGGCTCCGGAGTCTGAGAGCAGTTCGTCGGAGAGCTCCGCCGGCGTTCAGTAGATCTTCGCTCCATTTTCTGGTCGGAAATGAGCGGCGGCGGGAGGGGGCGATCGGGGATGTCGTGTAATGGTGGAATATATTTTACTACCATTAAAGATGATAAATGGTGAGGCTTAGGCAAAGCTATGCAGTTGTTCATTTGGTTTCAAGTGTAGGCAATTTTTGACCGTTTATTGTTGTTTGTTTTTTAATGTTCTCGTTTCCTTTGTTTTATTTTTATTGTTTGTCCTTTTTGGCACATCTAAACTCTCTTTGACGAAAAAAAAAAATTTTCTTTTTTTTTTCAGAGATAGGTAGCACGGTATCCGTTTCGTTTATTTCATTTAAAAATAAGCTTAGTTGGAAATGTGAATCAACTAGGATTCGAACTCGGGTTTCGGGTACCAACCATGAAATCCTTTGCCACTTCCGCTAGGAATGGTCGGTTTTCTCCTTTTCTTATTGTGTGGTCGGTTTTCTCCTTTTCTTATTGTGTGTGTGTGTATATATTAATATATATATAGAGAGAGAGAGAGAGAGAGAGAGAGACCGTTAGATCTTTGATCATTTTCATTCGTTAGATTACTATTCAATTAACTACTACTTAACAAGTGGGCCCACATTATCCTCACCGTACATCTATTAATCCAAGGGCTAAAAACTTACAAGCACCAATAACTTCGTGCTTTTAAAAGCATATGAGCTCAATTTTATATATATATATATATATATATATATATATATATATATATATATATATATATATATATATATATATATATATATATATATATATATATATAGAATTGGTTCTCCCATGCTTTTAAAAAAGATTTTGCTTATCAGCACAAAGTTTTTAATTTCTGACGATAGATGCCAAGGTTGTGATGATGTGGGTCCCCTTAATAAGTGTGGGGGTTGGTCGAATAAAGAGAATTCCAATTCACGAAATCTCACTCTCTCTCACGTAGACTAATCTAAAAAACATATTAAAGACTATTAGTTTCAAGTGCTTTTAAGCATAAAGACCAATGTGACTTCTATATATATATATATATATATATATATATTGGATTTCAAATAGAACTTGATTAGTTTTTCCTTTTTTTTTTTTGCTTGCGGAAATAAAGAATAGCATCCAAAATTGAAAAACTGTAACTTTAATTTAAATTTTTTGCTTAGTTTGGTCTCTAAAAAAAAAAAAAAAAAAAAAAACTTTCTTTGGGCCTTATTATGTGCTAAACAACAAATCACCTTTTTACTTGCATTTCACGTGTTCTGAAAAAGAAAACATGAAAACTCTTCTTTCCCTTCCCCCTGTACATTTCATGAGTTTTCAAAAATAAAATATGAAAATTCACAAAATGTAAGTTAAAGAGTGTAGAATTGTCTCGTGAGTTGTGTGTTTAGCTATAGGCCTCTTCCAATAAAAGAAAAAAAAGTACCATACGTGTCAGCTATCACGAAGATTTGAAAAACTGCATCTAAACATATTTGTGTAAATCAAACAGGTCCAATAAATCTAAGCTGTTGTTATTACGCTGCAAATATTATACTTAGCTTAATTCGAAACCTCAACCCACCTCATATATATATCAAATATTTAAATATTTATACGTGCCCGGTATTTTTTTTGTATCTTCCTTTTCCCGAAAATTAATGCTCCTGTGATGTGATCTCACCCTGATGCGCGTAGAATAACCCAATTACAAGCACCAGTCTCTTTTCGCGTGGGTGAGTGGGGATGGTGGGCCCCACGAACGTGCGGTGGAGATTGAACGGGCCGTAACCATCCGGGCCGTCCAAACACGTGACCCATTGCCCCCCCACGTAAGCATGTCAGGGAATGTGGGGTGTGTGTGGGGCCCATTACTACCCAATCAGCTCAGCCCTGTGGGCCCGTGCCGCTTTAAAGTTTAAACACGGCACTCTTCTTTGGCCGGTGGAACCGAATGGGACGGATCCGAGTCGGAGTCACCGTACCCGATCCCGTCCCTACCCGGACCGTATCCGGATTCGAACCGGACCCGATAAAAAATGGATAGTATATAGGTAAAAAAAATTACACATTAAAATTTTGGGTATAGATCCGGATATTTTATATCCATACCCGATTTGGACCCGACCCGAATCCAACTTTTAAATGAGTAGGGTTTTCAAATCCGGGCCGATGAAATATCTGACAATAAATAAAAGAAGATTTGAACTTTTAATAAATATTTTATTTAGTAAATTTTCTGATTTCTCCTTATTTTTTTTTTCTTTTTTTGGATGGTAGTATATAATATTAGTAATGACTAATATTAGTAATTACTACAACTTATATTCTCTTTATAGAGGGAGCTTTATAGTTTGTCCACAGACTAGTTAATAAAATCTATAAAAAAATATATGTATACTGGTATCCGTACCCGATTTAGATTCGACCCATACCCGGTTTTGAATGGATAGTATATGGTTAGTCACTATCCAGACCTGCTCAAATAGACCGGATGGATATATTAGTAACTTAAGTATTCAAATCCGGACTGGACCCGAAGTTAAAAGGGTAGGGTATATATATTTTTTTCTAACCATTTTTTTAGGATACAGGTACAGTATATCAACTACCCAGACCCGATCCGGTCCATGGACATCTTTAGGTTTGATAAATCATCAATGTTTTAAACGCTGAACGTAATCTATATTAAATTAAATATATATATTTAGTTTGAAATTTACTTATTATATTTAATTTTTTATTTTTTTATAAAAAAAAAAAAAACACTAAAAATAGTATTTTAATTTTATTGAGAAAAATATTTTAATAATATTTTATAAATTTATAATATTTCATAATATTTTTAAGATGAATTTTAAACAAGTAGCGTTTAATTGCAGAAACCAAATTATATGATAGAATTACTAAACGCTCAATAATTTTGTTTTAATAATACAACACTATATCGTACAATACCATATTGTAAAATACTCCTACAGAAATATTACTTCGTACATATTGACCAATCATCTATAATCTATAACCCTAATGAAATCTCATTCCTTTTTGTCCACGTGGCAACATATTAGCTTAACTTATTTTTGTGGACCCTACCTGTCATCTTACGCTATTTTATTAATTAATTAACTGGTGGGGCCCATCCGAATAAATTTATTTTCCTTTGCTTCTCATTTAATTTTCCTCCGGCTCCTTCGCCCGTCTCGAGATGCCGCTCCGACTCCTTCGCCCGCCTCTCGAGATGCCGCTCCGACTTCCGTTCCCCCTCTAGACGGAATGGTGGCCGAGTTCATGATCTGAGCCTTCTTTCCCCAAACCCCATTGCGACCCTTCTCCTCCTTCTCCTCCTCTTTATCCCAATCATCTCTTCCGCTCCGTCCACTCCCCAGTCCCAATCCAATCGCTCTATTCCACTTGCTGCATTCGGCGTTAACTGTAGGGATTTGCTTGAGGATGGGGCTGCCCGACGCAGGCTGGGAAGGGGGTGAGAAAAAATCAGGAAGCGGGCGGGTGGGTGCGGTCAAACCCAAAAATGAAAGCGCTGCGCTGCCTGCTGCTGTATCAAAAGGCGCTGCGGGTGTGGTCGGAGACAGAGACAGCGGCCGCTTAGAGCCTCTGTCCCGCACGACCATTCTTTTGTTTTTGTTTTGTTTTTCTTTTTTGGGGTATTTTACGATCTTATTCTTGAACTTCAAAATTTGTTTGTTTAATTAAATTGTTAATGGCCTGCATTTTCTATGTTTAAATTTTCAGGAATAGCTAAACATGTGTGGATATTGTTGCTGCCCATGTCCTGAAGATTTCGAAGAGTATGCCCATCCAAACAATCCCATTTATAGGTACTATTTCTTTTTTTCCCCCTGTTTACATAGCTAGATGATGTAAAATTATAGAATTTAGAGAGGGAAGAGAAAAAAAAACATATTTTTCGTGATTAAATTAGCTCCGATCCACTATATTTCTAACAAGGTTTACTCCTTTTAGGCGAAACCCCAAATCAAATGCAAGTATATTTACATAATTTTTGTTAATTAGCTCGAAAATTGAAACAATTTGATGGGTGTTGTGCCGGGAAATGATATATTAATTGGTTTAGGTTAAAAAGTTTATATTTTGAAGTAAGATAGGGTTTGTATTTGAAGTTATTAGAACTGAGTTATGTGTTCCTGTTCATATATGTTTAGTTGGAGAAGCATGAGGCTGCGAATCGGAGAGCTGCGAAGATGCTCGAACAGGTTCTATTTTGCATTGTATATGAGCTTTATCTTTTATTGCGCTATATTTTCCGATAATCTGAAAGTGAGTAGTAATGTGTTTTTACATAAGAAATTGAGTCCTATATGCTTTATATAGCATGTTCATAATATTCTTCTACCTTTTTTTATTTTAATTTGGTTGCTGAAGTATTTTGCCAAATGTTCGATGTTCACTGATTTTGGCAAATTCTGACAAAGAGGCAATAAAGTATGAATAATCTGTAAATGGTTGGAGTATTTTTGAAAACTTCATTCAATATTAATTGGCAACTTCATTTTAGATTTGGAGAATTAAGGGATATTATAACCATTGTGTATATATATGCTACTTTGTTTTTGTTTTTTTTTTTGTAAATTTTTCTTTCGTTGATCATACTATTCTCTAATTTTCTTTGCGAATCAACTGTGGTTTCTGGAAAATTTCATCACACATTCCAATGCCTTTTGAACTAAATTACTAATCTGGCTTTTTATGAAGTATGGCGTGACGCGTTTGGAAGTAGATGTTGATGGGTCCCTGTCGTACCCTGAACCTGTTCTCGACCAAAAAGATAATGGTAATTCTCTTCTCTCATTCCTTCCTCAAGAAATTATTTGATTATGTAAAATTCGATACTTATATTTTATATATATTGTGCTTTAGTAATCATCTAATTTGTGTGTTTCTTATTGAGCTCTATTATCTCCACTTCTACTGAAATGTAGTCGAACTGGTATTGACCTATCGTAATTTACTTAGCTGAACAGCATTCCTCTGCAAAACCTCTTAACTCGTGAAGAGGAGCAACTTATGCGGGTATTTTATGAACAAAAGATCCAAGAGGTTTGTGCGGCATTCAAGTTCCCTCATAAAATACAGGTAAAGTGGATTACTTTCGTTATCCTTTCTCTTCCTTCTTTTTCGAGGTGGAAAATTTACGTTGATGTTTCTTTCCTTACAGGCGACGACAATATTATACTTTAAAAGGTTTTATTTACAATGGTCTGTGATGGAACATCATCCAAAGCATATAATGTAAGTTTTGGTGTTGATTAAAAGATTTGGTGGTTATGATGTTCATATATGATTACAACTGAATCCTTGATGTAAATGTTCTGTGTGCATCATTTCCTAAAATGGAATTTGACAATGAAAAAGTGAAGGTCTTTAAATACTTAGAAAGTGTATATTTTAATTTAATTATCCTTCAAGTTAAGTACTTTTCTCAATCCACGCTTTTGTCTCTTTATAGGCTAACTTGCGTATATACTTCGTGTAAAGTAGAAGAAAATCACGTTTCTGCTGAGGAACTCGGTAAGGGGATTCAGCAGGACCATCAGATGATTCTCAATAATGAGATGATTGTTCTTCAGGTTTCTCTCCTTTTTGTTCCGTCTCCACTTCTTAGACTTCTTTATTCATTTGATATCCCAACAAACTGTTCCCTTGCTGTAAAGGTTCTTATTTAATTACAGAGTTTAGGGTTCGATCTAATTGTTTATGCTCCGTACCGATCCGTCGAAGGCTTTATTGAGGATATAGAGGTGATACTTTATCATTCACAAATTTTTACTCCAATCAGACCTACCCGTCGCATCGCACGGGTTCTACACTAGTGTCTACAATGAGGTAATAACATAATTGGGCCTTCACCTAAAAGGGATTGTATACAAACTATACAAATATTGGGACAAAAAAAAGCGGGGCCCAAAATTTTTATAAAACAAGTTGTAACATTTTTATAAGTCAAATTGCTATTGGATTGTCTTGCAAGTTGATTATTTTCGCCACTTAGGACAAAATTGCATATCTAATTATCTATTATTTTCACAGTAGTTGTCATTACCAACTCTTTTGGTAATGTTAAAAGAGATTAAACTCCACTTTTGCTATAGATAATCGTCTCCAATTGAGGGCTCAACTCTCATGTCGCAAATTTTCGTCTTACTTACCATTTTCTCTAAGGGACGTATCATTGAATATAATTATATATACAATGTAATAGCTATAATTTTTGTAGTTTGTTGATTTTATACAGTTGTAACTGCTGTAGTTTGATATTCTGATTTTTTTTTTTTTTAAGTTTGATGATTTGACTCTTTATTGACTTTTACAGTTAAAACTAAAATTAATTTTAATTTGGTGTAGTTATAACTGTAGTAGTTGAATCTTTTTGTGTGGCTTTAATTAATTACAGCAACCCCAGGCAAAATTATTAATTCAAATATTGTATTTGAATTTTATATGTAGTTAAAACTAAAATACAAAAGTAATCACGTGCAATCAAACTGGTTTAATAGAGATAGGATATTGCGTAGAGGAAAAGTTGCTTGCTCCTTTTTGCCTTCATAAAATATGTAGCGTAACAATAAATTATAACAAAATAATTCACGGAGTTAAACAGTGCAAGATAATTTATCAACAATATTAAATTCTCTTTATCTTTCATCACAAATAATTGTTGTTCACTTGAGGAGGCGCAAATTATAATAAAAGATGCATTATATAAAGTCCACGATACAAATTAGGTATTATATATTTTGACACTATCTTAAAATAAAGGTTAGATGCTTGGCATAAAGCAAACAAAGAACAATTAGATTCTCTTATCACCATAACCTATGCTTTTGCTTGACCTATTTTTAGCACTATAAGCCTAATATTCTTTTATTATTGATTTTCTATTACTCATTTGGTGTTGATATCTTTTACTCTACCTGCTTCATTCATTAAGTAATTGAATTTAGTTACAAGTAGCGAGGCAGCGAGGGCCTCGAGGCGACAAAATGTCAACAGAAAAAAGAAGAAGAAAAAAAGAGAAATGCGCTAGAGACAAAGACAAAAAAACAAACGTTAGAGTCAAGAGTGTAACAAACACCAACATCACACAACTTTACAACAAGCGGCCCAATCTTTCACGAGTACTACGAAACGGTGGGCAATAGAAATTGTGTTCTGAGGTAAGTTTTGATAGATAACATTATTTCTTTCATACCAGACCATCCACCACGTTACCGTCACTGATGTTTGAGCAATTTGATGTTGACGTTAACATGGTTATGCAAAATATCAATAAATTATTTTTCTTCGCATATGATATATATATATGTGAAAGGTTTTCCTAGTCTAAATAAAAGCTAAATGACTTGTACATAATGGTCCTTCCACTACCAATGGACGCAATTGCTTCTAAATTTTTTAATGATCCTTGTAACTTCGCGCGCATGCTTGCTTAGTCATCCCAATTTAACTATTTGCCCCTTGAAATTTTGAATATTCCATCATTGCTTCTAGATTTAAATGCCTTAATTATTAGGGTTTTCACAAGTCAACCACTTGAATTGTTTTTTGAGGAAATCATTCATCTTGATTATCATTTTTTTTTGAAACATTTGGACAATGTAAGGTAGTGGACCGCAAAATAAAATTACGTAATTTAGTGTAAAAATTATAATGTATGCAATTTTCGGAAAATAGATCGGTTAGAAATTTTTATCTTCTACGGAAAGATTAATATTGAAAATTAGCATCTCTACCTAATCCAAAAACCATGTCCTTGATCAGTTTTATAGATAGCTTAAAGTGATGGATTTATTAACGTACACCACCGCTAACGTCACCGTAAATATACTTATTATTTGTAGGGTCCACAAGTTGTTTCTCTAAGAAGTGTGCAAAATATTATATATATAATTTATCATAATGACGAAAAAAAATAAAATTAAGGGTTCTATTGACTGTCTTTAGTGTAAGTGGTAAAGACTTAATTGTTACTGCTTAAGGTTTTTAAATTCGAAACCTAAGTTGTTTATTTTTCCGAATAAGTTCATTTATGAAAAAATGAATGAAACTGTTAAATATAAAAATATACCGTTTTTATTAACCTTTAAGTTTTTCACAAACGATTGTAACAGCAGACGAGAGGTTCGAGTTCGAGTCACGCTGCGCCCTAAGATATTAATTTTCTTCCATTTAATTCAAGCCAACGTCATGGGCCTACTAAAAAGTCTTGAGTCCAGACGTGATGGAGAGTGTTAAATATCTCTTAAGCTTTTAGAGTACAATGGTTGTTTCACAGAAATGCCAACAAACTATATATTACTCTTTTTTTAAGAAAAAAAAAATTGTTCGAATCCTGCTATTGGCATTTAAATTTGAGGTCTAGAATGTTGTTTCATCTTGTTGTTGTAATAGATTTTCCATAACAAAATGAAAAAGCATGAGTCAAATAGGCATGCTTTTAGAAGCAAATTTACTTTGCACCCCAACGGAGCTTCTTAATAAGTGTTTTCTTTGTCCAACATTGTCAATAACATGTTTCTTTGTCCAACATTCTCAAGTGTTTTCTTTTTTTTCTTTGGTAGCAACATGTTATTGACAATCTCTCAAGAAGTTCAGAAGAAAAAGTAAATAACATGTTGCTACAGAAGAAAAAAAAGAGAAGAAGACGAAGAAAAAGAAACAAGTATTACGGAGAGTCATTAGACCATGTTTGAATGCCAAAACTTGTTATTCAGTGACCGCAAATTAGGGGCTTAATTTTATTTAAAAAACTTTGAGATTCATAATTAAATAGAATAACATATTTTACTGAAAAATAATTAATTTATTTTATTTCGATTTAAAGGATGAATATATAAAAAAACATTCTAAATATTTGATCAGAATAAAGTACTTTAAAATTTTTAAATAAATTACAAGGACGTGCAACTAGGACCTTAAATCTGTAATAATCCCTAATAATAATGTAATTATAATATAATACAGTGTTTAAAGCGTAGTAATAGCGTAATAAATTACATGCTTCATTTTTAGGAAAAAAAAAAAAAATAGAAAGGAAGAAAGAAAAGACAGTCGTGACTCATAAATAAGAGACTTGAGAGCGAACAAAGAATCCAACGGCGGTCGGCCCCAACGCCCACCGTTGTATTATTTTTTCATCGTTTCATGTCCTGATTTCTCCTCTGCCTATAAATCCCTGCGCGCCCACCCCCCCAACCCCCGCTCAAAAAAAAAAAAATAAAGGAAAGAATCGAGCAGACCGAATGGACGGCGCCGATCAGTACTCGTCGTCGGCGGTGGGGCTGTGCCTGCCCCCCTGGGAGCTGCTGGTGCAGGAGATCCTCCTCCGCCTCTCCCTCCCCGACCTGCTCCGCCTCCGCTCCGTCTCCCGCCCCCTCTCCTCCCTCCTCTCCTCCGACTCCTTCCGCCGCCTCTACCACCTCCGCCACTCCTCCTCCTCCTCCCATGGCAGCTGGGTCTTCGTCTTCAAGAAGCGGCCCCCGCGCGATGCCGTGCTCCGGGGCTTCCACGGCGCCGCCTCCCGCTGGTTCCGCATCCCCGTGGCCCCGCTCCTCCTCCCCCCCGCCGTGCCCCCGGGCGAGGACCTCTTCCTCCTTGCCGCCTCCGGCCCCTTCTTCCTCTTCGCCTCCAACGGCCTCCGCGCCCTCCTCGCCGCCGACCTCTCCTCCCGCTCCCTCCGCCGCCTCCCCCCCTCCCCGCTCGGCCCCCGCGGCACCTCCGCCTGGCGCCGCTCCTCCCTCCACCTCTCCTCCGACCTCGGCCCCGCCCACTACAGTACTACTCCCCTCCGCTTCCGCTTCCTCTTCGCCGAGCTCGTCCACCACCGCCCCTTCCTCTTCGAGTACCGCTCCGACGCCGACGCCTGGCGCTCCTTCGAAGCCCTCCCCGCCCCCGCCCCGGCCGCCCGCGACCCCGCCGACGTCTACCTCCACGTCGCCCAATCCGGCCCCGAGAGCCTCGTCCTCCGCGCCGGCCCCGGCCCCGACCCGGTCGTGTACCGGCCCCGGTTCCCCCCGGCGAGGACCCGCGCGCCGGCGACCGGATGCACGTGCACGGCAGCGGCCACGTGGCGGTGATCCGATCGGCCGCCGCGGAGGAGGGGGCCGGGGCCAGGGCGCGGGCGCGCGTGGTGACCGGCGTGGAGCTGTGGGGGATGGCCCCGCGCGGCGGCGGCGAGTGCGCGTGGGAGATGACGTCGCGGGTGCCGCGGGAGGGGATCGAGGAGATCAGGAAGCCGTACGGGGTGATGATGGGCTGCCTGGCGGAGAGGGACGGGGTGGTGAGGCTGGTGCTCCTCTCCAACTGCAAGGGCTCCTGGGACTTGGCGTGCCTCTCCTACGACCGCGCCCGCTGGCGCTGGTCCCCCCTGCCCGACTGCGGCACCAAAGGCCTCAACATGGCCGGCATCGCCCTCTCCTCCACCTTCTCCCGCCTCTGGCCCTCTCCCTCCCCCTCCTCCTCCTCCCACACCGCCGCACAATACTGGTGAGCCAGCACCCACAGCCACGGCATCCGCGACAACGACAGCAACGACATTTCAATTAATTCTGCCCCTAGTCCCTGCAATACTCCAAAACAACCTCAAATAAAGACTTGGACTCGGTGCACCGATCTCAAAGCAAAACACTGGTGGCTTTGTGAAGTGGTGTGGTGTGGTTGGTATAGCATGCAGTGCAGCAGGTTTGTTCCGATTTAGCCATTTTGGGGGTTGGTTGAGTTGGTTGCCTTGTTTGTCAGCATGTAAATTGAACTGTATATATCTATCTTATGCCTATATATTAATTCTGCTCTTATATATTTTCTGTGTTAATTTGTTGGTCTAATCGTTTGAGAAGCCCTGATTGGTGAATCGTATCATCGTGTATTTATTTAAATTAATGAGGAGACGGGAAAAAGAAAGGAAAATGTACGTCTTGACATTATAGTCGTACAAATGGCCAACTGTGTAAAACATATAATAATATATACTACTATATAAATAAACGGCGAATCCTCAATAAATGCTCAATGATTAAATTGTGTGAAATAAGATTACTATTTTGCCATCTGCGGAGTTGGATACTCGTCCAACCAACCAACCAACCAACCACAGCATCCCCGGGTCCGGAGGGAATCATAAATGGCGAACGACATCTTGCAGAATCCGACCCCATTATAGTTACGGGTCAACATTGCTTCGATGGCTAATAGGTTATCTACGCTTGTTGGGCTCAGGCACGGGTACACAACAAATAGATCTACGATGCTTTTGCCAACCCATAAAACCTAATCTTTGGTTTTTTTTTTATTTAAAAAAAGAAACTTATTTTAAATATTTATTTATCTATTATATTTGAAGCTGGGGCACAATTTGTTTCGTGTAATGCTTTTGGTGAAATTGTAGAGCGCGAGTAATTAGTCATCTCTCTCTTGGTTCATGTATGGCTTGATCCTAAACCCCAAATATTTTAGTCAATAATTTTTGACATGATTAAAAATCCAAATATAATGGAATATCAAAGGCTTTGTTTTTTATCCCGTGGGTTCGATAAAATATTAAAATCCACCATTTGTAAATATAACATGCACTAAAAATATGATTTAGACATTTAATAACGATACACAACTATAATTTACCTACTTTAAGACAGGGACATGTCACATGCGTCACGTGTACGTGAGCAAATTTAATTAAACTTATTATTAATAAAATCATAATCTTATCCATTTGAGGTCCCCTCTCTTTTATTTAAGTTTAAATGCTCCACGCTTTTCCCCTCCCAAAACCCCTCTCCACAACAACGCCATGCACTCTCCCTCCTCCAACAATGGCGTCAATTTATACAAAAGGTGCCCCAATCCCCTTCTCCCCCAAACCCCCGAAACCCAAAACTCTAAACCCTTTCTCCAACCCCGCTCTCCCACAAATCTCCCACAAAAAGTCCTCAACACTCTCTTCTCCCACCCCTAACGCCATTACCACCACCTCCTCCTCCTCCGACCTCAACCTCCACATCCGCCGCCTATGCGTCCATGGCCATTTACACCAAGCTCTCCTCCTCCTCGACTCATCCTCTACGGAGGACCCGCTCGAAGAGACCACCTATGTCGCCCTCCTCAGGCTCTGCGAATGGAAGCGCGCGGTCGCCGAGGGCTCGCGCGTGTACTCCCACATCGATTCCACCAGTGCCCATCTCACGCTTCGCCTCGGGAACGCGCTGCTGAGCATGTTTGTTCGGTTTGGGAATCTCCTCGTTGCGTGGTCGGTGTTCGGTAAAATGGTTCAAAGAGACGTCTTTTCCTGGAATGTGATGGTGGGTGGGTATGGAAAGGCCGGGTTTATGGAGGAGGCGTTAGATTTGTATCAAAGGATGATATGGGCCGGCATTGTACCCGATGTGTACACGTTCCCTTGCGTTC
Organism: Aechmea fasciata; assembly: GCA_025177825.1. Lineage (NCBI taxonomy): Eukaryota > Viridiplantae > Streptophyta > Magnoliopsida > Poales > Bromeliaceae > Aechmea > Aechmea fasciata. Next base: position 6,283,411 of record CM045928.1, on the reverse strand, counting down.
TGAGGAGTTGCGGAGGTATTCTCGATCTTAATCTGGGCAGGGAGGTCCATGGCCATGTAGTTCGATTCGGGTTTGCGTCGGAAACTGATGTTCTAAACGCTTTGATTACCATGTATGCCAAGTGCGGTGATTTGGTGAATGCGCGGAAGGTGTTTGATGATATGCCTAAAAGAGATTGTATCTCTTGGAATGCAATGATTGCTGGATATTTTGAGAACGAGGAGTCTGTTAAAGGGTTAGCATTGTTTCTCACCATGCGAAATCGTTCTATTGAACCAGACCTTATGACAATGACGAGTGTGATCTCTGCTTTCGGATCATTGAGCGATTGGAGTTTAGGAAAGGAGATTCATGGGTATGCGATCAAGAAAGATTTCATTGCTGACGTTTCAGTCCATAACGCATTGATTCAGATGTATTCCAGTCTTGGGAGACTGAGTGAAGCTGAGAAAATCTTCTCTGGAATGGAATTCAAGGATGTTGTTTCATGGACCGCGATGATTTCTGGTTATGAGAAAAATGGTTCCCCGAGTAAGGCTCTGGAAGTCTATGAAGTAATGGAAGCCCAAAACATGAAACCTGATGAGGTCACAATAGCTAGTGTACTTGCGGCCTGTGCCTGCTTGGGTCGTTTAGATATCGGCATCAAGTTACACGAACTTGCAAGAAGTAAAGGGCTTGTTCCGTATACTATAGTTGGAAATACTCTTGTCGATATGTATTCAAAGTCTCGATGCATCGATAAAGCCATTGAAGTATTCAAGCACATGCCTGAGAAAGATGTGATATCTTGGAGTTCAATAATCTCTGGCTTTCGCATAAATCATAGGAGTTTTGAAGCTTTGAGCTTCTTTCGCCGCATGCAAGCCAATGTAAAACCAAACTCTATCACATTCATTGCTGCCCTTTCCGCGTGTGCTGCAGTTGGAGCATTGATGTGCGGAAAGGAGATTCACGCCCAAGCTCTGAGAAATGGTTTAGGATCCGAGGGTTATCTTGCAAATGCACTGTTAGACTTGTATGCTAAGTGTGGAAGGACAAAATATGCTTGGTCTCAGTTCAATATACAGGAGAAGAAGGACGTGGTATCTTGGAATATCATGCTTACGGGCTATGCTGGGCGCGGACAAGGTGATCTCGCCGTTCAATTGTTCGATTGGATGGTGGATGCTGGAGTGAAACCCGATGAAGTTACATTTGTTGCTCTCCTTTGTGCCTGTAGTAGGTGTGGGTTGGTTAGTCAAGGTTGGGACTTTTTTAACAGCATGAGTAAAAACTACTCCATAGTCCCGAATTTAAAGCACTATGCTTGTCTGGTGGACCTTTTGGGCCGTGCAGGGCTTTTGGAGGAAGCCCACAGATTCATAAAAGAAATGCCCATTGAGCCAGATGCTGCCATATGGGGAGCACTGTTGAATGGATGCCGAATACACCACAATATTGAGCTTGGCGAACTTGCTGCTGAGTTCATATTTAATTTGGAGTCAGAAAAAATTGGATACTATATACTCTTATGTAACCTATATGCTGATGGGGGAAGATGGGATCAAGTGGCTAGAGTTAGAAAGATGATGAGAGATAAGGAATTAGAGATTGATCCTGGATGCAGTTGGGTTGAGGTTAAAGGAACCGTTCATGCATTTCTTAGTGGTGATGAATCTCATCCACAGATCAAGGAGATCAATGCTGTCTTAGGTGGCCTTTACAGTAGGATTAAAGCAGCGGGTTATTTTCTTGAGGATCAATCGTCGAATGACCTTGAAGAATCAAAGAGCGATATATTTTGTGGGCATAGTGAGAGACTAGCTGTTTCTTTTGGACTCATAAATAGTGTGCCTGGGACGCCGATTTGGGTTACCAAGAACTTGTATATGTGTCAGAGGTGTCATAGAATTTTAAAGTTGATTTCAAAGATTGTGCGACGAGATATAACAGTGAGGGACACAGAGCAATTCCACCATTTTAAAGATGGGAAGTGTTCTTGTGGAGATGAGGGTTATTGGTAAAAATTAACTATGAAGGTATATAAGAGTTGCTTGTTTCTTTTTCTATAGCCTCATGGATATCAGGTAATGAGCCCTCTATAATGAAGATAATTTTTGGGTCTACAAAAGAGAGTTACATCATGCCATTGATGGTGAATGTGAGCAGCGAGACAGTGCATTGCTGTAGATATGTGGTTTGAGCTAAAGGGTAAAGTTTCATGGAGTAGCTCAATGTGATGGAATTTTACGAGTACAAAGCGGAAAATAACTCTAAATAAGCTATATGCTGTAGAGTTTATAATGGTATTGCAAAGATGGGGAACATAGATGGCTTTGTATCATCAATTGTCCTGTGAGATCTTTCTACATGGACAAAGGGCTAATATCTTCTCTTCGATCTCATAATTCTCCTTTAAAAATTATCTATTTAAAGGGGGATATAATACAGATCGATTGATGCCTTAAGAATTCTGCTGTTTTCAGGGAAGGATTTTCACAAGCAGTTGTCATATACTAAAGTTGGATGATCATTTTGCTTTAGCATCCTCATGGCATATTGTGAGCTAGAGAAAAGCCATAAACTTATATTTTCATCCTCATGGCATATTGTGAGCTAGAGAAAGGCCATAAACTTATATTTTTTGCATGGCAAATAAAAATGCAAAGGCCATAAACTTCTTTTTTTTTTTGCATGGCAAGTAAAAATGCCGAAACATCATTATTGAAACCTCGAAGATAAGAGTTGCTTTGAGATGTTTTGAATCTTTGGTGGCGTCATCAAATATGCGCTCTCATTCTTCCTATGCCTTTATATTCTGAGAAGTAATTCAATTTACTTCTTGATTCTGTTCTCTTACTGCCTCGACTCGTCAGCATGCTGCAACAAGATATCTAGAGCTTTTCCTGCAAGCAGATTCATTGGGTTCTGCATCTTCTTTCCCCTAGAAGATCCAAGTAAGCCAGAAACATTATAACAGTTTGTACAATGCTAAGATCGGCGATCACTTGCCTGAATTCTTTGTGTTTATAACTGTCAGGCTTTATGCATATAACCTGGTGCAAGTATGTGGAATTATGCAGGTTCTCCTGTCAAGTTGGTATTTGTTCATATCATGTGTCCCTGCCTGTGCCTGTGTGCCTATGCAAAAACCACTTTTGTATATATACTCTGGCATAACTACAAATAAATATGCTTCCAGAGTAATGAGCACACCCACAAATACCAACTTTCTAGGAATACTTATACGATTTTGCATAGTCATGGGGGTTATATACACACACAAAGAAGAAAAAGAACATATAAAAAATGATGATGCATCTACTACCTTGCTGGAATAATTGCTGATATCTATGCCGTATAATCTGTTCTGTAGATTCTTCTGTTCAATGCCACTATTATTCTTGACATAAAACTAGCTTTTTAAAGCATCATGTAACTGATTAATTTTGCAGCCAACTATGCTTGTAACTTGAAAAGGCAGTCTCTCAGAGTCTTTACTAATTTTGCGCTGCTAAGTGCTGCCACTAGAGAATGTAAATTAGATTTTTAACATGTTGTCTAATTTATCTAGGTGTTGTAGGGAGTTTCTTTAGTAATCTTCTTTACCTTATTCTTTTTCCAATGAATATTTTAATGACTAAATCAACTTGACATGGAAAACATCTTAATATTTCAAACTATTCATCAAAATGCTTACTTCTTGAAAGGCAATTCGTCAGAATAATTCATTTTTCTTGAAATATGGTAAATCATTTTGTATGTTAAATTCATTATTCTTATTCGCATTAATTTAAAATTAGTTTACTCATGATTTTATGGACATCGAAATGGATTAGAACTAATCTTCTAGATTGCAATTGTTACACATAAGTTATCTCCAGAACATATAAACATCCCCCATTTGTGTATTCTTTCTATGGTAAATATGAAGTGATGCATATGATACATACCTTCATGTTATAAAAGCTTCTTTCCTTTACAAGTAGGCATTTCACTGCATCCATCAAATTAGTCACAAGGCCCACTCTCACCTAGCCCCACATTATTTACAAATTCACTTGTTGTTTTGGATTCCCTTAAGTGAACATTTGCCACAAATTGCAAATTCGCAAACCCGACCCCAAGGTTCTTCCAAATTAAATTTGGCCTCATAATAATAGTAGCCCCTTGCTCTGGTCCCTCGCATGCATTTTTTTTTTTATATCCTATATAGCAACTTGAGCATCAATAACATAAATATACAGTACTTGCAGGAAAAGGAGGACAAGTGGAAATCCTCACCATTCATAGTACTAAGGACCCGAAAGCTCCCTCACAATTCCACACCAAGGTAAAAGAATCTATTAATTATTTTATTAATTTTTTTTATTGCACAATTTAAACTCTGTTGCTATGAAAATGTTCTTTGAGTTGCATAGGATTCCATATAGTTCTAATTGGTACAATTATCTGGTCATTGCTTTATTTGAGATAATGATGCATTTGAAAGTACAATTGCCTAAAAATTTGAAAATAAAAAAGTTCACGAGTACATCTGGTTGATACTTTTATGAGTCAATTATTGTGATATCAACATCCAAACACTAAGCACTCCAGGTCTTTCTGCGGAAAAAAAGAACCATAAACCACTCTTATGGACTGCTTGTTCATTTTTTAAGATCAATTAATCAACTCCATAATTAAATTATAATTTCTCTGTTGATGATTGATGCTTGGGATATATGCTAGAGCTTTAACCACATATCATCATTGTAATTGATTTTGTGAGAACCTCAAATCCTTAAATCTCTCAAAGATAGTTACCCAACTATAGGATAATTGTAAAAATGAAAGAAAACAAAATCATAATCAGCATGATTTTCATTATTGAAGCATTTCTCATGAGTACAAGGAACATACAGAGATTTCAAAACAATTGGTAGATTTCAGCATCAAGTAAGACAGTTCCCTAATCTTTTTTGTCAAATCATTTGGGTAACAAACATTTTTCAAACTCTTGTGAATTCCCCCCAGATCCTTAATATTAGCATGATTAATTACCCTTAAGGAGCTATAATTCCAATGCCATTTATTTTGGGGAAAACTTTAAATATCATTCCTGTGTTTCGCACTTTTTCACTTTAGTGCCCTGTGGTTTAAAGTGTATCAATTTAGTCTTCCGTGATTTTTTTTTTTCTTTTTATTATTCATTCTACTAATTTTTTTCGTTAAATCAGCGACAAAGTTAAAACTAAAGGGTACTAACGTGAATATTCGATAAATCTATGTGAGATATCGGAAGTTTTTTTTTTATGATTTAACGAAATATTAATAGAAAAGCTGACGAAAAAAAAAAATAAATTATAAAGTACTAACTTGATACACTTTAATCTACAGAATACTAAAGTGAGAAAATACGAAATTACAAGAGTGGTATTTAAAGTTTACCTTTTATTATTTTTCATATCTACTTATCCCCGTTTTTCTTTGTACTTTATGTTCATCTTATTTTATGCATGCGTGCTTCTTGATGCGTCCCTTAGCCACTAGGTGGTGCCCAATTTTTTTTTTTTTTTAAATAAATTATATTACCAAGAACGATTATTATCTCCCAATCCATTATAATATAATGTTACACGAATATTGATGTAATCCTTGTCGGGCACAGAGTGCGTTTTTAATATTAAGATAGTATAATTTGTTGAAGGGCAAGTATAATGAGTACTCATCTTTGACGCTTTAAATTAATAACCCAAGTGGTGATCAAGAGCTATTAGTACATGTATATTATTGAACAACCACCATACTTTTTTGCATTGTGCATCTATTTTATATCTGCAAAGGATGAAGGAAAATTTTATAATATATTAGAGAAGTTATAAAGGAAACTTATAGATTCTAATCAAACAATTATCCAAGGAAAGAGAATAGAATGGTTATTATTAGTTAATTAATCTTTTTTTTAATTCATTCATGGAGCAATCAACACGATAGAGATTTTTTAATTGGGAACGAAAAAAGAAGGGCAAAAGGATCACAGCAAGTAAAGGACATGGTGTATATTTTTTTATTGCAAAACGATTTTTATTGTATTATGGTAAACAAAAAGTTAGAAAATTTTCCTGTGACTTTTATGCTTGTAATTTTAATTTCGACCCCTGAAACCATATATGTTTGTAGTTATTCTGGAGGGAAAATTTTCTCCATATCCTTATAAAACCATCTAATTTCATAAATACCCATTTAAAAATTGAAATATCATGTGTACCCCTCCAAATTTGAAAAACTTTCAAAAATAACCCTACCATCAAGTTTCTATCAAAATTAAAGTTAATTAGTATTTACATTCCTACTTCACCCCTCTTATAGTCTTATGTATTCAATGGTCAATTATTTTATTTCATAAATATCCTCTATTATATTTCAAAATTAACTAAGTAAAATTTAATTGATTTTAATTAAAAAAATTATTCATTTCAATTAAAAAAAATATTTTTATTGGGAATAAATTGTAGTTTGAATTAACAATGAATTAAGCAAAATAAAATTAAATTTAACTATAATTTATTCCTAATAGAAATATGAGTCTGGCTAGGATACTATCGATAGCACCAAACGTTTAATACTATCAAATTTTCCACCGTTAAATTTAATCCTTTAACTATTTTTACCCATTAGATTATACTGGAATACAAGTTGAAGAAGTTGACAAATTTTTCTAATTTAGTTATTGCTTATATGTGAGAGAGGTAATTAACAACATAGTAGCCGAGATACACATCAATTTTATATATCAACAAAAATAAATACTACAAGAGTACTCTTGTGGAAAGTGATTTTCTAATAAACTTTGTTTTATGAACCGATGTTTAATGCAAAAATTGCAAAGAATCGTACTATCAAAGTAAAAATAAAAATAAAACTTATTGAACGATATGGTTGACTCTTTAAGGGCATCTTTGGATAAGATAGCGTTATACGGATAAGGGCATCTTTGGATTCATGAAATTAAAATATAAAAGAGAACTCATGTGCAACAAAGTTTAAATTTATTGTTTGTTTTGATAAGAGTTTAGTAGCATGAAAGAAGAGTTTCACCACTTTTTGTTAGTTGTTTTGCTAAAACTTTACCATAAATTGATTTTTTTTTTCCTTGTTTTTGGAATTTTTGGTACAGTATATATGTTTCATCTTTACATCATCTAATCCTAATATCTCCTAAAAATGTTTAGATAAATTGTAGACAAATAATTTTAGTGGGATAACATTTTAATAATTTTCAATAGAAAGTGAATAAGTGGTCGAAGATTACTAAACTTCCATATAAAGTCAAGTCCGGTAAAGTAGGAAAAAAAAATTATAACTACAGTTACAGTACCTTTTCATACTTACCTGTATAAAAGAGTAATTTTTATATATTTCTGAAAAATTTTTGACTTTTTTATTTGTTTCTCTTAGAAGATTAATATTAAAATTATTTTTTGTAGATTCTAAATTATTTAAAATATACTTTTTTTTATTAGTGAACGGTTACGCATAACCATTATTTCTGTGACGTCTCAAATATATATTTTTTACTGTTATCAATTATTCTTATTTGTCGTTAGAAGCAAAAGAAATGTTTTAACTTTTGCCTTTCAAATATACTATTTTAGCGTCATCAAGTTTTTTTTAATCTGTCTTTTAAGTTAGAAATACAAAAAGTATTTTATCATTTATTTTTAACTCTGATAGAAATTTAATGTGAATTTAATTCGAGATGACTTACTAAGTATTAACACTGACCGTCTCTGTTAAAGTTCAGCGTGCAGATCCAGACCCAAGTCAATCCTAGTTGATTCACATTTCCAGCCAAGTTTATTTCTAAATAAAATAAACGAAGCGGGCAGCATGCTATCTTTCTCTCTCTCAAAAAAATAAAAATAATAAAAAAACTTACTAAGAGTATTAACAGCGAGAGGTATATTCAAAATAAAAAATAAAAATAAAAATAATTGTAGTAAATTACACCTTGTACCAATTCAAACACGCCCCAAACGGTAATGGTCCCTTAAAAGCGAGATGGAGACCACAGAGAGATTCCGAATTGGCCCCTCCCAATAGACTTATAAACGTGACTAACCATCTCGGACGCGGACCACCGCATCATTGTGCCTGCACCTGGTGCACGAGCAAGCACCGCACCTGTCAATTATTATTTTAAAATAATAATAATAATAATAATAATAATAACAATATGATAGATGTGATATGCAGCATCATAAATGTGTTACATATTAAAATTCATACATCTTCTGGGTATCCGATAGTTTTAAAATTTAATGGAGTTGAAGGTGTTATTATTAATTTGGTTTTTAAAGAATCGGTGGTGGTGATCAGAATTTATAATTTTTATTGTATAAAATTTTCGAATATAATGGAAGACATTTAGAGATCGTTGTTAGGTCAATACTGATCAATTTCATTGTAGTTTTTAAGTATATATAGATTCAAATATGGTATTAGATTTTAATGTATTGGACACTCAATGATGTAGTTGGTACTATACTAAGAAGCTTAATTGCGGCAATTACGATTAGTCCAAATTGACCATAATTTTAACTACAGTGGTTTAAAAAAAAATTAATTTTAATTATATTGTACTTTAATTATATTTAAGCAGGCTCCTGAACGCGTAAATATTTTAATTTTAAAGTCTAGTTTTATTTTCTTTTAGAGTGTGGTGTATAAAATGTACTTAAACGCCGGGCGCAGGCAACAATTTTTTTCGCCTCGTGAGTTGTGACCCCGTAACGCTATGACGTGGGCCCCACCGATCCGGCGGATCGGTGGGCACGCACCCGATTAGCCGTCCGCGTCTAGATTGGACGGCCGTGATCGCGACGCCGCCCCTGGAAAGCGATTCCCGTCACCCGCGACGAGCCGTGTCGACTCAGCAGGACCCACCCGGGAGAGAGCGGGGCCCCACGTGTCAGTGTCCAAGCACGTTCATTGGTTCCTTTCACCTGACGGGGTCTCACTTCTACATTTGCCCCAAATTGGATACGGGCGGTGAAAGATACAACCCGCATTTTTTTTCCCCCAACCCAAAAGAGGTGAAACAGGTGGGGGCCCACAAAGGGTGAATCCAGAAACAACATTGGTTGGGCTTGTCGCACTGCGCCACCCGTGGACCGCGATCCGCACGGGCGGTGTTGATTGAAAAGTATTTCGAATGGACGACGAGATGGAGTACGGTCCACGGGAGACGTGGTGGACCGAGTCGGTGTCAAAGGTCGAACGATTTACTCGCAACAGGCGCGTGCCTCAACACGAGCATCGTCACCGCTTCACGCACTCAAGAGGAAACGGGGGAACAGCGCCACCCTCTTGAAAAGGGCGCTCGGGCCCGCACGAGCCGAGCGACGTTAACGGCTCCGTGACACGTGCCGACCGGTACAGCTGTAGCTGCGACACGGCGCGGTTTTGGGGGCTCTCTCGTGGGTCTGACCCGGGCTTTAATTGCCGAGCCCGAATCGGAAATTCTCAGTCACACTGCTAAGCTACGTCCCTATCCGAGTTTTTTATTTTTTTTCTCTCTGTAGGATTAGGATTATTTTTTTTTTTAAAAAAAAATTAGATAAAGATAAGAACCAATGGTTCGATTATTAAATCCTCTTTTCTTTTTTTTTTCTTTTTTTTTTTTCCGACATGCTCTGACGAGAAAATAGGCTGCTGTAAAGATAACAATGCTTAATTTATATTTAGTTTATTATTAATTACTTGTACCGCGCGAGGATCAGAAAAAGTAACCTAGCCCAGAGTCTGGTGCCGGTGTGCTTACGTGTCAGCGCACTTCGGCACTCGCGCTTGCCACGTGTTCGTGTCACCTCGCTGACGTCATCTTCCCGGTCCCTCCCCTGCGTCCTGTCACCCACATAAGAGAGAAGAGAAGAGAAGAGAAAAGAGATAGAGAGAGAGAGAGAGAGAGAGAGAGAGACCGCTTCCCCGCTCCCTCCGTCCTTTTCTCTGTGCATCTCCGGAGATAAATATAGCTAGCGTTGCCTCCGCTCTCACCTTGTGGTAGCGGCGGTACGTGCCAGGGCGATGGGGTCGCGTCCGTACGGGTTCGGGTCGGTGGGCGGCGCAGGGGACGGGTGGGGGGCCCACGACCCGGCCTCCCTGCAGAGCTCCGGGCCCGAGATCGACGGCCTCCTCGCCGGCGCGGGGTACCGCGTGCGATCGGCGGATCTCCGCCACGTGGCGCAGAGCCTCGAGCGCCTCGACTCCGCGACGGTCGCCGCCGCCCCCGAGGCGGTTCACTACAACCCCTCCGACCTCACCGCCTGGGTCGACTCCATGCTCTCCGAGCTGAACCCCGACGCCGCTGCGGCGGCGGCGGCGGGGCCCGAATCCGCGTTCCCCCCGCCGCAGCGGGACGCGTGGACGGCCCAGATGCTGCAGCAGCAGCAGATTCAGATGGCGGCGGCGCGGCGGCGGAGAGAGGAGGAGGAGGACTCGGGGATACGGCTGGTGCACCTCCTGATGAGCTGCGCCGACGCGGTCCAGCGCGGCGACGCCCCGCTGGCCGGATCCCTGGTGGACGAGATGCGGGTCCTCCTGGCGGGGCGCGTGAACACCGCGTTCGGGATCGGCAAGGTCGCGGGATACTTCGCCGACGCGCTCTTCCGCCGCCTCTACCTGCCGTCGCCCCCCGAGCCCCGGCCCCGGGCCCTCTCGGCCCCCGGCGAGCACGAGATCCTCTACCACCACTTCTACGAGGCGTGCCCCTACCTCAAGTTCGCGCACTTCACCGCCAACCAGGCCATACTGGAAGCCTTCGACGGCCACGACCGCGTCCACGTGGTCGACTTCAGCCTGATGCAGGGCCTGCAGTGGCCGGCGCTGATCCAGGCCCTCGCGCTCCGCCCCGGCGGGCCCCCCTTCCTGCGCGTAACGGGCATCGGGCCCCCCTCGACCAACGGCCGCGACGAGCTCCGCGAGGTGGGCCTCCGCCTGGCCGAGCTGGCCCGCTCCGTCCACGTCCGCTTCGCCTTCCGCGGGGTCGCCGCCGCCCGGCTCGACGACGTGCGCCCCTGGATTCTCCAGGTCGCGCGCGGCGAGGCCGTCGCCGTCAACTGCGTGCTCCAGCTCCACCGCCTCCTCGCCGCCGACCCCGACCCGGCCCCGGCCCCCATCGACTCCGTGCTCCGCTGGGTGGTCGGCCTCCGCCCCAAGATCGTCACCGTTGTCGAGCAAGAGGCCGACCACAACAGCCCCGCCTTCCTCGACCGCTTCACCGAGGCCCTCTTCTACTACTCGACCGTGTTCGACTCCCTCGAAGCCGGCTCCACCGCGCCCCACCACCACCACCACCAGTCGTCGCTGATGATGGCGGACATGTACCTGCAGAGGGAGATTTGCAACATCGTCTGCTGCGAGGGCGCCGACCGGGTCGAGCGCCACGAGCCGCTGGGCCGGTGGCGGGCCCGGCTGACCCGGGCCGGCCTCAGCCCGGTCCACCTCGGGTCCAACGCGTTCAAGCAAGCGAGCATGCTCCTCACCCTCTTCTCCGGCGAGGGCTACTGCGTCGACGAGGTCGACGGCTGCCTCACGCTCGGTTGGCACAATCGCCCCCTCATCTCCGCCTCCGCTTGGCGCGCCGATTCTGATGACGTGGCGTCCGACGACACCACCACCACCCTCGTGGCGAATAATAATCATCATAATAATAATAATAATCATTTTTACATAATAAACAATAATAATACTAGTAGTAGTAATAATAATAATAATAGCGCTCAAAGTAATTCTAATAGCAGTAACAACAATAATAATAGTAGCACAGGCGACGTTCAGATGCAGCAGTAGCGGTTTTGATGTAAATGATGATGATTCCCAATTTTTATTGATTTAATTTTAAATCCTCTCTCTCTCTCTCTTTCTCTCTCTAAATATTTGCATGCTTCCTCTGCGACTTGTGCGGTGTGTATCTTAATTGTGACGTTATTGGCGACGATGATGATGGTGATGAGGGGAGGGGAATAATCGGACGGCTGGTGATGACGGAGCGCGAATCTTAGGGCACGGATTGGGATGCGGATTCGCTGCCGCTACTTGGTGTGCGTGCACACGATTGACAGGTCATCACGTGGGCGGTCAGAGACCTCGGCGACGAGATCAGATCACGCGGGCGTTATCTGCCACGTGTCGGGCCGAGGTTACTCCTGCGCATGCGTGATGCGTTCGGGGCTCCGGGTGTTCTCAGCCGTCCGATGGTGTTCCGGCGGTGGGAGTCCGAGGCGTAGGAGGAGGAGCGAGGAAAGAGGCGGAGGCCCCCAGCGTGAAACGGGGACCGTTCGATGGTGGTTGCTTTGGGAAGATCGTACCGTTGCTTTCACGTGCCACAGTTACCATCTTTGCCCCGTGAGGTGGCAGCTCACATGTGCGGACGGGGACCAAAAGATCTCGCGCGATGTGGCCGACACGTGGCAGCACTAGGAAACTCTGTAACTGTAGCTTTTTCTTTATTATACAAAAAAAAAAAAAAAAGTGAAAAAACTGCATTAGCAGTGTCCGATTTTTCTACATAGCTTGTCACTCAGGTCTCATGATGGCTACGTTACGTATTTTTATTTTGGAGTTATTACCATTAAAAATTTAATGTAAAAAATATACTGAAATTATCTAATTATGCATCATTTTAAATTAGGAGCAATTGCTTATATACCTCTGAAAAGTTCCTGATTTTTCGATTTATCCCTCTTAAAAGGCTAATATTGAAAATACCCCTCATACGTTCCAACCTATTTTTTAATATACCCTTAGAGTTAAAATCTATTAAGTAACTTTGTTATCTCTGTAAAATTACTATTTTGTCCTTTTCAAATGTACCCTTCTGCCATCACTGTCTTTCTTATTTGCCCTTAAAGTCAGGGGCACAAAAAGTATTTCGACTTTTGGTCTTTTTCAATATACTCCTCTACCGTCACCAACCTTTCTTATTTGCCCTTAACTTAAGGGCAAAATTGGTATTTTAATTTTTTTTAACTGTGGTAGATATTTAACTCACGTTTAACCCAGATTAACTTAACAGAGATAATCATGGGGTATTTTGCAATAACGCGAATATATATGAAGGGCATTTTAGAAAGAAAAAAAAAAGTAGGGGTAGATCGGATATTTTCAGACGCATGAGGGGTATATAGGCAATTATCCCTTTAAATTAACTGGCAAATTTTTTTCCAAATTTTAATTTTACCATCCAATTTTTTCATTTACTTAATTTAAATCAGCCAATCAAGTTTAGTGAATATATCTCATGCATTTTCGAAACTATAAATGCATTAAACTAAAGCCAATAAGCCATTGACTATTAAAAAATAAATAAATTGAAAAGTTGGACAGGAAGATAAAATTTTAAAAAATTGAAATAGTAGATTCAAAACGGTCCATAATTCATATAAGTTTCATACAATTTTATCCAAATTTTATGAGTTTTAATTTGAAATTGCCCATTCTCGAATCCGTTAAGAAATTAAGGAGTTAAAATTAGCAAAACTCATCAAATCTGCTACCAATTAAGTTTTTGTTTTTCTTTATTTGCTAGTGCCTATTAATATTTGAAAGTTAAAAATTAAACATTCGATGTGATACTACTCTTTCTGAGGTTGGGTGGGTCGGATGAGCAACATAAACATATAGCATGCGCGCTAATTTTGTATGTTAATATTTAAAGCTTAAAAACAGGTTTGAAATTATTTATTATCACATTGATTAATATAGAATTAAGAGCTAATATTTGTGCACTTTCATTTGTCGTAACAGTTTAGAGACTTTTTAGTGGTAGCAAATGAGGATGATTTTATGTTCAGAGTTTTTCAAACCTTACTCTCCTTTTTTTTTTTTTTTTTTATTGGTTCTTCAAATTTAAGTTTATGTGTTTAAGTTGATGATCGAACAATTAACCAATAGGCTTGGTAACTTGAACTTACATACAACAAATCATTACAAATCAACTGCAAACGGCACTTCTAGTAATGGTCATCCACCTGCAAGTGATGGTTCAACCACCACATAATGGAAGGACATAAAAGAAGAATAAAGCATCACAATATGCATAATTAAGAAGCACTAACTTACCGACCGTCCCTCGCAAGTACACTACAGATTCAGACTCAAGTCAATCCGATTCACATTTCCAGCTAAGTTTATTTCTAAATGAAGTAAATAAAGCGGATAGCGTGCTACCTTTCTCTCAAAAAAAAGAAGCACTAAGTTAATAATATATATTTCTGTAAATTTCAAATACCATTTCTGTGATTTCTTTTTCTTTTCTTCTTTTTTTTTTTTGAGAAAGAGGTAGCACGCTACCATTTCTGTGATTTCATGCTTTTTCGTTTTAGTATCTTGTTGTTTAAAGTGTATCAAATTAGTATCATGTTATTTCGTTTTTATCTTTTCGTCAGCTTCTTCGTTAATATTTCGTTAAATTATATACCAAAAACTTCATATGCCCCATCTGAATTTATCAAATATTCACTTCAGTACCATTTAGTTTTTACTTTATCAGCGATTTAACAAAAAAAATTAGTGAAGTGAAATCGATAATAAAAAATAAAAAATAAAACCACATGGCACTAAATTAATATATTTTAAATCATAGGGCACTAAAATGAGAAAGTGTAAAATTATAAAAGCGGTGCTGGAAGTTTTTTCTTTATATTTTTATATACTAAATTGACTTATTAAAAATATTTTAGCAAAGGAAAAGCGGTGGTTGATTCGAGACCTATATTCGAATCCTAATTAATTGTTTCACATTTCCAGCTAAGTTTATTTCTAAAAAAAATAAATAAAGCGAGTAGCATGCTATCTTTCTTTTTCTCAAAAAATAAAAAAAAAAAATTTAAACAATATTTTAGACTAGATAATTAAATGCTCATAATATCAGTAACTATTTGAGGAAAAATTATAGAATACAACGGGTACATTAATAACGTGGCGTAATAAATCAATCAAAATTTTTTTTTAAAAAATATATGTTTCATCGTGATTATAAAAAAATATTTTGATTGTCTTTTGTTTGAAAAGAAGAAAAATGATTGATTTGTTATTGATGACGTGGTGCAAGTGTGATAGTGTAAAATTTCTCGTATGAGAGATCAAGAGGTCAAATCTTGTGCGTGCGCGCGATTTAAAACATGGGCTTCAAGCCTATCTTAAACTCTTTAATAAAATAATTTATAAGTTCTTAGGAAGGACCCACTAGAGACAACTTAAAAAATAATAATAAAAAAAATGATCATTCCATTTACACAGAAAATGAATTAAATGATGTGATATGACATTTGCTATCTCTATGCTAATGATTGCGATGTTTCATTTGGTGACAGTCAACCTTTTATCCTTTATGTTTGGATTTTTTTTTTTCTGAGAAAAAAATTTATTATGTAATACTTAAATCATATTATTAATAATAAATTAATCATATTATTTTAAAAATAATAATAATAATAATAATAATAATAATAATATTTATAATTATTATGTGATAAATAAATTTAAAAAATTATTTGATTAGTTAAAAATATAACGTCATTAATATATCTGGTTAATATATCTCTAAATTTTTTTTCATTTTGCGGGCCCTGAATCGAATCCATGGGATCAATTAATGTATAGAATATCAATGCAATTGCCCTGTCACCTTGATGCTTACATGAAGTGACATATGAACTACAACTTGCTCGAGCTAATACAATAATTGTATTTTTGCTTTATTTATTCCAACCCTATTTAAATGTCCTTTTTGCATAAAAAATTTATTTATTTGGGGCTTTTATAAAGTCGGATCATCTTTTTAGTTTTTCATATTCGATTCATTTTTTAAAGAACCGACCAAAATATCTTTATACATTTTTCTCTCCTTTTTTTTCTCGTTCTTTTTTCTCTCTTTCCGCAGAGTGGCGAAACAAACTAAGCGCGGAGGCCTCTACTTCTACGCGACGTCCACCCTCCTCATCGCCTCCTCCGACGAACCCATCTCTTCCTTTCGCCGTCTTTCCTTCTCCCACGACGACACCCCGTCTGCTGGCCGCCGCCTCCTCTCATTCTCCCACGACGACACTATAACGACTCCGGTCGCCGCTTCTCCGGTCTCAGCGCCCCGCACCCCTTGTGCAAAATTTGGCGAAATGGTGCAAGTTTGAGCAAATTTCACCAAAAATTACACCATTTTGTTCAAATTTGCATCATTTCATCCAAAATTATATAATTTCTCCTTCTCACCATTTTTCTCTTTTTTTTTTTTTTTTTTTTTTTTTTACACTATTACACCATTACAACAAAAATTTTCTAAAAATCGAGGCGGCGGGGATGCGGGAGCTCGACGACGACGACGCTGACGTCGACGCCTTGGACGTCGTCGTTAGTGTCGACGGCGGAGGAAAAGGCGGAGGTGGGGGCGAAGGCGGAGGGGCAGGGGGTTCGGTGGGGCAAGGCAGAAGAGGCAGAGCGCGGAAGGCGCGAGGCGGCGGGTGCGCGGGTGCGGGGCACGGGTCGAGAAACGACCACGAGTCGTGAGAGTGTCGCCGTGGGAGAAGGAGAGGCGGCGAAGGAGGATATGGGTTTGTGAGGAGGCGATCAGAGGCGGCGCCGCGGAAAGCGAGAGGCCTCCGCCTCCGCCTCTATCTCCGCCGCTCTCTGGGAAGAGAAACAAAAAAGAACAAGAGAAAAAAAAAGAGGAGAGAAAAAAATGTATAAGAGTATTTTGGTCAGTTTGCTGAAAAAGTAGACCGAATATACAAAAACGAAAAATGTGGCTCGATTTTACAAAAACCCAAAATAAATAAATTTTTTATGCAAAAAAAGCCTATTTAAATAAATAAATAAATATTTTATTTAATATATTTTTTTAATTTACACTAGAAGTTTGCAGATTAGGAGCGCTATCAAATCTCTAGAATAGAATACCATATTACACTTTTAAATTAATTTTGAAAAAAAAAGAGTTAACTTTATAAGTATAATATATTATCTTATTAAATTATATATATCATGACCACCAAACAGGACCTCCGTTTTTATTCTTCTATGTCTACTTCTAAGTAATGAGCTTAATTAAGCGCATATTGTGTTACAAAATATATTCCAAGGATGGAACTGGACAAGGAGGATTGTTTTCCTTGTTATAATAGAAACTTAAACGATAAAGTATATTTTGTTATAATGTGACAATTCCATCACCTTTTGAACTATGATGCGCTACTAAATATATGTGGAGTGTAGAAAGAAATGAGTATAACAGGTTATTGTTGTTCACTTAGTTAAGACATGGATGCAGTTGGAAATAGAGTAATTGCAATTACTTCCATTTTGTTTGATTAGATGTAATAAAAAATACTGTAATTATAAATAATTTATTTAGTTGCATGCAGTTGAAAAATAATTTTTAAAAATTTACCATTTTATAGATATATATATATATATAGAGTTGGGCTACTGCGCTATTAGGACCACATCAGTTCTTGTGCTCCTAAGTTCATATATAAAATTACTCTCTCAAATTGCTGCAGTTGGAACTACGGCCAATTTGTGCGTAATTCCAATTGCTGCAGTTGATCCTCCTCTTGCAGTGCCTACTGCAGCAGTTGGAGTTAAATATATCAAACCAAACACTAAATTTGTATTTACATGTAATTACAATTGCAGTACAGTTACAACTACATGCAACCAAACAACCCCTTATTTGCATAAAAATAAAATAATAAAAAAAAAGAGCAGGGCAAGAGGGGAAGATAGATAAACAGAGCCTTTATATAGATTTTTGTCATTCTGTATTATTATAAAATGATTACTTTACCGTACAGAAACGTAGGACAATATAAATAAATTAATAATGAAGGAACATTTAGGCATGTCTTTTGCCTCAGCATATTTGCACTTTACTATTATGTGATTTTATTCGTTGCATGTAATTAACCTGCATCTTTATGCAATTTTAAGCTCGCTCTCTCGCGCGCGCGCGTTCCGACGATTGTTTCTCCGTGAATATTTGTGAGCCCATTAACGATTTAAGAGTTTCGGCCTGTTTAGGCCTGCTATTATTTGATCCTTGTATGTTGGGTCCAGCTAAAAATGGAACTGGGCCCACACTTTTATCCTTTGTTTCGACTTAAAACCCGTAATCATAGAAGGTGAGGGGGCCCCACAGTTCAGAAGTAGAAGAAGAACCTGTAATGGGCCCCTAAATAGTAAATCCTAATTTCTGGTCTCAACTTTTATTAGGTTCGGAGAAGCGCTGATACATTTATACAAAACTTCTACCCCGAAAACACGCAATGGAGCCGTAGACGGTCATAAAATCCAATTCACGAAATAATTTTTTTTATTTTATTTAAGAGATAGATACCCGCTTCGTTTATTTCGTTAAGAAATAAACTTAAGCTAAAAATGTGAATCAACTAGAATTCGAATTTGGGTCTCGGATACTAACCGCCAAACCCATTACTAACTCTAACTCGGATACCAATTCACGAAATAATTTGATCTATGGATAGCATCATTGTGGTAAAGGTCGTAATGCCAGAGGAATCATTACCGCAAGGCATAGAGCGGGAGGTCATAAGCGTCTATACCGTAAAATCGACTATATAACCAAGTATCATATCTAAAGTTTATTGTAATTACCAAACAATAGTTCAGTTGGTAGGTATATTCATACTAAGAACGTTAATATCAACTTTTCAGTCATGTCTCTTACATCCATTAACTTTATTACGAATCGGACCTGGCTGCAACGGCACCTAACCTTAATGAGCTCCTGTGCTTTTAAAAATATAGAAGCATTTATGCTTGTGATTTTTTTTTGCAGTTGGATCATCTCAAGATCCGTATAGCATTAGTAACGATGTGTCGCATTACGTCTTTTTTACTGCTGCTATACGAATTTTCAGACGATTCGACAGCTAAAAAATATAAGCACATTGAGCAACGGTGTTTTTAAAAGCACAAAAGCTTCTTCTTTTTTTCTTTTCTTTTTTTTTGTTTTTTTTTTTTTTGAGAGAGAGAGAGAGAAAGGTAGCATTGTATCTGCTTTGTTTATTTCATTTAAAAATAAACTTAGCTAAAAATGTAAATCAACTAGGATTCGAAATTGGGTCTCGGATATCAATCACCAAGCTCATTTGCCACTTGTGCTAGGGATGATCGGTTTAAAAGCACAAAAGCTCAACTCATATATTATATGGTTGAAAATTGATTGAAACAACTGGTAGACATTGAACATCCATTTGAAACATCTGAGAACATGTTTGATTCGGTATTGAAATGAGAATAAGAAGTAAAATCAGATTACATTGAAATGAAAGATAAAATAACGAATCATCCAAAAATATTTGATTCATTACTAGAACAAAAATCGAAATGTTCAATCGAAACACCTAAGATTTTGACCGAGAAAATTGGTTAAGGAGAGTGATGAAGAGATTTAAGAGAGGAGTTTGAGTGATTTACTTTAAAATCGGCCAATCTAGAATTTAAAACCGTATAGAGTCATAAATGTAGCGGGTCATTTTTATTCCAAAGAGGAAACAAACAGTAATCGCTGAAACCAGTGAACCCCGTTCTGATTTCAGAGTCTAAAATACGTGCACCAAACAAGGGCTAAAATTGAAGACAAAAGTAGAAACTAAAATTAAAGCAGTGCATTTAATCCTTGTGCCTACATAAATGGCGAGTCCTAGGGCCTATATTTAAAACCAGTGCCGGTACAATGTCTGTAGTAATTTATCTACAGTGTTTGCACTGAAGCAAAGATTTAATGCTTTACACAGCTCATTCTTTGATATTTTGGCTCTAATTTGTAACGCAAATTAATAGAGTACGTGCAAAGGAGTTGGTGGATACATCAAGGTCACATCAAATTTACTCCAGTAGTGAGATTTCAAATATCTTGTTTGGGAACAATCGGAAACAATTTCTTTTTTTTTTTCACACTTCTCCGGTAAATGTAAAGCATTTCACGATCAGCTAGACTTCAGTGTCAGCGAATGAAAAAACGACTTAGATTTGGTCCAGACTAATTATCAGAATAGCATTTGAATCGAGCAAGATCGCTATCAAATATTGAGTTTCAATACGTACGTGAATACGAGAAATTATATCCAACAATCCATAATGCATTAACGTAGCTTAATTAATTACAAGTACCTCTAAATTCTCCATTGATGGCAAACCGAACCACCTCTGCAATGCGTTGCAGAGCTTTCTAAATCTCTTCAGAGCTCGTCCCTGCAAAATATAAAGTTTCAGCCGCTTCAACGGACCAGAATTTTGTCAGAGCCCAAAAGCTGAAACCAACAGAAAAAGAATTAAGCCAAAATTATTTCTTCTGCTACCTCCTGCCATAAAGTTTAAATGAAGCTTAGCATACAATCTATCTCATCCCTGCAACAATTTAATTCCAACCACCAATTGGTTCGATGGACAGGGAACCAACTTACCAGCAAAAAGATCCGCAGATGATTCTGTACGAGGTACCCTGCAACGGTAAAGCGAAGAGACCTTAAATACCATGAATGCAGAATCCTTATTGCACGAAGCAGATAGCATGTATCAAAGAACGAAACGTAACGGCCAGAACTGTGCCTGAACTAGGTTTAAAAACTCACCTAGTCAGATTTTAAACCCAATTCACGTGGCTGGGTCGACATGTCGAAGTCCAATAAGTCAAAATAGTGAGTTCAATGGTACTAAAGCATCTTTTCGGGTTACGGCCCCATGAGTTCAATTTCCTAGCCGTTGCTTTTACGAAAATATTTGAAACTAGTGCCCTCAAAATTTTCTTCTTCTATTTATTGCCTCATCTTTCCTAGTATCTCAGCTATAAACAGAAATAGCAGACCCCACCAATATTTTCCGGGTTTCTCCATTCTCAGAACCTTCACATAGTGTGTGTCTCTCTTTATTGATCAAAAATCAATTTGGTACTGAAATTGGATGGTATTTGTAGTGAGTTTTCAGATCAAAAAGCTAAATAATCCTCCATCCAGATAGCCGTAACGACAAAGTAGCCATATGGATATCACCGGAGGCCAAATATTCACCGGACTACGCCGGAGTGGCTCGGCATGGAGGAGCAGCAGCGGGAAGGATGTCTTCTCCCGCTCTTCTCGGGATGAAGATGACGAAGAAGCGCTCAGGTGGGCAGCACTCGAGAAGCTGCCCACTTATGATAGAATGAGGAGAGCAATATTAACCGCACCTACGGGCGAGCACAAGGAAATCGACGTCGAGAATCTCGGTTTTCAAGAGAGGAAGGATCTGATAGAGAGGCTAATTAGAGTGGCAGAGCAGGATAATGAGAAGTTCCTATTGAAGCTCAAGAACCGGTTAGACAGGTAAGCAAATTCCCTACTTCTAGCTTCGTTTGCCTGTTAGGCCCGGTTGTAAGGTGTGTTGTTTGAGCAGTCCTGCTAAGAGAAGCTCTAAAGTTTTTTGAGCAAAGTCTTTCCCAGTAGCTTCTGTCTAAAGCAGCAAAAGATCCTCAATTTGTAGCTCAGCTTTTGGGACTAAAAAATCTTTTTTTTTTCCCCCTGCTTTCCACCATAGTAGAAGAGAAAAGCAAGCTTTTTATTTGCCAAATGTTTCACTAGAGATGGCTGCAACAGACAGTAGTAGCAGCTAGGCTAAACAGGCACTTGGACAAAATGCTTAGTTCCTTAAAAAAGTGTAATGAAACTTTGCTCTCTTTTTTAGAGTTGGGATTGAGAATCCAACTATCGAGGTCAGGTTCGAGCATTTAGAAATCAGTTCAGAAGCTTATGTTGGAAACAGGGGTGTTCCTACCGTCATGAACTTCTTTATCAATAAGATAGAGGTAAGATGCAGATAAATCTCATCAGGATCCTGAGTAAAACTACATAAAGTTTTGACTTTAATTTCCTATGTTTCTTTTATAGGATTTTCTGAATGCCGTGTGCGTACTTCCGAGCAGAAAGAGACCCATAAAAATACTAAATGACATCAGTGGAATCATCAAACCTGGCAGGTAAAAGGAGTAACAAAGACCGAGCACCAGCTGAAATGTGAACCAACTATTTGTTATGCTAAGACTAAAGTTTCTGCATGTCTCCAGGATGACCTTGCTTTTAGGGCCTCCAGGCTCTGGAAAAACCACTTTGCTCCTCGCCTTAGCAGGAAAGCTCAACGCTAACTTAAAAGTATAATTGCTACCTTTTCTTGGTGGGAGCTATGCAGCTATTTTTTCTTGTTCATGAAGCATAAAAGGTGCTTAATTTATAATCATGAAATAATAGGTTTCGGGTGAAGTCACTTACAACGGCCATGGGATGGATGAGTTTGTTCCACAAAGAACTTCTGCTTACATCAGCCAAAATGACCTGCACATAGGAGAAATGACAGTTAGAGAAACCTTGGCTTTCTCTGCTAGATGCCAAGGTGTAGGAACACGATACGGTAGGCTCTAGATTAACTAAAACTGTCAATTTGATATCCAATTTCTCTTCAGTATCTGAAACTAATTTGGTTGCATTCCCCGATGCATGAACTCCAGAGATGTTAACAGAGCTAGCAAGGAGAGAGAAGGCCGCAAACATTAAACCGGACCCTGACATTGATGCATACATGAAGGTGTGTGATCAATATGTAAAAGATGCCAAAATCTTTTTCCACATAAAGGTTATATTAATGTAGAGAAATTTGCCTCACCCTGGTTTCCTGCCGACAATGAACTAATATTTGGGCATATAACGCATGTCTCCAAGCATCAAAAACCTTGGACCAAAAAGAATTTGAAGTGATTTCATCTACAATGGTTAGACCCATTTGGCCAAACCAATGCAACTAAATGTCACCTGCTAATTTTCAACTTTTCTCATAGCTCATACATTAATTAAGCACCTCTATATCTTCCCAAAAATTTAAGAAATGTAAACTCTGGTAACTTTTGTTATTTACTAGTTACAAATATAAGAAAGCAAAGTCATATAAATCATAGTTCACTAAAAAACAAAGAATTAGATGTCTATAAGTTTCAGAAACAGTTTAGAAAAAGTATGAATATAATAATATAGGAAGGCACCACTTATTATCAATATATCTCCGTAATGAATCGTGAAAACTCGATACATGAAAGAGATAATAAATGCAATTTACATCAACAGGGTTTGATCTGAAAGTTTTTTAACAGGAAAAAATACGTTGCTAAAAGAAAGTTACAAATTAGTAATATGAAAATTGAAGAAATTATTTCCTAAACTCTGAACTCTAAACTTCAATCCCCAAGGTTTTTAAGTGCCGTGGCACGGGGTCGTGCCGAGCATGCCATTCACCAAAAACCTATGTGTCGATACAAAAAAGCATAAAATATTTTGTTTTCTTTGGCATTAATATATTCTTATTGATTAGTATATATATCTTTGTCATTTTTTTTGCACTTTATTGATGTAACTACTAGCAAATTTCAAAGAAAAGATAGTTTTGAACCTTGCCAGCTGAATGGAGGTTATATCATACCGATATCTTGTAAGCGCAGAACGGCAAGGAGAGCATGGCCTGTGTCGATGGGCACTTAAATCCTTGCTAAACCCTAAAAGATCTATCACAAAATTATAAGAGAACATAAATAGACGTTACTAAGATTAAATGTATACGATTTTTACTTCATATCTTGACGCTAACATTCCCACTTCTGTTTCAGGCAACTTCAGTACAAGGGCAAGAGGGCATAGTTACAGACTACATTCTGAAGGTAGACCTTAAGATGATGTTATCCTTAGTATAAGTTTCGACAGATCTTTCAAAAGCGAATATTAGGATTTCTACCAATAGCACTTCTGATCATAGCCACTAACACCCATATCATGAGTGGCTCCAAATAATTCTCCAACTGGGTACATGAGTAAATTACAACATTGATTACAAAAAAATGAAGTTTAAATTAACATACTAATCGTTGGTAACAGAGAAAGGATTAAGCTGGTAGTAAAAGAGAACTAGTTTATAAAGTTAATTCAATGTGTAAAAAGATTTACTCGGGGCAAAGAAGAAGACAAACATGACTCAAATATAGACGGTAATCTGCGAGAAACTATCATAGTATCAGTGGCTAATAGCCATAACTACCTAACTGTCATATGTTATTTCCTCTGGAACTGCAGATATTAGGACTGGATATCTGCGCTGATACTATGGTAGGGGATGCAATGTTAAGGGGTATCTCTGGAGGTCAGAAAAAGCGAGTTACAACAGGTTAGCTTGCACTTTCAATGAAAAAAATTCTTTTTCTTTCTTTTTTCTTGTTTATAATGCCTAAATTTTAATTTGATTCCTCTCTTGCCGATAGGTGAAATGCTTGTCGGGCCAGCAAAAGCCCTATTTATGGATGAGATCTCCACTGGGCTTGACAGCTCCACGACCTTCCAGATAGTCAATTCCCTTCGCCAGTCCATCCACATACTTGGGGGCACAGCACTCATTGCTCTGCTTCAGCCAGCTCCAGAGACTTACGACCTTTTTGACGACATCATTCTCCTCTCAGAAGGACAGATCGTGTATCAGGGTCCTCGTGAGCAAGTGCTTGGCTTCTTCAGATCAATGGGATTTAGCTGTCCTGAAAGGAAAGGAGTTGCTGACTTCTTGCAAGAAGTAAGCGGCTACAATAAGCTCAAACACAGATATAAGTCCATCTAGCAAAATTTATTAAATATCGAATCCTGTAATATTCAAATTTTGGAAGGCTAATGTGAAAATTGGAGTTCTACACGAGCACAAACATAAATCGATAACTTCGGATATATACATAATTATCTGAAAGAATTTTACTAACAAAACTCAAATTCTTTTTATAAAAGGTAACATCACAAAAAGATCAGCAGCAATATTGGACAAGGAGATATGAACCATACCACTTTGTGTCAGTTAAGGAATTCGCAGATGCATTCTGGTCTTTCCATGTTGGTCGCGAGTTGCGAGATGAATTGTCCACCCCTTTCGACAAAAGCAAGAATCATCCAGCTGCTTTAACTACTTCAAGATATGGCGTCAGTAAAAGGGAGCTGCTGAGAGCTTGCATGTCAAGAGAGTTCTTACTTATGAAAAGAAACTCATTTGTTTACATCTTCAAGCTTTTCCAGGTGATCTCTACTTCGTATCACAGATAACTTAAATACATGGTTCAAAATTGAAACTCACTTTTTGCATATATTTTCAGCTTTTACTGATAGCAACTATAGCAATGACGGTTTTCCTACGTACCAAGATGAATCATGGTTCCGTTGAGGATGGATTAGTCTATATGGGTGCACTGTTTGTTGGAATTCTTACTCATCTATTCAATGGGTTTGCGGAATTGGCAATGAGTATCGCAAAGCTTCCTGTATTCTACAAGCAAAGAGATCTCCTATTCTATCCAGCCTGGGCTTATGCAATTCCTACATGGATCCTCAAGATTCCAATATCTTTTCTGGAATGTGGCATATATGTCGGCTTGACTTACTATGTTATTGGTTTTGATCCAGATATCCAAAGGTAATTCTATTTGATAATACATTATCAATTATCATAAGATCCTAATAGTCTTAATGATTAAATTTAACTTTTGTTGTTTTTGTGGGGGGAAGCAGGATGTTCAAACAATTCCTGATATTTTCACTGGTCAGCCAAACAGCATCTGGGCTCTTCAGGCTCCTTGCTGCATGTGGCAGAGAAATGGTTGTTGCAAGCACATTAGGTGCATTTGCACAGGTGGTGCTTATAGTGCTGGGAGGCTTCGTCATATCACGAAGTATGATATAGAGAATGTCAAGAGAACAATGCACTTGACAACAAAATCAAAACTTGTTTTCTTCATGAGTACCACAATTAATGCCAGATAAAACCTGACAGATAGGTGCATGAGCTAACCTCATTTTCCTTCTACAGATAATATCAAGAAATGGTGGACCTGGGGTTATTGGTCATCACCCCTGATGTACGCGCAGAATGCGGTAGCTGTCAACGAGTTTCTAGGGAAAAGTTGGAAGCAGGTAAAATGCCATCTTTTCAGATATGATAATACTTTACACCAAGACCTATCTACAGCACCAAAGTACTAATTGGCCTTCAAAAAGTAGGTTGTCAATGCAACTTCAAGCAAAGTTCCATTAGGAGTTCAAATTTTGGAGTCTCGAGGTCTGATTCCACAAGCAAAATGGTTTTGGATAAGCGCTGGTGCAATGGTTGGATATATTCTCGCTTTCAATGTCCTCTTTACTGCTGCACTTGCCTATCTCAACCGTAAGTGTCCATTTATCCAAAGTTTAGATGTTTCCAAGTAATCGGGCATCTCAAACATGATAACCTGATGACCTTTTCTTTGTTTAAATGCATTGATCCAGCTATTCGAGAAAACCAACCAATAATATCTGAGGATGTTTTAAAAGAGAAAGAATCAATAGAAAAAGAATCGGACGCCATCCAAACAGGTGAAATCATTGAGACACTATCAAAAGACTCAAAAAATTGGATGAGCAAGCTAGTTGGCCTTTGCTCTGTGTCAATCTGTGCAACTAATAAGTGAATGAATGCAGGTAATAGAACTACAACAACAAAGAAGGAAAGCAAGTATGAACCTAATCAGTACAGGAAGAGGGGTATGGTACTTCCATTCTGTCCCCTTTCAATCACCTTCAGTGATATCAAATATTCCGTGGATATGCCACAGGTATGTTTTAAGTTCAAACACATTAATTTATAGAGTTAGTTAGATACATAATATATATCCTTGCAAAGATCGAAGTTCTCAGAAATGTCTTTCAGAAACTTATTTACTTGCATACACGCCCTTATACTGAAATAATCCTTTCTAAATAGGTTTCAGCTCCCCCTTATGAAATGGAGTGAGTACCCAAACTAAGGTTATGTTACTTTGGAAGAAATATGTTTTAGAGGGGCATGTACTGTGAATAGATGATTTTACAGGGACATATATACATCTTTAAAAGCCTCTAATGTATATGGTTACTTAGGTTAAGAATCATCATTCAAGTACGCAATAGAATAACTTGGCTATTAAAGTTCTCCTTGCAGGAAATGAGAGCTCAAGGTGTAAAGGAAAATCACCTACTACTTCTCAAAGGTGTAAGTGGAGCATTTAGGCCGGGAGTACTTACCGCACTAATGGGTGTCAGCGGAGCAGGTAAAACAACCTTAATGGATGTATTGGCTGGAAGGAAAACCGGGGGCTACATAGAGGGGAAAATATGTATAAACGGACATGCGAAGAAACAGGAAACATTTGCTAGGATTTCAGGATACTGCGAACAGGATGACATCCACTCACCTCATGTAACAGTCTACGAGTCTCTTGTTTTCTCTGCATGGCTTCGATTAGCCGCTGAAGTAGATTCTGCCACAAAAAAGGTTCGGACTAAAATAACTAATTGTATCATTTGATTTAAGTGAATCACTAATAATAGCAACATTACTTCATATGTATCATTATTTGACAAAGTAAAAGATTAAAAACTACATGGAAAAAAAAGCACAACACTTCTATAAAACTATAAAACTACATGGGTGATACACAGCACAACACTTCTATAAAACTATAAAACAGAGCAAATCTTGGTATTTAAGTGTTACATTCTTACTATTTATTATTCCACTTGATGTACAAGAAAATGATCATGAAATTTAGTGATTTGTAGTGATTTGCTCTGGTAATTCCAAGAACTGTATGGATGTGCAGATTCTAGCACCTAATGAAGGAAATTGACAAGATAATGCTAATCTAGTTTGAACAGAACAACATCTTTGAGAGTAGTTGAAAATTCTAATACTATTTTGGTCCCTGCATCTGAATCTAGTCAATCTGGATTTTATCAATCTGTTCCATCTGGAAAAAAGGAAAAGATGACGAATAAGTGTTACATGCAGATGTTCATCGAGGAGGTTATGGAACTAGTCGAGCTAACGCCACTGAGGAAAACATTAGTTGGATTGCCTGGTGTGAATGGATTGTCAACTGAACAGCGTAAAAGACTCACGATTGCTGTTGAACTCGTCGCCAATCCATCCATAATTTTCATGGATGAGCCTACTTCAGGATTAGATGCAAGGGCAGCCGCAATTGTTATGAGAACTGTTCGGAACACAGTGGACACAGGAAGAACAGTTGTATGCACAATTCACCAACCTAGCATAGATATTTTCGAAGCATTTGACGAGGTAAAAGAATAGTTAAATAGTTACAACAAAGAACAGCTAATTCTATATTATGGAAGGATATCTTAGTGAGCTAATCTTTCGATCATTCGAATGACTTACGTGGCAGCTCTTTCTAATGAAAAGAGGAGGAGAAGAAATATATGTAGGCCCACTGGGGCACAACTCGTGTGAACTCATCAAATATTTGGAGGTGATCTAACTGGAGAAAACAGTTTAATGCTTCTTCAAACTTTGTCCACACTAAAGAAGCTTAACAGATTCTTTTTATCTTTCCTTTTCTTTTATTTTCTTTTTTTTCAAGGGAATACATGAAGTGAGTAAAATAAAGGATGGTTACAATCCAGCAACATGGATGTTGGAAGTGACTTCAACGGCACAAGAAGAAGTATTGGGAGTCGACTTTGCTAAGATATACAAGAATTCAGACTTACATCGGTACGATACATTATAAATGTTTGTATAGCATTTCATTTTCCTGATTGAGATATACATATATATATGTATATATTTGGCGATTGTCTCAGGAGAAACAAATATCTAATAGATGAAATGAGTGCGGCCCCTCCTGGTTCAAAAGATCTTTACTTTCCTACAAAATATTCACAACCCTTCTTCACTCAGTGCATAGCTTGCTTATGGAAACAATACAAGTCATACTGGCGAAACCCATCATACAATGCCATAAAGCTGGTCTTCACAACAGTTATAGGCCTGATGTTGGGGACAATCTTTTGGAGACTTGGCTCTAAAACGTACGTTAATCAAGAAGCTTTACTACAATCACTATGTTCTGACTCTCAAATTCTTGTCAACTAACGATTGTAATAACTATCCATTGAATTGCAGAACAACGAAGCAAGATCTCTTCAATGCCATGGGTTCAATATATGCTGCAGTTATGTTCATTGGAGTTCAGAATTCTCAATCCGTACAGCCAATCGTGGACATTGAGCGTACAGTCTTTTACAGAGAAAAGGCCGCAGGAATGTATTCTGCTTTACCGTATGCCTATGCACAGGTAAACATACTGCATTGAAATTTCATACAAAAGTCACATAGCAACAATCAAAATGTCTTTATTTTTTCATAGGCTTTTTTTTTTTATATTCATATACTCACCGACTTCTACCTATTTGTCCGCACTTAGGTGGCAATTGAAATCCCATATACCTTGCTTCAGACCGTGGTTTATGCATTAATAGTAGTCAAAATGATAAATTTTGACTGGTCCGCAACCAAGTTCATGTGGTACATATTCTTTATGTTCTTCACATTTCTCTACTTCACTTACTACGGGATGATGGCGGTGGCAATGACCCCCAACTCAGATATTGCTGCAATTGTCGCCACGGCATTTTACGCAATATGGAATCTCTTCGCAGGATTTATCATTCCTCGTCCCGTAAGTTCTCCATCACGCCATTGCGCGACCCTGGACAATTTAGCTCCCAATGTATATCCTGCATAACAATTAAATCCTCCCCTTAATCCCTGACTACGAACTTAATCCTTTTTCTCATTTATTATATAGAATTGCATGACTAAAGTTGTTTTGCCGACACAACAGAGATTACCTACATGGTGGAGATGGTACTTTTGGGCATGCCCAGTCTCTTGGACTTTGTATGGCCTATTCGCGTCGCAATTCGGCGACACAGATCACATTATGGACAACGGTGAGACGGTGAACGGATTCTTGGAGAGGTACTTCGGATACAGGGACGACTTCTTGGGGACCGTTGCTGCTGCAGTTGTGGGATTTACTTTGCTCTTTGCTTTCGTATTCGCGCTCGGCATCAAGATGCTAAATTTTCAGAGGAGATAACATCTCTTTGACATAAATTTCATGTTCCCTGAAATCTCTAGTAGATACCAAACAATGTAGCTTAGATTAAAGAATATGTTGAGGCTCCTTTCTAATTAACAAGTATGTGGGATCATTGTCATAAGAAACATGTTTTTTCTATCCTAGAAGTTCTCTTACTAATTTTTGTCGCAATTAAGGTAAAAATATCTCAATTTATGCATTTGAATTAATAACATCAAACTAAAAATAAAAAATAAAAAATAAAACTGGAGAGAGTATGAACTAGTTATTATGGATCGTGGATCAGAGAAAAAAGTTTTGATAGTTTTAATTAGACAAATTCTACTTAATGTGTTCTCCATGAAATTATCATGGCGAGGATTGATACACCAAAATAAAAATAAAAAATAAAAAAAAATAAAAAAAAACCTTTTGACTGCTAAAAGAGCGAGCATTGAAGCAACAGGGAAAAGGTGGGGGAATTAGTGACGCGTGGTGAGAGGTGGAAACGAACAAAAAAAAAAAAATGGAAAGGACGAGAAATTGAAAAAAAAGAGTTGATCTAAGTACCCCTTTGAAGTTCGACGTAGCAACGAAGATAGGAGGTGAGTACTTTTAGCCTTAAAAAATAGGCCGGAGAGGCTGAACCCAATTTTTCGTTGGGTCGATCTGTGGGCCCTAATATTAAAGGCCCACGGAAATGCGGAATAGTGTCGGCTATTTACCAAGCGATCAAAAGGTCTTAAAATTAATTATTTTAATGGGCGGAGTAATAGCGTCTTTAGGTTCAGCAGTATATAAAGTATAAAAGTATAAAAATTTAATAAAAAATTCTACTTAACATCAATAACAATATCAATACTTCTGATTTGAAATTTGAGTCCTTTATCATTATTTTTTATGAGATTTTCATTTTCAGCCGTTCATTTTGAGTTGAGCTAGAATACTCTCAAAAACACCACAGCTCCGTAGTGCTTTTGAGTTTTTAGTCATTAGATAGAGAGATAGATGTAGGGTTGAGATGTTGGTGATAGGTGGTGGTAGGTGGAATAGTAATTGATCCAAAAGTTATTAGTAATGAAGGAGTAGATCTAAGAGCTAGAAACCTAGAAGCACCAAAGGATTGGTATTTCTAAAAGTATTCTAGTTTAATTCTATATATATATATATATATATAGTTGAGTTGGAATATTATTAATAAAATTCGGACTCTTTTGCTATCGATTTTTTAACTGTCAGATCTACACTTTAACCAATTTCATCCTGTAAATCATACTATTCAACCAACACTCACTTAATCCTAGAAAAACTACTATTAAACTTTAAGGGAGTATTATCATCCTAATCTTATAATTTTTCATTCAATGATTAAAAACTTGATAGCAAATAAGTCAAAGGACTATTAATAATATTCCCGTCCAATTCTATATGTATTCCATGCTCCTAATAGTACAGAAAACCCTCTCTCTCTCTCTCTCTCTCTCTCTCTCTCTCTATATATATATATATATATATATATATATATATAGAGTCTATCGATAAGCACGCATTTGGTGCTACCAAATTTTCCGTCGTTAGATCCAATTTGATCATTTTCACCGTTAGATCATACTATTCAACCAACCTACTCTCTCTCTCTCTCTCTCTCTCTCTCTCTCTCTCTCTCTCTCTCTATATATATATATATATATATATATATATATATATATATATAGTGTAACGCTATTGTACTTTCGGAAGCATATATAAGAGTGTTTGTCCTTCCGACTTTTTGGTCTTTAGAATTATATAATTGGGATGATAGTAGTTTTTTCTAGAGCTGACTGATTCTTCTGAGTAATTTTTACAGAAAAATAATATTAATACAAGAATTACAAATAATCAAAAAAGTTAATGTAAAAATTAAAGAGTCAAAAACACTCACTCTCTTGTACTTCCGAGAACTTAATAATTCTATTTTATATTTATATAAAAAGAGAAAAGGGGAGAGACCTCTCAGTGCTCTCACCATCGCGCGCGTGGTCCACTAGTCCCCAGCACGTGGATCGTGCAGCGCGAGGCTTTTTTTTTCTCTTTTTTTTTTTTGAGAGAGATAGATAACACACTACGTTTTACTTATTTTATTTAAAAACAAATCCACTGTGAAATACGAATCAACTCGATTCACGATCCTAGACCAACCACTCAATTTGCTTCTCTAGTCTGTGGCGTCTTTTAGCGAGCTTTAGCTTTAAGAGCAGTACTTAATTTTTTTTATTTTTTTTAATCCCCTGCAATTTCGTTTCCGTGTTTTACTCAAAAAATTTGAAGAGGGAAGGCCCCTCGACTGTTCGGGTGGAGATCCCCCGATCTGCAGGGCAGTGGTCACACAGCGTCCGTCCAAAAAAATCCATCTTTTTGTGGCCACTCAGCCACCGAATTTTTCGACAAATAATTCGGCACAGGTGCCTTAATGGCAAATACTGTAATCAGTTAAAAAAAAAAGCTCTATTCTGACTTTTTTTGAAAAAGTCTGTAGACTGGTCTATTTATTTGACTTTTTCATAGTTTACGAATAATTTGTATTTTATTTACGAATTTAATAACTAGAATGGGAGATAGATATTCAAGATATATTGACTCGGTTTTTAATAGAACAGTAAAAAATTAGGTTAAATTATAGAAAACTATTATGTCAAAATTAGATTTTTCACTTTTCCTCCTGTCATTTAAAAATTTAGACTTTGCCTCTTTATAAAATAAAAAATGTGCACTTCGTCCCCTACCTTTAGGATTCTATTATAAAAAAAAATTTATGTCAAAAATACCTCTTCGCCCCTCCTCCCTTTTGCTTCGCTCCACCTCGCCGCCTCACCCTCCTCTACTGTCTCGCCCTCACCCACGTCCCCGTCCACGCCCACAAACACCCCTTCACCCTCCTCCGCCGCCTCGCCTTCGTCCACGCCTATCTCGATTTCCTCCCTATTGTTGCTGAAATCGAAGGGCGGCGAGAGTGCAAGAAGGAAGAGGGAGCATGTGGAAAAAAAAAATGGAAAGAAACAGCTGCCGATCGAGGCGTAAACCACGGCTGATCGAGACTGCTGTTGAGAAAGATCAGGGAGGAGACAAAAATGATGAGGGTAAAAATGATCATTTTATCATCACAGTACACACCGTACTCCTGTGAACATTTTTTATTTTATAAGGAGACAAAGTGCAAGTTTTTAAATAACAGAAGAAAAAATAAAAAAAATCAAATTTTGATAGAAAAATTTTATGTAATTTAGCCAAAAAAATTATATAGTAATTAAATTATTGTTCATCATAAATTTACCTGTCAAATTTGGAATGTCCGTTCAGATTTTATTTTACTTTATGTTAAAGAAGCAGGATTAGATCCCGAGTTTCACGGCGGAAAGAGAAAAAAAGTTCACTGGCAATATAAGATTTACGTATAAGGACCCAATGCACGATAACGAACTCCATTTAATAGCCTCCAAGTAGTAGCCAGCTATTTGGACTTCCGCGTTCACGCACTCGGTCAAATTAATGCAAGTCACAAAAAGTTGGAAAAAAAAAGGGGCCAATCATTGACTTCCCCGTTAAGGCTTATTCCTACACCCGGTTCATTACGTCACCCCCACCTCATAATTTTAATTTTCATCCAATGTTTAATTAGACCTCCATTAATTTTAGGAAAAACTTCAAAAAACCCCATGTGGTGTCACACTTTTTCATAAAAAATTGTGGTTAAAATGTATTGTACTTTCACTTTATCACCTTAGTACCCTGTGGTTTAAAGTGTATCAAGTTAGTACCCCGTGGTTTTGAACTTTATCACTTTAGTACCCTGTGGTTTCATACTTTATCACTTTAGTACTTTGTAGTTTTAAAGAACCACAAGGTACTAACTTGATACAAAATTAAAATCACAGGATACTAAAGTGATAAAGTGCAAAACCACAGGGTTTTAATTTGATGCACTTTAAACCACATGGTACTAAAGTGATAAAGTGAGAAACCACAGGGCACTAACTTGATATATTTTAAACCATATGGTACTAAAGTGAAAAAAATTGAAACCACAAGGAAGGTTTTTGAAGTTTTCCCTTGATTTTATTGCCATTTCTTTATAAATAAAATTTTTACATAAAATAATACCGAGAGAAATTATGAATTGTTTATAATTCTTGCATTCAAAATACTTTTTTAGTAATCAAAAATTAAAATTTGAATTTTTTAAAATAAATTATCAATCTTCACTTAGTTGGAATGTATTACTAACTAACTAATTATGATAATAATAATGAGAAAAGTATTTTCACCGATATATAAATAAATTTACATCAAATTAGTGTTTTAGAAAGTAGAAAATCATCAACGAGGCCTTAAAATCAAAGTTTTCCTTCTCATGTACAAAAATAATAATAACAATAATAATGGAGATTTAAAATAAGATATAATGCTGCATGCGAGATTAGTGCGTGGATGATATGGTGCGCCAGGTGCATGCATCGACTTCCTCCTCCGCAAACCGACTCTATCACTAATTAATCGCCGTCGTTTTCCTCATTTTCAAACTTCCAAAGGTCCAAAAATAGAAGCCACCTTAGTCAAAGAATAACGTATGGATATATATATATATATATATAGATAGTCTCTATAGTCTATACTACTCACTATTACAATTTGGTCCCTCTGTATCTCCTCTTTTAACGTATACCGTAGTTTAGTTTAAAACCATCTCTTAATCTTATTTGATCTTGGTTTTTTTGAAGTGAAGGGTTTTATGCAAAAAGTATAGGGACCGAGCTGCTATATAGGAAAAGTAGAGGGCATATTCGTGCAGTTTACACTAAAACTGATGACCAATCCCCATGTGAAAAGGTCTTCCAGCGAAGAGGAGACCAGCCAACAAAGACTGCAAATTAAGTAAGTAACTTAAAACCGAAGTCGCAGCTCGTCGGTCCCTATAAATTCGACGACTTTAATTACTCGATTTCCATACTTATCCGAATTCACTTCCACTTCGCAAAGCGAAGAAGAGCAAAAGAAGAAGATTTAGAAGCAAGTTTGCTGAATTGAGCATAAAGCGGAATAACGGTATAGAGAGTTTAGTTCATGATCAATGGAAGGCAATTACAGGATTGGGAGCTTACGAGGGAGTATACGGCGGACCATGAGCAGCTCCTCCTTCCGCTCGTCCACCGCCAGCCAGATCTTCGGGCGGTCGGGCCGTGAGGAGGACGACGAAGAGGCCCTGAAATGGGCCGCGCTCGAGAAGCTTCCGACCTACGATCGCATGAGGAAAGGCATACTCGCGGGGGCGGAGGGCGAGTCGCACGAAGTCGACGTTCACGGGCTCGACATGCAGGATCGGAAGAACCTGTTGGAGCGCCTGGTTCGAACTGCCGAAGAGGATAACGAGAAGTTCCTTCTGAAGCTCAGAAGCCGCATGGACCGGTGAGTGGAGGTCGCCTTCATGTTGCAGCAAATTCCGTCATTTTGAGTAACGAATCATCGATCGGCTTAACTTTCTTCTTGTTCCTGTTCTAGTGTTGGGATCGATAACCCCACGATCGAAGTGCGGTTTGAGCATTTGAATGTCGACGCGGAAGCCTATGTGGGGAATCGGGGAGTTCCGACGTTTCTCAACTTCTTCGTCAATAAGATTATGGTAGATATTGCTTCGGATCGCATCGCAACGTAAAAATAGTAAACGTCATAAATCTGCTTCTAAGATCATAACACGATATATTGTCGCAGGCAATTCTGAGTTATCTTCATATAATTCCGAGCGGAAAGAGACCAATATCGATTCTTCACGACATTAGCGGAATCATCAGGCCTAGCAGGTAAGAAGAAGAAGAGCTCTCTCCAAATCATAAGAAATGTGTAGATAAAGTGATTGCAGATGAAATCTCTGACACCACAATCTGAAATTATTTCTGTTTTTCGATGTGTATGTCGCAGAATGACTTTACTTCTAGGCCCCCCAGGTTCCGGAAAGACGACACTGCTGTTAGCTTTGGCTGGAAAGCTTGACTCAAACTTGCAGGTAAATTATTCACTTTGACAAATTGAGTTGCTGAGATTAAGTTAATGAGAGAAATATACCAAGATGTTTGAATACTGAAGAAGAGTATTTTATACACGGCTAGATTCTTGAGGACTGAAAAAGCAATGAATTTTCTTAAACATTTATCAGGTTTCTGGAAGGGTCACTTACAATGGTTACGACATGGACGAGTTCGTGCCAGAGAGAACCTCTGCATATATCGGTCAGCACGATCTTCATATCGGAGAGATGACTGTGAGGGAAACTTTGGCTTTCTCTGCAAGATGTCAGGGAGTCGGAACCCGTTATGGTAGGTTTAAGCCAAAAAAACCCTCGGCTAATGTAATTAAAGAGCTATAGAGATTGCAACTGATATGTTACTCATGAATTACATTGCAGATATGTTGACAGAGCTATCACGGCGGGAAAAGGAAGCAAACATTAAGCCTGATCCTGATATTGATCTCTATATGAAGGTTAGAATCAGTAATAACTTCAGTAGTAGTATAATTTTCCATTGGTTTCCAATTCATTGCTTAAATTCTTGCAAAATACAACATAATTTTCTTCCGGATTTTGCGTGACAAGATTTTAGACCATCAGTAATCCTATCTGTTGTTTTCACAGCATTGGCAATGTAGTTTTGCCTTTCTCATGCTATGCTCCACCAAATTTAGCTCGACTTTTCAATTCATATTTGCAAATTTCATTACATGCTAATTAATAAGAAACTCAAGACTTGTAAAAGCTTGTGGATAAGATGCTATGTATTAGTTGTTTAATTGCAAAAAAATGAACTGTTACAGGCAATCTCTGTGGAAGGGCAGGAGAGTGTGGTCACAGATTACATTTTGAAGGTAAGAATAGTAACTGCAAAAGAAAAAAAAAACAAAAAAAGGTGGTCTACAATTGGTGTAAATTTAGAGCTCACAAAAACTGAAATTTTCAAACCATTCTATGGCAGGTATTAGGTCTGGACATCTGTGCTGATACTTTGGTAGGAGATACAATGATAAGGGGCATATCAGGAGGACAAAAGAAACGTGTTACAACCGGTAGATAATCATAAAAAGCACATATAATTGTAACTACGTTGATTATTCAGAAAAATAAGCCAACTGTGTACCGTTGCTGGGATTTCGTGCAGGTGAGATGCTTGTTGGACCAGCTAAAGCTCTTTTCATGGATGAGATCTCCACGGGGCTTGACAGCTCCACGACTTTCCAAATTGTCAATTCCATTAGACAATCTGTTCACATCCTTGAAGGGACGGCACTGATTGCTTTGCTTCAGCCTGCTCCAGAGACCTACGAACTCTTCGATGACATTATACTCCTCTCAGATGGGCAAATTGTCTACCAAGGTCCCCGAGAAAACGTGCTCGAGTTTTTTGAATCAATGGGCTTCAGATGTCCCGAAAGGAAAGGCGTCGCAGATTTTCTGCAAGAAGTAAGTTGTAGTGATAGTTAGTAGACAGTACTAATCATAGCAAAGGACTTGTTTAGCTCAGCTTTTGCTTCTACAATATGCTGTTCAAGTAGAGCTGGCAACTCTTTTTCTATTATAATCACCTCAACAGCTTCTTGCTGCAGCAGAAGTGGGAGGTTCAAGTCGTAGTTTTAGCTTTTGGGCTCAAAAGTTCATTTAGCTAGTAATACAAGTTCCAAAATTTGTTTCAGTCATATATATGATTTCTGAAAGCTTCTGCTTTCTAGTGCAGTAAAGCAGTTCCAGGAGCTAGGCCAAATAGGCACTAATTAAGCTTAGGAGCTAGGCCAAATAGGCACTAATTAAGCTTACTTAATCGAATACTCAATCTTTACAAACACTCTTTAATCATAGGTAACATCTAGGAAGGATCAACATCAGTACTGGGCACACAGGAATGAGCCATACAGATATATTTCTGTGAACGAATTTGCTGAAGCTTTTCAGTCGTTCCATATTGGCCGCAAGCTAGGTGACGAGCTCAGCACCCCATTTGACAGGAGAAGAAACCATCCTGCTGCTCTGACTACTACAAAATATGGTACAAGCAAAATGGAGTTACTCAAAGCTTGCATTGCTAGGGAATGGCTCTTAATGAAGAGAAACTCATTTGTCTATATCTTTAAACTAGTCCAAGTAAGTCACAAACTACCTTAAACCTTCGCTCTTTAAAATTTACGGATTAGGAAGATCTACTTTTTCTTCAAATACATTCTAATCTCTTTTTTTTTTTTTGGTGTTAGCTTATTGTTCTCGGATGCATTGCAATGACGGTCTTCTTGAGAACTACAATGCATCGTGAAACACATGAAGATGGAATTATCTACTTAGGTGCACTGTTTTTGGGGCTTGTGACTCATCTCTTCAACGGATTTGCTGAATTAGCTATGACAATTTTTAAGCTGCCAGTATTCTACAAACAAAGAGGCTTCCTATTTTATCCATCTTGGGCTTATGCTTTGCCCACATGGATCCTCAAGATTCCAATATCGTTCGCGGAATGCGCGATTTGGTTAGTCATGACTTATTACGTCATTGGCTTCGATCCAAATATCCACAGGTTAGATAAATACAACTTACCTGATTGCTTTCGCATTCTATTAAGTAAACAGTCTATTTTAACTACATAATTGGCTGGAATTACAGGTTCTTCAGGCATTATCTTCTGCTTGTGTTGGTAAGTCAAATGGCTTCTGGACTTTTTCGGCTCCTTGCTTCAGTTGGAAGGGAGATGGTGGTGGCAGATACATTCGGGTCCTTCTCTCAGCTTGTTGTTTTGGTGCTCGGTGGATTCGTTATATCACGAGGTAAATCGAACGTTCAAGAAATCTAAGAGGACAATTTTGTGTCTGTTTGTTCTTACTTTTGAAGCAACTTCCTACCCCATAAAGGAGCTTCTAGAAACAAGACATTAGGTTATCTAATAGATGGAGCTTATGCTACGACAAGAAGCTAAAATTGGCTCTTGGGGCCCAAAAGTCGCATATTCAATTTGAAGCTTCTACTTCGATGCAAAGAGAAGCTGTAGAGGAGACTTTTGATTAAAAACTATTAGTGTTTCTCGGAATAGCTTCTCTCAAACAGCATATCTGTAGAAGCTCCAGATGAGCCAAACAGTGTCAAGTTTTGTATCATCCTTTCATCTTTAGAGCACTACAGTGAATAACTGATGAGCACATTTCTCCTACAGAGAATATCAAGAAATGGTGGATTTGGGGTTATTGGGCTTCTCCCTTGATGTATGCACAGAATGCAGTAGCAGTGAATGAGTTCTTTGGACACAGTTGGCACAAGGTAAGAAGAACACAAATGAGCTAGGCACTATTTTTTTACATTACTTCTCAATATATCATGGACCGTCTCTAACCATTTGTTCCATCATATACAGATTGTCAATCCAGCTATCAGCAATGACACACTCGGTGTTCAAATCCTCAAGTCTCGCGGGATCTTTCTTGATCCGAACTGGTATTGGATCGGCGTGGGTGCTCTGTTTGGATACATCATGTTGTTCAACATCCTTTTCATTCTGTTTCTTAAGTGGCTCGAACGTAAGTTTCAATCCCTTCGATGAAAAATATCCTTTTTCTATAAAATTTATCTCCTTCTACATTCTAAAATTTCTATGGGATGCATGCAGCCCTTGGGAAGGGTCAGGCTGTTATATCTGAAGAAGCATTGAAGCAGAAACAGGCCAATAGAACAGGAGAGAATGTTGAGCTATTGCTACAAGGAACT
Source organism: Aechmea fasciata (assembly GCA_025177825.1). Lineage (NCBI taxonomy): Eukaryota > Viridiplantae > Streptophyta > Magnoliopsida > Poales > Bromeliaceae > Aechmea > Aechmea fasciata. Next base: position 6,243,668 of record CM045928.1, on the reverse strand, counting down.
GACTCTTCTAGGCCACCCACCAAAGGCTAGTCTCCACAACCCAACAACTTCATATATTATTATACCATGGGCCAGTTTGGCAGGCTGAGCTTATGCAAAACTGTTATTTTCGTAGAGCTGTTAAAATAAGCAGAAACTGCAAAGACTTTTGTTCGCCAAACGTCTGGTTCTAAAGCTAGTACTTCCTAGAGTAGAGAAACTGATTCTGAAGCCAGGTCAAAAGGCACTACAAACATAAACCCCAATATTATCTGATGTTTCTTTAAAATTTATGCAGAAAGAGGCAAAAGAATTAGTTCTCCGCATGATGAAGCTATCTCAGACAGAAGACAGAAGGGAATGGTGCTCCCATTTTCTCCGCTTTCGATCACCTTCGACAATATAAGATACTCCGTGGACATGCCACAGGTTTTATTCACATCTATAATTTCTATGTAACGAAAGTCATCTATTACGGAAATATGGAAATAGTTCTAAATTTGTTACTCACAGGAGATGAAAAACCATGGAGTTGTGGAAGATCGACTGGTGCTACTGAAGGGGGTGAGCGGAGCTTTCAGGCCCGGTGTTCTTACAGCACTGATGGGTGTTAGTGGAGCTGGAAAGACTACTTTAATGGATGTCTTGGCTGGGCGAAAGACCGGTGGTTATATAGAAGGTGATATTTTCATCTCTGGGTATCCCAAGAAGCAGGAAACATTTGCACGAGTATCCGGCTACTGTGAGCAGAATGACATTCATTCCCCACACGTCACGGTCTACGAATCACTTCTTTACTCAGCATGGCTTCGATTGCCTTCTGAAGTTGATACCAAGACAAGAAAGGTTAGTGGATTAGCACCTGTTTGACGCAGCTTCCAGAATGGATTCTCTACTTCTTCGGTTTAATATAAAAACTGTTGAGGAGATTTTAGTGAAAAATTTGTCAATGCTTCTTCCAATAGCTATCCTCAAACAGAATTTTAAGATTTCAAAGGATATTGTTTATTCAATTTATATTCCAAAAGACTTGAAAAGATATTTACTGCAGATGTTCATTGAAGAGGTGATGGAACTCGTAGAGCTGAACTCCATTAGAGGAGCTCTCGTAGGATTGCCTGGTGTTAATGGTCTTTCGACAGAGCAAAGAAAGAGGCTCACAATCGCAGTTGAGCTTGTAGCAAATCCTTCTATCATATTCATGGATGAGCCTACCTCCGGATTAGATGCAAGGGCCGCAGCGATTGTGATGAGGACAGTGCGGAACACAGTGGACACCGGAAGAACTGTAGTTTGCACCATTCACCAACCCAGCATCGATATCTTTGAAGCTTTCGATGAGGTGAGATCACTGACATGCTATTTAATGAAGCCAATACGCATTGTTTGTTGATATTTCACTTCGTAATCTTGGACTATCGCATACTCATCCTCCGCTAATTTTCAGCTCCTTCTTCTCAAACGAGGAGGAGAAGAAATATATGTCGGCCCACTGGGTCGGCATTCATGCCATTTGATTAAATACTTCGAGGTAAGCCTATCCCAGACATGACATTTGAATTGTTTCATGTATTGCTATATAAGGAGACAAACTGAATGTACTGCTATCTTGTACTATTTAGAGTACTCCGGGGGTTAAAAAGATAAAAGATGGTTACAACCCAGCAACATGGATGCTAGAGGTTACAACTATTGGACAAGAGGATATTTTGGGGGTTAGCTTCACCGACATATACAAAAACTCTGATCTATACAGGTAAAAGAGTCAATCAGAGTCGATCTCGCTCTCAAATTTAGCTCCAACATATCCTATTTACTCACCGGTATCACTTGTTACAGGCGAAACAAAGCTTTAATTCATGAGCTTAGTGCTCCTCCCCCTGGTTCAAGCGTTCTTTTCTTCTCCACTAAGTACTCACAATCCTTCTTCCAACAATGCACGGCTTGTTTATGGAAGCAACATAAATCTTATTGGCGTAATCCATCATACACCGCGACAAGAATATTTTTCACCGCTGTCATTGCCCTGATATTCGGGACAATCTTTTGGAAACTTGGCAAGAAAGTGTAAGCATTTTGTGCTCCGTACAAGAAATATTTTTCTAATATCAGTCATGAGAATTATCTTCCTTTTTCGTCGCAAAATTTAAATACTGATGGAAACTGATACCTTGTGTATATTCAAACATTTCAGGAGTACACAACAGGATCTGTTCAATTCCCTGGGCTCGATGTACGCTGCTGTTATATTCATCGGCATCCAGAATGGCATGACTGTGCAGCCAATTGTAGATGTCGAAAGAACAGTCTTCTATAGAGAAAAGGCCGCGGGAATGTACTCTGCTCTGCCTTACGCATTCGCACAGGCACGCCTTTATAGAAATTTCCGCCCTAACTATCATCAAAATGTTTCGAATGCACTAATCCTAATGTCAATTCCTCTTCACCTTACAATTCTTCACCTACAGGTCATGATTGAGGTCCCCCACATTTTCCTCCAAGCTGTCATATATGGTGCCATTGTATATAGCTGCATTGGTTTCGACTGGACACCAGCAAAATTCTTCTGGTACTTGTTCTTCATGTTCTTCACATTTTTGTACTTCACCTTCTACGGGATGATGGCCGTGGCCATGACACCGAATGGCGACATTGGTGCCATTCTCTCCACCGCATTCTACGCAATTTGGAACATCTTCGCCGGCTTCCTCATCCCTCGACCCGTAAGTCCTTGACCTCTCATATCATTAAAGTGAACACACTTCCTAATAGAAAAAATCACACCATTAATCGCTCATCTCACTTTGGACAATTTACGCAATGAATTTCAATCTTGAAATAGAAGTTCATGTCATGCATTAATTGCAAGGCGTCAACGTTTGGCGACCTACGTGACCATTCACGGCAAGTTCGCCTAGTAGTGATGTAATTCACCGTTCCTAGTGAAACATGGATTGCTAAAGATGCTTGTGGCCTTGATCACAGAGAATTCCTATATGGTGGAGATGGTACTACTGGGCGTGCCCGGTCTCATGGACATTGTACGGGCTCGTCGCCTCGCAGTTCGGAGACTACACCAATATCATGGAGGACAATGATGTCACTGTGCAGCAGTTCCTCGAGAGCTTCTTCGGCTTCAGGCACGACTTCTTGGGCGTAGTAGCCGTCGCCGTCGTCGGCTTCACCGTGCTCTTCGCCTTCGTCTTTGCCTTCTCAATTAAGGCGTTCAACTTCCAGAGAAGATAGAGAAGCATGTATCAAAAGTTGCTAAAATCAAACTACATTGTGTGTTTGATACGTAGGCATACTAAAGTAGGAATGTAGGATTGTTCTTTGTTCTTGTTGTATTTGTTTATTCAAAGTTGGCAGTTGTAATTAATTGTGTTCAATATGTACAAGCAATAGAAGTTGTCTAAGTTTTGCACAAATTACTTGCATTAGATTGCGATGCAGTAATAACAAATTCTAGATAAAAAGATGATGAAATTCTTTGTGAGCCGTAGGAAAAATGAGAAATGATATAGAGGCCCAAATAGAGAATGCAATAGCTGTGGAAAATTACCTCCATGCATCGTAGAATATTAAGTACTTGGGGTAAAAGAAGGTGCGTTAAAAACCAACTTGAGGGTCAGTGGGGAATTTTATCAAACAGGTGGAGGATAAACATGGGCAAAGGAGTGGAAATGCAAGCGCTAATAATAGAAGTGGCGCTTTTTTGTGGCTTCGGGCCTTTGCTGGACACACGATCCCATTGCCCACCGATATGTAGCAGTGTAGCGGCCCTTCTATCCCTGTAGACTATGGACCTAGGGGTGGCAATCCACTCATTGCTCACGCAGCCATTCGTGTTTGACTAAATGATTCGAGATCGCTCGTTTAGTAAGAACGAGCCGAACACGAAATGAATTTTTCAAATTCGTTTAATAAACGAGCCGAACACGAGCCGGGATAAGCTCGCTCGTGTTCGCTCGATAATGTACTCAAATACATATATTTTATATATATATAATTTATTTAATTTATATTTTTATATATAAATAAATAAGAGTTAATTTCTTATCTTTATCAATAGCACGAAATCTTTAAGTCTTCAAGTTTTTCACCATTAGATCCACCCTTTGATGATTTTCACCCGTTAGATCATACTATTCAACTAACCACCTACTTAACCCTGGAGGGCCCACATCATCCTAACCGCACATCAATCAATCCAATGGCCAAAAACTTGGTAGCACCAATGACTTAGTGCTATTAATAGCATAAGTAGCCTAGTTCAATAAATAATTATATATAATATGTATTTTTATTATTTAATTTTTAGCAAAATAAAAATATAAATGCGAGCTTAATTATAAAAATATTCATTTGTATATAAAGTTTTAACTATTAGATCAAAGTCTAATGAATAAGATTTTATAAATTTATTCTTTTAATATATTTATTCTAATTTTTATATTTATTGTTCGTTTAATTCATGAGCAGTAGTGTTCGCTTGTTTATTAAATGAAATAGAACACGAGCCGAATCTTCACGATACTTTAATGAGCCATCGTGTTCGGCTCGTTTAATGCAACACGATCGTGTTCGTCATTTACACCCTATATGGACCCATCTACATCTATATCTATACCTCTACACCTATTATTATTATTATTATTATTATTATTATTATTATTATTATTATTATTATTATTATTTTATTTTTTATTATTATTATACATTATTTCTCGTGTAATTTACCACGTGATGATTCCTCCTTCATCCCCTCTTCTCAATCTCCGATGCTTCGCCTTCCCACTTCATCTCTATCCAATGCTTCGACTTCCCACTCGCCCACTTTCTAATTTATATATTCATATAAACTATTTTTATCTAAATAAATTAATTTTTTTAAAAAAAGAATATCGATTTGTTGTTGTAGTTTTCGTTATTTTTATATATAATTTATTTGATAATGTAACTTTTGCTACTTTTGTATATATTTATTTTATATTTTCTATTTGTATTTATTGATATCTCATTACAAGTCAAAAAATTTTAAAATTTTAATTTTGTCAATTTTTTTATCTTCTGCAAGTAGCCATTACGTGAGTAATTTTACTAGTAAATTATTATTCCCCCTAACACTTTTTTTTTTTCAGAAAATATATATATATATATATATATATATATATATATATATATATATATATATATATATATATATATATATATATATATATATCTATCTAACTTAGTTTATTTTTTAAAAAATAAATTAATTAAAATTAAGAAACAACTAAATTTTAATTTTTGAATTGTGAATATTAATTATTAAGTTTTTACCGCTTGCATTGGGAAGGGTCGGTTATTACTGGGAAACACTTTATTGGGTGGTTGTTAAGGATTCATATATTTGTAGTAAAAAATTATTCATATTAAATACAAAAATAATAAAATATCCTAAACTATGCTTATTATAATATGCCTACTAGCTAGTTGGGAGTAGATAGACTTTCACAACTTCACCAATCTTTCTTACGACCTAAAAATTATTTTAAGTGCAAACAATGGGTTAATCGAAGAGCATAGAAATGTTCAATTAAACAGATCCGTACCCTCAGCTGGGTTTGAACGAAAAGTAGGAAGTGGGAATCGGGGAGCCCAGCTCCAGCTGTGAGACACCTATCAGCAACGCACTTGCACGGTAATGCTCACGGAGTCTCAGGACCTGCTATGGTCTCCTCTGTGTGGTCTGCCCGTGGCTCTTTTTTTTTTTTTTTTTTTTTTTTTTTTTTTTTTGAGAGAGAGAGAGAGAGAGAGAAACTTTATCCGCTTCATTTATTTCGTTAAGAAATAAAATTAGCTAGAAATATGAATCAACTAAAATTCAAACTCGGATCTCGGGTACCAACCACCAAGCCCTTTACCACTTGCTCTAGGAACGGTCAGTTGCCCGTGGCTTCAAACTGCAAAAATCTACGCTTTGCCTTCTTATAAAATAAAAAATGGTCACGAGAAAGATACGGTCTGCGTGATGACAAAATGACTATTTTGTCCCTCACTATTTTCGGCAACAAGAGAGAAGGTGAAGATATTTTTGACATAAAAAAATATATAATAATATTTTATAAACGGAAGTCTAACAGATCACTAACAGTAGGGGTGAAACGAACATTTTTTTATTTTATAAGAAAGCAAAGTGTAGATTTTTAAATAACAAAAAAAAAATAAAAAATTTTAACATGAGAGTTTTCAGTAATTTAGTAAAAAAAAAATGTTAATTACATAACTCTCTATAAACATATCACATTGTAGATATATTATTATAAAATTTAAATTTTTATATTTATTTTGGCAAAAGTTGTAACATTTTTCAACTATATCTCTTTTGTTAGAATTCGTTAGATAAATATAGTTAACCTTAGATAATATACGTAATCGATTAGTGAATGAATTAAATTGATCTTTTTATTTCTCTTATATTATTTATGATAATAGAAAGAAAGAAAATGATTGCTGAAAATTTCTGTATAATTCTAGTAGTTAAAACTTTTGAAGTAATATATTTGTCACGGCAAAAATATTATTTCACTTATCTTATTTTAAAAAATAAATAATAATAAATCAGAGCGACAATTATGAATATCACTGAATTTTTATAAATGAATCAGTATTTTATTTTATAAAAAATAAAAAACATAGCTGCTGATCAATGGATGGTAAATATGTAATTTTAACATATAGCAGGTAAAATGTTACTTCATTCGAGATTATTTTTGTAATTAAATTATAAAAAATTTAAATAAATTTTTGAATGATATCCTAAATTTAGACATTAATTTTGCACTAATTTTAGAAATTGATTGATATCCCAAATTTAGGAATTAATTTAGACATTTATTTTAAAAATTTTAAAGTTACTCTAATTATGCATTAATTTAAATTATAAAAATTTTAGAAATAGTACAATTTCTAATTACATTAAATTTAAATATTAAATATTAAAATTCAAATATATAAAAATATCAATTTAGTTAGAAAAAATCTTTCTCATTCATGGATGGAGGACCTTTCCTTACACCGTTACACTTAGGAGAAATTTTGTATTATTATTTAAAAGAAAATTTAATGTTGATAAATATTTAAATCCAACATATTTACTATATTTAAGAATTATATATTTCTGAACAAATTTAGACTATTAATTTGTATATTTTATCCATTTGATCAGTCTAATTAATTTGATTTATTATATTGATTTTGACTCCGATCTTTAAAATCTTTCAGCTTTTAATTGTTTTTTAAAACTTTAGTTTTTTATCTTTTGGTTTGCAATTAGCTTCCTAATTTTTATTATTCTTTTTAATTAAATTAGTTTCAATAATTTAAAAATCAAATTAAACTGATTAATTCGACTAATCAGACCTTAACCTAGTTTATCAAGCATCTGAATTCAACCTATTGAACTGAATAAGATTAAAAGTAATTTGGAATCGTTAAAGATAATAAACATTTTAAATAGAATGGTATTTTAACTGTTGAACCTAACAAATATTTTAAACATAATTTTACTCAAAGAGGAAAGAAAAATTATCTTTTAAGTCATGTTGGCAAATAATTTTAAACTTTTCTTATATGAATTGATGAAATATTGAGAAAAAAGATTTTGATAATATTGTAGGGAAAAACTACTTAATTATATCCATGTATTAAAAGACAAAAATATCACTTATTGGAATACTTAATAACCAGTACATATCTCAAAATGAGTTGTTATTATAGGTCACAATTAAAAAAAAAATCTGAGTGAGTTGAATAAAAGTGAATGAACAATATAGAAAATTAACAAATATAGAAGTACTATCAAAAAAAATAAATACAAAAAATTAAATTTTATGGTAATATATATATTATTCTATATATTTTAAAAAGAACTGTATAAAATTTACTAAATTTTAATTTTCAGTGAATCCACGGAGGCGCGAGGCGGAAAAGCGAGTTCGCACGGTTTGGGTTCCGCCGAGGCTACGTACGAGCCCGAGCCCAAACCGACACGCTGAGCTGTTCTTCGTTGGCTCTTTTCCGGAGTACACTAAACCGCGTGGCCCAGTCACGTTAATAGATATATACTATACGAAAATAAATAAATAAAATAAATAAATAATTGTGACGTAACACGACAAAGCTAATAATGCCCCAGAACCAGCCTGTCCCACGACTTTTCGTGCCAAAAACTTCACGAATTGATATTCCATTTAATTGCTGATTTTAATTCCTTTTAATTTTTTTGGTTTGGTACTTTACACACAGTATATATATATATATATATATATATATATATATATAGAACTAGTAAATTTTATATAATACTAATAATATTTATAAGTTTTTTTATTGGATTAAAAGTTGGTAGGATGATGTGGGCCCCTCAGGGGTTGGTTGAATAGTATGATCTAACGGGTAAAATTAATCAAAGGGGTTAATCTAAGGATAGAAAACTTACTACTAGAGTTAGTTGTCTTATTAATAAGCATCTGAAATAGACTCTATATATATATATATATATATATATATATATAGAGAGAGAGAGAGAGAGAGAGAGAGAGAGAGAGAGAGTTACTATATTTTTATAAGTATTGGCCTTTATACTCATAAGTTTTTAGCGTGATTTATTATTGATCATTTTCAAGTTAGATCTTACTATTCAACCAACTACCTATTCAACCCTAGGGGACCACTATTATTTTAAGTAGGGATCACCATCATCCTAACCACACATCCCATCAATCAACGGTTAAAAATTTATAAGTATAAGAGGACTAATACTCATAAAAGTATAGTAATTTCTTATATATATATATATATATATATATATATATATATATATATATATATATATATATATATATATATATATATATATATATATATATATATATATATATATATATATACCAAACGAGTGAGTATAATGAATGAATGTTTCGTGCATGCCATAAATTAAATATATATATATATATATATATATATATATATATATATATATATATATATATATATATATATATATATATATATATATATATACCAAACGAGTGAGTATAATGAATGAATGTTTCGTGCATGCCATAAATTAAAAATGGAAAGCGTATGATTAAAAGAGAGATCGAGAGAGAGAGAGCGATCAATGTTCAGATCCTCCTATTTGTTTCATTCGATAGTAGGTGCGCGTCGGCACGAGACGTTCGGACTCTCTCGCTCGTGAGGTCGTTAGTTTGCGGACAGCATGGAATGCGACGTTACGTTAGTAGGCACAATGTCCAAATCCTCCAACTTGATAAATAATAAGTCATGGGTTGTGGTTCCGGGGGTAACCAATTGTGCATGCCCTTAGTTAGATGTTCATAATAATTAATGGATCAAAATGTTCATCATCATGGATCATAAAGATTGGAAAGGTTAGATGTTCATAATAATGGAACACAATGTTGAAATCTTCGAACTTGATAAGTCATTGGAAAGAAGTTCACAATGTCGAAATCTTCGAAATTGACAACGGAATAGACTGAGTTATGTCGAGCTGTGTGATATATATTTTCATATTTTGGGTTCTCGATTTAACGCTGCAATTGCTTTTTTAATCTTTTTATTACTCTCCTCGTATTTTTTTTTAGATTTTTTTTTTATTATTTTATCTTCTCTTGAGGTCTCTATTGTCTCACTCTATATAACTAAATTTATTGTCTGAATGAATAAAGCAGATAGTATATTATTTTTTTTCTCAAGAAAATAATGGATCATAAAGATTATTGGAAAGGTTAGCATCTCAAAGGGGTTGGTGCACTACACGTCCACCTTAGCATCAGGTGACAAGATATTCGATCTGAGGCAAATGTCCTGAGCTGGTCTAAGTCCCCCACGGGATGATGTGGGGGCAATAATTGTGGATTGTAAGTACAAGTTAACTATTTAAAAAAATATGATTTGATAGAAAAAGTGTATTAATTTATCGAATTTAAAAATTCAATCAGAGTATTTACATATTACAATTTAATTTAGTTGAACGTTAAGTTTATTACTGAACTTCTTTCTTATTGTTAGGTGTGTGCGCACGAGAAATTAGAGTTTTAGTAGAACACCGCAAAGAACCTCTTTCTCATGAGGTCGTTAGTTTGCGTACTGTATGAAATGCGACATTACGTTAGTAGGCACAATGTCGAAATCCGCAAACTTGATAAGTCATGGGTTGTGGTTCCGGCCTTCCGGGGGTAAGATTTAACCACAAAGATCCCAAGGCAAGATTTATTTAATTTATCTAGACGTTTGGTTTATTGTTGAGCCTCTTGTCATTCGATTTATTGTGAACCGCAGTTCCCCTTAATTTATTGAGCTTAACTTATAATCTCTTAATCTTATTGTTTACAAGACAAGAAGCTGGATCTCCTTAAGCCAACATTTCCAACACTTGCACATACAGCATGTGGGAATTAAAACTACTGATCCTGATACCACTTGTGAATTGAAAACGCTCCATCAGAAAAGAAAATTTAACGTGTCATACTCGCACTATATCACTAGTAACAAAGTAATCGCATCTCTTTTTCAAAAGAAAAATATAATAAAATTATTTTTTTAATAGTTACGAAGGGATGGATGAATTCAAAGACGCTAATCTCATTGGCGGGAGACAGGCGTTACAGACATTTTTGCAACTGAGAGTCCGTTGTCATGACAACGCCTCTCCACTAAACATTCTTTTATTCCTCTGAATGAAAATTAATTACCCAACAACCGGCCAAGAAAAACTAATCTATTTTTATTCTATAGAATAAATAAATGGTCTCCAACCTATACTGAAATGATAAGAAAAATATTTTAATTTGAAGCGGTCTCTGAAAACCTTAAAATCAAGGTAATAAAGATATAAAATGAGATCACTAGATTTATTGTACAGCAAATTTCATCACACCATAAACATTAAACTCTCAGTGTGCGTTTGGTTTGAGTTATCCTCGCAGGATTACAGACAATTCTGTCAAGATTATCGATTTATCGTGTTTGATTCATCCGCTATATATGTAATTGGGTCGTTAATATAATATTACGAATCGAGCAGAATTACACTAAAAATATTAACAAGAAAGGAGTCGTGTATCTTGTATTACTGAAATCGTTAATACTACATATATATTATATAAAATAACAATTTTCGAATCTAGTTTTGGGTCCAAGTGTTTTTTTTTCTTTTTCTTTTTTTTTCACGCCCATTCCTCGTTGCCTCACCCATATAACAATAGTTGATTTTAAAAATTTTAATTTAAAATTTTTAATACGTCATTTTAAAAAAATTTATTTAAAATTTTTAATTGTCAACTTTTTAATTTTTAATTTTTAATTTTTAATTTTTAATTTTTAATTAGAATTTAAATTTTAGATTTTATATTTTAAATTTTAAAATTCAAATTTTAAATTTTAAATTTTAATTTCTGAATTTTAAATTTAGATTTTTAATTTTTTATTCTATATTTATATTTATTTTATTTTATATTTTAAATTTATATTTTTCTTCAAATATAATTTTTAATTTTTAAATTTTAAATTTTAAAATATAAAATTATTTAAAATAAAATTTAGTAAAAAATATTATTTGTAAATAGTAAAAAAAAATTACAAAATATGATTAAGGGCAATTTTGGAATAAACTATACTTGTTTAGATTCTTGAATTTTATAAACGGAAGCAAACGTAGTAATGATATAAATCTAATGTATTATATTGCGTATTAAATCAAACGCATTAAATCAAATTAATAATAATCTTATTTAGAAATTCAAAATATCTAGATATATCAAAATACTTATTAATATTACATAACATCCTCAAAGAAAAATATATATAAAAAAATAATGAACAAAATTCATCTCCAAGAAGAAGAGTTCTGGAAAAAAAAAAAAAAAAAAAAGGAGATTTTATTTTACTACATTATTACATTTATTCTCACGTATAGGAAGAAAAAGAAAACAATGAATTCCAGAAAAAAAAAAACAGAGATTCCAATAAATTACTTTTAATTAAAACAAACAGATTGACAATTAACGCCCTGTTCCCATAAGCCATGGAATCCATCCGCCCCCCACAACAAATGAAAATTTGATTACATTGAGAAACAAACTCACAGAAAAAAAAAAATGATCAATTTGTAGAAGAATAAAAGAAGAAAAAAAAAATATACCATGCACAAATTCCACCCCTTCCTTTCATCCCACTATTCACGGTGTCCGTGCCGCAGGCGGCGTTGGCCCGCCTGACCCGCCGCCTCTCGACGGGTACATTGAGAAACAAACTCACAGAAAAAAAAAAAATGATCAATTTGTAGAAGAATAAAAGAAGAAAAAAGAAATATACCATGCACAAATTCCATGCCCTCCGTCCGATTCGCTATCTCCTCCATCATCCTTACGACCTCCACGATATCGGGACGAGCGTCAGGCACCATTTGCACACACGCCATCGCAATCTGGAGCACCTGCACCATCTCCTCCTCTATGTTCTGATACCTCATCAGCTCCACGTCGAACACCTCCGCCGTCCACTCCTCGCGCACCACCGACTGCACCCACCGCGGCAGGTCGATCCCCTCGTCGCCAAGCGATGCCTGGTTCGGCGCTTTGCCCGTAAGGAGCTCAAGTAGTAGAACACCGAAGCTGTAGACGTCAGACTTGAAAGTAGGGCGGCGCGTCTCGAGGACCTCCGGGGCACGGTAGCCTGCAATGCGGTTGGGAGGGGTGGCGGTGCCAAAGAGCGGGGAGAGCGCGTAGTCGGAGAGGGCGGCAGTGTCGAGGTCGGAGCGGAGGAGGACGTTGGACGCCTTCACATTGCCGTGGACGAGGTGCGGGCCGGAGTGCAGGTGGGCTAGGCCGCGGCCTGCCGCCAGTGCGACCCGCATCCTGCTCTCCCAATCCAGTGGGGTCCGACCTGAGCCTCTGCTTCCTGTTCAGACCAAAGCAAATTTCATTGGCTTGTTAAATCGTTTAAAATCTTCAGTAAAAATGCAAATTTGCATCTTTTTATCACCAAAATTCTGCTTTTAATTACATGAGTTGACAGTTAAGATATCCTTCGTATTCTTTTTTCGAGGATTCATTTGTTGAAAAGCCAAGATTTTTCTAGAGAGTTACTTCAAATGCTGGCACACAAAGATTAATGCTTGAGAGAAAAAATAACTTTTGTATCTCACAACAGATATTACCATTTCTGAATCCGCAGTTCCTAATCAATAAGGAGAAGTAATAATGTCCAAAAAAAAAAAAGATACAGTTGCATATGGTACAAAGTTAGCTACTGCAATTTATCTTTATACCAATATCCACCTCAGGTATATATTACCCCAAAATGGACCTCTGCTAGCTTAATACAAAGTGCAAACTAAGCAGATATATGCCAAGGTGAAACTTACATGTATAATTTTAATTTTAAAGAGGTATTGCATGAATCCATATAGTTCTAAGTACATGATATAAGTGAGCGCGCACAGATGAATTTTAAGACGCGGCGCGCGCTCTTAAAAACCCTCCTTACAATCGGAAATTACCCTCCCAGAATCTTATAAAAAGCACTATAATGTGATAGGCAATGATAAATCCGAAAAAAAGACGAGCCCCACAAAATAATTGCAAAAGAGTCCAAAAAATACGCGGGGTGAGGTAGGCAAGGAGTTAATATCAAAGCACCGCGTTGCAAATGTCGCTATAAACAGTACTGTGGAGTCTGCGTCGAGGAACGATTGTATCTTTCGGAAAGCAACAATATGAGCGAAATTCAAAATCTTTTCTACTCCAAAGAGGTCGGCGTTTACTAAGGTAAAGAACGCCGATCACATATTTTGTAAGCAACACGGAATTAACACACACCAACCAAAAATAAAAATTAAAAAATTAAAAAATAAAAAGCTGGGGTTATCCAAGAACTAAGAAGCTGAGGTGGCAAGAGCGACACGTAGGATACATGAAGGAGCCAATCAGACCAACGACCTGCCGTTGGTAAATCCCGTTCCGTTACGTTCGCTGAAACAGGACGTTGTTGACCAAATGATTACGGTTTGACCCACCGGGGGAACGCAAAAGAGCCCCAGCGGTGACACCACTGTACAGCTATACGCGTGGGACCCACTCGTCACCTCACTCTACAACTCTCTTTTCCTACGAGTATATATATATATATATATATATATACCAATAATAAAAAATAAAATAAAAAAAGCATGCCACGTGGCCATTTTTTTACCCCGCAGTTCAACTACTTTGATTGAATTATTACTATTATTATTATTACTATTATTATTATTATTATTATTATTATTATTGTGGGATCTATCATCACCTCGCATTCCACTCAACTACTTGGAAAAAGACCGGACGAGTTAACTAGAGGGATCTCCTTCTTTTAGCAAAATTTTCTTAATTAAAAGAGAACTCTCGATTTAATTTCCTTGTTCGTATGTATGCTCTAATGTACGATTTTGGAGAAAGATTCGATAAATCTGTTATTCAGATTAAAAATTGTAGTAAGTAACTTACAAGGTAATAATAATTTGATAATGAAAATTCTCGAGGTGGGAGGTTAATTAATTAAATTAAATGGTGGGTCGATCGTCGCACCGCAATGCAAATTTACCGGCCGAGCATGCTAAGCGGGAGAATGCGGGTGGATGGAATGGAAGCTTCGAGCGAGTGAGAGTTCGACGCGTACGTACCGTGGAGTAGGGCGGATAAGCTTCCGGCGAGGAGGTAGTCGAAGACGAGAAGCTTCTCGTCCTTGGAATAGTAGTAGGCTCTGACGGGCAGCAAATTGCGGTGGTCGAGCGCGCCCAGCGTCTCCATGTGGAGCTCGAACTCCCGCTTCGACGCCACCACGTCCTTGAGCCGCTTCACCACCACGGTGGTCCCCTCCTCCAGCACCGCCTTGTACGACGTCCCCACGCTCCCCTTCCCCAGCACCTCCGCCGACGCCCGCAGCAGATCCTCCAGGTCGAAGCTGTACCCGGCCCCCTTCCCAACGAACACCAGCCGGTTCCTCTCCGCCTCGCCCCCTCCGCCCGCCGCCCCCAGCGCCTCCTCCTTCGACGACGACGTCATCCCCGTCTCCCCCGACCTCGCCCCCGCTCCCCCCGGGGTGGCGGCGGCGCCGCCCCCCACCTTCGGGCCCGCCGCCGTCGCCGACCCAGTCCGCCGGCGACGCCGCGCGGCCAAGCAGATCGCGAGGAGCGCGAGGAGGAGAACCCCCGCGGCGGAGCCCACCGCGATCGCCACGATCGCCCCCGCGGAGAGCCGCTTCTTCTTCTTCTTCGAGCGCTGCCCCGGGACCACCTCGCTCCCCGGCGACGGCGCCGGGGAGGGGAAGAAGGGGTTGCAGGGCGGGAGCGGCGCGCCGCAGAGACCTAGGTTTCCGGCGAAGGCGGCCGCGGGGAAGCGCGAGAGCGGCCTCGGGATCGACCCGTTGAGGACGTTGTCGGAGACGTTGAAGGATTGGAGCGAGTCGATGCTGATGCTCGGGAGGCTCCCAGAGAAGCGGTTGTCTTCCAGGCGGAGCGTGGTGAGGTGGGTGAGGTTGTTGAGCGCGTAGGGGATCGAACCGCTCAGGTTGTTCGCGGACAGGTCGAGCCGGGCGAGCCGCCCGAGCCGACCGAGCCCGGCCGGAATCTCGCCGGAGAACTGGTTGCCCTGTAAATAGAGGCCCCTGAGGAGGGTAAGGTTGGAAAGGTCGTCGGGGATTGGGCCGGAGAGGCGGTTGGCCCGGAGCGAGAGGACGCGGAGGCTCGTGAGCCGGCCCAGCGTCCCAGCCGGGATCGGGCCCACCAGGCCCACGCCGGGGAGGTGGAGCTCCTCCACCACGGTGCGGTTGGGGTCGCACGTGACCCCGACCCACTGGCACGTGGAGACGGAGGCGTTCCACTGCACGCGCTGCTCGTGCGGGACCGCGCCGATGAAGGCGAGGAGCGCCGGCCGGTCCTGGACCGGCTCGGACCGGACCGGGGAGAAGGCGTGGAGGAAGAGGAAGACGAGCCAAGCGAAGAGCGAACCCATTCTGTCGGAACGGACCGGGGCGGTTCGGGCGAATTAGACCGGAATTGGGAGCTACACGAGTGTTGGGAGGGGCGGCTTTCCCCGGCGGTTCGGGGGAAGTGAACCGGGTCGGAGACGAAGCACCATGGGAGGAGAATCGAGAGAGGAGAGAGAGAGAGAGAGAGAGAAGGAGAGAGGGGTGTGAGGGGAATTATTACTATTTCTCGCTTGTTGCTGTAGGCGTGGGTCGGGGGGGGGTTAGAGATTTACTAGAGGAGAACGTTTTCGATTCCCGGGGAATTACTTTTTTCGTGCTTTTTATATAATTCTCCGCGGGTGAGTTTAACGAAGCGGTCACCCGTGACTCACTGTACCCGCATCTGCTAGTTTGGGATCTCGATTCACGGTCGTGATAAACGGTCGTGATGGCCCCTGTAGGCTGTGTGTACATCGTACGTTAACACGCACTGTACGTGAGAGTGATCCGCTATACGGAAAGGACGTGAGGATGGTGGCTTTTTGGACTTTACGCGGACCGTCATTTTTTTCACGCTTTGGGGTTTTCGATCCTGTAAGATTTCATTGCACCAATTTACTACGACCGGGCACGTGGCCAGTTCCCATTTGTTATTTCTACAAAAGGCCTTTGGTGAAATTTGTCCATACCTATTATAAGATAATAAAATGATTATTATGATCATAAATAACTTAACTGATAGATACTTTTGATATTATGTTTTTGTAGATACTCAATTTGAATTTTCAGAGGAGCACAACTAATACGTGTGCATGTAGTAAATCTACAAACATTATCAAATGAAAAGTAAAGCAATGAAATGAAATAGAAGTCAATGATCCTCTAATTCCTCTGCTGCTCATGAATCCAAAGCTTTTCTCAAACTTGTACGTGTTTAAAGTGTTTAGCATTACTCGCATAATAAAGCGTCGCACATCAGATTGTAATAATGTAGTGCATTTGGCATTGCAGAGAACCAATGTTCTTGCTTCCAATTATTCTCTGTTCATAATTACTCGTTTATGTTGTCTTATGGTGCTTATACAATATTGAAAGGTCATCATGCGCAAAGTTACATTGCTAAATGCTACATTTTAAATATAATAATAATATAATTTCATTGTTAAAGGTTTTTGGATTGAGCCGGATCAGTTTGATCATGATAGTTCACCAAGTGGCAATAATCGCGTCCTTCATTGGCTGTGATTCATATTTGTATTTGTATCTGCATGTACGGGTCCAGCTTTTATACGCGTTAATGGAAGTGAATACGTTTACAGTTCAACTGCACCATGTGCATTAAAACGATTAGTAAAAAAAAAGATATATTAATTTTATGATTTTTATGCACGTACGATATCTGTGTAGTGAACAAACCAACTAATGGGCCCTCTTTTGTTCATGATTTTGGAAAGCTACAATGAGCGCGGATTCCATCTTCTAAAAATTACTCAGAATTCTGTAACAATTTTTTTTTTTTTTTTTTTTTTTTTTTTTTTGAGAGAAGCGAAAGATAGCATCTTCTGACCGTTTAGTTTATTTAGTTCTTTAGAAATAAATTTTCTTTAAATGTGAATGTTGGGATTAAACAATTAGCGAATCTCCTTGTAGGAAGCTTTTTGCTTAGCTTTATGTGGGGCAATTGATAATTCTATAACAAATTATTAAAAATTCTGTAGTAAATTATATGTGTTGCCGCGCGCGTTTAAGTCACCCCATATGTAATTCCCTCTATCTCTTCATTCTAGAATCATGAGGTATTATCTTTTTCTCTCTCTCCCCTTCTCTCGCCTAGTCGAGCTCGGCGACAATTTGGCTAAGGCGATTAAATCTTATAATTTAATATTATACTACTGCATTGAATAAAACTCAATAATACAATACCAGTAGTAATTTGATCCACGAAAATTAATTGTTAATTTTTGTTATGTTGGAGTAATTAGAATTGCTGCTGTACTAGAATGTTGCTTGAGTTTTTTTTTTTTGAGAAAATGTTGCTTGAGTATTCATTTTAGCATTTAGAGGGCCAGCTTTGTTGGCTCATGATGGTTCTCCAAGTGGCAATAATAATTTTCGGCAATGGCTACGTTACTGTTTTCGTATGCATCTAAAAAGATGATATAATGCATATGTGATTATTATTAACTGTTTTCCTAAACAGCTTATTATATATGCTTTGATGTACCCTGTGTATTGTCTTTTGGTTTATTGGCCCATGCACATCAATACTGAGAAGTGGAAAATAAATTAAGCTCCTGCATTGGAGAGGTTTGATTTTAGCAGTTAAGAATTGGCTACATCATCATCGAAGCATCAATTTGTTTTCGATTAAATTAATTTTACGGTTTACATTATATATATCTAGAGTCAATCTTAAATCCCTTTGTTTTCAAAAGGTTTTGAGTTTAATTCATGCATCCTAACTTATTCCTATCTTGTTTTATTATTATTTTTTTATTTTCTTTCTAATTAGTCATACACGTAAACACTACAATAAAAATAGTTTATAACGACACTTTTAAATATAGGTACATGTCAAAAAAGTACTGCTAGCTAAAATTATCGACACTTTTAAAAAGTGTTGCTATATGTGGGATCGCTAGGTATATAGTGACAGTTAAAGAGTGTCGCTATAATCTAAAATAGTGCTGCTAATTTACCAACACTTATTTAAGTATTTAGCAACCACCGAAACTCTATTTCGTTGGCTGCGGTGGCGGAGGAGTACAACAGGAAAAGCTCTTCGTCTATAATTTCAGTGGATTGAGTGGATTGAGTGAAGAGAGAAGAAAAGATGGTAATTGATTTTTTTTTCTTTTCTGTTTGTAATCAGGTCAAATGGACTGGGTGTGATGGGTTGAGTAGAGTAATCTTTTATTTTTTTGTTGGATTGTACTTTATATTTAAGCATTAGTAGATATTTTTTTAAATTTTAGTATAAATGGGGCACTGACTCAAAAGTGTCCCAAACATATGTCTCTATAATCTAATTCTTGTTGTAATGAAAGGAGGGTGTTAAGATTATTTCTGAACCCAATTCTATTAGATTAGTGCCTTTTGGGCCTCAATTATGGTACAAGCTTTACTTAAAAACCTTCTTCTGTCTCTTTAGCCTCACTTTTTAGGTTTTTGATAGACGGAATAGTTTGAAACTTCTACAATCAAATAAAAGTATCATATTTGAATAGAAATACCACTCTAGGCTACAACACGAACGTACCAATTTGTAGCTTACAACACTACGAGCACACATAGCACTTCACTAAACAATAATATTCCATAAACTAGATAAGTTTTTCACACTAGTTTGACCTCTCTTCTCAAATTGCGTTTATAATTGAGTTGTGGCAGAGCATAACCATTTGACGCAGCTAAACTAGGGCTCCAAATGGACCGGATTCAATGTATACTTAAAAATTGACTTGGACCAGGGAGGAAATATCTCAATCCAAGCTTAAATAACTTGGAAATATAGGGTTACCAACTTGATTCTCATTTGATATATGTAAAATTGTGTACATGGGGGTCTAAAAATTTAAATTGTTGCAGTGTAAATTGATGTCCTGTAAAAAGAATAGAAACTGAAGATCCATGTCTTTAAAACCATACAAGGACAGAAGTACTAAGAAGCCAAATTGCAATTAAATAACCCCAACTCTAAGCATATAAAATGTAGAGAACCAAAATCAAAGAGTCAATGAACAGTACCAGTGATTGAGTGAATGTAATGCAACTGCAATCAATTATTTTTTTCTCCTTTTTATTTTCTGTACACTCTGGACAAAAGGAAAAGTGAGCAGGATTAGGTGGTCCACTGAGCCATGTGCAATAGATTGTGCCCATCTATGGTTGATAATGCAAGCAATGTAGAGGATCTCACATTAAAATGGTTTACTCTCATGACCTACCTTGGGTGTTCTAATTATCAATATAAACACCTTTTCAATTATGTAACCAATGTATTAAAAAACAAAAAAAATAGCACCCTATCTACTTTATTCATTAAAATGATGAATTTAACTATACAAAATGAGGCAACTAGGCCTCAAAAGGGTAGCGACTAGACCAAGAAACCAAGAAAAAGTATTACAAAAGCCAAATACAGAGGTTAGAATATAAATAGGAAGAACATAAATTTTGCAAAACCGTGCACAATCTCTCACCAAACCTTTGTTTCGCCTGGCAACACTCAAAGGATATGAGCTAAGATTCTGAAATAGCATCTTGTTTCTTTCCAACCAAATATTTTGTTTGTTCTTGCTGCAAAGCACAGTTTTATTCGATAAAGTGTTACTAGCAAAAAATAATACAATAAAAGTTTATTGTGACGAAATCAGAAACACTGTATGGAAACCTTTTTTTTAAGTTCAAAATTTTATTTTTACTTATCATTGACGTACGTTGAAGCTCTGTATTTTAGTTTTCACTAAATGCTTTGCTAGCGGCATAATTAGTTAATAAATAAGTTTATTTAAAAAAAAAAAAATAAAATAGATAACTAGTTGTCTTTCTCTCTCAAAATTTATTAAAAAAAAAAAAAAAGAAGAAGAGCTTACCATTTGGTACTGATTAATCTCCAGCTCTAATATCGAGAATAAAAGAGTATGGAGGAAAAAGGAAAAAAGAGAGTGCAGAGGCAGGCAAAATTCTGAAAAAGGTAAAAAGAGAAAGGGAGAAAAGTGTTGTAAGTAACAAGAATCACAGCTACATGACAATCTCTTCTTAATTTCATGTGTTATATATAAACATATTTTCCACACTTTAAGAGACATTAAAAAGCAATATTAGCCCATCACATTCACAACTTAATTAGATCCTAAGATGAGGATTTTAAGGAGAAAACATAGGGGGATCACTGTGAAAAAGACATATAGATAAGCCCTTTTTGATATTTCCCACTCCCTAAAAGCAAGCTTGGAACAAAACATTTAAACATAGATACAGCTTATTCTGTGTGTCAAAATCCCTCCATTGAAAAGGAAAGAGAGAACTCTCCTGGAGAAAAGAATAGGATCAACCATGGTTCTAGGTAGCAAATTTGATACACTTTTCTCTATAGATAACATGATCTTATCATATGTTAAGTAAGCAATCATGTTAATCTATTGATACATAATAGTCCAACTATATTGTTATTATATTAAGGTACTATAGACCCACAATAGTCCAACACTACTTAATATATATATATATTCTAGAAGCATCTAACAATGTGTAAACAACCAACTCTCCTAATAATTGAGCAATCCAATTAGACACACATTTCTTTGTAGACAAGTATATAAAGAAGCTATAGCATATCAATTTAATTATCTCACCACAATTCAAAGAAGAACCCAACCATTTTGTTTCTTTATTAACAAAGTTAACCAACAAAATTATTTCTCAGAAGAAAAAAAAAGAAAGAAAAAAGAAAAAGGGAAACATCAACCATCTTTTCCTAAAAGAGTGAATCTAAGCACATGGGTCTTGGTTTGCAATTCTTGTCTATGGGGACCCTTCACCAAATGCTTCTTTTCATTGATGCCATGATTATACTTTCCTTGTTCATTTGGATCGTATGATCAAGGAAACTTGCATGTAAGAAAGGTAAGAGCATGTGAATTTTTTTTTTTTTTTCATTTTTAGTAGACGAGGCGGATTTAGGTCTTGATTCCGACGAACACAACGTTCTTCGCACGTTGGGCTCGGTTGTTTTAAATTTTTAATGGGTTTGTTAAGATCCCACGTCATCGAAAGTATAAATATGGATAGAAACTGAACTCCAACGATAATAAAGTATTTTTCTCAACTGTGCTAATATATATATATATATATATATATATATATATATATATATATGTGTGTGTGTGTGTGTGTGTGTGTGTGTGTGTGTGTGTCGGAAATAGAGTATGAGAATCATTGAGTGATCGCGCCATTCAAATAAAACATTCAATGCTAGTTTCAAGAAAGAGCCTTCTAGTAAGTTCTGTGTTACGACAAACGCACAAACGGAAACCAAAATGGCTAACATAAACACAATCAAAACCACAAGCAGAAAAAATGAACACACAGATTTACGTGAAAAATCCTTTGCAGGGAAAAAACCACGGGCGAGGGAGGAGAGAACTTCACTATCGAACGAAAAGGGAATACAGAGTTTTTCAGATTACAACCAACCACGATCTCTCGCCTCTAGGGCAAAAACGAAAAAGGAAAAACATAACGGGTTTCCGATCCGATGCATCCGCGGGGCGGAAACCCTCAAGCACTTTCGGGCCCTGGCCCGAGCCCTTTGCTACCCACCACAGACATTCATTTTTCCTCCATAATTTTTTTTTCCAAATTGGTCGCATCCATGAAGCTCGGAATATAACTTGAATAAATCGAAATTTTCGATATCTACATTCTGTTTAAGTTCTTCTACTTGTCTCCTGTGATGGCAGAAACATGAAAGAAGCCCACATTTCCTTTAAAAAAGATGAAATGTTACGGATTCTCTTGCTCTCATGATTTCTCATTTTGGAGAATTTTGCTTAGTTATTGTGGGCACAATGGGCCCAACATTCTCAGGACATCTTAATCCTTGTATGGTAACATAACTGCATTCCAAATGCCAATTAATGAAGTTGTTTTTTTAGGTATTTTAATCCTTGTATATATTAGTTTAAGCATAGTAATTAATTTGACTAATATATATCTTGGACTTAGGATGTAGAAAATTATTAAGTCCCGGTTCTCTAATTAACAGTGTGCTTTTAAGATAAAATCAGATATTTTTCATAGTATCAGAGTAAAAAATCAAAGATTTCAATTTCAAGTGCACTAAGATCGACGTAGCATTCAATTAAAAAAAATAATCTTGATTAATTGTTTTTGTTGCATATTATTACATATGTTCTCCCTATTGAATATAAATATTAAAAATATCATTCTCTAACAAATATTAGTTTCACATTATTTAGCACTCTCGCTTTATCCATTATAACAAATAAAGTAATATTTCCATCCAATCATATATAGTAAATGAATTTGAGTCATTTGCTGCAATTTTTTCCTTTTTTTTGACACATTTGTTGCACATTTGAAGGGACCAATGGCAATGTATGTATACGTATATATACAGCATGAAATCATGTGACAAACACTAATTAGAATCGTTTCATAAATAGACAAAGCACTAAATCCGTAAATAAAGTACATGAGCAACTTAATTAAGTACCTATTTTTGGACGTTCTCATCTAATATAGTTTATACTTTGGAGGAATATGTTGTTAAGTGCCTATTTTTGGACGTTCTCATCCAATAATATTATATATGCATCCTAATTAATTTGGTGGGTGTACGTAGTGCGTGATAATTTAATGTCTAAAAAGTATTTCGCTATTCTACCACCTATATATTCTATGTATTAGCTAGGTTCATTCAATTATAGCAGTTTAATTTGTGGGGCATCACCATTTTCTTCTCCACAATCAGTGGTTCTTAATTTAATTCATTAAGAGTCAGCTAATCAACATTAAAAAATAGGATTAAGAGCAAAACTTCAGGTACCTCATTTCAAAAGATTTAAATAAAAATCTAATCCAAACAAAAATCAAAACTGTTTGTTGACGATCGAGCAAAAGTTCGTGACCAATTTTGCATCCGTATAAATTCCAAATTAAGTTGCGTGTGGGTAAAACTCAAAAGTCAAATGTAGATGAAAATGACTACAAAATTATTTGAGTTCGATCTCGATTGATGGCTAATTGATGCTACTGCACTAATTAAGATTTTTCTAACAATTACAAAGGATAAAAATTAATACTAAATCATTTTAAAAAATTTAGAATAATATGTTGCTTATTGTGTTTTCATTGATAATGCTCCGCAGGCCTGGGCCGTTCTAAACAACTAAACTGCTGTAATGGGCCGGGCCTTTGAATTTTTCACCTTCCCCATCTATTTGGTGGGCTGGGCCTAAACCTAGCACATAATAGAAGCTAAAGGCGTAAAATATTGCATGGCTTTTAAGATTCTATTTGCGATTACGAAAAAATTACGTAACATACAATGAGAAAGTATAACAAAAGAATTTTACGCTTATTTTCGTATGTGATTTTGTGGTCTGCATATTGTAATGAGTTGATTACGATATATTTTCACAGTCACACTGAAAAACACAGAAACACTACTTTTGTCCTAATTGTATTTTATCTAGTGTTAATGGGCCACAATACCAAACGGGCCTTATGTAATCGTTTTAATATTCAGGACCACTTAATCATATTGGAGGGGGGGAAAAAATACAAAATTATGACAAAAAACATGCAAAGGCGTGCTCCTTGAATTGAGCTCCTATGCTTTTAAAAGTATAAAGTCATTGATACTTGTAAGTTTTTAGTCATTGGATTAATAGATGTACGATTAGGATGATATGGGTCCTTTTGGGTTGAGTGGGTGATTGGTTGAATAGTATAATTTAACGGGTGAAAATAATCGAAGCGTAGATCTAATGGTAAAAAATTTACAAGCACCGTAGCCGGACTCTGTGTTCCTTAACTAATAAATTGCAATGCATGTAACCTATTTTATTGTAACTCAGTTGAGTTGGAAGGTAACTCCAATAAATTGCATATTCCCCCTTCAAACATCAATTTTGAGGTATCGAATAATTTTTTTTTAATTTTCTTTTCTTTTCTGAGAGAGGGAGAGATATCTCAAATTCTCAATTAAGGACGTAGAAAAGTTTACACATCCTCAAAATTCAACAAACGGACAAAATTTGAAATTGTCGTGAGACGGAGAGAATTAAGTTTCTAAGAACAGTAGAACAAAATTACTTTGTACTCTATGCTCTCGCCCACGAAGAACACAACTCAACATACATGCACAAAACGTGATCGACTCCTCTTGAGCAGAGCCGTGACTCACGGCTCTTCTTCTTCTTTGAGCTGCT
Organism: Aechmea fasciata; assembly: GCA_025177825.1. Taxonomy (NCBI): domain Eukaryota; kingdom Viridiplantae; phylum Streptophyta; class Magnoliopsida; order Poales; family Bromeliaceae; genus Aechmea; species Aechmea fasciata. The sequence continues at coordinate 6,218,709 of CM045928.1, read as the reverse complement.
AAGTCCCAAAAATATCACCATCGCCAACCACCATAAAATCAGAATCGGACGGCAGATCAAACCCTGTTAGCACGAATATTGGAGCCGCCTCTACATTTTGTCGACTGGTAGGTGAGTCCGGTTTTATTTAACAATCTTCAAATGTTTTAGTCCCGGCAATCAAAATTGGTCTCATTTTAGCCCTAAAACTTTTAAGAACGTTTTGTTATGATTCTCACTTTACAAAAAAAAATTATTTTATTTATCGATCATCCTTAATGCAAATGACTAAAAGTTTGATGATTGATATTCTAGAGATTTTAAGTTTGAAATTTAGTTGTTTTATATTTTCAGCTATTTCTCTGCATATTCGTGCAGTATAAATTTATTAATTTTCATCCACATCATTTCTTCAATTCAACAGTACAATTTTTATAATAAGCGGTAGAATTTGTAGAACAATTGACCATTCCTAGTATAGATAGCAAAGAATTTGGTGGTCGGTACCTAAAGTTTTAAATTCGAAATCTATTGATTTATATTTTCAGCTAAATTTATTTCTAAAACATATGAACAAAACATATAACGTGCTATCATTCTCTCATCGAAAAAAATATTTACATATGGAAAAAGAGTTAGAAAACAGATGTCATTAACTAATTGAAAAATAAAAGCCTTGCTTAATTGTTTGGTATGATGTTCGTTTTTCAGTTTGTTTATTACATAATTATGTATATAAAAAGGTGTAGAAGTGCACAGTAAATTACTTGCAATATTTTCATTCAAAATATTTATTTGACAACACAAAATTGAAGTTTAAAAATAATTATTTTATTTTTTTGTTTCTAGAAAATATTTTAACTATCACGGAAGCGGATACATTATAAGCTAACCAACTATAGCAACAAAAGAAAAAAAAAATTCAATATATCAAATTATTATATATAATTAATATTTAAAAGTAATAAAATGACAATAATACCAAATAAGGCGGCAATAACAATAATATTCAAAATTACCCTTTCGTCCTCTTCGCAAATATCTCAACGGTGTGGGGCCCACTTCATCCTACGTGTCACCCAACCCCAGCACGCTATTGGTTGTTTGAGACGACAAGTTAAAAAAAGGTCCCATACACGCCGAGAATGGGCCACGTGCCTGGAGCTCAAATCCACCGTCCGTGTCCTCATCAACAACCGTGATCTGACCAACAACTTCTAAACGCTACTATTCTATTTAAATAAATCCCAAGCTCATGAACCAAAACATTAATGTTCACACCACACCCAAAATAAAAATAAAAAAAAAAAGAAAAAAAAAGAAAAAAAAAAAGAAAAACACACATGGCCGTATCAATAAACTCCTGTCTCAAACCTATCTCACCTGCACCTCCAAATCCTTCGCCTCAAACCCTAACTGCACCAATCCAATTATGGTAAGCACAATATTGTGAATTTGTGATCATCATACTTTCAATTGTGAGTAATACAAATAAAATTTTTTATAATTTTTCATCAGGCCGACGAATAAAGACGTGGCGGCGACATGGCGGCGGCGGTGCGTGTCGGCCGCCGCATGCGTCATAATCGGCTCGACGTCACTGGGGATCGTGAGCGGCACCGACGGTGCCGCCGCTGCTGCCACCACGGCTTTCGTAGGGGATCACGTGACAGCTCACGTGGAGGCGGTGGCGGGACCGCCGGGGAAAGAAGCGCGGTGGAGCGACGTGCGGAAGTGCCCGCCGTGGCATGAGAATTCGTTGGAGAATATCATGCCGGAGAATCTCCCCCGACCGTCGGATCGGCGGAGATACAACAGCGTCGTGGCTCGTCGGATGGCCCCTGATGTCGCTGGGTACTCTGTGGCCCGGTATAACACCAGCTGCTATTTTATGTAGAAGAGTATCGAGCTGGAGTACTTTACACAGCCCATAAATAGTATTTACTATCAACTTCTTAGCGGTTAAACGTTATGTATAATTTCATGTGCTAGACTCCTTAAAGAAAAAGGGATTAGTATTATTGAGTTAGGAGAATTTGTGTACACGTTTATATGGAAGAAAGAAAAGTGTGTGTATAAGAATTTATGATGATTTATTGGAGGAAGGATACTAATCAATGGTTAAGAAATATATAAAACTCCGAATCTATACATTAATCCAATTATATATGCTCGCGCGCACAATTGATTTGTTAGGTTTAATTGATCCTTGGGTTTCCAAAACACAATATTAGAAACTGGGAAGAGTCTCTTGGTCTAAGAAAACAGAGTAATGAATGGCAAAATTAAAAACTTTCTATTTACTAGAAAATTAAAAGTTTGCTTGAAATAGTAGATTCAAATCCATAAAAATTATAACAATTTATGCAGAATGTAAACATTTTAAAAAAAATTATTTTCTACGAACTTAAATTTTGAAAATAAATATTTTTTTGGGAATATAATTTTCTGTTTGCATTACAGTCCAAGGTTGCGAATTTAAAAAAGATAAAAAAAAAGGCAGCACTTCATTTTATGTGGGCCTGGCACAACAAGATCGAGAGTATGTAGGGACAAAAGATGTGGCAAAAGAGCGAAAGAGTACTTGCATAGTTTAATTGTAGCTGCAGTACAATGACTTGTTATGGGAGTAGTACAACTGAGGAGAGTGGATGCGTAGTTCATTGTTTTTTGTACTATATATATATATATATATATATATATATATATATATATATATAACTAATATTTTTAAGACCAACTCAATTCGTCTAAGCTTTCTGATCTACTCTTTGATTACAAATAGTCATTGGATCAAACACTATTCCACCTACCACCCCCTACCACCATCATCACAAACTTACATTCCTCCATCCATTGATTAAAATTCTTATCTTATTATGAGTACGATCTTCCTCGTACTCATACGTCATTTTCGATAATAAAGCTTCCGAATCGACGATCCATATCGTTAAATGTTATTTATAGCATTTAAAATTTATAGAAATCAAATTTTATAATTTTTCGACATTATTTACCTTGTGATCAAGATGTCACAAATTTGACAATTTTTAATGGCCGGTATGGAATACTTGCTAGTTTAACGGTGTAAAAGATTCGAAATTGATTGAATTTTTCATAGAAAATTCTATTCACTACTTAGATAAAGATTAATAACGCCGATCTTGAATTGAAGGATCCGATCATCTTTTTTTGGGACGTCGTTTGATTTTGAATGTTCATTTTATGCCCGCTTAATGGACTTTATTATGATTTCAAAAATTTACGAAATTTTTTTCTAGAAGTTTTAAATACTCTAAATCATATTTAACGAATGATCGTCGATTCCAAGCTCCATCATCGAAACAACTTAGCACAGGCTCCAATACTCAAAATAGTATAACAGCTATGGCCTATATATATATATATATATATATATATATATATATATATATATATATATATAGAGAGAGAGAGAGAGAGAGAGAGAGAGTGCGGATAGGATCTTTATGGAAGCGCGACAGGGCTCCGTAGTGGGGTGGGTCCGAGGCCTAAATAAGGCCCGGCCTGATGGGCCATGTTTGGGCCGGGCTTTGGGCATTAAAAACTAGACATTGGGCTCGGGCTGGGCTTCAAAATTTAGGCCCGAAAAATTTTTGGGCCTATTGGGGCATGTCCAAGCCCGGCCCGAGCCCGACCCTAAAGCCCGATATATTAATTATTAAATAAAATATTTAATTATATATATATATATATATATATATATATATATATATATATATATATATATATATATATATATATATATATATATATATATATATATATATATATATATATATATATTTAGTATATCATATATAGTATATATTAGGGGCAATTGCTTATATACCCCTGAAAAGTTCTCGATTTTTCGATTTACCCCTCTTAGAAGGCTAATATTGAAAATACCCCTCCTCTGTTCCAACCTATTTCTAATATACCCTTAGGGTTAAAATCTGTTAAGTAATTCTGTTATCTCGTAAAATTACTATTTTGCCCTTTTCAAATATACCCTTCTACCATCATGTCTTTCTTATTTACCCTTAAACTCGGGCACAAAAGTATTTCGACTTTTGGTCTTTTCCAATATACCCCTCTACCGTCACCAACCTTTCTTATTTGCCCTTAAGTTAAGGGCAAAATTGGTATTTTAATTTTTTTTAACTCACGTTTAACCCAGATTAACTTAACAGGAGATAACTGCGGGGGTATTTTGCAATAACGGTGGAACGTATGAGGGGCATTTTAGAAAGAAAAAAAAAAAGTAGGGGTAGATCGGATATTTTCAGACGCATGAGGAGTATATAGACAATTATCCCTATTATTATTATTAATGATATATACTTATATATATATATATATATATATGGAGTCAATATGCGATCAATAGCACGAATCACTCGGTCTTTATCAAGTTTTCCACCGTTAATTAGATCGACCCTTTTGATGATTTTTAACCATTAGATCATACTATTCAACCAATCACCCACTTAATCCTAGGGGGCCCACATCATTCTAACCGCACATCTCTCAATCCAACGGCCAAAAACTTGGTAGCACCAATGACAAGTGCTATTAATAGCATAGTAGCATATATATATATATATATATATATATATATATATATATATATATATATATATATATATATATATAGTAACTCAGCTCGCTATTCGGAGCCGGCTTGTGTTCGCTTCAAAATAAGCTCGAAATAGAATCACTCGATTTGTAAACGAGCCGAATACGAATTGAATTCTTCAGTTCATTTAATAAATAAACTGAATACGAACTAAAGTTATCTTTTTCGTATTTGGCTCAATTACAGCTTAAATATATATTTTTTTATATTTATATAATTTATATTTATATATAAAAATAAAGAATTATATTTATATTATAATTTTTCATTATTTGATATTTAGTTTAACATAAATATAAAGCCCGGTTCGATTATAAAAAGGCCATTAATATGTAAAATTTCAACTACTAGATCAAAGTCAAATGGATTAGATCTCGCAAATTTATTTTCTATACGTATTCTTTAATTCTTTTAAATTGTTGTTCATAAATCAGCCTGTGTTCGGCTCTCGTATTCGGCTCGTTAATAAACGAACTAAATTTTTCAGCTCGATACTTTAATGAACCGAACACAAGCAAGCCTCAGCTTGCTCGTTTTTGGCACGCTGATGCCCCAACATGTGGTAGTTCTGTTAGATCAAGGATCATTTTATCTTATGCAATTATTACATTGACAAATTTTAACTGTAGTTACATATATAGTAACGAGGTTTAATATTTTTTTTTTCTTGAAATGTGAAATGCAGTTATGATAATAATATAATGAGTCTGAAAACTAAAAGAAGGAGAAACTCCTACATATGTTAAATACATAGGTAGATCTCAGTTCTCACGGTATGCTAAAGGATTGTAACTAATCTATCTTAAGCCACTAAAGAGAATAGTAGGTTTGTATTTTTAAAGATAGTATAATGGTTCTTCCATGTCAAATGTTAAGAGTCGTCTTAAATTGTTGGACCTTGAGTTTAAAGTAGTTTCATAGCCTTCTTTGTCTAAGGGCATATATATTTAGGCCTGTAGAAAGTACTAGAAGCAGAAGAACACCGAAAGTACTAGAAGCAGAAAATATTGTTTAATTAACCAGATTAATAAAATGTATACAAAACAAAAGAAATGCTTCGCAACCACATTTTTCCTGCAACCTCAAACGAAGCCGACAAAAAAAAGCTCGGCCCAAATAAACTTGAACAAGGCCTAATCAAACCCGGTTCAGAGGTCCAGTGGGCCCGGCCCCAATTATGAGCTCAATCAAGTCAAACTGACCCAAGACGAAGCGCGCACGCTACGTGATCGCGTAGCCACGAGTCAAATCCAACTCAGCTGACGTCACCGCCCCTGCCCAATTGACCAAAACGCCCTCCGCGGTCAAATCCCAACGTCCGTCGCTGACTAATCCCGCCCTGATATTGACCGCGCCGATCATTTCGAACTACTCGGCTCGTAGAAAGGGGGAAATAAATAAATAAATAAATAAGCGACGAAGCTCGTCGTGAATCGCAGAGAATATCCCGTGGAGTGGATCTGCGGAGTACGATCTCTTTGCATCGCGTCATCGCCACGTGTCGAATGGATGGAGGGGGTCCCCTCTGTCACGTGACATCACGCGTTCTTCAGTACCCGCAGCGTCCGCACTGCAAAAAAAAATTCGCGTGCACCGCGGTCTATAGACCGGAACTAGTAAGTATGATTATTTAATTCCTAAAATATAATAGGCCTGCAAAAATATTTATTGTGTTATTTAAATTACTTAAGAGCTCCGCATCAGCTTGTTTTAGACTTTCGCGTTTCAAGAATGAGCAATACATTGCTTCTCTAATTCTTATCCTTATATAGCTATTATATATATTGAATTGAATTTTTATATTTATAAAATATCAAGTCATTGATACTTGTATTTTTTCAGTCCTTGGATTAAGGATTGTACAATCATGATGAAAGCGATCACTTAGGTTTTAGTCGGTTGTTGGTTGCATAGTATGATCTAACGAGTGAAAATAGTCGAAAGAATATATCTAACGGGCAAGGGCAGAAAATTTATAAGGATCATATATTTGGTGCTTTTAAAAATGTCATAGCTGGACTCATATATATTCACTAGAATATTGTAACATATACGTATTAGTGAATAAAAAAAAACATTCTCCATATGCATAGAGTATATATAAACACCGTCCAATAATCAAAGAGCTATATATTATATTTATCATTTTATCAATAATTTAGAAAGATAGTATAATAAATCTATAATAATATTTTATTTTTAAAAAATTAATCTTAAAATTTTTACAGTAAATTATTTAGAATCAAAGATATATTTTGTCTGAAAAAATATATAAAATTCTGATCCTATTAAGCCTTTTTTTGGGCATTTAAGGAGTGTTTGTGGAGTTGTGGGACCAGGGCTCTCTAGACCGTGGTCCATGCGGTAATTGCCCGTCCGACCCGAAACCCGTGCCCGATACCTCACGTGACGCCACAACCTTGGTCAGAAGCTCCGTATACATCACCGTCAATTCACTGGAGTTCCCTCCCTCGTACGGCCATGATTGACTCTATGATGGACAAAGGAGAACAAACTATCCGAGCCCCTCTGATTCGATCACAGCCGTCCAGTTTTGATCAGATGATGAGCGTTCACCTTCATCCACGCCCTCTGAAATGGGGCCGTACCCGTTACACGGTAGCGTTCGCTTACCGTTTCGGAAACCGTTCGAGACACAAACAAAACATGAGGAAGGTGCCACCGATAACGTGAACGCTTTTCGTCTCACGACTCACGTTTTGGGATACGGGGTTAGGCACCCATTGGAAAGGGGATAAGAATAAGGATAATCCTTACCCTTTTTTATATCAAAATATTAGTTTTTTATTCGAAAATAATAATTTTCGATTATTTATAATAATTAAAAATTATTATTTTTACAAACACTTTTATTTTCTATATAAAATTATCTATAATTTTTCTTATTCTATATTATCTATTCAAATTATTTTTTTTTTATTCCTAAAAACAACCTAATTTTCATCCAAACGTTATTTTGTTTATCCTCATACTCGTGCATATTTCCGTAATAGCTAGTTTTTGTTTATACTCGAACCAAATGGTACCTTAGAGTACGTGTAGATGTGTATAGTATGTAGAGCTATACTTTTTTTCGATTTTTCGACAAAATTATGAAAAAACATTATTATTTCAGCCTATTTATTACTATAAACAAATAAATAGAGTAAAGCTCTTTTACTCTACCTAATACAATACCCTTCAAATTTTAAAATAGTATTCCTTCAAATCCTAAGCTTAAATTCTATTTTTTTTTTCTATATATAAGGAGACTAATATTATTTTTCAATTTTGAAGGGCAACTATAAAATTACATCCTTTCAGTATTAAAAAATTTAATCCTAAAATTTTAATCAGACACAAATCTTATATATTAATGCAATGCATGTTACTTGCTACTTGTGCTAATTGCTTAGGCAGGATGTACTTGCTACCTTGTGCCAGTAATAAATTCTAACTATTTTATATTTATAGTCAAGTTTACCTTTTAAAAAATTGAATGAAATGTATATCATATTACATTATTCTGTCTTTTTTCTTTTTTTTTTTTTTAAAAAAGGACTTTTTCTAGTGGGCAAAGTTAATTAGTAAGCTCATAATATAAATGATTGAACAGTTTTTTCTTTTTTTTTTTTTGAGAGAGAGATAGGTAGCATGCTATCCGCTTCGTTTATTTCGTTAAGAAATAAATTTAGCTAGAAATGTGAATCAACAAGGATTCGAACTCGGATTTCGAATACCAGCCATCAAACCCTTTGCCATTTGCTTTAGGGACAGTCGGTATGATTGAACAGTTCTTAATTAGGGTTATGGCATAACAACTACAAAATAGGGGCAAATCTTGGTGTGCCCATTAAGCTAGGAATGGTCTTGTAGTGGCACTTTTGTTCATTTTTGGGCTGGGTTTGGTTAACAACAATTAGGTGGTAATTAAGTAAAAGGATGTGAGTCAAATGCATCAGATCATCTAAACTTTCATTCATTTATAGATAACCACACAATGTTTTAAAACTTTGCATTTACCATTCAAACTTTCAAAACAATTTCACTTGGCCACCTATATTTATATTCTATCATTTGACGCAACTAATATGAATAAAAATATAACCAAAAAAAAGCTGCGAAGCAATATATACGCATGCAAAAAAAAAAAAAAAAAAAAAAAAAAAAACCCCTCAAAAGTCAGTTTCTGGTAAATGAAATGATCTTTAAAATTTGATTGTTAAAAATTATTATGATATAAGTGTGGTAAATTTTATATGTAAATTTTTTTTTTTTTGGGGAGATGGAGAGAATGGTCGCATGCTACATACTCTATTCATTTTTTAGAAATAAATTTAATTGAAAAATATGAAATAATTAGATTTCGAATTTAAGACTTCAGAGACTAACCGGCAAGTTACTTGCTACTTGTGCCAAGAAACAGCTAGTAATTTTTAGTGCAAAAAATTTTAGGAGTGTCTTTGGATAAAGTATTATTTAATATACTGTATCATTTTTTTTCCTATGAAATGACCACTTTAACCTCCAAAAATACTATATTTCTATATGAGTCAATTGGATCATATATATATATATATATATATATATATATATATATATATATATATATATACAAACATGGATTAATAGATGTACTATTAAATCTTAAGTGGGTGGGGTTGAATAGTATAACTAACGGATGAAAATATCATGTACTATCTACAAATTTTCATCCAAGTGTTAAAAACTTGATAGTAAAATATATATATATATATATATATATATATATATAATTCTATATATATATATCCAAGCAATAATTTCTCAGCAACAAGAAGAGCACAAATGTGGGGAAGTAATGGTTTCAGGGAGACACCATGTACATTTCCATGTAAGTTGGGTTCTGCAGTACCCCCTGCAGGTGAGTTTCTCCTTTCAGTGTGTGGAGAACTAGTGTTTGTTTTTCCTGTTGCATGTATACAACCATAAAACTGCAGTTTGTCACGTGCAATCACTATGTCCCGAATTGTGTCTACGCAAAAGTATGTTGGAAAAGCAGCAGCAGCACCATTAATCCCTTGTTGGGTGCGCACTACTAATGAGAGTGTATTATGATTTAAACATCTCATTATTAAAAAGAGAAACTCGGGAATGTTATATATGTACGTACCTGTTTGACCCAACATTTTGGACCAGAGTTTATGAAAAAGACAAAAAAAAAAAAAATGAAGCATATATTTTTGGCTCCAACAGTAGGAAAAGCTAGAAAATTTTAATCTAAATCTCCTGACAATATTCCTAATGAATGTTTCTTCATAATATAAGTTTTGCAAATAGTAAACAGGTTCTGCATCTCTTCTGATCTATCATCTTGTATTTCAAAATAAATTTACAGAACATTCATTAAGGTTACGTTTTCCAATACCTTTTTTATTGAACCATATATATATATATATATATAGAGAGAGAGAGAGAGAGAGAGCATGGTTCTTGTCTTTAGTTATTAGAGCAACATCTTTCTCAAACTTTTTAACCACTCATCAAATTTGATGGATGGTTATAATGAAAGAGTAAAGAGATATTGGAGAGAAATTTAAGAAAAAAAGAAGTTGAGACATCTAATTAACTTCTCCCCAATAGATCTTCCTCTCTCATTCTAACAATCCATTAAATTTAATAGGTGGTTAAAAAATTAGAAGCACAAGGGCTCCTAATAGTACAGTAGCCTTGCTCTCTCTCTCTCTCTCTATGGTTTTATCTCCTGCCTCATCTATTAATTTCATGTATATGTTATATCTATTATACATGTGGGCAGGCGGGTTGATATTAGATATTTCTAAATCCGTCTTTTATTAAATTGATGTTTTAGCTAGGTAGGATACCTGATACTCACCACACCATCATCATTTAAGTATCTAAATAAAAAATTTTACCATGAAATTTAATGGATAGAGAGAAAATGTTATTTTCCCATTACATTAGTAGATAGTAAACGGTTTGAAGTTATGCATCTATGATCGCCATTATCACCATCATCATTTAAGTATCTAAATAAAAAATTTTACCATGAAATTTAATGGATAGAGAGAAAATGTTATTTTCCCATTACATTAGTAGATAGTAAACGGTTTGAAGTTATGCATCTATGATCGCCATTATTAAACCTCTAATATATATATCGTGCCCCCAATGGGAGAGCTCAGGCGTAGCTGGAGCCGCCATTAATACGCACAGGCGGAGGAAGTCCCTCGCTCTTCTCAGTACCTTTCTGTCCTCCCAATGTTACATTTACTTCACCTGCCTTCACCCATTTACACCTCTACACACACTCTCTCTCTCTCTCAACTTTGCACGTACCAGGTGTATTCTAATGTCTCATATATTGCACTCAATAAAAATGTGAATCAATTAGACTTCAAATTTAGAATATCAAGTATCAATCATTAAGTCTTTTGTCACTGTGCTAAGGATGATCAGTATTTTACCCTTAGTATTTATTGATTGGAAAATACTGTGCTCAAATACAAACTTGTATAACTCGTAATATACGGTGATGTGATATTTTCTTATCGGTTCTCTGTACGTATGTACTATAACTATTAATATTCTATCCATCAATAAAATTGCTATTTTCATGAATTGCATAACTATTCAATGATTGAAAGTTTTATATGTCAGGTGATGATCTTAAACTAAGGTTTGAAGAAAAAAATAACTTGTAGCATTTACAATGTGTGTTAAGTTACATGTTAAGGTTTGGTTTAGCGCTAGATATTCTATTTGGATGATCATGCCAAGTTTTCTGCGGGCAAACACCGACATATGGCCACCACGTAATCTACATTTAACGAACTTAACATTTCAAGTGATGAATTTTTTTTTTTTTTCTCTAGAGTAAACAAAAGGCCATACGGTGATCTTACACACAGACATTTGGTTCGAACATTCATAGTTGATTCATTTCTAGCTAGCCTTATTTCTAAACGAAATAAGTCGAAGCGGGTAAACGTGCTATCTATCTCTCAAAAAAAAAAAAAAAATAATGACTAATTCAGTGCATTTATCTAAGTTCAAAAGAGATTAAATACAATTTAAGATAATAGAAATTGAGAGGTTTAAACCTGCATAAAAGTACAAATGATGAGGTGCATGGTGGATTGGGCGCACGCATGAGTTAATTCCCCCTCTCTCTCTCTCTCTCTCTCTCTCTCTTTTCTCAGTGTGTGTGGTGTGGTGCAAGTCTCAGAGGTTAAAACAATGCCTGTATAGCGTATAGACTATAGAGTGGACCAAATCCTTGCCTTAGTCCTTACGCTTCATACACTCGCCTCTGCCCATCCTCTGCAAGAAAAACCGAACCCCCTCCATCCTACGCCACAACACCCCATAACAGCTAGTTCCAAAACCCACCCCCCCTCCTCACTCCTATAAACCCTCGCACAGTGAAAAAGGAAGCCCAAGAACAAACAGGTGGTAACAGCGCCCCCGTTTCAAAAACAGAACACCCAAAACAGAGGGGAGGGAGAGAGAGAGAGAGAGAGAGAGAGAGAGAGACGAAGAGAGCAGAAGCGCTTCCCCACACCACATGGGCTCCTCGCAAAAGAGCGTTTGGGTCCCGGGGCCTATCATAATAGGCGCGGGGCCCTCGGGGCTCGCCGCGGCGGCGTGCCTCGCGGAGCTCGGCGTCCCCTCCACGGTGCTCGAGAAGTCGAGCTGCGTCGCGTCGCTGTGGCGCCACCGCACCTACGACCGCCTCAAGCTCCACCTCCCGAAGCGCTTCTGCGAGCTCCCGCTCATGGGCTTCCCCGCGGGCTTCCCCAAGTACCCCACCAAGCACCAGTTCGTCGCGTACATGGAGTCCTACGCCGCCGCCTTCGGGATCGCCCCGCGCTTCGGCACCGAGGTGCTGCGCGCCGAGCGCGACGCCTCCGCGGGCGCGTGGCGCGTCACCACGCGCCGCGCCTCCCCGGGGCAGGGGCAGGGGCCGGAGGAGGAGGAGGAGGAGGAGCTCGTGAGCAGGTGGGTGGTGGTGGCGACGGGCGAGAACTCCGAGCCCGTGGGCGCGGAGGTGATCAGCGGGATCGAGCGCTTCGCGGGGCGCGTCGTCCACACGAGCGCGTACAAAACCGGCGCCGAGTTCAGCGGCCAAAAGGTGTTGGTCGTGGGGTGCGGCAACTCCGGCATGGAGGTGAGCTTGGACCTATGTCGACACAATGCCAAGCCCTCCATGGTCGTCCGAAACTCGGTATGTCGATATTAACATTGATCACTCTTTAATTGTACTCTAAACTATATATATGTATATATAGTTGCAAATTCAGAAGCACTTTGTAGCTTTTTTTTTTATTCGGCGGGAATTACAAAACATATATCCCCCGAATGCTTCTTCAATTAAAATTTTAAAAAATACTTAAACGTACTTAAAAATGGACGATCATATCAGTCATGCATGTGAGCTCTGAGAGTTTCCGTTGGCGCGCAGGTGCATGTGCTTCCGAGGGAGATGCTGGGGATGTCGACGTTCGGGGTGGCGATGGCGCTGCTGAAGTGGCTGCCGGTGCGGGTGGTGGACAGGCTGCTCCTGGCAGCCGCCCACATGATCCTGGGCGACACCGGCCGCCTCGCCCTGCGCCGCCCCAAGACCGGACCCATCGAGCTCAAGAACCTAACCGGCAAGACCCCGGTCCTCGACGTTGGCGCCCTCCACCAAATCAAATCCGGAAACATAAAGGTGTGTCTTCTTATCGCACTCCATTCAATCCCCTCTAGCGCGCGCGCTCTCTCTCTCTACAAAATTTATTTATATATGCAGAAATTGTACTATGTATCAGTCACACTATATTAATTATTTAGTAATTACCAAACATATTTTATTTCTAAATAAAAAAAATATAAAAATACTTTTTAATAATTATGATGAAATAAATAAACTTCAATGGAACATTTCAATTAGTTGGTGATATCACCAATATAGCTAGATTCTAATTATTTTTTTTCCCCCCCTATGCATGCTCTCTATGACGTCACCTTCTTTTTCGTGGGTCTCACCCTTTCACCCTCTATCCTAAGATGTTGATGGAATTGACTCATTGAAGTAGCCATCACATCAACTGTTTTCTGTGGGTTATTTCACGTGAGTTGCATTATTATTAATATTATTATTATTATTATATTTTTGCTAAAAGGGGCTAAATTTTATAGTTGTATGGCAACATAGTCCCTTACCACAAGTGTAGGATTACTTGTGCTAATTAATCTACAGTATCATTATAGCTAAAAATATTCCTAGAAAAAGCGTTTAAAAAGGAAAGTGAAAGATGGGGACGTATAAGTCAACACCAAACAGGTTAAATAAATCTGTTTCTCAATATTAAACATAAATTTTGTTATTTGTTAGTGGCATTTGTCCCCTTTTTTTTTAAAAAAAAAGAAAAGATACACGTATATAGTGAGATAGTTCACATGGAAAGTGTAGTGTTTGATAAACTGCTTTACAGCAACTTGTAAGTTTGTCACCATCTCCGTGCTTTTTTGATACGAAAAGGTGGTGGGAGGAGTGAAGGAGATAATGAAGGGTGGGGTGAAGTTCGTGGACGGGAGAGAAGAGAACTATGATGCGATTGTTCTCGCGACGGGGTACAAGAGCAACGTTCCCTCGTGGCTCAAGGTGATTAAACGTGACCCTTGCTACAGCTTTATCCTTTTCTTTTCCTTCGCATAAGCATTCTTATTATATATGTTTAGTTATTATTATTAAAGTATCTTATTTTTATTTCAAAATTATTGGATAATATGAGGTTCGATTTTGATATTAAATGTAACAATCCAGCCTGCTAATATTAGTAATTCGTTAAATCCAAGCCTACTGGCTTAAAATGCTTAAATCTAGTAAACTTTATTAGAGTTTTTCATGCATATATTTCTATACACAATTTCGAGAACTATACTTAATTTCTTTCTTATCCAGTATAATAAGTCTTTCCTAGGCTGTTTTTTTGTATATATTCCACATAAAAATACAAGTTAAGGGGGGCAAGGTTTTGTCTCTTTTTGATTTAAGATATTGGTGGTCTTTTTTGGGTTGAGTAATGTGGAGAGGGAGACGTGGGTCCCTTTAGTTTATGGCTAAGAATGACTTTGGCTTGTAACTAGCTACCAACTAGTGTGGCCAAAGTGCTAGACCCCAATATGGGACATAGTTTTTTTTTTTTATTTTTTATTTTGAGGGAGAGAGAGAGATAGTTAGCACGTTACTCGCTTTGTTCATTTCATTTAGAAATAAACTTAGCTAAAAATATGAATTAGCTAGGATTCGAACTTCGGTCTCGGATACCAACCACGCCAAACCCTTTGCCACTTGCTCTAGGGACGATCGGCAGGACCATAGTTTGTTTGTGGCTTGATTTGATGATTCTGAAGTATTGTGTTATTTAGAGCTATATCTTACATATAGTTTGTCTAAATTATCTTGTCATAGCTATGCGACCCGTTTGGTTAATTCGTTATTTATAATATCCTGTAATTTCTTAATTTTTTTATTAAAATTATTTAAATTATTATCATTCAACTTAAGTTGGATAATTGTTAAAGTGTTAGTTAAGTAATCAAATTATTGTAGATTTCTGGGTAGTAATTAAGAATACTATATTACTATATATGGATTAGTGTATAAAAATATACTAGTTATTAATAATCTTCCAACTCAAGTAACTTGATAAGTTCAGTTGTTAACTACTTTGTTATTCCAAATATAGATTATACAATATTTTCGAAAATGTTACAAATCTTAAACTAAACGGCTTGTAAGATTTGTACCCTACCACTCATCCAAAGATATTTTTGCGAACCGTACAATGCAAAAGGATGCAAGATTTATATTTAGATAGCGGTTTTCTAACCGTTATTTATTAGTCAGCGTTTAAAGTTAAAAGCTTTATTTTTATTTTTTTCCTGTTTGTCAAACAAATTTTTATTGCTAGTTTTCATTAGTAATTAAGACAAGATATGTACTATTAAGTACATAATCAAACATCTTGCTCCCCCAGTTCAGTTGGAAAACAAACAACTCTTTCAATTTACCCCCTATATGGCAACATCTAGATCTTTTTAATTGGAAAACTAATTTCCACATAACTTCTATTAGTTACTCACAGATTAATATATATTTTCAACAAGGTACATAAATTAATTGCATCTTATTGAATAGGGAAAAACATTGAATGTGCTAATATCATTCTATACTATTATTGCATGGTCGTCTCACTTTTGTAACATACATGCATGTGTTGAATAACATACATGCATGGTCCTCTCACTTTTGTAACATACATGCATAGTCCTCTCACTTTTGTAACATACATTCTATCTATAGATTTTATCAGCATGCATTTTAGTACTAAAATGTCGGAAAATACTCAGGATGCTGACGAGCACTTCACAAAGGAGGGCATCCCCAAGACACCGTTCCCCAACGGTTGGAAGGGGGAGATCAAGGGGCTGTACTGCGTCGGCTTCACCCGCCGCGGCCTCCTCGGCACGTCCTCCGATGCCGTCAACATCGCCAACGACATCTATCGGCAATGGCAGGAGCTCAGCGATCGATCACTCGACCCCGCGCCACCACCACCTCTTTGACTTCAATGTTCGATCGCGACCATTGCGAACAAGCTCTTCAAAGCAATGAAATGTGGGGGCCCACTCAGTTAGCTAGTTTGACTTAACATCGGCCTAGCTTGTGCGAAGGAGGAAGTGCACTGTATAACAAATACATCACATCATTTATATTCAGTTAATTATATATCTCTATATATATAATTTAAAAAATATATATAATAAAAATATTTTTCTAAAAATCATGACGAGATGGATTAGAGATACCATGCTAATGCTAGTGATATGACTGTTTTATTTTGGACTCGTTAGTGCTAACCCCCTTGTACATTAACCCAATTTTGCATGCATGGCGCTCTTTATTATTGCGAATCATGTGTATTGTATATTTTGTGAGTATACAAATGGACCAAAAATAAATCAGTGTTAGTATATGTTGCTTGTTTGGATAAATTACGTACGATTCTAGTAGTCCTTAAACATTTTAGACCAAATTTATTTTGATTGTACGTGGACCTTTTTAGTCTGACAGTTCGAAATTCTTTTGATAAAAAAATAATTACAAAAAAAAAATTAATCCATGTTAGTGATATTATTTTGATTTTTTTTTTTGACACAAGGACTATACATTTAATTAGATGTCTTTGTGTCAAAAAAAAAAAAAAATTTTCATTTATGTTATACATTTGGTCGAACAATTAATTTTTATAATTACAACAAAAAATATTATATGCATGGTCTTACATGCTCTAGATTTAGGCAGTAATTTCTCTACAATGATGATGCCTTATTAAATTTTATAATTATATGTTATGAAGCTGTAACTTATTCTGATACCACATTTGTCCTTATACTAATTTTTTTACAATAGAACAAAAAAGATCTACTTTGAAAATGCCAAAAGAAAATCGAAAAAGCGATAAAAAAAATAGACAATATAAATATTTATGTGGTTCCTATATTAAATATACTCCATATTTTTATATATCTGTCACATTAAATTAATAATAAAAAGGTATATTTATATTAAAATTAAAATTTACTAGTATTAGGAATAATCTCACTAATATTAAAAGTAAACTTAATGAGATTTTAAAATAGAACAATAAGATTAGAAAATTATGCGGTTTGATGCCTAATTAATGAAATATTATTTAATTTAAAAGCTGGGAGGATCAGAATATATAAAACTCTCTATTGTAATCTAACTAGCTATAGAGGCTTCTGATTTGCTCTATCTGTCGGATCATTGACACTAATCATTAATCCCAAAAATTCGAGCTGTTAGAAATACATAACCATGCATGCAGTTCACTTAAAGTGTACGGATACAGCACCGACGGGTCTCGATTGTGACTCATCCCATCCGGCCCCGCATCGCTTCGAATATGACTCGGCCCACCCAGCCTCACGCCATTTCGAACGTGACTCGACCCAACCCGACCTCCCGCCACATAGCGATCTGCGGGATCTTTGGCCTATTTAGGGCATGCAACACTATCTTCGTCTAGGTTTGTGTGCTAGAGTTGGTGATCAGCTCTGTTATAATGTGGGAATGATCGAGGTGAATAAATAGGATGGCTCCATAAAGGAGATTTATACAAAAGGGGTCAAATTAAAGCATCATCAGGTGGATGGAGAACTCGGCCTTGTTCTATGTTTTTCTCTCTGCAAGAGCATGCGGTATATTTATTGAGCAGTGGTTGTAAGCAAGGAGAGTAAATTAATGGCTACAACAATACCTTGTGATTGTCTGTTTCGAGTTATAAATGACTCATGCAAATACTTAGATTTCGCATTTATGTCGAAGAGGGAAAATATTTTCGTTTCCATATTTAGTGCATGCTAAAAAGGTCGTTGATATCGAGATACTTAATGCCTATATATTTCAATATATGGACATTACTATATAGCTAGAACTTTCTTTTTTAATAAAAATATTAATGCTACAATAATAATTTTTTTTTCTATAAATAAAATGTATTGCAAATCGTTTCTGTAAATATTGTGGTAGTATAATTTATATTATCACAACGGCACAAACTGTATAATTAAATAGATATAATAGTAAAGAACTATTATATATAATAGCCAATTAAATTTTGGTTAAAAACTTTTAAATTGCAATAAACTTTTAAACATGGATGCGATCGAGGTGATTGGCAAGGCTCATTAAACTGTCTTTGATGAGATTTTGTTGAGGAGTTTTTTAGTGAGAACAAAATCAGGTAAGAACTATAGAATTTTATTTAAAAAGTTCGAAGTGTTTGAAATACACAGCAAATTCACTTAAATCGCACAAACATGGATAAACCCTATTTTAAAACTGGATAAGGGAAACAAGTAGATTTTAAATATAGAATTCTCACTATTAGTCATCAAATTTTTTATCCCTTGAGCTAGAGAAAGTTTACTATATAGCAGGTAGCTAGCTACACTACATTATTCAGTAAATCAAATCTCTTTCTTTCAGAAAAAAAAAGTATGATAGTATTGATGAACTAGTGAACTACAGAATAATTGTTTTATTGGTCGGAAATATCACATCAGTAACATGATTGTTGTATTCTAGAAAAATGGACCGGCTTCATCGGGTCAATCACTTTTTTTTTTTGAGAGAGAAAAGGTGCAATAAAAATATTTTTTTTAAGTAAAATATGATAAAATAGATAAATTTTACAAAAAAAAATTTAAGGATTGAAAATATCACTAACATAACTGCTATATATTTTTTTTTGTTTTTGAGAGAGATATATATATAGCACGTTATCCGTTTTGTTTATTTCATTTAGAAATAAACTTAGCTGAAAATATGAATCAACGATTTTGAATCTCAGATGCCAAACCATCAAAACTCTTTGTCACTTATTCTAGGCACGGTCGGATTAGCAACTGCTATTTTTTAGAAAAATAGGAATGGTCCCAACTCGTTCTGGGTGCGTGGCTATACACAATGTCAGTGAGTCGCTCTATCATGCATCCATCATCCATGCATATGCGAAAGAAAAGGTGCAATTAAGTGGAGAATGATAGGGCTCTGCCACGCCTTAATGTTCGCATCACACCAACTTGCAGAGCACTTTGGAGGAGCCTACGTACGGTGCCAGATTTCCTGACGTACCCCTCCCTCATCACCAACCAAAGCAAGCATGCATGCACTACATTGCCATACCTGATACCCCTGCAAAATACGGATTAATTAAAACTTTTATACAATACCGAGATACGATAATATTAGCAAAAGTAATGTACTCATGATCTAGTAAAAATAAATTTCGTAATTTTTCAAAATCATAATAAAGTCCATCAAATGGGCATAAAATGAACGGCCGAAATCGAACGATGTCCTAAAAATAGATGATCGGATCCTTCAATTTAAGATCGGAGTTATTGATCTTTATCTAGGTAGTGAATAGAATTTTCTATCAAAAATTCAACTTATTTCAATTTTTTTACACCGTTAAACTACCAAGTATCCCATATCGGCCGTTAAAAATTGTCAATTTTGTGAGCTTTTGATCGTAAGGTAAATGATTTTGAAAAATTACGAAATTTATTTTCTAGAAGTTTTAAATACTCTAGATCATATTCTATCATCTTAAAATATAATATGTTAGTATATACTACTACTCATAATAATAATATAGTAGCCCTACTCTATATATATATATATATATATATATATAGAGAGAGAGAGAGAGAGAGAGAGAGAGAATTGAGATAGAATACATAAGGATGAAAAGAAAGAAAGCGGTTGTACTGTACGTGGGAGGAGAGAAGGACGCGGATTGCGTTGCATCACTGCGACGCGATAACTATGAGTCGTCCACGTACCGAGAGTCGTTTGATTGGACTCCGAGGGCTGTGGATGTGGGTCTTCGAGCGCGGTCGTCCACCGCACGCTTACACGCGCAGCGCAGGCGACGTCACCCGCCCGCTGGTCGATTCGATTTTCTGCAGCTCCCGGTTTCAAAAGAGAGAGAGATAGAGCCAACAAGTGAACATTGAATGCTTGGTTTTAACCCCCCTTATCTTTTTCTTTTGTGATAATTGTCTATATAATCCTTATGCGTGTGAAAATATTTGATTTATTCTAATTTTTTTTTTTCTAAAATGTTCTTGATATATTCCACCGTTATTCCAAAATATTCTTGCAGTTAAATGTATACCATAGTTAAAATCTAATTAAAATACCTATTTTGCCTCTATCTTATTAAATTATTTTCTTAACTTATCATCTCTTTCTCTCCGGCCAAATTCATCGCTCCCGTCGTCCTCCTCATCCGCCACCTTGGCCGGCGTCGAGAGTAAGAGGGCCGCAACGACAATCCCGCCACACCGTCTCCCTCTCCACCGCTGTGTTCTCCCCACTTCGCGCCCTCCGCCTCCTCTTCAACTCCGTTGAGCATAATTGTTCCTCTTCCTCTTCCTTATGTTATTACCTTCTTTTATCGATAAGATGACTCCCACTGCTCATCGTCGCTGCTTCTATTGCCGTTTTCTCTTTCTCTATCGCTATTTTTTATTTTCTTCAATTATCTATCCGTCGCGTTGCACAGTTACTACACTAGTATTTCATAATTTTACCTACTAAAATAAATATAATATTTTTTTGGGTCCTATTTTTTCACACCACACGAAACGATCTCTTTGCAATCTCAAAGAGTGCCTATATTGAAATGAGAAGATAGTTAGTAATATTTTTTAAGCTAATTGTGAACAATTAAAATTAAAATTCTTTTTTCTATTTTTAAAAAGTTTAACCCAACCTACGAGGCTTATCGGGCTCGACCACCCGTTGACTTATGGGTCCACATCCATTTGTGGAACTAAAACGTGTAACAGTTGTGTTAAATAATTTACACTGTGGGCTTGTGCAAAAAACCTTGTAGTGGCCCATGGTACTAATTATCGTTTGCTAATTTCGGCCCATTTGTGAATGGACCTCTGCTTTAATCCATTCCGTTAATTTGCACAGTGACACTTTTGATTCTTGTTATTTACAACACGATTTATTAATTAAATTAAAATTTTTTTAAAATTTAATCATGATTCTATTTAATTTGATTGTACCGTACGCCTTATTAGAAACGAACTCAAATAGAAATACCAGCAACTAGTCTTGGAATCTTGAGGCCTCAAATACTAACCATTAAATTCTCAGCTAACTGTGCTAGATATGATTGATTCCTTTTTCTTTTTTCTTTTTTTTTTCCTGTTCATAGTTCTAGTCTTTTTTCGCATTTATTCATCATTCTGTGCTATTTGTACGAATGAGAGTCATCTTCGGCGATATTTAAACCAAAAGCAGGATATTGAACCACATTAGTTTCCACAGTTTTTGTGAAGTTCGGTTTCATTAGATGCTCCATTCTTGTGCAACTACGAAGAAATTTTTAAAAAGGAAAGGCTTAAAACTGGGGACGAATAAAAAAATATAGTTCTAGTTTGAAATTATTTTCTAAAATTTGGAGAAAAGATATAAAATCCAATAAAAAAGTAAAAAAAATATAAGGAAATAATAAAATTAATAAACTGAGTCAATTTCAAAAGCGTTATGTATATTTTAACAATTATGAACAGAGTCAGTTCGATTAGATTCTCTTATACATGTGGGTAAAAACTCCAGCACAAAAACCTTCTATCACAGCAAAGATCTAGATTTGGAACTTGTAAAATTCAGGCCTTTTTGTACCTTGAAGCCTTTTTGTACCCTCAACCTTGATCTTTCTCTTTTTCTCTTTAGCCTATTTTTCTATCTTTTACTTATTCATTTCTTTACTTAATGAATGAAGCGGGTACTCTATTTCTCAAAAAAAAAAAAAAAAAAATTCAGGCCAATTGTTTGAGTACTGGAAAGCCCACGTCCCTGCAATTTGAAGAGTCTTCTAGTGGGCTTCTTGGAGAACCTGATTGGGCCTAAACAAGTTAGGAGTGGAAACAGGTTGGACATGAAAACGTATAGTCCTTAATCTATATTCATATATTCATCGAATACTAAAATTTATATTTATATATGCGGTAAAAACGGATTTGGAAACAAGTTGGATATGAATTGAATATTTAAGAATTACCTATAACTAAATGAATTCGGGTTGTTGGAACTTTCGCCTCCATAAATCCTGAATGGGCGAGGGTCAAAAAATTATACAAAGGAATTATCCATTCCGATTTGCCAAGAAAATAGAACAGGCCATGAGAGATCCCTTACATTTTCTTTTTTTTAATTTATCTTAATTTGTCAAAAATTCGTCAAAACCAGGCCAGGCACTTATTTACTCCGGATGAAAAGAAATAAAAAAAAAAAATCTACTCTTGATTCTTTCCGATCCGACAAAAATAATGAGTTGGTGGTGGGGACCCTGCACCCGAACTGCTCCGATTTGCTTCGTAGTCGACTAGTCCGGTCGGCTCAGATGTTATGCGACCCGTTTTCGTCCATAAATAATAACAAGTTAAGCCTGGATCAGGCGGTTATGGCCATTCTGTTTAGTTTGGGCCGAAACGGACCAAGTTCGGACCGGCCCACGTCGGCGCCCACCAACACCAATAAATAGAACAACGGGCGCCCCCGCAACCCCGACCCTTCCCGTTTCTTCGCTTCCCCCCCCACCCCTACTCTCCGCCCCATCCCGAGTCCAACCCCGCTCCTCCTCCCCTCCCTCATCGTCTCTCCCCCGAGCTCTCGCTACCCCCACAACCACCGAGGAAGCTCCGCCACAAACCCCCTCCTCCTCTCTCCGCCATTAGTGTGCTAGGTAATGCTCTCTCTCTCTCTCTCTCTCTCTCTCTCTCTGGACTCTAATCCGTTAATCGTAGCTCCAATCGAATCGTACGAATGGGGGTATTAGATCTGATTCGGGATTGTGCTCGCCTTTAATTCGAGACGGATTAGAACTCATTTTGTAACGCCTAATTGTTCTAGTTTTCTCTCTCTCTCTCTCTCTCTCTCTCTCTCTCTCTCTCTCTCTCTCTCTCTCTCTCTCTCTCTCTTTTAGTTTGTTTTTGTTTTTTAATGGGATCAGTAGTTTCCCTTGTTTAGTTGTGAGATCTTTTTTTTATTCTCCATTTTGTTTAAACAATCTCTATGCCTTTACCATTCATTGGCTATTTTTCTTTGCTGTTTTTCTTCCTGATTGGGGGCGATGATAAGTAATCGTGGTTTTTTCTTTTTTCTTTTTGTTTTTCCCCTTCCGTGTCATTTATTTTCCTCGATTTTTCTCTCTCACTTTTTTTTTGTTCTACTTTTTGCCTGTGATTTCGTGTTCATTTAGAGATATAATTGAATCTAGTATTGCTTTTGGGAAATCAGAAAAACCCTAAATATTCTTATGTATTCACAAAATTAGGTTTTTTTGGTTGTCTTTTTTTTTAAAAAAAAAAGGATTTTTAGTTTTACTCTCAAAGTTGGTACATATAGTTTAATTGGAGAATTTATAGTAATTTGTTGCCTTTTTTTGAGTATATCTAAAAACAATCTTTAATGTGACACACAGCATTAAATATAGAAGAAAATGTTAACTTTAGGAAACTGATCGATTCAAAAGAAACACTTGCGGGATAGTCCTGATTTGGACAAAGGAATGCAAAAGGACCGTGAATGATGATTACAGAGATGAGAGTACGAAGAGTTGGCGTTCTCACTATCTATTTCCAACCCAAACCAAATAAGACAAACTGGTTTGATTTAGTTGATCTTTGTTCAGTTTATTCTAAAAAATATGAAAAATTTTGCCTCCCAAGCTGAGCAGAACAGAACAGCTTGTTATCAATATGCCAACTGCAATGATTTATCCTAACATCCATTCCAACATATGGTCTAACATATTGATATCCAACAACTAGAACAAATTGGTTATGTTTTCATCATGATAGTTTATTATTATATTATTTATGGGATCCACGTGACTCTTTGGAGTTTCCAAAGACTGCCTTGTTATTAAGATCCCTTTAGGTACCACGATAGGAAACTGTATTAGAGTTGCTCATAGATCTATAACTTTTAAGGTACTTTAGTCAATGGAAGTAAATTTTTAAGGTAGTGTAATCGAGTCACATCGGGTTAGTTGTTAATATAACACTCCGGTTGTCTATTTGATTCTAACAAGCTAATTCTATCTTGGTGATTTGACAAGTGCAAGAACTACTTAAAAGTATTGGTTGTTGGTCTATTTTTTCTGCTGCTTGACATGCTGCTAATGTCATTGCAGATTCGAAGTTCTACTAACTTTCTGTTGGATGTTATCCAACTACATCTCGATCTGCTTAAGTAACTTAAAATTCAGCCGTCAATATTTTCTAGCTGCCTTTGATGGATTCATACGGCTCAAATCTTAGTTCAAATTTCCAACTTAGTAGATGTCTTAGGAACAGTTATTAAGCTATATTCATGACATTAGCATTGATATTTTGAAATCTTGATAACAAATATATTATGAGGCTATTCGTCATTGCTGCAATCTTTTTAACCACTTCAGTTTGATGACTATCTACTATTCCTTGTCGTCTTCCCTCTTCCATTCTCCCTTTCTCTGGCACAGTCTTCCGTCCACCATATGCTTATACGCTAGGGGAAAATTGCCTCAGATTCCCCTTGAACTTTGGCATGATTGTGAGTCTCCGCTCGCTGTTTAAAAGGTTGTAGTTTTCTATGCCAACGGTTATTTGTTTCAATAACCAAGCAGACCGAATTTTCCATCAAATTCTCTGGCCGCATTAGCTCACAACTATCATATGACAGGAAAATACGTTAGACCGTATTAAACTTTTAGAGTTCAGTGGGGTCTAGCTTTTTTTTTTTTTTTCCGTTCTTTTCATCTCTGTCATGTGACAGTTGGATGCTAATGGCAGTTAGGGAAGTGAAAGAGAATGTGGACTGGGTAGTTGTTTGAAATGAATAGATCATTCGCATAATAAGTTGCAACCTTTTAACCTAAAGCAGTGATTTGCAATTGTATTAAAGTTAAAAGGGTTTTTGGGACTTCATTTGTTTTCCATACTGACTATTCCATCTTGATTGCAGGATAAATTAATCCCTTTTTAATTGTTTTTTTACATTTTTTTTCCCTTTTGAAGATCCAAAAGGCGGTTCCCGACGAATGTTTATCGAAGCCCTAGGAGCTACTACTGTTGCTTCCCTTTTTCTTCCTCTGGGCCCGATGAACAGGTAAATTGTGGCACCAAGACAGTATGAGTGGTGCTCCAAAGAGGTCCCACGATGATGGGGCCCATTCTACACCTGTAAAAAGACCACACGAAGAGACCAGCATGTTTGCTAGTCCTTCTGGAAGACTGATGCCGCCACTTGGCACTGATTTTCAACTTCCTTTTGAGCACGGACAGGATGGGAGACTTTCAAAAGTCCAACGAGTTGAATTTCGTGATGATAAGAGATCACCTCTTCTACATCGGATGCCTCTAACTTCTAGCAACTTCACTGAGCAACCTTTTAAAGAACCAAGGGATGCTAAGATTGAAAATCGGGAGTTAAGGGCTGAGAATAGAGATATTCATGCTGACTCAAGGTTGGATCCTCAAGCCAGTAAGGTCGAGAATGATGTGAGGATAGATAGTAGGGTGGATGGAAAAGAACCAAGACCTGATAGATCTGCTCAGTTTGACTACAAGGGTGATATAAAATCTGAAAAAGATGGTTATTCCACAACTAGTTCTTATATAAGCTGGAAAGACAGTAAAGAACATCATGGTAGGGGTAAAAGATATTTTGAACCTCCAAGTGATGGATTTGAATCATGGCGTCTTGCACGGTCTGGATTACAAGGCACAGATGAGGTTGCAAAGGACCTCCCAGCAGTTGAAGAGCGTTGTCCTGCGGAAGCTCATGAGGCTGTTGGTGAGAACAGAGTTGATTTGAAAAACGAAGAGAAGTTCAGAGATAAGGATAGGAGAAGGAAGGATGAAAGGAACAGAGATTTTGGAGAGAGAGACAAGGATAAAAATGACCGTCGAGTCAATATGCAGCTTAGTGCTATTAGTGCTGAACGCAAGGAACTGCAAAGAGAAGACAGAGATGTCGATTGGCCGGAGAAGGAAAGAAAGGATTCTACGAAGGACAAGGAGGGAAATGAGAGGGAGAAGGATCATGTTAAGAAAGAGTCGGCAAATGTGAATGAGAAAGAGAATTTGCATATTGAGAAGGATTCTGTTGATGGCACTGCCAAAAATCTTGAGCAGGAAAATGCACCATCTGAACCTAAGAGACTCAAAGATGATAATTGGAAGGCTGATAAGGATTCTAAAGAGAAAAAAAGAGAAAGGGATGCAGATCTAGGAGTCAGACATGATCAACGTAGTAAGTACATCGAAAGAGAATCAGACGATGGCTGTGCAGAAGGTGATACAGAAAAGGATAAGGAAGTTTTTGGTGGTGTACAGCAGCAGCGCAGGAGAATGCTTCGATCAAGGGGGACTCCTCAAGCACCTCATCGAGAGCCTCGTTTTCGGTCTAGAACACGAGATAATGAGGGGTAAGCTTTTATGCAACCATGGTTATAAATATTTTTGCCCCCCTTTTTTTTGTTACATGTCAGGTTCACAGTTTTCCTTTATTAATTGAATTTATGATATTGAGTTTGTATCTTTATGTTGGTTTGTAATTAAACTATTGTATTACTATTTTTGTTTTATTCTCCTTATTGGCTGATGTGAAATGAATCATGTTTGTTAGGGCATGAATAATGCGGTGGTAAACTGTGATGCATGCACCGATTTTGCATACAATAATGCAAATAGGTTGATTTTTGAACACTTCTCTTACATAGAACAGATAAATACATGCACTCCCGCATTCTCTACTTTTCCCTTCTAGAATGCTGGCTTGATATTATTTTTGTATTTATTTCTCTGGACTTCATGTTTGTAGGCTTAATTACAACTGTTAGTAGCATCTTTGTTTTGTCCTCTTCGAATGAAGTCTTAATTTTCTTTGTTGCAAATTGCTTTTTGGTGTCATTTTAAATCTTACATTTACTTTCTTTTCTTCATTTTCTTTAGGGCTTGCTTTTTGGTGTCAATTTACACCTTGCATCTACTTTCTTCACATTCTTTTTTGACGAAACAAAACATTATGTTTATTCATTGTTCAGATGCCTACTGCCGATGATTTTCTGATGATAAATTATATTTTTCCTGAATATATCTATCTTGTTCTCCTATGATTTTTCAATTATACACTGAAACTTTCAGCTTTGGAAGATATGTGACTGAATGAGCACTTCTCAACAGCATATTTTGATATGTTTCTTTGTATTTCGGCGTATGCTGATTATTTTTTTCTCTTTCCCTTTTTTTCTTCATTATTGCAGATCTCAAGGTCAGCACCCTCACTTCTCTTTAGGTTTTGATTGTCGAAATGCTCGCTTCAAGTTTGGAACCGAGATAAACCTTTCATGGTGGAAAGCATTGTTTCTCTTTTAGAACATAATCTGCAAGTCACAAAGTGTATAGCTTACCTGCATTATCGTAAGCTAAAAATATATAATGTTTAATGATGTTACAAAAGGGAAAGATATGCCATTTATGTTATAAATCTGTGATTGTTCTAATGGATCTAAATGAAGCCATTGCTCTTTTGATGATTACCTTGTCAACAGAGTACTATTTTATCCTAAAAATAAGGTAAATACATTTCATAAATCTACATAAACAAATGAACGCAAAGTCATTTTGGTACGTGGAATCCTTATTTAGTAATTTAGTTCCTTTTTCTATGTTCTTCAATCTGTTTTCCTTTCTGGCAGGTAAGACTGAGGTGTCTGCGATTGTCTATAAAGCCGGTGAATGCATGCAAGAGCTTTTAAAATCTTGGAAAGAATTTGAAGCATCCCAAGATGCTAAAAATGGTGAAACCTTACAATCTGGTCCAACTTTGGAAATTCGTATACCTGCAGAGTATGTTACCTCCACAAATCGTCAAGTAAGTAAATCAAGTCCTACAGATGCTTATCTCCTTTCTTTTGATTTGTCTTAAATGGGCTTCTGTGCCTATAGTGTATAGTTCTGTTTACATATTTTTGAGTTACGAAACTAAGTCGCTGTATGAATATCTATTTATTGTTGATAATATGTCAATTATTAAATCTGACAACGCAAGCCTCTTATTACCACGATTTCTTGGCTGCCTTATGCTAAAAGTGCATATTGCCAGAGTAACCATCTATTTTTACATATATGGGAACTCAAGAAACAGATTTATATGTTTGTATTAATTGTCAATCCATATTGTTGGCAAACAACCATTACATCAGACAAATTTTAACTCCTTTTGAGCTGCTCTTGTTCAATATAGTCATTAAGGTTTAACTCCTTTTGAGTTACTTTTGTTCAATATAGTCATTAAGGTCATTTTATTCAGGTTAAAGGTGCCCAGCTGTGGGGAACAGATATATATACAAATGATTCGGATCTTGTTGCTGGTACAATATTTTTCCCATGCTTTTTCATGCTTTCCTGTTGAAGCTTTGCTTTATCATTCTTAATTGGTGATATTCTTATTTTTGTCTGTTCATCAGTACTCATGCACACCGGTTACTGCTGCCCAACATCATCTCCGCCACCTTCTGCCATTCAAGAACTACGGGCAACAGTTCGAGTTCTGCCTCCACAAGATTGTATGTCTACTACAACTAATACATGATTTTGGATTCAGTACTATGATATGATAATTCATAAATCACTAATGTGACTTCTTGGCCGAAGCTACATAATTTGTTGACATTAGTCTTCTAGCGATGAGCGAATCCATTATTAATTAGTGTGTTGTGGTTTTTTTCTTTTATTCTTTTATTATTCATATTCAAGGAGCTGTAACAACTGTATGAGTGTTTTAGATATGCTACCTGTCTTTTGCAGGTTACACTTCAACGCTACGGAACAATGTCCGTTCGCGTGCTTGGGGGGCAGGTATTGGCTGTAGTTTTCGGATTGAGCGCTGTTGCATTGTGAAGGTAGTAAAAAATAATGCTATTTTATTTGATAATAACAAAAGTCTGATCATGTCCACTTGAAAGTGTTTATGTTGCCATTATATTTATATGTTCTAATTTATCAGGGAAAAATTAGTCTATATTATCTTTATGACTCTTTGCCTTTTATGATTATTCAACTTTCTTTTACTATCCTGGATTATTTTAAATGATTTTCTTACTAGTTATCTCATGTTTTTTTTCTTAATCCTCTGTCTTTGGCAGAAAGGTGGTGGAACAATTGATCTCGAGCCTCGTCTGAACCATACATCTGCAGTGGAGCCAACTCTTGCACCTGTAACAGTTGAGCGCACTATGACAACGAGAGCTGCAGCCTCGGTAAAAACCCTGGGATTTCATTTGTTCTCTCTTCCTCTTTCTCCATGTTCCATAGTACAGTTTCATACGATCCTGTTTATTCCTGTGTGTATCAATGTTGGTATGACTGTTGCAGCTTTAGAACATATCTGCTCTTCTTTTTGTGGAAATTTGAATGGCTGCATAAATTTCTCGTCTTAGTTTTTCCCAGCTCAATCTTTTATTAAACATGTGTTTCTTTTTAACCTCCTTTTGTTTGTATAATTTTGTATTCCTCAAGTTATGGTACTTACAGTTTTCATTAAGCAGAATGCTTTGCGGCAGCAGAGGTTTGTCCGTGAAGTTACTATTCAGTACAACCTCTGCAATGAGCCCTGGTAATCTTTAGTTCTATCCTCCCATATTCCTTGTTTTTATTTCTTGTAAGGCTGATTTTGCTCTGCTCTTCTTATATTTATATTATCTATTTGTTTCTATATTGTTGTGCTCTGTGTGAATGATGTTATTTGGTTTCCAAATGCTTAAGTTGTCATAAGCAATACAGCGTACATTGACTTCCGAACTGTGATCTACAGGTGCTATCTAATTCCATTCTTGATAACTTGATAGTAATTGTTAACACACGTGATAAAGTTCTATTTTATCTCTTTACTAAGGAGCTCGGCTGTTAATTTGCTCTTAGTTTCTTCCTTTTTATATGCATTAAGTGTTGTCTTAAGGTGCATTTATGATGAGTTGACTTTCTTTTAATCTTTGACACTAAATGTACTGACTTTTCCTCTCCTGGTTTCATGTTTATTGTTCCAGGTTGAAATACAGTATTAGCATAGTTGCTGATAAGGGGTTAAAGAAGCCTCTTTATACTTCTGCGAGATTGAAGAAGGGAGAAGTTCTGTACTTAGAAACACATTTTAATAGGTATGGCCCTAGAAATGCCTTTACTTAGTAGTTCCTCTGCATTAATATTTTGATACACAGGGCATTCTAGAAATACTGATATTCATCTGCTTTAATATAAAGCCCATTTTGTTTGGAGCTGTTTGGCTCTATAACATCATGTGTGCTTTCTACTCATTTCTTAAATGAGTTTCCATCATCAACTATTTTTGTTCTTGATTCCCAACTACAATAGGAAGTACAGCTTTTAGTTAAAAAATAATAGTTATTGTATGTCCTTGGTCTTGTCTCTGTATTTTATCATTTTCTTTTTAATACCATCTCCTTGCAGGTATGAGCTATGCTTTACTGGAGAGAAGGTGATTCATAGTGGAGCAGTACATAATTCATCTCAAACAGGAGATTCTGTACACGAGAAGATTCAAAACCATAGCTCACACACACAAAATGGGGACAAAATTGCGACGGACCGGGAAAACAATGTAGATGCATTCCGGTGGTCTCGCTGTAAGAAGGCAATGCCGGAAAAAATTATGCGTTCTATTGGAATACCATTACCTATGGAGCATCTGGAGGTAACTTCATTTGTTCAATTTTTTTTATAGGTTGATGATGAATGCCGCATACATAGGGAACTTCTAATTATAGGTTATAAATATCTGAAATTTCTCTTTTCTTGTAACTCTAGGTATTGGAGGAGAATTTGGAGTGGGAAGATGTGCAGTGGTCACAAACTGGCGTTTGGGTGGCAGGGAAGGAGTACGCTCTTGCTCGCGTTCATTTTCTCGCCCCAAATTAGTGAACTAAAATGTGTACTTTTAGGGCCGTTACAATTTTTTAAGATGATTTAATGTAAAATGTATGTATTTTTGTGTGTATACTGCCTAATCTTCGATAGTTTCTTAATTATTTAGTACCCACTCCTGAATCTGTAGCTTCTTTACCATGTAATCAGGTTAGGCTGACCTTAGTTTATAACTTATGAATGAAAATTGTTTGGCTGTGCTGTAAGAACGATCAGTAATAAATCTGGCTTTTGGCCTCAGCTCACAAATTTATCGCAAGAGTGGTCAATAGTTCTTTTTAACTTACAGCTTCAGCTGTGGTGGAGTTTTCACTATAGTTTGGTTTCAATGTCAATTTTAGTCCTTGTAATTAAGAGCTTGTACCTTAGTAAGGTCAACTGTCAAGTTTTTGTTTCGTAGCTCTAGCATATATATTGTACCAATTTATAATTAGGACATACTTGTTTTTGGCAATAGTAAAAATTGCTTTAGTAGTAATTATAATAATTTATTCTTAAGTTAAAATAAATTATAAATTTCTAATCGTAAAATTTAAAGTATTAGAACTAGTTAATATTTAACTTTGCGACGGAAAGTATAATTAATTCACAAGAAAAAAAAAAAAAAAAAACCTGTCCGCACATGACATAGGGTGTAATGTGGGCCGCATCGAGCTGGGCTGAAACGGGCTTGAGGCCGGCCTGGCCTGGCTGTATTTCGATCCGAGCCGCGGGCCGAAGCTACCAACCCTCTGGCCCTACATTGTCACCCGCCAGGAAGGTACGGGCCGTGCCGGGCCGGGGTAGGCCGTGCTTCTTGGTGGCCCTCCTAATAGATTGGGGTTGTTACCGGACCAGATTTTAGGCGAATTTTTAAAAATCTGAATCCAAATCCGAATTTGAACCAAAAAATTTGAATCCGAAACAAATATCTTCAGTTTCAATATTTCAAAATATATAATATTAAATCTAAAATTTTAAAATATAAATTTAAATATAACATCAAATTTTTATACACATTATATATAATGTAAAATAAATTTGGAATTTGGATAGGATACAGTCAAAATTCGCAACCGAATCTATATATTCGTCGAATTTTTATTTTAATATTTATATTCAAAATTATATCTATTTAATATCAAATAAATTCGCCCCGAACTCGAATTTGAAAAAAAAAAAAAAAAAAACTGTACGCATTGACAATTTGACAGTCGTGCAACAGATGCCTCCAACCAGCAAAGCTATCCGAGGTAAAATCTCTTTTGTCAGTGTAATCTCCTCCTTCCCGGCCCCCACACCCACTCATTGCACGAAAACAGCAAAAGAAAAAATCCACACACTAAAAAAAAAAGCAAGAAAAAGAAGAGAGAGAGAGAGAGAGAGAGAGATGAGGTCGGAGGAGATCGGAGTCCACCACCCGCACCCGAAGTCCTACTTCCCGACGATCGACTTCTCGGGAGTGGAGCCGCGGAGTCCGGAGGGCGGGAAGTGGAGTCGGGTGCGGGATCAGGTGATGGCAGCGCTGACTTCCGTGGGGTGCTTCGAGGCGCTCTACCCGCCGGTGGGCGCGGAGCTCCGCCGCGCGCTCTTCGGGGAGGCCGTGCGCGGCCTCTTCGCGCTTCCGCGGGAAGCGAAGCTCCGGAACGCGTTCGGCCCCGAGAAGCCCTTCCACGGCTACCTCGGCGGCCTCCCGGGCCTCGACCGCTACGAGAGCCTCGCCATCGTCGACGCGCCGCGCCCCCACGCCGTGCGGGGCTTCGCCCATCTCATGTGGCCCCATATTGCTAATGGGAACCCTGCCTTCTGGTATTATATATAATCTCCGCTTCCGAATCAATCAGCCTCCCCCCCGCTTGTCCGGGTGAAGCGGTTTTTGACCGTAAATAATATTTAACTTCAATTTTGATCCAAATACAAAACTCTTTACAATACAATACGGTAATAAGTGACCACAACCCATCCCAAACCACAGTCAATTTTTCAAAAACAAATTAAGAAAAAAAAATATAATATGATAAAAACTTTTATTTTTTACGTCATTAATTTTCTATCAAACAAATAAATATAGTAGAACCAGAATAATTTCAATTTTATACGGTATTTAATTCCTTTTGGGTGGAAGTAATTTTCTTTGCTATATATAACAGTAGTGGGCGTCAATCTGAGATACAAACTTTTGAGTAATCTTAGTTTGGCCGGGCATATGCACTTATGCAGTTTGCAATTTTCGAACGTTGTTTTGATATTTGAAGAGCAAACACGATTGAATTCGCGATAATTTCGATCAATTTCATCCGCTGAACATGGAACACTGCTAAATGATTCTCACCTCCCTGCCAAAATAGTTCGGGATGCTTTTTATTTTTTTTTTTTTTCTCCAATTATTATCAAACTATGACTTATAACCATATACGAGCAATATTTAGGGATAATTGTTGACAGTATTGGAAATTATTTCAACTTTTCGCCTCCTCTACCTCTAGCTGTATTGACCAAGTATTGGACAGAACTGGTAATTTTCATTTTTCACCGTAGCTCTACTCGAACTACAGCTGTTATATAAAGAGTAGAAAATATAAGTTTCGCAGGGGAACATTCATAAAAGATTAAAGCAAGTAATATTATCGGGCGGCAAATTAAGGCTACCTGCTAGTATCCACCCATTTTGGTTCTTGACCGAGAGGCGAGTTTGTTGCTTAGCTTAAACTTATTCTTTTCCTTTGCATTGAGAAGTGAAACAGTGCACAACTATGCCAAACTACTCGCGGATTTGGAGAAGATGGTCCGTAGGATGGTACTGGAGAGCCTGGGTTTGTCGAAGTACCACGAAGCTCAGAATGAGTCCACATGGTACCTGCTACGGCTCGCAGAATATGGAGCACCGCATACGGAGGAAAAGCGAATGGGGTATTACTCTCATCAAGACACCAGTACCTTGACTATAATATGCCAGGATCAGGTTGGTGGATTAGAGGTTCAAACGAAGGACGGGCAGTGGATTCCTGTCGAGCCTTCGCAGGCATCCTTCGTCGTCATGGCCGGCAATGCTCTCAGGGTATGTGCTTTGTTGCACGCGCGCTCTATTGCTAGGAGTAATGTTGCGTTCGTTACTGCTGTGCGAGTTAACCTGAGCATGCAATTTCTAGCCTTGGAATCTCTGATTTTCAGATAACCAAAAATGAGCATTAATTCAAGTTACTAACTCTGTATTTTTTCTCTTCGCTAGGAGTCAACAAAAGATCAAATTAAAAGGTTTGATGTTTACAGGGACTATTAGCGTACGTCTATGCAAATTGAGAAAAAAAAAAAAGAGGCTCGATCGGCTACTATCTGTGACACAAAAACTTAAACACTGATTTTCCTTTAGCTGTAGCAGTTTGGAGTTGATCGTTTTTTTCTGCATCCAGCTCAATATGGCTGTATGCCTCATGTTTTCGCTCGGTAACTTTCGAGCTGCACTTGCTATGATTCAGGCTTGGACTAATGGCCGAGTCTATGCTCCATTCCATCGCGTATGGATGGGCGGAGAAGAGACGAGATACTCTGTCACGCTCTTCTCAAACCCGCAGAAGAACCAACTGGTCCAGGCACCCGAGGAGCTCGTCGATGAAAACCACCCTGCTCTCTTCAAGCCCTATGACTACAATGAGTTTATG
Source organism: Aechmea fasciata (assembly GCA_025177825.1). NCBI lineage: Eukaryota > Viridiplantae > Streptophyta > Magnoliopsida > Poales > Bromeliaceae > Aechmea > Aechmea fasciata. The sequence goes on along the minus strand of CM045928.1, from coordinate 6,183,837 downwards.
CGCTTCTGTCTCTCAGAGGAGGGTGCCCAGATAGAGGATAAGCTAACGGCCTTCTGCGGAGTGTCCAAAACAGAGGTAGCTCGGGCATGAGTGACTCCTGAGCCCTCCTCTCTTGGAGATGGCAACTTGAATTTCCCTAAAAATGCGATGTCTCTAAGTTGGCCTTAAACATTCAAAGATGCAAATATCTGTAAGTTGGCCTTAAATGTAATTATCTGTAAGATGCAGTAGTATCTGTCGTGTCAGGTTTCATCAGATCAATTAAAATTTGTCTGAACATAATGTATGTAAGCTTCCCTTATGTAATATATGATAATCGGGTATGTCTAGTTCAAGTGATGTTGATCGAGTTGAAGTTTTACTCTCTAATTTTCAGTCATGTTTGGATTGTGTTATATGATAATTGGGTTTGTCTACTCCATTCGACGTTAACTTACCGCAGGTATGAATTTTGTGAATATATCTATGATGCCCCGTGCTTTTTGGCCTGTAAGTTTGTTGACTGTTGTCGATTGTGTTAGTAAAATTAAGGAACCACCTCTACACTTTTTAAGCTATGCTATTGAATGGTCTATGCATCTGATGTAGAGGCATGTGGTAAAGCCAACAGAGTTATTCATTGCACGGCTAAGATTTACCAACGCAACTAATTTTCGCTCATCAGCCTCTCCTCAAATTAAAAGAAAAAAAAAAAAGAAAAAAGATGACGAGAAATAAGAAGAGTGCTGCAAAATTTTCATGTCACTCAATGCGTCCACACCGATAGACGAGGGCAGTGCACGACAGAAGAAAAAAATTATTTCGCACATATGCCGTGCATTTGTACATCATGTGCTACATAACTAATATTGTAAAAGTAAGATTAATTTAACCGATAATATAAATAATTAAAATATCATAAAATTATTATTAAAATATCAAGTACTTCTAAGAATTAACAGTGCAAAAAACAATATTTAATTATAAGAATCAGCCGTATAAAATTTATATCTTTTACAATTTTTTGAATGGTGTATAACATATCTATGAATTAAATATGATTTAAAACATTCATGATAGGATTAGTGGCACAGTCCATGCAATAATATCTTGAGAGAGAAATTAACTGTCTTTCTGTTAAAAATGGAATCCAATGTATCCAAAACTCACTACAAGAATTTGTAAGAAAATACTAGAAGAAGTTAAAAGGGAAAGAAGTGTGACAAAGCCTGCCTTCACCCTCTCTACAGAAACTAACAGGACATTTTTATTTCCAGCCACAAGTAAATCTGTAATCAAAATTAATTGGGGGGGAAAAAGGACGCCATTAACAAATCTACGCATGGACGGTTTCACCCACTTCCCATCATCATAATCCCAGCAGTGTTTTTTTTTTTTTTTTTGTTAAATCCCAATTTTCTAACCCTTAGTTATTCCCCATACTTAGGTTTTCCCCTCAGGACAAACTTATTGCCTACATTATATATCCCCTTTTGGCTTTTTACAAGAATTTAACGAATATACACGGCAATTTACCAATATAGTTACCCCAGCAGAGTACGCAATGCTCACACCAGTAATGGCCCGTCTTCTCTGTATAATATTCACACTTCTTAACCCCCTCCCTCCTCTGTTTTTCTTTCCTACATTTTAGCAATTTACTGTTTTATTCTATTCGGGTGCGCGTGTGCGTGTGCGTGTGCGTGTGCGTGTGCGTGGGCGTGTGTGAGGGTGGAATATAGAGTTGAGAGTGATTTGCTTACGGATGATGGTTGATGATGGAGTTGAGGTCTAAGGGTGGAGGAGGAGGCGGTCGGAGGGGGAGAGGGCGTGGCGGAAGTGGCAGCGGTGGCCGTAGGGGCAGGAGTCGCCGGCGAGGACCATGCGGCAGACCTCGGTCTTGTAGCGCGGGTGGCGGATGACGGGGCGGAGCTCGCCGATGCCGTGCGCGAACTGGCAGTGCTCCCCGTACGGGCACTCCCCGCTCTCCTCCCACTTGTTGCACAGCTCCGTCTTGAACATCCCCTGGTTGTACACCTCCAACTCCATTCCCTCCTTCCCCGGCCCCTCTCCCTCCCCCTCCCCCTCCCCCTCCTCCCTCTCGCCTCTCCCTTCTCTCTCCCCGCTCCTCTTGCCGACCCCGACTCCCACGTACACGCGCTGCTGCTTCGTAACCAAAAGTACGTAATCGTGTCAGCCGTTTGATCATATGATATAACGATCACGATGTATATATATGTGTGTGCGCGCGCGTGTATATATATCTATAGAGCAGGGATCGGGAAAGGGGACTCACGGTGCCTGCCCTGACGGGGCTCGGGACGCGGAGCCGCCCATTGCGGTTCGAGCCCGAGCCGACGCCGTCGCACCCCTGGTTCTGGTTCAGCTTCAGATAGCCGTTGGATCGGATCGAGATGCTCTTCGGGAGCACGACGCGCTTCTCCGCGGCGCCCGCGGCCTTCGCCGCCCTGCTCTGCTGGTCCTGGAACCCCAGCACGCTGGTGGGGCTCGCCTCGGCGGGGGGGTCCCCGAGGCCGAGGCGGCGGAACTCGTCGACGAGCGGGGGCGGCGGGATGCGGGGGCTCGGCTTGCCAGAGAGGAGGGCGAGGCGCCGCGCGAGCTCGCCGTTGGCGATGCGGAGCTTGGCGTTCTCGCGGCGGAGGGCCTCGGCCTCGTCCGCCGCGTCCTGGAGATGCGAGAAGCAGAGGTCGTAGCGCTCCCTGATCTCCTGGTACTGGAGCGTGAGACGGGCCAGGTAGAGGCGGTTCTCGGTGGCGGTGGGGTGGTCGTAGTCGTCGCCGTCGAAGGAGGCGGAGGAGGGGGAGAGTAACACGGAGGCGGAGCCCGGGGCGGGGGTGGGCGGGGAAGGGGTGTCCTCGGTGGGGTAGAAGAAAGAGTACGGGTAGAAGAAATCGGCGCCGTTGGTGAGGTGAGGAGGGGACGAGAGCCGTTGATCTAAAGAGGCGAACGCTCCGGATCCGATCGTAGGCTTGCGGCGGTCGCCATTGGTGGGGCGCACCAGCTCCTGCTGCATCGTGTCAGGTCGCGTCTCTGACAAGGTAAAGAAAGGCAATAATTATGATAACAGCACGAAAACATATTAAGAAAAATACCGTAAAATATCCAAGCAACACATGATCTGCAGCAGAGTTAGCTTGCGGAAACAAATGGAAACTAAAAAAACAAACCAAATGGCACATTGCGAGAACATAATGCCTCTTAGATCTTTCCGATCATAGATCTAAGGTTCTGAGATGAAGAAGAAGACAAAAATGGAACAACGGAGTTTAAACTTAGAATTAGACGCACCAACAAAGGGCGATCTAGCAAAAAAAAAAAAAGAAAAGAAAAGAAAAAAAATAGCCAAAATCAAATCAAGAACTCTACCATCTGCTCCAATGCATTGAGATAAGATGTTTTTCAGCTAAATCCGTACTAAAAACCGATTAAAAATTCAAAAAATCCATCATCTACTCGGCTCTGTCCACTGATCCAAGCAGGAAACTACTCATCGCAGCGTTCATTCATAATTACGCCAGTGGATCCGATTGAACATATATTAGTGTTCGAGAAACCATCTAGCAAATCAAATCACTACTCTGGAGTGTAATCCGAGCACTTAATCGGAAGAAACCAGCTAAAAATCATAATATATATAAAACACGAATTCTTAAACAAAATGTACTAAAATCCGAAGAAAAAGATCAACTCCGATGAATCATTTAAAGCAATGGCCCCGTAGATCTCGGAGAGCTCACCTGCGTCGAGAGAGCTCTGTAGAAGGGGAGACGCGAACGAGGAGAGGGAAAAGGAGGTGGTGCAGGAGAGAGAGAGAGAGAGAGAGAGAGAGAGAGAGAGGAAGAGGAGAGGAGAGAGAGAGCGCTTCACAGAAATGGGGAGAGTAGGGATTATATATAGTGGAGAGTGGAGGGAGCATGCTCACTCAAAAGGTGACCGGACCACCTCGAGACTCGAATTAGTAACAAACATTTGTTAGGGAATTGGACCCCCACGCGCCACGGCTCCGTTCCCCTTTTACTATTGGTCCAAACTATCGTGCACCTGGTTCATCTTGTCCACCTCGTGCACCACTCTTCGCATATTTTAATTCTAACCGTTAAATAATTTCTTCCGTACCACTCTTCAAAGATTGGACGGTCGGATCAGGGCAGAAAGAAGTTCGGTCCGCGAGAAATAACTACGCACTAAGTTCACGTAACGATATGCATTATATTTGGGACACCAAACAATAGGCTGACGTGGCCGTTAACGAAATGGCAATTTAATTACTATTTTGCCCTCAAACACCGCACTGCAGCGCAGCACTGAGCTCGTACTTTTCAGTAATTTCAACGACTTCATCATCGCGCAGCATTCTCGTTTCTCCCACATGGTTGACGTGTGGGACCCGCCCCATGGTAAATAAGTGGGGCCCACACGACACGAGTGGCTCTGATTGACCTCTCACCCTCCCTCGCGAGCGCATCACGGGTATAATTGGGCTCGTACTTTGCTTTCTTACAAAAAGTAATCAAATTAGTTTCTTTATGATGAGCAGTTTTAAGATAGTTCGATCGGTAAATAGCTTTTAGTCTATTTCTCGTTTTCAAAGTTTCTGTTTTTTTCTTTTTCTTTTTCGCAAAAATTATATTTTAGCTCTTACAAAAATTCCCACGCCATTTCTCTACCAAAATATAGAAATTTTTTGGACCGGATATTTCGCTGAGTGTGCGTCTTATAATAGTTTATCCTAATTTAAGAATATTTTAATTTGTTCAGTGTGCGTCTTATGATAGTTTATTCTGAAAGTTTTTTCTTTTTATGAACTACTAATTAATTTTTAGAAACTTATTGCTCAAGATTTTGGTATTTTGCCATATCTCTCGGTCGGCCTCATTTAGTTACTATATATATTTATTTATTAATTCTTTAAACCTTTTTTTTTTTAACAATTATTGTCACATTAAAGCTATTAATTTTAACAAGACTACTTAAATTGGGAAACTCATAGAAATTAATGGCTAATAGATATGTGCTAGTTCTTATTAGTAAATTTATGGATAAATAGTGACTCGTAAAAGTAACATTCAAAAAAACTATACGATGTTGAACTGGTCCCATCAACTTTACCTTTCAAATAGTAGCAAGCCATTAATTCATGATAAGATCAAATCCAACTAGTAAGTACTTTGGAAATTGGCTATTCTATTTATGATCTTGAAGGAACCTTTCCCAAAGGGGAAAGATGAAATTACACCTTTGGATAGGAGTGGGAGAGAGCAGTATCAAATCATAACTTAGGCCTCGACTATTTTCACACCGCAAATAGTAAAATCCCGTAGATCTATTGTGTTTGCACTATTTATTATCATATCGTTATAATTTTCACGTGCAGTTGATTAAGCAGTCTTATGTTGCAGCCGTCTCATCAAATTAATTTTTGTTTGATAACCCATCCCACATTGATTAGTACAGGAATAGAATTGTTATGTCCGAAAATGCATTTTATGATCTCCTGAGTTTTTTTTTTTTTCTTTATTTAAAATTGACAGGTTAGTACTATACTGTGTTCGAATCAAGACTAAGTTTAAAGAGGTTGCCCAAAACTTGGCTTGGTTGGACCCGATATCTACGAAAATCTACGAAAAGAGTTTGTTAAATCATAATTCTAAACTCATACTTATGTATTAAAATTTAACATACTGTAATTTCGGAGATAGTTCATAAATCTTTTATAGAAACCGAAGTATTCGGACCGAAAAAAAAAAAAACCCTAATACAATTAACCTTGCAATTAATTAACTATTCAAAAGTCAACGGATTCAATTTAAGGGTGAATTCGAACCGAAAACTATCCATTATTTGACCAAATTTTCTTGCACAACTTTGGAAGTCTTGTTTTGGTAAAGAATGTCCGTTATACACAGCTAGGCTAAAACACATTGGAAACTTGCTAAGTACTAAGATTGATCTTTCAAATAATATGATATCAGAGCAAGTTCTAAATTTCTTAGATGATATCTACTAGGCACGTAAGAAAAGGTACCGATCGAAACTAAACTCGGACTATTTCTTTTCAAAATAATATTTCATATGATAGAAAGCACAAACAAAGTTGTGTTCTTTGATATATTTTAAATATATGGGCCCGGTTGAAAGGTGATTGGCCCCAGCCCCAGGTCCAAAGGGGGCTGTGGTTAGAAGTGGAGTTGTTGCTTTGCTTCAAAGGCTTAAGACCATCGTGAGCTAACCAACTATATATGCACATCTTCATCTTATAAAAAGATAAGATAAATGTGTATGTGCATATATGGGGTTGATAGCTATTATGTTTGCTTCCTCTTCAAACCTTTAACTAACTAACTTCGCCCCCTCACCTTCACGTTGGGTCCATTTCGTCGCCCAAGAAAAATCTCTGCACCCTGTGCACCATGTCAGAAAAAGCTGCAACTTGAGGATGTGGAACGGAGGGCGATAGGAGCAGCGGCGCACGGCTCGCGCCGGACACCGAGTGCAGGTAAAAGTAGAAGGCGTGGGCCCCGCGTCAGAGCGGCTACGCGGCAAACGGTGATTGGAGGAGAGAGATGTTCCGTGTTATGAGCGGAGTACGATGGGGTGTGATATGGGATCGAGCGTTTGAGATCGCACCTCTATGTGACGCATAAACAAATATTAGGTGCTTGTGTTTAATTGTAGGGTGTTATCAATGTAGTTATGGGATTCATCAACCATAAGACAGTAACCAATATGCGACAGCGACTGCGTTTCATTAGATTATTGACTAGATATGTATGCATGCATTGAGTGTCACGCTTTTCATTTTGAGCACTACTGTTTATATAATAAATACACACTTAAAAAATAAGTGTGTCTCACTAATTTTTTTTTTAAAAAATTTTAAATTTTTAAAAAACTTATATTTTTTGATGAGTAGTGGGTGTACTTTTTATACTTCACTTTTGAGTGTACAAATAACATCTCTCTTTGTTTTTCAATAATATCAATATATATATATATATATATATATATATATATATATATATATATATATATATATATATATATATAATTAATCCTATGCTTTTTAAAAGTACCAAGTCATTGGTACTTGAAAGTTCTTGCCGTTAATAGATGTGCGGTTAGGATGATGTAGGCTTTGAGTTAAGTGGGTGGTTGGTTGAATGGTATAATCTAACGGATGAAAATGATTAAAGATGTGAATCTAACGGTAAAAAACACAAGCATTAAATGCTTGGTGCTTTTACAACACCATAACCAGGATCTCTCTCTCTCTCTATATATATATATATATATATATATATATATATATATATATATATATATATATATATATATATATATATATATATATAGAGTTAGTAGAATACTTTCAAAAGCACCAAATGATTGGTGCTTTTGAGTTTGTAGTCTTTGGATGGAGAGATGTGGGGTTGAGATGATGGTGGTAGGTGGGGGTAGGTGGAATAGTGTTTGATCCAATTAATAATCAAGGAGTAGATCTAATAAAAAACTTAAAAAAAAATTATATATATATATATATATATATATATATATATATATATATATATATATATATATATATATATATATCCTGTAGTGTCTTGTAGTTGCTGATTTCTGTGAATATTTCAGATTTTGTTCTTTTTCATTTTAATTTCTCGAACATCACTAGAGAAATAGCTAGGATTCTCAACCATATCTACGTCTATTAAATTCGTTGCGTTGCTCATCCAAACATTTCTAACAAATTCATTGTGATAGATCCCTAATCGAAAACTCTTCTTAGTACCTACAATAACTTGGTTTGCCGAGAAGTCCGGAGTTTGATCCTAGTTTCATCGTCCTCTAAAACGCCCGAGTGATTGTTTTCAGCAAAAACATTATCGCAGGAAGAAAGAACAGTAACTTTTTTTTTTTTTGAAAAATAAGTAGCATGCTACCCATTTCGTTTATTTCATTTAGAAATAAACTTAGCTGGAAATGTGAATCAATTAGGATTCGAACTTGAAATCTCAAATACTAACCACCAAGTCTTTTGCCACTTGCTCTAGAAACGGTCGGTAAGAGCAGTAATTTTGAACATGACATAATAATAAGAATCAGTAATGATAGAACATGACCCAAAATTACTAAAAAAATTAGAAATTATAATGACACACGAATTTGTCTATCCCAAAACTATACAACATGACACCGACCGTCCCTAGAGCAAGTGGCAAAGGGCTTGGTGGTTGGTACCCGTGACCCAGGTTCGAATCCTAGTTGATTCACATTTATAGCTAAGTTTATTTCTTAATGAAATAAGCAGGCGGGTAGCGTCTTCATTTCTCAAAAAAAAAAAAAAAAAAAAAAAAAAAAAAAAAACTATACAACATGACAAGATCGGACACAAATAAAAAATTTTCTTTTCCCGTGCTAGTGTTTTTCACTATACTTCAGCGATATCGATGTATATTAACTCGACCATCACTTTTTGGAGTCACGTAGGCCCAAAATAATTTGGCCCGGATCAAAGTTTCAATTATTTTTTTGTTTTTTTCTTTCTTTTTTGTTTTTGTTTTGTAGAACGTGAGAAATTGTTCTTAGTAGGTCTCTTCATGATTTTTTTGTTGCTTATGTCCTAGTTCCCTGCTTTAATGGACACGCTATAGAGTAAGAAAAGAGAGATTCTTAAGATAAGCGTTGTATATTTTGACGTTAAACTCTGGTACGAGAAATGCATGGATTTTGGCTTCATTTGTTACTCTGCATAATGTGAATCACACGTCTCCTTGATGTGAGAGATTAAAACAGATCACTGAACCAAGCTTCCAATGCAAATCAGAAAAAAGAAAAATGAAAAAGGGGGTAGGTGCAGCTTGAGCATCGTACCATGTTACCTAAATGTAGTTAGCGCTGACAATTCAGTTCGCATTCAACTCAAAATAAGTTCAATATCAAATTGCTCATTCAATAAATGAGCGGAACACAAGCTGCAATCAGCTTGCTTGTATTTGATTTGGATATAACTCGAATATATATACTTTATATTTGAATATATTATATATATTATATATTATATTTGGGATAATTACCTATATATCTCTCAAAACTTTTCAAATATCTTATTTACCTCTTGTTTTTCTTTTATATATACCCTTCATATATTTTTTAGTTATTCAAAAATAATCCTACCGTTAGTGCCCGTTAAGTCATCTCAAAGTTAAACCGAGTTAAATTTATACCATAGTTAAAAAATAGTGAAAATACCTATTTTGTCCCCAAATTAAAGACAAATAAGAAAAGTTAGTGACGGTAGAAGAATATATTTGAAAAAATAAAAAATCAAAGTACTTTCTTTTGACGTCTACTTGAGGGTAAATAAGAAATTGGTGACAGTAGAAGAGTATATTTGAAAGGACAAAAAATAATAATTTAACAGAGATAACGACTATTCGCAACAGTTTACTAATAGAATTTAACTTCAGGTATATATTTGAAAGACTTTGAAACCTTAAAAAGGTATCTTTACTATTAGTCTTCTAAGAAAGATAAATAAGAAAGTGGAAAGTTTTTCAGGAACATATAAGTAATTGATTTTTATATACAATTGTACATGCAAAATACAAATTTCTACTATTTAGATTTGGCTCAACTCAAATGTAAAGAGGTCCATTAATTTTATAAATTACAACCATTAGATTAAGATCTAATGGCTAGAATTTTAGGCTTCTATTTCATTTATAAGCCCCAAACCCTAATGGTACATTAAATTTTGTATGCTAAAAATAATAATGTTATAAATTAATTAATCTGAGATTTAAATTTTGAGCTGTTAACAATTCAAGGTATAAGCAAGCTCGTTTGGCTCGGTAAACTAATCGAGTTAACAAGCTGAACACGAGCCGGCTCGTTAAAGTGCAAGCTACCACCACGGGATAAGCTTTTCGAGCTCATTACGAGCTCGAGCCAAACAAGAACCAGTCTTTAATACTCTTAAGCCAATCTTTAGCTGGTCCCAGCTCGCTTGTGTTCTACTCGTTGACGGCCGTACAGTTGATGCATCATGTAAACAAAGTTAACAATATAACACGCACCAACAGATGAGATAGCAAAGAGGCAGGCACTAGTATGGCTTTGATCCCTTGTTAGACCATGTTACTTTATGCCTAATCCTATGTTATCCGAAAGATCAGTCTCATGGAAATCTGGCTAAGGATAGTATATTACCATCAAGAGTAAGAACTAGTTGAATTCTCGCCGAATTGGTTCTTCTTCACAACAGAAAAGCACTACTATACAATTCACCACAAATAGAAACACTACAGCAGAGAGAACAACTGAGAAAGTTACAAATTTTGCTGTGGACTATTGATACACAATGTCGCGATTAATCCCCTAAGTATCAATGTTTGTTATAGGACCTCTGAACCAGTGCCTTGCGCTTAAAATCCAAGACGAAACAATGAGAACAAACAGGCCGCCAACGGCCACAGGTGTGTAGTTGAGGGTGTCCTTCGCAATAGGATAAGCAACGGGCAGCGAGAAGAGAACCGTGATAGTCGCAACCCAAAGAACGGCGACCCAACCCACGAGGATTCCATAGCGGCCAAGGTTGAACGGGCCTGGGACGAAGGTATTACGAGCTAGAGTCACCCGAAAAAAGATAGGAAGCGCGTATGCAATGTAGAGTCCAATTGTAGCTATCGACACCATCGCCTGGAATGCTACTAGACTTCCAAGAGACTGCAATTTTTATGCAGATTAGTATGCAGAACAGTTGATGCACAACGGACGGCAGAAAAAGTACGGAAACTTATGGATCTAAGTATGCAGTTGCAACTAAAATGTAAATGCTAGATGTCATGCAACCCTCTGATGTTGTCAGAAAGTAACCTTTGTCTGACCATTTTATCGTTAGAAATCTTACTACGAAGTAGGCCGTGAAGTAATCATATAAGGCAAAAGATGTTTGCAACAAGAAGCAGAAAACAGATGAATCGATTGTAAAGGACAGAGATGCTTGACTACGTGCTTGTTTGCTTCGGGGCAGCAGAATTAAATTCAAATAATGACTTAATGGCGTAACTTCGTGACATAACTGGAAATACTAAACTATTGGGAAGCAGCATCATGGCCATTGTTATATCGGATTGCATGCGGGTAAGATGTAAGTCATATGCATCTGAAAATAAGAACTTCAGTGGTTAGGGGAATGGGGACATGGTGAGAAGATATTCATTACCGGCAGAGCCAAACAAAAAGAAACAAATGCAGAAAGCCAAACAGCATTGATTGGGACATCCTGCCGGTTAACTTGATGCCACAACGATGATAGTGGCATTGCTCCATCTCTCGAGAATGCATACGCCATCCTAAATTTGTAAAAATATATAAGAGTTCGTTAGGACGGAAATCAAAATCAAATGGTAGAATCAAATCTACTGAAGAACTCTCTCTTTCGATGACTACGAATGGGAGGCAGTGTGCCAGAGATCAGTAAGCAAAGAGATAGCTTTACCTAGAGTTGCTAGTGACGGAACTCATGCCACAAAAGAATATGGCAATGGCAACGATTCCCAAACAAATAATCCCACCGATGCCATTTCCGTACCTACTTTTGAAGGCGAGATAAAATACTTCGGCAATTGCATATCCTCCAGCATCATTGTCCTTGCTTAAAAGATATGGAATGTTTGTTACAGCAAAACTGATGCCGAGTAAGTAACCCCAGCCAACGATGATCGATACGCCAATGGCACTAATTATTCCTCTAGGACCATTTATGTCCGCGCTTTTAGTTTCCTCTGTCTGAAACAAGAGAAATTTTAGAGGTCATTTTCAAATACTATCTCAAAATTGTAAGTAATAAAATATAAGAGAACAAATAGTGGAAGCACAAAATGATCCAAATTCATTGTTATTGGAGCAGAGGATTCAAATCGTAAGTTCTAATTTTTGGCAGCACATAGCGATCCGATTTTCATACAAAAGTTCTCTTATCATACATCAAAGAATTGGATATTGCAGATTTGACCTTTCATAGAAAATACAGAACACATCAAAGGAATTCTTTTAAGAGTTACAGTCGGAGTAAATGCCGTTGATTATGAGTTTCTGTACAACCTCTATGTGATTATCATGCTTCAAAATATCATGACAGAACTCAACCAATAAACAGATTTCTAGAGGATATAAATAAAGTAAAAGTTATCTGAAGAAAACACATTAGGGAGGATTTCATGAGAAGACCTACACTTAGAAGTTACAAAGAAAAGAAAGAAATGTTAAATATGATACAAGTTAGTTCGTTGTAACAATGCTGCACACAAGGAATCCCTCTGTCAGTTGTCAGTTGAGAAATGTACCAAACTTAGTAGTACATTAAAAGTAGCAGATAATAAGAAGCCGAAGAGATCTTGTACCATGTGAGCAGATGCATCATATCCCGTCAATGTATATTGACTCATTAAGAGTCCCAAAACAAATATGTAAAGTTTGCTGTGGATTCCTGCGCCATTGTCTGTGTTAAAATGAGTAAACACAAATTTGGCACTCGCCCTCTCAGTGGCAATAGTTGGTATAAGAATCATAAGAACAAACACCCCTGCAAGAAACAAGTTGGAGTCTGAGTCTAAATAAGAGAGAGAGAGAGAGAGAGAGAGAGAGAGAGTCACCTAAGACATTCCATGCAGCAGCGAGCTGTCCGAAAAAGGATAACCAAGTAATGGAAAGACTATTAATGATGGCATGAATAAGCAAAATCCCTCCATGAAACCCAATAACTACGTATTTAGAAGCTAGGTATCCTCCACCGTTGTTTCCGCCGGTACTTAACAGAATAATCACTTGAATTAGTTGTGCTAATGAGTAATCTACACTGGTCGTGACAGCCCACTGCAAAATAGAACTGCTTTAACAGCTTATATAAATAACAAAGGATATTTTAACTCCAGAGAGTCATACTTCAGGCAAAGAAGTCCTTTAGCTTCAAAATTGCGACTCGTCAAATTACCTGACCAGCAATGTTAAACCTGCAACAGAGAAGAATTTTTTTACTTTGTAGATCAGAAATTACATCTGAAGAATTATTAATCAGCAGTTACAAACTTTCTAGTTATTGAGAAGCTCGCTCTTATGCATTGGGAAACAAAATCCAAGTTTCTGCAAATCAATCGCCAACTAATAATTCGTATATTTAGTATTCAAGAGCTCATGAGGGTAAGACCTTGTTAAACATTACTGGAAAAATAATACTATGTTTGGTTTAAATACTAATCTCGCAGAACCAAGAAAGAAAATTGTAATCAAATCACATCATAATTTAATGGATGAATAGCATGTAGTGAGCTTTTATTTCAATTTAAAGCAAGTGCTAACTAACTATTTCAAAAGCATGTGCTCATAGGAAGGAGTGAAGGACGCACTCGCATACTTAAGGGCTTAGTCATAGAGCTTCACGGGATTCGATCTAATTCAATTCATCTGGACGTTAGGTTTATTGTTGGATTTTTCGCCGTTAGCTCTAGGCCCATTCAACTTATTGGGCTCCACCCAACCTAACTTAACTCAACTTATTAGTCTTCTAGATCTATTGTCACGGAGTAGAAAGTTGGATCTACTTTATCCAATTATAAATAGCCTACAAACATATGCTTTCTATCCTAATTTATCTATTTATTTTTCAGAACAGAAATCCTTGACTCAACGTACCAATGTGTGTGTGTGTGTGTGTGTGTGTGTGTGTGTGTGTGTGTGTGTGTGTGTGTGTGTGTGTGTGTGTGTGTGTGTGTGTGTGTGTGTGTGTGTGTGTGTGTGTGTAAGTGGTGTTTGTAGATTTTTGGCCATTTAATTAAGGAATGGGCGGTTAAGATGATGTGGGCCCTAGGGTTGAGTGGGTGGTTGGTTGAATAGTATAATCTAATGGTTAAAAATGATTAAAGACGTGGATCTAACGGTAAAAAATTTACAAGTATCAAGTGCTTGGTGTTTTTACAAACACCATAACTGGACTCATTAAATAATAGCATTAAATAATTTAATAAATACTGTGAACAATAGGTACTGTGACTCTTTAGTAATTTGCCAGCTATACTAAATATATTATCTTCAAGAATAACTGCATAGTAGTATCATTAATAGGCTATTCAATTCGACTTGAAGATAACCGTGCTAATTTCTTATTTGGCAGCAAAATTGAATGGCAAACATGATTAAGATCAAATGAGGGCGGTTTAATCACTAATACGATCCCCAAATTTCATCCTTGAATTTCAGTTCCACCCACAAATTGATCAGTGACAAGGAACAACTCCCTGTCAATGACCCCACCCAGATTGAATTCCTAGCACCTAATTGATGCTCCAAATGTTCTCAAAATGCAGAGAACACTCGGATCACAGACCCCACCCAGATCTAAGGGCCTTCACAATTTAGAAAGTACATAGTGTGAATCCCATTGTCACCTTTTTCTTTTTCTTTTTTTTTATTCACTAAAATTCTTTAATTTTTAGGTAGGAAAAAAGAAAAGAAAAGAAAAGAAAGAACAATCAAATTTTATGAATCAAATTGCAGGAATACGGACCATCCGGTTATCCAGGAAGCGAAGGGCGCCCAGCGGTGGCCGGAGAGCCTGGCGCTCCAGTAGTAGAGGCCGCCGGACGTGGGGAAGGAGGAGCAGATCTCCGCCATGGCCAGGCCGACGGCCATCGTGAAGAAGCCGGCCACGAACCACCCGAACGTCATCGTCGCCGGCCCCCCGAAGCTCAGCCCCGTGTTGTACAGCGTCGTTATCCCCGTCAGCACGGAGATGATCGAGAACGAGAAGGCGAAATTCGACAGCACCCTGCCACATCGTCCTCCCAATTCCAATTAATAATGAATCCCAAAAACTAAAAGAAAAAAAAAAAAGAAGCTACTATGTGTGGTGGTGGTGGTGGTGGTGGTTACGAGAGGTCGCGCTTGAGCTCCTGTTTGTAGCCGAGCTCGTGGAGGCGGGCGCCGCCGGAGTCGAGAGGGGCTTCGACGGTGGTGATGGATCGGGAGAGGCCATTGGATTCGTGCTTTCGCCAAGTCATCGATCGTCGCAACGAGATTGGTGCGACGAAGAAGGCGAGAGCCCGGGCCCGTGTGAAAGAATGGGGTGCCGAATTAATCAGCTTCCTATTTGAAGAGGGGCGCACGCAAATGCTTAAAAGGTTTCCATGGACTCGGGTTCTGGATAATTGATATACTGCACTCATACTCTGAAAAAAAATGATTAGAAAAAAAAATATATATCCTATTCATTTAACTTCGGACCTGGTTCGGATTGGATACACTAATATATCGATCAGGTCTATTTGAGCCGGTTTGGATAGTGACTATTCATATACTATCCGTTCAAGACCGAATATGAATTGTATCTAAATCGGATAGAGATACCCGTATATATATATATTTTTTATAGATTTTATTAAATAGTTGGTGGATAAATTATAAATCTCCTTCTATAAAGAGAATATAAATTGTAGTAATTATTAATATTATATACAAGCATCCAAAAAAAATAAAGAGAAATCAAAAAATTTATTAAATAGAATATTCATTAAAAGTTTAAATATTTTTTTATTTATTGTCGGATATTTTATCGGATCCGAATCCGGATTTAAAAACTATTCCAAACCCTACTCATTTAAAAGTTAGATTTAGGTCGGGTCCAAATCGAATATGAATATAAAATATTCGGACTCATAATCGAAATTTTAATCGGTAATTTTTTATTATCCATATACTATTTATTTTTTATCGGGTCCGATTTGATTCGAATAAGATCCGGATAGAGTCCGAATCGAATATGGTATATGGGATATTTTGGACAGCTTTATAAATGCTCGCTCGCAGTAGGCGTTCGATTTTGATTTTGGGGGCGTTGACTGATGCCGCGATGGCATCACTTGCTCAACAAAAGATCCGGGATTCAATGAGAATCTCTCGCCTCGTGCTCATTATTAGTACACGTAAAGCCAAAAGAATTTTAATATTATTATTATTATAATATATTATTATAATATTAATTGTCTGACTAATACTACAGATACATTTTTATAAAATATACAGCCAAACACATCTTTTTTTTAAAAAAAAATATAATAAAATTATTTTTTTTTTAAAACACGATGGAATCAATGTAACCTAAAAAAGCAATTTGATTAGTAGATGACGCTGCTACGTCTTAAAATTTTAGATTTTTTTGTATAATTTTTATTCATGCTAAGTGGATTTTGTTTTGTTTTTTTTTTTTTGAAAGATAGATAGACTTTCTCGCTTTATTTATTTTATTTAAATATAAATTTAACTAGAAATATAAATCAATTATGATTCAAACTAGAATTTCGAATACCAACCACCAAATTTTTTACCACTTATTCTAGGGCCAGCCATTCATCCTAAGTGGACGTTAATATGACTAATGAAAGGCATCATGTAAGATGTGCGGAAGGTAAGTAGGTGGGGTGGGATGTACGCGGGATTCATTTTTATTTTTTTATTAATTTTTTCGTTAATATTTTATTAAATTATATATAAAAAATTTTAGATACTCCCTATAGACTTATCGACACTTTAGTACTTTTTAATTTTAATTTTGTTACTAATTTAACGAAAAAAATTAGTGGAATCAATAATAAAAAATAAAAATAAAACCACATGACACTAAATTAATATACTAAATTAATATACTAAAATGAGAAAATATGGAAACACATGGATAATATTTGAAGTTTTTTCTATTGGGAATCCGATACTCGCCCCGGTACCGAATCTTGTGAATCCGCAACCTACTCCGATACTGACTGCTGTGGATTCGGTATCGATTGTTGGGATTCCGTAACGGAAGAGTCAAATCTTATTTTTACCACAAACCCGTCTCTCGGCGATACAATCATAAAAAAAATATACAGATAAAATAAGATTCATTAAATAAGAAAAGATTATACCGACTCTCTTCCGCAAATGAGTAGCTAAAGTCTCAGTTCTCTTTCTTGAATCTTTTCTACCCTTCTCTCATCTTTTATAAAAACACAAAGAAGACAACCTTCATATGCACCTGTGCACTAGGTGCACTAAACTCATTATCTCTCTCTCTCTCTTTCTCTCTCTAGTACGGCACCTCACAAGGATCCAGCTATACTTCTCTGCTCACAGCTTTTTTGCTTGCTTCAACTAATTAATTAGCCCCAATGCATATTTATAATGTTCAATCTAAAACGTATCCAATCCTAGTATATTTACGTTCAAGAGCTCTGGTAGCATTGGGAAGCACCTCTTGGAAGATAGTCTTGTTGCGCTCTGTCCAGACTACACACCAGATTGCCGCCAAACGGGTTAGACTTTGCGATTTCCGTCCAGACTACCCACCAAATTCTATATTATTGTCAACAAATTTATTATTTTGGACAAAATATAATAATTTTATTAAGAGACACTAATTAAATAGTAAAAAAAAAAATTCTATGATAGACTTAGCAAAAGTTCTATCAAGTTATCTTAAATTAATTTTTAATTATTTTTATGTACTTTGTAATTTTTATGTCAAAATAAGTTAAATATATGTGCTGTCAGTATTTTTTAACTATTTTTATATAAAATAATAAATTTTTTATTTGCAGTATATATAGGAATTGAAAAAAAAAGTGTCATGAAGAAAAAAAAAAAAAAAATCCTGTAGAGAGCACAAAAAGTCTATGAAATATAATAATATAGTACAGTGTAATTAAGCTAAAATTAAATAACAAAATAATCGGTGAGTCAAAAGTCTAGTCCGCATGCCACAGTCGAGTGGAAAATACGGGCCGGGCTCAGCATAGCTCGAATTTTAGTGCCATGTCACATGTTCAGATTATCTTTCTAAATGGAGTTCAACCAATCCTCTCATGCATGTTTGTAAAACTTTTCACAATAATATAATCTTAATTAGAAATTATGCGCGATTACGAGTAACTAAATTCATCATAAAAATGTTACAGGGGTCGCAATTAGTAGTGTTCGGCAAGCAATAGTAGATATGTGAATGTTTGGAGCTAATTAATTACTTGATTGAAATTCCTATTGGATTTGTTTTCGGATTTCGGTTAATTTTATATGTGTTTTAAAGAAAAGTAACTTACTATTGGTTTTTTTCTGTTTCTTTTTATTATTATTATTGATTAGGGGATTTGATGCGGGTTTGATCGTTAGAGTTTTCGTAATGGCCAGGACTTAATTGGAACAAGGAGGCGAAAAAATTACTTCACTTCTCCCGATTCTTTTGCTTTCTATATATTTAGGCCTTTAACAAATTGCATGTTTCCTGAATTACAATTTATCGCGAGTTCCTTCTCAAAAGATCGAGAAGGCCATGCAAAAATTAAATTACACCATATATAGCAGATCGATGAAGAAGCTGGCTCTTGTTATAGCAGAGATCGAGTGATCGAATTCGACAATCGCAGAAAAAGGAGAAAATTTTGAGTCATTTAGAATCTAGATAAATCTTACAAGAGGTGCCATTCGAGTTGGAAGAACTAAAACAATTTGATTGCGTGTCCAAGTCCACATATTAAAGTTTCACATTTTTTGTACAAGCTATTTTCTGGAGATCGAAATTGCATCTATTTTTCTCCCTTTCACCCTCTTGATCCCTTGATCTTTAGATCCTTCGTTTGTTTAATTTCTAATTGTTTTGAAGTAAATTAATAGCCCAAAAGATTACTCTTTTATACCAAAAAATCAATTTAATTTAGGTGTTAAGATTAATTTAAAAGATCGCAGGAATTATATTAATCACATTTCCGTATAAAATCCAATGTACACTGGTAGTACACACTCGAAGAAAAAGGGAAAAAGTATTAGAAAAAAACGAAACATGATAACACAGTACAATCTCATGTGATTTAAATCATCTCAGGAATCTTGTGCGCTGAGAATTAGGCCTTGGTATTGAGTTTCTAATAAAAGCACCCGAGTTTATATATTGAAACCTCGCAAAGTATAAAATCGGGTGCTTTTGAAACCGCAATATCGAACTCGGTCTAAGTCTTGTAAACTCCCGGCAATTCCGGCGCGGCGACCAGCGAGTTGTATATATGGACCATCATTCTCTGCTCGAAATCGCCCTTCCTTGCGGCAACTTGCCGAGCCTTCGGAATGCGTCTCGCCCATAGCCCGTCACCGCCGCCAGTCAGCGCCAGGTTCGAAGGCCGCCTTGCGCCGTCGGCCAGCGCCAGCATGGCATCCATGTAAGCATCCCTTATCCGCGTTAGGACGTGACCGATCGGCGACCACAACACCGACGGGAGCTTAACAACGGCTCGAAATCGAACCGTCCTCGCCTTCCACGGGCGCCGTCGGCTCGTCCCGCCGAGCTGGACTACTCTCAGCTTCTTCGACGGCGCGCGCAAACGTTGGTAATTTCGGTGCCTCCAGTAGGAATTGATGCTTGGGAACACCTGAGAAGCAATTTCGTTGGTGGCCATTTTTACTGCTCGGAGAATGTTTCAGTGATCAGAAGAGTACTATTTGTGTTGATGAGCTAAAAAGGGCTTGGGTTTGGGAGTATATATAGGATCCTTAATTGGATAGTAACACTACTAAGTCAAACTATGGCTGTTTAATGCAATTAGTTGTTTGTTGGTGTTATTAATTCGCTATAGGAGCTTTGAAAAAGTCAACAAAATATCTTTATGGATGGCAATTTTTGACTATTCGAGTAGCCAATCATGACTTGGCCTAAATTGACATTTTGAAAGAGTTACAATATGGGGCAGCACAGTATGTATAAAATTATGGGTGCATAGTATGTGGCGGATTTTGAGATCGTTTCGTTAATTTTATTTAAAAATAAATTTAGCTAAAAATATAAATTAATTAAAATTAAAATTTAGAATTTAGGATTCTAATCATCAAATCTTTTGCCGCTTATGTTACAAACCGTCTTTCATAAATATAATATAAAAGGAGAAAAAAATATACAAAAAAAAAAGAAAGAGTGAATTAGTTATTAGTATTGTATAAATAAAATATGAATTAACCATTAATATTCTTTTTGCCAAGAATTAAAAAAATAGAAACACTTTTAACTTGATGCTACAGCTTTTAAAAAAAAAAAAAAAAAAAAAAAAAAACAACAAAAAAAAAAAGCAGGCCACGCTATACCATTCTTGTCTAATATGAAAATTTTGTTGGACCCAAGTGGGGTCAACTTGGACCCCAAACCCAGATTAATAATAGAAAAAAGCCCCGCTAAAAGATTTTTGTCAAATTGGACCCACAAAATAAAGTATTTTGTATTATTCTCGATTTGACCCCACCGATATATATATATGCATCTGCCGCTAAACCCCAATGTTGATAAGCTGAGTCGATGAACAGCTACTATCTTGTACTATACTGATTCATCAATTGAATTTTAAAGTGTAGCGAGAGGCACTTGTAGCAGTATTCTTATTTAAATTTACCTTGCCCAGTCAGTTTGTCACTCGGGAGACTTTCACAACGTTGATTACAAGGCGGATCGTGGGTACTTTTGTCTTCTTCTTTTTTCTTTTTCTTTTTTTTTTTTTTTTTGAGAGAAATAGATAACACGCTATCCGTTTTATTTATTTCATTTAAAAATAAACTTAGCTGAAAATGTGAATCAACTAGGATTCAAACTTGATACCAACCATCAACTCCTTTGCCACTTGCTCTCGGATACTTTTATCTTTTTAATTCGCGGGTATAACGTGTTGGTTAAGTCTAGGGATGTCCACGGACTCCGGACTCCGGACATATGAATTTTGTAAAACCTGAATACAAAATTCAAACCCAAAATTCAATTTCGAATTTGCCACTTGCTCTCGGGTACTTTTGTCTTTTTAATTCACAGGTATAACGTGTTGGTTAAGTCTAGGGATGTCCATGGACTCCGGACTCCGGACATATGAATTTTGTAAAACCTGAATACAAAATCCGAACCCAAAATTCAATTTCCAATTTGCCACTTGCTCTCGGGTACTTTTGTCTTTATAATTCACAGGTATAACGTGTTGGTTAAGTCTAGTGATGTTCACGGACTTCGGACCGCTGGCTATTGTAGAACCTGAATACAAAATTCGAACCCATAATTCAATTTCGAATTTGAATTGGATGAATTTTAAGAATTCATATCTAAATTTAAATTCGACTAAAAATTTGAAATCTAAACCGAAATAATTATTTCTTTTTATTATATTTCAAAACATATTATATTAAAATCTCAAATTTTAAAATATAAGTGCAAGTATAATATTAAATTTGCAGGGACGAAAATTTATACTAAAATTCAAATCCGTCGGGTTTTTCTTTTTTTTTAGCCGTAAACCATATTCATTTGGTATTAGATAAACTCGCCTCGTTCGAATTCGAATTCGATAAAATTTTGTGTATCCGTGCTCATGAACATCTCCAGTTAAATCTGCAGCTTTGGATTAAATGAGATTGCATCTAAAAAAGAAAATTGTTTGCTACAATTTGTCTCCTTGCTTATCAAAAGATTCAAAAAAAAAAAAAAAAAAAAAAAAAAAAAAAAAAAAAAATCTAGGGCCCGGCACGGCCCGGTCTATGGGCCCATGCTGGGCTACACCTTACCAGCCTGGGCCGACGACAAGGCGCCGACCGTGCAGTGCCCACGAGGCAACTTTTGGCTTTCGTTTATTTTATTTTATAAAAAATAAAATTCAAAGAATAAAAATATAAAGCTTTTTTTTTTTTTTTTTTTTTTGAGAGAGAGAGATTGGAAACATGCTAAGTTGAAAATCAAAATAAATAGCTGAGTCTCTGTTCTATTCGGGCATGGCTATTGCAAGGATCACCCACATTACATTTGTAGTCGTAATCGGGAATAAAAAAGAAGAAAAAATATATATATAAAATGTAGCTGTGAATGCACGATTAGATTAAAAATTTTACATAATAGTTTATTAATGCTAAGCTAGCTTGTTGCTTAGAAATTTCACTTCTTCCTTTGATCAATCATTTATGCCATTTTAAACCATTCAAAGTTGCAAAGATACAATAGCCGCAGCTCCTTTGACACAATTGAAATATGAATAATTAAATTGTATGGCGAAAAATTTACAATTTTTGTATGGTAAAAAGATATTATTATTAAGGCATGCATGAATTAAAATACAAGGGGAATTTTATAGTTTAGCACCGATTTATGGAAAAATAGGCAAAAGTTTTAGTAAAAGTACAAGAATCATTCAATTTTCCTTGTTAGAAACTTAGAATACGTATCTTTTGCACCTTTGAGGATGTAATTGCTTTCATTTGTTGGTGACTTGTCTCTCCTCTCTCTCTCTTTGACTTTACTTCTTTTTTTTCTTTTTCTTTTTTTGACTAAGTGTGTACTTGCACTAATTAACTAACTAGGGTTAGAATACGTATCTTTTGCACCTTTGAGGATGTAATTGCTTTCATTTGGTGACTTGTCTCTCCCTCTCTCTCTCTCTCTCTTTGACTTTACTTCTTTTTTTTTTTTTTTTTTTCTTTTTTAACTTAGTGTGTACTTGCACTAGGTTGAGCGTGTGTCAAATTGATGTTACTGATCAGGGGAAAATTTTGCAAAGAAATTCTTTTAGTTATTGTTATCCGCATTTACTAGGAATAAAATTTGGCACCAAAGTGGAGATAAAGGGCTTTTTAACTTGAGGTGAAACGTTTGGTTCCACATAAAACAAACCAAAAAATTATTTTCAGTATAAAAAATATTTTTTTATTTATTTAGTTCGATGTAAAAAAAAAAAAAAACTTTTCTAAAAACATTTTACGGATTTGGAGAAAAATTGAAGTCTTCATTTTTCACTATTTTTCGACAAAAAAAGAAAACTCAGTCGTGTAAAATTTTTCTCATTTACTTTTCTTTCATCGAACCAAACAAATGTATTTTTTTCAACCAAATAAATATTAATAAAAATTAACTTTTTTTCTATAAATAAATTAAACACTACAAGTTATAAAAAAAAATTTCACCACTGACTGTCACTAGAGCAAGTGGCAAAGGGCTTGATGGTTGGTACCCGTGACCCATGTTCGAATCCTAGTTGATTCACATTTTTAAAGTTTATTTCTAAATGAAATAAACGAGGCGGAAATAGCGATGCTACCTATTTCTCAAAAAAAAAAAAAATTCACCAAAAATTATTTTTCCTGATTTTACGTTGAACCAAACAAACACGAGCGAAAATAATTTTTCATTTGTGTGAAAAGTACAGTATAGTGGATCTTTGAAAGAAGTTTGGGTGCATGGTTTACATATTAAGAAGAAGATTGTAGAATTGTAGAGGTGTAAAATTTTTCTAATATAAAAAAAGAAAAGATGTTGAGTGAATAATTGTTGCGAAGTACTGAGTCCATACATAGTGTTTTAAACTTTCGCATTAAACAAGTTCTATCTGAAGTGATATATTGTTAAATATAAATATATAAAAATATCGTTATTTACAACTTTAGACTTTTAGAAAATAATTATTGCTTCATTTAATTTAATATGGTATCAAAACAAACAAAAGATATTGAGTTCTAATTAAGTCATAGAATTCTTTATGTTTAGTTCGTAAAGAACATAGAATTTTTTAAAAATTATTTTTTATATTTCATGTAAAATTTTTTCTTTTCGTTTTTCAAAATTTTTTTGTAGAAAAACAAAAACTTTTTCTCATGAATGTTTGAAGGAGTAAAAAGAAAATATCTTTTCTAATATATTGGTATGCGTTACCACCCAATCAATTAATTCCACCATCTCCTACCAATATCTCGATCTCCCCCAAATTCTCTCTATATATAACCATATTCGTTTCCTACACGTCATCTCTACCATCTCCATATATATCTTTTGTTAAATTATTTTATTTATACCAAATATAGTCAAAATTATTTTTATTCAATTATTTATTATTTATATGGTAAAGAGTTTGTAAATATTATGTTAAATTTTAAAAAGTTGATAATCTCTTTTTGTAGAAGGTATTTAAATATCAAAATTTTAACTAACCATATAAGTGAAATGAAAATAAAAAGTTATTTTTATTTATTTTTTCTTACTAACTAAATAGTAAATGCATATATATGAAAAACTATTTTTCCTTCTGCGTGAAACCAAACAATAGAAATTGAAAATTTTTATTTCCACAAAAAAAAAAAAAATCTTCAGAAAATAATTTTCTACTATTTTCAAACAGGCCCTTAATTAATAAATGAAATTTGGGATTAGATGTAGCTAATCTACCTAACTAGGCCCTGTTTCCCTGATTCTTCTCTCTACTATATAAAAAAATTCAAAAAATTAAGATTCATAACTTCTAATCATACGGTATAGAGACAAAATATTGATAGAAATCTAGTGTTTTTTTTGTTTTTTTTTGTTTTTGTTTTTTTTTTTTTTTTTTTTTTTTTTTTTTTTTTCAGTAGCGTACCATATCTCAAAACCAAAATAAAATCCAAGATCGACCATCTACGTGTAGAAGTGATCAAAGCCTCTAACATGTTAGTTGTTGCCATGGACAAAGCTAAATATTTTCATTTACGGAGGTAATAATTAACACTAAAGAAGGATAAAATCAGATTGAAAAAAAAAATGATTTGCAGCACAAAATTCTAACAGTAGGGAGAGATCGAGAAACTGAGAATTTTCTTTCTTACCTCTTATTATTATTCTTTTATTATTATGTCATCTTTGCATATATTCGGACTATACGTACTCATCGTTTGAGCGTAGTAGTCCTGCAAAGTTTTGACAAAATACAAAAGAAAAAAAGAAGAAAAGAAAAAAGATTATGGATCATGCATACAATACAATACAATACAATACAAAGAGGGAGATCGAAGCAAGCGTTTCCCTCGGCATCTCGGAGCCTCTCCAAATTCTTAATTTCTCCATTCAGTTAGTGCGCCGCGAGCTCGCCGGAGGCCACGAGCGACTTATAAACCTCGATGATGAGGCGCCGCTCGAATTCGCCCGGCACGGTCGGAACCGGCTTCGAACGAGGGACCCGCCGGCTCCAGAGCGCGTCGGGCCCGTTGCCGACCGACAGGCTGGCGCTCTTCCCCGCCAGCCCCAGCATGGCAGCGACGTAAGCGTCCCGGAGCCGCGCCAGCAGCCGGACGGGCGACACGATCCTGACGCGTATCCGGAAGATCGACCGCAGCTTCCAGAACCGCCGGCCCCCGCCCGCCCGCCCCCCCGCGCCCAGTCGGGCCACCTTCGCACCCTTCCTGCTGCCCGAATTGTCCAACTTCTGGTACTTGCGCCTGCGCCAGTAGGCTCGTATGCCCCGCGTGAATTTGTATGGAAACGCTTCCCTTTCCTTCTTTTTCTTTTCTCTCTTCTCTATCTCCCAATCTCTTTTATCTCTCCCTCTCTCTGAAAACGTCTCTCTTTGAGTCCGAAGGTATGTCTCCTTGTGTGGTTGGTGGATGAATGGCTCCCCGGTGCTGGTGAATTCCTAGCTACCACGTTTTTGTCTTCTCATATAACGGAAGAGTAGTATGAAAAGAATGTGACACACTTAAAAGATAAAAATCTATCGAGACCGGCCACCTTATGCGCAATTGCTGATGTGACGTTTTTCATCAATCAAATTGTTTTGTTGAGATTCACTCATTCTATTTAGGAAAATATATTTTTTATTTTTATCAAAAAGAAATATGCGATTTGTTGGTCATTGATGATGATTGACTCTTTTTATATATATGCTGAAAAGTAATAGAAGTTGTTTAATTTAATAAAATTGTTGATAAATTTTAATAAGGTTTCTGAATTTAAGCCTAGAGGGAATTATTTGGTCAAGATGTTAATTAGAAATATGTGGGGATGCATGCATGAAGGTGTTTGGGAGAGGTCATGATTTTGGACTTTAGTAGGGTTGTGGTCAAACAAGACGGTTTTTAAAATGTGGTTGCGTGTAGGTGCAAATCATTTGTACGCACGGGATCTTCTACGGAGTCTCCCAACCCACACGTGGTTATAATTACCAGGCTAATTAATTTAAAGTTATTATTTTATTACTGCTTTAATTGCGGAGTTATTGCAGTTGTTATTTTGTATTACTTTTATTCGTAGTGACAATGCGACACCATCGATTTTCTTTTCTTTTCTTTTCTTTTTTTAATGATCAAAAGCTAATTATTAACAATTCTTTTATTAAAAAATTTCAGCTGAAAATGCCAGAGAGCGTGCACAGCCCAGGTTTTAGCTGCAATGGGAGCATCATACCAATAAACGATGGGAAAAAAAAAACAAAATACGCCTTTAAGTTTGACGTTTCCCCGATGGATTACTTAAAAGATTAGAAACGACACAATATTTCGAAATATTTTCCTAAACCCTAGGCTAGTGATCCACAGACTCAAGCTTATAATCGTGAAGTAGTGGGAGTTTTTTCTTGCGTCATAATTTTGTTATTTACAGACCGTTTTTTTTCCACTCCTTTCAAAGTTTGATTGTCTGAAACTTGTAGCTTAATTTATCAGATCAATGAATGAAGCGGGTAGCGTGTTATCTATCTTTCAAAAAAAAAAAAAGTCTGACGTTTCTGTAAATTCTATTTTTCTTAATAAAATAAAAACTTTCATTATGTTGATCTCAGCTATTTCTATGTACATACCCTCCCCCCAAAATGTGCAAAATAAATGCTTTTTGTTATCTACCATTTATGTTTTTTTTTTAATTTTAATTTCAACTAACCTTTGCCTTGGAAAGGATTATTAGTTTCTATTTAAAACTATAGGCTTGTAGACAATAGTACTACGGGGGTTGCATGCAAAAACAATAAATTTTCTAAATTTTTGTAGTGTATAATAGCAAATAAATTCAATTAATGGAATTAATGTACAGTATAATAAGATATAATTAAATTATTGTAGTACCATGATTATGTTTAAATCAGTTGAATTTAGACTTGGCCCTGCGTTTTGCACGTCGCACTAGTGAATCAGCTCTTCGGCGGCTAATTAATTAAGTCAGCAAAACTCTCGTGGGATATTTGTCAAACAAAAGGATAAGAGTAGAGCGCCGGTTTTTTTGAAACAGAGAAAAATACAATACTTTGAAAATGAATACTTTTCGAATATTGCTCTCAAATTAATGCTGCTTTTACGGGCTATCAATGTATTAGCACCTGTGATATGATGAGCTTTGATTTGTTAGCACACAATAATATTATATAATATAAATTTATTAAAGTATAAATAACTGGTGGCGGTGTTTGGTTGGGGAATAACTGAATAAGAGACGAATAAGTAAGCCCTTGTTCCATCTTTATTCCCAAACAAGAATTTGCGCACTCGTGGGCAAGTGATTCTTGAGTTTCTGAATTAAGCTGGTATAAGAGTGGAACGGTTGTTCTACATTTTTATCTGAAATAAATTTGTTACCAAGTGAAAAACAAGATTAATTAAAGCCTAAATATAATATTAATTTATTAATTAATTTAATTAATATATTGAAATAATTACCCATTACTTAAATAATAAAATAACTAGTTAATTTATTATTTATAATTAATTATTAATATTTTAATATATTTATTTATAAACTAATATTTATATTGATTAACTATTAGTATTTTTGCCTAAAATTACTATAGCTTACAATGCACTAAGTATATAAATATCTAATTAAGATATACTAAAATATTGTTGAAAAATCAATATTGTATACATGACAACCAATAAATGATGATTTTGTAAAATTTAAGATAATGGGCAGAAGGTCATCAACTCTAAAAAAACACTAAACTAGCCCAAAAACACAGTAAGATCAATATTGCACTAGTGTTTGCACTTAATTAAACTCACTCATTAGAAGAAAGTCAGACATACATTTATAAAACTCTTCAAAAAAAAAAAAAAAGAAGAGTAAAGTACAGGGGTATCATAAATTATCAAATTTGCATTAAAGAAAATGAAGAGGAGAAAAAAAATAACAAAAGGCATACAATATCAAGTCAAATTTAGGACAGAAAAAAAATAAAAAATAAAAAAAACTATACATCACAAAAAAGGGTGCAAGATTTACACCTCTTCATACTAGAATTCACCAAGCCTTTTGGATAGGATTTACCACATCTTTTGAATTTTTAGTGCTTACAAAAGAATAAATATTGAATTTTAGAAAAGAGCTAAAAGTTCAGAGTGCCTCTGCACATATTTTTTTGAAAAATAAATAGCAAGCTATCCACTTCATTCATTAAACAAAATAAATTGAATGTATAAGATGGAAGCAGCTAAGATCTCCAATAAACCGGCAAAAAGAGGTAAAATTAAAAAGCGAAAAAGAAGAGGCAAGATGAGAAAAGAAAGAGGGAAAGAAGGTCTAGTGACACATCAGAGCAGTGTGGTCTAATTGTTGTTCAGTAATTTGATACGCTCTAGAGACCGGATAGCGTTGCGCGGCTTTTCCCGAAAAACGAAGTTATTTCTATCTATCCAAACCACCTACCAAATCGCAGCCAGAAGGATCAAGCCTTGTGTTTTCAATGAATCAACTGGGTTGTTAGAAATTCCGGCCCAAAGACTTCGGATGCCGCTAGTGATGTCGTCAATTATGTCTAATCCTTCCATGCTGAGGAAAGGGTATCGAACATAAACACAATTACTGAATAAATGGTCATAGCTTTCCGTGAGAACCGCACAGAAAGCACAATTTTGATCTACAAGCAAGCGTGCATCGGTTGAGCAATCTTTCGGCAACGAGTGTCTCTGCACATTGAATACAGAAAAACTCAACTACAACTACAAGCCATTTTGGGCTTTGTAGTCGACGCTACCATTAAGAGGCTTCTTCATGGATCTTGGGCCTACATCATTTTTATTGGGCAAAGCTACTTGAGGGACCGGTGTTGTGATTTATGTTTACTTCTCACTTCCGTTTGAGAGCTGTTTAATATTATTGGGCCAAAAGAAGATGGAATATATATATAAAGATTTACTTCTCTATTTGCAAGGTAACTGCACAAACTATATTGTAGTCGAATAAGTGCAATATATGCAATGTGCTATTCATTATAAAAACAAACAGTGCATTCTCTTTTTTCTTACAATTTACACTTTCGCAATTCGCAACAAAGCGTTATCAATTGTCTAAGTTTTGACAATGGCATATTCAAACCTCACCTGCATTAGTTTCAGATCAAAAAATGAGGCACAAAGCAACTTTAAAATTCCAATATTAGGTAAATTCCAATTATCAGCAATTAAGATATGCTAAGCTTAATTAGAACCAAAAGAAGTACGTCTTTGTTATTGCGAAATTCGACAGGGACTTCCTCGTAAATATCCGAATCCATCCTCGATTCTTATCCGCGTCCAGGGCTCGCCTCGCGAGCATTGGATGCTGCCACGTCATCAACGGTCGGTGGATGTGTGGGGCCCGAACAAAAACGAAGCAGGTTCGCTTGGACCACAAGGATGTTGCCACGTGTGAGCTCCTCTGCGCAAGATGACCGTATCACGTATGGGTGGTCCATGATGGTGACGGCGCAGAGACGTAACGACCCCCTTCCTTTTCACTGGAGTACAATATACGGTATAGTCCCTGTACGATCCCGTTCTCGCAAGTTACTCCCTGCACTTTCTAATGTAAAAGATCTAGTCCCTTAACTTTTTGTTTAAACAATTAAAACTCTGTGATCCTGCTGGGTAATCTAAACAAGATATTCACTGATAGTTTATGCGCTACAATTTTTCTCGTGCGACAACAATTTAGGAGTCTTAGTTTATCATTCAAAGTTTTTTTTTAGCCATTTTATCGTATATCTCAAAATATATACATATTATATTCGATTTTTTTAGTTATTTTATCACAAATTAACCTAACAAATCGAGTGCGAGAACTTGTAAGAAATTGAAATCGAATCATAACTTTCACTCTTCCAGCGACTACGCTACGACTTGTAACATATTCTGATATCCACACAACTAATCGTTAAGAAAAACTATGTTTTATATAAAATAACAATGTTACTCATTTTCTACAATATCT
Organism: Aechmea fasciata; assembly: GCA_025177825.1. Classification (NCBI taxonomy): domain Eukaryota; kingdom Viridiplantae; phylum Streptophyta; class Magnoliopsida; order Poales; family Bromeliaceae; genus Aechmea; species Aechmea fasciata. Next base: position 6,153,839 of record CM045928.1, on the reverse strand, counting down.
AATTAACTTAGATTTATTTCATCCAAACAGGTTTAAAAGACTTTTACCTGTCTTATTATCATTTTTATTTTTTCACTAAAACTAATGAATTTGAGCTTTTGTGAACTCTAGAATGAAAGATTATAAAATTTACATATGTAAGCAAGCATATGTGCAAGCAACATTTGAGATTTATAAATAAAAAGTATAAAAACAAATTTGAGATATAAGTATAATACAGGGACTATCCATACATTTATCCCTTACCTTCTCTCTTCAGCCTTTATGCATGTGTTGGTGAGCGAACCGCAAAGCGAAGGTAAGTAAGGAATCGGGCGCTTTCGACGTCCGTTACTTAACGGCGACGCTAGCGATTGCGTCTTCGCTTCGAATGCAACCGACTCGGCTTCGATAGCTCCGTCAACTCGGACGTTAACTCGCCGTTAGTTAAAGTCACATATTATTATTATTTTATTTTTATTTTTTTTGCAATTTATGGTTTAGTTAGATATAAGGTTGAATAAATGGATCACGTAGTTAAGCTCAACACGGCAGTTTGTTGATGTCGCTTTTAGACCGAATAATAATAAGAAAAAATTGATATTTGGATGTGTTTGGTAAGTTTCAACCTACAAGTCCAACCCTAGATAGAAAATTAATTTGTCATATATTGTGATTTTATATTGTGCATGGATTAATTCTAGGGTCGCATTAATTAAGTAGCAGAGTGTAACGAGGTCATTTGTTAAATCATTTTTTGTTACTAAATAACTTCCTAGTGATATGATAAGAGTGATTCACTTGTTCTTGTGGGTCCCATGCATGCACCCTCTCGTAAGATTATTTAATTAGTTAAGTGTGTCATTTCATTTACATGCAATTAAGCAGATATGAATGGACAAAACATTTTTCCTTCTTTTACACGAGTATAGTGAGTTAGTGACTAGGAAGCTTAATTAGTACTGCTTGATTAGTATTAGATGTATATCAAAATTTGGTTATTGAGTTTAATTTTGTGCTCCTAATCTGCATACAGCATTATGGTGCGATAAATTTTGAAAAATAATTTGCGAAGAGAAAAGAAAATATCTGTGGTGGCACAAATCGAATTCAATAATTTGCATCAACTTCTGTAGCTGAAATGAAGCGGGTAGCGTGATATCTTTCTCTCAAAAAATATTAAAAAATTCGTTAGCAAACTTCTTTCTTCTTTCTGCCTTAGAGGCTAGCGATACAACATATTACACTTTCACAATATTGTACTCCTTTTTTTCCTTTCGCCCGTATTTTTTTTTTCCTACAAATCTTTGTATCACTTTTTTTTTTTTTTTTAACTGTTTTATAGTTTGTGTACTTAGCGATCACCGTTGTTTATTTTTATTTATGTGCTTGCCGTAACAATTAGCATGCCTAAATGAGTACTCCTTAATTATAAGAAAACCCAAATCACTTTGTTATCAATTGCATGTGTTTCATTTCTTGTTAAATGTTCAAACTAGAATTAAACATTTAAATTTCTAAGTGATTTCTCACGCATCCAAAATTGCTGGATGAGTTCTAATATTCGATATATGATCACATACTTGAACTCATATGAGCCTGACCTGGATTAAATTAAACTCCTTAATAAAACCTGTTTTAGAGAATGAATTTTTAAACACGATCCGTTCTTGACTAAATGTATTGTATTTGCTGTATTGAATAGCCTTCATATATAAAAGACCATCTGGTACTATAATTAGTATTTTGTTTTTGTGCTAATCATGGTGTATTGATGAAAAGATGACCTCAAGGTACTAATCAGTTGTGTTCTAATTTTAACACAAATTTAGTATGAAAAAGTTAAAAATAATTAATGACGCTCGCACTGCAAGATCTATCTAGACTAGTACTGAAAAAGACCCAAATCATGGGAAGAATCTAGTAGAAGTTGATAGATTCGGCATTTTTGCAGCAAAACTTAACCTGTGTTTGACGTTACAGTAATTTATTAGCACTTATAAAATACTTAGACTTACGAGAGATTGCGTTATGTGCGGTAAAGTATATCACGACGAGTCGGTTACGATATATTTTCCACAGTCTCACCAACGAACGCAGAAATATATTTCTATATATTTTTATTTCAACTCCATTTTATCTAATAACGTCGATCAGATGGGTCTCAATACCAAATTAAACCTTACTAAAATCTCAACTATTTCAGGATAGCAATTTTTTTTTACTTATTAGATGATTATTTTAAGCTTCTAACAATTTCATACACTTACAATGATAATAGATACTTAAGATAACAAGCTTTTATAGTCAAGAAAAAAACTCTCCAATAACCTTGAGTAAAAAAATAATTATAGGTTAAATTAGAGAAAATTCTCTCTGTAAATATTTATTTTTTTTACTTTCTCTTTCTAACTTTCAAAAATCATAATTTACCCCATCAACATTTCAGGTTGTTGCATTTCGTCCCCCTCCATCTGGTTCCACCACTATTCTATTTATTTCTTATAATCTATCTTGAAAAAAAGTATTCTTTTTATAGAAGAAATAAGAGTAATTTGATCATTTTGCCCCTAGAATTAATGCCGTACACCCTGAAAAATATTTTTTAAATTTTAATAGGGTAAAATATAGATTTTTGAAAATCATAAAAAAAAAAAAGTAAAAAAATGAATATTTTTAGAAATTTTTCTTTCTAATTTAGTCATAATTATAATTAGGAAAAATTTCAAAAACTCCCTCTGAGGTTTCACATTTTTTCATTTTAGTACCCTGTGGTTTAAAGTGTATCAAGTTAGTACCATGTGATTTCTCACTTTATCACTTTAGTACCCTGTGGTTTAAAGTGTATCAAGTTAGTGCCTTGTGGTTTTGAACTTTATCACTTTACTATCCGGTGGTTTCACACTTTATCACTTTAGTACCATGTAGTTTAAAAAACCACAGGGTACTAACATGATACAAAATTAAAACCACAAGGTACTAAAGTGATAAAGTGCAAAACCACATAGTACTATTTTGATACTCTTTAAACCACATGGTACTAAAGTGATAAAATTAGAAACCACAGGGTACTAACTAGCTTGATACATTTTAAACCATAGTGGTAAAAAAAGTGAAAAATTAAAACCACAAGGAGAGTATTTAAAGTTTTCCCTTATAATTATGCTTAAATAGGAACTAGATATTTCTATGCAATGAATAAGTTCATTGAAGAATGAATATGGTGAATTCATTTTAAATGAATATTAATATCTCAGATATCATTCTTTTTTTTTCCTTTTTTTTTAATTTATTTGGGAGGTGGTGGACTCTAGTCCCAGCCTTTGATTACCGAGATTCAAATTAAGGATCCAAACAGGTATATTCTTTTGACGTTACAGAATTTTGTTAGGCTCATTTTGGTATACCTAACAAGCGAACTATCCGGAGAGTGGATAAAGAAAAGGGTCTAATTTTCCAAGTTGAATTTGAACTGCAAAAAGACCACATGATTATTTCCTCTTCACCTTTTAGTTTTTTTTGGGGTGCAATATTCCTCTTCTTTGCGATCGAAAATTTCTGGGAGTAGCCGTTCCATATATCCTCACACATGACCCCCTCACCTAACATCTACCCCAATGGCTTTTTTTGAACGAGTATATCATTAAAAAAAAAATACAGTAATAATAATATTAGGCTACGAAATGACTATTTATCTTTAAAATTCTTAAGCTGTCAGATAACAGTATCTTTTTATTTTATATTTAACACTTTTTCTATGCGTCTAGATTCGAAACTTTTTTATACGTCCAAAATATATAAACTTAAATTAAATTAGAGAAAATTAAATGAGGCCTCCAGCATGATAGGTTTAAACTTGAAAATTCCTAATAGTATACTATATGAAACAATTTTTTACATCAAAAAAGTTAAGTTACTATAAAATGTTATATATATATAGAGCAGGTCAGCTGTGGGGCTCAGAGCACTGGAAGTTTTCTCGTGTTTCGAGCCGCCACGACGTGACTTCCGACCGAGACGATCGGCTTCGTTAGTCTTGATCTAGCGTATTTGAAGTTTCTATAAATAATTTTTGTGATTTTTTAATATTATTTACCTAACAATCAAAATGATTCAAAATCAATAATTTTTAACGACTGAAAATAAAAATATTATAAAAAGCGCTGATATAATACTAAAATTTTTGATCAGAAATATTGATCTTATTGTAGTTGTATAAAAAATTTTATATTAAAATTTCATACGGTTTGAATGTCTCTACAGATTAAATTTGAAAACGGTAGACATCGACCATTAAAAATGATTGATTTTGAATCCTTTCGATCACTAGATAAATGATGTCAAAAATCGCAAAAATTATTTCTAGAAACTTCAAATGCGCTAGATGATCGTCTAACTAGTCGATCGTCGATTCGAAAATTTATATATATATATATATATATATATATATATATATATATATATATATATATCTCTCTCTCTCTCTCTATATATATATATATATATATATATATATATATATATATATGTCTACTCTCGAAAAAAATACAGAGGTAGTAATTGATTCTTTTGAACAGTTTATGAGATCCGTTATTTCATAATTTATCTAAATTTCTGGTTTAATCACACTCTACTATACAATACTTTAGTGTTATTTTTATTTCCTGCTTTTTTTTTTTTTCAAAGATGCCATTGCATTATTATATTTTATCAATTTCTACATTGTATTTTGAATTTAATTTTAATTTTCTATATTATACTATTTTTTTTCCTCATAGATATATATCACTAAATTATTTTTTTTTCTTGCCAATTTCTATAAATCTAACAACTTTATTAAAAGACACCGATTAAATAGTAGGAAAAATATAAAAGAAATTTTAATAAATGACTTATTTATAGTTCTATCAAATTATTTTAATTTATTTTTTGTTATTTGTATATATTTTGTTATTTTTCATATCAAAATAAACTGATATATACTCTACTCTTTTTAATCAGTATATTTTAATAGCTCTACATAAAATTATAGATTTATTGCTTATAGTATAAGAATTGAAAAAAAAAAATTAGTTGAGTAATATCTTTGGAAAAACAAATAGTATAGTATAGGAAGTGAAAAAAAGCCTGTAATATATAATATAATATAGTGTAATTAAGCCTAAGATTTTTAATGCTATAAGTTTTACCATCCATATTCTATTTTCTATGGACTTTCAAATTGCGCACTATAATATAGAATTGAGTTCCTATTATTCTAAAAGCACTAAGTTATTGGTGCTTATAAGTTATCCGGCTTGGATGAAAATTTATAAGACTAAAATATTAACGGTACGTCTTCAAGAATTGAGTGGTGGTTGATAGTTTATTATAATATAAGGGATGAAATTGGTCAAAAATATAAATCTAACGGTGAAAAATTTATAAACACCAAGTGTCTGATATTTTTAAAAGCAACGTAGCCGGACTCCATAATATACATATATATTAGGGATGATTGTCTATATACCTTTCATACGTTTGAAACTATTTGATTTACTATTATTTTTTTTTCTAAAATACCCCTCATATATTCTACCGTTATTATAAAATACCTCTGTAGTTATCTCATGTTAAGTTAACTTGAGTTAAATGTGAGTTAAATATTTACCATAATTAAAAAAAATTAAAATGTCAAATTTATCCTTAACTTATAAAAATGTTAATGGTGACGGTAGGGGAGTATATTAGAAAAGACAAAAAGTTAAAATACTTTTTATATCCCGGATTTTTAAAGGGAAATAAGAAAGACAGTGACGGTGGAAGGGTATATTTGAAAGGGCAAAATAATAATTTTACAGAATAACAAATTTTAACTCTAGTGGTATATTAGAAATAGATTGGAATGTAGGAGGTAATTTTCAATATTAACTTTCAAAGAGAGATAAATCGGAAAGTCGGAAACATTTCAGAAATATATAAGCAATTGTCTCTATATATAAATGAAATTTCACTGGATAGAAAGAGTACTTATTGAGAGTGAAATTTTGGATTTTTGTTTAAAAAAAAATCTTGATTTTAGCAAAATTAGATATCCGTAAAAATCTTATCCTCAGGAGCTTAATTAACTCTTCTTTTCTTTTTTTTTTTAAATGTGGATTCAGTGTTTCTCTCATCTAATTAAGATTAAGAATCCTAATTAGTCTGTTGTTCGCACGCCCGTGGCTCCTGAAGTCTGCTTCACCTGATGCGTACATCGGCCAGAAATTTGCGCGATTGCAGGCGTCCGACGCGGCAGCCTCGCCGAACTTCGGACCCCCTGCATTTGGAATATGCAGAACTCCCGAAATTCATGCCAAACTGCACGCACTTTGTTCTCGGCTTTGCTCCGATTCAAGATTAGCTACCAAACACATTCTTAGGTATCGTTCGGTACGAGAATAAATTTGTTTTGGTTATTTCTGAATTAGGTACAACTTTAGAAATAAGCTAGAATAAGATCAATTTGTACGTTTGGATAAAAAAAAAAAAAGGTTATTTTTTAGAATAAAAAAATAGTATTTGCGTAGTTAGATAGAAATAATAGGGATAAAAGTGATTATAATAGTTAGATAATAATATTGTATATAATTAATTAACATCAAAATATTAAGTAAATGATATTTAATAAGTTAGTTAACTAATTTATCATGAATATTATTAGATAATCATAAATGTTAATTAATAAATTAATTATGATTTTAATTAATTAACTATGAGTACTGTTAATTAATAAATTATCTAAGTATAAATAATTTGATAAGTCAACAAATTAAGCTAATAAATTAATATATTAGTAAATTACTTATTTATCTATTTATTTAGTTCTATTGCTCAAAATATATTAATTTATTAATCAATAAAGATATTAGTTATTACATAAACACACTAATAAATAATTATTAATTTAGTTAATATTTTATCAATAAATTAGTTAATTATTAATTTAACTAATTAATTAATAGAATAATATACAATATATTAATTAATAATATTTTTTTATTAAATTAGCAGAGGTATAAAGAGAAAAAATTATTATTCCACCGAAAGAGGGGGAATTATTAGGGGGAATTGTTAGGGGCCGGGATTCTGATGACACTGCAGTATAACTAAATAAATTCTCTTAAGATGATAATTAATTGGGACAGAGAATAGGAATTGTGAAAAAATTAAATGTGTTTGGACCAGTGATAAAGTCAATTACATATATATATATATATATATATATATATATATATATATATATATATATATATATATATATATATATATATATATATATATATATATATATATATAAACATAATATAATTAAGCTTGTTGTATTTTTCTTCTCATTCTTTTCTGTTTTGTAGTGAAAATTTTCGATAAAAAAATCTACATAAATTGGGAAAGTTTCAAAATAATTTTTATTTGAAATTCAATTTACTTGAAAGTCAATTTTAGCGTAGAGATGCAAATTGTGCGAATTGAGGAGGCGGGAGGGGTCTCCACCTCTTTCTTGACCGGTTAAGCTCGACTCGAACTCCCGACAAGTCGAATCAAAGCGGAGGCTCGGCGGATCAGAGAGGAAAAAATATACAAAGAGCTCCTCGGCCTCCAGCTTCATATCCTTTGCCGACGGACGAAATTTTCTTTTCTTATTTTTAATTTTTACTTACTGCTTCATCCAAAAACGGATCCGAACATGAACTCCATCATCCAACCCGGATCCACTTACACTGCTATTTCGGCAATGCAGTCCCGACAATCGGTTGGGACAAACAACCAATTAAGGCAGCCTTTAATTTAATAATAAAAAAAGAAAAAAAAAACGTTGTTTGCGAGTCCATCGGAGAGCAGGATGCCGAAACCGGAGCCGTCGGATCTCGATCGAGGTCACGATCAGGACAGACCAACCGTCCCGAATTGACTGCGCGGCGGCCCCGCGCTGGCTGGCCCCCACCCCCACCCGGCCGGGCGGGCGGACCGCGCCCCACGAGCGGTCTATTTGCGTCGTACATCCGATATTTACTCCCGCGGATCCCCCCCCCCTTCCTCGCCCACCCCCGTCCCGTCCCAGGATCCGTCCCCGTTTTATTAGTTGGCTCGCTCCAATCATTTCCGCGCTTCCGCTACCGCACCCGAAACACACGCCACACGTTTTTACTCCCGGTACCGCGCCACTCTTTTAGCCGTTGGATATTAGTTGGTTACATTTGCATAGAGAGCCCCTCATCTACGGCGTATTGGACTTTGATCCCCTCAAATTTTTTTTTTTTTTTTTTTGAAAAAAGGTAAAGCTATTCATAACGCATTTATTAAGCGAAATAAATTTAAGCATCGTAATGGAAACAATTAAAACCGGTGAAATTTGGCGTCGAGAAGAAAATAAAAACAAAACAAAACAAGAACACAAAGTAAAGTATAAAAGAACAAAACAAAATTAAATAAATATGAAAAAATATCTTATATATTTTTGTAGGTAATATTGCCTTTCGCATATCGCGTATCGTTATATATTTTTATGCCAATTTCATTTTATCTAATAGTTGATCTCAATATCAAATTAAGCCTAACTCAAAATTTTAATTTTTTTTATTATTTTTCAAGAAATACTTATAGAATCAGTAGTAGTAGTTTCTTCTTTGTTCATGCAGCTAAGTGGTGCAAAACTTACACACTATTATTCACATACTACTTGTTTCGCCAACTTTATTTTTAACAATATTAAAAATTTTGAAAAATTATGCTCCACAGAATAAGAGCATAAAATAAACATTTCTTTTTTTTTAAGATATACAGCTAGATTTTTTTTTTTCTTTTAAAATACTAGGATAAATTACACATAGGGGTGAAAACAGATCAGATATGATCGGATATTTGATGAAACTATATCCGCATTTAATTTTTTTATTCAGATAGAGATTCGGATACGGATATATGTTGGATGTTAAATTTTTATTATTATATCTGTTAAAAACAAATTCGGATAAGGTCAAATATTTTTTTGAATTCAAATATGGATCAAATATATATTAGAATAGAATATTATTCGAATAATAATAGTATACATTAATATATACATAATATATACAATAAACAAAAAATACAAAAACTTTACTTTACTTTCTAATCTTGTTTCCTCTGTTTATCTTTTAACGTGTAAAATATATAATTTTAATATATAACTTATTAATCATCCCTCTTACATCTGAAGAAAAAGTAATTAAACTTTGTAATTAAACAGGAATATAGGGTATATTCTTGTTTTCTCAAAAAAACAAAACAAAAAAAGAAGTAATTAAACTTTCTTTAAGGAGACTAAAGCACAGAGAGATGAGTAGGGTGACAGATAGGGATGTCAACGGGTCGGATTTTCAAAAATTCGAACCCAAACCCGAATACCAAATTGATATCCGAATCCGAATCCGAACCCGAACCCGAACACAACGGGTTTTAAAAATCCATACCCATATTCGGACCTGACCAAAAACCTGAAACACAAAAACCATAACCCAAAATAATGAATTTTTTTTACCACTTCGCAAAATATATTCTAGTAAAATCAAATTTTCAAAACACAATAAAATACAATCAAAATACATTCATGTCATATAAATAAATAAACATAATTAAATATTTTACTATAATATTTTATATATTTTATGTCTTATATAAATAAATAAACAATATATATTTATATAATTTATTCGGGTTCGGGTTCGGGTTCGGGTCGGGTATATACAAAATCCATATCTGTACCCATATCCGTCGGGTTTTTATTTTTTATACTCATAACCGAATCTATATCTGTTTAGCTCGGATAAACCCGTTTTATTCGGATTCGGATTCGAATAATATTTCGGGTATTCGTAACCATTGACGGCTCTAGTGACAGAGCCAACGTTGATGAGAGAGAAAAAGAGAGATTTTGGGGATTTGATTTCATTGGTTGAAGAGAAATTGAGCAGCTGTAGCAAAAAAAAAATTTGAACAGCAGAACAAATGGATCCAAAAATATATGTAATATAAAAATAATAGTACTAAAAATTTAGATATCTTGATCAATATTCATTTTTTTCAGATATTCGAAAAAATTTAACTCTTTAAAATCCGTGTCCATATCCGACTGAATTTAGATATTTTTCATCCAGATTTGGATGTTATTGAATACGGATACGGATATTTTTGAATAACGGGGGTGACTGCACTTTTGGTGAAATTCTATTTAGAACAGTAAACATAAATTTATTTCAATTAAGTCACTAAATTTTTATTTTTTTCATTTAAGTCGGGATGGTTAATTTTTATAATTTTTTTAAACATCATCTTCTCAAAATGCTGCAATTATTATTTTTTTGACTTCGAGATATTTAAGTGCAGAGTTATTTATTAAATAAGCTTTTAAGATGATATATAAGAATTAAACAGTAATAAATTTGAGATGGTTTAACATTAGGATAATTAATTATTAATCATTTTCACGGCATTTCTTGATATTTGGATTGATTAGATGCTTCATCATTAATATAATATATAAGAAAAATAATAATTGAAGTTTAATGATCCAATTAGAAAAGATATTAAAGTTCAGTAAACCATGGGCCATGGTGTCAATTATGCTAAAGCATTACTAATTAGTATCTAAACGTTGATCTAATTGTAATAGTCCATCCTAAAGTCCAACTTTTGTTAGGTTAACCTAAACGTCAATTAAGATAATTAGCAACTTGGTTGATCCATCAGTTGCCAATCTGATTATTTTACTTTACTTTAAATTTGACCCACAACTAATCACATGATTATCGAACATTTGATTATATGAATCAAAATTTGGTTCTGTAGTGGTGTATTGTAGGAATTATTGTTCGTTTTTTTTAAAAAAATTTGCATGATTAGGCATGGTTTTTTTTTTTTTTGGACCTTCAAATAATATTTATAAACTAACTGCGACTTTGTTAAAATTGATGATTTTGTTAGTTATCCACTGTTAAGAGAATAAAATTCATGATTTAACTACTAAAGTAAAAAAAAAAAAAAAAAAAGGAAAATCTCAAATAATTAAAGGGGAGTATTATCTGTATTTAAACAATATTATTAAAATAGTTTCGTACTAAAATCTAAATTTTTTGAAAAATTCTTAAATGAGTGGGTGTAAAATTTATTTTTTTTGAAATAGTGTTTAGATCGTATTTTTCGTAATTAAATTTAGTCAAATTATTTTTAAATATAATGAGATTTTATTTTGTAGATAAAAATAATTTAAATTAAAGAAAAAATCAAAATAAAATTTGTTGAGTGCCCACGCACTTTAACTTTGGAAAAAAAAAAAAAAAGAAAGAAAAGTTGTAGAGGTACCAATTTCAAAATTTACTGTAGTGGAGGGCTCCTTGTACAATTTTCCGCATCTTAATTGGACCGCTGATGATGGTGGCCCACCTGCCTAGGGTACCAACCGTCCGATACAAATCATAGGGCGTGCATCATACCATCCCGCGGGACCCACCCGTACAAAATCTCGCCTACCATAGCCGACACGAGCCGTTGGCCCGTTTAGCTACAGGACGAGCCTCGCCCCGTCACGTTGCCTAACGGAGCACTAATGCCGTTTACACCACGTTACCTCGGCCGTTACCCTATATAAAAGCGGCCCCCCACCCGTTACCTTCTCCCCTCTCCTGGTTCGCTCCGTTCACTCAATTCGAAGAGGGGGGGAGAAAGCGAGTGTTGGAGAGAGAGAGAGAGAGAGAGAGAGAGAGATGGAGTCCACGTGGAGCAGATCCTCCGGCGAGGGTTCCGGCGAGGGTCCCGGTGGGGCGGCGTCGTCGGCGTCGTTGGGGGAGATCATGGAGCGGATCCGATCGGACGACCGGGAGGGAAGGATCGAGGCGGCGAGGGAGATCCGACGGCTCACGAAGACGTCGTCGCGGCACCGGCGGTGGCTCTCCGGCGCCGTGCCGCCGCTCGTGGCGATGCTCCGGTCGGGGAGCGAGGAGAGCGCCGAGGCCGCGATCCTCGCGCTCCTCAATCTCGGCGTCAAGGACGAAAGGTGCGAGCCAAATTGTTCCTATTTGATTCGTATTAATGAGATTTTTGGGACTATTCTTATCATAATTTAAGGTTATGATGCTGTTTTGTAAATTTCTTGCTGATTTTTTTATTTTTTTAATTTTTGTTTATTTGATCCTTTTCTCTCGTTTTATTTTCCTTTCTTATTTGTAGCTTCGTTATGGAACAAGTAGTTAAGGAAAAATTTGATGATCGGATTGTGGGAATAAATCGAGAAATTAATTATAGCTACCTATCGGTGCGTTGGGATTATATTATCGCCAGTTTAGGAGTAAAAGAGCGAGTTTCTATTGATCGCCGCAATTATTATAGGGTCTGGAAGTGCTAATTATTCGTGTTCTATAGGAGTTTTTTTAATAACTGTTAATAATTTTAACTTTTTAGCAGCTTAAGCGTGAAGAGAACTGTTTATTTTGGTTTTTTCTTTTTTAATATTCGTATATTGTACTCCTCTGTAATCTATTTATTGAACATATTCTATGAGAATTGAGAAGTAGCAATTAAACGCCACATGTTTGACAAATAAAAGACCCAGAGGCTTTTACTGTGGCAGAAGCCCCAATTCTATGCTTTCCGTTCTGTGGCAATTTGAAGGCATTAGGACTTCTTCGAACAACTTTACTCGTACCGAATTAATTTTGGCCGGCCAAACAGGCCATTTGTATTCCACATCATCCTTATCCATTTAAAGATGGAGTAGTCATATAAAATTCGTAAAGAATAGTTAAGGGGTAGTTCGGTTTATGGTAACACTTTATACAATCTTTTGACATGCGAAACCAGGATATATATTGGATTAATGACATGGGTGGCCTGCTTTTCAAGTTAAATTTACGCCGCGCCACCCAACCAACTTTTTACTAATATTTTATTTGATAAGTGCTTTTTTCTGTGCCAATTGCTAAACAAGGACTTGATTCGAAGAATTTCGAATGCCTACGGTGCTGTACAGATAAGGGTGTGCTTTTGCGGCAAAGTAAAAGCTATTCTCTCTTCCCTGGGACAGAGCTATGTATGTGAAACATGACTGGGGAATAATGATCTTTTGGAAAAGGAGGGTATCTTAGAGAAAGCTTAATTCTTAAGGTTCTTGGGCTATATCTAGGTGGTGTGATAAATAACATGAAATAAATGATAAGCCCAACTTTCAACCAAAACTATTCTAGCACTATTGGACTGGTTGATTGGGTGGCGATTGGACTGGTAGACAAGGCCTGGACTGAAGAGGTTGAAATGCAATCAACCGGTCGCATCTTTTTAATTTAGTTTTTACCTATATCTCTTTTTTGGAATAAATATCGGGTGTATCCATATTTGTGTTCCACGCTCAATTATCTTGATCAGTTGTGTTCTATCATCGTAAATTTTGCTAGGAACGCTTGCCAGAAATGAGAACCCACTAATTCCCTTTTATGTCATGCTTTTTAGAAATTAAGTAGATGCAAGTGAGTAATTTAGACCACAGCAGATCGTAAGAAAAACTTATTGTACAGTTATGTTCTCCCCTTGATGGGGAGAGGCATAACCCTGTCCTTAAACCTCTTCTCGGAGGATATAAAACTTTCGGCTGTTGCTTTTACCCCTTTGGCACCGCTTCATTTTTTTCTCTATTTCTTTTCCATTCTTGGGGACTTGTTTGTGGGGCAGTGACAAACTCTGCTCAATACATGTCTTTCTACAAGCACTAATTTGTATGCTGTTTCTGCTAGAATTTATATTTGTCTTGGTCGATGAAGTTGTCAGTATTCAGAGGAAGAAATGTTCTTTATCTAGACTTGTACCAAGCGAATATATGTTTCGTAAGGACATGCTTATGTGCAATTAAGCATTTTTTACATGTGATTAGTTTATAGGCAAGTAAGGAGGAACAATACAGCATTCTATGTCGGAGGTCATAAATCAAATTGTTTTCACAAATACGGGCATTATTTTAGACTAAGTAGCTAATCTTTAGCTTGAAAGAAATATTAGACTATTCTGTTTACTTCTGCCATCACTTCAAGCTTCACAAAATATTTGGGGGCGGTTGCAAATTTTCTTTTTTGTTTCTTTTATGGTTGACGTTGCTGGAATTTGACTAGTAATATATAGGACCGACTGCTGATTATGGTATGGACTAAAACGTAAAAGAAAAGGCTGCTAATTCCTCCATGATATCTATGTTTCAGGAACAAGATCAACATTGTCGAAGCTGGGGCCCTCAAGCCAATAATCCATCTCCTGCAATCTCCGAACCCTGATCTCCAGGAATACGCCACTGCTGCTGTCCTCACCCTCACCGCCTCTTCCGCCAATAAACTGGCCATCACCACAACAGGTGCCATCCCTCTCCTTGTAGAAGTGCTAAAAGAGGGAAATGCTCAAGCCAAGGCCGACGCTGTCACGGCCCTCTACAATCTCTCCACACTCCCAGATAACCTCAAGGCCATTTTATCAGCCAAAGCTATCCCTCCTCTCATTAACTTACTCAGAACAATAAAAAAATCCTCAAAAACTGCCGATAAATGCAGTGCCCTCATAGAACCACTGCTCAATTTCGAGGAAGGGCGGAATGCTTTGATAAATGAAGAAGGCGGAGTGCTCACAGTAGTCGAATTACTCGAAGAGGGTTCTCTCCAGAGTAAAGAGCACATAGTGGGAGCCCTTCTAACAATGTGCGAAAGCAATCGGAGTAAGTATCGAGAGATTATTCTTAAAGAGGGTGTAATGTAATCCCGGCCTATTAGAGCTAACTGTTAAGGGCACTCCCAACGCGCAATACAAAGCTCGCAAACTATTGCAGCTACTAAGGGATTCGCCGTACCCAAGGTCCGAGTTTCAGGCCGATACTATCGAGAACATTGTGAGTAACATTGTGGCTCATATTGATCGAGACGATCGGGCGGTGAAGGCGAAGAAGATGCTAGCGGAGATGGTGCAGGTTAGCATGGAGCAGAGTTTGAGGCATTTGCAGCAGAGGGCTTTGGTGTGTACGCCAAGCGAACCGCCACTGAGTAAATGCCCCTCTGGGGTTCCATTCAAGTGATTCACTCAAATTACTTGCGGGTGTGAACTGTTTCTCCCTTTTGTTTTTTCTCTTGTTGTTTTATGAGCTATGGAGAAAAATTTTGGATAGATACAATAAAAGTTACAGTGTGCCGGTCCGGGCCATTATGGTACCAGGTGACTGGTTTAATTGTTAATAATCTGTTATTGTACTTGTGTTTATGTATTATATCACAAAACACTACCACTTTGTGCAGTTATTTTATATTAATGTACATTTGGTTATACCTTTCTTTTAACCTTAGTGAAGCATACAAGTAGTACCATGCTTCTTTTTTTCTTCTTTTTTTTGTTTTTTGTTTGGATAAAACGACACGAATGTTCAATCTTATTGTTTGCACAATTTCGCTATCTGGGTGCGCATTCTTTACTCTGATTCATACATGTGTTAGCATTTGATAAAACGACATAAAAGTCCAATCTTATTGCAACAGGTTTGGCAATCTAAAAAAGACTTCAGGTGCTGCTGTTTGGTTTTCTTTTCATGATTTTTTGACACACGCAATTTTTCTTTTCATGATTTTTATTTTTTATTTTTTTTTGGAACTAAAAACTTGGATTTTTTTATTTTTTATTTTTTGAGAGAAAGGTAGCACGCTACCTGCTTCATTCATAAAGTAAGTGAATTAAGCTACAAAGTGAGGCAGCCGGGGCCTCGAAAGAACGAAAAGTCAGCAGAAAAGATAACAGGAAGCGAAAAATCCGATACAGAAAAAGAGAAAGCAACAAAAAGAGCAACAAAAAACAAGGGGTGTGCCTCACACCCGCTTCATCCAGCTCTACAGAACTCGACCCACTCCTTCACCAAAAGTCCAACACGGTGGGCGGAAGAGACCGTATCCATTTGTAGGTTCCGAAAATAACATTGTTTCTCTCGCACCAAATCGTCCACCAAATGGCCGCCACAAGAATCGAGGTCAATGCGATGTCACCCTGTGCCCCCTTCCTTGCCAGCGCCTCCCAAACGATATTGACATCTTCCATGGAGGTAAGAGCATGGGGGGCGTCAAGGAGGGAGATAAAAAGGAATCCGCTAACAACACAACCCACCAACAGATAGTCTACAGACTCTAGAGTGTCGGCACATAAGACACATTTGTTATTTCCCGACCATCCCCTTTTAATCAGATTGTCCACAGTAGGTAGTTTCTTTTTTAAGGCCAATCAAAGAAAAATTCTAACTTTTGTCGGAATTTTTAACTTCCGAACAGCAGGCGTCACAATATCTTTTATACCCCCCGACCTAATGAGTGAGTACACTGATTTGACAGTAAAATTGTTACCAGAATTCCATCTCCAGAGAATTACATCAGGATGATTACTAACGCAAGCGTTAGCGATTGTGTTCTTAAACTCCCAAATTCTCTGCCTACTAATGTGAGGGTTAGAACTCACTCCTCTCAAAATCTTCCGCCACCTCCAGTTAGAGGCAGAGAAAAACTCGTTGACTAGTGCCTCTTTCAGGTCGACGTGAGCAAAAATGTTAGGAAAACATGACTTAAGAGAAGTTTCACCGTACCATCGGGCCAGAAATCAATGAGCACTCCGTCTCCAAGCTTGTAAAAACTTGGAAAATTAGTTTTTCATTTTTTCTCCCAAATTTCACATGAAAGCCACGTGTCATGTTGTAGCAAACAGCTACGACCTGCCCTGTAGGGAATCACCCACCAAAAAGTGGTTCGTTGCCGCACTCTGGAAACCTCCTGATTTTTTGTACGGCTCAGCATTCCGTCGTCACGCTGTTTTGTCTTTTCTCTAATAAATCATGAACCATCCAACCATGCAATAAAATTATATCTCATCTTGATATAATAATATAAGCAATTAATATAAACGGAGCCATTTTAATCAAAGCAGATCCAAGTGATTAACCACGAAAAGGATTAATTAAAACTCCATTAATATCGGTATGAGTGTAATCTCGTTTTAATATATTTCACAATTAAACGATAATAATTTGTTTAAAATATCATTCGTGCCGCCACTTATATTCGGACGTGGAATCCCCCCTCACCAAAAAGAAAAGTTGGAGTTGTTACTCCTCCGGTAAACTCACCTTCTACGCTCCCTTTCAATTGATTACTACAATATTACTCACTATTTGATAAATTAAAATCTAAGAAAAAAAGAATACTATTATGGGCAAAATAAAATTTAAAATTTTATTTTATTTTACTATAGATTTTAATATTATTTAGATATAAACTATACTAAAGTTACTTTACTAGATTCTTTTCTATAACGAAAATAGTAGTATTAATTCGCAGTTAGTATTTTTAAACTTAATTTCTCACTTATAATTTCTACTATGACAGAAGAACCAAACTATATCTTTGTCAAACACTCTAATAAAAAGTGTTTCATGTTAAAAGTAAAAAATAGAAGATGAAACTAAACAACATTCTAGTTTCTCTAACATAAACCTTTTTTCACAGTTAAATAAAAATGGGGCATTTAATTTTCAAATTCAACGATTAAATTTATTTTTTTTTAATAATAAAAGTTCGAATACTTTGTTCTAAATAACAACAGCTGAATATAAGAATAGAAATCAGTTTAGAATGCAAAGTTAGGCCTCTTTATAATTTCCAATCAAACAACAATTAATCATGTTTCTCTAAAATAGTTTTTTTTTTTTTCTCACAGTTAAATTAAAATAAAGTATCTATTTTTGAGGCTCGAAGATTAGTTCTTATAATAAACACTCGTGGTGACGAGAACTCGTTACCACACGAAAGGAGTACGCGACACCACCTCGTGATGGCACGTGTGACACATCACAAAACGCCATATCAAAATAAAATAAAATAAAATAAATTAAAAACCCCACAAAACCCCCCTCTCCCCTTCTTCCCGAGCTCTCTCTCTCTCTCTCTCCTCCCAAAACCCTAAAAACGCCATGATATCTCCCCCGATCCGACGCTCCCTGTCCCCGAATTGCGTATCCCAACGCGAATGCGGAGCCCCGCGGAGCACGATCATGGCGGGGTACACTCGCACGAGCGTGGTGAGGAGGTATACGCGTCGGAGGAAGGAGGGGGATGAGGAGGAGGGGGAGCCCAAGGAGGAGGAGAAAGTGGCGGAGACACGGACGGCTAAGATCGAAGCGTCGAGGGTGTGCGTGGATTGTGGTACGTCGATCACTCCCCTGTGGAGGAGCGGCCCTCGGGGCCCCAAGGTCGTATTACTAATCTCTCACTACATTCCCCTGTTTCTTTTTTTAAAAAAAATTTTATTTAATTTGTTTTGTTTGTGTTTTTGGGATCATAGGTGTTGCTTTGTAATGCTTCGTTTCGATGAATTTAGCTGACTAGTAAAAAAATCCACAACGCTTTTTTTTGGGTTTTTTAGTTTTTTTTTTTTTTTTTTTCCCTTTAAATTTGGAGATTATGTTATGAATTGGTGATATCCAGATAATTGGGTAAATTCCCTTTGTCGGTATATTTTGGATCATGGGTATTGCTTTAAATGCTTATTTTAACCCATTTTTGTTAATTACTAAAAAAAAAAACCTGTATCTCTTTTTCTAAATTTCGCAGCAGAGTTCCTTTGATCTTTGTAATTGGCTTCATGGGTTTCTCCTAATTTTGGAGATTATGTTGTGAGTGCTTTTTGAGAAATTTTTTTGTTCAATTTTCGAATCAAATCACGAGCGCATTGTGCTGCAGTTTAAGATAACTCGCACTAATTTTCTTTTTAGAATAATTTGAGTTTTTTTTTTTTTTATTATTTCCTGTTTTTGCAATCAAAATCATGCCGAATCATGAGCACATTGTTCTTTAATTAACTTATCATTATTATTTTTTAAATTTTCTGTTTTCGGCGCTGTGGTAGTCTCTGTGCAATGCATGCGGGATCAGATACAGGAAAAAGAGAAGAGGAGGAGGAGGAGGAGGATCAAATGGAGATGATAATGGCGACGCAGCAAATCTCTCTCCGACTCCCATTAATTCCCCTGCCACTGCTTCTACTACTGCTAGTGCGCAGGGAACACGAGAGGCATCGGCGCAGGTGTGGAGAGAGGAGGAGCTGCGGAGGATGCAAAAGGAGAAGCAGGAGAAAGTGCTTCTGCTTCTGATGCAGCAGCAGCAGCAGCAGCAGAAGCAGAAGAAGAAGAAGAAGCTGCGGAGGAGCGCAAACGCAGAAGCTCGCGGCGGCGGCGGCGGCGGCGGAGGCGGGGCGAAAGAGGTGGCGGAGGCCGCGCTTCTCCTCATGTCGCTTTCCTCGGGCTTTTTTGTTCCGTCGTAAGAGAGAAAACAAAAAACAAAAAACAAAATTAAAGAGAGAGAGAGAGAGAGAGAGAGGGGGAGACATTCTCTCTGCAACACTGACCTCCACTCCACCACGGCATTTTGTATTTTGTCCTTTTCTGCATATATTATATTTATATATTTGTTATTTAGTATTGTAATTAGAGGGTTTATCGGATTCGGGTAGGTGCGGGTGGGTCTTAAATTAAAGTGAGGGTTGTATAGTGTGTTTTAGTGTGGCCTCTTCTCTTCTCTTCTTTTCTACTCTTTTGCGTGCTCTGTGTGCAAAGGAGATTTTGGTGGAGGAGAGAGTGGGGGAGGAATTTTAGGTCAGGCTATGTAATTTAGTTCTTTGGAAATTATGTGAATTCTACACACACACACACACACACACACACACAAGAAAGCAGAAAGTGATGATTATTGACATGCGTGCGAGCTGACTCATCTGTTTTCATGAACATGTTAGTGAAGAAAACTAAAAAATTTGTTCCTCGGAGACAGCGAGCAACTGTCCACGATTTTCTTTTCTTGCTAAGCTCGATCTGGCGAGGCCAATTACGGTGCTAATTGGCTTATTTCTCCTTTGATTCCGAACCAAATGGAGGCTTAGATCTTAGCTCTATTTTGTTAGCTTGTGTGGTGGGATCGGCATCTTTGCTCACTTGACCTTTTGAGCTATAAATTATCTTTTTGGAGTAAAACAGAAAAAAAAAAAAAAAAAATCAATTCATTACCTATTTTTTCAGACCATGTAATTCTGGGGCCAAGTTGTTTTTTTCTTTTTCTTTTTTTTGAGAGCAACTGTTTCGTTTATTTCCTTTAGAAATAAACTTAACTGAAATGTGAATTGACTAGGATTCGAATTTACTGATCGTTTCTACTGCAAGTGGCAAAGGGTTTGGTGGTTGGTACCTGAGATCTCAAGTTTGAATTATAATTGATGCACATTTCTATCTAAGTTTATTTCTAAAAATAAACAAAATAAGTAGCATAATATCTATCTCTCTAAAAAAAAATATCTAGATTTTAAACTTGGGTCTCGGATACCAACCTTCAAGTTCTTTTGCCACTTACGCTAGGAACAAGTTTGGTGGTCGGTGTTGGGGCCAAGTTGTTGACGACTTACAAAATGTGTCAAATTGCTGATGAAATTTGAAAACCATGCTCTCCAAAATACCGATAAAAAGAAAAATAAAATTACGGTTTATTTGCATGTATAAATCTTTTCATCAGTACAACGTCTCTTCACAAAAATTTTAAAATATTTGATAAAAAAATGAGCACTATCAAAAATTAGTTATTATATTTGGCTTTCAAATTATTTCGACTTGTTATGTATTAGTAAAATATGTTTGTCAAAATGAGTTAAAATCAAACTTTTAAATTGTACCTATATAAAAGAAAATATTTTTAGAATGTACATTATTTTTGAGTAATTTATTTTGACATTGAGATAGGTTTAAACAGTTTTTGAATGGAATTTGAAGTGCGATTAACAGTTATAAACAAAACGAGTCCAAATAGTTATGAAATTAACGTTCCAAAAGGAATTAATTAAGAAGCATTGTTTTTGGATCACAATCATTGTTTTTGTATCACCCGATGCATTGTCCTGGTTACGGTACACTATATTTTCAACGGTTGTGCACTCAATAATAATGTCACCATAATTAGCATGTACTTGCCTCCTTTTTGTTGACACCTCCAATCATACTTTAGGCATCAACGCATGCATGTTTGTGTGTTTGATACGATCTCCATAAAAAAATAAAAATAAAAAATAAAAAAAGTAAAAAAAAAATCAAAAATATATTACTCGTACATCAAAGAGTTGCATGTAAATTTCAAACCCAATTCATCTTGCTTTAAACAATTGGAAGTTTAATTATTGTTCACCATGTAAAAAGAAAAAATGATAAAAATTAAAATTTGGCTCAACTTGTTATTTATTCATTATTTTTAATTGTTAAAATTAAAAGAGAAAATTTTTTTTACTTTTGAAATCTCATAGGATTATATATATGACATCTGGTCAAAATAATTGTGTAATTAATTATTTTAGTTAAGGAGAAGGACATGTTTAACTATTTGATAAAGTTTAAGAAATGTAATTATCAAAATTGAAAGCTCGGATGTCTATTTGCAAAAAAGCGAAAGTTCAAAATGTCTTTATACGTTTTACCTTTTTCATTTCACACTAGTTTTATTATATTTTCTTTAATACTAAAAATTCAAAAGAATTATCCAAACACTTGGATCGATAAGATGCCAGATTTACATCAACTTATGGGTGTACAGATAACATCGCTCAAAGGGGCCATTTGGTTTAAGATTTGCGGTACATATATTGCAAATGTTGCAGATTTTATATTTGAAATGACCAATTTGTTACTTTCTTATCAAGCTATTTTGAATTGGAATGTTGTAGATTTTTATATTTGAAATGACAAGTTTATTACTTGCTTATGAAGCTATTTGGATTGGAAGGTTAATCGTTAGAAATTTGTATATTCTTATTAATGGACTATTTATAATTCTCATCATGTTTGAAAATGAGAATACCTCATAGGGCTTGTTTGGTTCATTCATTTTGGATATGGAATGAGAATCGGTTTGATCAAATCCGATTAATTTTGTTTGGTTTACGAGGAATCGGTTTGAAATTTCTATTCCGGAGTGGAATGGGAATGAAATTTAGCTTCAAACTGATTCTGTCTCGGAATGAAATTTCATTCCCGAAATCCATTGGGTTCCCGAAGCCCCCCGAAGCCCATTGGGTTGCGATTCAATACCCAAAGCCCAAAAGGTTTTCTGTAATTAACACACTAGAATTGCTTCCCAATTGGGTTCCCAATTGCGATTCGATACCCAAAGCCCATTGGGTTCCGGACTGGAATGGGAAAAATGTACAGAGTGTAAAACGACTCTCTAATTGATTTTTTTACAATTTTTTTTTCTTGCATAAAAGATTTTTAAAAATAAATTTGATTTTTTTTTTGAAAAACTCATTAGAGAATAGTATTATATTTTTCATAAATTTTAAATAATATAAAATTATATTTAAAATCAAATTTATTTTTCAGTATTATATGAACCCAATTGGGATGTCAAATCCTAGTGTTAAATTAGTATTATAATATCTTATAATTTTTTAGTTTATATGAACCAAACAATGGAATGGGAATAACTCATTCCGATCCCCAATCCACAAATGAACCAAACGTCTTGGAGGAGTGAGTCATTTCAATTGCCATTCCAATTCATTTCCATTTCATTATTCATTCCAATTCCATCCTTGAACCAAACAAGCCCTATAATCCATGACGATCCAGAATTATTAATAGTTGGGAATCTATAATGATTTCTGCTACTTTACAAACATCTTTTACAATTATCCAACTTAAGTTAAATAATAATTATTTAACTATTTGTAATAAAAAAAATACAAAAAATTACTGGAGTATTATAAATTATGAACCAAACGGACCGAGAATAAAAATTTCTGGCCCAAATCAAGAGTGGCTTGGGCCGAGCCAAGCTCGCGAAGCCGACAACAGGCCCACGGCTAATTAAACACATTTTGGGCTAGGCCACATTTGGGTCCAATTTACTAGACTATATGATTGTCTGCTAAATAATGTTGCAAAATTGTAAAATTTTGGTTTTCATGAAATTCGAAAAAGCCTAGGTCATATTTAATTACACCAATCGTTGACTCAAATGTCTCATCACTACCGACCGTCCCTAGAGTAAGTGGCAAACAGTTTGATTGTTGGTATCCGAGACCCAAATTCGAATTCTAGTTGATTCACAATTCTAACTAAGTTTATTTCTAAATAAAATAAATGAAGCGGGTAGCTAGCGTGCAACCTATTTCTCTCTCAAAAAAAAAAATAGTCTCATCACGGAAGACCATGTGAAAGTAAACAAACTCTATTCATTTGTAAAACCATTCCAACCTTAGTACACTAATGTAAACTTTTTCTTTTTTTTTTTTGAGAGATAGGTAGCACGCTACCCGCTTCGTTTATTTCATTTAGAAATAAATTTAGCTAGAAATGTGAATCAA
Source organism: Aechmea fasciata (assembly GCA_025177825.1). Taxonomy (NCBI): domain Eukaryota; kingdom Viridiplantae; phylum Streptophyta; class Magnoliopsida; order Poales; family Bromeliaceae; genus Aechmea; species Aechmea fasciata. Next base: position 6,130,424 of record CM045928.1, on the reverse strand, counting down.
CTAGGATTCGAACTTGAAATGTAAACTTTATTGATAATACTTATTTTGATTAATAATTTTTTTTTCTCAAGAAGACTAAATGTTTATTTGGTGATTTTCGATTTTCGCCTAAATAAGTTTTGAACATTGTACCTATTTTGTTCAAGAAACGACTCGAATTAATGAAATAAATTGGTTTTACAATCACTTGCATTAGCAAATATAAGAGAGCTAGCAAAGCAATTAAACTCAAAGAAAGCTCCCCATAAGTAAGTACTTTCCTTGGTTTTATTAACTGTTTTTCAAATTCATCAATCTATATCTAACATTACTTTATTCCTCTTAGTCATTCTCAGTTAATTTTTGCACCATGAACTCTATAATTTGGGCTTAATATTGAACAAAGAACAATGCTTAATTATTATGATTTGTAAACAACCGACTGTCCCTAGAGCAAGTGGCAAAGGACTTGATGGTTGGTATCCGTGACCTTAATTCGAATCTTAGTTGATTTACATTTCTGGCTAAGTTTATTTCTAAATGAAATAAACGAAGCGGGTAGCGTGCTACCTATCTCTCTCTAAAAAAAAAAAAAAAAAACAATGTATTAGTGAGTTGACAGACTTCACTGTGATCTACATGTTTTCAACATAATTTCTCTGGAGACCGACCGTCCCTAGAGCAAGTGGCAAAGGGCTTGGTGGTTGGTACCCGAGACCCTGGTTCGAATCCATTTTCAACATAATTTCTCTGGGGACCGACCGTCCCTAGAGCAAGTGGCAAAGGGCTTGGTGGTTGGTACCCGAGACTCTGGTTCGAATCCTAGTTGATTCACATTTCTAGCTAAATTTATTTCTAAATGAAATAAACGAAGCGGGTAGCATGCTACCTATCTCTCAAAAAAAAAAAAAAAATTTCTCTGGGGTGTGGAATTCCAAGGCCACCTTGGAATTGCATTAGTGTGTGTTTTTTCGGGTTTTATTTGCAAAATTTAATATTGGCCCTGTTTTCCATATTGACTATGTACATATAAGAGGTGGTTGGCTCCATGTTATTCTTTTGTACTGGCCTCATAAAAAAATTGGTTGGCACCAACAAAATTAAGCTTTGTTCAAATGCAATGTTCAAAAACAAATGCATGTTCTTCTCTTTCTAACTATAGTTTAATTAGGCAAAGGGTAATGAAGATATATATGTTGTCAACAATCACATGATGTGATATGAATAATTGTTAGCATGATTAAGATAGTTAGAGATCATGTTAGTTATGAAATAATTTTGTAAATACACAAAGTTAATTTTGCTTTATCTGACTCAGTATTCGTGACCCTAGTTCGAATCGCAGTTGATTCACATTTTTGGCTAAGTTTATTTCTAAATGAAACAAACGAAGCGGGTAGTATGCTATCTATCTCTCACAAAAAAAAAAAAAAACTAAAAAACTATTGTCGCAATGAATTTTCGAAAAGAAAGGAAAAAAAAATATTGCCTAGTGTAGTTAGTTGTTATCAGAGTTTCTGTGCAGTTGGAGAGGTTTGAACTTCAAGTTATAAAGTTAAATATTAGATTTATGAGAGAATTACTTAGAGTAGAAGTTTACGTACAAATTAAAATAAATAAAAAGATGGAAAGTGGAAAAGCTATTGCCTTTTGAGAAAATTATTGCCTTTAGACACTTAACAACATCTACAAAAGGCGTTCCATTGGATGGAAATGAGCATCATAAAAAGTTCAAATTAATCATAACATGCTAAAGTTTCGAATCTTAGTTGATTCAAATTTTCTGTTAAGTTTATTTCTAAATGAAATAAACAAAGCGGATAGCATATTACTTTTCTCTCAAAAAAATAAAAAAAAAAAAAGAAAAATATGCCAAATATAGCTTTTCACTTTAATTACCTATTCTCCAATAAAAATCTCTTACTTAAATTTCAAGATTTTTCGTTTAGAAGTGGGTTAATCTTAATTAGTCCTCTGATCCCCGTAGAATTTTCACTAATAAATTAAATAAATTAAACATGCTTTAATCATATCAACATCCTTCAATATATATATACATATATATATATATATATATATATATAGCATCTAAAAATTGATACCAATCCATTTCCTTGATTTTTAAATTAATTTGCAATAAACAACAAAAGAAAAAACACAATGAAATTGAAACAAACAAGAGAAAATTAATAAAGCCTATTAAAATCAAAATAGAAGGATAATCAAAGCTCTTGATTTACCCTATTATATATATATATATATAGGACTAAGATATATATTCGTCATGATTAGCCTAACAGTTTGTAGTAATAATTAAAAAGGAGCATTTGGCTTAATTAAGCACAATAATGACTTGTGACTTGTGTTGTACAAATTCTCTTTATATAAGAAATATATACCGAAACCAACCATTGTTAAGGGAGATAAAAATCGAGCCACATACATCATTTCATTAAAACTAAGTGCGCAATAATTAACAAAAGAGTTGATCAATGTTTATTAATTACCCGATACACTTTAACATTTACCAATATTAATCACGCACGGAAGAACAACAGTGCTAAGAATCCGAACACCGCGAAAACCCGCGGCGGCGCTGCGGCGAGTTCGCGGCGGGCATTCGATGGGTAGAACCCGGGATCCACCGGGTACAAGCTCCCCGGGTTGCCGACTATGTACATGTACGGCGCCGGGGGCACGGGCGGCGGCGGCGCGCAATACGAGCTCGAGGGATTACTCGGAGGCGGCAGCGAGGGCGGCGGAGGGGACGGAGGCGGCGGCGCGCCTACCGTACACCCGCACGGATTGCACGTGCACTTGATCTCTGCTCCCGGCACTGCATCGTGCTGCTCCGATGCTGTGCAGGCGATCAGTGACGTCGCTGCCACGATAACTGTAAGCGCCAGTTTTAGCGATAACATGTTTTGGAGAAACACACCCATATTTTCTCTCTCTCTCTCTCTCTCTCTCTCTCTCTCTCTTTTGATGGTTCTCTAGTGTGGCATTTGGCTTTATTCTCGCTCTATCCTCTCCATTTTATTCAATGCTTCAATGGATTCAGTAGAGTAGATGGATGAGAGGGAAATTAAAGAATATTGGGGAAAGGGTACTAAGTGTGCGTTAGGTTTTGTTTGGTAACTATATATTTGTGGTTTTTGGAGAAAAATGTATCTATACTCCCCACACTATCACAATTTATATCACGATTTGAACGTTAGTATTTTTCACTTAAATATTTCAATTTTTACACTCTTAAATCTTATATTATATTTTACTCTTTTATTGTTAAAAAAATAATTTTATTTTGTTAAGTAAACTAACATAAGCGAGATGTTTTCTGGGAAAAAAATCAAAATTTTATAGAAATTGAACCCTTCAATTAAAAGGGAAAAACTAAAGTATTATATTGGTAAATAATTTGGAAATTGAAAATTTTAAATAAAAATATAAAAAACTAAATCACAATGCAGGGATAATATATAAATCGATACATTTTAGCTTTCCAAATGAAAATAGTTTTAATGATTCTTTTTTTCTTTTCTCTTTTTCTTTTCCTTGGAGATAAACTTTAAACGAGGCTCGCGTGGTCTAGCACATTTTTAACTTATCATCATGTAGCTAGCTTGAAAGTTTTCATTGGTGCCTTTTTATTCTTGTCTTTTTTCTACCATATAAACATGAGAGCTGGTCTTGTGTGTTATTAAGAACACGGAGGTTTTTACTTTCCCAAGTCATTTTTTATACTGAAGCCTCTAAATTGACGATCGGCTCCGTTAGATTTTATCTAGTATATTGAAAGTACCGAGAAAATAAATTATACAGTTTTTCGCTAGCATTTATCTAATGATCAAAGTGGTTCAAAATCATTGACTAAAAATAAAAATCTCACGAAAAGTGCCGATATAATATTAAAATTTTCAATCAAAGATATTAATCTTGCTAGAAATAGTATAAATTTTTTTTTTATCAAAATTTCATCTGATTTGAATACTTATTCATTGTTAATTTGTAAACGGCATACATCAACCACTAAAAATTATTAATTTTGAACTCTTTTGATCGCTAGATAAATAATATCAAAAAATCGTAAAATTTATTTTTTTGATATTTCTAATACGCTAGATCAAGTGTAACAAAACCGATTGTCGATTTGACCGCTCCATTATTGAAAACTACTTTAAAGCACGGAGGCTATCGTTCTCCTAATATCACACAAGACTTAATTACTCTAAAGATCAATCATTTAATAAAGTAAATGATTGGCTAAGTGTAGATTCTTGACAAATAATCATCCTCTGATTTATAAAATTACTATTGCCATACCCCACTCAACAAAAAAATTTCATAGCATTCCCAAAAAAAAAAAAAAATCATAGATTAATAAAGTAAATTTTCTTAATAAATACAGTAGTTAAAATGAAATGTGTTAAATCCAAAGGGCAAAGTGAAGTATGTCCTTTTTTTAAAAAATTTTTTTTGCATGTAATGTAGGGGAATAAAAATGGAATGCGTGGTTGGAAGGTTCCTTAATTAGGTACCGTTCGGTTACAGAGATAGATACAAATACGAGGATAAGCGAAATAACATTTGGATGAAAATTGGATTGTTTCCGGGGATAAGAAAAAAAGTGTTTGGATAGATAATATGGAATAAGAAAAATAGTAGATAGTTCCGTGATGGGCTCCCCAACGCTTCCCGGTCTCTCGAACGTGTCACTTCTCTGATCAAAGCCTGGTCCGAGTCTCTTTGACGGTTACTTCCGTTTTGTTTCCTTTTAGTTTCACTCCTTTCTGTCTTTTTTCTTTGGTTTTTTGTCTTTAGATAGGCTTTGTGTTTGTTTTTTTTTTTTTTTTTTTTTTTTTTCTTTCGTTTTCTAGTTTTTTTTATGGGATCGTGGGAGGCCCCTAATTGCTGATAAGTATACTGGCTTGGATTCGTTTAACCAATGAATGACGAGATGGCTTAACATCTATTTTTCAAAAAAAAAAAAAATAGATAGTTTTATAAAGAAAATGAAGGTGTTGGTGGAAATAATTATATCCGATTATTATAGATAATTGAAAATTACTATTATCAAATAAAAACTTAATATTTAGGTATAAAGGGGAATAAAAAGTTATCCATATTCCTATCCCTTTTTCAAACGGTTCTTTAATTAATAAGATAAAGCGCAATTGTGGCGTGTTACATTGGCCCACAATCTCCTAGTTGGCCCATGAAAGTGATGAGCACGTGGTTGCCCTAACTGTGTAGGGGCCCATCATCAACCGTCGAAGCATCATCTAGCGATGGGTTAGGTTGGCTACAGGAATTATGCCGTGCAGTTCATATCTAGGTAGATGCGTACCATGTGCTACGGTCTTGCTCATCTGATGAAGAGCGTACTAATAAATTAAAAAATTAAATTTCAATCATCGGCCATTTAATTTGATTTGAAATTTCTATTGTTATTTTTTGCCACTTTTCGATAGAAGAAGTAATGATCAGCTGAAAGTGCGAGAAAATTAATGACAAGTTGCCGTATTTATAAGTTATGCCAACTTGACTTTAAGAGGCCCTTCACAAAGTAATCAATTCTTTCATGAACTGATCAACTCTCGTGACAATCTGTCACTGAGGCACCGTTTGGTTAGGAGATAGGAATAGAAATAGCCCCTTATTCTCCTTTTATATTCAAAACGTTAATTTTTTATTCGAGAATAGTAATTTTCGGTTATTCCTACCAACACCTCCATTTTTTATATAAAACTATCTAATATTTTTCTTATCCTCGGGAACATTCCAATTTTCATCAAAATGTTATTTTTCTTATCCCCATACTTGTATCTATCCGTGTAATAACTAGTTCTTGCTTATACCCGAACCAAAGTAACCTGAGAGTAGAAGAGGGATGAACCGATTTTTCGGTGGTAAATTTTTCATTTCGTTATTAGTTAGTTTATCTTAATTTTGACTTTCATCGAAACTCAAATTTTTTAAAATGTTGTGATTGACTTTGACCCGCTACAGAACAAAGTGGATTACAGAAAGAAAAATGAGAACTTGAATTCTAATTTATCCAAAAGTTTACTATAACTTAAAACTTTCTATTAGGTGCTCTGTTGTGCGGATACATTAAATTAGGGCCTACCGCTTTGACATTGGAGTTTGGTGTGCTCATCACTTTAGCCGAGGACTCAATCTTTACCGAATTCTTTGTAAGTTAAATTAAATCTTCAAATACCGACCGTCTCTAGAGCAAATGACAAAGAATTTAATGGTTGATATCCGAGATTCCAAGTTCAAATCCTAATTGACTCACATTTCCAGCTAAATTTATTTCCAAATAAAATAAACGAAGTCTGCATTAAATTTAAGATATATCTAGGGTTAAATCTTCAAAATACTAATAATAATAATAATAAATGCATCATTGTATTTTTTTCAGATTCATTCATGCAAGATAAATATATTCTCCTTTTGATTCTTGCCATAATCAACCCATGATTATGATCTAATCCCAGAAACAAAAAAGAAAAGAGTATATAATTAAGATGGTGTCGTTACATATGTATCTTGCATTAAAACCTGCGCAAATTGGAAGATTATAAAACAAAAAATTCCCTTAATTTATGGGTATATGTTGTCTTTTAATTTAAACAGGATGGCCTCTAATTTATAGATCCGAAAATTCTTATTTAAAAAAAGATTGCCTTAATTAACATATCACTCTTTCAAAAGATGCATGCAATTAAGGCGAGACAAAAGGACAAACCCCATGATGTGATGATCATAGTTAATTAAGAATCACACAAAAGATGTTTAAGGTGGAATCCACTGTGTCATGAAAGGTACGTAGCAGGTTCGATTCCGCTTGCGTGCATGCGTAAATAGATATGTTAATTAGCTCTAATGTGGCTATCATCATATTATAAAGTTGCACCTTTTTATTTATGCACCAATTATTAAATTTTTACACTTCGAGTACCCTTAAAAGAGAGATCTCAAAATGAGTACTATCCTTATATATCATGGCATTGCTCTTTTTAACTTTCCTTCCACACTGTGTTTGGTGCCAAATTTATGAGAAAAAAACAAATCAGTTTAGAAATAAAATGTTTTATCTGCATTAAATAGGAGTTAAACTGAATTCTTTTATACTTCATTAATTAATTATTTGGTAAAAGATGAGAATTTAGTTCAAAAACATTATTTTTTTTTTCCATTATATCCACGACCACCAAATCTTGTCTCAAATCATAGGAAGTGGGTAAGAGTCATCAATAATGAGAAATTCCACCATATTCTTCTGAAGTAGTGCTTAAATTTTTATCAATTTATTTTACTAAATAATGTGTTGAATATAAAATTATATAAACACCGTTCTCTAACATTTGCCTTTTAGAGTCACTTGTTTCACAGTATCGAGTAGGAGGTCGCGTGTTCGAGTCACGCAGTTCTAAGCGTTATTAATTTCCTTCCATTTAATTCAAGTCATCGTCAGTTCCTCCTGAAAAATCGTGAGAAATATAAAATTATATAAACACCGTTCTCTAACAGCTTAAGCCTTTAGAGTACAACGGTTGTTTTCATATAATGGATTTTGAAACTTAAAAATCTCATTTCTTAGAATACTAGGATTTGACATCCAAACATGGTGCCAATTAATAAATTGAGGAATATGGGAATTAAAGCTTCTCCACGAAGCAAAAGAGAATAAGAACACCTTGTTATCAAATTGGACCAACCACTTTAGAAAGACAACAAATGTCAACAAATTTGAGCACCAATTAATTTAGATATAAAACAAACTGATTTTAAAAGCAATGAGTTGGTGTTTGTCTCAATTGATTTGAATAAAAAATTTGAATTCAACGACACCGAAGAAGAGATTTGTTGATCTGTTTAGTACGGTGATAAAGACCCACTAACAACCTATTTTGGTTAGCATGGCTACATAGAACTTAAAATAGAGACAAGTTGTCGGATGTATTAATAAACATAAACCTAACCTCAAAATTAATGTGGGCATATCTTAGGAAAACCATTCATTCAGTGAGGTCCAAAAAAAAAAAAAAAAAAAAAAAATCATATATGCGACGTCTCGCTAATTAGGCTTCGTTTGGTATTGCGGGAAGATTGCGTTACGTGCGGTGAGAAAGTACGTTGGAAAAATACCCCGTTTGTTTCCGTACGTAATATTGCGTTCCGTATATCGCGATGAATCGGTTACGATATATTTTCTGTGTTTCCACCGGAGAACGCAGAAGCATATCCCTATATGCTTTTTCTACAACTCCATTTTATCTAATAACGTTAAATAGTTCTCAATACCAAACTAAGCCTTAATCCTCTAAGCTATAGTCATTAAAAATTGAATGGGAGCTATAGAATTTAAAATTTCTTAATGAGAACTAATTTTTCATTAATGGGTACAATGTGTCAATACGTGCTAACCGAAGAAACTGATATTGATGATTGTTAGTTTCCATCTAATTAGTCAGTCGAGCGCATGCAATTTCATTGAGCCATATGATTAATCCCGCTTCCTAATCGTAAAGTTCTGCTTCAGTATAAAAGTTTTCTATCCGGATCTTAACAACTTATTGAACGAAATCCTAATCTTAAAGGACTTAGCAGTTGGTACCCGAGTTATCAAGTTAGAAACCTAATTGATTCACATGTCTAGCTAAGTTTATTTCTAAAAGAAATAAACGAAGCAGGCAGCATGCTACCTATTTTTCTAAAAAAAAAAAGAATAACTTATTGAACGACAGATTTAGAAGAAGCCTAATAAGGTCGAACGAAGAGTTCCTCTTCAAGTAATTTCTATCTAGATATCGGAATAAGTTATTTGGTAAAACGTCGACGTTCCGGTAGTTTTCTTTTGTGAATGGGAGATCAAAATTTTACGAGTTCTATCAGCTTCTATGCAGTTTATCATATTTGAAGAAACTAATTTAATGAACAATAATATACAGGTATAGATATCTATTATTTATCGCCTCAACCATATGCTACATATATACTCCTTATATAAGCACAGCGTATATTACTGAACAATATATTCGTGCGTCGAAAATTACTCAAATTGTGATGTTGCCACCTTACATATATGTGTGGTTGATCCAATGGAGTACACCTCCATAATGAAAGTTAATGGGCCACTACTGTATCTATTGGGCTCCGGCCCAATTTGGCATATGTTTAAAATTCAGGCTTGCTTGAGGCCCAACAAGCGTCTGGGCTATTCTCATCTCTATATAAGAACTCTTATCCTCTTTAAAACTTAGCATTTTTTTTTTTTTTTTTTTTTTTTTTTTTTTTTATTTAGAAATAAACTTAGCTGGAAATGTGAATCAACAAGGATTTGAACTTGGGTCTCAGGTAGGGGTGGCAATCTAACTCGCTATTCGCGAGCCAGCTCGTGTTCGGCTCGAAATGAGCTCGAGATCGGCTCGTTCGTTTAGTAAACGAGAGCTGGGGTCAGCTCGCTTGTGTTCGGCTCGATAACCGCTCGAATACACATATTTTATATTTATATAATTTATTTAATTTATATGTTTATATATAAATAAATAATTATATATAATATATATTTTTATTATTTAATTTTTAGCAAAATAAAAATATAAATGCCACTTAATTATAAAAAGACTCATTTGTATATAAAATTTTAACTATTAGATCAAAGTCTAATGAATAAGATTTTATAAATTTATTTTTTTAATATATTTAATCTAATTTTTTTAAATTTATTTTTCGTTGGCCAGCTCGTGAGCCGGCTCGTGTTTCGGCTCGTTTATTAAACAAGCCGAACACGAGCTGAGTTTTTCGGCTCGATACTTTAATGAGCCTGCTCGTGTTCGGCTCGTTTAATAACGAAAGTAACACGAGCCGACCTCAGCTCGCTCGTGTTCAGCTCGTTTACACCCCTTGTCTCGGGTACTAACCACCAAGCCCTTTGTCACTTGTTTTGTTTTGTCTTCCACTTTCGCCCCGGAAGTCATGGCTGCTTTCATATCGTTTGTCTAGTTCATTTATTAATAAATGAAACAGATAGCTAGTCTATCACTTTCTCAAAAAAAAAAAAAACTTAGCACCTTTATAAGTAGACTTCTAAATTCTAAATTTTAACTATTATATCTTCTAAACTTTTCTGCACAATTCTATGCGGTGGCCTCTCTGTTTAAGTAGACTTAAAATTCTATTTTTTATTATCATAGCGCAAGGGGAAAATAATTTTAAAAAAATCAGAGATCGTTTCATCCCACTCTTTAGATTCGATACTTAATTTTTTCATACATTAAATCGGAGAAGTAGGCCACGGGTGCAAAATTTTTGCTTAATTCGTAAGAAAAGGAGAATAAAAGTCTGTTAAATTATTGGACAAAAGTTAAAATATGTAATTATAAAATTTTAAAGTTTGGTGACTCTCATACGTTTTTCCCTTCTTTCTATTTATTATATATCATTAGCGATTTGTCCGTTGCACACTACGTGATGATCCAAAGAATCGGGTGCTACACGTGTGGAATCGCTATTCCCCGTACGAGCCAACACTCGCCTCACCGCTCTCCTAGCTCAACACGTAGCGGTCCACGTAACCCACCACAGCGCGCCACGTGTCTCGCCCTCGAGTCTATATAAGGGTCAGCAAATTCTCTGTTCATCTCATCACACTCTCCAAAATTAAATTGCTCTCCAAAAACGTTGATGGGAAGAAGAAGAGCATCTAGTGCAGTTCGAACGAACCAGACGTCGAGTACAACGATGAGAAACTTCGGGTGCGTGCAGTGCGGGACGAGGAGCAACCCGTGCCGGTGCAAGGTGGTGGGGCCGACTCTGGGGTTGGTCGCGGCGGCGGCTGCGGCGGTGGTGGAATGGCCCGTCGGCGCGGTGGTGTACATCTTCCGCCACATGAAGGGCCGCCGCATCATGGGCCATCCCGTGAGAGTCGTCTACCCCTCCGTCTCCCGTGCGATCCCCATCTGATTTTTCGTTGCAAAGGCCTAACTAGTTTGGAAATGCAGTGGTAGTGGACGATCCCTTTCTGATATTTTTAAAGAATTTGAATATTAAAGTATTTTTGGAACTTTTCAAAAGCTTTTCGGGCGTTAGAATATATGGATCTGTTTAAGTTAACCACTATGTTTCTAAATTATGTAGGCCAAAGTGTTGTCAGTTTAATTAATCTGTTCCGTTGTGTGTGTTGTTGGGTGATCTTTGTATGTGTTTTGTAATGGGTATTGCCAATTTCTGGATAATAAATGTATGTGTGGAAACAGTTTGATGATATCTAATTACTTAGTTTTTACTCTTGTGTGTGTGCGTCTCAGAGAGAGAGAGAGAGAGAGAGAGAGAGAGAGAGAGAGAGAGAGAGGTGCATCACTTAATTTTAAAAAATACAAAAGGGGGGGAAGTCACTTACAAAAAAGTAAGAGGTTTTAGAAATTTTTATTACATCATTCTGTTGAATTTTTCTCTCTCTTTTGTGCTTGTGCTTATTTGGTATTTAACTAGTCAAAAAGTAAAGAGGTAAGGAAAGAAACATATTGCTAAAAGACTCTTGACGCGACAAGGACTTAAAGTTGTATTAGAGATTGGGAATAGAGAAAATAAAGGAATTTGTTAGGTGTAGTTGAGGAAAGTTAGGATTTTTATCTTATTTTGCTCCTTGTACATATTGACTAATATGAGCATATATACATTGTACTCAATCATAAAAACAAAATGAAACATTGAGAGATTTTATTTCAAACTCTCAAATTTTACATGGTATCAGAGCATCGATCCTGATACAACGAAACCCTAGTAGCTTTTCCAATTCACGATTACCACTCACCATGGCCGATGAGAAGAAGACCGTAGAGATATCACCATCATACAAGCTGAGTTCCTCGGATAATCCAGGGACTCCATTGGTTTCCTGCTCTCTTACTGGGGGCAACTATTCAACATGGGCAAGAGCAATGAAGAATGCACTGCAGGCAAAGAACAAGCTCGGGTTCGTTGACGGGACATTGAAGAAGCCAGACACCAGTGCACCGGAGGCAAGCCATTGGACGATTTGCAATTCTATGGTCATTGCTTGGATTTTTAATTCTCTTGACAAATCGTTACAAGGGAGCGTTGCTTATGCCGAAGATGCAAAAGCTATGTGGGATGACTTGAAGGACCGCTTCTCTCAGGAACGCCCCAAGAGTTTTCCAACTCAAAACCGAGCTTAGCCTTCTCCGATAAGAAGGTCTATCGGTGGCGAGTTATTATACAAAGTTGAAAACTCTATGGGACGAACTCGATGATTATTCTGGAACGCCAGCTTGCACGTGCGCGGCAGCCCGGGATTACGTTAAGAAGAAGGAAATAGAGAAACTCTACCAGTTTCTCATGGGTCTCAATGCCGAGATTTTTGGCACTGTTCGTTCGCAAATACTCAACTCTGATCCTCTGCCGACCTTGAGCAAAGCATACTCAATGGTCACGCAAGAGGAGCGTCAACGAATGGTGGCCAATGGAAGAGATGATCGGGTCGATGCGGCGGCCTTCTTCGCAAATAGCAGCGGAAAAGGGAGCGCGAAACCGACTCAAGGTCATAGATTGAAATGTGACCATTGTCAAAAAATTGGACATGATCGAGAGAGTTGCTGGGAACTAAATGGTTACCCAGAAAGGTGGGAACCAAAACATGGATCTCGAGGAAGGAGAGGCGGACGCGGCGCAGGAGGAGTACGAGATTGCGGTAGATCGTCACAACAGTGGACAACTCGTCCGGATCGTCGGCCCAAGCTACAGATCCGCTCCAAAGTTCAACCCAAATGACCCCAAGCTTCACAAACGAACAATATCAACAACTTTTAGCGCTCTTGAATGATCAAAGGAAATCGACTGAACAAATGTCGGGTAAGAATTTCACTCACAAAAACACCGTGGACTGGATATTGGACACAGGAGCCTCAATGCATATGACTGGACGACTAGAATATCTTGATCAACCCAAAAGAGTAGAAGCGTCGTACCCCATACAACTCCCAAATGGGAGGACGGTTCAGGCTAAGATGACGGGACGAGTGAAATTGGGCCCGAATTTAATTTTACGAAATGTTCTTTACGTTCCTGGCTTTATGTGCAATTTAATTTCGCTTGGAAAGTTGACCGCAGATCTAAACTGTTTGGTGACAGTTTTTCCTGATTTTTGTCTTGTACAGGACCTCACCTCGAAGAAGCCGATTGGAGTGGGTGAATTGCGGGGAGGGGTCTATCATCTCGGGCGCGTGGCACCAGTGTCTGCATGTGCTGTAACTAAGGCGGAGAGCAATGGTTTATGGCATCGACGACTAGGCCATCCCTCGAGCTATGTTTTGAATTTAATTCCTGATATTTCAGTTAATAAGTCTTTCAGTGATCCTTGCGACATATGTTTGCGCTCGAAACAAACTAGAGCACCATTTGATGTTAGTGAAAATAAAGCTATTGGTTGTTTTGATTTGATCCATTGCGATTTATGGGGACCTTATAATACGACTTCTTTATCAGGTGCGAGATATTTTCTAACCATAGTTGATGATCACAGCCGAGGGACTTGGGCATTTTTAATGAAAGAAAAATCTGAAATTTGCGGATTGTTAATAAAGTTCTATAATATGGTAAAAACTCAGTTTGGGCGCATAATTAAAGTAATTAGATCAGATAATGGTCGGGAATTTGTTTCAGGTCCAATACGACAGTTTTATTCTGATATGGGGATAATACACCAAACTTCATGCATCTACACTCCTCAACAAAATGGGAGAGTGGAACGTAAGCACCGGCATATACTAAATGTAGCGAGAGCCTTGCGTTTCGAAGCGGGACTACCTATTAAGTTTTGGGGCGAGTGTGTTTTAACTGCCGTTTATCTCATCAATTACACACCGACACGACTGTTATCCGGGAAGACACCTTACGAGGTGCTATTTGGGCAAAAACCGAATTATGATCATATTCGGATTTTTGGATCTATATGTTTTGCTTATTGGAAGCCGCGGGTCCATGATAAATTTCATGAAAGGGCTCGAAAGTGTATTTTTATTGGTTATCCCCAGGCTCAAAAAGGATGGAAACTATATGACCTTGACACACAAGAAGTATTTGTTTCAAGAGATGTAGTTTTCAATGAAGGAAAATTCGCAGGATTTGAGGCCGACAACGAAAGTCAACTGGTTGTGCCATTGGTATTTGAGGAAGCCGATGCAGTCAACCCGATCTCTATAGACGGGCCGGTAGCTCAGCCATGCCCAGTTCCTCCAGTTGGGTCCAGTACAAATGAACTCGGTGAGGAGCCCAATAGCTTGCAATCGCAGTTCGAACCAAACCAAGAAATGCAGGAGCTCAGCCACGAAGAAATTACACCGGACAGGGGGAGTGAACCTGAAGCCTATGGAGGGTTGGATTTGACAGAAATCCAAACCACACGACCTAGAAGGTTGCGCAAAATACCAACTCACTTACGAGACTATGTGTGCCATGCCATCGAACCTAAAGACCCCCCCTGCATGCCACTCCGCTCCACGGCGACTTCAGGTACAGTCCATCCTATAGAAAATTTTATTTGTCATGATAACTTATCTCAATCTTATAAAGCATTTGTAGCTGCACTTGATGAAGATATCGAGCCTAGAAATTACTCTCAGGCGATGAAAGATCCTAGATGGCGAGATGCTATGGCCCAAGAGATAAAGGCTCTCGAAGACAACGGTACGTGGACCGTGGAAGCTCTACCTCCAAATAAGAAACCCATCGGTTGCAAATGGGTATACAAGGTGAAGCGTAGGGCCGATGGCAGTGTGGAGCGTTATAAGGCTCGTCTCGTCGCAAAGGGGTTCGCTCAGATCGAGGGACTCGACTTTCATGAGACATTCGCACCAGTTGCTAAATTGGTGAGTGTACGCTGCCTTCTGGCTGTTTCTATTTTTAAAAAGTGGGAACTTCATCAAATGGACGTACATAATGCATTTCTACATGGTGACCTCGAAGAGGAAGTATACATGAGTATTCCATCGGGGTTTCATGTCACGGGGAGTGGCAAAGCTTGCCTTTGTCTTCGAAAGTCACTCTATGGTCTTCGCCAAGCTCCTAGAAATTGGTTTGCGAAGCTCACTTCTGCCCTGCATGATTATGGGTTCATTCAGTCAAAGGCCGACCATTCCTTATTCACATATAGTAAGAATACCACTTTCATGGTCATTTTGGTTTATGTAGATGACTTAATATTAGCATGCAATGATTCAAGTCAATGTCAAAGTTTCAAAACTTATTTGGCCACCCGGTTTCATATCAAGGATCTCGGCCCTCTGAAATATTTTCTCGGCATTGAGATCGCTCGTAGCCCATCAGGATTATTTTTGTCACAGCGCAAATATACATTGGATATATTAACTGAATGTGGCATGCTCGGAGCTAGGCCATCACCGTTCCCTATAGAACAACAGCATCGTTTATCGATAGACTCTGGTGATCCCATATTAGATCCAGGACAATATCGACGCCTGGTGGGTCGTTTAATTTATTTGACCATCACACGACCACAACTCTGCTACTCAGTTCATATCCTATTTCAGTTCCTACAAAACCCCCGCACGTTACCGGGATGCGGCGATGCGAGTCCTTCGATACCTCAAGCAAAATCCGGACAGGAATCTTACATAGTGTGCCAACATCTTTGCAATTGATCGCCTATTGTGACTCGGATTGGTGGTTGCCCAATGACGGCGCTCCGTCACCGGATATTTTGTCATGCTTGGTGGTTGTCCTATCTCGTAGAAGACCAAGAAGCAGACCATTGTGTCTAGGTCATCAGCAGAAGCGGAGTACAGGTCTATGGCAGCTGCCACCAGTGAACTATTATGGTTGCGTAGCCTTTTGTGGTCTCTCGGAATCGATCATGCTCAGCCTATGCAGTTCTTTTGTGATAATCAGGCTGCACTCCATATCGCCGATAATCCCGTCTTTCATGAGCGAACGAAGCACATCGAACTAGATTGTCATTTCATACGAGATCACCTTAAACTTGGCGACATCGTCACAGCTTACGTACCAACCAAACTCCAGTTGGCTGATATCTTTACAAAGGCCCTTGGACGGGACCGGTTCCGATTCTTACTTGGCAAATTGGGCGTGATTGACATCCACGCGCCAACTTGAGGGGGAGTATTAGAGATTGGGAATAGAAAAAATAAAGGAATTTTTTAGGTGTAGTTGAGGAAAGTTAGGATTTTTATCTTATTTTGCTCCTTGTACATATTGACTAATATGAGCATATATACATTGTACTCAATCATAAAAACAAAATGAAACATTGAGAGATTTTATTTCAAACTCTCAAATTTTACAAGTTGAATGTTACATTTCGACCTACCCTCCCTTAGAATAGATGACAAAGGGTTTAATAAGTTGATATTTAAGACCTAAGTTTGAATGTTAATTAATTTATATTTCTATTTAAGTTTATTTCTAAATGAAATAAACGAAGCGGGTAGCGTGATAATCTCTCAAAAAAAAAAGAGAAAAAAATGTTACATTTTGAGAAATAAAATGTAATTTTTTTCAAAAATTATATAATGTTCTCTGAAATTGCCATTAGAGACCAGCAAAATTTATCCAAACAGTAAGGTAAGTTGACTTGGACATATAAAGATAGTAGAATAGCTTGGATATATTTTATTATTAATAAACAGTAAGATAAGGGATTTTTTTACATTTAGTCTCCTGATAAATTTTTATTTTAAAAAGTCCTATCAAAATTTAATTTACAATAATGACTCTGAGTCTGCCACGCAGGTGCCACACAGATGTCAGTGTGTTAAGTTGAACATGGTGAACCATTCATCGTGTTTGAATACGGTGAATGATTCACCGTGTTTCATATTTATATCTCTTTTTCAAATATTCAAATGCGAAAATCAAATTAAAACTCAAATCTGGATCCAAACCCGACGGATTTTAAAATTTTGTATTCATATTCATATCCGACCAAAAACTCGAAATTCGAATCTGAACCCAGCGAGTTTTAAAAATCTATACCGTTGGATAAAAATCTAAGGAATAAAAAGTATTAAATATTTTATATATTGTATAAATAAATAAAAATAAATTATATATATATATATATATATATATATATATATATATATATATATATATATATATATATATATATATATATAAGTGAAAGGGCTACTATACTCTTATGAGTATAGACTCCCTTATACTAATACATTTTTAACCGTTGATTAATGGAATGTGTGGTTAAGAATCTTAAGATGATGGTGGTTCCCATTTAGAATGATAGCGGTCCTATAAGGTTGAGTGGGTAGTTTGCTTGAATAGTATGATCTAACGGATGAAAATGATCAATGGAATAAATCGATGGCGAAAATTTATGAGTATAAGGGAGCTAATACTTATAAAAATATAGTAGTTTGGACTCTATATAAATTTTAAATTTCAAATTTCAAATTTCAAATTTCAAATTTTAAATTTTAAATTTTAAATTTTAAATTTTAAAATTTAAAATTTAAAATTCAAATTTCAAATTTTAATTTTCAATTTTCAAATTTCAATTTCAATTTCAAATTTGATATTTTAAATTTTAAAATTTAAATGTAAAAATATAAATTTTAAATTTGGTACAATTTTGAAATTTAAAAATTTTAATTTTAATTCAAATTTAAATTTAGATTTTAAATTATTTTAAAATAAAATTTAATAAAAATATTAATTTATACAAACATTAAAAAAAATTTGTCAAACAACTTTTTAAAATTATTTTAAAAAAATTACTTTTATCTAAATTTTGTCAAACACTCTACGGCTTTTAAACAAAATTATTTTTTCAAACCAAAATTATTTTTTCACAAATCACTTCTAAAAAAAAAAAAAAAAAAAAAAAGGCGCTTACAAAAATGTATAACTTTGGCAAATCTGCATCAGCCACATCACATTTTCTATTTAAAATAAGCCACGTGTCGACGAGCAGACACGTCACTGGTTACGTCAGCAATGGGGGGACCCATGCGTCTTATATCTTAGCTTTTTTTTTATTTTTCTCCCACTGCTTGAACTTTTGGTCACAAAGTCCAAGCCTCCACTGCATATCTAATTATAAAAGATTATGGAGAGGAACACATAGGGGAAGAGGGGGAGGGGCCAGCGAGAGAGATCTAGAGAGAGAGGGATTGTGTGTGTCAACAATGGCGGAAACCCACGACGGAGCTCCCCACGTGCTCGCGATACCGTTCCCGGCGCAGGGACACATGCTCTCGCTCATCGACCTCGCCCACCTCCTCGCGAGGCGCGGCGTGGCCGTGACCGTGGCCGTGAGCTCGGGGAACCTCCCCTCCTCTCCCCTCTCCTCTCCAAGTACCCCTCCATCCAGCCCCTCTCCCTCCCCCAGATCTCCCACCCGAGCCTCGAGAACGTCAACGACATGCCCCCGACGACCTACTTCGGCAGCGTGATGCTCGCCCTCGCCTCCCTCCACGGCCCGCTCCTCTCCTGGGCCCGGGCCCACCCCAGGCCCGTCTGCGCCGTCGTCTACGACTTCTTCGCGGGCTGGGCCCAGCCCCTCGCCGCCGAGCTCGGCGTCCCCGGCTTCGTCTTCTCCCCCTCCGGCGTCTTCGGCACAGCCGTGTTCCACTCCCTCTTCCTGCGCATGCCCAAGAGGCCCGAGGGCGAGGGCGAGGGCGAGGAGTACCTCGTCCCCTTCCCCTCCATACCCAACTCCCCGAGCTTCCCCGTGTCCAAGCTCTCCCGCCTCTTCAGGTCGTACAAGGAAGGCGACCCGCTCTGCGAATCCGTGCGGCGCAACATCCTCTGGAACCTCGAGAGCCACGGCTTCGTCGCCAACTCGTTCGAGGCGCTCGAGGCGGTCTACTTGGAGCGCCCGCTCGACGACCTCGCGCGGAAGCGGGTGTGGGCGGTGGGGCCCCTGGTCGCCGCGGCGGCGGAGGACGGCGGCGCCGGCGCCGCCGACGACCGCGGCGGGCCCAGCTCGGTGCCGGCGGCGGAGGTGTCGGCGTGGCTCGACCGGTTCCCGGAGGGGTCGGTGGTGTACGTGTGCTTCGGGAGCCTGGCGGTGCTGACGCCGGAGCAGGCGGCGGCGGCGGCGGCGGCGCTGGAGCGGAGCGGGGCGGCGTTCGTGTGGGCGGCGCGGGGGAGCACGGCGGTGCCGGAGGGGTTCGAGGAGAGGGTCGGGGACCGGGGGCTGGTGGTGCGGGGGTGGGCCCCGCAGGTGGCGATACTGGCGCACGCGGCGGTCGGGTGGTTCGTGACGCACTGCGGCTGGAACTCGCTGGTGGAGGCGGCGGCGGCCGGGGTGGCGATGCTGACGTGGCCGATGACCGCCGACCAGCACGTGAACGCGCGGCTGCTGGTCGAGGAGGCCGGCGTGGCGCTCCCCGCGTGCGACGGCGGTTTGGCGGCCGTGCCCGACCCCGACGAGCTCACGCGGACGCTGGCGGAGGCGGTGCGCGGCGAAAGAGGGAGGGCAGTCAGGGATCGGGCCAAGGAGCTCGGAAGGAAGGCGGTGGAAGCGGTGAGGGAGGGCGGGAGCTCCTACACAGCCCTGGAGGAGTTCGTCCAGGAGTTGCACAATTTGAACGCTAAGAATAATTAATCTTCTGTACTGAAATTAATAGAGATAATAATAATGAAGACATTAATAGACATTGTCTGTTTTAGATGTGTTCGCATTTCCAAACGGTTTTAAGGGAAAAAGCTAGCTAGTTGCACACTTGCACTACGTCTGCTTTCATAAGTGCCAAATTTTGATTTTGCACCTTCATTAATTGTTGTTTGCCTCCTTACATTACTGTATATGATATACATCCGAGTGTATTTACTCGGAATTCAAGCAAACACACAACCAAGATGAAACTTTAGCAAAAATCATATCGAAATATTTGATCGTATACAATAAACATCGATTGTTAAAAAAAATATCACATAGGAATCTGATTGTGATTAAAAATCTAACTAAATTTGTGATAACAATAAATAAATCAACTTACCGATAAACGCTAAATTTCTAAATAATTGTAGAAAAAAAAAATTCAATATAATAAGCTCCGGAAGTGCTCTTTGATCTTTTAAAAAAGCGTGTTCAAAGTCGCTACGTCACGGGATTAGCGAAACAACCCTTTTAAAAATCTGGCCAAGATTTATATACCGAACACGATCATGAAGAAAGTTGGCAATTTCTTTTGACACCGGCAATAAAGCGATTAAGTGGAATGGATGAATTAATAAAGGAAAATTAAAATCAACTATTGATATGACTAGGTGATAGTCAAAATATCTCTTGTCTCTGCTTTTCCCACACACCAAAAAGCCACTGTAGCTCATCATATGTATACATACACACGATGTGGTAAGCAGAACGTTGGAGATCCAACAAACTTCTCGAACCGTCCGCGCGTTGGACGCGCGAACGTGCGAGGAGAATCTGCGGAGAGCTGTTGCGCACTAAACGTCCCCAAAAATAAAAAAATTGGTTAATAATAAATTAAATTTAAGAATTAAAAAATTGTAATTAAACAACCATTAATAATAGTGATGATTTTGAACTTTTTCACCAACAGATCGATTGATCCTAACATCTATGATGAGACTCGGAATAATAATCCGATCATCTTAGGGCCCGTTTGTTTTGATGTAACTGGAGTGATGGAACTCAAGTTCCGTCACTTTCGAAGTTTGTTTCGGTGTAAGTGAAAAATATAATATAATTCAAGTGACGTTAGAGCTCCACTTCATCTACTCTCGACTTCCTTCTCTAAAGTGCCAACTCGACTTTCACTACACTCAACCTTCTCTAAAAAATTTATTAAACAGTAATATATAAAGTCCACTTTCTTTATAATAGATTAGAATTACTTTATTTATAATAAATTAGAATTATCTTTAAATTATAATAAAATTTTAATTATATAATAGGTTAAATTTTATAGTGGTAAATTTACTACTATATTTAGGAGATAATTGAATCACTTGCTTACATCAAAACAAACAACGGAATTCAAAAATTAATTTTACCAAAGACCAAGTTACTTCAAAATAAACATAAGAAGTAATTGAATTTAACTTTGAGACTGTACAAGTTACATCAAAACAAACAATAAAAAAATAATCACACTTCAGAAAAACTCAAACACCACTACACTTGACTTATGTTGGATCTATAGATTCGTCAATCCAAATGCCCCTTAGAGTTATTTGACTCTGCAAGATTTTTGCTGCGGTTCGTAAATCTATTCGCAACATTGACCCATCCTCTTTTCCTGTTTTATAAAATCTATTAATCCTGAATGCCAAACAGGCTCAATAAAATAAAATAAAATAAAAGTAATAAAATCTCACACCTGGAATTGGATCCATTCAATCTCAGCCTTTGTATAGGATTCATTAATTTCTTGATTCATTAATTTTTTAGTGTCGGAAAATGTTTTGAATCTTACGCAACTTCTTAATATTCTTAAAATAATAAACAAGTCACTAATTAGGTATCGTTTGATTCAGATATAAGCAAGAACTAGCTATTACAGGGATAGGTACAAGTATGAGGATAAAAAAAATAGCGTTTAGATGAAAATTGGGTTGTTCTTGAGGATAAAAAAAATATTATATAGTTTTATATAAAAAATAAAGGTGTTGGTGGAATAACCGAGAACTATTATTTTCGAATAAAAAATTAACGTTTGAGTATAAAGAGAGAAATAAGAGCCTATCCTTATTCCTATCTCCTAACCAAACGATGAATTAAATTTTTATTTTATGATATCGCTGTATCGTCTTATCCTATCATTCATTCATTCTATATTCAGGATGTTGTTGCTGGGTGCATAAATTTGGTACAAAGAAGTAGAAAGAATATAAACCAGGTCAGAGTATGGGAAAGGGTGGCATCTACACCTGTCCGATTCTCAGATCAGTAGCACCAGGTGTCATCGGTTCCGCATGTAGTTATCGAGAAGTTAATTTGTAGACGAGTTCAATCCTAAACAGAATGTGTTGGTGAGAGACGTGTTCGAGTTCCATTGTCACAGTGGGAGCATTTGAAAAGTGGAATCTTAACTACTCTTGTTGAAAACCTCATTGTAGATGAGGTGGGCTTATTAATTTGGAACGCACTTGATGGTTTGATACCTAATCCTTTTAATTGTGCACACAATTTTGGACACATTACTCGCTTTAGGTAAGTGGAATGTAGCTCCATGATGAATCACATGAATTACTCCAATCAAATCTGATAATACAAGCAGCATCTTCAGATTTTGTCGTAAAAGAGTTAAACCAAATTTTGTCATTCAAGTTTTGTTCTGGGGATAAATGACAAAGCCAATGAAACCAGCGTAGCATTAGAAAGTGTGAGAAATCCTAGCAGAGTAACATTAACTCATGAAGTGTTACGAAGATGAATGAAAGCACTCCATCACACAGATGCCTCGACCAAAGGTAGTACCGTGAGACTGTTCGGACTCAGTTTTTCCTTCCTTTCGGGACTCGACTCGGTCTTCTCTTTCGTCACTCCCGCCTTCTCGCGAAGCTTCTCGAGCTTCTCCTTGACCTTTCTCTTGTTTTCTGCCTTCCGAGAGAGAGCCTCGGCGGGACCAGTCGGTATGAAGGGCGCCACCAAGGCGGCCGGAATGCATAGCATTGCGTCTCTGCGCGATATTTTGCATGCGAGACTTGCTTGTTGTTGTTTGCCTCTCGACTGAATGAAAATCCAAAAGCATTATCATCAGTATAGGGCACCGCAGGGATTAATTAAAAAGACGCCATAATGATGTTTCAATGTTTCATGCTGTCGGTTCGTTACATTACTGATTAGATTGAAACTGCGAGAAAAGAAAAACTCATATATGCTCTATGAGACTAGGTATAGCTAAAAAAACAGAATATCATATAGGAGAGAAACTGATACGGGGTTTTAGCGAAGAATTGGTGCAGTGAAAACAGCGACAGGATAAGTCGTGCAGTACTAAGCTATCCAAGAGGCACTAACATTTTGTAGCAACAAACAACGAGAACAAAGAAGATGTTAAATGACTCGATTTACACAGTCATGGGGTAAAGGAATACTTCTATACAACTTCAAATCATAAAGCATGTACAAGGAAGAGCTATCAAAACCATTTTTTTTTTTTTTTTTTTTAAAGTAGCTTGTGTTATGAATGTTTTCGGCCACTACTCTGGTGGCAATGCCATAACTATATGTATCTTCTAGGATGTTTTTTTTTTATTTCGTTCGATTATCTTGTTTGGTGAAGCAGCATAAAAATCACATTGAATACGAGTTGAGATGGCTAATAATCTGAAGTCATAAATAGAAGCAAATGAATTTCTACTCCTGCTACACCAACAATTTTTGCACTGCATGGGAACATGAAACACATGTTTAGTCATTGTAGAAATTTCTTCTACGGGGAAAATAGTTTGAAGGACAACAATTTCACAATTTGCACACGAAAATGTCGCAGTCTTTTTCTGTTTCCCCACTTAACAGAAAGCAACATGAAAGGGTCTGACAAAAGCTTATATCTACAAATTTCATCACTTAAATATGCCTGCAAGTATGGCCAACTTAATAATAATCAAGCTCTCCATCTAACAACAATCAACGGTCGCGGAAATCAGTTTACATTTATTGCACCTGCTATCAAAGTTTCAACTGGAAAAGGAGTGTCTAGTTCCTCGGACAAGCATAGAAAACTATTTTCCAGACAAAAAAAAGGAGAAAAACTAAAATTTTCGTTTTTCAGATGAAAAATTCACAAAATGAAACACAACATTTCCATAAGTTTTTTGAAAAAAAAAATTTCTGAAAAAAACTACTTTTTTAGCAACTAAATGGATGAGAGATACTTTTTATAAGACACAAACTTATTTTTTGGGATATATTCGGGAAAACCAAACAACTCCTCAGGTGTGACTCATATGTCAAAAATGTAACTAGGGCTACATTTAGGGTAAGAAAAGATGCAAAGATGAGTATCAAAAGAGGCAGAAGAAATGAAACAAGTCCATTACAGCTGATCTACGCGTACAGCAACCTACCAGGAACTCAATTCTCAACCGTAACATCGCTCAACCAGATCAATCGTATAAGATTATCTTCGAATTCAAATCATGAATATCACGAAATTTGGAACCTATACCACTTTACTGAATTAAAAATCCGAATTTTAAATCGCTTTCAACTCCATGAAGCGCTTTAGAAACTTCAGGGTAACAGTACAAATGCCAATGATAGAAAAAATTTGGTACCTGGAGATCGTCGTCGCCAACTCCAATTAGGGTTTTTGGTTTGATGGTGGAGTGGTTCTTGGGTGGAAGGTGAAGAGATGGCGTAGGCCTTAGAGAGGCGAGCGCCATTGCCGAGATCGTCGTCTTCTTCGCAGCAGCTCCACTGCGAGTGCGAGAGAATGGGTCGGTTTCGATTTTTAGGGCAAAAAAAAAAAAAAAGAGGTGAATGGATATGCGCTGTGAGTTTTCCTTATTTTTATTTTTTGTTTTGTTTTTTTTGCTTTAAAAATATAACTTATTTAAAAAGTTATAGAACATTTTAAACAGGATATCCAATATTTTAAAATTTTAATTTTATCAGCTTTTTTTTTAATTTACTTAATTGAGTTTGTTAATAAAATTTTTATTCTAAAATTTAAACGAGTTGTTTATCTTCACAAATTTAATTATTATATTTTATATAATTCTAATTATAAATTTATTAAATAAATTTTCGCTTAAATTTCAAAGTCGATTGGCTGACTTAAATCACCTGAATGAAAAATTGTATAGTAAAATTAAAACTTTGAAAGGTTGAGTAGCTTATTTATGATGATTTATAATTTAGATAAGATTTGTACTTTTTAACGATTTTTTTTTATTTTGAGATAGTTTATTTATTTTTTTATTAAAAATATAAAATAATTAAATTTTGAATTTAAAACTTTGGATATCAATCATCAAGCTCTTATAGACTTAATTTGGTATTGAGATCTATCTAACGCTATTAGATAAAATAGAGTTGTAGAAAAAGCATATATGGATATGTTTCTGCATTCTCCACATGAGAAAATATATAAATAGCTCATCGCGATATGCGAGACGCATGATATTACGTACGAAAATAAATAGAATATTTTTTAACGTCTTTTTCATTAATTATAATTATATTATGCATTATTATATTTTTTTATCGCAGTTTATAATTCAATGGAAAGTCAACGAATTCATAACTAAAATTATCCTACTTACCATATTTATTTTACTAAAAATTTCTACATCAGCCACTATTGGAAAAAAAAAAATTTATAACAATTGACTTTTTATTATTTTAATTCTTTTCTTATCTTGTAATTAACTTTACCATCACGTAGATATCTGTTTATTTGCTCATAAATATTTTTCAAATTGAAAATGACTTTTAGTTAAATTTTACGTTCAGATAATTTTTTTTTTTATTTTTCACCAATGCTTGCCTAATAATTTTACGTTCAGATATTGGGTAAAATTTTGCGCTTTTTTTTTTTGTGATTTTAATCTAGAAGTTTGATTCCCACTTGAAAGATCTTGGCAAATACAACTTTGTCGAATAATATATTTTATTTATCAGGTAATTTTTTTATTGATAAAAATTAATCTAAAGGACAAATAAAGTATTTCTCTCTAGACATTTGGTCATACTTGATATTTTTTAAATAATTTAAACTCTCAAGTAAATAAAATACTCTACGAAACAATACAATACTCCATGTAGAGCAAATTAAAGTATGTACCTTTTGCGGTCGACTCTGTTTTCTAACTCTTAACTATGAAATCTAGGCAACGAGGATGACCGGCATATTGCCAAATAAAAATTTGGTAAAACATATTTGAAACTTATTTGAAATATGATCCCTTTTCTACCATCTAACTTTTTAAAAAAAATTTAATTTTGCTGCCTAAATTTGAAAACTTAATTTAAGCTATTTAATGATTCTTAAGATTCAATATTTAAATACATTGTTTATTTTTTTTTTTTTTTTTTCTTTTTTTTTTTTTTTTTTGAAAAATAGGTAAACGCGCCTCATAACGTTTATTTACGTTTAAAAATAAACTTTCTTTAAATGTGAATCAACTAGGATTCGAACTCGGGTCTGATACCAACCACCGCCCTTTCTGTTATTTTCATAGACCTAATTAGCATAATTTATACGAATTATACAACCATCATTTTACAGATAAATTGTAAGATGGAATATCAAAATTATTATTTTTTTTTATTTGAGAAATAGATAAAGCGCGTTATCCGCTTCGTTTATTTCGTTTAGAAATAAAAACTTAACCGTAAAATGTGAATCAATTGGAATTCGAACTAAAGTCACGAATACCAACCATCAAATCTTTTGCCACTTCCTTTCGAAACGGCCGGTTTTAAAATTAAACTTTTAAAACATTCAGTTGTCGAATTAAGCTAAAAGTTCAGAAAATTTTAATATAATTTTTGTGGAAAAATTTCCATGCCTTTTGAGGCCAACCAAGGGCCCGAAGCGAAAGTGTACAGGAGACTTTGGTGATGACTTAAAAAGATGACCCGCCGAGGAAAAGGACGAGGGGAGTTAAAATTCTTTTTGAAGTCCACTTTCTATTTTGCAGCTTTATTTATTATGCATGGGTGGCGTTAAGAGCACCTTGTGGTTGCTTTTTTTATTAAAAAAAATAATTATGTATATTTTTTTAACAATATCTGAAGCACCCATAGAACGTTGGCTTTACTTTTGTGTTTTATGACTGGGTCCAAAAGGGCCTTAGCTTTAACCCATTTTAGAAGTTACATCTTAATTAGATTCTTATATTTGATATTCTAGTTGAGTAAATTAATAAAAGAAAGTGTTATGTACCCATGCTTAATTATGTTCTACATTTCATTTATTTATAAATGAACATATGTTATTCTAAAAAGTCATTTTCCTGACATAAAGAAAAGGAGAAAACTATGTTAAACCTCGTGATGATTTAACTCAGAAGCTTACCTTAGTCTCCAAACAAAAAAAATACTTAATTTGATGCGGTTCATCAGCAAATTACTTAAATTTGGATCGGATAACAAATAATAACATATACTAAACGATCATTTACTTTTCATCAGCCATTTGATTATTCAAGAACATCACATGAATAAAAGGGAAAAAAAAAAAAAAAGATACATTAAATTTCTCTTTTATTTAGGCCAAAAATTAAGTAAAAATTCCTAGCCCTTATCCTACTCCAACGACTTAGACATTGACTCAAAATTAAAAGGAAAAAAAAAAAAAATAGTGTTCAAACTTGGACCAACACATTGGTGTTCGAAAGATTGTGCCTACTTTTGACAATTTATTCCAACATTTCTTTCAATCTCATTCCTTAATCCCACCAACGACTTTTGGTCTTTGTGTAACCAATACAAAGCAACCAAATTGCACCAATTATCGTCAATTAATAAATGGCCAAGAAAATAATCGTGACGCACCCAAACACTCCTATAACTCCTCCTTAAATATGCAACCTAGCTCGCCTCAAACCAACTCCACAAACTACCACTCTCCATGGGGATGAGCGACCTCCTCTTTACAATCTCCTCCCTCGCAGTCACGTGCACACGACGCGTGTCACGTGCTGCGAGGAGGCTGCAAGCGAGCCCGAGCTTGGCTAAGCTCGGGCTCGCAAAGAAGAAGAAGGCCGCGACCATGGTCAGATCGATTCTCACGCGAGGGGTTAGTAGTGTTCCGTTTTTCGACAAGAGGCGGGCAAAGTCGGTGGATGGCGATGAAGAGAGCAGCAAAGTCGGCGACGAGTTTGACGATGATGACGGAGTTTGGCGGCGGACTATATTGATGGGGGAGAAGTGCCAGCCGTTGGATTTCTCCGGCGCTATCCACTATGATTGCCACGGGAGGCAGCTCGAGGAGTGCCCCGTGCCGCGGTCGCCACTTCAGAGTGCGATGGTTTCGTTTGCCTACCACACCCCAGAAGCTGATTAATGAGGTCTATTTTGAAAATACGTTGTGTGGAACACAATTGGCTATTTAATATTTTAATTTTTCAGGAAAAAAGAAAGAAAAAATTTGTAGATTTATATATTCTTCTTTTTATGGCCATTAAAAATCTTTATTGGAGAACCATCGGGTGATGACTAGATGTTTTTTCTTTCCTGAATTATAATTTTTGTTATCATTATAGTCAAAAATGCTATATATATATATATATATATATATATTGAAAAACTTAATTTCTCTCTAATTATCTTTCTCGTTTTATTCTAACCACCCATCAAATTTGATGGGCGGTTAATAACTTAGGAGCACAAAAACTGATGTGCTCCAAATAGCACGGTAGCCCTACTCTCTCTCTATATATATAAACTTTATATCTTTACCGTTCGAGTATTCATAGAAATTTAAGTAGATTTTTGGTATTAACAAAAAATGAAACTGATAAGACAAGTAAAAAATAAAAACTTTAGATGAATAAGTTGCAAGATCTATATTTATACTAGATGTATTAAAAAAAATTTGCACTTACAGTGTGATTTATTAATGTGTGCTTCATTTAACCCAAACTCTTTAGCGTGACTAAGTTTTTCTTCCTGTGTGAATTTCGAGTTTTCAATTGTATATGAGAGTAAAAAAGAGAATCTCTTGTACTTCTCTTCCAAATTTAAGGCGTAAAATTGTGTAATTTATTTGCATAAATCTGTGAAAAGTTCAGAGATTGACAAAGTTGTAAAACTTTAAAATGAACCGAACTGGACTCGAGGCAAGCCCAACCAAGCCCTCTGAGCCCGAGAGGGGGTAGGGCTAACAATTCCGAAAACGACCTAACCACGACGCAATGTAGGGAAAACTCAAACTCAACATAATTTGATTATAATGAATTTTTTAAAAATTATTTTTGCCCGAAGCGAGGTGGAGTGGTGGACTGGAGACCAGCTTTATTTCAAATACTTTTTCTTTTTTTCATTTGAATCACGCTTTGCTCGTAGCCGAAATCTTGGTAGAAACCTGAGAGTTGTGAAAAAATATATTTGGGCAATGGAGCAATTAAAGACAAAAGGAATATATATATATATATATATATATATATATATATATATATATATATATATATATATATATATATATATATATATATATATATATAGAGGCCATGGCTTAGGGATGCAAACGGGACGGATGCGGGGCGGGAGCGCCGCCTCCCGCCGAATCCGTGACGGGTTAAAAAATACATCCCATAACCCGCCCGTGTCATAACCCGTCTCCGCCGGCGCCCGAATCCGCCTCGCTAACTAATATTTTTATAAAATTATAATATTATTAATATTTTGTAAAATATAAAATAATAATTTTAATAATATTATATATATATATATATATATATATATATATATATATATATATATATATATATATATATATATATATATATAATTTAACAATATTAATTATAAAAATAAAAAATATCAATCACAATCCAAAATAAAATTAAAAAATTTCAAATACATTAGAAATCAGAGTACTAACTTATTTGTATTTTAAACTTTTTTTGTAAACATATTATTTTTTATGAAGATATTTTTAAAATAAAAAATAATTTCGGGGCGGATTCGGGATGGATCTTGGCGGGGCGGATTGGGGGCAGGTCAAAATTTCTCCCGTTTCCTGCCGCGAATCCGTCTCGGATCGTAAAATCCGCCCGGTTTCCCGCCCCGAATCCGTTTATTTCCTCCCGTTTACTGCTCTCGTTGGGGCGGATCGGGGCGGGAGCTCCACCAACCTGGATCCATTTGCATCCCTACCATGGCTACTATACTATTATAAGTATTGGAGCCTACTACTCATAAGTTGTTTTCAATAATGGAGCTTAGAATCGACGATCCACTCCGTTAAATATGATCTAGAGTATTTAAAATTTTTAGAAAATAAAGTTCGTAAATTTTCAAAATCGTAATAAAGTCCATCAAGTTGGCATAAAATGAACGGTCAAAATCGAACGACTTTCTAAAAAAGGATGATCAGATCGTTCAGTTCAAGATCAGAGTTATTTCTCTTTATCTATGTAGTGAATAAAATTTTCTATCAAAAATTCAATAAATTCGATTCTTTTACACCGTTAAACTGGCAAGTATCCTATACCGGTCATTAAAAATTGTCAAATTTGTGATCTCTTGATCGTAAGGTAAATGCTGTCGAAAAATTGTAAAATTTTATTTCTACAAGTTTTAAATGTAAATAACGTTTAACGGTGTGGATCGTCGATTTGGAAGCTCTATCATCGAAAACAACTTATGAGTACGAGGGCGATCGTACTCGTAATAATATAATAATAAGCTATATATATATATATATATATATATATATATATATATATATTATTTTACTATCTTATGCTATCAATAAGAAAAAACTTCGCTACCAAATTTTTCACCGTTAGATCATACTATTCAACCAACCACCCACTTAACCCTAGGGGGCCCACATCATCCTAACCGCACATCTCTCAATCCAATGGCTAAATAGCTGTTGGGCCCACTGTCCAAGGCAGACCCTTGGACAGCGGGACCGAGCCACTTGGGTTGGCAATCAGGCAGACCCTTGGACAGTAGGACCGAGCCACTTGGGTTGGCAATTTGCTTAGCTTTTGGGCCTGGCTGTTGCCAGGCCTACATCAAACGTTCAAAACAACCGGGTCGTGCCGGCCCAGCTGGCATGGTTCATGTGAGCCAAACCATTTCTCGAAGTATGTGTCCGGATAGGCCAAAGTCTCGATAGTTAGCTCTAGGTCTTCCAGTCAAAAAACAACGTCGATGAAGACGTATAGGTGCACTATTACGTGGTGGGGATTGCAATTTTTCATGAATTTTCCATTTTTTACTGAACGATGAAACTTTGCTTATTTTTTCTTTTGAGGATCGGCGAATCAAATGATATTTCTGTTCCAAATTTTTCCGCTTGTTCTCCCTCTGAATCAAACTTTTTCTTGCCATAATGTTCAGTTCCTATTATTATCAATGATACAGAATCCTAGATGTAAAAATATAAGAAGGCGTATCCTCCCCCTCCATCGAAACAAATAAAATTGTTACTGATACGGTACATAAAAAATAATAAATAACTAAATTAACCAAATTTTTCTGATGCGGAGGCAATCCAAAAAGCTGCATAAGTGAATATATAACCGACGGAAAAGTGGGCTAATCCAACCAATCTTGCTTGTACAATAGAAAGAGCCACCAGCTTATCTCTCCATCGAATCAAATTAGCCAAAGATGTGCGTTCATGAGCCCATGCTAAAGTTTCAATCAATTCTTGCCAATATCCATGCCATGAAATTAAGAACATAAATCCAATAGCCCAAACAAGATGTCCAAATAAGAACATCCACGCCCATACCGACAGGGCTGCAGGCCGACCCTTAGGCCCGGCACGGCCTAAGCCCGACACGGGCCTACGGGCCGCAGATGCTCGGCCTATCACGGCCCGGCCGGGCCCGGCACGGATACTACAGTAGCTGTGCCTGCCCATGGCCTGGCCCGCACTCGTGCCAGGCCGGGCGGCCCGTTTTACACCCCTGTTGGGCCTCCACTGCTCTTATATTTGCTCTTATTTTTTTCTTTTCTTTTCTTTTCTTTACTTTCCTGTTCTTAGCCTGTTTTCTCTTCTTTATTCTGTTTGTCTTTTATTGTTACGGTCTTCCTTTGGAGGGTGCTCATTAAAAAAAAATAAAGTTTTTAAAAACAATTTTTTTTAAAAATTATTTATTTATTGAATAGGTCTTGACTTATTATAAGACTATTGAGGTCGAACACGACCCACACGGCTACAAGAATTTTAGTAGAAAAAAAATTATAATCTGTAGATAGTGAGATATAAAATTTACATCCTAAATTGTAGATAAGAGGTAGCATACTAGCATAGCAGCAAGAATTTTATTAATGTTTAAATAAATGAATAGAATATAAAATTTATATTTTAATTATAGATATGCAGATAGCATTGATTTTGTTGGGCATTACCACTACACAAATATTCCATTTATTAACTAAACTTCTATAAATAATAATAGTCTAAAAAGCCTTGAGAAGCTTCACAGTTTCCACACTACCAAGTTCATCTGAATCCCAGTTTAACTTTCCCACCCGTATTCCGATTCAAGGGACGATTCAAAACCAGCTCATCACCAATATATCATCAACCTCAAACAGAGAAATCCCAAACCGAACATAAACTCCACCTAAACATTTAATAAGGGAAAAAAAAAGAAAAAAAAGGAAGCTCGAAACCAAAACCCCGACCCGAACACGGTTTAGACCTAAATTTTTTTTGTTTTGTTTTGTTTTGAAGCGTGGAAGCGGGTGTGGATTCTAGGGCTACGCTCCGGGGGCGGCGTCCTTGGTGCGGTTCTGGAGGTAGCCGCCGTACTCGCGGGCGTAGTCCTTGACGTGGGTGGCGGTGTCGGCGATGCGGCTCCGGGCGTAGTCGACCCGGCCGGACCCGACGGGGTGGCGACCCGTGAAGTAGCGGTAGGTCCACGTGGAGCCGGCGAGGACCGCCACGGTGGCGCCGCAGGCGCAGAGGGAGCCCGCGGCGAGGACGAAGAGGGCGGCGGCGACGGGGACCCAGATGGGGCTGGAGAGCAGGATGACGGGCCCGAAGAAGACGACGCCCATCACGGAGCCGGTCAGGGTCAGCCCCGTGAGCGCCACCAGGATCGCGCCCGACACCACCAGGGTCAGGAACCCCACCACCTGGCTCGAGTTCGGCGCGTGCTCCTGGAGCCGCGCCACCAGGCTCGCCGCGGGCCGGCCCGCTCGGGACGGTTGTTGGGCTAGGCCGGTTTGGCGATCCGCCATTGTCGATCGCAACTCTCTTCTTTAATTCGTTGGGAACGACGAGGAAGAACCGGGAGAGTGGGAGGGGGGGTTTGATAAGCGAGAGGGGTAAAGCGAAAGGGCAAAAGTGGGCGACACGTGTGGGGAGGACGCTTCGTGCTGGGACATGCGCGGTGACACGTGTGGTTAGTTGGGTCGACTTTTTCCTGCTTTTTTAGTGTCTCGTGATGTGGGAGGAGTCTGGAGCGTTCTGATCTGACGGCTGATCTAGCATCTAGATTCCGTGAATCATCGTTAGCTGGACCTGGTCCATCGTTAGCAGGAGCCTTAACTAAGATCTGGAGGCTTTTTTTTAGAATAATTTTATACTAAAAAAATTTAATAATTATTTTGAATAGAAGGTTATTCTTATTCATCAGGCGGTTCATGATGGACTGCATACAAGGTCCAGGTAATTGTTTTCTGGAAGTTAGGTTTATTCATATATTTTTTTATGTATGTAAAAGAGTAAATGTAGTAACCACTTCTGTCGTTTTCTTACCTGCCACCCTGAGTTTACCACCGTTTCTTTCTTTCTTTGGGTATTTAATGAAGGTAAAAATCATACACAACCAACCTGAAAAATAAATTTTCACAATTTCATTTGTATTACTATATTTTTTAAATTTATTTAATTTGAATCAATCAAATTATACTTTAAATATAAAATTTAAATATATTATTTATCTTGACATATTTAATCAGTATATTTATATTATTCTAAAATTTTAATTTTTAAGATATTACGCTATTCGTTTCGTTTAAATTTTTTTTTTTTATCTAAATAAACTCAGCTAAAAATGTAAAGCAACTAAACTTTGAATTTAGGATCTCGTATACTAACTATCAGGCCGTTTGATACTTACGCCGGGGACGGTTGGTAATTTAATCTAAATTTTAGAGCCTCATTATGTGGTCTCATCTAGTAATTCAAGCAGTAAGTAAATTTATCTTCTGTACAAAACGAAGTTAGCAATCATCTACATGAGGTTGCAATTTACATTTCACAAATAACAAAGGACTCGCATATATAACAATGTTTTTCGCTGTTTTGCTACATGAACATCAATGCGCAAGTAAACGAAACTAGGTTCTGCAAGTATAATCAAACTGCACCAACAACATAATAAAATTCAAGCAGGGTGCCTGTACAGCTTTCTCATTTTCGGATCTTAATTTAAGTTATTATTACTAGCAACTTTATCTTGTGTATATATATATATATATATCAGCATCTTAGAACTTTTTCATCCTTGTCAAATAGAGCTCAGGCATCAGTTTTCTGAGCACCTGGAACTTGTGTATTCATCCTGCTTCTCAGTTCCTCAAATGCCCGCATGCTCTCCGCGTCGAATCCTCCCGCAAACTGTGATGTACATCACAAGATTAGTTCCTAACTGAAAAGTTCTTTCATGTAATAACTTTGCATGGCTGATAAGTTCAAAACACCTAAAGAAAGTAGCTGCAGTTGTTTGATATCGATAGAACTCGCACCTGATGAACCCTGAAGGCGAACCTCACACCCTGGAGAAGCAAGAATTCCCTGTTAGGCTCTTTCTCGGCGCCGTTCAAAGCATCGAGCTCGGTTGCGACCCTCTTCATGTACTTCTTCGCCAGTTGGACAGATGATAGTTTGATCTGCAAACAACAATTCAAATCGTTTTTTAGTGATTTTTTTTTTGTTCAGCATCAAGATATTTAAGTCAATTGCTGATGTATCACACAACAAAGAATGAATATGGGTTAGTGGATCTGTGGTTATGAATATATTAAAATTCAGAACACTATTCTCTAACAGCTTAAGTTGTCAGAGTTGGTTGTTTCACACGTACCTTGCCCACTACACTTGTATCCGATAACCAATCAACTGGAATTCCGAACTCCCTATAGCGTGAAATAGCCATATCTCGGGTTCGCAGGAGTGCGTAAACGCTCTGCTCGACTCTGAAAATCAAGTTACAGCAACATTAAGTACATTGAAAAAAGCATAAAAACCAGTTCCTATTTGTTTGTCAGAAGCTCAAGAAATGAAATTAGTGTTTTACTTTTTCGTAGTGCTTGCTTAGTTAGGTGCCTCTTTCGAGTTACTGAGATATACCAATTTGGGCATCAGAGACTTACTTTTCGAGCAGCGAGTACATTTTCTTCAGTGCAGGTTCACATGAAAGTTTAGGGTCGTCGACGAAAGACGAGACCTGTTTCTCTAATTTCATCAGGTCTTGGTATTCGAAAGCCGCCTCTCTCAGGGCATCAGCTTTACTCTCGGGCCAATCGAAGTGCTTAAGAACGGCCCGTTCATCGACCTACCAAAACAGAAATTATACGCCTTATAAGATAGGAAGTAACTTGGAGATTTTGCTAGTTGTAGCATTTGAAGTTGCTACAATACATAATCAGAAATACGGTATGAAGCGTAATGAGAAATTTAGTTAAAGCAGTTGCTGCTAACCAAGAAGGACAGTTCTTCGTCCAGCCAATTGACAAAGGAGACAAGATCTTCAATATTTGTAAATCTTGCAGCTCGGACCTCGGCGGCCAAAGATTCAACAAAATCACCTTGTGTCTCAACATCAGCTTTTACCTGAATCAAACCAAATTGCATTAACTTTGATAGCTCCCATTGTGTATGGAAAAAATAGGACAAAGTCTATACAGAAACTGATACTCACAGCTAAGAGGAATGTCGATCGGTTCTCGATCTCTCCGATCATATTGCTTCTTGCGTCAGCGGTGCTCGATGTTGTAGAACCCAGAGAAGTCGGTTCCTTCTTCGCTTCACGCTTCATCAGCGTCTGGTAGAATTCAACCAGCTCCGGGGCGCGATGCACTTTATCGCCTCCTCCGGTGCCCTTCAATAGGCCTCCAGGAGGTGGCGGCGGTGGCGGTGGCCCGCCAGGCCTGCCAGGTGGCGGCGGCGGTGGCGGCGCACCTGGAGGCAGCGGCGGACGTGGAGGCGGTGGCGGTAAGCCACCTGAGGTATTGCCACTTGCAGAAGCACCGCCCGACGGTGTCGGTGGCGGGCGTGGAACTCTCGGAGCCCTTTTCTCAATGTGAGCAAGCTTGGTTTTACCAACTACTACTGCACTATCCATTTTGCTATCACTAGACTGCTCATTTGAATCCGAACTAGCCGTTGGAGCCTTCTCCTTTATTTGGGCTAGCTTCGGAGGGAGCGAAACAGGTTTCTCCCTCTCTACTTTGGTTTTCAAATCACTGCTACTATTGCCGAACCTCTCCGCTCTCGCTTGCTCTGCCTTCTCCTTTATCGCCTGCTCCCTCTCCAACGCGAGCTTGTGCCTATCTTTGAATGCCGGATACTTGTCCTCAGCTACACCTTCGACCGTCCTCGACATAAGGTGGAACGAAGCCGCCACATTGTTCAATTGTTCACTCGACGGCATTTGCGTTCTTATCCGCGGGAGATTAGCATCTTCCAATAAGTCATTTGGGTCTTGTTCTTTCCTTCCGAAACTAGTGATGGCCATGCCATCTCCGGCATTTCTTAGCATCAGAACTTCCAATGGGCCCTTAGCTCTACTCACACTAGTCCTCATCGGGGACCTTGTGGGCGAGGCTAAAGAGCCGTTATCATCCTTGCCTTTCCCCCACTTCTTAAGCTTTTGAATTACAGTTGGTTTCTTGCTGAGAGAGCTGTATTTGCTAGATGAGCTGTCTATAGAAGCATTGTCGAAGTCTTCGCTTCCTGGCGAAGAAGGCATTGAGGAAACACTTTCGAGATCGGTGTCGCCTTGGCCGCGCTCGGATCCAGCATACTCCAGCATAAGCTGTTTGGCTCTCTCTTGCGATTTCGGGCTCAAGCTTTTGTTCAGATCGCGAGCCGAGATTTTGCCTGAAGTAGTCTGGTAATTCCGGAGTTCGTAGCGTAGGCACGCGTTGACCCAGCGCAGGTAGACCAGTTCCTCGACTTCGCTGAACCGGTTCATTTGTAGGCCTTCGACTTGCTTGGAGAGATCTTCATTGATGTGTCTTAGATTGGTGATCTCCTCTCTCGCGCTGGCGACCAAATCACTCTGTGTTATCAATGAGAAAGATATGTTCTTAGACTTTCTTGTTCTGTGTAAAGAACAAAAACAAATATGCAGTCACTATCTACTGTATTTAAACAGAGGGGCAAAAACCGCGTATACGATGATTGTTCGAACATCTATGTTCACTCCTCACAATCAAAAATTTGCTTATTCTATGACGAAATCACTATTTTTTCCCTTTTCGCTTTTACCTTGCTTGAAATTAAGTTCATAACAAGATCTATGTATGTCAATTTAGAACCTTTTGCCAGTCAGTCCTTCAGGACTCACTGCAGTTATGTTCAAACTAAAATTTTCTTAGAGAACTTAGAATCAGGTAAAAGCGAAATAGTAGAAAAGAATATTCTCTCTTGATAACCCTTCAACAAAGAATGCTACTATCAATTTATGCTTATGCCGCAAAATGATATTTAGAATAAAAAAAGTGCTAAAGATTAAGACATTGCTTTCTCTTAGGAGTAATTGCACGGGCTTAATCCGAACGGAAATCGGAAAAATGCCTCATTAAGCTAATATTTTCGATTACATTTACTGTAAAACTGAAAGGATACAGACAAATGTATGATGCCTGAATACAACAAATCCATACTCCACACATGCTGCTAAACTGTAACCACACACCTCAATCCTTTGTAAAAGGAAATATGTAGCATGGAAACAAACATATAAAACCAATAACATGGGCCTAAAGTGACAACACAATAAAGAAATTAAACCAGGATAAAATACAGTGACTCTACACACCAAACAAAACTGGGCCATGGTTGCTAACCACTTTTTCCTGCAGCCATCGACGGTACAACGATGAAAAGTTGTCCGAAAAAGAGCAACTAACTAATGATTTGCACAATGAAAAGCTCCAAATTTGTGCAAGGAAATAGAAATTTTACAGTTTACATACCTCTGTCAAATTGGAGAGCTCTGCCACTTTGGCTTCAGCAGCATTTAGCTTCACCATCAGCTCCCTCTTCTCATGCTGCAGCTCCTTGCTCCTCCTCCTCAACTCCACCACCTCCACTTCCATCTCCTTAAAAGCCTTCAGCTTCTTCTCGACCTCCGCATCTCTCTTCGACGCCTCCTCCTCCTTCGCCTGCAGCCCCGTGACCTGCTGCTTCAGAAGCAGAAGCTGCCCCTTCGTCTGGCTCGTGTCGAGCTGTATCTGCCTCTGAAGCTCCTTTATCTTGCTTCTCGCGACCTCCAATTCCTTCTTCGCATAAGCACTTTGCGCGATTTCCTCCTGAAGCTTCCTCCTCTCTGCTTGCAAAGAGTTCACTGTTATGTTCAGCATATCAATCTCCACTGTCTTGATCTTCAGCTGCTTCTGCAATTCAGCTATATCCGACTCCTGCTCTTTGAGGCCGTAGTACTCGAGAAGCTCGCCTTCGAGCTTAACCTCCCTGTCCTCCAACTCCTTAACCAAATTGCGAAGTCTCTCCAATTCAGAAGCATTGTAGGCCATCTCGATATCGTACTGAGACTTCTCCTTCACGTCGAACTTATCGTTCGGCAGCGGTAATTCGATTTCTCCCGAGAGGAGGTTTTCAAACTCGGGGAGCATTTCGTCATCTTCTATGTCGACATGAGTTGAATTGCTTTGGGCTGGATTTATCACGCTGTTGATTCTTTTAACTTTCTCCTCCTTTTCCTCCTCCTCTTCTTCTTCTTTCTCAACCTACAAAGATATGATGTTGTAAATCAAAACCACACACTTAACAAAACTAGAAACAAAATAAGCAGGAAGTAATCTATACATACATGTTCTTTGACATCATATTCCAAGTCTTTTTTCTCTTCCTCTTCATGCTCAAGTTTTGGTGCCGGCTCGCCATTTTCTGAAGCACAACAGAAGATAATTGTAGGGAAGCACAGAACACAGCATATATGTTGATTCAAAATTTAAACTTAACAGTAAGTGAAGTACCTGGAGGCTTTACTTGCAGCGGCCGCGAACAGTTAACCTGCCTAACTGCATAGGCTGCGATCGAGGCCGCAACCACGAAGCCTAATCTAACAAGCATGAAGAGATATGCTTATCCAAACATTCCTTCTCCCTTCTCTCATTACTTGGCCAATTCCAACCGCCAAAAAAGGATTCAAAACCAAGAAGAAGAAGAGGATGATAAAGTATAACTATGTCAACTCACTAGGCCAAGACATTAAGATATGTAGTTAAATTCTAAGGAACAGGCCAAGGGATATCTAGCATGGATCCTAACACAAGGAAGTAGTTCTTTATCTGCAAGTATAAAATGGATAGAGGGCCATGACATTTCTGGGTGGAGCAAGGGAACACCACCAAAACATGTGGTTGGCCTTCTCCATCTGGTTTTACTGCACGGGTCGAATTGATACTTTTTAATTTAACACTCTTCCTCGTTTCTATACTCTGACGTTTTTTGAGAGACCAAAGATGTGGACTTGAATTAAATGAAAAATAAATAAATAAATAAATGAGACGGGATCGATTCATCAAATTCAAGATCTCTTACTCTGACGTAGACGAATTAGATGTGAGGTAATTAAATAAGACAGACAATACTCGAATTATATCGGAGAAAATTATAAAAAAGTACAAGTTTCGTGAGACGCGAATAAATAGGTACTATATCGTTAAAAAAATATGAAATAATTATTATGTACGAAAATAAAAAAATGTCTCAACCAATTCACAGAGCACGTAGAAAAGAAGTAATTGTGGCAGAGTGTCTATCTTGTGTAATTGTCAATCTAGAGAAACTGACAAAGTTTCTATCTTGTGTAAAGCATGAAAACAGGGTCACAAAGTGTGATAAGAGGGGGGGAAGGATCTTCCTGGCTTTTCAATGTGCTTTATGTGTGTTTATTAGTGCTGTATAGTGACGGTTCTTTCCTGTTCACATGAATGTGTGGCAGTAAAGAGTGTGTGTGTGTGTGGGTGGGTGGGTCAAGAATTAAGAAAGTGGGAGTTGTCTTTGAATTCTCAACCATTGGATGGGACGAGGAGCCCAACATCTAGTGGGGGTTTATAACATTTGGGCCCAACATGGTTTGCGGGGACAGCAATGTTGTGGTCATCCCCAAGGGAAGAGAAATGCCAACCCCAAAAACTCTCAAAGGATTGATGTGGGCCCATTGTGATTTTTCTGGACGAATCGGAACAGATTTGGAATAGATTGATTTTTTTTTTTTTTGTTGTGGGGAGAGGGGACGGTCCGGACGGATCGGAGCGAATGAAAAAAAAGCAAGAAATCTTCCGTCTTCCATTCGCTTCTTTTACCTGACCCGCCCGGATGAAGAGTATTGGGGAAAGAGCTTCAAGAACCCGGATCCGGTTGCATCCTTACATCCGATTCTTAAATTGTGCAGCAGGCCCTTACAATCTCAATAGCAGGGCATATGTAGGGGGTGTAACATCACGTCCTACATTACCCCGACCGAATCCGGCCAAGGGTCGGCCCGGCCTGATTCACGGCCCGACTCACTTACAAGTTCGGGCCGAGCCATGGTTGCCCGTTTTCTTGGAGGAGACGGCCCCTGGCCGGGCTTTGTGCCAGCCTAATAATAGCCTAATAGGCTCTTTTTTCCTCCTTTTATTTCCGATCATCCTTTTTGTATTTTTTTAAAATTAAATGTAACTTTTTAATATAAAATAAAATATTAGTTTTTTCCATAACTTTTCATAATTTTGACCAAAATATTTTTTCTAATAGTAAAATTTTGAATGTTAGTAAGGACATCATGATCATTTTGATCAAAAAAAATATCTTTTTAATTTTTTTTAACCTTTTTAAATAATAATAATAATTAAAGTTTTTTTCGCAAATAAAAGAGCCCTCAACAGCTCAACAGCCGTTGAGCCCACTGTCCAAGGGTTTGCCAGACCCATGGACTTGGGTAAAAGCCCTAAAGGGTCTCGCCTAGCTTATATAGGCCTGGTGGCAAAGCCAGGCCTATAATTTTCAAATTCATAGTCCAATAGATCTACAGGCCTTAACAAGTACCTGGGCCATGCTGTCCCAGGCTGGGCTTCGGCCTTCTGGCCCGACACGGGTCGTGCCGTGCCTGGCCTACGGATCGCAGAAGCTTGGCCCAACACGGCCTATAAAGCCGGGCCAACCGGCCCGCTATAGATACTACAGTAGCAGTGCCGGGCACAGCCCAGCCAACAGTTGTGCCGTGGGCCGCCCGGCCCGTTTTACACCCCCTGCCCGCATATGGATGCTTCTATAGTTATTCGAAAAGGCACTACTAATTTTTCACTGTAATAGAAAATAAAGCTTGTCATGCTTCAGAGACCTCATAGGTTATTACATAAGTTTCGAATTACTTATTTATTTGTCAAATACTTAAAATTAATAAGATAGAGAATAAGCTATTTAGCAACTCAATCAAATAAAAGGCAAATTGTTCTTTCTGGGTATTTAATTGAACACGACTTTTTTTTTTTCTCTTTTTTCTGGTGGAGAGATGTATTGTTACGATCTGACACCGTCAATTTGGACGCTTTGGATCCGAAACAGATCCGTAGAACAGACGGAGTTTTCTCTGTCCGTCCAAGGCGTAACAAAGTCCATGCATATCTATCCAAAACAGGAGACAATGGCATTAAACATTTGTAAAAGACATATCACATATGTTTAAAACTATCTATTACATCATTTCCATGGAGCATTGATCATATTTGAAATATCTATAATCATGCCTTGACCCAAATCCAATTAGTTCGCTCGTAGGTTGAACCATAACTCGCCACACACTCTGTCACCACCGTGATCGTCTGCCGGAGACACTGTCGTGACTCTCTCCCCCGTCTCATGTACTCTGACTATCTAGACCGGACCCAAACTAGAATTAAATCTCGGGCCGGGTTGGGGCCCGATCCACTAAACTTTCTCCTCTTCTCCTCCTACGAGCGAAATGAATTGCGCCGCGTTGTGCTGAAGCATTTTTGGAGCTCTGTGGGTGGTGGTGCGAAGGAGGAATCACTATCTTTGGTTATTAAAAAATTCTTTTGAATATATCTATTCCCCTAAGAATTTACCAACAGAATTTAAAATTTAGATGAGTATTTTTAAAAACGGAGGCGGATAAGCAAAAGCCCAGGGAAAAAAAAAAAAAAAAAAACTAAAAGTTATGTGTGCTATTAGAAGCCCATTCTAGTTCTACTTAAGCCAAAAATATGACATATCTAATAAAATTCATTTAATCAAAAAACTTAAGCTAATAACTGTGTATTACTGGTGCATTTTAATCTTTTACTCTCTCATTTGTTATCCGATACAAGACTATTAATATATGAACTCTTAATATCCGTGGGACTCCATCCATTTGTGTTTATTTACCAAACTATTTTTACATGCTCAATTCGGTTTTTTGCTTGAGATTTTTGATTTTGCTCTAACAAATTTTGCAAATGTTATATGGATTGAGAATAGAAACAAAAATAAACAAATACAAAACAACGTCTCATTGGACATGGCTGTGTATTGGGCACCACAAATATCATTCCCTGATTCCTTTTCTATTGATACATTTTGAATAATTGGGAGAAAAATATATTCTTTTAAGCCGAGTTGCATGCTCAAAATTATGTATAAACATGGGTATGGGAGCACATCTTGGCACGTCGTTAATTCGTTCTCAAACGAGATGTTTTTTTTTTCGCATTTGATAACCCCTTTATAATTATATAAGTACTTAGTTTAAGAAACCTATATCCAAGCTACATAATTAAACCATTACTCTCTTTCACAAAGACAACGACAGCAGATAGAATATCCGTATCAAACTCATATTTCGACTGACCAATTGTTTTGTTGTAGTTCAAAATTCATCCTATTTGTTCTTAATCGGCGAAGCCTATCCTGGTGGGGACCATTTGATCTTTCTCACCTGACTGTTCGCAATCGGCGAAGTCTTTCCTGTATGTGAATTTTACATGAATGTGTATGTGAATTTGTGTACGATTGAATCTTGTAATCTGAACATATATATGTATTTAGATATATGTATTTTAAATATGTATATGTGTATTTTATATATGTCTTAATATATATATATGTTTAACATAGATATGTTAATTTTATATATGCTTATGATATATATTTTATTTCTATTTTAATATATGTCTATAATATATATTTTATGTCTATTTTATATTTAGACATATATATTTTATGTCTACTTTATATATTTATATGTGTCGTTTTTTTTAGATGTCATAATTTGTAGGAGTTACAACTAGTTGGGAGATTTTTTGAATTGAATTTTTAAAATTCGATCACGAGATAAATTGTCACTCTATCTTCCAAAACTGATCATAAAAAATATTACACCTTTCCATGCATTAATAAAAGAAGACAATTAATGAGAAGAGTACCCATGATAATTAATGAAATGTAAATAAATAAACAGGGGACCTCTCCAAACCCGAACCCACTTATTCATCGAACCCGATCACTCCAAACCATCATTCCTCTCACAAATTTTAAATTATTTTAAAAAAATTTTTTTTAATTTATTAGTTTTTTAAAATTAAAAAAAATGAAAAAGTGAGAAAAAATAAAAAAGAATTATTTAAGTAGAGAGATAAAAAGTGCGATTTATTATATGTGTTATTAATAAATTAATTAATCTCTCTCCCTCGCGCGCGCGGCGGGCGCGAGTCGCGCGCGCGGCCCCCCGCCTCGCTCTCTCTCTCTCTCTCGCTCTCGCTCTTTCTCTTCCTCTCTTTCTCTCTTTCTCTCTCTCTCTCTCCCGAGCGCCGAGGAGGCACCACGTAGGCCACAGGAGAGGAGAACTCTCGATTCATATATTTATTTATATAGATAGATATAGATTAGGGTTCCGGAGAGGAGGACGACGACAATGGCGGGGATCGATCCACACAAGAAGGTTCTTATGAGATCATTGATATGCTCTTGTTTCTGATAGTGATTGGATTTTTAACCTTATTTTAATTTTTTTTTTTCCCTTTACTTCTTGTTGGGATTCGCTGCTGCCCTTTTCCTTCTCCAATTTTTGGATGGAACGCTAAATCCAAGCTTCGATTTTTCTCTTTAAGCTTGGATTTTTTAGATTTTTTTTTTTTTTGTTTATTATGTGCAAAACGATAAAAGGATAGATACGGCACTGGGCATTCAACTTTCTCCATAGAGATTATTATTATATTATTAACCATTATTTGGGTTTTGTTGTGACAAATCATTATTTGTTCCTCAGCTTGAAATGCAAAATTTTCCCTTCAATAAAGTTTTCGCCTTTAATGCTGTTAAAGTTTGAGTCTCTTTTTTTTTTTTTTTTTCCCATTTTTAACAAAGCCTTTAATGTTGTTAATTTTGTTTTGTTTTGTTTTTGTTTTGTTTTTTTTTCCATTTCTTACAATTTCTTTCCAAATTCAAATACATTTCTTTTGCTCCTTTCCTCTCTCATTTGATTACGCCAAGCTTACACTTTTGCTACTTTGTGGAATCAATTCCAGCTAGTTGTCCATGCGTCTCCATTAACATCATTTATGTTTAATTGTTGCAATAAAGATCATTCATTTATTCCATTTTGTTCATTTTTTTTCTCTGTTTGCAAATTTTATGCGATTTTTACAATTTTTGGAAATCTATTCAGAACCCTGCTGAGGCAGAATTTTTCACTGAGTATGGCGAGGCGAGCCGATACCAGATCCACGAGGTCGTTGGCAAAGGAAGTTATGGCGTGGTCGGGGCTGCGACCGACACCCACACCGGAGAGAGAGTTGCAATCAAGAAGATCAATGATGTGTTTGAGCATGTTTCTGACGCCACCCGCATTCTTAGGGAGATCAAGCTCCTTAGGCTGCTTCGCCACCCCGATGTCGTTGAGATCAAACACATTATGCTTCCTCCCTCTAGACGGGAGTTCAGGGACATATATGTTGTTTTCGAGTTGATGGAATCGGACCTTCATCAAGTTATAAAGGCGAACGATGATCTCACGCCCGAGCACCATCAGTTTTTCTTGTACCAGCTTCTTC
Organism: Aechmea fasciata; assembly: GCA_025177825.1. Taxonomy (NCBI): domain Eukaryota; kingdom Viridiplantae; phylum Streptophyta; class Magnoliopsida; order Poales; family Bromeliaceae; genus Aechmea; species Aechmea fasciata. The sequence continues at coordinate 6,085,507 of CM045928.1, read as the reverse complement.
GAGCCTTGAAGTATATTCATGCAGGTGAATACATTTTGATCTGGAAAAAAAGTTATGTGGCTGCTCATATATTTAGTAATTAGTAGATTATTAAATATTGATTTCCCTATGTTTGCATTCCAGCAAACGTTTTCCATAGGGATTTGAAGCCGAAGAATATTCTCGCCAATGCCGATTGCAAGCTGAAAATTTGCGACTTTGGCCTTGCTCGTGTTTCATTTAATGATGCTCCCTCGGCTATTTTCTGGACGGTATGTGATTCTCCCTTATGAAATACTTTTACCTGCTCCTCTCATCGTGAATGAGTTGCCATCATCATCATTTTTGTTTGTTTACTTTCTTGTTGTCACTTTTCTCTTTTATTCTTTGAGTGTCTTTTGAGCATGTCTCCTTTTTGTTGTATCCATGTACAAGTTAGTTCGTTGTTGGAGCAATATCTTGATTATTTGGATTCCCTTTTATTTTAGGATTATGTGGCAACGAGGTGGTATCGTGCTCCAGAATTATGCGGTTCTTTCTTCTCCAAGGTAAGATGATTTGCAGTTTTCATTCACATACAAAGATTATGCTCCTTGTTGGCTTGACAGCATACTCAAATGAAGAAAGCAGTTCACTCTACCCCCTAAATGGTTCACTGCAAATCGTTCTTTTGTCTGACATTTGCTCTGTTCTGTAACTATGAACCAATTCTCCGGTGGTTGATGTCGACCAATGTTTTTCAAAACCATTTACATATTCATTGAATTTGTTACCTATTTTAAGAGGTATAATCTGCATTGATTATTTCAATGCAGATATCCTAGAGATAACACCACAAATTCCAATCAAACTGTATCGATTGTATCTAATTCTCAGTATTTATTCTATGCCAGGAGTCTTTTCTTGTCCTTTACCCACTGTTTTACAATAGAAATAATTCATGTTACAGACATGTATGTATAGGAATAATTCCATCAACTAACTTATATAGACATTTGACCTGTAAGTTGGAAAAAAAAAAATTTATTTGGTACATGTTTTGCCTATCATGTATTCTCTTATTTAAAGGAAACAACCAGCATTCAAGGAGGCTGCCAGCCTAATTTGAATGTGTTGTCTGCCTCGGAGGCCAGCATTGACTAATCATACCGATTGAGGAATGGTGGCCTACGGGCTTTACTCACAAATAAAAAAAACACAAAAAAAAAGGGAATCAAAAAACAAACTCAATCCTCCACTATGATCATGATATAAATGGTTGGTTGGTAGATCTTAATTGTAATGTTGACCGCTCTGTGACTCCTTTCTAATGTTTACATTAAACTGTAGACTGTCATTTGCAGGTTAGGCTCGGCTGTTTCCAGAACCTATTATGCCAGTTTTGTTTTATTTCGAGTCTTCTTAAACCTGTTTCACTGTGAAAACTGATCCTGATAACATATGGTCCTCTATTTGATCTATTTTACTTACGAGTGGAACTTGTTTTCGCATGCTTTACTGAACTGACACATTTAACTTTTGCAGTACACTCCTGCAATTGACGTTTGGAGCATAGGATGCATATTTGCAGAGATGTTGACAGGGAAACCATTGTTTCCTGGCAAGAATGTGGTTCATCAGTTGGACCTTATGACTGATCTGCTTGGAACACCTCCACCAGAATCCATTTCTCGGGTTTGTTTCTCTTTCTGACTTAACTGCGAACAACAGTCCTACTCTAGTATATCAGTTCATTCTAAATTTCAAGAATCATTCTACTTTTCAGTTTATATGTATGCTTTACCCAGTAACATTTTTATGTAAGTCAAAAAACTTTTATAAACAAATGAAAATTCTGTACATTATGTATTACAGATATGATGCTTTACCCACTTGCACATTAAAGTTGCCCTTATTTGTAACTGAGGTTAAAATCTGGTTAGTCGCATTATTGTTTGAAGATTAAGTATTAGTTTAAGTATCTTCATCTTGCAGTTCATCTCTGATTTAAAATTTCGGTCAATTTGTGCATCTTTTAACATTTCTTTTTGTGCCACAGATTCGAAATGAGAAAGCTAGAAGATACTTGAGTAACATGAGAAAAAAACCAGCAATTCCTTTTTCACAGAAGTTTCCTGGTATAGATCCTTTGGCTCTGCGATTACTTGAGCGCCTACTTGCCTTTGATCCTAAAGAACGGCCTACTGCTGAAGAGGTAGGATGCCGTAACATTTAACTGTTTTATACAAATGATATTAAAATTCTGGCAATGCCAAATCACAACAGTAGATGCTGACATTGTTTTCTTGTTGCCTTTCAGGCCCTAGGAGATCCTTATTTCCATGGTTTGTCGAATGTTGAACGTGAACCTTCTACTCAACCCATTTCGAAACTCGAGTTTGAGTTTGAAAGGAGAAAATTGGCAAAAGATGATGTACGGGAGTTAATTTATCGAGAGGTACCGTTGTATACAATAATTTATGCTAATTCAGTGTTATCTTTTGTGTTACCTATTTACCTGCAATAAACTCATAGTTTATTCTTCTATCCATTTTTGTTGGAGCCGAACAGATTTTGGAGTACCATCCACAGATGTTGCAGGAGTATCTACGAGGTGCAGATCAGATGAACTTCATGTATCCTAGGTGTGACTTATGTAATGTTTTCACTATGCATATCTTTTATAATATGCTTGGAATATTTGATTACTTGTCTAATTCAAGTATTGCTGAGACAGTGGAGTAGATCGTTTCAAGCGACAATTTGCTCATCTTGAAGAACATTATGGGAAGGGTGAAAGAGGCACTCCGCTTCTGCGGCAACATGCTTCCTTACCTAGGTAATTCTGAATTTGGAGTAGTGTATCTATCTATTTCTTTTACCTTATTCTTCCCAATTCCTCGTAAGTTGAAGGAAGTAACTTTTCGGTAATTTTAAGGCCCATAAACATTTTATTTGCACCTTATAATTTGCTCCATCTACCAGGGAGCGGGTATGTGCCAATAAAGATGACGCTTCTGACAAAAACGATGACTTTGAAAAGCGAACTGCAGATTCTGTCGCCCGAACTACCCTCGAAAGCCCTACGAGGCTACAGCAAGGAGAGAGATCCGACCATCCATCAGTCACAGATGGTCTAAGCAAGCCAAACTACAGTGCCCGTAGCTTGTTGAAGAGCGCTAGTATTAGCGCCTCTAAATGCGTAGTCGTCAAAGGAAAAAGAGATAATGAGGTAACAGAACTGCGCACTATAACTGTACCAGATTTTAGTCAAGCAAATGCTACTGATTGGTTTTTAGTCACTTAGATCTAAATTATGGCGTATGAAAAAACTTGTTTTGATAATATGCATATACTCATGTAACAAAGTCAAAGATAAAACTGCACTTTCAAGAGCAAGGTATGTATGAAAAATTCAGATTTTACAACAGTAAATATGCAAACAGACGATTTCCTAGGGATGTTAGAGTTGAAGCTTGGCTCAATCGATAAATCTCAATGAATCTTGCTTATCCCAAGAGTAATCTCTCTCGGCCTATGTATTACTAATCCTAATTAAAATTTCGTAAACTGTAATACCGCTTTTTGCAAATTTCAGGAGGAACCTATTACTGAGAGCACTGATGAAGCAGTTGATGGGCTCTCCCAAAAAGTAGCGCAGCTTTATGCCTAACAACACAAGGCCATCAAATGATTTTAGTTTTCGGATAATTGTGAGTAGGGGAAAGGGTTCAAGAATTTTGGGCCCCTGTATCAGGATCAGATAAGATGAGAAATCCCACACAACATGGTATTCTCATATTTCTTTGTTGTAGGCTAATGTATGTAAAATGTTTTTATTTAACTCTTAATTATTCTTCGACCGGATCATACGATCCGTTGTATTCTTTTTCGTCAACTATATCCTAGCTCAAAATTTCTAGTTGGCAATGCCATGTTCCATTATTTAAACATTCTTTATTTGTGAGCTTAAAAAAAGCTTCTTCTATCATATGGTAGTCATTTCGCTGTTCTTGATAGTAATCAGTAAGCTTTAACTCTATAGATTAAGTTATTCGACTAATCGGCTGGTTCACATTTAAATCGTAGATGTTTGGAATCCATGCTATGCAACTGCTAGTTCGAATTACACCTTACCTTTGGTTTATTTTCTGAAAATGATCAAAAAGTTTGGAAAGAAGTTTAATCTGATCAAGAGAGATGAGTTTATGAAATGGTAGTACTGCTACAGAGATCCCTCGGAGTGTTTGCGCTTATTTAAGTGTTTAATTGGTTTATATATAAAATCTAATCAGATTTAGTGATGTTCTATGTATTTTTTGATAATAATACATCAAAACTTTATAAAAGAAACATTTTTTGGGGGGCTATATATGTGATCGACAAGTCATTATCATTTGATTTTTTGTCAATTGAATAATTAATTGGCCCTGGAGAAACTTTGTAGTACGCATCTTCATGTCATTGAAATGGCGCAACTTAACACGCTCGCTGATTTAGGAGAACGTCATTTGAGGTGGACGTTGTAATCGAAACGTTTCTTAATCTTTGAGAGTTTAATTAATCAGAAACAGATCCAGTTTAAGAGCTTGGGATGCTCATTCTAAGCCTTATTAGTTTCTGTTTATAGTCAAACATTCTTATGTGGAGTTCACAAATTTTATACTAAAGCAACTGCGCAGTTTTGAATTTTGATGTTGTAGTACAATTCTAGTATAATTAAGTAGAGGCCTATGGACCAGCTAAATAAAGCAAAACAAAACAAAAACACGAAACATGAGTAACTTTTTATTGGTGAAAATGTACAAAATTTACTTGAATTATGGATCCTTTCCAATTTTTAATTTTTACTATCCAACATTTCTATTTATTTGACTTGAATCAATCAACGGCACTTTAATTTCAAAATTTAAATGTATCGTTTATCTTTACAAGTTTATTTAGTGTTTTTCTACGGCTCTCCCAAAATTAGCTTAAATTTTAGAGCCAATGTGCGCCATTGATTGGCTGAAAAAAAAAAACAAATTTAAGAATTGGATAGTAAAATTAGAAATTTGAAACACTGTATAGTAAAATTCAAAATGGTCTACGAAATTCCATACGTTTATACATTTTTTTTATTCTATAGAAATAATCAAACATTTTTTTTATAATAATAGCCTATAATAAGTATTCTACGATTTTATCATCTTAATTATTCCAATATCTAAAGCACCTTAATTAGTCATTACCCGGATTTGGAGGTGAATGATCACTAGATTCTCGGCAATTAGAGGATTTAAGTTGGGACAATATATTAACAGCGCAGATCAATTGAATATTAGTCCCTAATGCTAGTTGAGTTTTGCTATAATCATGCACATTTATGTGCGCATAAAATTATATTATCGTGAGACTCACACAGATAAAGATAAGCAGTGTGGGCCTCAAATTGTCTTAGCCAATTAATTGTAAGTTCCCGTGCAATTCAAAAGGTATTACATTTTTTAATAGCAATTTATGATATGCAAATTACACCACCTATTAACTAACCCACACCTGTCCTTAGATTCAATATTAAAAAAATTCAATATAATATTATGCGATGAACACAACCTATTATTATGGAGAAACAACAGGGTTAAGTAAAAAAACACTCCAATGTTTAATGACTAATAATAATTTGAACACATTACAGGGTGTTCTAATTAATCCAGTGCGTAATAAAGTGCTTAAAATTTGGGGATTTGGTGGGGGCTAAGAACTACCTAGGAGGGTCTATGAAGAACAGGTGTAGGCCAAGTGGGATTTAGGCCAAGGTTGATGATCCCAAAATGTACCATGAAGTGTATGCGATTCAATTCAAAATTCTACAGGAACAAATAGCAAAATTACGGACAAAAAATTTCTACAAAATAGTTTATATTAGTGCAAGTTCTTTTATTCAAAATTTCACCCATGATCATCTTTGTAGTAAATTCAGAATATCCAAGTTAGAGTTTTTGTATCGAGATATAAGAATTTATTTTCATTTTGTTCAGAGCATCAATTCTTTTTTTTTTTTTTTTTTTTTTGGTGTTTGTCAAGTACTCAATCGAAGATACTACCCAATGAAGTGTTTAATTAATTCGTCTAATTTAAATAAGTGAAAATGCAAAAGTAATGATATGAGTCACTGTTGTCCTCTAAAATGTTCTCTTTATAAACAATTAGCATGTCTTTCTTGTTTAATAATACTATAATAAAATAATCGTCTTACATTATTTAATATATAAATCTAATTTTCTCACATTAAATTCTGGATTATCTCTAGGACCTACTAAAATAAAAACTCTAAAACAATTACTTCATATTTCTTCAACATTATCGAGTTGGGATCGAAAGCATTTCTTCACAAGAACTACCACTAACATTTTAAAAAGAAGAACCGACCGTTTCTTGAGCATGTGGCAAAGAGTTTAGTGGTTGATTTCCGAAGTTTCAAGTTCGTATCTGAGTTGATTTATATTTTTAGCTAAGTTTATTTCTAAATGAAATAAAACGAAGCGGATAGCGTGCTACATATCTCTTAAAAAAAAAAAAAAAAAAAAAAAAAAAACATTTTAAACAGGGGAGGTGGTTTTGGGTACATTTAAGGGGTAGGCTTTAGCGATGGAGGGCTAGGATTTCGTTTCCCGCTGATTACGGCGGCGGACCGTCCGACCCGACAAGCCGGCACGGATTCCTCCAAGCGGGAGACCAGCCGGCGATTCCTCCGCCACCGCCCGCACCCGCTGGGACACGTGTCGCCCCCTCCACCCGTGTATCGTCTCCCTAATTCTCCTTGACATGACAACTCATTGCCACAAAAATAACACCCGACCTCTCTCACGCTCTTTACCCACCGACCGTACCTAGAGTTCCAGTTAAACTTTTTTTTTTTTTTTTTTTTTTTTTGAATTTTAAATTTTTTTAACGTGATATTAAAAAAAAATTCACATTTTGAGCCACGTCCAATTTTAATAAAGTCATATTTTTTAAGAACACCCCGATTATTTTATATAATTTAATATCTAACGGAAACCTTTGATGATTGATATTGAAAATTTTGTACTTCAAAATTAGTTATTTTATATTTAGATGAGTTAAAATTTATAAAAAATAAATAAAATAGATAACTTACTATCTTTTTTCTTAAAGTAAAAATAAACCTCTCCACCTCTCTCTCTCTCTCTCTCTCTCTATCTCTCTGTGTCTAGAGGACTGGTTTGGATGTTCATTTCAAATGACCTATAGTATGGGGGGTTATTATTATGATCGAGAAATGTTTTTTTTTTTTTTTTTTCTCTCCGAGATAAAACTAGCCCGCTATCTGCTTTTATTTATTTTTTTTAAAAAACCAAATTAGATATGTTAAACAATTAGACCTCAAATTTAGGATCTTAGGTATCAATCATACAGTCTGTGAGAAATAATGTGTTTGTATACTTAAAAGTTGAGTGTAAATGTTACACGTAATCTAAATATGAAATTAGATATATAACTTTTTCAAATTTTTTTTGTTGAGAAAAGATAGCATCTCTTTCATTCATTCAAAACGTGAATTAAACTACATGGGTGAGGCATCGGGGCCTCAAAGGTAGCGGAAACAAAGAAAAGAAAAAAAACAAAAAAAAAAAAGAAAATTCAGGTGTTGATTACAAGATAATGTTAAAACCGCTAAACAGTGCATAAAATCCATCTATAGATCATAAGCTCCCCCACTAAACCATCAGGTGTTTGATCCTATGGGTCCCACGGATAGGATAAAACATAAGTAAATGTACTGTGATAACACTAGTATGAAAAATAAGTTCTTGAATAGAAAAAAAATTGTAAAATTTACATCAAGCATATATATAATGGATATAGCATTCATTTCCACTTAATATATTTTACCTTTTTTTTAAAAAAAAAAAATATTCTGAAATCTCAGTCATCTTGTTTGTTATATAAAGCCCCCAAGCCCTTCAGTATCTCTTTGCTCCTCTTTTTTACCCCCTCCCCCCCTTCTCCTCTCTTAATTTGTCCATGCTCTGATTAATTATATGGCTAAGTTTGAGATGTCTCTATTAGGGCTTGATCTTACCATGGCCATTCCTGGATTAACAAGTTCTTCTTCTTCCTCTTTTTCTTCTTCCTCTTCTGGGTCAGGTGAGCTCATGCATGAAATTAATTAACTAATTACCACCACATACAAGAAGTTAATTTTTCATATTATTTTGTTTTGTGTTTACTTTTTAACCTTACAAGATATGCTTCCCATTGGAGCACTTTAATTCGTTTTCTTCATTGCGTAGTAAATGTGACTTTAAGATTAGATTAGTTTATTGAGCCCTTAGAGCTAACCATAGTGACCCCTTATTTTCAAAGACAAAAAAAATGAAAAATTATTTGTGTCCCTTTTGGCCTCTTGGGTTACCATACAAAGTTAATTTTTTACCCCGGTTCGATGGAGACAAAAAGAAGAGAGAACGAGTTATTTATTTATTTATTTACTAATTTGTATTGAAATTTGAGGGAAGAAAAAGAAAAAAAAAATTGGAGAGAAATAGAGCGGAAATAATTTTCTATATATATATAATGGTCAATTTCCTTTTTCTTCCAAAACAAGGAAGGAAAAGGAGAACAATTTAATGATCTATTATTATGGCCAATTTCTTTTTTCTTCAAAAATGGAGAAATTAAAAGGGAGATATATTTATTTTCTACCTCTTTTTCTCTAATCCAAACTTTTTTACTTATCATTTTATTGTTCTCTCTCTCTCTCTTTTCCTCTTGTTTTCTCTATCGAAATGGAGCATTATGCCCTAGATCGGTATTTTGAATTAGGCTGGAATACTATCAATAATATCAAGCTATTATTCCTTATATAGGCTGAGAAATAGGTGGTTAGGATGAATGTGGGCTCCCTAAGATTGAGTAAGTGGTTGGTTGAATAGTAGAATTTAATGGATAAAAATAATCAAATGGTTAAATCTGACGTTGAAAAACTCGACAACACCTCTTGGTGCTAGCTATTGATAACATCCTAGTCGGACTGGGTATTTTTGTATTTTAAAAAAGATGGACTTAATTATGAGATGAATGTGGGCTTGATTTTTTTGAGAAAAGATAAAGACGCTATTTACTTCATTCTTTAGAAATATAAATTAAACAACACGAGTGAGGTAAAGAGATCTTAGTAGAAAAGAATAAAAAACTAAAAACATTGGTTGGCTTTTGGACGACAAAATATCCTAGTCACTGGATGACCAATCTCGAGATCTTAGCTACCATTATCAGAGGATATGTGTAATCATTTTTAAAAATAATATTATTTTTTGAATCTCAGGCGATTCACCAGCAAATTATCAAACTGGTTAATTTTGTTCGAATAGGCTGTGATATGTTTTTTAGCACCTACCTATCCGATCTCGTCCCCCAAATTTCTAGACTGAATACCTTGTAAGACCATCGCAATTAAAAATTTACTAACAATATATTGTGTGAATAGATGGTTAACTGTCTCCTCTAATCCTCTTCGACTGGACAAAGTACACATTTTGTATTCCCCATCTACCCTCTCTTCACAAGGTTGTCCGCGGTAGATGTTCTCATCTTAAGGACAAGCCAGGTAAATATACACTTGCACTTTCAGAATATTCCGAGTCTCCAAATCTTTCTTTGTCCGAGCATTTCTTGTACGAACGTGGGCATGATGAGACTAATGTTTGTGTGGCAGGCATTTACATATGGTACTTAGTTGACAAATAGCTAAAATAATAATAACCTATATTTTAAATGTTTATAAAATTTTTAAGTACCAGTCAGATTACGTAGCAAACTAATTTATCAACAACAACCATAAGATTAGAAAAATATAACTATTAGTTTATCAAAATTAATTAAAAAGACAATTCCTTATTATTTTTTTTTTTACTTTTCTAAATTTGTGTAAAAAGTCAAAAGTTTCATGTTGTTGGTATATTTATGGTGTGTGTGTGGGGTGTAGAAGCTAGAGGAGGTGGTGGTGGTGGTGGTGGAGAGAGCAAGATGGTGATGATGAGGGAATTGGACATAAACATGCCGGCGAGCCGCGAAGGAGAGGACGAGGACGGGGAGGAGGAGGAGGCAGAGGAGGAGGACGGCGGGGCTCGCCGCGTCAAGAAGCTTCGCCTTTCCAAGGACCAGACGCGCTCGCTTGAGGAGAGCTTTAGGCACCACCACACTTTGAGCCCTGTGAGTTACATGAGCTTAATTTGTTTGTTAATTAATTAGTGCTTAACAGGCTTATGGATCGATTAGTCATATATATTAGCCATGTTATTTTTCATGACAATTAATCATGTTCATGATTTGGCATGTACGTATGGAGTGAAAAGATAACGAAAGAGGCAACGGAATAAAAAACAAAAAATATATATATATTTAATTGACATGATCATACGACGAATGTCCAAATTGAACTAAAGGACCTCCTAATAGAGAGCTAGGGGTTTTAGTAACAATTCTGATTCTAGATTGTCCACAAAATTAAGATCGATGAATCTGGCAAAAAAAAGGTTTAGAATTAGTTTTATGGGAAAATGTTATGTTCTTTTAAGTAGCTTTACGTACAGTTTACTTCACAGAATCGATTGCTAATGTTTTCTTCTTCTTTAATTTGCTTGTCGCAATAATTGTTTTCATCAATTACAGCAACTATCAAAATGAATTCTCTGATCTATTACGTACAATAACGAAGTATCTCGTAATTAAGAGCAAATGCTTCTGTTGCATGAGCATATACCCAACAATTAAATATGGTTAATCATGTTTGTAATTATATAATTAGATTGATATGTGTGTGTGTGTGTGTGTATATATATATATGCTAATTAATTACTGGGTACAAAAGTAGCAAAAGTAACAAAAATAATAAAAGTGAGGATTAATGAAATGGCATACAGAAGCAAAAGGGAGCGTTGGCTGTGAAGCTGAAGCTGAGGCCGCGTCAAGTGGAAGTATGGTTCCAAAATCGCAGGGCAAGGTGCAATATGCTTTCTCTCTCTAGATCTTCTTAAAAAAAAAATCTATGGTAATAATTAAATTATAAATATTATAACACAAAACACTAAATTAAGATATATATAATAATTAAGCTCATACGAGTTATTAATTAATTGATATGTTTCTCTTCTTTTACAAGCTTATTTCTTAATTTGAGCCCTACATTTCATGGTCAACACCACTTTTATTATGCACTTGATATTTTGTTTTTTTAGCCTTCGATCTCACAACTATCTCACAACTGGGTCAGTTAATGGGTCACCTTTGATTCGAAAAGGACAAAAATTAAAAGATATTTACAAAACAATTTTCAACTCTATGCATATAATTGGGTTTTTCCTTCATTAACTCTAGTTGATGGTTGAGAAAAAAAGTACACAACAACGTGGTCCATGACTTTTATTTCTCGCGTTTGATACGCAACATGCACGTGCTAGGTATAGACGTAGGAGGATACGACTTTTGAACTACGTGCCTACGATTTTTTTTTAGTGTGGAATACAAAATAATGCTTTATATATATAATTTGTTAAAATATAAAAAGATACGTAATGCAAATTTTTGTTTTCATATCAAAATGCATTTGAATTATTATTTACGTGCCTACGTTTGTGTGCATGTGTGGATTCCTTTTAAGTTTGATGTTTCTACTCTTCTAACACAAATATGCACATTTCTGCTTAATTTCCACATTATACTAAAATTTTTAGAATACAATAAAAGTCTTTCGGAGCTCCACCAAATGTATTAATTATTTCTGAAATTTTACTTAAATTTATAAAAGCGATATTTACTCTGATGCTAATTATACAAGCTAGAATTTAAATATTAAAATAGAATAATATAGAGAAGAAAACAATAGAGGAGGAATTAAATAACTAATTAATTAAACACTGCATAAAAGTTTACTCAACAACGATTTTCACCCCAGTTCAGAGGAGTAAGAAAAAGAACCAGCTATATAGTACGTTGATCTAGTTTTAATTGAACTTATCTAAACTCCACTAACATTAATCTTGAGTATATTTAAACTTTATTTTAAGCCTAACACTAATTAAACTCCCACTTAACTTAAAATTTCCAACTTCAATTTAGTCTCAGTTTAACTTTTTCTCCAATTTGTAGTTGGGATTACTGGTTCTTACAATATATTTGTAGTTTAATTTGTTCTTTACTAGAGATATAATTTTTATTGTGAATAATATTTCAAACATGTTTCAGTGAACCTAGTACGTGAGTTCAACATCTGTGTACGTAAGTTCGGGAAGTACAATGACTTGGTACTTTTAAAAACATAGGAGCCAAATTCTATATATATATATATATATATAAAAGAACTAATGCTTAAACAAAAATGATATTATTCATGAATATTTACTCTTATATTAATACGGATTTTTTGTTAGGTTTGATGTAGTTCAAATTAGGTTATGTCGATTGAGCTATTCAAAATTTTTCACGCACATCTAGAACCAAAGTATCAAAAACTGCGGATGCAGGACGAAGGTGAAGCAGACTGAGATGGAGTGCGAGTACTTGAAACGGTGTTTCGGGTCGCTAACGGAGGAGAACCGCCGCCTCCAGCGCGAGGTCGAGCAGCTGCGGGCGCTGCGGGTGCCTCCGCCGGTGGTTCTCCCACCTCACACGCGCCTCTCCCTCCCCACATCCTCATTTACCATGTGCCCGCACTGCGAGCACATCAGTCCTGCTACATCAGCATCACATCACACGACCTGGCGGTTACGGCACTCGCAGTCGTCGGTTTCGGCATTCCGCCCTACCCAGCCATCTGCTACATGTTAACTAAGGAAGCGAATAAATTTAGTTAAGAAATGTTGGATGATCGATGATGGATACATATGATGTGTGGAGTTAAATGTTGTAAATGAAAAATATGTATCAACTCGATCGATTAAAAGTTTGATCAGTTATGAATACTAAGTATGTATATATATATATGAGATGTTGTTATTAACAGATTTATTTTTACTATTAAGTGAGCACACGCTCATCCTGGACTGGCTCAAATAGTTGAATGCCTGTACTTCGTGTGCAATATTTTGCGCCGAATGCATTGTGCGTATCTTTTTCTTTTTCTGTTAAAAGTTGGATTAGTTTCAATTAGAAATATGAGCAAGTGGCAAAGGGCTTGATGGTTGGTATCCGTGACCCTAGTTTGAATTCAAGTTGATTCACATTTCTGGCTAAGTTTATTTCTAAATGAAATAAACGAAGCGGATAGCGTGCTACCTATTTCTCAAAAAAAAAAAAAACAAGAAAAAAAAAAGAAAAGAAATATGAGATAAATAAAATATAGGGCTGATAAAAGTGGTTTTTTTGTTTGTTAAGTTGCTTATAACTCCTAAAATATTGACTTTTCTATTTTAACATTATTATTATTATTATTATTTGGTGAAACTTACCAAATTATATATCCTTTTTAATCCACCACAGTTTCTTGATATATACAAACGCATGCTGTGCTAAGTTGATTTGGATCATGTAAAATAGATCCAAGCGAAAGTTTTGTGAAATGGGTACAAGTGATTTTACACACTCCTATGGCCCGGCCCAGGGAATTTTTTGTGGACCGTTCGAGGTAAATCTTAGGCATCGAATTAAGGCCCGTTTGGCATTGTGGGCTATTGAATTCTAAAAAAAATAGTTGGAAGAAAAAATATATAAAAAATTATATTTTTATATTTTCCAGTAAAACCGCAAAATATATTGTAACTGAATTATTGCGATCTATAATATATAAATATAAATTTTTTCTTTTACGGAAATGAACAAAATATTCTTAATGCACTCTCCCCCCAATCCTAAATGAAAAATGTTCACACCTCGTTACTTCACAGCGTGCCCATCTACTATTTTTTGTTCGAATGAGCTAATCCCCGTGAACATAATTTAGGCTGAAAAAAGAGTTTATGAAGAACTTGTCAATTTCTTCTCTCTTTTTTTTTTTTTTTTTTTTTGAGATAAAAGTAACATGTTACCGCTCCAATATTCATTCGGAAAATGAATTCTACTACATATGAAATTTGGCGGTTTCTACTTTCGCTTTGAACAACAATATTCTCTAATTTCATATTTCCTAACAAAGAGAATCAAGAGTTTCTATATCATTAGGAAATAAGATCCTGAGTCTTATAAACAGAATTTCTAGTTTAGTGCCTTAACTTTAATTTGTTGCAAGATCAAAACCATTAGAGTAGAAGTGTTTTTCTCAAACAGTAATTTATTGAACAATATTACTATTATCTTCTAGCAAAACCGAGTAACTTCTAAGCCAACGGGGCCAAATCTAGAGCCAAATTATATATTATTTTTGTAAATGTCATAATGATTTCAAATATATTATTACCATTAGAATATGTTATAAAAATTTAGTTAATTATAGATTAAATACTTAATCCTAATTCATTTTTGACATTTTTATCTCTTTATATTATATTATTATGATCTTTAGGAATATATTTGTGATTTAAAAAAATTAAAAATATAAACAGTTCTCTAACGGTAATAAAATATAAGGACATATTTAAAAATATCAAAATTTTTACAAAAATAATATATAAAAATTAAACTTTATAAAAATATATTTATTATTTATTATATTTGTAAGGACGCGTATGAAATTAGTCCTATTTTATATTATATGATACGGCACTTAACTCACATGCTCAGATATTGGAAGGTAGTGGAACTTAATTAAAGTCATGAGTAGTGGGCCCAGGTCACAGGATTAAGTTTTTCCCCATCTTACACATGTCACATCACAATTTTTTTCCTTTTCTTTGAATCCATATATTACTCTTTTATACCTATTCAAAAAAGAAAAAAATTCTTAATATTTTCCTAAAGCAGGAAATTAAGGAGTTACAACAAATTAAGCGTCTCAAAGTGAATGAACAAGAAAAAAATACTTCATAACTATAATTTAAATAACCAAAAATGTCTAGATATACCGATCGACTACGAGGTGCTGTCGGTGAGAACAAAAACACCATCAACGTCTAATTGCAAAGAACCTATCGAAAAACTGGAAAGAGAGAAGCGAGAAGAATCTTCGACAACTGCAGTCCGAGCAGACGTCCTTGGTAGATGTATTCTCGACATTGTCTCGTTGGAAGTCCGTGTTAGGAACTCCAGAAGTTAGGTGTTATCTTCCCCTACTACCCGTGCTTGTATTGTCTGTGTCCCTCCGTTTGTGTGTTTGACTATTTACTGCTAAGTGTGTCGAGCCACACATTGTCCTCTCTTCTCCCCCTATCTCTGTAAAATAGGGTTTATCTCTGTTTAATTAAAAAAAAAAGTCTAATTAAACTTAGATGGTATACCGATCGAGTGTTTTCGATTTCGTTGTCGATCATCATCGTAACCTAAGAAAGATTAATGTCTAAATTAAGATATTTAATTATATGTACATATCCTGTATATTGAGGCCCCTCAACATATCTTCGTGGCACTTTCATTGCATGATCCTGAAGGACCTGAACAGTCATTTTCCACTCATTAAAGCAAACTTCTAAGTACTTAGCTCCAAAGGAGTGATAAAAAAGGGCTACCCCTACCCTTCAATAATACAGTACTGGGCCGGATCGAGCCGATGCGCACCGGACCCATCGCCCACATGGGCTCGGCATGGGCACACCTACCCGGCACGGGCCCACACCGGACCCGAATGCATGGTCTCTCATGAACAGTGGTTGCAAATCTCAATATATATCTTTTGCTTTTATGTGGTCTTGTTATGCTAAGATTCAATACATACATTGTCAGGGAGTTCTTGGCTCTTCCCCCTCGGATCGATCGATCGACCGTTCGATTCTCGCCATGATTGGTTGCTCTCGACGACGTCAACATCGGTGGGCTCATGTTCGACTAAAGTGGCCTTCCAAGTACTTAAATTGGACGTGTACAGTCCCTTTAGGAGCTTGTGGGTTGGCTTGTTGGAACCAAATTATTTCTCCCTCCAAGAAGGAAAAGGAGAGAGTGAAGTGCTTCATCAGTTGGCCGGATAAGTCACCAACAAGACCATCCCTTTTTCTAAGCATTGCATGTGCTAGCCCATGCACGTATATATATCAGCTTTGATATATATATAGAACTATGCTACTATATTATTAATAGCATCGAGTCATTGGTGCTACCAAGTTTTTGGCCATTAGATTGAAAGATGTGTGGTTAGGATGATGTGGGCTTCCTAGGGTTAAGTGATCAGTGGTTGGTTGAATAATATGATCTAGCGGGTGAAAATCATCAAATGAGTGGATCTAATAGTGGAAAACTTGATAAAGACCGAACGCCGCTACATTTGAGCAAGATAAAGAGCTTCGGACTCATATAGAACTATGGGCTTGGATTCTAATGTGTTAACACCTAGCTAGCTAAGATTTATTTGATTTTTCCATAAATTAACATGCATTGATCAACTTCTTGAGGGGTACCTGAATTAAGGGCATAGTCATGATGATGTATCCACGCAAATTTAGTAATTGCCTAACGTACGTACTCTCCATAAATTCAAGGGAGATGTTCAAATTGTTAGGACAACTTCGATCTGAGCTATTTTCTGTTAGATATGTCTCGAATTCTAGTACCGCAAGGTTTTCTATCCTTATTCTATTTTGGTTATTTCATTAATTTAAGTTTAGATTATGCCTAATTTTATTGAGATATTCCTAATTTTAGTGGGTTTGTATTCCTAATTGTATTAGGATTTAGCCACTATTATAAATATACTCATTATTCTGTTGATTTAGTGCGGAAGATGAGAGAGGGAATATGGGTGTATTTTTGGAATTAGGGTTTTGTGAGAGAGGCTTATTTTGTACACCACTTTGATTATAATGAAGATTTTCGCTTCGTCTTCGCCCGTGGATGTAGGCCGATGGCCGAACCACGTTAAATATTGTGTACTTTATTTTCTTCTCTCTTTCTCGGATCTTTTTTGGGTATTTTCGCATCCGACGAACTAGATCTTCTCGGTTTTAGTTCTAACAAACTGGTATCAGAGCCGGAGTGTTCGTTTGGGTGTTTAAGACGTCGACGAATTTGAGATCGAGAAGTTTGATTGCTCCAACAGTTTCGCTCTACGACATGTTGTCGTTCTGATGCAACAGAGGTTGCAAAAAGGCGTAATTGGAGATGAGAAGATTGGCACTTCAGAGAATCCCATGGATTTGCTCATTAAGTTTTTAGGCTATCAAGGTCAAGTATTTCGTCAACTTGTTCGCATGTGCAGTAGCACTTCAGGAGCTTTTGGGATTTTGGTGGAGAAGACAGAGAATTCAAGCCAAGGTGGAGATTGTTAGATATGTCTCGAATTCTAGTACCGCAAGGTTTTCTATCCTTATTCTATTTTGGTCATCCCATTAATTTAAGTTTAGATTATGCCTAATTTTATTGAGATATTCTTAATCTTAGTGGGTTTGTATTCCTAATTGTATTAGGATTTAGCCACTATTATAAATATACCCATTATTCTGTTGATTTAGTGCGGAAGATGAGAGAGGGAATATGGGTGTATTTTTGGGATTAGGGTTTTGTGAGAGAGGCATATTTTGTACACCACTTTGATTATAATGAAGATTTTCGCTCCGTCTTCGCCCGTGGATGTAGGCCAATGGCCGAACCACGTTAAATATTGTGTGCTTTATTTTCTTCTCTCTTTCTCGGATCTCTTTTGGGTATTTTCGCATCCGACGAACTAGATCTTCTCGGTTTTAGTTCTAGCATTTTCTTCAATCAAACCATGTATTTTTGGTTAACACGAAATCAAAACCAATCCTTAAACTCTCCTCTGCTCCAAGAGTTGGATTCAATTCACGCATCAATCATTAATATATGGCTCATATCTAGACAATCTCTAAGTCCTTTTCTATTAGATCAAATAATTTGGTAACATGAATCGACAGATTCTTTATACAAAGCTAAAAAGCTTTGCATTTGAATATATAGTTGACCTTTCCTTTTATTAATAATAACCGGAAGATTTTGATATAGTTATGAAACATAAGAAAGAATAATATGTTTATAGTTGGGTCATGCTTGGATGTATGAATATTTTGCACGGAATATCTCTTTACTTTACTAAGAAATTAAGTTTGCCGTATTTCTAAGATGAGGAGTGCGATGAGACGTCCAAAATGGCATACCATATTCAACGCTTGTAAATTATTTTTCAAAAATCATACATGGCTAGGCGTTTCAAAGAGAAAAATTAAACTCCCCGTAGGTGAAAATCATCGTAGTGGATCGTAGGATAACTTATTCCAAAATCTAAACAAGACCTTACTGTTGACAAACAACCTTAATTACCGTATGAAAATAAGAATCATGCAAGAAAAATTAGAAGATGCTCTCTTAAATTCTCTTCTTCTTTTTTTATTTTATTTTATTTCCTGGAAATAGTGTAACTTGAAATAGAGTGAGGGAAAGAGAAAGAGTGATGAAGACATATATATGCAGATGGGGTCCATAACCTGGAGATAGGGTGAGCCCTTTATCAGTAGTAGTAGACTTGGGTCACAATTTATTGAATTTTCCATAACACCTGGACCCAACCACAGAGGTCCACTAACACTAAGTTACAAAGCAGATCCACCAAAGCCTACTATTTTATTTTCCCTAGCTCCTTTTCTCTTTCATTTCTTTTTATTCCTTTGTTACTTTTTGTTATGTATATTCCTTATTCCTTTCTTTGTTAATTAGATAGATTCTTTAGATAAGATAATATCATAGTCAACTGTCAATAAATAATGTCTTCAAGTTTTCTATTATTCCTATCATCTTAATTATTTCTATCATTTATGCTTCGGATACAGTTTATCTATAACCTATCATGCCCATATATAAAATGATATATATGAGTTGAACTGGGCTACTATTAGTAGCAAAATTTTATTATTGCTACCAGTTTTTTAGCCTTTGGATTAACTTTTTTCATCATTTCTAATCATTGGATTAAATACTATAATCCATTGGGAACCACTCAACCCTAGGGGGCTACTCAATTCTAACCGACTAATATCATCCTAACCTTACAATTTTCTATCTAAGGGTTAAAAACTTGATAGTAAAAAGAACGTTTTACTATTAATAGTATTCTAGCATAATTCTATATATTAAGCACGTAATAATATTTTTTTTCTAATTAGAGCTACTACGACCTGACGGTCACAATGATCGAATTTGCTGTTACATAAAAGTTTGAATTCAGAATTTCTCATCGGAGTATTGAATTAATATTACTGCTAATTGTATTTCCACTAGATATATATATATATACTTCAAAATTTTCTTTCATTGAGGGTGTCTCCCATGGGAGATCTATTTTGATATAACTATTTTTATTTATTTGATTTAATATTTCGAAACAAATGCGCGTTATATCACAAACAAAAATATTTCAAAAGATCATAAAAAAGAGCAGTTCAAATTTTCAGCTATGTAATTTTATGGAAATTTGCAGTAATTCAGATTCATTCCTCCTTTTGATTATCTAAAACTTATCTCAAAGTATATAGGCTTAATTATACTATACCATATGTTATATAAAAATGTCCTTCCAAAGTATATAAGCTTAATTATATATAAAAAGTTAAAATTTATAAAAATACATTTACTATTCGAAATATTTATATTGAACTGCATGAAATTAACCCTAAATTAAAATTTTGGGAGAGGGCCATGTAATTGATTAATTAATATTCCTACTGTTCCTTATTTCCTGGAGGAAAACATTATATAAAAGTAAATAGTGATAATTATTGGGCTCTGAACTCGACTGTTGAATGTATTTTGCTTAATTATACACTGTACTTTAATATTATATATTATTATTTTTAAAGATATTATTATATTTTAGTAATCTCTATACTGTATTATTTTCATTTTTCTATTTTCTACAATTTTTTTCATCGATATCTATCACGAAATTATTTTTTCTCATCAATTTCTATATTACTGTTAATAAATATATTATTTTATCAAAATCTAACAACTTTATTGAAAGACACCCGTTAAATAGTAGAAAAATATAAAATGAACCTCCATATAGATTCATTAATTTTTAATTATTTATCAATTTTATATATTTTATTAATTTTTATATTAATGTATGCTCTGTCATTTTTATTTATAGTATATGAATTAGAAAAAATATTTGAGTGGCGACTTTAAAAAAAGAAAAGTACACTATAGAAAAAAAAATCTGTCCTTAATAACAAGGGTATATATATTTGAAAATGTTAGACTTTTGTTGGAATAAATATAGAAGTTGAACTCTATAAATATATATTTGTCATTCGATATGTTTATAAAAAATTGTAAGCACGCAATTGACCCTCTAGTTTAATTCAATAGTTTTCCGTGAGAACCGCCTGTCTCTGATGGTTGTTATCCGAGATCTCAAGTCGAATTCTAATTGATTTATATTTTCAAATTTAGCCATTTCTAAATAAATAAAATGGATATATATATATATATAACACTACAAAAATTTTATATTTAAGGACACTTTAAATAATAATTAGCGACGCTTTAAAGCGACAGTAAAAATAATCCCAACGCTTGTAAAAGTGTCGAGTAAAGAGTCGTCAAATGAATATGTCGGGATAAATATACCGACGTTTTAATATAGCGTCGAAAAATTTATATAAATATTTAATAAAAATATATTTATTGGCGACGCTTAATCATAAATTTTAAGAAATTAAATATTAAAGACGCTATAAGAAAGTCATTGCCTTAAACATATTTTGTTGTAGTGATATAGTATGATACATATCTCTAAAAAAAATTCGAGCTAGAAAACATTTTTGTGGAATTTAATTGGGATAAGCCTGCACTCAACTGCAGAGGGCATTACTGCTTTTCCGGGTACGCAATCAATTATGGATGTTCCCACTTTGCACAACACCCCACGTTCTAAAGAAGCTACAACATCCCCTGCTACGTACACCGTTGCACCCTATTTTTTACCACTATTTTTTTTAAATTTTTTTTAGAAACTTAGTGCTACGAAATTTAAGTAATCTTAAAATCGAACGGTGCAGAAACGGGTGTTGTAATTTATGATATTCGATGTACAAATTTTGTGAATTTTGTAGAACATGTTCGGTAAATTGAATTTTGTAAGTAGCGGTGCATGAGGTGTATCTATACGCCTGATGCAGGCAATAATTTACGGCTCTAGATCGTTCCCACCTGCTGGAGATATTAATCAAATTATATATTGCATGATTCGTGGTCAATGAAAAAGTCTAAAACACACCAATTATATTATTGATACCGTGCGTTTTCAACTAATCAGATTTTTTTTCTTTTTTAGATTCACCCATTCCATCATCATAAATATTAAAAAAAAATATTTTTATTATACTTTACTCTCAAAAGAAAAGATAATGTAATATAAGTATTATAATATAGACTTTCTCGTAGTATAATTTATAAACCCAGGTCTTAAAACAAACGTGTTGGTATTTGAGAGTGGGGATGCGGAACCGGGCGGATTTTGGAGCTAGCGGAAGGGTTTTCCACCTTCCGCTCCCTTTTTTATTGGATTAGGAGGTCGGGGATTAATTTTAATTTCATTTTTGGCCACCCACGATCACTGATTGCTCTATTCGGGAGGGATCGAGATGGAAACGAATTTTTGACGAATCAAAATGGATCAAAGAAAGAAATAGATCTTTCGCCTTAGTGCGGCAAGAACAATTCTCCCTCCCGCATGCAAAATCTAGTAAAGCTTCAGGGGGAAACTTTACATTGTGCGGTTTATAAGAATTTAAAATTTATAAGCTCTTCGATTTTATCACTAATATTTGAGAGGGCTAAATAATTGATCACACCAAATATTATTGACCTTTTGCAAAAATTGCAACTTCTTATAAGCAAATTATTTAGATATATATTATTGCTTGTATATTCAAATATATTATTTTCTTATCCACCTAATTAACGTCCGCAGGATTCAAAAGATTGAGAATTGTTTGCTTTGATTTTGTTTTAGAATTTTGTTTTAAACCCCTGGTGTTTAATAGAACGGGCTTTTGAAAGAGCTTCTTTACTTTCACTGAGTTCTAATCTCCCGCAATGCGCATTCTTTTTATGTACCTTTTAATATTTATTCTTTCATTATAAACCAAATGTAGTTGCTCATACTTAGGTGAAAATACGTGTTGCATCAGATTAGTTATGTAAATATGTATATAAATGTATCTCTACAAGCACCGAATAACGATCACGTCAATCGTCATGTTCTAAATTAGAAAAGCAAAATCATTCATTAGCTCTCATGTACGCACGCAATATTATCTAACTAACAATAACAATAAACATTAATATCTCATAGTCATCTTAATTCATCCTACATTATAAACAAATTGAATGCATGTTATTTCTTAACCACTTCCTAAGATTAAAATTGATCCTACATTCATTCATTCATGTAATTTGGTGTGTCTTAATTAAGACAAGGTGGATTAGCATAGAAGTGGCCTCTTAACAAATGTAGGCTTTTATAAAAGACAAATAAGGAAGGTACTTGTAGGTATTTTAAATTGTGACATCAATAGAAATTAGGATTTTGTTGACTAGTCCAAAAATCAATGATTGACCACAATATTAATACAATCAAAGCAAAACTTTTGTGCTAGGAAACAACCCATAAAATATATTAATGGTGCTAATCAGTAAGGGATTGTTTGGTTTCTAGAAAAAAAAAGGGAAAAAAAAAACTAGCTTTTCATGAAATTTGAAAAAAAAATCAAAATAATCAGTTTCCCTCCTTATCAAAAATAATTTTCACATTTTTTCGAGAAACTAAACACCCCCTGAGCTTGCATATTGATCAACTAATATTATTAGCCACCTTCTCTTTTTTTTTTTTTAAGTAGCAAGGTACCCGGTTTGTTTTTTTTTTTTTTTTTTTTTATGAACTCAGCTAAAATGTGAAATAATTAAATTAATTACGAACTTAATATTTGAATTACTAACCATTAAATTTTTGGTCAATTGCGCTAGATATGACTAGTAACTTCCTTACTTAATTTTGCAACACATATATATTTAGGAGGATGGATCTTTTTATAATTTTATTTTTTTTGAGAGATCTCAGAAGACGCTATTCGCTTCGCTTATTTCATTTAGAATAAACTTAGCTAGAAATATGTGAATCAATTGTGATTCAAACTGTGATTTAATACCAACCACCAAGCCCTTTGTCATTTGCTCTATGTATAAGCTTATATTATACAAATAAGAGCTAGTAATTTACTTAACATTTTAAATTTATTACTTTATCAGAAGCCATTTACGAATGTAAAAAAAAAAAAAATTAAACTAATCCCTAACTGCACTTTTATTAATCTATAAACTCATCAAATATTTATGGATCATGATGCATTAATCAATTTTTTATTTTTTTAAAAATACAAAAACAACTGTATTAAAAGGATCTATATATCTACCTGATTGGTCCATCACAATTACCGACGACGAATCGGGTAACGACACTTGTGAATATCCCAAAGTATATTAAATTATTGCTCTATGTAGTATATCTCAAAGTTTACAATATTAGTGCTCCATGTAGCGTATGTTCCCCTTTGTTCCTACACTAATGACGCAATCAAGGGGAAATGGGGATTTGGGCAAATTTTTTTTGGCTTTGGGAATACCAAACCATATTTTTGGGGAATAATTTCATGGAACCCAATGCATTTATTTATTTGCTTTATTTGGCTTCGAACATGCTTTGGATCATGAACAGGGTATATAATACAACTTTCCCATTAGTGGGCTACTACTCCCTATATATAAATAAGTGACAATTACAGCACAAGTAATGAGGATTAGTATCGAATGTAAAACATTAAATACTGTTTTATTGTAATCCAAACTTTTAAAAATTAATAGTTGTCTCTCGAGAACAGTCTTGGCGAGGATGAGAAGAGTACTAAACGCTCAACCTTCTTGACTGCTATCTGGTGGGTGGTATAGACTGCACGGAACAATCTTATCTTCAATGACTTATCACCCGTCCCTTCCCTCTTGTTGGAACGGGTCAAACGTCTGATCACTGCGTGGAACGAGATATCCGGCGCACACTGAGATTTTCATTGCCCGTCCTGCTTTGCTTTTACTTGTCTGATACTCACTGCCCCCAATCATTCTGTTTTTTTTCCTTTCTATTCACTTTCTTTTCTATTTGTTTATCTTTTTTTGGCGATTGAAGGCTCTGGCTGTTTTTACTACGTTTGTAAGCCTAGTTCATTTGATTCAATGAATGAAACAGATAGCTCGCTACCTTAATTTCTCTCTCTCAAAAAAAAAAGTTGTCTCTTGCAATATTTCTATATTTAAGTTTGATGCCACTGGTATTCTAGTCTTATATATATTTTTTTACTAATTTATTTTAAGTTCACATCTCGTAGCTTAAGCTTCTGATCAGCCGAACTATTGAAAATAATGGGAACCGATTTTTGTTTTTTGAAAGATAGGTAGCATGCAATCTGTTTCGTTTATTTCATTTATAAATAAACTTAGCGAGAAATATGAATCAACTAGAATTCGAACTAGAATTTCGGATACCAACCACCAAACCCTTCGCTACTTGCTCCAGAAACAGTTGGTGAACCGATTATTTATGATGTGTTGAAATCGGTGATTCTACTGTTTATAATTGAAAAGAAAGGTACAATAATGTGAAAATGAATGGTTCTCATTGATCTTTCAAAAAGCTAATTTTGTTAACTGCACCTCGTAAATAATAAGCACAAAGGTTCATGCACTTTTGAGCATTGAATCTTGTTCCAATATCTGCATGTGCATCAATGCAAGGGTCACACAAGTGCGTACATATCTAGCTTGTAGTCAAAATGTGGGGACATGGAGACAGAGTCGAGACTAATAATTTATTTAATTTTATGGCATGTAGTGATTAGACAAATATTTTATTTTGCATCTATACTAAATTTATAATTTGTGGCGATAGCACATGATTCAACGGCTGTGATCTGGTGCCCCAACGGATCACAGCTAACATCTCACGTATTCAAAGCATCACAAGATTACCAAAATGGGCACGTAGAGTTGGGGGGAAAAGCACTTCTTGTTTTAATATTTTTTTGTTTTAAAGTTTCTTTTTAGCCGCTCAAAGCTTTTGAAAATGGTTGGCCCTGGTGGTGGGATTGGACCTACTAATGAAAAAGAGCACTTAATTTACAAACACCACTAATCAGTAATCACCCCCTTATAGAGGGTAGGTGGGTCGCTTTTTGTTGCAACTATAAATAATCAATTACTATAATCAAATTCGTGAAATATAATTTCTAGTATTAAATTTCTGACCCGTAAGATCGTATTTTTTTTAAATATATATATATATATATATATATATATATATATATATATATATATATATATATATATATATATATATATATATATATATATATATATATATATATATATATATATATTGTTAATATTTGGTTTAGATTTGTAGTTATCTAATTTGAAGTTAAATCCTATTCTCATTGGGATTATTTAATTTCGCATATATGGGTTATAATTAGGAGGATAATTCTAGTAGAACTAGGATAAGACTTTTTTTAGGAGACATGTATTATATATACATGTTACGGTCAACTTACGCGGTGCGACGAAATTAAGAGCCATGTATCATACTCTAATTAAGGCTCTAATATATATTATATATAGAGCATACCATTGAGGAGCCGTAAGGGAGGTGAATGCCAAGCAATCCTCTAATCAACAGGTTGGTGTTTTCGATGCGGTTTGGAGCTCGGCTAATTAAGGAGACTCGTTGATGCTCAACTAATTAAGCCCTTGGTCCGTACGGTGAAGGAGCCGCACATGCTATGCTAATTAATTAAGGTGTTGGTCCGTATGGATTGAGAGAGCCGAGTCGCTTATTTGGAGTCGCATGTACGATTGTGGATTTCGTCGTTTCGGATCTAATTAAGCTTTGGGTCTTTTGGGAGATCTTCCTTGTACTCCGCATTTTCGACATTAATAAAGTATTTGCTCCGTCTTCGCCGTGGACGTAGTCGTCGAACCACGTAAACATCGTGTTTCTTTCCGCTTTATCTTTTCTTTTCTCGCATCAAATTATTTTCTGAATCTATTTTTCGACGTTCCGATTCTAACAAACTGGTATCAGAGACTTTCTATTCCCTTTGAGGATTAAGATGACGACGAAGTTCGAGATTCAGAAAATTGACAGGTGTCCAACAGCTTTCGCATTATGGCAAGTCAAGATGCGTGCTTTATCGACGCAGCAAGGATTGCATGCACTGTGGAAAAGAAAAGATGCCCGATTCGTTAACGCCGAGCAAAAGGAGGAGATTGATGACAAAGCTCTTACGGCAATACAATTATGTTTATCCGATGAGGTATTGCGCGAGGTCTTGGATGAGAAGACCGCTGTAGGGCTTTGGCTTAAATTGGAGTCTCTCTATATGACGAAATCTCTCACCAACAAGTTATATTTGAAGCAACGTCTATTCATGTTCATGGCGGAAGGTACCTCTATTAAGTCGCATTTAGATGAATTTAATTCTATTATTATGGATCTTCGCTCGATAGATGTCAAAATTGAGGAGGAAGATGAAGCCCTTTTATTATTATGTTCTCTACCACCCTCCTACAAGAATTTTCGTGAGACATTCTTGTTTGGACGAGATACTCTATGTCTCGATGATGTTAAATCCTCTTTACTTTCAAAAGAGAGAATTGACATGCAGATAAGCAACGAGACAGGTGGAGTTTCAGGACAAGGTTTGGTAGCTAGAGGGTGGTCTCGGGAGAAGGGTTCGGTAATAGAGGTACATCAAGATCAAAGTCAAAGCACGGGAATCGATTTGTGGTTATTGTAAGAAGAAGGTCACATAAAAGCCGATTGTTTCAAGTTGAAAAATAAAGAGCGACGGAAGAATAATGGTGATAAGAATCAATGTGAAAAGTACCAATGCGAAGCGAAGCAAGTGTTGCGGGGAGAATCGGATAAAAATGATATCGTCTTCACGATTCTGAGATAAGACACGCAGACGGGATGAGTGGCTTATGGATTCCGTGTACCTTTCATATCTGCGCGCATAGAGAATGGTTCTCGACGTACAAGCCTTTTGAAGGTGGAGATGTATTGATGGGAAATCACTCTAAGTGTACGCTTATTGGAATTGGTACTGCCTGTGTACGAATGTTCGATGGAGTAGTGAGGACTATATCCGAGGTTCGATGTTCCTGGATATAAGAAAATATCTGATCTCATTGGGTACACTTGATACTAAAGTCTTGAAGTATTCTTCAGCTGAGGGGTTAGGGAAGGTCGCGAAAGGGAATCTTGTAGGGATGACGGCCAAGTTGTCCGACATGTTATATGTTCTAGAGGGTTCCACTGTGATAGGTTCTGCAGCGGTGACTTCTTCCTCTATGTCAGATTCGGATAGCACCAAATTATGGCATATGCGACTGGGCCATATGAGTGAATATGGTATGATGAAATTGGGCGAGAGAGGTCTACTTGGTAGTCAGAGTTTAGAAAAGTTGGATTTCTGCGAGCATTGTGTTCTTGGTAAACAAAAGAGAGTCAGCTTTAAGGCCGCAGTTCACCGAACAAAAGGTACTTTGGACTACATCCATTCTGATCTTTGGGGACCTTCTCGTACTCCTACTCATGGTGGTGCTAGATATATGTTGACTTTTATTGACGATTATTCTCGTAAAGTGTGGGCGTTCTTTCTGAAAAGTAAGGATGAGGTGTTCAATTATTTCAAGCAGTGGAAGGTCATGATCGAGAAGCAAAAGAAGATCAAGAGATTAAGGACCGACAACGGTTTGGAATTGTTCGTCGTAGTTTGAAGAATTCGCAAGAAGGAAGGGATCGTTCGACATAAGACCGTCAGCATACTCCACAGAACGGGGTGGCCGAACGGAAGAATAGAACTCTTTTGGAGAGAGCTCGTTGTATGCTCTCTAATGCCGGCTTAGCGAAGAGTTTCTGGGCAGCGGCGATCTATACAGCATGCTATTTGGTGAATCGATCTCCACATTCGGCACTTGATTGCAAAACTCGAGGAGGTATGGTCCTGCACTTTTCCGATTATTCTAATTTGCGAATATTTGGTTGTCCTGCTTATTTTCATGTAAATGAAGGCAAGTTAGAATCTAGGGCTAAAAAGTGCATTTTTATTGGTTATGCATCGGGGGTTAAGGGATATAGATTGTGGTGTCCTGAATCGTCTAAATTAATTATTAGTAGGGATGTCACATTTGATGAATCTGCTATGTTATATCCTAATCGTATTTCTTCTGATGAGACCCCGAGTGCTAGCAAGCAGGTGGAGGTAGAGACCGATGCTATAGTTCAGTCACAGGATTCTTCTCGCCGTAACAAGTTCATCACAGACACCTCAAGAATCGAAACCCCACAAGTTGAGAGACGAATATTGCTACAGCAGAGCGAGACAGATTAAACCACCGCAGAGATACGGTTATGAAGATATGGTTGCGTACGCTCTTTCAGTGGCACAAGACACAGAAGAAGAAGGTGAGCCTTCTACGTATAATCAAGCTATTTCAGGTGCCAATTCTGCAGAGTGGTTGGTGGCGATGAATGAGGAGATGGTGTCTCTCCATAAGAATCGCACATGGGAGTTAGTAAAACCGCCTTCAGGCAAGAGAATTGTTGGCTGTAAATGGGTCTTCAAGAAAAAGGACGGAATCCCCGGCGTGGAAGATACAAGGTATAAAGCTCGTTTAGTTGCTAAGGGCTACAGTCAGGTAGAAGGTGTTGACTTCAATGATATTTTCTCACCCGTCGTGAAGCATACTTCTATTCGTGTTCTTTTATCGTTAGTAGCCATGAATGACCTGTATCTTGAGCAGCTTGATGTTAAGACAAATTTTTCGCATGGAGAACTTGAGGAGCAAATTTATATGAAACAATGAGGGATTCATTGTTGAAGGAAGGAAGACCATGTTTGTTAAAGAAGTCGCTTTATGGCTTAAAGCGGTCTCGACAATGGTACAAGCGGTTTGACTCCTTTATGACAGTCACGGATACTCCAAGCAAGTGTGACGATTACGTTTATTTCGAAAGCTTGATCGAGATCTTTCATATATTTATTGCTCTATGTCGATGATATGTTAATTGCTTCCGACATAGTTGAGATAAATAAATTGAAGAATTTATTGAAGGGTGAGTTTGAGATGAAAGATCTAGGTGCTGCTAAGAAAATCCTTGGTATGGAAATTAAGAGGGACAACAAGTCAGGACTACTGCATTTGACACAGGAGAAATATATAGAGAAGATTTTAAAGCGTTTCGGGATGACAGACGCAAAACCGGTGAGCACTCCTTTTGCGGCGCATTTCAAACTTTCAGCCGAGGCATCACCGTAGGCCGATGATGAGCGGGAGTACATGTCACATGTTCCATATTCTAGTGCAGTCGGGAGCATCATGTACGCCATGGTTTGCACACGGCCGGACATCTCCTACGCAGTGAGCATGGTTAGCAGATATATGACCAATCCCGGTAAGGCTCATTGGCAAGCTGTTAAGTGGATTCTGAGATACTTACGAGGTACCACTAGCACTTGTTTGGAGTTTGGGAGGTGTAAGCATGGTGTGGTTGGATATGTTGATTCGGATTTTGCAGGTGATTTGGATAGGAGGAGATCACTTTCAGGTTACGTTTTCTCTATTGGCGGATGTGCAGTTAGTTGGAAAGCTTCACTACAACCTATTGTCGCCTTGTCTACGACGGAGGCGGAATACATTGCTATGACAGAGGGTGTGAAGAAAGCTATGTGGCTAAGAGGTTTATTTGGAGAGCTTACCTCTTGTTGGGATCCGACGATTGTTTATTCAGACAGTCAAAGTGCAATTCACTTGTCGAAAGATCAGATGTTCCATGAGAGAACAAAACACATCGATGTAAAGTTTCACTTTGTTCGGGATGTGATTTGGAAGCGCACAGTAACTGTTAAGAAAATTGGTACCGAGGACAATCCGGCGGATATGTTTACTAAGTCTCTTATTATTGCCAAGTTCAAACACTGTTTGAACTTGGTGGCAGTTGGCAGCACTTAAGGCCCTATGGGGCGTTTGGAGAAGATGGAGCACGGAGCGTTAAGTAGCATTGAGGCGAATTAAATTCAAGGTGGAGTTTTCTGGTGATCTCGACATAGCGGTGGCTAAACTACAAATTAAACCAAGGTGGAGATTGTTAATATTTGGTTTAGATTTGTAGTTATCTAATTTGAAGATAAATCCTAATCTAATTGGGATTATTTAATTTGGCATATATGGATTATAATTAGGAGGATAATTCTAGTAGAACTAGAATTAGACTTTTATTAGGAGACATGTATTATATATACATGCTACGGTCAAATTAATCGGTGCGACGAAATTAAGAGCCATGTATCATACTCTAATTAAGGCTCTAATATATATTATATATAGAGCATACCATTGAGGAGCCGTAAGGGAGGTGAATGCCAAGCAATCCTCTAATCAACAGGTTGGTGTTTTCGATGCGGTTTGGAGCTCGGCTAATTAAGGAGACTCGTTGATGCTCAACTAATTAAGCCCTTGGTCCGTACGGTGAAGGAGCCGCACATGCTATGCTAATTAATTAAGGTGTTGGTCCGTATGGATTGAGAGAGCCGAGTCGCTTATTTGGAGTCGCATGTACGATTGTGGATTTCGTCGTTTCGGATCTAATTAAGCTTTGGGTCTTTTGGGAGATCTTCCTTGTACTCCGCATTTTCGACATTAATTTGATCGTCTCGCGCGAAACGCGTCAGCTTAACCACGTAAACATCGTCGGCTTCTTTCCGCTTTATCTTTTCTTTTCTCGCATCAAATTATTTTCTCGAATCTATTTTTCGACGTTCCGATTCTAACATATATATATATATATATATATATATATATATATATATATATATATATAGATGGAGGATCAAATTTCTGACCAATTAGACGGTATATTTAGAGTAACAGCTCACGCTGAGCTAGTTCAGTGATCGTTAATTGGGCAAAGCGTTATTATCAACCGTCGTGCGGATCTTGTACGGCATGGCGGTCGAGTTATTAGTTATCATGTCCACGAGCGAACCGAAAGGGGAACAAGTAGTACGATCGCAATGCAGTACACGCGACGATTTTAATTCCGCTGTGGATCGACCCAGATTCTTCTTCTCCTCATGAGTCATGGCTCTTTCACGGTGGACTCGATCTGTTCGACCCTGCCCCGGCACGGCGTGGCCCGCACACTGTTGCCATTAAAGCAGTGTCCCCTCTCCGAGCTAAAGGAGAGGGCCATGGTTCTGCAGCTAAGATGGGTTGATCCGTGATCCTGTTTAAAACATGATGATTAGGTCCGGTGATGAGAACGCGACGAGATCCTGATTTTCAAATGCAGGATAGTTCTAATTTTCGAAAACATGGGATGGTTAGATTAAAATGCTTCAGCAAATAACATTACATCAGCTTTCGATCCGAGTTTACTATAGATATTTGTTATCGATCGATCGTCACTGAAGCGAGTAATGAGGTTTGGTGGTTGGTATCAGGGCCACGAGTTCGAATTAAGCGTTTATTAAGTTTATTTAAATGAAATGAAGCGAAACGGATTCTATCTATCTCTTAAAAAAAAAAAAAAGAAAAAAAAAGACTATAGATAGTTGTTTTTTAAATTATCTTATGAATAATTTGAAGTACCAGATTTTTTTTGTTTTGTTTTTTTTTTTGTTATTTGCCTAGTGCAATAATTAGTCAAAAAGGAAGTGTCCTTACTTTGCAATCTAAGCACCACGCATGTCGATGCCACGTGTTATGATCTCGTGGGTCTACCTTACACTATAGTTGAGGATCCAATTTACCGTGAGATCCAAAATTAATGCTGATGATTTGTAACTGAGCCACAATTATTGCTGCGCTTGTTTGACACTTTTCCCAATAAAAGAAGAGTATAGAAAGACGCAGGGGGGACACCCAAAAGCTCACGTTAATTGTTTCACCATTTATTATTTATTTCATGAAAAAACAAATGTAAAAACATTTGTAAACTAGACGAACTCCACGCCTCCCCTTCTTGCGACGACCTCAATACCGTTTGGGATTTGGCTACCAGAGAGAGAGGGAATTGTGACCCGACACTTTGAAAGCTCGAATACTCGTGGCGGTCTTATAGAGAACGATCTGGCGTAAAAAAAAAAACATTATTTTTAAAAATCTATCTACTGATGCTATCTCTACAGCTCAGCGTATTGGTGTTCTGACGAAGGAGTGGGCTGAATTTAATTGAGTAAGACGACATCGCCATTTGTTACACTCTTCTTCTTACCGCTTGTTTTATCTTACATCTTATAATTCTGTTTTTTGTTGTTAATTTTTTTTGACTCTTCGCGATAATCAAGGTCTTAATTAGCTGCTACACGGAGTTAATAAATGAAGCAGGTAGTAGCGTGCCACCTTTC
The DNA here is from genome assembly GCA_025177825.1 of Aechmea fasciata. NCBI lineage: Eukaryota > Viridiplantae > Streptophyta > Magnoliopsida > Poales > Bromeliaceae > Aechmea > Aechmea fasciata. Next base: position 6,052,994 of record CM045928.1, on the reverse strand, counting down.
TCTAAAAAAAAAAAAAAAAATTGACCGGTCCAACTACTAGGCATGTTGATAGAAAGAAAACGTAATTAACAAGAACAGGCTCCTCTTTCACTGGAAAAAACGACTTCCATTCCAAACAAAAATGAACACAAAAACTTTTTCTCCTCTCTCTCTCTCTCTCTCTCTCTCTCTCTCTCTCTCTCGCCAAATCGAATCACTTGGCATTCTTTTTAGCTCTTTCAAACAATCCACTTTTGAATGTGTAGTCCGCTTACTTGTCAAATCGATTGTCTCAATCTCAACGGGGTCTTCTGTAACGTTAACGAATTGCTCCCGCATTGCTGTAAGTTTGCGACTTTCCTGTTAATGCCGTCATAGTCCGGGAATAATGTAGTAGGCCAGTGTGATAGGAAGAGCTATCAACATTCCGAAAATAACTCTGCATTGTTATTCAAATAATATTATTCATTATAAAGAATATGAAACAGGTTGTTATTCTAAAAATTTCAAAATCTATTCTAATTAAAATTCAGATCGTATGTTGAGTTATTCCCAACTACTTACGCGGTACTGAGAATGGTGGGGTGGACATTATACTCCTTGGCGAAAACGAAGGGTACTATGCCTTGTGGAAGAGCCGCCTAAGAAAAATACCAAACAAAATACGGATTATATACGTTAGTCTAATTAATATATACAAAAAAAGAAAATCTCATAAACCAATATATTATTGCGTGCACCCGATGTATTGAACGCAGAGGATCTGATCTTTGCGAGAAAAAAAAATTGAAAATCAAAGATTAATTGAATTCCGTCTTGAGCTGATTTTCATTGTTCATATTTTTTTTTTGCATTGCAGAGGACGCTACCTGGCTTCATTCATCGAATTATTTAATTGTTTACGAGTACAAATTGTGGCTCTTACAAACGCTACAAAAAAAAAAAAAAAAAAAAAAAAAAAAAAAAAAAAAAAAAAAAAACTTAAAGGGACTCTTTCCACGACCGTAACACTTGCTTAAGCCTATTCCCCACTACGAATGGGTCTACCTGCTTCATTCATTGTTCATATTTTAGTAATACTTTCTGAAATTATATCAAATTATGGTAAACCAACTCGAAATCATACCTACTAAAAAATTTTAAATACAGAGTTAACATATTCCGGTTTGCAACTCTATCTAAATTAAATATGACTCATTGCATCCAAACGGACCATACGTAAAAATCATAAACTAATTAAGTTAAGTAATTTAGAAATAGTTTTTAAAATTTATAAATTATCGTAACAAATTGGGTAAGGTGTATGGCATTTACGGATACACCGGGTGTACGCAACCAGCGGTCGGATGAGAATCAGACGGCCAGCAGCGACGGGACGGCGAAGGCAGAGGAGGTGTTTCTTTCGAACCGTCGGTCAAAAACGCGGAGAGTACAGGACCGTAATGTAGCACGTGTCGGGCGGCCATTGGATGAAAGTAAGAGGAAAGGGCGATGAGCCTCCAATAGTAACGGGAGTTATAAGGCGAAGCATTACCTGCACGATCGCCACGTGTAGGAGGGTCCCACGCAGCCCCACGGCGATGGACGCGGCCGCCATAACGGCCGGGCCGGTTAGGAATCTAACGGCCATGGCGAACGTCGCCACGGTGTTGCCGCACGCGATGATCTTCGGCTGTAATGCCATAAAGAGCCCTGCGGCCCCACCAAAAAACAAAAAAAAAAACAAAACAGTGGGCGCCATCAAATGATCAAAGCTAAACAGTGCACCGACTGGGCCCCACCAACACAAGCTAAAAAATATATATATATACGGAGACCGTTAAAAATTAAATTTGGTTAAAATTAATAGTTAATATAATTTTTATTTGGAAGATGAGGTTTAAATTTTGAATGATTTAGTTGAGGGGATCTCGGTATGTTTTAACTATGGTCTAACAAATGAGAAATAAAGAAAGGAGAGTGCAAGAGTAGTGTTCTGGACTCACCTAAGCTAAACATGGCCATGCCGAGTCCTGCGTCGGATAGAATGGAGATGGACTTCTCGACTATCTTCGGCATAGCGATATGCCACCTGCGCGCAGTCACCAAGAATAACTAACTAAATCCCTTTAGTTTTTTTTTTTATTATTATTCCGATAAAAAAAATCATTTGTTTTTTTTTTTTTTTTTTTAAAGAAGGAGAGAAAGAGAGAGAGAGAGAGAGAGAGAGAGAGAGGGGTAATTTGGGGGAGTGGGACCTGAAGGCGACGAGGGACCAGATGAGGCCGATGAGGCTGGAGTAGGTGTTGGGGTTGCGGATGAGCTTGCGCCACACCATGATGAGGATGAGACGGGTCATGACGCTCGCGGGGGGCATCTGGTGCGGGGGGGCCCGCCCCTCATCCGACGGGACCCCGGCGCCCTTCGGGTGGAGCTCCGCCGTCGAGCTCGACCCCAGCTTCGACAGCCCCTCGGGCCCCATCGCCCCTTCCTCCATCTCCTCCCCCTCCAGCGCCTTCCCCGCTCCTAACCCAAACTCCTCCCGCGCTTCGTAATCCTCTCCCCCCGGTATCCCCGACCCTAAATTTCGAACCATTCAATTTTAGATTTTGAATTTTAGGATTTTGAATTTGATTGGTGAATTTGAATTTACCCTTGGCGGGGAGGTCGGCGGGGACGAGCATGCGGATCTCCTTGGCGCCGTGGTCGGGGCAGGCGCCGGCGAGGTCGGCGGAGCCGAACACGTGGAGGCCCCCGACCTCGGAAACGGGCGACGCGCTCGAGCTCCACACGAACATGTGGAGCTCCTTCGCGTCGTGGTGCGACGCCCCTCTCTGGTGGTGGTGCGGCGGCGGCGGCGGCGGCGGCGGGGGCGGCGGAGGTGGGGCCGGAGCATGGGGCTTCCTCGCCGGGGCCGTGGCGTCGGGGGGGAGCTCGTCGAAGTTGGAGGGGCGCGGGGTGGGGCCGCGGGAGAACGCGTCGGCGGCGCCGAAGCTGGAGTGGCGGAGCGGCGGCGGGGGGCGCCGCCGACCATGGCGAAGAAGTCGGCGTGGTTGAAGTTGGAGCCGCGCGGGGTGGGGTTGCGGGAGGAGCTGAGCGAGTAGATCTCCGCGCCGGTGAGGTTGGAGGGGCGCGGGGTCACGAGCGAGAGCGAGCGCCGCGACGCCGAGGACCGGCGCAGGGTGACGCGGATCTTCCCGTCGGCGGCGACCTCAGCGTCGGTTTCGATCGCCCCCTCCCCCGCCCTCGCCCCGGCCCCCAGCGCGGAGGCGTCGAGCGAGACCACGTCGGGGTCGATCCGGAAGGAGACGATCGAGGCGGCGGTGTCCGGGAACTGGTCGGCGATGAGGAGGCGCGCGGCGCGGTACTCGAAGAGGAAGAGGAGGAGCGTGTACCAGATGATGCACTGGAGCACGACGATCTGCACCATGAGGGAGCCGGAGTAGGGCCCGTACATGGCGATGAGGAGGGGGATCCCCATGACGAGGGTGTTGGGGAGCGTGGAGACGGAGAAGAGGGTGATGGACCAGTCGAGGGACGACGCAGCTCCGCGTCCTCGGCCGCTGCTGCTGCGGCGTCGGCGGCGGGGGATTCGTGACCATGCGAGGATCGCGGCGAGGACGAGGAGCTTCTGGAGGGTGTCGGCGGCGACGAAGCGGAGGTTCATGGCGTAGGGGTCGTTGGTGGAGATGAAGTGGAAGGAGAGGAGGGGGACGGCGAAGATGGCGACGAATCGGTTGATCCCGGAGCACTGGTCCGGGGAGAAGATCCCCCACCACCGCACCGACCCGTACGCCAGTATCATCGCCACGTACAGCGGCACCACCGCCGCCAGCACCGTGTACAGGTCGTGCCACGAGATCATCCCTCCCCCTCGATCCCCCCCTTCCCCCGGGGCCACGCCGCCCACGAAGACGAAAGCCCCTTTAATTCGTACGAGCCGCCGTCTCTCCTGCTTAATTCTTTTTCTGTGGTAAAGCTAGCAACAACTGCTGCTAGCTTCTCGATCGACAAGAACTGGTTCTGGGAGTGGTGAGTGTGTGTGTGTGTGTGTGTGTGTAATAATTAAGTTTCTTTCTTTCTAGCTAGTTGAGTTCTCAACCGGTGTGAAATGCTTCGGTATTTATACGCAGGGGGAGGGAGCAGCGGCGGGCGAGGAGGATGCTTATTTGTGACTTTTTCCCTGGGTGGAAAGCGAGCGGGGAGAGAGAAAGTTCGTTTTTTAACAATTCTAACGCACATGTTATATTCCTCCCAACTTATAAGTTTTAGGCCTCTTTATATATATATTTTTTTTAAAAAACTTACTAGTTTTTATAATTTTATAAAAATAAATTAATTTTTATTCTATATTTATTCAAATCGATTTTTAAAACTGATAAAAATACTTTCATTCTCCCTCTACTTAATTCCTCTTTTTTATCCTACCCTTCCTCTCATTCCTTCTCTTCCGCCCACATATACATACGTTGCCGTCACGTACCTCCCTACTTCACCCACAAGTAAAAGGACGATGATGAAGTTTGACTCCCTCGTAGTCGTGACTATTTTCAGCATTCTCCAACGAGGTTATGGTGGTAGAAATGAGAGCGGCGTTGCTCGAAACACCGTCGAAGATGAAGACGGACGTTACAGAGAGTGAGCTAGAGCGATGATCGCTAGTCGATGATGCTTCTGAAGCAGGTTCTTGAGCGGATTCGCGAGCGTAGAAGATCAAACGGCGAGATGGTGACAGTAGTGAGAGAAAAAAATCTGACAAATGAGGCAATGTTAAACTATTTTAAAAAAATTACACTATTTACTTATATATATGCACTATTTAATAAAAAAGTTATAGTATTTGTCAGAAAACAATAAAATAATTCAGCTCTTTTTATTAACTAATGCAACAAATAGTACAATCTTTTTAAATAATGTAATGTTGCATTATTCCTCAAAATTTTCTTTCTTACTGCCATCATTAGATTTTTTTTATCAAGTCAACTTTTATAAAAATGTAGAACTAATGAATTTTTATTTGGCAAAAAATATTCCTAATTTTTTATTTGTGGCAAATAAAATAAAGAATAATCTAATAAAACATATATAATAATCACATATAAAATAATAATTATAAATTTATATTTCATATAAGATAAGATATTTAATTAAATATTATAAATTTTAGGCTAAAACAAAGAAAACGCCCTCGTAAATACATGTTTTTTTTTCACTTTTTCTCTGTGACTTTCAAAATCTATATTTAGCCCCTTTGAAATTTCAAAAATACTTTCAAAGAGGTACGATGTTAACGAAAAGGCAAAATGATCAAATTATCCTTACTTCTTTTATAAGAAAAATAATTTTTTAATATATTTTTATTATTTTAAAGCATATTTTTAGTATAAATTATAAAAAAAAATGGACGGCATAGTAATGAAACCTGACCGGGATAAGAGGGCGCTAAATTCAGCAGCTTAAGATGTTGAGAAGGTAAAATATAAACTTTTAAAAGTTAGGAAAGAAAAATAAAAAAAAAATCGAGCAGAATAAAAACGAAAAATCGTCAAGGAAAATTTTTTTTAAAAAAAAAAAGAAGGAAAAAAGCAAATTAAGGGTGGAATCAAGATGCCAATAAGCTGGGAATCAAGAAATTACATCACACTTTCGGTGAGTTCCTTGCTTTTGATTCGAGTCGACAATTCTAGATGATGCTTGTTAAAGATTGATGTGTATCATCATTTTATATCTGAAACCGAAGGTTCGAAAATTTAGATTTAAATAAAATTAATTGTGTATCATCATTTTTTACTTTTGACCAAATAATCTTTGTTTAAGTTATCACGTCCTTAACCATTATATTTTGCTTCAGTTTGTTTTCAATCATTCAAATTTTCGCTAATTTTGACTGAACGAACCACACCAACTCCGATAAAAGTTTTTCTAAATATAAAACCATGTGATCATAATTAGGCAACCTTGGGACCATCTCAGTACCATTTTTTTTTAAAATTTTTTAGGTACCGTTTGGTTCGGGTATATATAATTAAGCAAGAACTAGCTATTACAGAAATAGATACAAGTATGAGGATAAAAAAAAATAGCGTTTGTATGAAAATTGGATTGTTCTTGAGAATAAGAAAAATATTAGATAGTTTTATATAAAAAATGAAGGTTTTGGTGAGGATAACCGAGAACTACTATTCTCGAGTAAAAAATTAGCGTTTGGATATAAAAGAGGGATACATGCCTATTCCTATTTCTATCCCCTAACCAGACGGTTTAGAAATTGGGTACCGCGCATCGATCATTAGACAGACACCAACGACATTGCATGCTCCAAAAACAGTAATATGTATATAGTATGCGAGATCGAAGTAGTTACGACTACAGAGAACGATTATTTTATAAGCATAATAAGAGAAGATGTAATCAGATTATGAATAAAAAAAACCAAAATGGGGGACCAAAATAAAAATTTAGGCAAAAGTTGGGAACCAAACTATTTCGTACGTTCAATATCAAATGTCATAAACTGTCATAAACGAAATTAACGACATCATAGAGTAACTGTCAATGCAGATGTTACATTTCACAACGACTACGCACGTGCGTGGCTACATGCTTTCCCTAACATGACCCGATTGGGACGGTCCAACCGAAAAGGCATCAGATTCCACTTGAGTCCGTTTAGAACTTCAAAATGGCCCCCAATATTCCCCTTCATTTCATTTACTTTTCGTATTATTTTCATAAATAATACTGCGTAACGAAACTGCACAGATCACAACGAATCGATTAAAATATATATATATTTTTAACCGATAGTCTTAATCAGTATGCACTACTAAACATGTTCTAAGAGTAATTATAAGCCAAAAAAAAAAAAAAAATTTAGAAGAACAATCGTAGTAATATTACTCCAATTTGGTATAAGAAACTAATGGAAAAAAAAAACATAAGAAAGAATTTCCGTCTAATTAGGATAATTTTTAAGAAGAAAAAGCCCTTTGATTTCTCTTTTTTTTAATTTTTTATTTTTGGCGGGGACAATAAAACTTTGATATATGAATATTTTTACGAGGTTTGGCGGAAAATAAGCAAAGCTCTTTCAAATTACCCTTTTGACAGTTCATGATCCATTGGACTCGTAGAAATTGAAATCAGCAACTTTTGACTTGCGAGCTTAGGATCAAATAAGAAACCAACTTTTTCAAGTTGGCTAAAAGTGTTTTTTTTTTTTTTTTTTTTTTTTTTTTTGAGAAAAAGGCTAAAAGTGTTATTGAGAGAGGTTCGATTATGAGAATTGAGATGTGCCGCTTTTTATCCTCTCTAGCATTCAGTAAGTCCGCAACTGTATACCTGTACAGTAAGTTCGATTATGAGAATTGAGACGTGCCGCTTTTTATCCTCTCTAGCATTTAGTAAGTCTGCAATCGTATACCTAACATAAGATGATGGTGACGTTATCTAATACATTTTTATCATATATTAGATCTTATACAATAAATCTGATCACTTGAGTTTGTCGGCATTGAGTAGATGTTTCGGGCGATTGGTCCCTTGAATAAGGGAATTTCTTTCTCTAACAAATCATATGCTTCATTTCAAAATCGCCGCACAGAACAGATGCTTTGATTCACTGAGAGTGTTGAATGTAGAATCTGCTGCAATCGCCGCACCATTTTGCCCCCACACTAGTGTGTACATGTTTGTGAAGTTATGTGTTTGTAGAAATTAATATGGAAGCATTTATAACAGTGAAAATTTTATTGTAGAGTCATTTCCAAGTATGAAATAAGGCTCACTTTATCCCACCCTAGTTTATGGAGTTAAACTAAGGCCCTAGTTCTCCTCCTATGCCAAATTTATTCCAATTGGGCTCCACAGCATGTCACTCCATTGGCCAATCCAGGTGAATTTCCACTTATCATCTAAAGTTCTTGATCTAAAGGGCAAAGAAGAGAGGAAGATATTTTTACATGAATTATATTATACACAATGAAATGATGTGTGTTTAAATGCTCCTTTGTTGCCTCTTCTTTACAAGTAGAATTGAGTGCATTAATAAAACCGAAGGATATAGCCTGTCTACAGGCCCTGCAGGTTTGGAACTTTATTATCAGAGTTAGGATTTGTGTGATATTAATTAGGAGCACTCTTAAGCTTTGAAAAGATTTGAAATTTAATTTTAAATACTTGAGTGGTATAGATCATGTTCAACGGTCTTGATCGTCGATTTGGAGACTCCATCATCGAAAGCAAATAGGTGGCAAAAATACCGGTTTCTTATCGATAGCGTTCTACCAACTATATATATATATATATATATATATATATATATATATATATATGCTGGGGTTACTATATTTTTATGAGTATAGACCCCCTTCTACTCATAAATTTTTAATCGTTGATTGATGTATGTATAGAGTTACTATGCTATCAGAAGTAAAGAAGATCCGCTGCTTCTAACTTTTTGACTATTGGATAAAAAATTATACAATTGGGATGATTACGATTCCCCCAGAGTTAAGTAGTACCCCTTGGGTTGAGTGGTCTCTACAGGGTAATAGTATTAATCCAAATATTAAAAATGATCAAAGAGGTTGATTTAAGGGCCAAACAATCGGAAGCACTTGATCCTCTATACTTCCGATAGTATAGTACCTCTACTAGATCTCTCTCTCTCTCTCTCTCTCTCTCTCTCTATATATATATATATATATATATATATATATATATATATATATATATAGTTGAGCTAGAATACTCTCAAAAGCATCAAGGGTGGTGCTTTTGAGTTTTTAACCATTATAAATATCTTTCAAAGAGTGTAATTTTTGTTTAAAAAGTATAGCTTTCATCTTAAAGGATGCAGTTTATATTTAAAAAAGTGCAACTTACGTTCATAATAGTGCAATATTCTTTTAAAACAATGCAATTTAATCTTAACAGTACAAATTTATTTTCTTCTTCCTTCTTCTCTAATTTTCTTTATTATTCTCTAGTTTTTGGCCTTTTAGTTGTTTTATTTTTTTTTAAACAAACAAAAGTGCTAGTCGAGAGATTTTTTCGTGCCTTTCTCGCCCTTATCGCTTCCGACACCGTTGAGGCCGCGCCGCCGCCGCCCTGCGGGGATGTGGGTGGGCCACGTGCCCTTCTCTCGCCCGGCGAGTTTCTCGGCCGCGAAAAGGACCTACTCTTCCTCGGGTAGTGGTAGTGAGGACAACAAGTTTGTGTGGCGGGCGCAAAATCCGCTGTAGTGGAGGTGGAGGGCTAAGGCGGGGGAAGAGGACGCGTTACCGTCCTCGTTATCGTCATGGGGGGCCGCGGAGGCAGTGGAGAAGGGTCGAAGAGAAAAAAAAAAAAAAGGTCAGTAAAGACTGTCATGACCTTCCTTGACGAGGGTCGGACCAGTAAGGTAAGGAGTGGGCGAGAGGGCGAGGGTGAGGGTGAGGGCGTGAGATGCGAGACGATGGGGTCATTTTCCCCCTTCTCCTCCGTCGCCTTCTTCGGGGAGGCAAAAAAAAAAAAGGCGAGAAAAAAAAATATAAAAGTATTTTGGTCAGTTTACTAAATATCCAGTCCGAATCTTCGAAAAAGATTGCACGCTTTTGTAAAAGCAAACTAGTGAATTTTTATGCAAATTGGCCTTAGATGAATGCTAAAATTAGTGCCTAAAATTTGGAATATCAAGCAAATCTTAAATTAATATCTTAATTAGAGCAAAGTTAATGCTAAATTTAGAATATTATTCAAATTTTTTAAAAATTTTGTCTAGTTTAATTATAAAATTCTCCTCATATAAAATAACCTTTTAATCTGCTGCATAATATTTAAGTTTTTTTTTTTTTTATTTTTTATAATAAAATAAAGTAGGGAATCATTTCCCTAACAATTAAGGCTAGGACAAAGAAGCCGTTGGGGCCACGCCGATCACAGATTGTTTGGATTTTTGCAAAGAGAGATACGGAGAAGGCAACAAAGTGGGGGAAAAGAGTCCACAAACGCTTTTCTACGAGAAGGGAAATGGGCGCACAAGCACATGGCCACTCGCTTCCTTGTTCTCTCCCTTTTGGCGCTCAGTTTAATTGCTCCTCCTTCGACCTTTCTTTCCTTTTTGCCTCACCAATTATTATGTTTGGCATACTAATTGCCTGCTCAATGCTCCCTAGCTACCCAAAAATAAATAAATAAATTGTAGGTAAAAGAGTGAGCAGGTCTTGTGCGCTATTAGAAATAGTAATCATTTTTTATTATTAAGCTTGCGAATCGACGATCGGCTACGTTAGATCTGAACTAACGTACGTATTTGAAGTATCGAAAAAATAAATTTTGCGATTTTTCGATATCATTTACCTAGTGATCGACAGTGTTCAAAAACAACGTCGAAAAATAGAAATCTCACAACAAGTGGTGATATATATATATATACTAAAATTTTCAATCTGAAATATAGATATTGCAGTAAATAGTATAAGAAATTTATATCAAAATTTTATCTAATTTGAATATTTGTATCTCGTTAAACTTGCAAGCGATATATATCAATTCTTAAAAATTATTGATATTGAACTCTTTCGATCGCTAGATAAATGATATCGAAAAATTACAAAATTTATTTTCTAGATATTTCAACTGTACAAGATCAAGTTTAACAGAACTAATTGTCGATTCAAAAGCTCCATCATTAAAAACGGCTTAAGAACACGAAAACCTCCGCTCTAATAAAGACATACATGACCTACTCATATAGACTTCGCTTATATATGTTTATAGAAATATGAAATAAACCTGAAAGGTCGATAGTAAAAATAAAATTTCAAAGGGTTAGGTAGTTGAATCAAATTGATATGCGGTTCAGGTAAATCTACACATTTTTGCCATTTCAAAACAAAAAATTGTGTTTCAAAATGTTATATGCATTGTAAAACATCATGGAGGAGAAGATATTGGACTAGGGTTACTATACTATGGCCAGCTAGTGCCATGAGACATTGATTGGAGTAAAACATTGTGGAGAAGAAGATTTTAATGAAAAGGATGGTAACTAACTGAAGGAAAACCAAATGAAATGGGTCTGACAAGTCGACGAAGCATCATCCGAGTAGTCCAAATGATGTGCTGCATAAAAGTCTTCTGAAAAATTTCCTTGTGCAGCACAATTACAGGTCAGCTTTAAATTAAAACTTCTACTTTCTAGTGTAATAGAGGCTCAAGATTTTCTCCGAAGCCAAACGGTTGCTGAAGACAACTTCAATTGAAAGAAGCAAAAGTAAGACCAATCAGACAAGCCATTATCAAAGTTAGCGAACACTCTCCAAAATAAAAAGGAAAACCAAGGTTGGACATCTAAGTTACCTTAAGGCATGGTATTAAACCAGAATTATGACCTCCATCAACACACATGAAAGTGTGTCTACTATCAAAGCAATGACAGCAGGTATTGCATGACTTATGGGACAATAATGCATCGCCTAAAACAACTATGAACTTGAATTGTAGGACCTTTGTGCTTGTAATAAAATGGAAGAGCCCCTTCACAATACCCTGTCTTGTATTTGGATACCTATTCCCATTAATGTTAGGAGATAGTAACACTTATTATTAGTTCATGCAAGAGACCCTCACTAATTGGCATAAAAAAGACTATAGAGCCAGCTTTGTGCAATGATAGAGAGTACATAAGGCCATGTTTCGCACAAGTTATATACAGTATACTACTATTCGGTAAGCACTATAATAAGTTTCATCCAACTGTTTCTAAATTTGAACTTCTGCTTTTAGACCTTACATATATATATATATATATATATATATATATATATATATATATAATTATGGTAGAAAGCACCAAGACTTGGTCATGAATTTTTTACCGTTAGATCTAGGACTTGGATCACTTTCATCCATTAGATCATACTATTTAACCAACCACCCACTTAACCCAAAGGGGCCCACATCATTCTAACCGCACATCTATTAATCCAAGGGTTAAAAACTAATTACAAGCACCAATGACTTGGTACTTTTAAAAATATAGGAGCTCAATTCTATATATATATATATATATATATATATATATATATAGAATTGAGCTAGAATACTCTCAAAAGCACCAACCCCTTGGTGCTTTTGAGTTTCTTGGATCTACTCCTTGATTGCTAATAACTTTTGGATCAAACACTATTAATCCACCTACCACTACCTACCACCACCTGCCACCATCATCTCAACCCCACATCTATCCATCCAATGGTTAAAAACTCAAAAGCACAAACTCATTGGTGCTTTTGAGAGTATTCTAGCTCATGCTCTATATATATATATATATATATATATATATATATATATATATATATATAGAGTCATTTTATGCTATCAATAGCACGAAGCTCAGTCTTCAGTTTTCCACCGTTAGATCCACTTTGATGATTTTCACCCGTTAGATCATACTATTCAACCACCCACTTAACTCTAGGGGGCACATCATCTAACACATCTCTCAATCCAACCCAAAAACTTGGTAGCACCAATGACTTGGTGCTATTAATAGCATAGTAGCCTAGTTATATATATATATATATATATATATATATATAACTAGGCTACTATGCTATTAATAGCACCAAGTCATTGGTGCTACCAAGTTTTTGGGATTGAGAGATGTTAGGATGATGGGCCCCTAGAGTTAAGTGGGTGGTTGGTTGAATAGTATGATCTAACGGGTGAAAATCATCAAAGTGATCTGATAATCAGTAAAAATCAAACTTTGTGAATAAGCTTCGCGTATCGATCAATATATATATATATATATATATCACAGAAGAGCGAAGCAGGAGCTAGTTATGTCATGTATAGACATATAACCCCACTATACTGTGTATGGGACACAAGGAAATAGCAGTTATGTCTCAATGTCCATTGTGCTTTCTTTTCCACAGAGCTGCTTCTGAGCTCTGAGCTGTGTATGTCCCCAAAGAAGCCATATGGCTCAGAGTATAGATATGTCCAAGTTCTACAATTGTCTTGTTCATTAATTGATTCAAAAATACAAGTAGATATGTACATTGGGTGCATGCTTTGGGACACTCTTTATGTTCTTCTGCTTGTCCTTGTTTTGAACAGTGCCAATCTCTGCTTGGCCATTTAAGGGTAGACCCTTTGATTTAGCAGATCAGTAGTACGTACGTAGCATGGGGCTACAGCTGAATTTCTGCTGAAGCACAATCTCCTCTTCTTCGGGGCATTGTATAGTACTTATTTGACGAGTAATGTTATACCAGCGAACAATAATTTACCGGCGCGACTCAGAGTCGGGCGAAACTCGTGGCGGATTCCGTGACCACGGTTTCTGCTGATGGAAACTAGGATTCTTCACGAAATTGTAGAGTGCACGCAAAGCGAGTGTTGTTCGATGTAATGCTAGTCGGTGAATTAGTTTGATTATATACCCGCTTCGTTTATTTCATTTAAAAATAAACTTAGCTGAAAATGTGAATTAACTAGAATTCGAACTTGGGTCTCGAATACCAACCGCCAAGCACCTTTCACTGCTTCGTTTTTTGATGTTAATTAATGATCTAAGAATTTTGTAGCATCTTGTGAGCCCTTTTCTATGGTTGATGAGAGTAGACATGGGTTGCATTTTCCGCGGGCCGTGGCGGCCCAAAGGAGCTGCTGGAGAAAGACATTAATTATCTTTTTATTAGCCTTTGTTTCTTGGGCTTAATGGCCCAAAAAAAACAGTTCTGATCCACACACGCCCGGCGCAATTCCAACGTTGCTCGTATCCGGTCGACCTTATCACCATGAGCTGCACCGGTTAAATAACAACACATACTATCTGAGTCATTTGGTTCGCGATGCAAATGAGCCGGCTCGGTATCGACCCGACCTGACAAGTCTACAATTATTATTACCCTAGAGGGCCTTTCTCGGAAAAGGCCCTCTAGCATACTACAAATATTATCCTACAATTATTACACTTGCGCTAGAAACGGTCGGTGAACCTCGCATTTGTTAGTTAGTTAGTTCCATCTGTTTAAATTGTACTTAAACAACAGACACCAAATAATAACTCACGATTTATTTTTATATGCAGTAGATCACAATCTATAATTATCAGACAAATAATACAATTACAAAATAAATATTACAGGCTTCAAAAGAGATTAATAAAATATACACAATATGAATAGGCTTGCGAAACTCAAAACTATAATGCAAATGAAATAAGTGGTGAGATAATTAAATGAGGTCCAACTTTTGATTCTTATTTTATTTTAGTTATTAGACCGTCTCTTTGTGAGAAGGCGACTATGTTAATTTATCTAAGCTATAATTTCTCGACAATATCAATAATCTCTAATTAATTCGTATATAAATACGAGACCCCATCACCTCTCCCTCCACACAAGGAGTGCAAAAGAGAGGGATAAAGTAAAAAACTAAAGAGATGGAGATTTTGAACAATAACTGCATGGTGGGAGAGTGCAAGGGCCAAAAAACAGTGGATGGGGAACAAATCCCTTTAGTGCTGCAGCCCCAGCAAGATGACCAGCGCAGGTTGGGCACGCTTGTGGCGAGTTTGAAGGAAAACAAGGCGTGGTTCGAGGAGAAGCTGCTGAAAAACAGCGCCGTGCTGCTGCGGGGATTCGACGTGCACGACGCCGAGGGGTTCAACGACGTCGTGGAGGCGCTCGGATGGGACGACATCCGGTACGTCGGCCCCGCGCCGCGCACACACGTTTATAAGCAGGTGTGGACCGCAAACGAGGGCCCGCTCTCGGAGTTCATTTACTACCACCATGAGATGGTTCTGGTGAGTGATAAGGGCAAAACGCTACAACAAAAGATCTAGAGCTTAATTAGAGCGTAAAAAAATTGCTTTGCATTCTAAACACAAATAATAAAAATTATAAAATTAAAGCACTAAATTATGAATGTTCTTACTGATCAGCTAAATGCTTTACAAAATGACAAGTGCCTTTTCCATTGCAATAAATATATATATATATGCTTCACCAAGTTTTTTTCCTTTTTTTTTTTTTCCCTTCGCCCAAATGGAAATGTAGCCTACAAAAAGACAAAGAGAGAGGATCAGAACAATTGAAGCCTAGTACCAAACTCCACTAGCTCGGTTACAAGTATGCATGATTGGAAACTAAAATTAAATTGTATAAAAAATATCTTCTCTCGATCCATGAAGCGACACCTCCTTAAGTTTTCATTTGGTGGGGGATTTTATTTATTTTTTTTTTTGAAAAATAAATAACATGCTATCTGCTTAATTCGTTAAATGAATGAATTAAGCATATAAGTGGAGTGGCTCAAGTAAAAGTACCATATTGTGGCTTCTCGGAGAAAAGATCTACTAGCCATTTTGCCCAAAAAGTTTGTTTTGGTGCCAAATTAGATTTTGTGGGCCATATTTATTTTTTTACATCAACTCAAAAATTTACTGATGGTAAATTGATTTTTTTTCCATAATCTTATGCAATGTCAACCATTGCGTCGGGTCCGTGTTTTGTGTGTGCAAATTCTTTGCACCAAATTTAAAATTAACAGATCAGTTTTAATTTGAATTAAATTGGAGCAAGTGTTTGTGATACCAAAATATATTCAAATTGCAGGGCCAAGGCCTTGGGCATGGAAGTGGAGTGGCTCCCGAATGGCGGGGCAACGACCATTCTAGGCCCCCGGCCGCTGACCCGTGTGTTCCCGAAGAGGAAGGGACGGCGGATGTGGTTCAACACGGTGGTCGGAATGCAAGGCAAGGCGATCAGCTCCGCCACGATGGCCGACGGGTTGGAGATCCCCGCGGATGTCGTGAAGAGGTGCGGCGAGATCATCGAGGAGGAGAGCATCCAATTCAAGTGGGAGAAGGGCGACATTCTGTTTCTGGATAACTTAGCCACTCTTCATGGAAGGAGGCCGTCTTTGCCGTCCAGAAGGATTCTGGTGGCTACCTGCAAATGAGCGAACTCGTGTTTTCGCAATATATAATATAATATAATAATAATAGTCGGTTCAAATGGTGAACACCATCTAGAAATATTGTTATAAGCCTATAATAATAAGATAATAATTTTCGACGCAATTAAATGTAATGTTGAAAAAAAATGTGCCAGGATCTTTTTCTGTCGGGTGCAGCTTGACTGCTTGAGAAGAAATCCTAGTCATAAATATATTTCAACTCCGTGGCGAATATTTTGAATATCAAATATTAAAACTATTCTTCAATAGTTTTATTCCGAATTTGAATCTTCGGAGACCCCTTAACGACCCATAAGAATTTTGATGAGATTAGATTATAACCTAAAAATAAAAAAAAACTTTGACTTGACAAGGGGTACGTACACGACGGGCGAGGGTAATATAATTAAATACCAAAAATCACTCTGTTTATAGAGTGGTTGACTTACTTGATGTGTCTCGTCTAACCTTTCCTTCGCTACACCTCTCTATGGTAGCCGGACAGTCAGTTTTCTACTCCTGCCTCGATTCTCGTCTGCCACTACTGTGTCATCGAATCTAACAATGAACTCGATACGTCGGATCCCCACATGGTGCATTGCATACCATATGAAGGGCGGTGTGGATGCGGTGGAGAACATGAAAGATAGCTTAAGCTTTCAGCGACAACCAGTAAGGTTTTTTTTTTTTTTTTCCTGCTCCTCGGGGCCTGGCTGCTCCACAATTGTAGTCTAATTCATCATTCAATGAATGAAGCGGGTAGCGTGCTATCTATTTCTCAAAAAAAACAAATTCCCCTTAACATATATGTTTAGTGTCCTTCGGCCTGTGGTAGTCCGGGCTTGGGCCCAATTACAATGCTCCGTCTCACTGGCTGGGCCAGGTTCACATTAAATAATAATTAAACCGGGTTGGTCCGGGCCTGGCATGAACCGGTCCAGGATCGGGCCTATCAGGGGCTTCTTACGATAGTCGACGCTCGCAATATTAGGGTTTTATATCGAGGGTTTAAGCGTAGGAGAACGCGGGCGACGAATAGCACCTCCAAAGCCCCCTCTAATGGCGGCTTCGTCGTTCTCGTCCTCTCTCACAAGGCGTCTCCTCCTCTCCCCCCGCCTCTTCTCCTCCTCTCGCCGAAGCTTCTCCTCCTCCTCCCTCATCGGCGACGAATCCGACCCCGACTCGCCCAAACCCCAATCCGATCCTGACCCATCCTCTTCTTCTTCCACCTCCTACTCCTCCTCTTCGCCGCAGCAGCAACGCGTCCCCTTCCAGCGCCCTCTCGAGAACGGTCTCGATCCGGGCGTCTACAAGGTTCGTCTCTCACCTCCCAAAACCCTAGCTTTCCACTTCCTTCTCGTGCGCTGTGGATTGTGGTGATGGATGGGTTGTTCGGTGTAGGCGATCATGGTGGGGAAGGTGGGGCAGCAGCCGGTGCAGAAGCGGCTGAAGAGCGGGCGCGCGGTGGTGCTCTTCTCGCTGGGGACCGGAGGGATCCGGAACAATCGCCGGCCCCTCGATCACGAGGAGCCGAGGGACTACGCCGAGCGATGCTCCGTGCAGTGGCACCGCGTCAGCGTGTACCCCGAGCGCCTCGGCGAACTCGCCCTCAGGCACGTCAAACCCGGGTGAGTCACCCCATCTCCAGTTCTTACTTGTCGCTGATTTGATATGTTCTCATTTGAGCTTCTTTGTAATGAGAATGGATCAGAAGCTAATTCAATCTTTATTCAGTCCTGTTTTGTTACAAATGGGTATTTCTATTAGCAGATGCACAATAGGCTACTTTTAGGCCTAATTTGGCAATGCATTTCCAAAAGCACCCAATTTTATGCTTTGAACGGCCGGAAAAGTGCAAAGCGGTTCCAATCTTCCTCCCTCAGATGCTATAAAATTAGATTGGCTTGTTGTCAACCCTAGTTGAGATTTGAACAAGAAAAAAGCAATGATGTAGGGGACGGTATCATATAACACGGAGTTTCAATAATAGCGAACTTGTATGGAAAGGCATTTGCTTTGGAATATCTCCTCTAGAATGATGAAAATTACATCTGGTTGCTGAACTCTAATGGATACTGTAGATATCCAACTGTGCCAAATAATTTCATAATTTTGGTTGCCCATTGATGATTTAAAGACTTGGTTTTCCTCAGGAGTGCTTGAATCTTCAACTTACACAAATATCAACTGTTGAGATCTGGAAAAAGTTAGAGCCAAATATTAACTGTTAAGTCTAGCGAGTGGCTTATTTGTGAGGGCTAGGGCCACTCTGCATGAATTTCCAAGTTTGCATCAAGTTTGGACTGGTTGAAATATTTGTTGAAATTTGCGTATGTTCGATCTAACTCTTATATGCCACCATTGGCATTCATGAACTTCTGAATAGTTTAACCAGATGGATAATGTTCCATTTAAGGTAGTAATGAATCAGCTCTTGATTAAAAATCTTTTCTTTGGATTAAAAAATTATGCATCCAGAGGCCGATTTTGCTTTTAGCTGATTACGACAAAAGTTCTGCTCTTACTTTCTATAGCTGAGATTGTAGTCAATGCCAATTAAATTGTAGTTATGAGTTGTAGTTCATTCTATTTGGAGGGCAGTTTTACATATAATTATACTCTTTTGTTTGCTGTTTGACAGATCTGTTCTTTATTTGGAAGGTAACTTGGAGACCAAAGTGTTCAGTGATCCAATTACTGGACTAGTTAGGCGCATAAGGGAAATTGCTATTCGCGGAGATGGTATGTTCCCTCCGTGGGCTCTCCTGCTCAACTTGATCATAGTGATCGCTATCTATACCCCACTGCTTTCTGTACATTCTTTCTTGTTCCATTCATGAACTCATATTAGTTAGTTTTTTTAATGGAAAACCTGGAATGTCGTAAGACTTTAAGGCAGAGGATTTTTGCAGAGGATTTGAAAAACAAATATCTAATTGTGAGGAGCTTATCCTTTGTTTTGACAATAATATTGTAATAGTTTTATCAGAGCATCATCTTTTGGTTTCTTGTACCTGTCTATAAGGTGCCACTTTTGATTAGGAGGCTTCGGCCCTTGATACCCTAATCCACAAGTGTCTCTAAAGGGATTCCTGGCATGAAGTCGTCGGATCACTTCTGATTCAGTCGCTTGTTAAATACTTTTGATAATAAAGAAATGGTGTTTACATTCTATTTTTTAGCCCTTGGATGCCTAGGGTTTAGTGCTGGTTGGTAGAATAGTATTTAATTCAACGGCTAGAAAGTTGACAATAAATATTGTACATTTACTCGCAATTATTATTATATGTTTTGTCTTAGAGGGTGATTAGGTGTTGTCCTAATCTTGACAAGACTTGATTGTCAATTTAAATGTCTGGATTAAAGCCATTAATCCATAATACATGTATCTTCCGGGTACTCTTTTAGTGCCTCGCAGTGTTAGCACATTGAGTAATTCGGGTTAATTTAGTCGGCCTCTAATGGGTTGAAAATTGTGCAACATACTGATCCACTCGCAGATAACCTTCTTGCATGACAGCCGTACATGTGATTGTTTGAAATGAAACCTGTGAATCAGATCCATGCTTATGTCAATTTTATATGCAGGCCGTCTCGTCTTTCTTGGCAGCGATACAAATCCTGCACAATTAGAACAAGGTGATCTGAGGAGCGTTGGCTATTACTAACGGAAAAGCCCAAAGATACAATATCGAGAGGTGGAAAGAAAAATTACGCGGTAGGATGATTCTGCTGGAGTTTTCGCGTAAATTGCGAGAATACGTGGAAATAGCAAGCGGCTGACTGCATTTTGATTCCACCACTAGTAATTGGAAAGGATATCTGTTAAGGAGCCTGGATGTAAACAAAATTATATTTGTTGTTGTGCTATTTCCAATTCCACCATATTGTTTGTTGAGCTATTTCATTTCGACCTTAAGACGATTTGTAGGCTGAAAGAATGCAGAGTGTTGGAAGAATTTGTATCTGCATTTGATTGATTTTTCATTGCAGCAGTTCTTTACCAAATTCGCGCAGTTGGTGCTGGAATGAAAACTAAAAAGTTATTATCGATGCTGCTGTTGTTTACACAATCAGTGGTTTGCATCAATTGCGTAGATATTCTATTCTAATCTCGCATATTGCTTACGAATTTGTTGGTGAAGGGAAAAAATAAAAATTCTAATCATTCTTTCTTATTTTCAAGGGAGTAACCTGAAAAGTTTATGTTTTAAGTACTGGGATGTAGTATGGGTTCTGTTGTTAAAACATGTACTATAAAAGACCTTTCTATCATATATGGTAAAAAAATAGTAAACTATTTTTATCTGACAATCAAACAAATTAAAAATATAAAATTATTCTTTTGGATAAATTTCTGCAAACAAATTAAAAATATAAAATTATGCTTTTGGATAAAATTTTGCTTATGGTAAAAAAAAAGACCTTATATCAACATAAATCTTAGAGGTTTTATAAAACTGAAAGGAAAAATATTTTAGGTATGAAAAATACTTTTTCATTTGTCTTGGTTGACGTAAAAATACTTTTCTGTCAAAATATTTTTACAATTTTGTAAAAAAATTAAAATTTTTTTTCGCTGTTAAAAACTGAAACTCAAGCTGCATAATTTTTTTTTTATTTATTTTTTAACCAAATCAAACAAATGTGATTTTTTTTCTTTCCAACCATGCAAACATATGTTGATGGAGAATTTTCTTTCTCCTATAAATCAAACGCTATAAAACGTAAAATATTTTTCCACCAAATATTCTTTTTTTTAAAAAAAAATTATTTTTTATGGTTTTACGTTAAACCAAAAGGACCCTAAAATCATAAGCATATATATCGATGGTGTAGACAAGGAACAAGGGTTTCTTCTTCTTTCTTTTGCAATGTCAAAAATGATAATCCAAACTTAATTTAAAATTTAGTTAAAGATAGAATATATTCAAATTATACATTGAATAGAATTTGTACTTATCCAAAGTAAAATTAGATTTATTATCTGTTATAATTTGATGGCTATATATATTATTTTAGTTATCTTATTTCTCCTCCAATACCTCTTTTCTATATCATTTTATTATATTTTAGATTTTGAGTTATATAATTGGTATAAGAGCAAATCACCCTTCCAAAATACAACTTAATTAGTAGTAGTGTTGGTTTCAATTTCCAAATCCCGTACCTGATCTAATGCCTCAGCAAAAGTATTAGTAGTGAGTGCAATGTGCATGCCTATGGTCCTTCATCTACTCCTCCTGCTACACTACATTGTAGAGTTCTATTCTACATATATATATATATATATATAGTAGACCTACACCCCAACGTTTAGAGCCAGTGTACGTAGAGCCTGAGCTTCGTTGAGCTCTAAAGCTATATATATATGAGTGAGCCACCCTCTACCCTAAAGTGAACCTAAAAAAGTGTTTAAGCAAGTGTGCTCAACATCATTATTAAAGAAAAAGAAAAAAAAAGAAGTGAAAGTGATATAGCATATAATTAAATATGTGGTTTATTATCCTAGGTGTAAACTATAGCACTGTACTATATATCCTCTGATTAATTTTAACTTGTATTTTTTTTTCTGAGGATATGTCATTACCTAGGATGGCTAATGTGCTATATATACATGCTAAAAATTCAATCACATGATGGTAACCTATAAATGAGAGTGGTCATGCCACCACCCACCACTTAGGAGGGATTTGTTTTTTTTTTTTTAAAAAAAAAAAAAAAAAATAACATAAGAAAAAGTTGAGGCCTACTACTTAATACCTTGTGTCTCAATCACAGTCCTACCAGTTCATGGTAAAGCTTAGCTTAGGACAGTCGAAAGCAACAGCCCACACTTAATTTTTTTGGCAGTGGGGGACAAAGCATTACATGCCCTTATTTAACCCAATTCTGAAATTTTATTCATTTATTTATCTATGTTTGGTACTGTGTACAAGCACTAGGCTACTATCTTATTAATAAGAGTCATTAGTCTTATCAGTTTTTAGCCATTTGATTGAGAGATGTGCGATTAGGATGATGTGGGCTTAGGGTTAAGTAGGTGGTTGGTTGAATAGTATAAATCTAACAGATGAAAATTATCAAAGGGCCGGATCTAGCAATGGAAACTCTAGAGCAGATGTCATGATCATTGTTATGCTTGTTAGGAAAAGATAGCACTCTTTTAGACTCTTATGTACACTACCTACGTATATATAGCTTGATTTTTATTAGTTGGCCAACGGCAAGAGGAAGGTGGACGTTGCTATCAAATAAGAACCCCAAAAACCAAAAAAAAAATAAATAAATAAATAAAAAAAAAACTAACTCCAGAGATAAGAAAGAGTGTTTAATATAAAATATTAAAAATACGTCCTACTGTAGTTTAAAATTTTAGCGTATCGACACACTTGCTGCACTTATCTCTATTAAATATCTATTTTATCTCATATTTCAATTTCCTTTTGTGTTCCTTTTATGTTTAAGTGGAGAAATTACTATATATGGCAGTGACCTCACCACATCTCTGCCACAACTTGCAACCAATCATATCTATAATAATTTTTATAAAATCCCACATGTTCCTTCTTTCTACAACTTCTTAAAGTCAACAAACAGAAGCCCTAAAATCTTAGAATCTATAGATTTGAGGCTGTGAGAAAGAGGGAATGATAGAATAACATTCCTCTGCCTAGATTTGCATACACTTGTCACATGCATGACAAAATGGTCCCCCCCCCCCCTTACAAAAAAAAAGTCACAAGAACCTTGTTAATTACACCCCTTCTAGGTGAAAAGTTATGGAGACCACCTCAATTATAGGCTTTTCTGAAATAGACCCTTCAACTCTAATTAGAGAAAAATTTCTTAAGCAATGCTATCTGTACACCTCTAGATTAGATGTAAATGTTTCTTTGAGAGGGATGTAGTATGCTACTTGTTTCGTTCTTTTTTTTTTTTGAGAAATGAATTTAGTTAGAAATATTAAGCAACTGGACTTCGGACTTAAAGACCTCAGACACTAATCATCAAGGTTTTTACCACTTACTCTAAAAATGATAGGTAAGATAGGTGAAAAGTTTTCACCTGACCTTTAAAAGGCCAAGATTTACTCATTTTTCTTATCAAATTTTTTTTTTAATACCAAAAACTCAAAAGAAATTATAAATTCTTAAATTATGGAGCGTAAACATGTACACATATAGCAATTTTTATTTTTCTTAGCACATCCACAACATCTTATCAGCTATTTTTTAATACCAAAAATCCAGAAGAATTTACAAATTCTTCTTAAATTATGGGGTGTAATTGTACACATTATAGGGTGTACAGGTAGCAACATTTTATATAGCGCATACATGACATCCTCGTTTTTTTTTTTTTAAGAAAATATAGAATGCTACTGCTTCATTCAATAAGAATATGAATTTAGATACTAAGCTACAAAGGTGCGGCAACAACGCCACATAGAAATAGGAAGGAAAACAAAAAGAGAGAAAGAAAGAAATAAACAGAGCAAAGCAAGCTACAACAACAAAATTAATGCATCCTACTGATCCCAAAGTTTCCTGAGCTCTCTAATCTCCATCAACATCCTCATAATTTTAGTTCTCCACTCATTTCCTGAGTAAACACATGTATATATATATATATGTGTGTTTTGAGAGATTGTATGTCTACAACCTAAAAGTAATTGTAATCTTACAATATGATCTGTGCCCGGGCCAACTTTTTTTTTTCTTTTATTACTTAGAAGAGTCTTTTCATTACTTGGATGTCTTCTGGCTCTGGACTCTTTAATATTTTTGATGTATTTTTCAACTTACAAAGAGCCTTTCATTGCTTAAATTCTAGAGCTACTTTTATTACCAGTTTTGCTTATCCTTGATCAATGGGTAGTGGAGCCCTCCAATAAATAGTGGCCTTTTAAGATCTTTCCCACCACCCACTCTCTCTCTCATTGAGTCTCCTCCACAGTCTTTTCCAATAACAAGCTCCTCTCAGCTCCTCTGCCATGGAAACACACAAGCCAAGCTCCCTTTTCTGCTCTTTGTTCTTTCTCTCACTTGGCCCTCTTTTCAGATCTTGAATCAGCAATTTGAAAAGCACTTTCCCACAATTCCTCATACAACCATCTCCCCAGCATTCAATTCCCTGTCTCTACTGGTTGCTGAAACATGACCTGGTCTCTTCTTTTTTCTTTTCTTTTTTTGTTTTAATGGACTTACCATGCTCTCCTTAGATTGATGATGTGAAAGCTGTGATGCAGTGGTGCTGCATCATATATATATATATATTTATATATCTCTTCAAGATCTCAAATCCTCTCTTCTTTTTTTCCCCTATATTTTCAGTAAAGAATCCACTGCTCTTTTCCTTCATGAGCCCAAGTGCTTCCTCAAACCAAAAGACACTGCAAAGAATTGTTTCTAGTCATTTCTCAACTGGGTTTTGTTTTGTGCTCCTCATGCTGCTATAAGAACTTCCTTACACTCTGAAGTAGAAGCATTGATGCAGTAGCAAACCAAGTTCATAATGGGGGGATTCAAAGCTACTACAGCTCTTTTCATGCTCACTCTGTGTAAATCCTTCTTCAGTGTTGTATCTGAACCAGATGCTGTTACAGCTCCAATGGAGAGAACAGAGCAAGAGGCTCTGTATGCGGCGATACGAGGAATCGTCGGAAACGGATGGAATGGTTCGGAACTTTACCCGGACCCGTGTGGATGGACGCCAATACAGGTACTTGAAGAATAGTTTTCTTAGTTTCTGCTGTTTCGACATACATGCATTAGTAATTGATGCCAAAACAGCTTTCAACTTAGTTTTCGCATGCTTACGGAATCGTATTATACCTGCTGTTTAAGTCTTCTGGACATGCTAATTTGATAATGTTTAATGTCTCCAACTTCTCATTTATGGTTCTCTTAACAACATAATATCAAAGTCATTAAATCATGGTGATCAAGTTTATCCAAACATACATCTCTGAAACTAACCAGAAAGTTAATATATAGTACTTGCATCTGTTAATTGGGTATATTTTTTAACTTATTGCATATTTGAGATGCTATTATGGGAAATGATAACCTTCCTATGTTGTTGGAGTTCTACAAACCAGGGCGTCTCATGCGATCTTTTCGAAGGGGTGTGGTACGTAACCGTCCTGAACATCGGACCTATTTACGATAACTCTCTCGAATGCGCAAATGATGCGAAGCTCGACGAGCACCTCTTTGAGCTCAAGCACCTCACAAGCATTTCCTTCTTCAATTGCTTCACTTCGACCGATCGTCCCGCCACTCTCGCATCTGATAATTGGAATAAGTTGGCTACAAGCTTACGAGTATTGGAATTCCGATCGAATCGCGGTCTAATTGGCGCGATCCCTTCTACTCTCGGCTCGCTGACTAATCTCGAGTCTTTAGTACTAGTAGAAAATGCATTGATCAACGGTGAGATTCCTCGGGAGCTAGACAACTTGTTCAACTTGAAAAGGCTCTCGCTAGCAGGAAACGGCTTATCGGGACCGATTCCGAGCTCTCTAGGCAACAGTTTGAGTAATCTCCTGATCTTGGACCTGAGCAGGAACTCTCTAACTGGTCCTGTTCCTCCATCACTAGGCAATATGCACTCACTTTTAAAGCTCGATTTGAGCTACAATTGTCTAAACGGAGCGCTCCCGAAAGAGCTCTCGACGCTGAGAAATCTCGCTCTTCTGGACTTGAGAAACAACAGCATATGCGGCGGGTGGTTGCAGGCACTTCAAGGCATGGTCTCAATACAGGAAGTGCTTCTCTCTAACAACCCAATGGGGGGGAATCTGATGGCCTTCTTTGAGTGGAAAATTCTGATTAATCTCACCACATTAGACCTCTCCAATTTGAGCATAACTGGGGAAATTCCAGAGTCTATGACAGGATTGAGGAGATTGAGATTCCTTGCACTGGACAACAACTACATCACTGGAAGTGTTTCTGCGAAGTTCGCAGATCTGCCCTGCATAAATTCTCTCCACATTAGCAGCAACAACTTGACAGGAGAGTTGAGGTTCCCCGAAGGGTTCTACAAGAAGATGGGGAGAAGGTTTGCCGCGTGGAACAACCCGAATCTTTGTTACAATGCTGGCCCAAAGTCCACAGGTTATGTCCCTCTGGGAGTCGACAAGTGCGAGCACGAGAAAGAGAATTACATATCCATTACATCCGCAGAAAACAAGCGAGATAAGGAGAACCGAACCGCGAATTCAAATGGAATCGCATCCGTCGGGCGATCTGCTCCCTCTATCACCAGGTTTAAGAGGGTAATTCTCGCGCCATTGTTATCGGTCTTTCTTTTTGTTATGCTACTATAGAATAGAGAACTAGAGATGCATAAACATAAGCAGGAACACTCTTCTAATTACTATGGTACTGATTATGTACGTACGTAGATCAGTAAACAAGCTTTTCTCTGCTTTTGATCTTTACCTGGTTAGCTGTTGTTTGGAGGATCTGAAGAGGGGAATTTTAGATCGAAGGCGCGCGCGCGGTATCAGCAATGATGGAAAGTTCTAAGTTGTGTGATAATTGTGCAATCTATGCGCTGTAAGTTATAAAAGAATGTTGACAGGGAACAGGATGCATTTAGTTGTAACTGCTCTTCTCTCGTAAAATGTCCCCGCGACGCTGCTACTAAGTAATGTTTCAGTGAATTGGTGTGAGAATTTCATCTGATCACAGTTATTTTGTTGCAGGTAACAAGGCATAAGATTAGAATTTCGGAGAACAGTTTAGCCGAATTAAGGCTTTTACTTAACTTCCTGATAACAATTTGAAATAAATTTAGTTTAAAAAAAAGGGAAGAAAAGAATCCAAGGAATAGTTTTAATTTATGGGTGTTTTTATTTCTTTTTTTTTATTTTTTTTTTTTTTTTTTTTGTTTAGAAAAAACCCTAGGGGATATATATATATATATACACAATATATAATTTGAGAGTTGCAAAATAGCTTGAGAAAGAGCCACGTTGCCCACTAAGGTATGGGCCAATAGTGGCTTGTCATGTGTTTTAAAAAATTTTGGATGCACCCATTGCAACGTAAACCGACTCTAAAATATTAATCAAACTTAAGTTTCTAGAATAATATATTATTTAAATATTTTATATCTATATCTATCTATTTTTTAATTAATGTATATAAAACTATTTTATAAATTCTTTGTAATTTTTTAGTTATAATTTTTTCAATTTTAAAACTTTAATTATAATATATTTTAATTGATTGAAATACTACCTATCCGTCATATCGGATCCTATACTAGTATCAGGTAATTGGGGTGTGCAACAGGCACCAGCAGGACGGAATGATTAGCAAATTTAATAAATTTTACTATTAATAATAAATAATTATAGAGATGTAAAATTAAACAATAAAATTTTAATCTAAATTAATTTAAAAATTACCCACATGTGATTTAGCTTATTTTTGCTTACTCATTTCGTGGTTCAAAAAAATTCATTTCGGCACCTAGCGGTTAATTTTTTATATTGTCAAAAGAAAAAAAATTATATGAAATAGGATAGCAAAATAAAAATTTTTAAAAAAGACTATAGGGTGGTAATGTAAAAAATATAGTAAACCACAGAAAGAACGAAATGTAACTTTTTGAACTATAGAATAACGAAGCGAAAATATGCTAAACTGTAGGAATACACAATAAATTTTTTTTTAACTATATAAGGTGGTAAATAAAATGAAAAATTGGGGGATTTGAAGTTTATTCAAAAATAAAACTTGGCGGGAATATTCGGAAATAGCGCATAGAGTTAAAGGTCTCATCATAAAATAAAAATTAATACCTACTCCTGAGTCCTGAGACTTTAATTACCGTGCTAATATTGGGAATAAATGGCACTTAGGAAGGTACGTACGTACGTGGTGCGATAGTAATTTTGTACTATGCAATCCCATCCCACTATATATCAAGCTATATAAATGGCACCATAGGATTTTATTTTTACGATTCCACGTACTCGATTTTAATTTAATAGTTTAATTAAAAAAATAATTCGTTACAGGATTAGTTAAAACCTGAAAATGTAATATTTGTTAAGGAATAATTGATAAATACATTGTGCATAAATATGCGCGCATATATACTAGCTACGTGTATGTGGTAATTATTCGCTCTACAATAAAATGCACATATAAATACTTAGGTGATTTTTTTCTAAAAATATTTTATTATCTTTAATGTCGAACTTATATTAAGTATAAAGACCAAAGCAAAAAAATCCTAGCGTAGCTAGCTAGTTGTGCAATTTATTGTATGAGAAAATTAGTATTAATATTGTTTTGTTATGTTTATAAGAACTATCGCACTAGAACGCAATATCTACTATATATACAACTCTTCTCTACGAAATCTGTTATGTTTATAAGAACTATCAACTCAATCACACATTATATTATTTATATAAGCATTTTGAGATTATTAAATCATCAGTTCTGATATTAGTTATTCGAGAATTTTAATCTAATTCAGACACCACATAAGTCAAAAAATGCGACATACATATACATTTACACGTAAATTATTATTAACACTGTAATAAAACATTATTCTGTTAGGCACACAACCATTTCCAGTGGTCCTAGGCCAAGGTTTTAACCATGGCTAGTACATAATGAGAAATTTTCACTATTAAATTAGCTGCTTTAATTTATTCCATTGAAGATCTCAAATCTCTATACCACAGGCCATAGATCTGCTTCTAATTCCTCCCTCTTTAGTCCTTCTAATGCATTAACTCACTCACATGTATAAGACACCCAAATGCACCCACACAATCCATGAACAAACTCTGATCAACTTCAATCCATATCTCTTCTATATATCTAAAATGAAAACTGTTTCTTCTTGTTTCCTCCTCTTGATCTTATTTTTGCTCCAATTTTTTCATGCAACAATAGGTAGTAGTAATGGCCACATGCAGGATGTGGAGAATACAAAAGGAGATGGTTTTGTAGTGCACCATGGCAATATGGTGAAGCTCAAAGGGGTTTAGGTTTCAGCTTCTTTCACCGGAGGGCGGGGATTTTGCCCTCTGCGCCATCCGATCGGCACAACACGATGCTACACGCCATCACGACCGATCGCGATCCTACTCCATGAGCTCGATCTGCTTCTTTCGCCGAGTAGTACTGCTTGTATTATTATTCATGGAGTTGAAAATTTTAAGTGAAATTGGCGGCTAACTCATGTTATAGCTGGAAAATTTTGTTGTCTTGTTAGTCCCTTTGATTAACATTGTATAATTTTGTGTGGTTGTTTACTAATTGTGAGTGCAAGGCTCTAGCATGAATAATTTTTAGTAATTTATTTATTTATTTATTTGCTCTTTACCTTCTATATATATATAACAGATTAATTCTCGTGAGGTTCCTTGAAATGAAAATAATATTTCCCCTAAAATGGCTAAGGATTTGTTTTGTTTGGATGCAGAGAAGTCAGAAAACGAGGAACTTATAAGTTTCGCAAACTCGACTTTGCACCTCACCTGAAGCTGAAAGACAAATCTTAGAATAATTGTGATTGAGAAATTGGGCGTTTAATTTCTCATGTCACGCGTTGTACCTTCGAAATCCATGCGAACGAACACCCCGTTAACGAATCTACAGTTTTTAATGAATGTGATGTGGTTTTTGGTGAGCAATAATTGCATCATTTTCTTGGAAAGTAAATTGAGCAATGCTACTTATACATTTCAACTGATATATACTCTATTCGTTCTAAGATTAAAAAAAAATTATTAATCACATCGATATGATTATTGAAATTCATCCCATTTCAAATGAATAGGATGTATACCATACACTTCCTTTAAAAATGTACAAATAGCATTTCCGGTCCTCGTACTACTAATCAAATAGTGTTTTGGTCCACGAACATCAGAGCTTTTACATTCGATCCTAATTTCCAACTATTTTATACTTTATGTATGATTACAAGTCAAAATACGTTGAATAAGATGTCAGGGGATATATTCTATTGGGTTAATTGCATGTAGCTCTCTATAAATATATTGAATATCAAATATATCCTAACAAAGTTCAACTTTTTATTTTTCTCTTTATAAAAACTCAGTGATATTCATATCTGTTTTTTTGATTTGTTGCTGTTAGAGCACTATTTATTTTTTAACGGCAAAGAAGTAAAATGATATTTTTGCCCTTATAAATATATCTTTCCAAAAGTCCTAACCGTAAGAATTATATAAAAATATCCTCACAAAAAAAATATTTTACCAAAATAACAGGGGTAAAAAGATTAATTTAACTTATTCACTAATCAAACTTAAGTATTTTGCTAATAGTTAACTATATTTTTCTAATGGATCGTGATGACGGAGTATATTTAAAAATGTTTGAAGTTTTACAAGGATTAAATATAAAAAAAATTAAACTTTATAAAAATATTTCTATTATTTGATATGTTAACAGAGAGTTGTAGGCAATTAATCCTATTCTATTTGTTTCTGTAAAAAGTTTATAAAAAAAACATACAATTAATGCAGATCACAGTGACCTATTTACAATGTAAATGAAAATAAGCATAAAGTGGCCCACATAGATTTGTACGATCAGGCGATCGATACAGTGTAGTAATGCACGCCACACCGAATGTACGAAGTATCGTCCTGGGATGATGTATTTCTGGTTTGGATTTTGGAGATCACGAGATTGGGCGGTACAATTTATTCGCCATCCTCTCTAAATGGAAAAATTCTAAAATATAACGAATATATTGATGACGTGGCATAATAAATCAATCAAAAAAAATTTGTAAAAATATATGTCATATCTTGATTATAAAAAAATAATTTTATTGTATTTTTCGCTGAAAAAAAAAAAAAAAAAATAAATTGACTTAATATTCATGACGCAAGGTGAGATAATAATGTAGAATTTCTGGAATGAATGATATCTTCGATTGGTTAAAAAGGGGCTCTAGTCCCCAAACAAACTTTATTATGGATTCGCAGTTAAGTATTAGTTTTATCTCCGTTCAAAAATTATAATTTAAATTTTTTTTTTTTTTAAATTTAAGTATTAAAAAAAAACTCAACAAGTTCTTAGATAAATGAAAAACTGATATAATATAAAATTAACATATGACAATGAATCTTTGGGAGTTCTCTCATGGAGTTTTATCCCAATTAATGTGGGTATTTTTAGTTTACCAGCCTCCCATATTGAAAAATATATGTTTTTGGATGTGCTTTTTATATCATATTGATTCTTTAATCACTATTCAGTTAATAATTAGATCTCAATGGAAAAGAAGAAATATAACATGCATGCATATCTTTAATTGCATCGTAAAAAAAAATATGAAATAATTATTGTTCTCCAAACAATTAAACAAAGTACAGAATAGTTTGTTAATATTTTATGCATTAATTCAACACTTTTTCTCGAGTTTGGACTCAATTTATTTTATTTTATTTTTTTGTATTTATGCCTCTCTTTTATATATTGGCTCAAGTCTTTTTGATAGGTGCAAAACGTGGAATAATTAAATGGAAGGAAATTAATACAATTCGGGGTTTGCCGAGACTTGAATTATTTTGATATTTTTGAATTGAACACTTCTCCTCACATTTGAACTCAATTTCATATTTTTTTTATTAAAACTTCTCTTTACATTTTGGTAGGCTCAAAAAAGTGAAATAATTAAATGGGAGCAAATTAAGGTACAGCTAAAACTCCCGCTGCTCTGAATCCTCTGATAACATATTAAAGAACATGAAAGATGTATCATTTTCTAAAAACTTAAGCTCTTAAATAATAGTAATTTTTTAAATATTTCTATATTCAACTAATTTAATAATAAAGATTCGTACATTTGAAAAGACGATTCTTATAAAAAAATTTTCATTTCTATAAATAAATCAAAAAATAGAAATCTCAACTAGTAGTAGACAAGATTTCTGAATGCAAACTCTGCCAAAGAGTCTTTTAGTTATATAAACAATATAAGATCTTCTCTTTTTGTAACAGCTGCAGCTACCTAAGCGAAGTGCTCGACAAACAAAAACGTATGATTTTTTTTTTTCCTAAGCTGAGAATTTACAAAGAACTCTTGTTTTAGGGTATATTTTGTCGTTTGGTTCGGGTATAAGCAAGAGCTAGCTATTACAGGGATAGATACAAGTATGGGGATAAGAAAAATAGCGTTTGAATGAAAATTAAGTTGTTTCCGAGGATAAAAAAAATATTAGGTAGTTTTATATAAAAAATAAATGTGTTGGTGGGAATAACCGAGAACTACATTCTCGGATAAAAAATTACCGTTTGGATATAAAGGGAGGGATAATGATCTATTTCTATGCCTATCTCCTAACCAGATGGTGCCCCAGTATTTCCAGATAAAGAAAATATGTAGTAACGTTTCTTTAAAAGTACTACTAAAATAGCACCATGCTTTACAACATAGCCCAATTTAACGAAATTAATATGTTAAGCCCATAGAGTTAGCCTCGGCCCAGTAGCCCGAGCCTAAAACCCACGAGGATGAGGACTCAGAGGACTCACTTGCACCCTTCAATTAATCACTACCTTTTTACGACCCTGATTTTTAACTAATAATAATAATAATAATTTAAAGAAGAGAGGCAAAATTTTTCAAAATTTTTCCGACCGTTAGGCCCTGACAAAGCTCTCTTCCGACCGTTACACGATCCAGTAATCTCAGTCCCTGGTCCTTCCTAGCCGTCCATTCCCTCCCCATCCAACGCCTTAGATTGCTCCTCCAAGATCTTCCCAAATCCTTCCTCCCAGCTTCTGCTTCAGCTTCTGCTCCTGCTTCTGCTGCAAGAACAATCTCCATTTTCCATGCCAGAATAAGTTTTTGGCTTTCCCCAGTTTCTTCCGACCATGCCGGTCTCGACCCGATCGCAGGTCTCGGCCGATCGCAACGACCGGCCGCCTCCGTCGTCCTCGATGGGCCAAGAAGCTTCCTCGAACCCGGTCCATGCCACGGCGATTCTCCGGAACCCTCACCATGGCCTCAAGGAGAAGATGCGGGCCCTCACCCTCTTCTACGAGCAGCATAAGCAGCACTTGGCCTCGTCCCACGACCCGTCGAAGCGGCCCGATCCTCACCGCCCGACCGTCGAGCTCACCGAATCCAACCGCAAGAAGAATGAAGAGAATTCCCAAGGAGAAGAAGAAGAAGAAGAGGCGGAAGCGCTAGATTTGCCGATGAAGGAGAACATCATCGTGTTGCCGAGCCCGTCGAAGGCGGCGGCGAGGACGAATCATCACGTCGTTTTCCCGAGAGGCGGCGCCGCCAAGGAGAACCCCCGCATCGCCGTCTACTCTTGCCCCAAGAAGCCGCCGCCGACGACGACAACTACGGTCGCTCGGAAGCTCTCCATGGGTGGTTTGGGCACGCAATCGGAGGGCAGGGTCACTCGGACCAAGAATTCTACTGCCGCTGCTGCTAATGCAGCGATGGAGAATGGGGAGATTGGGGGAGGGAGTAGTAGGATTATGGTGTACGTGAGATTGCGGCCGATGTCGAAGAAGGAGAAGGATGGGGGGTCGAGGAGCTGCGTAAGGATCGTGAACAAGAAAGACGTGTACTTGACGGAGTTCGCGTCGGAGACCGACTACCTCCGCCTCAAGAGGGTCCGCGGCCGCCACTTCTCCTTCGACGCCTCGTTCCCCGATTCGACGACGCAACAAGAAGTCTACGCCACCACGTAATCATCCCTCACTTCCTTTCTTCTTGGGTGACTGCTAAGAATACTCCCGAGCTGTTTGTAGAAATGCCTAAAAGTAAAATATAACTGCATTTTGAGATTCATCTGTGCGTTTAGCTGAACTTATTGTAATTCTCACTAATTTTTTCTTCTTTAAAGCGTCCTTATATCTTTAGCTCGATACGTGTTCGTGTTACTCTATGCAGAACAGCGGATCTCGTCGAGGGTGTTCTTCAAGGAAGGAATGGGTCAGTTTTCTGCTACGGGGCGACAGGAGCGGGGAAAACGTACACGATGCTGGGGACGATGGAGAACCCCGGAGTAATGGTGCTGGCCATAAAGGACCTCTTCTTTAAGATTAGGCAGAGGAGTTACGACGGCAACCACTCTGTTCAACTTTCTTATCTAGAGGTCTACAATGAGACTGTAAGAGATCTGCTGTCCCCTGGAAGACCTCTCGTCCTCCGAGAAGACAAACAGGTTTGTCGGCTTAGGCGTTTACTTTTATATGTTTAAACTCAAATTTTGTTGTTGGTTAACTCGCAAAGTTATCTCCTTTTTTTTTTTTGTTGATGCATTACATCATATAGATTTTAAGGGAAGAATTTTTTTTTTTTTTTAAGCATTTGATTACAGTATTATACTGTCCATCTTAGATTATGTAAACTCATCCAGTAAAAGAAATCAATTTTTGTCAACTTTTTCAGGGAATTGTCGCTGCGGGGCTCACCCAGTACAGAGCTTACTCAACAGATGAAGTAACTACCATGCTACAGCGCTGTTTTATTATTTATTTGTTGTTGTTTTATAGGGCAAGAAGAACTTACAGATTGCTTTGCTCGTTATATCCGTAACAGGTGATGAAATTGCTTCAACAAGGTAATCAGAACAGAACAACTGAACCAACTCGAGTGAATGAGACCTCTTCCCGCTCTCATGCAATACTGCAGGTGGGTGTTTTAATTGGACCCTTTCTCTCTAAACTCTTCTGACTATTTATTTATTTGATCCATCAGCTTGTTACGCAATGTAGGTTGTTGCAGAATATAAAGTCAGACAATCAGGCAACATTGTGACCCGAGTCGGAAAACTCTCGCTAATTGATCTTGCTGGCTCAGAGAGAGCCCTAGCAACTGACCAAAGAACTCAGAGATCCCTTGAAGGAGCGAATATTAATCGCTCCCTCCTTGCACTCAGCAGTTGTATCAATGCTCTTGTGGAGGGAAAGAAGCACATACCTTATCGGAATTCAAAGCTGACCCAACTTTTGAAGGATTCACTTGGAGGGCCATGTAATACCGTCATGATTGCTAATATTAGTCCCTGCAGTCTCTCATTTGGTGAGACACAGAACACTCTCCACTGGGCGGATCGTGCCAAGGAGATACGAACTAAGGTTTGCATCCGTCTAGATGTGTTAGTGCTTGTTAAAACTTTACAGGTTTCTTTGCAGGTATAAATATGTTCTTCTGCACCTTCTTTTGTTCACGTAAGGGGCATAATATGGTAATACAAATTATGGGGAGTATGAAAAGATGTCGACGACTAGATAGTGCATATGGCCTCTAAATATTTGTTCTCCGAATATGATAAATGACCTTTTTATGCCGAATTGACTATCCCAAAAGTTCAGGATTTATTGATTTTGTGATAGCTAAAAATCAAACCCTTGCATTGTAATACCATGACTGAAGATCCCCATGCATTCTGATAGTTTGTTCTAACATCCAAATAGAGTCCCTTCTGATTGATAGCTTCTCTCCATGGTATTCAGTATTTCATAAGGAATGGATAGATTCTTGGCCATTTGATATCTCGCTTTTGCTAAATTAACAGCTAACTGAACTCGAGCCATATTTTTCTCAGGCATGTGGGGCAAATGAGGAGGCAATTAAAGTGCCGGAATCAGAGACCGATCAGGCTAAACTAGTATTAGAGTTGCAGAAGGAGAACAGCGAGCTGAGACAGCAGTTAGTGCGGAACCAACAAAAGCTACTAACAGTTCAAGCACAATCACTGGCTGCAAACTCCTCGCCAGCACCCCTAGGCCTGCTGCCCCCTCACCTCTTCTCTCTCCTCCATGTTCGATCCAACGAAAACCAAAGTGCAATATCTTAGCTGGAAATTGCTTCCACACCCCCGAATCCAGGAGAAAGCCTGCCAACAACGATGCATTTGTTTGCGAGCTTCAAAAGAAAGTTAAAGCTTTGGAGACTGAGATAGAGAAGATGAAGAAGGACCACATACTACAGCTTAAGCAGAAGGATGAGTTCATTCGCGAGTTGATCAATAAGAAGAGTTTAAAGCCTAAGGAAGGAGGAGGGGAGAGAAGAATTATCACAAGGGCGAGCTTGCGAAAGGGAGAGAGAGATGAAATGGCCAAAGGAGAGCTCAAGAGTCCTGGCCACCGATTTCTTTCTCCTGTTCCAACCGCGAAGAAGCGCAGCTTCTGGGATATCACAACCGGTAATAGCCCCTCCGTTCTGGCGATCAATGGGAGGAAGATTCGAAGCCATGTTACTGCGGAGACTCCGGGTTCCATCAATGCTACTTCAGGTACAAATTTCTCATGATTTATGCATGAACTTTTGGTGTATAGGAGAATGCTGGGCATACAGTTTGGTAATATATTCATCAATTTCACGAATATATGCATAACTATCATAAGAAAAATGTGCCTACTCTACTTGTACTATCGCCACTTTTACAATTGGCGGCATCCCAAACTTTCGACAGTTGGAAAAATCTTCATGAACATAAGACTATCAACCATTTCCTAACTTTCTTTAATGGCCATCAGCACGTGACTATCGTGTGACTTTACAAGTTCAATTCTTACTGCTCTTCTTTTGAATACCTAACTGAGTATAACAGTATTTAAATCATTTAGTTTTATGACGAATTTAAGAGAAACTGGAATTAAGTTGACATGGTTCATTTACTTGGCCATGATTTTTTAGGTAATATTTTTTCTTCTTCCCTTTAAATTCTGAAGTTTGGGTGGCCATCCATCTATAAAAAGGATGATAGTTCAAGGGGTTTATATATGCTGCATCGATTGCGGTATTAAAATTGTTATGCAAACCGGAGTTTTTGGAGGCTCGATCTAAATGATGCTTTAGCCCGATTCCCCTTACCTAAATCTTTTTTCGTAGTATGTGAGTGTTCTCCTACTGATGCAGCTTGCATATGATTCTTTCTGGTTTGTGTTCTTGTTGGGGCCTCACATTGCAAATCACTTTATTTCAGCCCGGATTCGCTCGTCAGAGAGCTGAAGCATCGAAGCAGTGAGACCAGCTACGAAAGGATGCAGAGAAGAAGTGAATTCTATCTTCTTTTCTTCTTCTTTTTTTTCTCCTTTTCCTATATCATTTTAATGTGTGTTACATTTTTCGCCTTTTCCCTTATAAACTCAGTTTGATAAAACAAACTGAACCTTGTAGCTAGCTAATTATTGTTCTTTGCCTTTTACTGTAATTTATCCAAATTCTTCAGAATTTAGTGTATTCATTTGATTAGAGAACGAACCCAAGAATCACTTACTTGGCATTCTTTCTGAAGGTTTATCGCAAGCATATATTTCTCTGTGAAATTTGTAATATTAGTTAATGAAGAATGTCTTTCTTCCTAAAACTATGTACTGCTGCTAATTATAAGTTTAGTGTATTTTGCGAGTTAAATCCTTTCCCAATTCTTTTCATTATTGTTTGGAATATTCGTTAATAGTTCCAATCTAGTTTAAAATGTGACATCGTAGGAAATCTACTGCACACTCTCCTACTAGCTAAAAGATGAGAGCAAAAGCGATATGTTTAGGATCACTTTTGTTCCAATTAACTAATTGAGTTATGCTTAGTTGAGAACTGCAAAGTGATTTTTTTTTTTTTTTTAAAAAAAAACTACATTGATTACACTAACACAAAATTTTAGAAACATATATAAATGCTCATAACTCCACGTTACATCAGGCTCATTAGCCCATCTCAGTGATCTCACTGGCCAAGATCCTGCAGGAATATTAGAACCCAGGGTTGACCTTTATTGGTACTCGTGCCCCCATATATAATCCTACTATCATGATGCAAATCGTACATGCTTATCATACCACTGCTAATAACGATAATAATAATTATAATAAAATGATGGGCCAATACACAAAAGCTGCAAACAGTCGCCCTAATTTGATTTTATCTTATCTTCGTTCCTGCAGTAAACCCAGGCTCAGAATATGACAGTGGTGGGAGCATCAATCCTAGGCCTGCACTGGAGAAGCAACTGTTTCCCTGTACCCTGTGTGAAACATACATTTCATGAACTGCATCTCAATTTTTTTTGTTTTTATAATAAATTATATATTATTGTATTGATTTAAAAGAACAAACATTTTGTCGTATGGAAGGAGGCTAGGTTGGATAGAGTCATGTTTGAAATAGAGGGACGTTGCGTTGGACCGAATCACAATTGAATAGATCTGTACGCCTTAAATCGATTAGTTGCGGATAATTAGCCCCAATGATTCGACATGCATTTTGAATGTTAGAATGTGATGTATTTAATGAAACACATCCAATCTCTAAACCTAAGTCTATTAGATCTGAACTTGTAGCACCCCAATAATCTCACATCCGATGAAAAATTGATTCTGATTAGAATATATGAGACCTACATGTTAGTAATAATAACTAAGCTTAAGTATTTTGGGCCGGTGGTTTGGACCCAATGAATTATTGTTGCTAGCGGTCGGGTCGTTACAATTGGTATCGAGCCGAATATCGATCGGAAGTGTGAGAGCTAAGCGTTATGGGGGGCACAGTGCTACACCAACTAATTTGGTGGGAGCCACCACTTGAACCCGTAAGAGCTACCTCTAGAATTTCACACCATCTGATAATTCTGGTATGTATCTCAGATCTGATTTGGACCTAACGATAACATTAGGGTCTAAACATAGAGAGTTTGTAACGCCCCAATAGTCCTACATTCCGATGAAAAACCGATTCTGATTAGAATATATATATGACCCACACACTAGTAATAATAACTGGGTTTAAATATTTTGGGCATGTGGTTTTGCCCAACGAATTATTATTGCTGGCGGATTGAGTCCTTATACAACTTATG
The DNA here is from genome assembly GCA_025177825.1 of Aechmea fasciata. Taxonomy (NCBI): domain Eukaryota; kingdom Viridiplantae; phylum Streptophyta; class Magnoliopsida; order Poales; family Bromeliaceae; genus Aechmea; species Aechmea fasciata. Next base: position 6,014,224 of record CM045928.1, on the reverse strand, counting down.
AAATATTCACAAGTATCTAATATAATTTAAATCTTAATTTTAAGATGACTGAATAGTGAATAGGAGCTAGTTTTATAAAAAGTGCAGTGTATAAGATGTTTATGCTTAAACACTTGGTTCATGGAATAATTTTCTCCTGAATCAGAGAGCTCTTAGGGGGGCTCAATGAACGAGGAATCTGATCCATCCAGATTTTTATGTCCTTGCTGCAACCAACAGCCTCTGCTCCTCTCCCTGTCTCTTAAACTCTCTCTGTAACTCTCTCTCTCTCTCTCTCTCTCTCTCTCTCTCTCTCAATTGTTTGCATTGGTATGGAAAATATGACCAAAACAGTTCAAATTCCAAGTGGTCCAACTCCCCAACTCATGTTTCTTTTCACCCTTTTGTCTCTCAAGATTGAAATTTGAGAGGGGGGCTCTTTCCCCCAGAATGTGTTATAACATATATGGTCTTATAGCTGCATCATGTTGCCCAAAATCCATATTAGGTGTCTGGGCATAAAAGAGAAGTTCCAATTATAAATAAATATTATGTATTTGTTCTAACAGTATCAAAACTTATCTTAACAGTGTCAATTAATTTAGTCAACTATAGTTAACATAACATCAATATCAATTAGCTTGTTTATACAGATCTAAACCACTGGCTTAAAAATAGAAAATACCAAATTACTAGTACTAATATGCTAGTTGTGACTTGTGAAATATAGCTTGCTGATGCTAGATCTCCCACGTTACCATTTTAAAGCACCCGAGGAGAAAAATTCTAAATTATTTTGAATTGTTGGGTCCCTCTAAATCATCAAAATTGGTGTGTTTGAATAACAGAGTACGTCACTTTTGAGCTAGGCGTCAAACAACAATGAAGGAGCTAGAGCCCCAAAAATTAAACCCCTTTTGACGACAAATACTAGTTTTTCAGAGTGTGAGTGAACCAGGTTCTGATACTACGTTAAAGGGCTCGGCCGAACCCAAAAGCTTAGAAGAAATTAACCCTTCACTTTGTATATAGGTCAGGACTCTAAATTGTATCTAATAATAGAGAAAGAGAGATTAAGAGCTAAGTTAAGGAAGATAATTAAATTGATACACTTTGAAAGTACTTTAGGAATGTCTAATTCAAAAGTTCGCGGACTGAAAAATAAACCATAATTGAAAGATTGGGGATTAGTGCAATTTTTACGAGAGTGATGCGCTTTTAACATGAAAGATTATCTACCCAGTGGCCTTACTTGAGGATACTATTTATCATTACGGGATACAACTCAATCGCCTAAATTAACATAATAAAAGTATTGGTAGGAGATAAAGTGAAAGATAAATTTGCCTTTAATTAGATCCCTTTCCTGGATCTTTAGAATCGTATCTTTTAAAGTTAGCATAGAGAATAGTCGACTCATTTTACATATGGATCATTACGAGTCTCGGGTTTTTCAGATTCGGGTCGATCGGATAGTTTAGGTTCAGGTCATTTTAGGTTTAAGAGCACTCTAGTACAAATTGTCTAAGTTTCAACTGATCTCGGGATGTCAGGTTCGAATATGAGGTTCTTCAGGTTCGAGCCGTCTTGGATTCGAGTCACTCCAGGTTTGAAGTGATTTAGGTTAAGATGCTCGTTTCAAGTCAACTAATTGGATTATGCATGAATAATGAGTTTTATACATCAAAACCATAAATTGTTCATGATAGAGGAAACCTAGCTATGTTAGATGCCTCAAAAAGATAGAAATTAAAAAATAGGGATAATTGACTATATACCCTTCATATGTTTGAAAATATCTGATATACCCTTACTTTTTTTTTCTTTCTAAAATACTCTTCATATATTTCACTGTTATTACAAAATACCCCCGCAGTTATCTCCTATTAAGTTAACTATTGGTGATGATAGAGGGATATATTGGAAAAGATCTAAGAGTCAAAATACTTTTTATGCTTCTAACTTTAAGGACAAATAAGAAAGACAGTAATAGTGGGAGGATATATTTAAAATGACAAAATAATAATTTTATAGAAATAATAGAGTTAATTAACAGATTTTAACTCTTATAATAGAAATAGGTTGGAACATTGAAAGGATATTTTCAATATTAGCTTTCTAAGATGAATAAATCGGAAAACTCGATAACTTTTCAGGAGTATATAAGCAATTGCCCCTAAAAAATATACATATATATGGTAAGTAGAAATTAACACAGAGTTTGGATTAATTAATCATAATATTCTTTTGCAAACGCATGCGCATAAACCATAATTATGCGGAGAAGTGACAAACTGGGGATTCCGAACGGGGGCGTTGAAATTCGTGCGCATGAAGGGTGTGAGGGTTTTCACTGTACCCCAATAGCTCGGCAACTTATAATCCTACTTTTTTTATATTCGAGTTGTGGGGGTTTAATTTGGGCCCCTATAATTTTAAATTTTTGTTCTAACAACTTGTTGAATTCGAACAGATCCAAACTAAAATTTTGAAATCAATCCATTCGTTTAGTTAACTTGAATGTTATTATAAATACAGTACAGTTATATAAAATACTATCTAACTATAAAAAGCATTATTATTATGAGTCCGGCTGCTATGCTATCAATAGCACGAAGCACTTGGTGCTACCAAATTTTCCACCGTTAGATCCACCCCTTTGATGATTTTCATCCGTTAGATCATACTATTCAACCAACCACACACTTAATCCCTAGGGGCCCACATCATCCTAACCGCACATCTCTCAATCCAATTGGCCAAAAACTCGATAAGACAAATGACTTTGTCTATTAATAAGATAAGTAGCATAGTTCTTATTATTATTATATATATTAAGATTTCAAATTAAAATTACTTTCTCGGGGCCTCAAAATCTCTTTTCAACTCATGCAGCAGCAAAAATAGTTTCTTGAAATCAAAGTGAAAAAAACTTTTTTTTTTTTTTTTTTTTTTTTTTTTTTTTTTTTTTCATGTGAGTTGTACAAAGAGTACATATTCGAACAAATAGAGACTCCCCATTGAGGGAACAAAACATTTGGTTGATATGATGTAAACCATTAAAACTGGGAACATGTATATATAAACTCTCTCTTGATAAGTTTGTTTCTACCTAATAAAATTTGTACTACAATATGATTAGGGCTCTAGAGTTAGAGTAGCTTTAATTTAATTGGTCTCACCATATATATTTTATATAATCCACATCAAATGCGGTTAATTACAAGCAAGCATTAATTAGATTAAATCAAAGTACTGGATTAATTACATAGGCATGCAAATTAAGGCGCATGCATCCTCCCAACTTAAAAGAGAATTAAAAAATTGTCCCACGAGTTACTCTTATGAGGGACTATGATGATGCATTGAGTAATAATAATACTACATGTGACCCAAAAGATTCCTCTAATAAGTGCATGAATAATAAGTCGCATTCTAAATGAAAAATTCGATAAAAAAAAATATTACTTTTGAAAAGCTAAGCCACTAACAAATCTTCATTTTACAAATATCTAATGATCAGACGAGCAAAAACTTTTTTTTTTTTAAGAGATAGGTAGCACGCTACCCACTTCGTTTATTTTGTTTAAAAATAAATTTAGCTAAAAATGTGAATCAACTAGGATTCGAACTCAGGTCTCGGTTACCAACCATCAAATCCTTTACCACTTGTTATAGGAATGATCAATTATTCTTAGACGAGCAAAAACTTATTCTTATTGATTGTTGATATATTAATATACAGAATATGCGAATTTTTAATTAATTTATACATAATATAAATTATCACATGAATTTATTATTAAAAGGGATAATTGCCTATATACCCCTTATCTCGAAAATATCCGATCTATTCTTACTTCTTCTTTTTTTTTCTAAAATGCCCTTATACGTTACAATCGTTATTGCAAAATACCCCCGCAGTTATCTCCTGTTAAGTTAATCTGGATTAAACGTGAGTTAAATATCTACCACAATTAAAAAAAATTAAAATACCAATTTTGCCCTTAACTTAAGGGCAAATAAGAAAGGTTGGTGACGGTAGAGGAGTATATTGGAAAAGACCGAAAGTCGAAATACTTTTGTGCCCCTGACTTTAAGGGCAAATAAGAAAGACAGTGATGGTAGAAGGGTATATTTGAAAAGGGCAAAATAGTAATTTTACAGAGATAACAGAGTTACTTAACAGATTTTAACTCTAAGGATATTGTAAATAAAATTTTAACGTATAGGGTATTTTCAATATTAAATTTTCTAAGAGGGATAAATCGAAAAATCGGAAACTTTTCAGGAGTATATAAGCAATTGCTCCTTATTAAAACATCAACATCAACTATTAGTAGGGGACCATTTATTGGTCACTTGAATCATTTCCCTTATCCCTAATTAGATACAAATATACAATACATAGACCTTTTTTTTTTTTTCTTTTTGTTGTTAAACAAGAGCTTTTTTTTTTTGGCCAAATAAAGCAAACAAACCCTAGAAGGAAGCAAAGAAGATAAGCACCAAAACCCATCTTTTCGATGACTTGTCCCTACATGCAAATGAATTTTAAATTACTAATCAATTTGTTGTTGTTTATTATTAGCATACACTCCACATCAATTCAAATTTACATCCATTTAACAATTTTTAATTTTAAAAAATAAATAATAATAAATTAATATTTGTACCTCCATGCGCTATCATTTCCCCGTTATGTGAAACTTTGACTGTTGCTCTAATGGGACATTTCATTTTCCCCTTCTCCCGGTTTGACTTTGTTTGGTTAGGGAATAGTGATAGGAATGCGCCTTATCCCCCCTTTATATCCAAACGCTAATTTTTTACCCTAATAGTAGCTTCTGCTTATCCCCACCAACACCTTTATTTTCTATATAAAACTATTTAATATTTTTCTTATCCTTAACAACCCAATTTTCATCCAAACGCTATTTTTCTTATCCCCATACTTGTACCTATCCCTGGAACAGCTAGTTCTTGCTTATCCCCGAACCAAACGGTACCTTTGGGTACCCTTTATTTTTTATTTTTTTATTTATTTGGAAACACATGACACTTCATTTCATGAAGCATCATTTGATCTTAAATTATATATATATATATATATATATATATATATATATATATATATATATATATATATATATATATATATATATATATATAGTAAAAAGGAGGCCCTTATTTTCACGCTCATACACATGCATACACATTTGAATCAACAAAATATATAAAGCATAATAACTTCATGTACAGTTTGATTCGGTTATAAGTAAGAATTAATTATTACGTAAATAAATACAAGTACGAGAATAAAAAAAATAACGTTTGGATTTAAAATTAGGTTGTTTCCGAAAATAAAAAATATTAAATAATTTTATATAGAAAATGAAGGTGTTGGTGGATAACCGAAAATTACTATTTTCGGATAAAAAATTAGTATTTTTTGGATATAAAGGAGGGATAAGGGCATATTTTGTCCCTATCCTCTAACCAAACACTCGCCTCGTAGAATAAATTTTTTTAATAATCACTATTTTTTAAATAATTTTTATATTTAGAACCAAGATTTTAAGTGTCCATCTAAGACAAAGCCATATCTACTCGCCGTACCGTGCCAACAAGTTACCAAGACGATATACTTCGTGCCGATTACGCTTCAAAACACTCTATTTTTTAAATTAGTGAATGATTTCCAAAATAAAGTTCAAAAGATGTGATAAAAAGACATAATAAATAATTAAAATATTTTGTTGCTAAAAAAATAAATATTTCACGATATTATATGTCAAGACACAAGAATTTTTTGACCTAAGACGCATCGCAGACGACTGCCGGTAAATTTCCCGCACGATCCCGTGCCACAGCACTTAAATCCTTGCCTAGAACACAGAGTAATTGTAGTAATAGTGAGCCAAAATATTATATGGAAATAGTGTATTAATCTTTGAATAAAATTAATCTAATTCAAAATAATTTTATTCCTCTATATTTATGTTTGCTATATACCATGGCCCAGTATATATTCCCGTGACACTAACCACACTTCCCACCGAGCTCACAACAAGTCCCAATCCACGACAATTAAATGGACTACCGTGCTAGGCATGTACGTCATTAAAAACGTCGGTGACAAGATTTTTTTTTCTCTATACCTTATAGAAAATGCTAGTAGTTTATTTATTATATTTATTTTTTAAAAAAATAAATCTAATAAAGAATAAAAAATAATTAAACTTCAAATTTAATATGTCTAATACTAATCATCAATTTTTTTTTATCACTTCTCTTGTCACTGAAAAAAAAAAAAAGAAATTATTTGTTCCTAGAGGGTTGGTTACAACACAACATTGAATTAGTGTTTTTTTTTGGGGGGCCATGCATTACTAAAAAAATTGACAAAAAAGAAAAACAAGAAAAAAAAGGACACATCATCTTTTTTATTTGAGAGAAAAGGACACATCATCAATCAAGAACATGTATAATAAAAGCATAAATAAATTACGTGAAACCCCTCCTTTTACTTCGAACGGGAAATTATACCGCAAATCTATACATACAGTACATCCAAATACTTTATAAACCCCCCCCCCACCCCAACATTATCCACTCACAACCTCGTAAATTCCCAGGCTTTAATTTATATCCTAATATCACCGAATCTACTAATTAACAAGCATTAAGCATCACCAAAAATTACACCAAAAAGCTTCCCCAAAGTCCCTGAACTATCTAACAAAACACGGGTTGTTAATTTACACCATTAATTGTCTCCCAACCTCTATCCAATAATTTTTTTTTTTTCCTTTAAACCCCAATTTTTTAATTTTTCACAATAAACCCCCCGGACTGTATTTTTTTTATTATTATTTTAATTAAGTCCCTTCTCTAAGAAAGAAACTCTGTTAGTGACGTTGGTACTTGGCACGTGAGACTTAATTAAGATAAATAATAATAAGAATTAGGGATGTGATTGTAAAAATTAAGAGATTAGAGGGTAAAGGGAAAAAGAAAAGAAAGATTAAGTAGAGATCGTGGGATAATAGTGTGATTAATTAACCCGCAACCAGCGGCGCCTGCCCTTATTAGAATTAGAAAGAAGAGATCGATCATAATAAGAGGGAGTGTGAAATGATAGCCCAAAATTACGAAATTACCCCTTCGGGTTCGGGTTCGGGTTTATGGGTTCAGACGCGGAGCAAGTAGATGCTGAGCTCCGGTCCGCCGCTGTGGTCCGGGTTCATCATGTAGAAGGCCTCGGAGTCCCTGGAGCCCACGACGCGCTCGACCCGGGCCCGCATGTACATCATCTCTCCGGCCGAGCCGGGGGCGCCGGGGAGCACGCCGGCGCCGGGGGAGACGGGCTCGACCGCCCGGAGGACCCGCCAGTCCCCGGGCCCGCACTCCCGCCGCACCGCGAACCCGCACTTCTTTCCGTTGCAGTACGCGCGCCACACCGGCTCTTCCAGAAGCTTCCGGCTCCCCCCGCCGCCGCCGCCGCCGCCGGCGACGGCGACGCGGCTGCCGCGCTCGCACTCGAGGGCGATGCGGACGAGCCCCGACGCCATCTCGCGCACGAGCGCGCTGGTCGGGGTGGCGAGCTCGATCAGCAGCGCGGGGCACGCGCGCGGGTCGACCTGGAACGCCAGCCGCACGTGGCCGCGCCGCGGGCCGAAGAGCGTCCCCGTGAGCCGCGGCCCCAGCCCCGCGGGGCCGCGCCGCCGCGCGATCGCCGCCGCTATGGCCGTCCCCAGCCTCCGCACCGCCCCCGCCCCCGAGGACGACGACCCCTTCCTCCTCGCCGGAGCAGCGCTCTCCGCCGCCGCCGCCGCCGCGGCCTCGTCGGCGTCGCCGGGGATAGACGCCGAGGAAGAGGAGGCGGAGGAGAAGGCCCCGAGGACCTCCTCCTCCTCGTCGTCGCCCTCGCCGTGCCTCTTCCCCTCGCCGCCCCCGCCCCCTCCCGATGATCCACTGGAAATGCCGCTTGGAGAAGGAGAAGGAGGCGTCGTGGGGGCTCCTCGCCATGATCGTCCTCATCTCGATCGATCGGGCCACGTCAAAGAGTTCACACAAAAAATGAAAAAAAAAAAAAAAAAAGAAAGACGAGGAGGAAGCTTAACGATCGAGGTAATGAGAGATTCCCTTCCTTCTTGTGTTGTGTTGTGTAGTAGTAGTAGTAGTAGTAGTAATATTATTAGTGGTGGTAGTAGTAGTAGTATTAGTATTAGCGGTAGTGTCGCACCACGCTCTTTGGGGAAATGGGAGGTGGGGGGGTTCATTTATTCCATGCTTCTAGTCCTTTTTGTCAGCGGCCCCCGCAGTGGCAGTGTCTCCTTTTCTTATTTGCTTAAATTAAAATTGCATCCCACCCCCTCAACTATAGCATATTTTGTAACCAACCCCTGTCCCCCACTCCCCCACCACCATTTTTTCATTATTTTAATTTTGGAGTTTGTTTGCACCCTCAAATTAATTTAAAATCTTACTAAATTTAGCAGCTCTAAAGATTTTTTCTCTTTTTTTTTTAAGATTAAACCATAAGGTAATTTTCTATACATATTCATTTTCAAAGGAAAAGATTGTAAAGAGAAATATAATAAAAATTATATTTATATATATATATAGAACTAGATTATTATGCTATTAATAGTATCAAATTATTAGATTGAGAGATATGCGGTTAGGATGATGTGGGTCCTCTAGGGTGGAGTAAGTGGTTAGTTGAATAGTATAATGTAACGGATGAAAATAATTAAAGGGATGTATCTAATGGCAGAAAATTTGGTAGCACAAAGTGCTTTGTGAAACAACCATTTGGTTATGATACCACTTGTCGGATCGTTGGCGCTAACCACTAATCCCAAAAGCTCGAGCTTTTAAATACGCAACCAATTCACTAGTCTCGATTGTGACTCGCCCACTGACCTCACGCCACTTCGAACGACTCGCCCAACCCACCTCCCGCCACTTCGAACATAACTTGGCCCACATGGCCTCTCGCCACAGACAGGGATCTTTGGCCCATTTAAGCCAACAATCCCCCCTCTAGCACCTGCACACATTTTGCAGCATGCAAGAATCGAATCCGTGACCTCTGGCTCTGATACCATGTGAAACAACCGTTGTACTCTAAAAGCTTAAGCTTTTAGAGAACGATGTTTAAACATTTTTATATTTAACACTTCCCCTCACGTCTGGGCTCGAGATTTCTTAATCGGCCCATGACGTGGACTTGAATTAAATAGGGGAAAATTAATATGCTAGGAGCCTGGCATGACTCGAACTCAGGACTTCCTCGTTGACATACAACAACCGTTGTACTCTAACAACTTAAGCTTTTAGAGTACATCGGTTGTTTCACATGTATAGTAACCAGACTATATATATATATATATACCTTCGAAACATCTTAGATTTGAAAGGATTAATTTTAAAATAGATTACAGTGGAGGGGTCTCCGTGCACTCATGCCAGTATTGCAATTTGTATTTTTGCGGTGGGAGATGATGGATGGGGCAATGCTGACACAAGAGAGAGGGAGGTGACCAGACCCACCAAACTGTTTTGAGCAAGCAAGGCAATTAAAGAAGACGAGAAAGATCGCAAAACAACAAGAGAAAATTATTTAAAAGTTTTTAACAAAATAAAAAATAAAATAAATAAAAAAGAGAGAAAAAAAAAGAAAAAGAAAAGCACAGATTGCAAGAGAGAGAGAAATAAGGGTAGAGGGACAGGAGAGGGAAAAGAAAGGGACGATTGAAAGGGAGATGAGGACGTTGGGGGTGCATATCTTGGGATGGGGAGAGGTGGGGCCCCTGAGACAGGGGAGAAAAGTAAAAGAGCAGCTTTGACTGGGCTTCGATGTGAGAATTTTTAGTGTTTCTTTGCCCTTTAGACATCGTCTGCCGCCTCTCTTCTGGACCCGCCATTTTCATCTCTTCTCCTTTTTTTTCTTTTTCTTTTTTTTTCTCATTTTTATTTTAAAATAAAATACTATTATTCCTTTGCTTATAATATTTCTAAATTTCTGCATACTTTAAATTACCATTGTGTTCCTCAAGTGTAAGAGATTGATATCGACGAATTAGGACGAACCATTTTATACCGACCGATCCTAATATAGATAGTAAATAGTTTGATAGTTGATACTCGAGATTTCAAATTCAAATTTTCAAATCTAGTTATAATAGAGCGCTTGTTAAATATAAAGTATATATATATAGTTTATACTAGAACAGAAAGCTATAACAAAATTAATTTGGTTACACCTTCGTATCCATCCAAACGATGAGTTGCACTCTCCCAAAGACCGAATAGCGCTTAATTTTTTTTCCAGCAACATTTCAGGCCATGAAACGCAGAAAATAGAGGGCCTCAACGCAACGCGTCGCCACTAAAAGCACCGAAGCATTATCACGAGAGATTTAACTATGACAGACAACGCAGACGGTCTACGAATGGCACGGCGAACCGGGTCCAGGTAATAGCATCCATGTGGCAGGGGAAGGGTGATGCATGGGAAACAGTTTGGGTGCAGGTGAGGACACAACAAACCGTACCAAACCCTAGAGGAGACAAACACCACAGCTATCTCTGTTTCTCCTCCTCCTCCTCTTCCACACTGTTCTCTGATCTGATGGGAAGAGGGGGTTGGCTATTGGTCTCTTGGGTCTAAGGGAGGTTGCTATCCACCTAATCTTATCTTGGTCCATGAATAAGCACTTAGCTCATGCATGTAATTAACTCACTGCACCTTTTGCATTCCCCCCACACCTCACCCATAAAAATAATTAATTTGAACAAAAAAAATAAAAAATAAAAAAAAGTAGGAGGTTAATTTATTATGTAAAATATAATTGGAATCCCTTGGGGCACAACTGTACAACATGTTTGGTCAATTGTTTCAAACATTCTTCTGATTATTTTGTTGCTATCTCTCCATTATCTTGGTCCGAAACAAGCAGTAGGTCTTCTTGCATGCATATATGTAATCACTGCACCTCTCCCCCACCCCTAATAATAATAATAATAAAAGAAAAGAAAAAAAAATCTAAGATGGTATTTTGGAAGAGTAAATTGTACATCTGCTTTCGAAAGTACGACTTTTATATTTATAAGTTATTTTCGATTGTGCAACATTTTCGATAATCGACTCCATAATCGATTTCAAAATATAAATAAATTAGTACTTTCATTTCTCGTGTATTTGAAACTTTTGAATTTTGTTTCAAATTGTAATTGCTATTTTTTAATTTTATAATTAATGTTGTTAATTATATATATAATATTATTAAAAATTATTAATTTATATTTTACAAAAATATTAATAATATTATAATTTTAAACAATATTAGGCGACGGGATGGATTCGAACGGAGGCGGGTTACAAGGCGGGGCGGATTTTGAAATATATTTTTTAACCCGTCGTGGATTCGGAGCGGGAAACAGGGCAACATTTTGATAGACGGGGCCGGATCCGCCCGTTTACATTCCTATCTATCAATAACTTATAAGTATATTATTAGAACTATTTGAAAATCAAATTTCATAATTTTTCGATATCATTTACCAAATGATCAAAGAATTTAAAAAAAAACTATTTTATTAGCCAATGTGGCGAGTTTGCAAATTCCATGGTATAAAACAATCGAAGTTATGTGAAACTTTAATAGAAAAATCTACTTAATTAACATCAAGAGGAAGATTAATACTTTCGATTTGAAATTTAAGTTTTTCTCTACTATTTTGATAAAAAAAAAATTTAATTTCAACCTTTCATTTTGCGGCTACTAGTTCATTAGGCAAAAAAAATTACAAACTTATAAAATTTGGTTTATAGAGAGTTTAAATATTGTAGATCATAGATCTCTAACAGAACTGATTGCCGAATCGAATACCCTACCATCGAAAATAACATACAAATACAGAGGCCTCCGTACTTTCGAAAGCGCAGGAGCCTATCTTTTTTTGGAAATAGAATTAGAATCACTTGGATTCGAGATGCTCGATCAGTTGCTTCAAAATTTCTTTTTAAAGGCTATTAATGTTTAATTTTAAATAGAATAATAATTGGCTTCTAGTTTGAAAGTTTGCTTTGGCTTTATTTTCTTTTATTGGAAACTTCTTACTTTTTTTAAAAGAAATATTTTAGATTGAGTGATTAATTAATTTTAGTCATTTAAATCAGGAACCTATCGAATTCAACGGTGCGTCCACCAAAATTTAATGATGATTTTGGTCGGATTTTATTTTTATGAAACTGAAACTAAATAGTGTACACAAGTTAACAAAAATCTAACAAAAATTTTAAATTATTTTAAAAAATTTGAAGTCAATAATTAAAAACGTGTACTTAGTTAACAAAATCGTCTATATAAATAGGTGAGGGTCTCCACCTACATTTTCACCAATATTATGGAATAAGAATCTCTCGTGTCCAAAATTCTCAGATCTTGCTAAGTATTTTAATAGAAAATTCGATTTGTGTGGATCTTTCTTGTTAAAAAGTTTGGTTTTTTGATTCGGGAGAAATTGCAGTGCAAAAGTTTGATACCAACTCTCATTAGATACTCAAAGTTGTGAGGGTCTAAGTGTGAAATGTGGTAATTAATTAGGAAATTACTGGTCACCAAACCATGATATAGATATATTATATGAATAAAATGAAGATCCCAAACACTCAAATAAAGGGTCTAACAAGAAAAATGGGAGGTAGAATTTGACCTTGAAACAGGCCATCGACCACCGTTTGATTGAATCATGTAAACTGGGATATGTATATGCGCGAATATTTAATAATTGAAACTAAGCTGGAATACTATCGATAGCACTAAGTTATTTATGCTATTAGTTTTTTAACCTTTAGATTGAGAAATGTGCGGTTAGGATGATGTGGGCCCTCTATGGTTGAGTGAGTGGTTGGTTGAATAGTATAATCTAACGGATAAAAATAATTAAAGGGTTAAATCTAACGGTGGAAAACTCGATAGCACAAAGGATATGTATTAGATGTGTCTCGAAATTTGGTTATTGTTTTGATTTTATGCTCTTTATTCGCGGACAGTTTGTGGTGTGACAGATTTTAGAAAACAAACTGTGAAGGAAAAAGTGTATATTTGTGGTGGGAAGCGGAGGGCTATAGGCCCAAGCCCATTGTCCACCACTGACATCCGACGGAGATGCGGAGGGCTCTACCTCGATCCCGCGGGACGGATTGGGTCCGATAATAATTGTGTTTTGAAGATTACAGCGAATTTGTAATCTTCAAAATACTATACTCCTTTTTTTTATAGTAAAATTCTCTCTTCCTTCGCTCATGATTTTTTTTTCCCTACAAACAGAATTTCCACGGAACCAATTATCTCTAGAGCAAGTGGCAAAGGGCTTGATGATTGGTACCCGAGACTCGAGTTCGAATCCTTGTTGATTCATATTTCTAAGTTTATTTCTGAATAAAATAAAAACGAAGCAGGTAGCATGCTAACTATCTCTCAAAAAAACAGTTTTTTTTTTACGCGCTCATTTAGATCGCATGATATGCTCTCTCAATTCCGAAAGGCTTTGAACTCAAATCCTCATATGAGATGTTCCATCTGATCTGTCATGCATGCAAAAGTATTAAGACAAAATAATAAAGTGGATACCAGATAAGTTTTTATATTTTGTGGTGACAAATACAGGTTGAGTCGTTGAGATTATCCCAATCTTTTCTCAGGAAAAGAAAAAAAGAAAAGAAAAAGAAAACCATTTTGACAAAGTTGGGTTTCTTGCAATTTAGCAAATTCGGAATACCCAATCCAGGGGAAAAAGCCCATGAGCCAATTAATATTAAGACTATGAAGAGATCAAGATGGTGCATAAAAGAATTAATTTTTTACTGTTATTAATTTTCCCATGATCTTGTTTCCACATTACTTTGGAAACAGATCTGTAAAAACAACCTCACATGATAATTTCAAAGAGTACTCATTACATGGCTCCTTGAAGAGCCATTCTAAAGGGACAGTAAACTATAGCTATAGTGTGAATTAGTAGGAGAACTACAATGATGAGTGAGAAACTTTCATATAGAAAAGGGATGCTTCTTTTTTTTTCTTTTTTTTTTTCTCCTTAAATGATTGTAAAGATTCCAAAGGTGGAGTTGAAGGAAAGGATCGCAATTATAGAACTTCACTTTTGCCATAGGAAGAGAGGCCATAATTTGAAATTCTGAACCCTGAGGGTTACACAAAATGAAGCTTTTGAACTGCTAGTGACCATGGTATTCCCATCTGTATCACTCTAATGAATTAATGTTCAATCTAGTTGGTCACTTCGTAATGTTATTGATGGGCCAGTAATATACACATTATAAGATAAATGCTACATCTAATTCAAAGAGTAGATATGGATATATTATGAATAGTCAGAACTATGATGTGCTCAACCAGAGAGATATCTTTAAATGGGGAGTTAGTTACAAACTAGGTAACGGGTGCTCAATCGACTTTTGGCTCGATCACTGGTGTGGGGAAACAACCCTATTCCAGTCATTCCCAGAAATCTTTGATTTAGCGACCCGCAAGCACTTGCGAATCAGCGACTGCGGGCGTGACGAGCGAAGGTTGGGCCTGGAACATGTTACCGAGCGAGGAAATTAGTAGTGGCCTTGGTCATGAACAAAGCTTAGCAGCTCTCAAGGAGAGGATTTCTGTCTTCAAACTCAACCCGACACCAGATAGTGTGCACTGGCGTTGGAGCCCTGACGGGCGATTTTCGGTGAAATTGACCTATGTCGCTCTAAGCGATGGGGGTACTAGGGACGATCGTGCCCCCAAGCCCTGGAGCCTGAGGATTCCCCTTAAAGTGAAAGTCTTCTGGCTCATCCTTAAGAAGTGAATTCCCACGTACTGCAGATTACTTAGCGAGAAGAGGTTGGACAGGTAACGCCGACTGTGTATTGTGTGGCGGAGAGGAGGAAACCGCTGATCACCTTTTCTCTCGATGTGTCTTTTCTAAATTTCTCATGGTGATGACACTAGAGGACGTCCAACTTCTAGACTTGGGGCACGGTGTACATTCGACGTGGGATAGCCTGGCGGCAAGACCGAATGTGCACCCACATAGGGCTAGACTCATCGATCTAGCAGCTGGCTGGTAGGTTATCTGGGAAACCAGGAACGAAGTAATCTTCGGGTAGGTTCAAACGAACCCTAATCAAGTCGCTAATAAGATTATTCAGCTATTCAAGCTATGGGAGAGTTCCTTCGTTGCTACTTAGTTAATTCGCTGCAAATCCATCCATTTTTTCTTTTCTTTTTTTTCCTTTTCCAGCCCCCAAGAGTTCCGGTTGTCTCACTCATGTAGCTTAATTTACTTCTTCAATAAATGAAGCGGATAGCGTGCTATTCTTTCCTCAAAAAAAAAAAAAAAAATTTAATACACAAATTACGAGTAGAAAACTATACGAACTATCGAAATAATTTCCAAAAGTAGGCATAGCGATACTCCTTATGCGTGAATGCGAATTAGTTTAGTTTTCGAATTTCAGAGATGATACTTGGCATGAACATCAAATTTAAAAGTTAAATCCATCATTAGCTAGTAGCATGCTCTCTATTTCTGCACCGATAAATTAAATTAAATTAGAAGTGCCTCAGAAAATAGAAAGGAAAAAAAGAAGAAGAAGAAGAAGAATTTGAAGTTCCTTCACTGTTAATTGCATGGCCCAGATGTAGCTGTCCCCTCCAAGTTAATCACAAAGCTGTACCTTGTGATTGAGTCTAGTAGTGATAGTGAGTGCACAACATTTATAGGAGATTTAAGAGTAGCATGAGAAGCACATGCATGGCATTTATTGGGATAATACTGATATTGACAAGTAGTACAAAATTCTGAACTAATTAAACACTAGACTCTTTCTACAGTTTCTTTACAATTATGATCTTTGCCTATACCGCAGTTGTTCCGGAATAGTTTGTCGTTCCAGAATATTGTACAATTAACTTAAATAATTAAATCCTTGCATTAATCTTCTTCTTTTTTCCGGATTTGTTTGAGCATTAGTGTAGTTCCATTAATGATCCCTTATTAGAAATTTATGGAGAATGTTTCGTTGAGCCAATAACTTTTATCCGTCGACATTTATAAATTACAGGAATTCCATATTTACGAGAGGTTGATCAGATTTAACGAATCTAGTTAATTTCAATCCATGCTTACTTAACAAATTTAATGGTTTATCTAATAATACTAAAAATCAGTGCTTAACATACACTGATGAACTGTTCTATTCCATCTATATATTCAAAAAAATTTCTCCTTTTTTTTTTCTCGAAAAGATTACTACCGTTACATCCTTAATTAAATAATCAATTACTGCATAATATTTACACTAAAGTTTTGTAACTAAAACCCCGATCTTTTGAGACTCTCCTTGTTACTCCTGCTTTAGATATTTCTCTCTAGAATTTATGTCCTTAACCATTAACACAAGTATATATACAACATACATTAACCAAATTAGGCTTTTTCTCCTCTTTTTTTTTTTTTTTTTTTTTTTTTTAAGAAAATGTTATCCTCCATGTTGGATGATGACATTGCGAAGCCGAATGAGATACAAAGTGCAAGCCATAAAAATTATTCGCGACAATTATCACCATCTCTTCCAACTTACTCCTCAGGTTAACTTTTCGAATCGACATCCACGACTAAAATATTCCATTCCTACTTGCTTGTGAGACATGTATTTGATTTTCACTATTGTGGCAATTTATTGCACGTAAAATATGCAAATTTCTAAGTATTTTGTTTCATATAAAAAAGAGAAAACACTTATATTCACTTTATTTTCTTTCCTTCAAATCAAACATGTATGTCGCAGAAACAATCTTTCTTTTACTTGAAACCAAACACCAATAAATGTAAACTTTTTCCCCCCACCGAAAAAGCTCTTTTTTTTTTCATGAAAATTATTTTCGACTTTTATACGTGGATCCAGCACATAAGCCTAGTTGGAATCCAAAAGAAACTTCAATATTTCTGTCATTTGATTTCATGAATATATGCTTCTAGAAACATTTTTCTCATATAATAATAGCATCTGCATCCAATTCCGCAGAAAAGAATCCAATAATGCTAGTTTGTTATTCCATCCAGCAAGCTACAATTATTCTAGCTACAAATTATTCCCTCAGGTTCTGCTGCTATAAATACCAGAGCTTAGAAGCTGAGGAGTACTCAAAAGTTCACTGCATCACCTTCTTTTTACCTTTGCTTTAGTGTGTTAAGAGAGCTTTGCGAAAAAATGGCGTCGATGAAGGCCGAGAAGCCTGTCGGATTGGCGGGGCAGGCCAAGGACCCTGCCAAAGCCAGCCAGGCCGTTCCTCCGAAGGCTTCGGCCTCGAAGCCTGCCCCGAAGAAGGCCGAGCAAAAACCGCGGGAGCCGAAGAAGAAGGTAATTAAAGAGGACTTATAATTGCACAAATATGTGAAAAGATAGAAAAGTAATGTTTCTGAAACAAAGTTGTTGCAGAATCATATGAACTGAATTTGTTTAACATCAAAGTTTGATGATTCTCTGACAGACGAAGAGCGGGAAAGCAGCAGCTAAAAATTAAGGCCATGAAGAAATAAGAGGGCACGAACCACACACCAGCTTGGCTTACTATGAGGAGTTGTACCTCCTATTTATTTCCGCTTTTCTTTTCATTTGCTTTCAGTATTGTGATGTTGTTTGTGCCCTAAGTTTGTTTAGTATACGATGTAACATGGCTTTTTAGTGGAGTGTGAACCTATCACCATATCATGATCATATAATCTGGTTGCTTATGAGTATTCGGATCTTTGTGGGCTCTTTCACTGAGAATGCTTCAAGAGGGGGGCTTTATCAGAAAACTTGAAGAGCTTAAAAATGCTCACAAAGGATGCAAACGACTATTTATCTATAAAAAGAAAAAGGATTAACAAAGTTTTTTTTATCACTCATTGGAGAACTGCAGCGAAAGAACACAAGCGACATAGTAACTATGTAAGCAAACCAAAATTATCAAGAGAAAAATTGCAGCACAACCAGATTATAATTGATGAACAGGAAAAGTAGATAGTATTACATCGGGTAATCTAAACCAGTTTCAGAGGATTTTAAGAGAAATTGCAATAGAAAAATATATACAATCAATGAATAGCATATGCCATAGTTTCTTACTGTTTCTGTACATGTTGGCCCATAATAGTGGGGAAAGGAAAGTGTCTAGACACCTCTAAACACCTCCGATCAAGCAGTTTCTACTTCCAGTGAACACTTTTGGTCTTTTACTAGCCTGTTCATTGATCAAATATCCTGAGCTGTCCATTTCCAAATACATGTTCAGTTTCCAAGTTTTCGCTGCTACATGCGTCAGACATTGGTAAAACTGAAAAGAGCATAAGAAAGGACGAAAATGTTCTGCACAACAACCTGCCACAAAAAGAACAAAATTAGTTCTTGTGATATGTTATTTATGTTACCTGTTTTTTTGGATTTAAACCCTGTTTTGTTTTGACACATTTGAGGACATAAACGTGTTCATGTAGTTTTGAAGAGGGACTGAATCTTTTAGCTGAAATTGTGGTAACAACAGAAGAAACTATAAGTAACAGTAGCTTCCTCCAATAAATGCAATTTCTCATGTAATTAACTAAATGTAATATAAGTTAATCTCTAACAGTGTATACATGCAACAAAAGCTCATATCTTAGATCCCTTCCTCGCCACAAAACTGTACACCCCAGCCCGCCCCCTAGGAGGGGGCACCAAATCTTTCCCTTTTTGATAGACAGTTCCAAGATCTATGATTAAACTAAATTCAGCCAAAGAGGGAAATGTGCAAAACCAGCAAGTGAATGCCTGGTTGCTTTCTCCATTTTCACAATCGAAAATAGAAAAACAAGACTGCTAATTTCAATTTATGCCAATAAAAGTAGAGTCTAAAAGAAAAAAATTGACGCCAAACAATCATTACCTCCTCAAAAGGGACTTATTTTACGAGCCAACTGCAATTGCCACTCAGGAACTAAGCGCCTTGCTCTAGGTGCTGCGGCATCATTGGCACGAGCAATTGGATCATCAGCATGAATAACAGCAACAATATTCTCAACTAGCTCATCTCTACCACCTCTAAGAGGATCCTACAAGTGCAAGTTCATAAGTATTCTCCGTTAGAAGAAACAACTCACCATAACCAGTCAAGACAGAAAATTAGACACTATACAATTTCAATTTTCTTGCAACAGAAGCAAAATGTTAGAAAGAAGCAAGCGATCCTTAAAGGCTAAGGTGTTAATAGACTATCCAAACCCAAAAGCATATTTTATCCTTTTACAATTTCATTACAATTTTGTTATAACAAAATTGGTTAAGTTAATGTTAAGATGAAAGTTTTCTGTGGCAATTACCAAAAAGGAAAGAAAGAAAGAAAGAATGAATGAATGAAACTAAGTGAATTACAATCATGTAATTACACAAAAATGAACCAATTTAGTAGCAGGCTAACAAACACACTTACCTGTATAAACAAATCCGTATGCGTTTTGCCTTCATACAAAACCAATTTAGCTTGAGCACCAGCACTTCGAAGAGCATCAGCAAAAGTTTTGCTGTACAAGACGTTAGGAGATAGAAAGGAGTTTGACTAATAAGAGGATAGGTACATATACCTCAAAATACTAAAGATTAAGAAAATCCGCTCTCTTAAGAAAAAAAAAGAAAATCTGAACTATGCATCACTGAGAAAGAATAGTATCTTCACCGAATAATAACAAGAAAAGCAAAAACATATAACCGTAACAAGAAAAGCAAAAACATATAACCGTGACACAGCATCATGCAGTTTTTACCAATGAATGGTTTGAAATGTCTGCTCATTAAGAACCATTAGGAATGCATATTGTGCTCACAGGTCGGACACACACAAAAAAAGCCTATGCTATGAAAAGAATAATGTTCTTGATTGCTCTTTATAATGGAAATTAATTAAAGAACCACATGATGCTGTGGAGATAAATAGGGGAGGACAAGGAAAAGAACAAATATATTTTATTATGGATAAATTTTAATTTATGTATAAAACATTGTTTTGTACATATATACCTCCTCGTTTTGCAAAAATTATCACATAACGGAGAGGATCCCCTTAATAATTTTTATTCCATGGACTAGAGGCAATGCTAAAGGTATCATCTTTATACGACATGCAACACAACAGTGAGGGGGTTTTGTTTAATTTAACTTCAGTTCCTCCAATATTGAGCATATTAGTTCCAGCGAGACCAACCTGGCAGATGGCGGTATAGAATAGTCGTCTGTCCCATGAAAGAGTATAATAGGAGGTAGTAGAGATATTGCTTTTACACTTGCCTCCTTTACCACAATTTCAGGAGAGAAACGGCACAGTGCTTGCTCTCCTTCCATTATGCTGACACAAGAAATTAGATCTTTGTTCTTAAATAAATTGAAGGAAATGGCACTAAAAATACTTTTTCAATAGAAGGAACATGTAAGCAAAATATAATGGAATGAATACCTGAGAAATATCCTTCTATTAAGACCACGTTCATGGAAATGATCAACCAAATTTGACATATTGTATCTGTTAATACAAGTTGAAAGTTAACCTTGCATGATTGAGATAGATAATTTATCCTTGAAGGATAAAAACCACAAAACTAAAGCTAAGTACAGAAACAGACTAAGGACAGACAGAGACAAAAGAAAAAAAAAAATAAAAAAAGAGACTAAGAGCTTCGATATTACATGGTTTAGTGAGGATTGTGATTACTATTCATCTACATGTAGGGGCAACACTCCACATCAAAAGGCTGCCAGCGGCAGAACGATTGCTAACTACTAAAATATATCTTATATATAAATACTTAACTTGCATGCAGAAAGCTTTGATGGAACACAATAAGATACCAATACTAATAAATGGTTAGAAGGATGATTCCGCACTATCAAACTACACTTTTTCAATAAGGCTCATCAAGTAAATAATGAAAGCTCTGTTACAGAGAGTTAAGCAATCGAGACTTCACCCGCCAGATAACCCGAAGTATGTTTTTATCTGGGAGACATTCCAACTAATGGCTTCTCCTTCTGCTTCTTTAATTGCCTGATCCAAGAGGGAGCAAGCAGCGATATGTGCTCCTGCTGATTGTCCAATTAAGTAGATTCTGTGCAATAGTTAGTAGAAAGAAAAAAATTAGACAAGGAAGGGACCAAACCAAAAGGGTTTCCTATTTTGTATGAGTTTCTAAAGAGGAAATGTTAGGGACAGACCAATGAAGCTCATAATAAGGAGAAACAGATAAATGTTAAAAGAATAATTAGAAAGATGGCACTCATGAAGCAAGTTAGCTTCGCAAGTCGCAACAAAGAAAGATTGGAAATAAGATCCTTGGACAAGAACTGCATTGGTTTTGCATGAGCCAAATAGAAAATATTGAGAAAAAAAAGAGCAAGGAACAAAAAAGATATTCAGATAAATGAATAGCCACAGCTCCATCATGGGAGCAGTTGTCAACAGGGCATAGATCAACAAGGGCAACAATGGTTTGAAGCATAAATTATGTCAGCTTTTGAGATCAGCTTCCATCACAAGATCTGAATAAGATTAGCACTATTAATGTATTGAAAAATCACTAACTAGACAAGCCAATTATGACTCTTGTTCCTAATAACCCGAATAAAGTACTAGAGTTATTTGAAATATACATACTGGTTAGGGTCGCCTCCGTAACTACTGATATTGTTGCATACAAACGATATTCCTTGAGAAGCATCTCTCACCATATCACTTATAGTTCCTTGAGGAAAATTTCTGCAAGAAAATGCCACCACATCACTTATAGTCCCTTGAGGAAAATTTCTGCAAGAAAATGTCAATCACAAACTCAAATGGAGTCAAACATTACTAAATTAAATTAGATTCCAACATCGGGGTTCCTTAAAGAAGCAATACCTGTAATCTATGCAAGCGACTATAATTCCTCTTTCTGCCAACCTCCTACCCAGAAGAGCACCCCATGCTTTGTAACTAAAATATGTAACAAGAAGATCAAATAGAAGAAATATATCAAAATATTTATTAAAATATTTCTCACAAATTAACAAAGAATTGCCAACATAATTTCACTCACCCAATAATCCAAGCCCCACCAGTTACAAATGCCACAACTGGACTTGGCCCCTTGCTATCTTTTGGTAGATAGAGATCCAACCTGCAGAACCAAATCTCAATTAACTCAAAGAAAAAGATTTATATGAAATCATAATATCACATGAAGTATACAATTAGAGAAAAGATAATTAACCGATTTCTTGGTTGTTCTCCATAGACAACACTTCTGCGGACCTGACTAGAGAAGAAGTAGTAATACCCAACTGCACAGAAGAGAACAAACATTCTAGTACTATAAGATCATCAATAACCACATAATATATTAACTAAACTATGAAAAGTGATTCTGCAGGAATATAGAGAAGTGCTATCATGACTACCTAAAAGCTCAGATGCTAGGCATGAACCAAACAATAATAACAAGCTGATCAAGAATGAAACTCATTCTGGAAGGGCAGGAAAAAGGAAAAAAAGAAAAAAACACTTCACTACAAAGCACACACCTTGTAGGAAACCTGGCATAAGCAAGATAGCATAGAAGACGAGGGCAAGAAACTTTGAAATCCACCGCGAACCTAACCTGAACAACATAACAGATCCAAGGAAGATACGGAGATCATTAGAAACACTTGATTCAAACAAAACAACATAGTGTATCAATAACTTAAAAGATTTAGCATTTGATGCTTCTGTAAGTAAAAAAGAACCAGTAGTTAGCAACGGTCGTTCATTAGAGGAGTATAATTTGAATATTATTCATTCACCAATCTGTCCAACATAAGTGCAAAGCTATGATCACGACAATCCCTCTAACAATCAGACAAGGTAAAGGTAGCTAAATAAGATTTTAATCATTCAGGACCAGGAATGACATGAATCTTGTATTATGAATATGGTCTATAACAGTGTATAATAAGTAGATAAAAGACAAAAAACTTGTTATAACCAAAGAATCCCTTTTTCTTCCTATACCTGTCATAATCATGGTTTCTCTCAGTGACAAACCTAGTTATGACTCAAAATATGAAGATATAAAATGAGCGACAATGTTGATCTCAAATAAAGGGAACAATCCATTCCAGAAGGGCACATTACGAAGTCAAAGAGACTGGAAAAGACGACTGGAAGGATAATAGTCTACAGACGAGTCTCAAATTGCCCATAAAAGCCTTTAATAAGAGAATATAGATGCTATCAATCACCCAGAAATCAAATTAATAATCAAAATCCTTAACAAAACCTGATCTTAAACGTTAAGACTGCTTCTAGGCCGTTTCCATTAGATCGATCTTTTAGGCTCTATTTGGATGCATAAATATCTTATTCAGAATGTTCTTTTGATTTATTCAATTAGTTCTAGTACTTGGCAGATGAAAAATGTGATCAAACATCTAGAATGGAATAACATATTCCACTTTCTAATCAATTTTTCAAATAATTAAACCACCTTGTTGGTGAAATATGTTATCCTACCAAATGATAGATGATAAAATCTTTCAAGGAGTAAAAATCAAACTTTTTGTCGCCAACCACATAAGAAAAACTTCACGCCGAATAAGTTATTCAAGAATAACTAATTCCAAGATCCAAATAGATACTTATGTAGCATAGTGTCACAGCCAATCCTAAAGGGCCCTCAGTTCCAGGAAGCTGGTTGAATTCTCCACATAGATCTATCATTTAAGGTCCTGGATTCAACCCTCCACATCTAGTGTTTGATGGGTTAAAACCCCACTTTTGTTATCTCTTCCGTCAGTGAACGCGGCATGTTTAACTTGATATCCACAGTGAATATAAGCAGGGGTGTTAATAATGTTTCACACTGTTTCGATCTTTTGGACAACACTAACGTTCCTGTGATATATGAGGTCTCAAGCTCATTAATGCATCACTGTTCATCACCTATCCCATTGAATTTCCTTGAGTAACTCGACAACATAGAAGTCAAACTCTAAACGAAACCTCTTTGAACTCCCTTTCGAGTGTTTGACCGGAGTTACTTCCCACATACAAACACACGAAGCCCACACGACATCGCATCGCTCGGTATCTATCCTGATGCGGTCATCAACCCCACACAAACTAAGTATGACGCATATTAAACGGAAAAAATGGATCAAAAAGGGCACAACAAATCCGAGTGGGCGGGGGCATTACCCGAGGTATTGGAGGAGGGTGAGGGTGAGGCGGGTGACGAGGTACGTCTCCGCGGCGGCGTGCTCCACGTCGCCGCGGAAGGAGGGGCGGCGCATGCCGGCGCCGCCGTCCCCCGCCGCCCTCCGCCGGAGGCTCCCCGACGGGCTCCGGCGAAGCAACCCCGCCTCCTCCCCGCTCCCCTCCACCTCCTCCGCCGCATCCCCTCCTACGCCCACGGCCACCTCCGCCTTCATCGTCGCGCCCTAAAAGGAATGGGGGTGAGAGAGAGAGAGAGAGAGAGAGAGCTCGGTTTGTTTTGTTTTCGTGTTGGGGGGTGGTGTAGGAGTGGGAGGAGGAGGAGGAGGAGAGGGAAAGGAGTGGGGCCCGAGGAACAAACGAATGAGCGGGCGACACGTGGAGTCGGTGGCCTGCTCGCTTTCTTTTTCGGAATTTTTGAAAGGAGGGAAGGGAGCGGGGGCGGTGGGCCACGTGGCCGTCCCCTCGTTTTCGGCGGTTGAATCTGAACCGGGTCCCTAAAATTGTTTCTATGCGGGCGACGTTCCGATGCGCTGAATCGGCGAATCCAACGGTCGATTCCACGGTCGCACAGGGATTTTTCTACGGGGTGGCGGAGCCAACTGGGAAGCATGAAGTTTCTCGGAGTTTATTAAAGCGGATTCTGCGAAATAATCGGACGAATTCGCTAACCTGGCATGATCTGGTGAACCCAAAAGAAAGGGTAAAAGGGTAACTGCGCCTTTCTTAGAAGAAAGAATATTGAGAGACGATTCTCGAGTTTCCTTTTAACCGTTACTCAGATCCGCGGCCCCGTTTCACACTTAGAAATGCATACGGTTAAATCCATAAAAAGCAGGATCCGTTTGGTATAATAATGGATAACATATTTCAAAAAAAAAAAAGATTTGCATCTTTTATTAAAAATATTTAAATTATGACTTTTCAACTCGGGTAAATTGTAAAAAGTGTTAACGGAGTAGTTGAATCATTTATTTACATTATTATTATTATCATGAGATAAGAGGTATTCTCATTTTTAGACTCAATGAAAAATTGTTAGTAATTCATTAATAAAAATTGGGAACTTTTCAGGGATATATAAGCAATTGCCCCTAAAAATAAATATACTAGTTTGATGAATAAGTAACAAACTTACGGTCTTTAAATATAAAATATATAATATTTTTGCAATGTTACGAACCTTAAACCAAACGGCCTCTTATATTTGATTAAATACAGTAAAAAATATTGCAACTATAACTAATTTTTTGATTGCATGTAGTTGAAAACTGTATTTGTAAATTCTTTTGACCAAATTAGCTCGAATATATAAAAAAAAAAAAAGCTCGAATATAAAAAAATATTTATTTTTTGTTTTTATTCAAAGTTATTCTGATTTAGACGTAATTTTATCTGCTAAAATTAAGTCTTCTCTTATAAGATTCAATTGCACCAGTTAAATTCTAGTACAACAATTCAAATAATTAAATTTTGTCCACGTAATTGTTGGATTCGTAATACAATAATTTATTACATATCAGCCTACCAAGATAATAAATAAATAAATAGATAGATGAATAAATAAAAAGAAAGGACACTATGCGCTAAACATTGCTATCATTTTTCGTTTGCGTTGCGCCAGCAACTATAGATGCCTCTGGTGAGTTGCCAACATGTTCGCATGGGTTCGTCCAACAAGGCAAAGTTTGTGGCCCAAAAAATGGACAAAAAATTATACACGGCACAAATTTTTTTTTTTTAGAAAGAGATAGATAGTAACCTACCCGTTTCGTTTATTTTATTTAAAAATAAACGTAATTAAAAATATAAATTAATTAAAATTCGAATTTGAATCTCAGGTACTAATCATCAAATTCTTTATCGCTTACTGTAGGGACGGTCGGTTACACATCATGCGAAGATCCCAGTTTAAAATGCAACAATGACACGTAACCATCAATCAAAATATATATATATATGTGTGTGTGTGTGTGTATTGTAATGACACATGACGCGTATCGAAGGACTCAATTGTCTTAATCGAACACGTCCTATATAATTTTTTATTCTGAAGACCACCGCTTGGTTACATGCGCATGCGAATACCAGTAAGCAAAGCACCGTTCTCTGTGGTCCGTGCTATTACCATCATATACTAAACTCACATTAGAAAGGAAATATATTTCTGATGAAATATGAATGCAGCAAAATGGCTAAGCAAATTCTGACATTAAAGAAGCATACATAGCTGGCACCTGGCAGTATATATGTATGTATCTGCATGAAGAGTAAAGCTGGAGTTCTTCAGACAAGTAAACAGAACCATTTACTTCCTAAGATCCGAATTTCACAATTTCTTAACATCATTTGCTTAGCAATCACGCGACCTACGCAAATGATGTCGAGAAATTGTGAAACTTGAGATCTAGAAAATTCAGAAGTCTGAATCAATTTTAACAATGTCGATCTTCGATTCAAATGTAGTGTCGTCGGAAAACAACGCAAAAGTAAAACACCCTTGTTTACTTCTATAAGTATTCTAGGTTTTACTCCAGCAAAAGAAGATATTTAAACTTCCTGATATCATCTTTCTATAAGATCAACAAAACATTCTGTGCTTTCCCAAAGAAAAAACCTCCATCATCAAATACCAAAAAAAATGTCTGTATTATATGGACTACATGAAAATGAAGAAATCGCCTAAGAAGGTGAAAACAGATCGGGATATACACAAAATTCGCAAGAACATGGTTTGAGTTTCAGAACCTGAATTACGACTCCGAATACCTTCGAGGAGCTCTGCATTCTGAATATCAAGCCATTATGAGTCATTCGCCTCCATCATCTCGGAAGAGTTTACAGTTATGACCATAATTCTCTTGAACACATGTGATAGTTTCAAAGGATATGTCTTTGGAAAAGAGAAGCCATCCCAAGAGATTTATGACTTTCTATAGTAGCTGAGAAATCTTCCTTCCAGGAACACTTGAGTAAAGAAATCATTATGTAAATAAGATTAAACATCCTCATCCATAGGTTCATCAGCCCCTTCAGTTTCCTCAAGCCCACAATTAATCAGTTCTATAGATAGTCGTGTTGGATTTCCAAACTACAAAAGGATAATAAAAAATGTAATGGATTGGGAGATAAAAAGAGTGGTGGCATCTATCTAGTGAAATCATAGTTAAATGAATCAGAACCATTTGAACTTTCACACATTTAAAGATACCACAAACACTTCAAAAGTTTTGTAGTCACCATCCAAACCTTCAAAATTTTGCAATTAACCACCTAAGTTTATTTTCCGTCAATTTAAGGTGACTAACATTAGTTAAATGATCAAGAAAAAAATAAAAAGTGCATGCTAGTGATATAGACAGGTCTTTTGGATGCTAAAAGCCACTTTGGTGGGTAAATTGACCGCAGTTACTATATTTAACTTTTAAGAATCAAATGTTAAAAATTAATTTCTTTACTTCAAGACTAAAATTTTGATGTCAAAAAGACCCTTCTACATTGCCGGCTTTCTAGACCATTAAAGTTAGTTACGTTAAATTGATAAGTATATACCTAGGCAGTTAACAGCAAAATTTTGGATGTTTGGGGTGGCAAATGAGGAATCTCAAAAGTTTAGGTGGCTATCTGCAAATGGGAAAAAGCTCAAGGGTTCTGGTGCATTTAATCCTAAGACAAAACCATCAATATAAACTAACTATATGCCCATAATAACCTATAAATGTCACACAAGGTGGTTTTCATGGTGTGCTAGAAAAACAGACACTTATTAGACAGGTCAGAAATTAAGGCACGAGAACTTACACTTTCAAATCGGAATATGCTTTCATTTGGAAGAAGAGCGTGTGCTTTTTCATAATAACTAAGATTGCTAGATTTTCCCAGCCTTATTGTTTTCACGTTTGCATGGAGCTGAAGAAACTCAGAGGCCTGACTACTTGACATAATATTGTCAAGCTGTAATGAAAATGGAAACTAGTGTCATATCACCTTAAAAAAAAAAAAACCACAAGAGAGTTCAGTAAACACAAGAGCACATACCTGTTTAAGAACTCTATCAATCAGTTTGTCCAATGTGAAAAGCACATAAGACTGAGTTCCTAAGATAGCGAAACAATCATCTTCGTACTCTGAATTGCCAGAAGCTTTGCCGAGTAGCCTATATAGAGAAACTTTAAATCTGCATTGTGAAAGCAAAAGAAACCTTCAATTATTTGGTAACAGAACAACCCTAAATAGATAAGCTACAATTACTTTTCATAATTTTAAGGCTTTGGCAATAGTTAAAAAGAAAGAAAGAAAGAAAAATGATACAGTACTTTTCATAGAGATCGGTACTGCTTTTGTCGTTCATGGTACTCATTGTCTTAGCAAAGAGTAGCCTCTTGTATAAAATCTGCAACAACATAACTAGCATTGTAGACTAGAAGATCTCTACAAAGAAGTCAATAAAAGAACTAACAGAGAAAATAAAAATAAGAGAAGTGTATGACCTGGTGAAGCCTAAAGAGAACATAAAATGAACTATTCCCGTAGAAAACCCTGGAGTATTCTTCTTCCTTATCATCCAAATAAGGATACAATGACGGCCATGATGTTCCTTCTCCCTCGGAAGTTTGTGTATCAACCATTCTTTCAACATCAATGTTATGTTCATAATTGCTATCTTTACAGGAGAGTAACTTGGCATTGTCACACTCTAATAAATTTAGATTGTTCCCTCTAGACCTCTGAGCACTTTCATCGTCTTCTCCATCATCACAAGAAACTAGTTTTCGTACGCTGGCTTGATACACACTCCTAGCATGTGAGCTTGTTTCATACTTACCAAGTTTGTTGTTGCTTTCCGATGCACAGTCATGATTTGTCTTTGGAACTTTCCTTAATTTCTCACCTCTCTATGTCAAGAGAAACTAAATTAGTAAGCAACGTGAATGCAGCCATAACTAATAGCATATAAAATAAATAACGTAATTCCCTCCCTGCTAGATCTCTTGGTGTCTACCCACAGAAAGCAAATACATTGATTAGAATGAGTGAAAAGCTTCATATATAACACTAAACTCGCAGTTTTCAAACCAATCAATTAGGATTACAATCAATGCTCACGAACTCAGTTCTCTGTAGCAACTCTTGGTGTCTAATTGGCCCGGCTTGTCCAACAGCTTCTCCATTTCGAAAGGCAACACTTCGCAGACAAAAAAGTCTGAACCTATCGCTGATGCAGGATGCTAGAACAAGCTTTTGGCCCAGCAGAAGCTTCAATTTAAAGCTTGTATTTTTCATTACAGCGGCAAGCTGTTCGAGGGATTCTAGTGAAATGCTGTTATAGTGAATTCTTCAAGTAACTCATTCTAAGAGGCTCCACCCTTCCAAAGGAACCATGCTCTAGTCAAAGTAACTTAATATTTGCAGAAAGAGATTATATGAAAATTTTTTAAAAAGAGTTCTAGCAACGAAGATCAAATCAATTAATTGGAAATTCCGTCCTTCAGCAAGAGGGCATGATATGGTCCAAAAATTATCTCTTTGGTTAGAATTGACAGAAGTTGCTGCATAAAAAACTGTCATGTCATTTAAATCTTGTTCTACTTAAATGCAACAAAAAGTGTCGAGTGACTGCTTATACTTCAACAATCCGGAGAACAGCCAACTCATATTCATTTATTTACAACAATTAACTATTCCCAAGTCACAAAGTATCTCCCAGAACTATACAATCACCACGTAAATGCAAAATAATCGAAAGAAATAACTGGGTTAGTAAGTATAGTTTTCGCTTCCATCCAAAAATTGCAGCATTAACTAACAAGTAGGGTAGCACAGTAGATACCTCTGAAGGTGCTGGATCATCATAACCAACCTTTTGACTACTGTTGTTACAATCACTTTTAGCAGCTTTTAAAACATGAGAAACACCCAGTATTGACTCAATAACTGTCGACCATATCCCCATGATTTCATTTAGTTGCTCCTTGGAAATGCCACTTTGACCACATGTATTTTTGATAATGTCGTATAGGTCTTCATGAATATCTAATTCTATGTAGTCAAATTCCATATCAGGAGTTTTAATTGCCGTATTACCAGCAATATTAGAGGTAATCAACCTTCCCTTGTTTCTTCTTTTCTTCTCATTTGCTTCTTTAATTTCGGCCAGCAAAACTGTAAAGTGAAAAGAATGTGGTAATAATACAGGCGAGGTAAAGGTTCAAACAGGAGCAGAGTTCAAAATGAAACAGAAACAAGAATTAGTCTTATGATAAATAAATAACTATCACCTCCAAGAGAAATCTACAAATTACCCAAAAGGACTCGCAGCATATAAACAATGAAAATATATGTAATAACAGTAAGATTTTTTACTAGCATAATGCAGAATAAATAGAGACTTTTATCCCTCTTTTTCTTCCTGTATGCTGCATCCCTATAAGATTCTTGTAAGGAGACAAAACTGAAATTTGGGAAGAGAAGATCCATTTCTTGAGGAAAGGCCTAAAATTTTACATTCAGGAAAACAATTGCAAGAAGACTGGGACTACGCCAAGTGTTTTTTGTTAAGTTGGGATACCTATTCAGTACCATACGATATGCATATCTTCATGGAAACTGCTTGTAGTGCACATTTCATTGGAAAGAAGTGAAAATAATTGATCTTTTCTTTCCTCTTGGGAAATGGAAATCAAAGTTGATATACATTTTTTTTCCAGAGAAAAAAATCGAAGTTTGATATTTATGTCCTTAGGTTGCTGATATTACAAGTTTTGGGGTTTGTCTTTTTGCCTTTTATTGGCCGTGGTGCTTCGATCTCTTAGGCTGAATATTTGCTTTCAGCTTTGAAGTCCTTTTGGAACTACTGATTTTTATACCTTTTGTTGTCGTACAAGTATCTCTTTTTTCGGTTTTGAGTCTTTTGACCCTATTTCTTCCCAAATATAGAAAGGAAGATGAGGAAGAAATGAACCAACAACTTAGAAAACTAACATATAGCAATAATTATTTACTTTCAATTTTCAAATTCAACTAATATGATTACAGAAGCTTTACTATACCTTTATCACTAAAAGCCGTTGGATCACGTTGCTTGAAATATGGACCATGATAATCGAGTGATTTGAGGTGATTCTTCGCAATAATTTTGGCCCAAACCTTCTTCTGACTTGCTTGACACGTGGAGAGTTCATTTTTCTTCTTCTTTAAATGCTTAAGTAATACAGGCAGCGCAGAGCTAGGATTGTTGTGTAGAATATCAATAAAGTCCAGCCCATATTCACCATACAACCGCTCAATACAGATCAAATGTGAAGCTGTTTGGCAAACAAAAAAAAAAGACATAAGAAACCAGTGAAAAATGAAACAACTGTCAAAATAACTACAAAGCAATCTCATATAAATTAATATTTGATGCATACTAACAGGTCAAGCGATTTATAACTCGACGTTGCTTTTCCGGCTTGTTCTTGTTTTTTCGAACCATGCGACTTAATTTTTCTACTTTCTTAGAAGTTGCTTTCACCAACCTTGTCAACATGTATAGCTCATACCTGACACCACATCATGATAGAAAAACAGAAAAAGATTAACTGAGAGTTGTAGACTTTAGTAGAATTATACAGAGAAAAGAAGCCTATGTGGAGTATATCCTAAAACATTTTGAATAAGGCACTCATTGTCCTGTTAAATAACCAATTAATGTCAAACTTGAGATACTGCAGTTAATTACAAGCGACTTATTCATCTAAAGATTTGGAATTAGTCATCCTCTCAAATAAATTGTATAGATGAGAAAACGTCGAGGGATTTAATAAGCACCTTCTTTCTTCACATCCAAATAGTTTCCATTCATAGTCATTTTTCTGCATACGTTGAAAAAAACGTTCACTCCCGGAAGTCTTACAACACAAAGTATCATTCAGAACTGATGCATCCAGTTCAGTCCTACAGCTTGCTGCAGGCAATGGGTCCTGGCACAACCAAGAAGAAAAGGATTAGGAGAGTTGCAAATGAAACATATAGCAGGAAATACCAAAATAGCAAGAAACAAATGATTCTTTTTCTGCAATTATGTGAAATTGAGCAAATACCCTGTAAAGTTAGTATAGTGTGTTACTATAGTGCATTCAAGAGTATACATGCTTATCTTTGTGTGCCCCAGTGAAGGGTATTTTACGCAAAAACTGTTTTTGCATATATAGCCTCTCAGTGGCATGAACACAAAATAAATAAGGTTTACAGGTGTAAGCACCCATCAAGCAACTTTAGGGGGATTTGCATAGAGTAGCATTTCTCCAAGGCTATACAAGCAAAAAACCCTACTACTGTAACAAAACAGGGAATGGAAAGTATAAAATAATACATCCTTCGAGCGAGTACGGTAACTAGGATTACAGCGGCGGTATCCATCATGAAATTGTGCATCTCTAGAAGCAAATATATCAGTTGTATCCTTCTCTTCCGTCTTACTATTGTGGCAGTCTCCATTCTCGATCTTATCCATCTCATTCTTCATGCTTCCATCCTCTGGGCTACTTGATCTTATCATATGTTCTTCATTATAAGAGGACTCTGATATACCATCAAGCACAAAAGCTAAAGTATGTATTAACATGATGAAGGAAAGAAAGTCATATCTTCAATTAAATTTTTGTTTTCCAGAAGTCTCTCTGTTGTCTGGCAGTGAAGTCCCAAAAATATGTCACTTAGTATGAAATATGGAAATCTGTACCAAGCACAACTTCCTACTTGATGTATATTTGCAAGGTGATCATATCTTATACCAATTTATTCTGAGAAAGAATTTAAAAATAAGAAGAATAAAGTAGTTTGAGGAAGAAATTAATTTTAAAATAATAAAAGGCCTATAAAGGGGGAGGGTATGTCACAAAAAAAAAATTTAGACTAGTTTCCCAGACTTTTGTCTTAATTAGGTCATCTAGCGGATAATAAGTATATTTCTGTGTATTCCAATGTACAGATCTCTCTGTTTAGTACATGAGAAGTGATGGTTTCATGCAGAACACTAAATAAAGCATCATGAGCAGAACATGGAACAAAAGGAACAAACATTCTCATTAAATGAGGTAGTTCGACTGTATAGCTTGTAATCTAGATTTAGTAAGAAACTGGTAACTTTATTAGCTTGCCTTTGTAGAATGTTGGTTAATCTTAACATGTTAAGAATTGCTCGTAGAACATTTCATACTTTACAGAAGCATAGTTGTAATACCCTAATACACCCATATTGGATAGAAAATGAAATTTTCTTTGGATAGCTAAGAACAAAGCACTTTGATACTAATAACTTGGGCTTAGTATTTTGGTTTGGTGGTTTGGGCCCAACAGATTGCTAGTGCTAGTGTGTTGGCTCGTAATCTATGGTATTGGAGTCCACCAATTTTTGGACCCAAAACATTGGCCGACAATGCTCAATCCCAAGTTCTCTGTATTAGAATGCTTACTCCTTACATACCCAAACAAATTTCACTTTGATATACAATATGCAACTACTAGGGTGTTTAAAAACTCCTCTCATTTCCGCTCCTATAATTAGGATAACCAAGCAATGTGAGATTCTAAAGGTTGTCCACTACTGCTCCGATATCATAAGTAATGATTTAGCCCCCTAAACTACTAGCCCAAAATGCTTAAACCTAGTTATTCTAGAATACTTGGTTCTTGCAGACCTAAACGAAATCCCTTTCGTAGACAATACATGGCTATGGGATGTTCAAATAGCATTCAACAAAAATGAAAGGACAAAAGAAGAAAAACACTATACATAAGCACGGTTTCACTTGTCACAGGCAATATGAAGCCACAAAACAGTAACACCAAATACTTGGAATTGATAGATAGTATAAGTCACTTAATCTATTAATTTTATTCATTAAAAAAAATGTATGATTCTAGCAAAATATATGAGAATTAGGATAAAATGTTAAATGTTCAAGAGTATGGCGTACATCTGATAAAAGAGAAAAAGGACCAACTGCTTGGTTCCTTACACTTTAGCTTATCTTCACAAATATTTCAAGCACTTCGCATGGTACAACTCATCATAAAAGAATGTAATCACCAATGATTGAGAATATAGAAAGAAAATATACATAGATTATGTTTAGTCGCTTTTGCAAATTTCCTGATGGATTATAATAATAATGTCATGTACAGCAATTAATTGCTGAAGGAATTATGACACCCTACTTTAATGTATAAAGAATTTATATCTATCATATATAAAAGATTGTCTATGATTTTGGGAGCTGAGAAAAGTAGAAGCATGTCACAGGGTCTCAAAATCCCATGTTTCTCCAATCATGCAGATAGTTGTAAACTTTAATTAGGGAGGGGTATTCGGAACTTCAGGACAGTAAATATATAAGTTGAAATGTTTAATTACCTATGCCTTCATTATACGTATCATTACTTATTGTAATAAAAAATCCCAATATCTGATGCATTACATACCTTTCTGCAGATGTTCATCAGAAAAACTATTGTTACTTTCAGCAGGTTTTCGCTTGCATGCTAGATTGTTCAAATTCATGGTGTCATGAACCAACTTTGTCTCATCCTGTTCAATATCTCTGTCATCTTGATCCTCCCTACCAGACTGGAACAACAAACTTTTCTTATTTACCTTGTGTTTCAGTCAATTTAATTAATGCTAAACCCACACTCATAAAGCAAGTTAAAGATTACGGATTCTTGAGAATTAAATAAATGGCAGCTTTCTAGCTCACAGTAAGTAGGTCTACAACCATTGATGTCATTAATCCACTGAATATTGAAAAATATTAACAAATTTATAACCATAATGGGAATGCACGAATAGTTCTCAGCCATAAAACGATTCAATTACCAGTTCCTTCTGAGCTATTAATGTGCTTTTGCCAACTTTCTAAGTATAAACAATTTATATTTGAGTTTTAAGTAGTCTACCTTATCCTTCTGTGCATGCTTCACTACCGTTGTCCTCTCCTTCTGCTTATAAGTTCTATCAAGTGGCAAGAACTTGATTAATCCAGCCAACAATTCTCGACGCTTTCGGAGGAGCCTCCGCAGCTATATGAAAACATATACAGAGATCAGAACCACTATAGACGTGTAGATCTAAAATGAACAAATTAAGCAATAAGATGGAAAAAGAAAGACCTTCCACCGGGCACCATATATGTCCAATTCCTCCGCCTGATACATTTTGAGAATATTTGCAAAGCTCTTGAAAGAGCTTCCATCATCACCAAAACAATTCTGCGAGGAGAAAAATAAAAATAGCTGACGAAATGATGCAACATATAGCATCAACTCCAAATTTCTGTTTAATTTCAAACTACATCTACCTGTATTTCATGAATCAAATCAGAGGCACTGTTAACACATATACCATCCTTGTAAAGTAGAGGAGCAACCTCAAGCCCTTTGAGCAAACACTCGAAGCCATGGTGTATAGTCGGGTAACATTTGAGCAGCTCTCTCACACTTAATAAAATCTCCTCAGCGTCAGATCTGGAACATACAGAACTGATCAAGGAAAAAAAGAAATTAGAATATTACATGTGAAAAAAAAAAAAAAAGAAGTACAACAAAAGATATAAGAAATACAAGGAGATGATAAAAAAGAAGCAAACCTCCGGTGTCTCCTATTCAATATGATATCAAGAAACTTGTTGTATGTGTCCTGGTCATTCTCAAGTCCCTTCTTCGCATACAACAGGAAGTCCATAATATTTGGAGACACCAGTTTTCGGTTATCGCTTTCAGCTGCTTGTGTATCCATGGGATATTGCGAGGACCTTTACCAAAAATCGATGAAACTCATTCACTAGTATACTACAAGAATTGTATCGACGCAAAAATGATCCGAATAAATATCTCTTTCTTTATCATAATCACATTAACAGTCTACTTGGCAAAATTTAGTATGTGCCTGCAGTATAGTTAGTTAATTCGGATTTGGCAAAAATTCAGTACAAGTATGATACGAATAAAATTCATATCCCAATTTTTAAACTCGTTGAAAAATATGGCTTAAAAAACGGATTCGCCAATTATTCGGATACATGATTTATAAGAAAATTATACGTTCACCAATTAAAAAATCGGAATAAAAAATTCAGCTCTAAATTTATGCTATGCTATTAGCATAAATACTTATAATTCTTAAAAAATATAAAAATAAAGAGTTACAAAGTAAAGCAGATTAATTAAAGAAAGCAATAGCAAACTACATTATACACCACTCAGTTCTTTCGCGTGAACCCGAAATCTATCTTTCTTTCGAACCATTTTCCGCATTAAAAAAAGTTAATGACCCAAATATTTCGGATTCTACCACATGACCACCTATCGTGGATTCCCAAAAGAATAAAGCCTCACCAAAAGAACATTAGATTAGAATTACGCACGAACCATCCATCAAACATCACCCCCCAACCCTAAGTAACTAACCACGCTCCATCGGTTCTCGCAATAGCAAGCAAATTACTCGGCGTAACAACAGCTTAATTTGCTTGCTATTGCAAGCAACAGCTTAATGTGTGAAAGAAAAACACAACGACAACAACAATAACAACAACAGGATTAAGAGACAACTTTTATAATTAAGTAGGAGCAAAGAAATAAACAATGTAGCTTAACATGCAGATATAATAGACGATGTTAATTCCGCCGCTCACAGAAACTACGAATTAGTACTAGACTAGATGGAGTAGGCGTGCAGAACTCAGAAGTCGGAACCAGATGGCGAGCGGCGCGCGGCGGGCGGCCCGGGGCGGGGAGGGTTCCGAACTTCCGACGGCCGGCCGGGGGGAGTTTCGGACTTCCGATGGCGAGCGGCGACCCACCGGAGGAGGCGGGTGGTCGGTGGTCGGTGGACTAAGTGGAGTCCGGGGGCAACTTTTTTAGAGCGAGGGTTTTCGTTTTTCTTTTTCTTTTTTATGCTAACGTTTGGTTCGAGGTTATGAAAAAACTAGTTATTTCAGGAATAGTATTAAGTTCATGATTAAGATAAGATTAGAGTATTTTTGTGTTTGGTTGGGAGTTAAAAAAATTAGTTAGGGTTAAGATAGAATTAAAGTATTTTTGTGTTTGGTTGGGAGTTGGAGTAGTCCAGACTCCATAATAGTGAAAAATAGTATTTTGTTGGAGTAAATAGAATAAAAAAAATAGTGGATTATCATGAATAGAAAATAACGTTTGATTGAAATTTTGTGGGATTAGATGGAATTAGTTAAGCTGGTTAGAAGGTGGGGTTAGCTATTTTTTAAGGTGTTTGAAAATAATATGGGGTTAAGGGATTATTCTACTCCTTAACCCCAACCAAACCAAGGCTAAGGGAGAGCGATTTTTTTTTAAAAAAAAGGGCGACCAAGCAGAGCAGGTCGAGCGAACGGATTGAGATTTCTCCCAAAAAAAAAAAAAAAAAAAATAGCCCGGCCGAATAATTCGGGAGTCGTAACTCGTAACTCGTAATAACTCGCGAATAATGGATTGTAACTAAAAATTTATATTTTATTATTTTAGATTTAAGTTTAGTTTGATATTGAGATTTATCTCTATGCATTATTAGATAGAATGGAGTCGATAAAAAACAAATATTATTCTCGGATGAGACCGTAGAAAATATATCGTAACCGACTGATCTTACGGAAATAAATAAGATATTTTTTCGTTTCAAACCTTAGATTTTTTTTTAAAACAAATTATATAAATTGTTTTATTTAAATATTCAATAATTATTAATTTGTAAATAATTTGCGAATTAACTAAAATCTACAATAGACTTTCATTTTAGGATTGTAGTCCTTAGCTTTACTTTTTTTAAACTGTATTAATTAAATTGCAAGTTTCGATTAAACACACTCAACATCATGTTATTAGATACAGTCGATAAATGAAAGAACAAAAAAAAGTTGAAAACAAAAAGGAAGAGCTCCCTCACCTTTTCACTTTCGAAAAATAATCGAGAAGATATTTTTCTTTGCGGCTTTAATAATTTTGGATCAAAAAGAAACAACTTCAATATTTCTGGATGAGAAAAAAAAAATCATTAAAGGGGAATGAGGAATAAATCCTGCAAATAAGTAAATTCCAATCTTTTTCTTCATCTGTACTGTAATCATAGTAGGCATATATATATATACCAAATAAATCGATGAGATAAATAAATTTATACGTAATATGCATATATTTCAAAATTACGAGTTATTCTCAAACGATTAATATGCTACATTACTCAGAATTGATGAGAAAAAAAAAAAAAAAAAGGGAGACTATTAAAATCTGAATAAATTATGAAAAGTAGATCGAAATAATAAAGAAAGAGGAATTTACTCGTATAAAATCTCAAGAGATTTGATCCAAGGTCTCAAAAGAGCGCCCTTGCTCTAGTTATATATTATATATTATATATATAATAGTGAAAATAATAATTTTTTCAAATAACTCGGTAATATTGTAATTTGCTAAATGACCCTACTAAAGAATTATTTGACGAAATAACCCTCCTTGTGCGATATATTTTTTTTAAACATTGAATCATTGACTGTTTAAGAAAGATTGCGAACTATTCACCATCTTTATAATTTTCTACTAAATCTATATATATAAAATAGAAAAAATTAAGATCGTTAAGATTATATGCCGATTATTAAAATTTTTATTTAATTATTAGGATTATATAGATAAATTATTAGAATTTTTAAAATTGTTAAGATTATATGTTAATGTTATTTATTGAAATTTTTATATTGTTGTTAGGATTACACGCTTACGCGGGAGTTTAGAGAAAATTTTACTGTAACTCCAGTATGAAAAAAAAAAGAAAAAAAAAAGAAAAAAAAAAGAAAGATTAATTTGTGTTTTTTTTTTTGGGGGGTAAGATTGTTTATCCAATTAAGATATTTTGTAAGGGTCATTTTGACAAAAAGTCCACTCGTCGATACCGTCCCCAGAGAGGGGAAGAGAGAGAGAGAGAGAGAGAGAGAGAGACTCCGAGAGAGAGAGAGAGAGAGAGAGAGAGAATGGGGGAGGAGGGGGATGCGCAGAGGATAAAGAGGATCGCGGCGGGCGCATACGACTACGAGAGCGACCCACGATGGGCGGAGTATTGGTCGAACGTGCTCGTGCCCCCAAACAAGGCCTCTCGATCCGACGTCCTCGACTACTACAAGCGCAAGTTCTACCAGCGCTACATCGTAAACCCTAACCCTAACCCTAACCCTAACCCTAGAATACCTCCCCTTCTTCTTCTTCTTCTTCCATTTGGATGCTCTGTACGGCGCTATCTGCGTGAATCTGACGTTTGAGGATGGGTTGAGCGAGGAATTTTGATGCCCTTCTGTGTTTTTCTCCCCCCAGTTTTGTTGTTTTGGCTTTGAATTGTGGTGGAATCTGATGGCCCTTCTTTGTTTGTTTGTTTTTTTTTTCTTTTTTTAATGTGTAGTGGCGATGGTTCGTGGTAGTTGGATTGGTTGGGGTTTTGGATAGCATCCCCTTCTCCCCCCTTCTACTTCTTAAAGATCCCATTTCTTGATGCTCTGTAGGGCTTTATTCTGCGCGAATCTGATGGTTGAGGATGGGTTAAGCAAGGAATTTTGTTTCCCCCCCCCCCAATTTTGTTGTTTTTGCTTTGAATTGGGGAACAATCTACTGGTCCTTTTTTTTTTCCTTTTTTTTTGGTGCTTTTCTTTGTAGCGGCGATTGGAATTGGTAGTTGTATTGTTGGGGTTTTGGATCAGCTGTTTGATTTGGGAATGAGATATATCAGTTGGGTTGGAATATAATTAGTGGGATTTAAAGGATATTTTTGGGGATGTTTCTGTTGACTTTTGGTTATTCATGTGGAATTTGTTGATCATCTAAATCGGTTTATGTAAATCTTGTTTAGGGCAAAATGCTTGATTTTTGCCTCCATCAGTCGTAGGTTTAAAATTCTGGTTAAGTTGAGTGGATCGATCAGACAGATTGATAAGAGCCAATTTGAAGTGTTTGAGTTCAAAGAGACTTTGATAGGATCAGTCTTAGGAACCTTGGGAGTGGAATTCTAATGTGTTACTCCATACCATTAATAAGTGTAATATACTTGAAAATGTGATGTCCACTTATAGAGCTAGTAACATTGATAAACTTCATGAGCTGCAATAAAAATAATTACAACATAATTTTCTTCCTTAGGATATATTAAAAATCTGTCGATGGCATATGATGATTAGATTCAAGTAGATAGCTGATTACATTACTCAAATCTTTTTGTACTCAACACTTTGC
Source organism: Aechmea fasciata (assembly GCA_025177825.1). NCBI lineage: Eukaryota > Viridiplantae > Streptophyta > Magnoliopsida > Poales > Bromeliaceae > Aechmea > Aechmea fasciata. The sequence continues at coordinate 5,973,665 of CM045928.1, read as the reverse complement.
TTTAGCTACTGCCATAGAGAAACTATTAGAGATGCTAGGCCAAAAAAGTACTCCATCTACACTAACTATGAGATGTAATCAGATATCTACTCAAGCAATTTTTGTGTCTGTGATATTCTTTTTGTAGACTGTAGTTCTACTAATGCTATTTTTTTCTGGCAGAAATAAATGTTTATACACTATAAGATTATGTAACATTCTTTCTTTTACTTCCATTGTTACATTTTAGGATCCTGATTTTGTGGTTGAGCCAATGTCTTCAAACAGTTCCTCTCAGTCTCAACCAGCTAGACCATCGGGAAGATCAGCACCACCATCATCATCGTCATCATCACCAGCTGCTGCTGCTGCTGCTGGTGCCGAAAATACAAGACCTCATGAATCAGGTGAAAAAGGATTAGATGACTCCTCCTTTCGATACTTAGATATTAATTTTCCTGAAGAAACATAATTATATCCTCATTTGAATGAATGGTGTAGGACCCAATTCTGGAACAACTGCACCACAAGGCAGGGCTGCAAATGCCTTGCGGTTGGATCGACGGTCTATTCATTTTTCTGTGAATGCTTGGGTAAAGGAAAATAGTTTCACTTTTGATAAGTATCTGATTGTGCAAATTTTTATCTGCTGGATTTATTAGCATATTGTCTTTTCCTGTTTTTTAATCATAGAATTACAGTTAGATTAATTATAAATATTATAACCTTGCATCCGTGTGCCCCCAAATACGTGATCTTGGCCTTAAATTTGATCTAGGATGATGGAAATACCTTTTCAACAAAAAAGCAGCTAATTTGGCTTATTCTAGTTCATCTTTGATCAATCTCCTTATATCCAGCAGTGAAGCTGTCAACATTGCAACTATATATAGGTTTATAATTTGTTTTTTGTGTCTTTTGCTTTCCTTTATTCTTCCCTTATTTCATTGCTGATAAATTAGATTGGTTCCATTGAATAGATCTAACAATACATGCTATTTGCTTTTGGAGGTCCCATAAGCATTCTTATTTTATTTGTGCTATTTCTATCCAAATAACTCTTTTGGTCTTCATAATTGTTTCATATTATAAGTTTGTGTAATTTATTGAAAATTTGGAGATAGCCTGCGAAATATCCTCTTCCCTCTAGAATTTCAAATCCTAAAGGCTCCTCAGTTTGCTTTTATTTTGTCTTGCTCTATCTGAACTTCGAATTGATTGGTATTTGCCTTCCTTGCATTTAATTTGTCCCTGAAAAGGTACCTTGAATTCCTTGCAACATGCTTGATTTATGAATTTTCTGTAGAGATTAAAACTCACCTGATCTTAATATTATGTGCATCCTTGGTTACTGGCAGGTGTTAGTTGTTGCTGTGCTCGGTATCCTTCCTGTTGTACCGAGACATCTTTCTAACAAGGCTTATCGACTGTCATTGCTGGGCACCACTTGTTCCTCGTTTTATTCTCTCTACACTCTATATGGGGTAACATCTTAAGGAATTATGCATATTATTGTTTCTTATGTTTTCTACATGAGTTCATAGGTTTCCTGACATAAGTTTCTTGACATATTTCTTTTGCATCTTACCAGAAACCAAGGGCTTGGAATCTGCCTGCTGTCCAAACATGGTTTCAAACTATAATTGCAACCAAGGATTTTATTCATCTAATCTACTGTCTCATGTTTGTTACATCTCAACTGCACTTCAAGTGTAAGCAGTAGTTCAGTTCTGCACAGTTGTTTATAGTACGTCAAACCAGATTGGTTACTTGCTGGAATTTTCATGATTTCCCTATGCACAAACATCTTCTAATCCCTGTTCTGATCGCAGTTGCTTTGATACCTGTGCTTTGCTGGGCACTTGAACATGTCGCTAGATTCCTTAGACGAAATTTCACCCGTTCCTCTATATACAGGTACATGTGAACGTCAGTTGGTTAACTTCTTATCCGTATGCTACTTAGTTCTGATATGCATGTATTCATAGTTCGTCAAGTCCATTCTTGATAAACATGTAAGTTCAGCATGGGTTGATTTCTTTTTGCAACATATCTGAAAAATGTATTCCATGTGTACACGGGCCTATGGATTTTATGACCAGTCCCTCTATTGCCTACTATTCCTTTGGTTAAGATTTGAACACCATTTGTAAAGGCCAGATTGATAGCCAGGACTTGGAAATTTTACATCTGTTTAGATGACTCTTCCTGCTTTGCCCCCGCGAAAGTGGTTGGGAACACCTGGATTGGCAAGACAGTGATAGCTATCACATGAACAATGTAAACAGTAGTTAATGTCTGTGCATCAAGCTTGCACAGAATATTACCTGACATGCATAGTCTTGCTGCTTTGTTTACTAATCCCTTCGTTTTAGACAATGAACTAAAAAGTAACAAACATAAAAGAGCAATGAAATCCAAAATGATTTCCGTTGGATTAACTTTTAGTCATCTCTGTATTCTTCGCTGGACAACTGGAATCTGAAGAACACTTTCCATGTCAAAGAGATGTAAATTTTTGGTCATAACATTACCATTCAAAGTTAATTCAAGTGCAAGGACCAAATTTCTTCTCATGGTAAGTATGGGAGGTCCTGAATCTCCTGTAGGATGGTGTAGTAGAGAAAAGGAGGTGGCTTTTCTAACCTAATGATGAAAGATGTCCTTTTGGAGAATACAGCTATTTGCACATTTTTAAGCACTATTATGAAATAATTCTTGTAGTGTTGGTTCATATTATAGGTGCTTGGGTCTGTAAATTTCATCACCGACATTGTTAACTATATTCATTGGGATGTCATGTTAGAATAACTTTTTGACTTGCTCTTTAATCTTCATTTACATAGAACATATTTTGTTTTGGAAATGATGCTTATTACATGCTTATTACATGCTTGCTTCTTTTCTCTCTAGGAGATACTTGGAGGAACCTTGCTTGTGGGTTGAGGCAAACACAACAACACTCAGCATTCTAAGTGCAAATGCAGAGATTGCATTGGGCTTTCTTCTGATCCTATCGCTGTTCTCGTCAGTGGATCTTAATATATATATTTTTTTCTTTTGTTATTTCTAGACACTGGGACCATTTTTAAGTTCTTTTTTGTTAATGCAGGTGGCAACGGAACATCATTCAAACTTTCATGTATTGGCAGGTTTGCTCTTGTTTCCCAATTTTTCTGTGCACTTCATTGTTTACTCTGTTGATAAAGTTACCGGCAAAATAGGTTACAGATTTACTTGTTGGTTATAATGAAAGGTGAATTAGTCTTCTTTGACGAGTTAGACTCCTGGGCACTATTGTTTATGCTTTAAGTTCCATATAAGTTTTACCGGGGATCCATGACCTTTCAATGAGGTTTCAGTTTAGATCTCCAATGTTCCAATTGTTATAATTAGGTCCCAAAATGACCACATAATCACCATGTAAGAAATCCGAAAGTTGCTTCCATTGCAATTAGATGGTGATAATGTAGATATTTCTCTGTGATCTGGTGAAGGAATATAAACAAAAGTGTTGATTGCAACTAGAGCGCAGAGGCTAGGGACCCAAGTGTAACTGAGAGGAGGGAGGTCCTACTGAAACTTACTAAAAAGGTTGAGGACCCCGGCGCAATTTTTACTCATTGAACTTCCCTATTAATTGATCACTAAGTTGCATTGTTGTTATTGGAATGTCACTGAGAAGTTTTCTCTGCACAGTATAAAATTTATACCCATAAACATTTATTACATACACTGCTATAGCTTTTTTGTTTTTAATTTACATTTTCTGCCTGGTTGTTTGAACAGTCGCTGAAGCTAATGTACCATGCTCCTGTAACTGCTGGTTATCACCAAAGCGTGTGGGCGAAGATTGGTCGGACCGTTAACCCCTACATCTACCGCTATGCACCCTTCTTAAATACCCCCATGTCCGCTGTTCAGAGGTGGTGGTTCAGGTAGAACGGAAAGATAAATAGGTAGCTCAGGAGAAAACTTGCGACTTCTTCGGTTTTGTACTTCAGAATATTCTGTTCCACTTACGGAAATTCTACGAAAAGAAACAGTTTTAGCAGTTGGATGCTTTTAAAACTACATGGCAGTGTATGTTTCTATTCAGTGAGCTCTCTTTAATTGCATATGGATTTTTGTAATCATTTAGCACAAACTGTTAAAAAAAAAAATGCACTCTTGCTAGAGAATCCAACTGGGCTCTTCTTCGCGATGGAATGCGCAGGCGGAGCGTTGAATGCTTGGAGTAAATAACATCTGATTGCGGTTGTTTTTTGGTTTTTAATCAGAAGAAAAAGAAATTTAGGCTCGGTTTAGTGTTTGTGCCAATATTTGTAAATGCATAAATAAAGTTTCATTGAGTTGGATGTTGCTGGTGGATGGTTTTCTCGACTCTTGTCGTGTTGGGTGGTCTGCAATGCAATCTGGTTGGATGCTGAAAAACTCTTTATGTTGGAGAAATATATGGTGGTGAGAAGTGTCGCAGTTATAGATGATTTATTTGGATGCATTCAGTTAAAGAGATTTATTATCGCATATAGGAAGTGGTGAGATTATTCCAATTATATAAAAATATATTTTTATTTAATGGTAGGGGAGTGCAAATCCTTTATCCCCAGTTCAAATCTGTGTGTCGCCTAATCAACAAAATACTTTTAGAATTTCTTATTCTAATGATAGAATAGAACTTCGACAAATTCTTGCCAATAATTATTGAGGATATAAATATATTTTTGTTTAAAGTTTCATTTTTCTAGTTGATATAATTTAGAATTATATCAAATCAAACACGTCTTATTCGAAACTACATAGAGCCGACGTTATATTGGGCCAAAATAGCACTGCAGTTTTTTTGTTTTTTTTTTTAAAAAAAACTATTTGTGACCATATTAGGGTAACATTTTAGGCGAATTTATTCGGTGTATTTTTTTGATGTTATACTGCAATTATAGAAATAAACTGTCTAACGATCTGATGAGCTGGGTAATGAACTCGAAACGCTCACCCATCAACATCGAATTAGGTACTGCAGATCAGGAAATTTTTCTCTACAACGGAGCTCTCCTCAAGTAGATCACACTACAAGTCCGATCAAACGATGACATCTTGGATTAATGATGTCTCATCTGTCTTATTTTAATAATGTTTAGTAATTAAATAATAAAATAGTAAAATTGCCAATTGATGTGTGCACATAAATAACAGTTTATCTATTATAATTTATTTTAGAATGCATCTCCATTTTTAGAGCGAAGACTTAGTCCCCAGTCATAATCATAGGAAGGGTGGAGCGAAGACTTAGTCCCCAGTCATAATCATAGGAAGGGACCAAAGACAGGAAAAAAAAAAAAACCTTCAATTTACTCCCAAGTGGATTTTTTTTTTTTTTTTTTTTTCTGGTACTTTGTCACTTCAAGATTTTAAAAGTTATACTTATTTATTTCTTATATGATTTAGTTTGGATAATTCAGCAACTCTAAAAATCATACTTAATTAACTATTTTATGGTTATCGAAAATATTTTATTTTACTATTGTTAGAATTAGAGGAAAGTAAAAACTTACAAATTGAATAGCCAAACCCTTCGGGAACCAAAATGGGTTGTTTGTTTTTCTGTTTCCTTATTTTCTAGATCTTCCACATATCTCGCCTTCTTCCGTTTTAGTTCACGGATCGAATGTGATGCTTACGTTTTACATTATGGATCGGATGTTCTTACGTTTTACATTACGGATCGCGGATGTTCTTACGTTTTACATTACGGAACGGATGCAAATCGTCACATATGCAAATAGGATGTGACGAATATAAATCGAAGAGGGCTAGAGTCCTTTTCTTTATCCATACTCTAAAACTCCGAAGATGTTGGTGGAAATTCGAAAAAAATAAACTTCAAAAAACATAGATGAAAAATCAAAAACGAAATCTTAGATTTTCTTTAATCGATCATTCGAGAGAAAAAATAAAACGTATTTATAGAATAACGAAACCTTCTAAAATATCGTGAATCTCATATAAAGATTAGAATAAGAATTAGAATTAGAATATCTCTTAAAATATAATGAGAGCCCTTTCTATAAAATAAGAAATATATAATTTATTTTTATTCTAAATTTATTAGGATAAATTATGACACACATCTTATATCGATCGCATTAAATTATGATCCGCCAATGTGGATATTTTTTTAAAAAAATCACAAGATGATTAACTGTAACCACCAAATAATAAAGTACAAAAAAAAAACAAAATAATAAGGAATAATTTCAAGCTTACCCAAAAATAAAACACAATTACAGCGAGAAGTTGAGAGAAAAACTAGGAAAAAGGCGAAATCTCTTATCTAAGTACTCTACCGTATTAAAGAATCAGAATCTCTCAACAAACAATGGCAAGAGCATAAGAAAGAAACAAAAAAAATATGTCCAGAATCAAATGGTACAAAAAAAACATATAATAATAAATAAATACACTTTTCAAATACATTTTTTTTCTTCTTTTTTTATCTCTTTATTATCCATCATTCTGAGAAAATAGAGCCCCCGAGGAAGCTCCCAAACTCTTATTAACCAACCATCATAATCATTAGAAGCATCAGAAACTCTTTATTTTATTTCTTAAAAAATTAATAACTAATTTAAATAATCAAAGGAAAAAAAAAAAAAAAACATTAAGATTGAGAGGGCGATTTCAAAATGGCGAATAGTTGAGGTGGTGTCCATACATTTTGGCCTTCTCTACATCATCATCAGCATTATTATGATTTATGATACATATCAATATATTTACAAATGAAACTCTCTAATTTGCGAGATCCATGATCTCGTGAACCCGGTTCAAGATATCTCAACCAGCTGAGAGCTCAGGTCCAATTCGAACCCTAGAAACGAAGACGACGACGAAGACGAAGAAGAAGAGGAAACCCTAAAAAAGGAAGGAGGAAACCCTAGGAGACGGGGAGGCCGAGGAAATCGAGAGCGGACCTGGCCATGACGGCGGCGAACTCGGTGAAGCTGATGACCCCGTCGCCGTCGGCGTCGGCCTCGCGCATCATCTGCGTGAGCTCGACGAAGGTGAGGGGCTGGCCCATCCGCGCCATGGACCGGGCGAGCTCCGCGGCGGAGATGTAGCCGTTCCCGTCGCGGTCGAAGGCCCGGAACACCTCGAGGAGCTGCGCCTGGTCCACGAGGGCCCGCTGCGTCATCAGCGGCGCGATCGCCGCGGCGAGCTCCTCGAACTCGACCGCGCCGTTCCCGTTCGCGTCCATCCCTGAGAGGAGCGCGTGGATCGCGTCCCCGCTGGGCTTCAGCCCCAGCGACCGGAGCAGCGCCGCGAGCTCCAGCTGCGTCAGGCTCCCGTCCGCGTCCATGTCGAACCGCCCGAAGATGTCGCGGAGCTGCTTCAGCTGCTCCCCCCGCAGCGCGTGGCCCATGGCGACGCAGGTGGACCGGCGATGTCCTTTGAGGGTCAAGGGTTAGGGAGAAATTGGCGTTAGGGTTTCGCGGTGAGGGAGACGAAGAGGGAGAGGACGAGGCGGAGAATGGGGGTGGGGAATTTTCGCCTTTCTTTATTTTATGGGGTTGGGTCGAACGAAGACGCGTGTGGTAGTAACGTGGATTTTGAGAGAGTCGGTAGCGACGGTGGGGTTATTTCGTTTTAAAAGATCAGAGAAGGTAAAAATGTATCGAAACCCCTCAATTATAGACGATTCTGAAATTGAAAGTTTCTTAAAGTTTAATTTTTTTCAATTAAACCTTTTCAACTTTTTGATTTTTTAAAAAATTTAGTAATGTTAGTCAAATGAAAATTTGAAATTTTACTAACTTAGTTGATACTTTTATTAATTATAATAGTGTAAACTATTTAATGTAGTGAATAAAGTTAGATCAATTAACTTATAATAGCTAATCGGTTTAAATCTCATATTGTATAAAAAACTATCTAATATTATTGGAACAAAAATATATATAATATTATAACCTAATTATGATGATGATTTATGTAAAATATGATTAGTTTTACGGCACAGTGCACTGCTCCGGCAATTCCAAATAAAGACTTAATTTTTTTTTAAAAAAAACAAATTTTATTTTATTTGTTATAAAAATTTGGAAATTAAAGAAGTATTCAGAAAACAGGAATAAAGTTGAGGTTGTTATTTCATAACGACCTATAGTTGAGGGGTCTCCATACATTTCTAATTTTCTACCAAAAACTAAAAACTAAAAATAAAAATAGTAGCAGCAATGGAGGGTTGAGATTCGTGCGGTGCGGTGGTGATTTGATGATGCTGGATTGAACGCGGAGGCGGTCAAAGGGATCGGGGAGACTTTTCTGTTGGGCCATTGAATTTGAACGCGTCGTCGATCCTCCCACACTTTTGAGTGTAGGGCCCCAAATTGAGCTCATAGTATCCACCGTATCTATAGTCCAGTTCACTAATAAAAAAATTTAATAATTAATATCTAAAATTTTAAGATTTGGTGGTTGATCCATTGATATCCAGACAAAGTCGAATCCAGTTGATTCATATTTCTAAGTTAAGTTTATTTCTAAATGAAATAAACGTAATGATAAGGCTACCTATTTCTCAAAAAAAAAAAATATATCTAAAATTTTAAATTTAAATTTTAATTACTTTAGTTGAGTTTATTATTAAGGTAAAATAAACGAAATAGATAGCTCGCTAACTTCTTTCTCTCTCTCTCTCTCTCTCTCTCTCTCTGAAAAAAGAGCTCATATTTTGCGGATCGGACGAAGAGAGTGTTTTGATATCGATTGCTCGAGTCTATGTAATTCACGGTTCCTATGAGGTCGACTTTGCATTGCATCCGCGCAAAGTCGAACCAAATACGAGAATAGAATGTTTTGACTTTGAGTTATTTTGCCGGCTTTCAGCGTCCATCCAAATATATGAAAGCTCGACTTTCTCAAATTGGCTGAATTCAATGAGTAAATTTTGTGCCTCCAAATCTCTCATAACTCGTGTTTGGCCCGAAATTTGGCTTAGAAATCTATCTTAATGAATTGTTTAATAAATGAGCTAAGTTTACACATAACCTACCTTAGCTTACGGAACTAATGCTCGAAAATACTAGAAAAATATTACAGTATAATAGACAATAATTATAAGAGAGGGAAAAAAAGAAGAAGAAAAAAAACACTAATGCTATCACCACTTCATACGGATAAAATCCTTAGTAGTGGTAGTAATAGTAGTCGTCGTCATCGTCCTCCTCGTACCTTAGGCTATGTGGTGAACTGAGTGATTCATGAGTTCGACTCGAAATTAAATGAGTCGCAGTTACGTAACTGAGTCAGCTTAAGGGTTTAGCTTAGCTTGCATATTATATTTTTGGCTCATTTAGTTACCACTATTCGAGTCCCGTTTCGACAACCAAATTTCGTGATTTGATTTGAGAGTAAGTTTCACCAAACCAAACATCTGAAAAATTGGGAACCTGGGCTGGGGCTTTCCACTCAGCTTCTTGTATTGGTTACTGAAAATGTTTAGTTAATTTGGACACAGGAAGGTACTGGGCACAGATGACTTAAAGAATCTTACAGCTGGATTCTTTAAGTTTGGATCTAAGTAGAGGTTCTTTTATTAATGGTCTCTTCATAATTTATTGGGGGATATGGTGAGATTATGGGATGTATTAAGTTTCTTTCCTTTTTGTGAATATACAAATTAGGTGACTAAAGAAGTCTAAGAGGGGAACTAATCATTAGCAGTAAATTATTAATTGATTTAGTTACAACCATAAAGAAGCTTCTTTTTTTTTTTCTTTTTTTTTTGATCAATGTCCTTTGTTAAAAAATAAAAAAAAGAGAGAAAACAATGATAGTTAATGAGTGGACCTCTCTGTTTGATAGATATTTAGATATTTCCTTTTTGTGTTGAGTAATCTAAAGCTTTTTATTAATTCGCTCCTAATTTTTAAAGATCACAAGAAAGATTTGGCTTGGATTTTTCATTTTCTTTAATTTGATGGCCTTGTCCACTTCATTGAAGGTTCATATATTTGTAGCTGCACAATAATTTTTTTAATTAAAAACCAAGCTTGGAGAAACAAATGCTAATCTCTTATTTATTTCTTTTGCAAAAAAAAAAAGAAGAGAAGAGACCAAAAATGCCAAACATGGGATTAAAGAGGTTCCTAGAACTTTGATTGGAAATCAAAAGAAATTTAAATGAAGGGCCAGTAAAGTAGAATTCGAAAATATAAGACCATTTTATATATTCAGCATTGAAGTGGTCAAGTCAATGAATAATTTCCTTTAAATTATTAAAAAAAACAAAAAGGTAGTGATTGTCCAACCAATAATTTATCCATACGATTGTCCAACCAATAATTTATCCATACCGTAAATCTCTTTCAAGCATAATACAATTGACAATTCAATTGTTGGCATCAGCTTCCCAATTATCATCACATCCTACTCATATTTACTGTCTTTTAGAGAATAATAAAAAACAAACAAACAAAACAAATTTAATGTAGAATTATCCATAGCACTGCTCAAAAGCCAGTCACTTGAAATGACTAGCTTAAAACTTCATACACAAAAAGTTGGAAGAGAGAGAGAGAGAGAGAGAGAGAGAGAGAGAAGCAAAATCTTTACATCATAAACTTCTACTATGTTAGGTCTACTAACCAAGTTCACCAAGAACACAATAGGCTAACAATTATTGTGTTCTTAGGAATACTAATTAGTTGTAGATATTCTAGTCAGATAGATCAAGGGCCCCGGTATCTACGAAAGCAGGAGAAACATCCCTGCGGTTGATCAAGGGGGATCATTCCCCCACCCTTCGACGTGTCGATCGCCTCCAACATGGTCACCACCTCGTTCATCTCGGGCCGCTTCTCCGGGTTTGCGTCCCAACACCTCTTCATCACGGTAGCTAGAGAGCTCGGGCAACACCGTGGTATCTCCGGCCTCAAGTTCTGCAATTTTCGACCATTCAATTTTTGGGTTAAAATTATTTACATAGACTGACCAACCCTTTCCCCAGTTGCATTTTGATATATGAACTTCGATTTAGTGAAGAACCCATGAACTCCTTTTCGTTAGCCCAAAATCTTGATTTGGTGGAAACAACTTGACTATCTAATGTTGGTAAGTAAGATTGGCGTAGAAAACTCACCATAATGTCGTACAGTCGGTGAGTTTATGAGTTTATTCCTTTCCAACTCAAATTAAACTTTATGGGCCTAATCACAACGGGAAAAAGAAATAGAACGTTAATTTGCACCAAACTAAAGTTGGTTGGTCTCATTTCAATTAGCAAACACTAAATGGGTTTTAGTGATTTTTAACAGCTTTTTGTCTTTGCTAGAAAACATTCTTCTAAGCACTCACGACTCACGAGGCAACGGTGAGCAGAAAAAAATGGTGTTACCTGTCGGACAACAGCAGAGGTGATCTCCGTGAAGCTCAGATCGGGATATGGCATATCACAACAGTATATTTCCCATAAACAAATCCCAAAGCTATAGACGTCACATTTATGGTTGTAAGGATTGCCGTTGAGAACCTGTAGTTAGTCCAGAGGATGTCAAATTATTGGTGATCAGAGAACACAAAGAAATTATGTCAAATGCTTTCTTTTCTATTTTTCCCTTTACTTACAGTAATGTTTAAAGACCTAATCAAAAGCACACAAGTATATTGAAGTTCCTCATAAAATGAAAAATCTGATACTGTAGGTTGGTTAGTTCTATCTAAAGGCAAGTGTCTCAAATGTCTAGGAACGACCGACTATCCAATAGCCAGGAAAATTGTAATTGGTTGTTCCCATTTTGATTACTTTGCTCTTAAGGACCATTCGCATTAAGATTAGCAGTAAATATTGCATCTTAACACTACATGGTGTGCCCTGGAAATGTTTGATCCATCTAAAGCAATTTTCTCTTATTTTTTCATGTCAGTTGTTCCCACCCTAATTGCCACAATTATAGTTGTTCTGTATTATCTTCTAGTGGCACATGATACATAATTGTCACAATTTATTTGCAGCATGTTAAGATGAAAGGAAGCTTCAAATTTTTTTTTTAAAAAAAAGCACAAGGAAGGTACTGAATTACATCATTACATGCAACAGTAGCCTATAAAATTGTCAATACATATAGTGCTCATACAGGCCGCTCTCTCTGAAATCAGAAATGCAGCATTGGGCGGCCTGAATACTCAATTTAAGTTGCAAAAGTACTAAAAAAGAGAAAAGACATGATTAACTATAATACTAATGATGGTGTACCTCAGGTGCCATGTAACCAAGGGTTCCAGTTTCACCTGTCATGTCATTTGGGTTTTGAGCCTCAATTCGAGCAACACCAAAATCGGTAATTTTTACTGTCCTCATTTTGTCTAGCAGCATATTTTCAGTCTTTACATCACGGTGCACAGTCTTCTTTGAATGAAGATAACTCAATCTATGGAAACAAGTAAAATGTGTCCATTTTCAAGCAAAGAACGATCTGAAAGGTTGAAAGCTAGTATAGAATTCGTGGTTTAAGAAGAGCCTGTTTGGACTGGCTACAGCTTCTGCAAGAATGCTGTTGGAGTAAAGCTATTCAATGAAGCAATAACAACTTCCTGCTGCACAGAAGAGAAGCTTCAAATTGGAGCTTGTGCTTCTGGATATCAAAAAGCTCGTTTTAGCTCTATGCCAAAGCGGCAGACTACTTGTATGTCTAATTTCAGGAATGTTCTTTCTGGAGCAGAAAAGCTGTTTGAGAGCCAGGCCAAATAGGAACTTAGCCGCCTAAGTGAAGATGCCAACAAATTCAGGGGAAAAAAATTGGTAAAAGAAATACTTCAATTACAAATTGTCCCCGAAGTTTGACCTTGATTTCAATTTCACCCTGTGAGGACGAAATAGAAATCAAGGCCAAACTTCAGGTACTAAATTGTTTCAATTGAAAGTCTGAGAAGTACATTGAGATCTGAATCGAATTTCAGGGACTAAATTTATAGCTGACCCAGAAATAAACCTAGAAACTCATTGAAAGCAGATAGGTTGATACTCACCCTCTTGCAAGGTCAAGAGCCAGTTGGACAACAACTTTGAACGGAAGCTTTCTTCTCCGATTTTTTATAAGAAATGATTTCAGCGTACCTCCAGGAAGGTACTCAACCACAAGACAACAAACATTGTTTGGTACCACAAGATTTCCATTTTCTGTCTGTATGCTTAAATCTCTCACACCTGTTGCAGCCCCCATGAACTGTTTGTAGAAGTCAATGTCATGATTGTTGCTTGAAAAAAAAGGGAAGAAATTACTTAGGTTGAAAGAAGCATTTGCAGATTGTTCGAAATGAGATGTTGAATACTACACGTTGTCATGTTGACGACACAAACAACTATAGTCTTTAGCAGAATACTTCTAGCATTTCTTAAACATGATGAAACTAGTAGAAAAACTGTGTTATGCTGAAAGCGCATATGGCACCACCATTTTCTTTGTACCATGGTAAGCAATCAATATTTCTATAGTACAAATTAGCTTCAAGACCTACTAAATCAAGCAGAAACTCAACTAGCCGAGAGATTGACTTTGTTAACTATAAATCAGAAATAAATGCATTTGAACAGAGTAAACAGATGCAGTCCAATACAATGTTTTGCTAGCAGCTAGATTTTATGCTTTAGGAGCATCACAATTTCAATATTTGTTTCTTATGTATAATTGTAGTGCATATCATTAAAAGCTATGAAATTTTAAACAGAATACCCTATAACATGTTTTGCAACGATAGCACCTTATACATCATTCATTATGTGATACTTTATGCATGAGAGTTTTTAAAATCCAAGTGAGCAGCCCTTCAATCATGTGTAGCCATAGAGTCACACTGTAATTTGAAATGACATAAGGTAACTAAATTCTATATGAAAATTCAGAAAGCCCACAACCAGTCCTTGCGTCAAAATTAGACATAATATACAACTCTTTATTGGTAGTATCTTTAGTAAATACTAAATAGTATATCTATTTTAGTTTTCATCTAGTGCTTGTTCGCTGTATCTTTCTAGCTGCAGTAGACAGATGTCACAGATCTAATAATGTGTTTCTCGCACAAAAGTGAACAATTAATTTCATTTTGAAAATTGTATTTTTCATTTGACCCAAAATCTATTATCAACCACAAAAGCAAATTGCTTGAAAAATTGGCGGAAATGCATGTTGAAGGACAGAGAGCGACTAAGCAAATTAATGACCAAACAAACCTATTAGGATAAAAGGAAACAAGGGGAAAATTTACTGTTGCTACATTGGGGTGATCAAGCTTTTGCCAAACAGAAACCTCAAGAAGAAAATCATCCCTCAGTTTAGCAATTTCAGCTTCTGTCCTCGTACCCTCCTGCCCCCAGTCAAGCAATTTCACTGCGAAAAAAGATGAGTTTGAATTGAAATATTGAAGCTTTTAACTTATCAAATACTTTTTAGGGTATGTTTGGTTCAAAATGGGAATTGAAATCAGAATAGGAATAGGAATAGGAATAGGAATGGCCCTAAATTGAAAACATAACAATAAAAACTCTAATTTGTTTGGTTTAGAAGAGGAATTGGAATCGGAATCATGTTTAAATTAAAATTCAAAAAGATTAAATTTAATTAAAATTAAAATTTACTATTTAAATTCATAATCAAAATTTCAATCCAAATTTTAAACTCACAATTTGAATTTACAATTCAAATTCAAGTTCAAAGTGAAAATTTAAATTTTAGAACTAATTCAAGTATCAAACTTATATTAGAATTTAACGTTGAACTTAATGAATTAAAAATAAATTTTGAATCCATATTCAAAATTCAAATATAAAATCATAATTTAAAATTAAATATAGATTAATATTTGAATTTAAATTATTGTTAGTGAAAAAATAGTTCTTTTCTCAATCCCTTCCGGAATCACAGTTGATTCCCACCTCCATGGATGGAATCACTTTAGGGGGATTCGGCCCCCCTCACACCAACCCCCCCGCCGCGCGGCTCTATGGGAATCGGAGTGTCAATTCCCTCAGACTAAATATCAACAATGGAAATGGATTATTCTGATTCCAATTCCAAGCCTCAAATCCTTCCGACCAAACATGCCCTTAAATTTCTTAATTTTATCTATCAATCAATGGTTGGTTGGGATCACATAAGAGTTCCAAAACAAACATTATTTTAAAGAAACACAAAGTGCACCGTAGCTAAGGTAGAGAAAGGAATCAGTTGAAGACCTTTGCATTGCTAATGACAAGGCAATACGAGCCCAACTTCGAATCTACGAACCACAATCTAAAACATGCAATTTGACAAAACCAAAAGGAAGATATTCTAAAAGTGTGCTTCACCTCTTGCCCACAAAGGGAGTGAAAATGACATGAGAGCAACTTCTCGCAACATACCAATCAGATTAGTTGACCCTGGTGTTTATTAGGACCATTACTGGAATGTTTCCTAATAGATTGATTTGACTCATAACCTAGTATTAGAGCTGGTCACAAGTCCCCCGGATATTCATGGGTTCAGTTTCCCACATCCGCTATTTAAAGGGTTAAATCCCTGTACTTGTTCCGTGATCTCTCTCGTCATTGTAAGTAACAATGACTACCTAACCTCCGCCATGCACGGGACGCAAAGTGATAATACTATTCCTTGGTTGCTTCCTACTAGATCGATTTGGTGGGTAACTGAATGAAACTAAAGTAAAACTTCCCAAACAGTACAGCAAAATGTTATACAATTTCAATGTGTTTTAATGGTGATCAAAAGTTAAACTTTAGGGCATAAAGCTGAAACCTTTACTGGCTAAATTAACAAATAGTAGAATACATTGATATGAAAATCGGTTCAAAACAAAAAATTGATGGAATCTGGAGATTACGAACACATTATTCCCAATCTCACCTGCGACGTCGTGGCCATCGTAGATCCCGCGATGGACGGTTCCGTAGGTGCCTCGGGCGATGACCCCCTTGATCACAAGCTTCGAGGGATCGATCTCCCACTCCTCCCCACGCCTCTCCCCTGCCCCCAATCCCCTCTCCTCCTCTCTCCCCTTCTTCTTCTTCTCCATCGTCCTCGTTCGACTCAGATGCCTCTCTAGTTGCTCATCCAGGCTCCTCAGATCGATTTGATCCGCTCTCACAAACCCATCCCCCGCCTCCTTCATCTTCCCCGCTCTCTATCAGCTTCTTCCTGAAGCGCTTCTGCTTACCTACTTGCCCTAGTAGGCACCAAAAATCGCTTCCACTTCCATGTGAGCACACACACTCTCTCTCTCTCTCTCTCTCTCTCTCTCTGTCTCTTATTTCGCTATCGCTCGCTTTTTTCCTTTTTTTTTTTTTTTAAACCTCACCCTTCCTCGGAGGTACATGCTCTCTGATGTGGACTCGGTGTGTGGAGCGGTTAAGATCCTCGGCGTTTCCGACGCCGACTTTCGCTCGTCCTCGTGACGAATATCTCCGCGGACCTGGTCTACGAATTCGATTATGAACCGGGTCAGTTAAATGGGCTGGATCGGGGACGAATTACATTAGGGCCCAAATCTTGTGAACTAAGCCCAAAATAGTTTTGGGTATTTTGGGCCTCAGTTACGCGGCCCAGGAAAATCAAAATAAAGCCCAAACAAATTTCTTTTAGATTATGGCCGATTACACTTTTTTTTT
Source organism: Aechmea fasciata (assembly GCA_025177825.1). Classification (NCBI taxonomy): domain Eukaryota; kingdom Viridiplantae; phylum Streptophyta; class Magnoliopsida; order Poales; family Bromeliaceae; genus Aechmea; species Aechmea fasciata. Next base: position 5,957,023 of record CM045928.1, on the reverse strand, counting down.
TTTTTTTTTTTTTTTTTTGAGAAAAATGTAGCGTTTTACCCACTTTATTCATTTTTCTAGAAATAAATTTAGCTGAAAATATAGAGCAACTAAGCATCAAATTTATGATGTCGATACCAACTACCAAGTTTTTTGTCACTTGCGCTATGGAAGGTCGGTATTGGCACTTAAGGGTGCATTTGGTTCGAGTTATGTAATATTACAAAGTATTTCGATATATCTAGATATTTTAAATTTCTAAATGAGATTACTACTGATGATGCATTAGCGCGTTTAGTTTAATACAATAATATAATATTGAATTACAGTGTTTATAACATTACTATGTTAGGTTCAGCCTATAAAATTCAGTAATCTCGTATAATGCTTGATACATAAAATTGGAATAAACATAACGATTTTTAAGCTCTTGGATTGTACGGAACCGAATAAATATGTAGTCAGTCACACCCTATTTTCCAATAGTCTAAAGATCCTGAACTAGGTAGTGTTGTGTGACTAATTTGTTGTTTTCTGTAAACATCTGAATGAACACAGTAAATTAACTTAATAATTTGGCGTGCGTAAAAAAGAAGGAAAAAAGAAAAAAGAAAAAAAAAACTTGACAGAGAGGAATAAACATCCTAGTAAAATCTAAGCGCAAAGAACATGTGATCAAGGGGTCTCTATCTAATCCACTGCACCAGCTCACAAACCCCAAAATTCTCACATACCAACAAAGAGAGAGCCTTATATCCACAACTGGGTGAGTTAAAAAGGGGGTGCATGATACAGGACTTGAATGATTTGTGTATGGACCAATCACCCTTTTCCAAATCTAAGGCCATATGTATATATATAGCAGAGCTTCATTAGTTTTAAGAGTCCAAAATAGATTGTGCCCCACAATCCAACTTTTTAAGGGATTTGTGTGTGTGTGTGTGTGTGTGTGAACTTTGTTTGTATTTATCGCTGCTCCAAAGAATAACCTCACTGGCTGATAGAACACCATTACCAATGGTCTCCAGTGGAGGCAAAAGCTGATTGAGAATAGTGACAAGTGAGTGCTTTGGTCATTTTGCCTATTGTTATTGTATATATATATATATATATATATATGAGGTTAAATGTATTGTGGTTAGTTTAGGTTTGCTTCGCAATTACATGGAACAGTTCGATGGTGCTGAGAGAGTGGGACAAAAGCTAATCTTAGTTCTTGTTTCGCCCTGAGCGGTGTGATATACTGGTCCTTATATATTGTAGAAATTTTTTTTCTTTTTTTCTTTTTTTTTTGTAGGTGAAAATAAGTAAAACGAAATTTTTCTCAATAACCGACCGTCTCTAGAGCAAGTGGCAAAAGACTTGGTGGTTGATATCCGAGATCCAAGTTGGTGGTTGGTATCCGAGATCCAAGTTAGAATTCTAGTTGATTCACATTTTCAGCTAAGTTTATTTCTAAATAAAATAAACGAAGCGGGTAGCGTGCTACCTAAAAAAAATATTCCTCAATAAAAGGAGAAGGATACTGTTGAGCCGATTTAGCACGGCTAAGTTATACACTGGGTGTTTTGATAAACACGACAACCGAGTTGTGCGCCGAGAGTACGAAAGAGCATGAACCGGGAGTTATAATAAGCTGCAGCGGTTTTCAAAGTAATCGATCGGTCGAAGGTGGTCCACAATATCGGAGACGTGGGATGGTGGCGGTCATACTAAGACCATAACTGATTCAATGAGGCTTTATAAATAGGCACTCAATATACTGAAAAGAGGTCTTTTTCTCCCCTGCGAACAGAAGACCACCTTATTTTCTCGCATTTTCTTACTCGCATTTACTGCTTTTTCTTAGGAGTAGCCTCTAATTTAAACTTCTGGAGTCTGTCTGCCTTCAGTGGCATCACTCCGCTCTTTGTTGTAGTTCTTAGAGTCTGTCTGCCCTTTGGGCATCACTCTTGAGAGTTACGGTCTATTCCTTGTATTTCCCCGTTTTTCTTAGTAATATAGTCACATTTCGGCTGAGCCGAGCCGATTGTTTAAGTCTTCTTCTGGCTATTCGGCTCCTCCCTTGCTTAATCTATTACTTGTGTTCGCCATTCGACTCTTTCGGCCGAATCAAAGTGAAAATAGGATTTCGAACCCGATCGGTTTGATCCTCGCCGATCGAATCGTTTGAAGATCGAAGGCGCATTTCTCGAGGGTCATCAATCGAACCACTTTTCATCCCAAAGACGCATCCCAAGGAAGATCGGGCATTTTCGGGGATCGGGAGAATTTTGGAGACAAACAATTTTGGCACGCGCAGTGGGACCCACTATTTGAGGTAACATTTTATTCGTGATATAAAATGGCTGATGATAATGCCATGAATCTCCGTAATAGAACTATTCCCAGAAATTCTGGGAATGAGCACCCTGATAATTCAGATAACGTTGTAGATCAAAGAGCAGTTTTACCTGCAGAAGGTGAAACTAGCGGTGGACAATCTAGCCAGCAAGAGCCGAATCTTGCCCAAACACTTGGGCAAATGACTCGAGTTTTGCATACGCTAGATCAGAACAGCCATGCTAGTACCGCACGACTGGACGCAGTATTAGCCGCACTCACGGCTTCAAATGAGAATATTGCCCGAATTGGGCAATTTCTAACTCGGAATGAACAACCGATGGCAGGTTTACAAGTACCTGCAATGATGCCAGTGTTGCAAAATCCAGCAGCACCGGTAGGTGTGTTACCTCAATACCGGGGGCACCATATCGGGCGGTATATAGGCCACGAATAATGTCGGCCAACGCAGAGGTAGCATGGGGATTACCACCTCCTCCTCCATTTGGCAACACATCGGCCTCAAAATGTAGGGAGGAAGCTCCTAATATACAAGGAGTCAATCCCATAGCACCAAATGTTGGTCTGGCAAATAGACCAATTGGAGTCCAAGCGCCTGTTCCTCAGGTACAAGGAGTAAATAATGAAATTTATGCTCAAATAGAAGAAGCCATCCGAAATACATTCGGAGTCGGGGCAAGGCCGACAATACGGCCTGTATTTAGATCACCATATCCTGCAGTTGTAGATGTAGAACATCTTTATCCGGCAAATTGGAAAATGCCGAAATTTGACAAATTTTCAGGCGATGAGACCGAAAACACGGTTGAACATGTTGCTCGGTTCACAGCTCAGTGTAGGGAAGCCGCAGCCGATCCATTTTTAAAAATGAGATTATTTAATACTTCATTAACTAAAACGGCTTTTACGTGGTATACAAGCTTGCCGGCTAATTCCGTCCGAAATTGGGACGAGTTAGAAGGGAAGTTTCATGAACAATTTTATAGGACCGAGCCGGAACTATCAATCGTAGACTTAGCCCAGTTTAGACAAAGAACGGGAGAGTCGATTGATGAGTATCTGAACCGATTTAAAACGGCTCGAAGCCGTTGTTTTATAAGAATGCCAGAATCTGAATTTGCGAAAATGGCATTCAACGGCATGCATTTTAAAATCAAAGATCATTTTGAAGATAAGTTTTTTCCAAATCTTTTCGATTTGGGAATCCGAGTTGCTCAATATGAGCAATTTCGGAAAGGTAATAGTGAGGATCGGCCTAGATGGAGCCGAAATAAAGATTGGAATAAGGGAAAAGAGAAAAATATTTCTTTGCTTGAAGAGTCTTCGATTCATGAAGAGCCGAATTCACCTGAAGAGATGGATGATTCGGCTGATGAAGCTGAGATTTGTGCGAAATAATCAGCCATATAAATGTGCTTTACTGAAACCTGCTAAATCAAGCGAGGCCAAAGCACATGTATCAGCTTTCAACTACTCATTTGATGTTTCAAAAATCGATTTGATTTTTGATCGGCTGTTGAAAGATGGCCGAATTAAATTACAGGAAGGGCAAACGATTCCTCCTGTAGAAGAATTAAAACGGCGAAGATACTGTAAGTGGCATCATTCATGGAGCCACAAAACAAGCGATTGCACTGCTTTTAAAAGGCAGGTGCAAAAAGAAATCAATGAAGGACGGCTCATATTTGCCGGTCAAGAAAATAAAAATATGGAGATTGATAAAAACCCTTTTCCACCACAGGTCAACGTGGTGGATATGAAAGGAAAAGCTACCATCAATAGGCGAATTCAAGAAGAAATAGAAGAGGGTCGGCTTATCTTTGCCGACCAACAAGGTCAGAACGCAAAATCTTACAGAGACATGTTTCATTTGCAGGGCAAAGTGATGGACATACGAGGTAAAGCGATCGCGGCTAGAACAGCCGCTGAGGATATCGCACACGCGAAAAGAAGCCTTCGGCTCTGTATAAAATGCAAAGCCGAGATGACAAAAAAAGATTGGGAAGTCATAGTTAATGATAAGAAGAAGAGTAATGAATGGAAAGAGCTATTGGCTTTTCCTCAGGAATGGGATGATATTCCAGATGGAGAAGATCAGGAAAACGAAGGTTCAGAAGAAGCCTCTAATGACACAGAGCCGGAAGGAGATCCGGTTCAAGGTAAACAAGGTACGATGATGCAAAATATTCTGCGTAATTATTACAGCCGACATGATGAACGACAGAGTCGATGGAATCGTCAGGAGAGACCGTTCGGCTCTAAGCAACGATTTCCTAGGTACCGGCCACAATGGCAATACCAAGCCAGACCGAGACCGGAACCTGAGTTTGAAGGAATGACCGAAGGTGATATTGAATTCCTCGGTCGAAGATTGGTAAATGAACTCGGTATCCAGTCGTGGCCGAGACCTTGGGAGAGAAGAGAGATATTGAAAAAGCATTTGAGAATGGTAGAAATACCTATCAACGAATCAATTAGTAACAGGATGATCAAGGTATCAGCTGACGTGCCAATTGACAAATGGCACGAGGTAGAGGTAAAACCATCGGCTAGATGGCAAGGGCCGATGTTGACTAAAACACAAAAGCGTCGACAGCAGAGGATGCAAGCCGAATCTAAGCAACATTATGAAGAGGCGAAAGGAATGAGATTCAATGTGTGGAGACGTCCTGATGACCATCCACAATATCCTATTCGCCCAATGCGTAATGATAATGAGGCAGGAGGGTCAAAATCTGCCTCGTGGTTGAAATCAAAAGTAGAGCGGCCAATTGAGGCCGAAACTGAAGAGAAGCTGACCAGAAGAGAGTTGGAAGACAAGATAGCTTCTTTGGAAACGATCATTAAAAGGGAAAGATGGCCTCCTAAGGAAAGAGAGGTCAGAATGGAGACCGATTCTTGATCGAATCGCCAAGGAGTCAGAAGAGAAAAAGCAAAAGCTTAAAGATAAATCGGCTGAGGAATCAATGGCCGATGTGAATATGGAGTATACTTTACCGCAATCATTTAAAGCGGAGTTTATTGAATATGAAGATTTCAAAGAGGAAGAAGAAATCGGGATTAAAGTAGCCCAATTACAGTTGGAAGACGTGCGATCAGCCGATGCGGTGGTATTTGAAAAACCATCGGCTATGCAGATTAGATTTATAAGGCCATTATTTATCCAGGCTTTGATCGAGGGTCGGCCGGTAGGTCGAGTCATGGTAGGCGGGGGAGCAATGGTCAACGTGATGCCCACTTCGTTATTCAAGAAATTAGGCAAGGATGAGGATGAGTTGAAGCCTACAGACACCATCATGACAGATTGCAATGGGAACGGTCAACAGGCTAGAGGAGTGCTTACCACCGAAATAACGGTGGGGTCTAAGAAGCTGAAAACTGCATTTTTTGTAGTGGATGCGGATAGTCATTATAATCTTTTACTCGGACGTGATTGGATACACGCAAACGAGTGCGTCCTCGACACTTCATGGAAAGTTGTTCCAATGGATTGGAGATAAAGTCGAAGAAATCCGGGCCGAGGGGCGGCCTCATATGATAGAAGTGAATGTAGAAGAAATCGGCCATGTCAGTTGGGCCGATGCTGATCCTGATCAAATTTCTTTTGTTAAAGTAACGGAAGAAGGTGTCCAACTAATTCTCTCTAAAGATATGGGAGCCCTGGTGGCAGCTGAAGAGCCACCAAAATGGTTGAAATGGAATTACCAAGGACAAGAATAGAGGCTTTTAATAAGCCTCAAGAAATGCCGATCGAAAGGGTCGGTTGTGAGGAAAATTCGGCTGTTAAGGCCGATGCTGCAACATTGAGTAATTCGGATCGAACAGCCGAAAACGATGTCATTGATTAAATTTGGTTTAGCGAAGTTAAGAAAAATTAAATTCGGCCAATGAGGCAGATAAGAGAATGAACAGGCGTAAGTTGGAAGAATCGCCCATCAAAGTCGGTGAGAAGAAGTTGGAAACGCAGGATCCTCTCAGAGAAGTGAATCTTGTATATGGCGAAGAAAGAAGACCGACTTATATAAGTGCGAAACTTTCTGGCGCGGGGAAGAATTGAAGGAATTGCTAAAAGAGTATAAAGATTGTTTCGCTTGGAGTTATGAGGAGACGGGTTTAAGTCGGCAGATTGTAGAACATAGGTTACCTATTAAAAAGGGTTTTAGGCCTTTTAAGCAGCCGGCTCGTAGATTTGAGCCGAGTATTGTACTTCAGATTAAGAATGAAATAGAAAATCTTTTAAAGGCCGGATTTATTAGAGCGGCCCGATATGCCGATTGGGTATCTAATATTGTTCCTGTGCGCAAAAAGAATGGCAAATTAAGGATTTGTATTGATTTTAGGAATCTGAATTTAGCTACGCCTAAAGATGAATATCCAATGCCGATAGCTGATATGTTAGTAGATTCAGCTGCTGGTAATGAGATATTATCTCTTCTGGTCGGTCATGCCGGCGATAATCAAATTTTTATTGCTGAAGAAGATGTAGCTAAGACGGCGTTTAGATGCCCTGGTTCAATCGGAACTTTTGAATGGGTAGTCATGCCGTTTGGTTTGAAAAATGCTGGAGCTACATACCAGAGGGCAATGAATTTTATTTTTCATGATCTAAGTGGTGAAATGTTAGAAGTATATATTGTTGACATAGTGTTAAAGTCCAAGTCGCAAGTTGAGCATTGGATAGACTTAAAACTGGCCTTTGAGAGAAGGAGAAAGTATAATCTGAAGAGGAATGCTTTGAAATGTGCTTTCGAGTCTCGGCGAGGAAATTTCCGGGGTTTCTAGTACATGAGAAAGGGATTGAAATTGATAAAAATAAAAAGCGATACTAGAGTTACCACCACCTGAAGCAAAAGAGAATTACAAAGCTTGTTGGGGAAAATCAACTATCTTCGACGGTTTATATCTAACTTGGCGGAAAAATAGGGATTTTCACTCCATTACTTCTCAAAGATAAAGAAGTATTTATATGGACAAATGAACATCAAGAGGCGTTTGAAAATATAAAAAGATATTTATCAAATTCTCCAGTATTAGTGCCTCCAAAAAAGAATCAGCCGATGAAATTATACATATCGGCTGCTGAAGAAAATTTAGGATGTTTGTTGGCCCAGGAAAATGAAGAAAAAGAAGAACAAGCCATATTTTATTTAAGCCGACGTCTCACGGACACGAGAAAACGATATTCGGCTATTGAAAAGTTATGCCTGGCTTTATACTATTCATGTACAAAATTGAGATATTATATTCTACCGATTGAAGTGTCGGTGATATGTAAAACCGATTTGATAAAATATATGTTATCTAAGCCAGTAATACGAGGACGAATAGGAAAATGGATTTTGGCACTATCCGAATTTTCCCTGACATATGTCCCAGCAAAAGCCGTGAAGGGACAAGCCATAGCAGATTTTTTTGCTGATCATCCATGTGTGGAAGTGGAGGATTCGACACAAAGTATGATTGGGTGTCAGTACTGGATACTTCACTTTGATGGTTCAAGAACAGCTGAATCAGCAGGCGCTGGGATAGTGATACAATCGCCTCAAGGGTATGTGTGCAAATTTGCTTTTGAGTTAGATTTCAGTTGTTCTAATAATCAAGCTGAATATGAAGCTTTGATAATTGGACTTGAAATTTTGCAAGAATTAAAAGTGAAATCAATTAAAGTCATCGGTGATTCACAGTTAGTGATCAAACAAGTTATGGGGGAATACCGATGTGAAAATCCGATTTTACAAAATTATTTAAGGAAAACATTGGAGCTGTTATGTAGCTTCGGAGACGCTGAGTTTGAACATATGAGTAGACAAGAGAATGAAGGAGCAAATGAATTAGCGAACACGGATATAGAGAGCCGAAATTACAATCAGTTGGAATTCAAAAAGGTTATTGCCTTCGGTTCATGTACGAGAGTCAATAATAGCCCCGATAAACGTGCAAGAGGATTGGAGAAAAGATTTGATTGAGTACTTAGAAAATCCAGATAAAGGGGCAAGTCATATGGTTAAAAGAAAAGCGGTCGGTTACTATTTGCTGGATGGACGGCTTTACAAAAGAACAGCCGAAGAAATACTATTGAAATGTTTAGGACCGGAAGAGGCCTTATTGATAATGGGAGAAGTACATGAGGGTATATGCGGAACACACTTAGTAGGAAAAAAATTGAGATGGACAATTCGGCAGTTAGGGTATTATTGGCCAACTATGTATCAGGAGTGCATAGATTATGCCAAAGGCTGCCAAGATTGCCAATTTCATAGTTCGATACAAAGAGTTCCAGCATCCGAAATGCATGCCATAATAAAACCTTGGCCATTTCGAGGATGGGCAATGGATTTGATTGGAGAAATACAGCCGAATTCCTCGGCTGGTCATAAATTTCTAATAGTAGCTGTGGATTATTTCACTAAGTGGGTAGAGGCGAAACCTACTCGGTTGATTACCCAAAAAGAAATGATTGATTTTGTTGAAGATAATGTAATACATCGTTTTGGAATTCCCGTGACTATTACAACCGATCAAGGGACAATGTTCACAGGTGGACAATTTGTTCGGTTCATTGAGTCTCGAAATATCAGATTACTTCATTCGTCTCCTTATTATGCTCAAGCAAACGGACAAGTAGAGGCAATGAATAAAATTATCATTAATTTAATGAAGAAGCACATCGGAAGATATCCGAAAAAATGGCATGAAAAGCTCACCGAAGTATTATGGGCGTGTCGTACTTCGGTAAAAACGGCAACAAGGATGACACCTTTTCAGTTAGTATATGGTCACGAGTAGTAATTCCAGCCGAAATAACGGTACCTTCTTTGAGAACAGAAAAACAAGGAGAACTTTCGGCTGAGGAGTATAGCAAGTTAATGGAAGAAAATATAGAAAAGTTGAATGAAACTCGGCTGATAGCTCTAAATAACATACAGGCGTATCAAAGCCGAGTGTGTAGTGCATATAATAAAAGAGTTAGAGCCAAATCATTGGCTGTTGGTGAGCTAATGCTTGGGTTATTATTTCCTATCGGTTAGTAAGATCGAACATATGGAAAATGGTCCCCAAATTGGGAAGGTCCATTTCAAATTAACCGAATAGTAAAAGGAAATGCTTATTATCTCAAGAATATAAATGGGATAGAGAAGGAAAATGAAAAGGCAATCAATGGGAAATATTTAAAGAAGTATTATCCATCCATATGGGAAAACAATCCGAGTTAGCATATTACAAGCCGAATTAAGACAAAAATTCTTTAATTTGATTCCATTCTGCTATCAGATTGGCTCGAGCACTTTCAATAACTTTCTTCTTTCGCTTCATCAATGGATGTATCTGGTATAAATGGGAAAGTTGATCACGAAGCTCTATGCCTTCATTTCTTTTCGTCTTCAATTGGTCTTGAAGAAGAAGTCTGCGTTCAGAAGTGCGGGCTAAGGCCATTTCAGCTGTGGTCAATTCTTCTTTCAGAGTTAATATTCGTTTCTGCAAGGCTGATTCTTGATCGGCCAAAGATTTATCTTCACTACTTACTTCAGTGATAGGAGTTGTCACCTCAGGAATCTTCTTTTTAATGTGATCAACACGATCAAAATGTTGATGTAAAGACGATGTAAATTCGCATGCAAAGATTGGTGCGAGATAAAAAAGAGGAAAGATGAGATGAAAGAGTTTCTATGAAACATAGATTAATAGGGGAGATACCTATTTGATCGATTAAATTACTTAAAAGAGCACTTAACCGATCAGATTGTTCTTGATGCTGGGCTAAATAAGGAAGGCCAAGAGAGTATAATTGGAGACATTCATCCAGATTTTGTTGAGTTTCTGACGACATCGTAGTCGCTGGATCATCTCCATTATTCGAGCCTGGACTGGAGGCTAATAATAAATTAAGAGTCGTGGATAAAGGATCGTCTGAAGATGAAGAGATAGGAGGATAGACGTCCGGTTGCACATCCTGAAGGTCTTCTAACAGAGGTGCATTTGGATTTGTTTCCACTTCGGGAGAAGGTGGAGGAAATGGGTTGTTGACCTCTTGATTTCTTTTGGTGTGAATTTCACGATGAGTTATTTTTTAGATCTGTGCCATGGAAAGAAACGGTTCGAGTCATTATAAATCAATCTGTTTAAAAGCCGAGTGAATGAGTGTTTGGTTAGAAATACCTCAACCTCGGTAGAATCAATCGGCTTATCAGAAGTAGGATTCGGCTCCAAAATATTAGCCAATTCGTCCATATCAACTGAAGAAATATTTTACGAGATAGCAATTGGAAGAAGGCGCGATCATTGTTTTTCAACTACATCGCCGAGGTCTCTTTGCCAAAGATTTACGCCTTTTCGAAAGCGACAAAGATGTACTTTGAGTCGATTCGATCGTAGTTTTTAAAATTTGGGTCGATAAGGAAATGCAGATCGCGATTAGCAAAAGGAACTATTTTAGAAGAAATGTTAAGTGCATGAAAAATATAAAGATAAGAATTTGAATGAAGCAAATTACAGGGGAAGAAGGCAATGGTTTAGAGGTCTCTTCTGATGAATCGATTGATAATGATGGAGCGAGGAGTTGAGCGGGTAACGGGAACCCGAACTACCGCCAGAGCTGATGAATATGAAACAAGAAGATTGTTTAAAAAAAAAAAAACACAAAGAAAAGAAAGTTTACAGGCCAAGAATATACCGTAAGGAAGAATAATTTGGCGGTATGTTTGCATAGAGGATCGATTGAAAATTGTTTGAGCAAAGCTCTCCCAATTGATGGTAAAGCGGTAAGCTATCACTCCCATGGGATTCGGACTGAAGCTTACTAATTTAAAAAATCGCCGAAGACGCTTTCCCTTAGCGAAATAGCATCAATGTCAGCTATACTCTTGCTCGGGGGTCGGTTAAAGGCAGTATTGGATGTGAAGAATTTGGCAGGAGCAGGAGTTGCTTGGGCAAGCCCAAATTGGCGCGCCGCAAAATGAGGGGAATAAACTTCAGTGCTCGGTATTAGCTTTGAGCGCGACTTTAATCCAATATGCAGGTCTCGAGGGGCCTAAAAAGGAATACCAAACCTCTGCATATTCTCGGCACGAGAGGAAGCTAATTCGTTTTGAATAGCTTCATCTCGAGCCAAAAACCAAGACGGACCGGTGACACGGTCATTAAATGGATTCAGTTGATAATAGTATGAGGTGGACATTCATAGAATGTTTTAAAATAAAAAAAAATCGAAAGTTGACCTGGGGTAAGCGGCTCGGGACGGCCAAGTGCCAATCCATAAGAATCAAAATTAGTAGAGCTTACATCTAGAGGGACTCCACACAGAACAGGAAAGTAAATTTGTAAAAACATTTGCAAAAACCAGAAAACGCCACAGCCTGAACTGATGGCGATACCACTACTAGAGGGTGATGATTTGAGAGAATCAAGAATTTCTCTATAAACAAAAGCAAGGAAATAAGGTCCGAGAGCTAATTTATCGCCGTTGACTAAACCAACGGCGATGGGAACAAAATCTCGGTTAATTTTTTGTGATCGAGTACAGAAGAGATTGTGACACAACCAGTATAGCAAAAAAGCAATATGTTCTCTCCTGGTAACAGGAGCAGATGCTTCACCAGCAAATCGTCGAAGAAATTTAGAATAGGCCAAATCCGCAAGGTCAAGATGATTTTCAAAGTCGGATATACCATCGGGATTGTAGGCCATAGAGAGAATAATGCCATGGGGCCTTAGGCCGATGATGGCTGCGACATCTAGAAGAGTTGGAGTTAGGGGGCCCCCTCGGAAAAGAAATACATTAGAAACAGGGACCAGAAACAAAGAGCAGAGGCCAAGAGGAGGTTATCGGCAAGAGGAGGTTTTCGAGAAAGCTGAATAGCCTCATATATACCTACTTCTCGCCAAACTTCACCGTAGGCAGCTTCTACTCTATCTAGCCATGATAAATAGGCATCGGAAACAGTCGGCCAAGTTCGAAGGCTTCTACACGGTGGAGGTTGAAGAGAGACAAGAATGTAGGTCGATTGAATCGGCTGACAAGGGGAGAGCATAACTAGAGTAAGGGAAATCGACAATGGGTGCATCTCCAGTAAAAGAGGGACCCAAAACAAATCTAGTTTTATCATTCAAAAGATATGGACGAAGAATATTGTAGTCCAACAAAGGACGAGTCGGCAAAGACGGAATTTTGGCCATCATCGAAAGCAGAAATAAAGGGGTAGAAAGAAAGATTGGCCGATGGCGAAGGTAAACCAAGAAAGGATTTGGTAAGAATAGAAGTATACGACGGAGAAGACGAAATCAGAAGGTTAAAAGCTTGGGTAAGAAGGAAAAGAATCGTCTGTCGTTTCGTCACAACGATACGGTTTGCGAAATGCACTTTGATGATGAATAGACGGCGGCAATTAAGAGGATGCAATCAATGCCGCACATAAGACAAAATCCTAAAGTAAATCAAGACCGTCAATGAGAAAAAGAACGGTCAAGATTGAAAGCGTATTCTAGGGCTTTGAATCCAGTGCAATTCGCTGACGCAGAATATGTGAGATTGATTGGATCGGATCGGGAGATATGTATCGGGTCACACTTTTGTAAAGTTGGGAGAGAAATTTGAACCGAAAAGGTTCAAGCGAGAAAGAGAATGATTACCCGCGAAAAAGAGAACAAAAAACCGCCACTACAAGCGATTCTCCAAGCCGCGAGTGGGCAATTGTTGAGCCGATTTAGCACGGCTAAGTTATACACTCGGGTGTTTTGATAAACACGACAACCGAGTTGTGCGCCAGAGTACGAAAAGAGCATGAACCGCAGAGTTATAATAATCGCAGCGGTTTTCAAAGTAGTGGCGATCGGTCGAAGGTGGTCCACAATATCGTGAGACGTGGGATGGTGGCCGGTCATACTAAGACCATACCTGATTCAAGGAGGCTTTATAAATAGGCACTCAATATACTGAAAAGAGGTCTTTTTCTCCCCTGCGAACAGAAGACCACCTTATTTTCTCGCATTTTCTTACTCGCATTTACTGCTTTTTCTTAGGAGTAGCCTCTAATTTAAACTTCTGGAGTCTGTCTGCCTTCAGTGGCATCACTCCGCTCTTTGTTGTAGTTCTTAGAGTCTGTCTGCCCTTTGGGCATCACTCTTGAGAGTTACGGTCTATTCCTTGTATTTCCCCGTTTTTCTTAGTAATATAGTCACATTTCGGCTGAGCCGAGCCGATTGTTTAAGTCTTCTTCTGGCTATTCGGCTCCTCCCTTGCTTAATCTATTACTTGTGTTGACCTTTCGACTCTTTCGGCCGAATCAAAGTGAAAATAGGATTTCGAACCCGATCGGTTTGATCCCTCGCCGATCGAATCGTTTGAAGATCAGAAGGGCGCATTTCTCGAGGGTCATCAATCTGAACCACTTTTCATCCCAGCACGCATCCCAAGGAAGATCAGGCATTTTCAGGGATCGGGGAGAATTTTGGAGACAAACAGATACGATCAAACTTGGTTAAAGATCGTGTTGCTTTAAACTTCGCGCCGTCGGTTCCAGCTCGGGCCTGATCCCTAGTTTCCGGCCCAGATGACTAGGGCATAGAATGTCCCAAATGCCCCTACACTACATCTAAAGGTTTATAAAAAACCATTACATATAAAGAGTCCGGCTACTATACTTTTATGAATACTGACTTTTTTATACTCATAAATTTTCGGTTCTTAGATTTATTCTATTAATTATTTCCACCCGTTAGATCATCCTATTCAACCAACTACCCACTCAACCCTAGCGGACCACTATTATTCTAAGTGTGGATCAACATCATCCTAACCGCACATCCCATCAATCAACGATTAAAAATTTATGAGTACTCATAAGAGTATAGTAGCCTCAGCCTACATATAAATATATAATTGAGCTGTGATTATCAAGCTATACTAAACTAGGCAATATAACACATTTATGGGCTTCTTACATGGATCTATCAATCCCTAGTTTTTTGGACCATTTTCATGCTAAGTTTAGGCCCTGTTTGGATCAGTTTCACAATCATGTCGTTTTAAATCAATAAATGGATCTATCAAACTTGGATTTCAAATTATACAAATTGCTATAGAATTTGTTTGGCCTTGTAAAAATTGATTTTTAGTTCAAAACTATATAGTCGCGGACATCAAGGCATTTTAGTTAAGAGAGGGTCAAATTTAACATTGCAAAAAATGTCTATCCACCGTCCTAAAAATACTCGAATTTCTTAAACCACCTGCTGCAATGACTTTGTTCTTGTCATGAAAAATCACATTATTTCTTTCCAACCAAATCATCCACTAAATAGCGGCCAAAATGCAGTGCTCCTTTATGCTACTTCGTGCGTCTCTACTTTGCACCATCTTTTCCCACAAATCTCTCGCTGCATCCTCTGTCCGCACAACCTAAGTGTAAGTAAACGAACATAAAATCATATACGTAAAATAAACAAACGTAAAGAATAAGTGGTCAGCGGTTTCCTCCCCATCTCCACACAAAGTACATGATTATGCGCCAAACCTACCAACCCCTCTTCTGCATATTAGCCACAATGAGTGAGGGTTCTTCTCCTTGAAAAATAACCATACAAAAACAAAAAATTAAAATGAGCTGTTAGAATAAAAGGGATTTCAGAAACCAAAAAAAGGAAAAAAAATCAGTTTCCTAAGAAAATTTTTGTAGTTTGAAACATTTTCTTCCTATTATTTTTGTATGCTATTGAAGAGAAACTCTAAGTAGAAACCTCATCAAAAATTTCAAAGAGTTTTAATCATGAAAAAAGAAATGGCCATAGAACCGAAAAACTATAAGAATTTTTTTTTTTTTTTCGAGAGATAAGTAACACGTTACCCACTTCGTATATTTCATTTAGAAATAAACTTGGCTAGAAATATGAATCAACTAAAATTCAAACTTGGGTCTGGAGTACCAACCACCAAGTCCTTTGCCATTTGCTCTAGAGAGGGTCGGTGGCCTCGAGAAATTGGTAGGACCAAAACAGGGTTAGAAGCAGACAGGCAAGGGCAGGTCAGGCTGTCACCAAATGACCTCATATTGCATGTTAACTGCTTTCTAGGAGTGACTGAGCTTGGTCCCTTCAATATCGTCGCAATCCATTCAAATGTGCAAACGACGTACTGTCATTGTACTTCATATACGTTTTTTTTTTTTTTTTTTGTGAAAGATTAGGTAGCACGCTACCCACTTCGTTTATTTCATTTAGAAATAAACTTAGCTAGAAATGTGAATCAATTAGGATTTGAACTGGAGACCTCGGGTACTAACCACCAAACCTTTTGCCACTTGCTTTAGGGACGGTCGGTTGCATAGGCGTAATATTAAAATGTTATTCTCTGATAGTTTAAACTTTCTAAGTAATCGGCTGTTTCACATGATATATATATTAGAGTTGAAAAACGAAGTTAAAATCTCATTAGACTCTCAGTGACCCTTGATATCCGAGAAGTAGCATTCGGAGATAGATATACAAAAGTTCAGAGATTTAGCTATCAACTTAGGAGGCATTTGGACAGCTCTTGTTAGTAACTAACATAGTACTGGGGAGATTCACCGTCTAGTCTAATTAGGCCGGATTTCTATTCTTTCTACAGAAGATAATTTCGAACAATGCATTGAAAAATATATGTATAGTTTTTTCAAAGGATTTAAGCCCATGGTTATTTGTCGAATCTTCTCAATCTCTTCAATATGAATGAAAAGACTAATGTTTCGGCTCTTAATAAACTCGATCGGTTGAACATGTTTGTTGCAGCAAAGTGCATGCCCAAAGTGGAAATCGGGCGGAATTCCAAAGTTGCAATTAGTTGACTTATACTACTTAGCACTCAAATTATCTGACTGAACTCCGATTTGCGATTGCCGAACAGGCCCTAAAGTTTCAGGACTAGGCTAGATAAGTTTCCAGCTGATTGCCATTGTATCCCACAGTCTGCTGTTTCTGTGCAATATTCTGAACATAAGCATAGCAGTATCAGTCACATTTCAGATGATCAATAATATGAAGGTAGAAAACAGGAAACAAATTTGGGATGCCTGCAGGCTACCAGCTAAAAAGCACCCCAAGGAGGCCTGCATATAATTGATCAGTGGGAAAGTGAGAGTCCCACTAAAGCTATTTCTAGTGGACAAGAAGGTTCACAAGGGAAGAAACAAACAAGGCTCACATGTGTCAACATGAGGACAGATGAAATTAAAAGTAATCCCCCCCTCCCAAACATTCTCCTGCAAATTGGAAGGCATCTTTGCCTTCTTCCTGCAGGTACCTAAAGAAAGGCACCTCACAAGACCCTTGAGTTCTTTCTTATGATCATGAGCATCCCCCTCTCTCCCTCTCTCTCTCTCTCACACACACATATAAATTGAATAGCTCAAACAAAAAGATATAGTAACTTTAAGGCTCTGTATAGATGCAAGAACGTGATTTTCAGTACATCTTTTTAATTTACGCTAAGAGTTTGTAGTCTTAATTTGAGAGATGAATCAGAATGTGATTAAGCATCTAGATTGACATAACCATGTTCGGTCTTTTAAGTCATCTTCTCACAGTAAGATATATGATCACTTTATGAGTGAAATATACTAACTCGAATAGTAACTCGAATTACAATGAACGTAAATGAGATTGATTTTTTATTTTGTTAGGGAGCCTTTCACTTTGAGTTAAACTCTCTCACAATCTGTATTAATATGTAATTTTTTTAATGCTTGATTGTAGAATATCGAATTCGGCAGTTTCGGTGTGATCTGTGGCCCATGAACATTAATTATAGACGTTAATTAGTTATAAATATTAAAAAAAAACACCATCCTATAACTGCTTAAGTTCATAGAGAGTAATGGATGTTCAACATTTCATTAGACGGTATCAGAATAAGAGGTTTTGCATAGGAATTTCATAAGGTCCCCGGTCTTATTTAAAATGTTCTTATTTAATTGAAATTAATTCAAATTTTGGATTTATCGTTCGAGCCTACGTAATGGTTGTTTCACAAAACATTTCCTTCACAGTAGTGAGCAGTTTCACAAAATGTATGATGCTCTATAATATGTATTCATCCTCACCTCACACAAGAGTTCTCTTTGTTGTTTTGTATTCCACAGCTTGAATGATTTGAGTGATTAAACGAGGCTATTGTACAGCATATACCAAACTATCAAGTGAAATTTATAGTACTATCCTATATGCATTTTGAAGTAGTGAAAAGGTTAAGAAAAAAGTACTGTAAAAGGCGACGATACGTATTAACGTGGAATAATTCAGTTTACTCCGATCTTTCCTGTAAAATTATGCAGATTCAGTACAACTGCCCTGTTATAATAAGTTTTAATATATTAATTTATCCTGTGAGCTTTAGACTAGACTCGGAATTAGATATACACGTAATAATGTAGATTGGAAAAATATAATGACCAATATTTTAAGTTTAAGCTAGAACTTGCTCTGTTTATTTTATTCTTTCTCTGAAGCTTTTTTTTTTTTTTTTTTTCTGTATCACAGTTCATAACTGACATTTTGAGTCGAAATCGTGGGAACCAATTAATAAATAATCCAAATTAAAATTAGCTTTAATGAGCTAATCTTAATCAATCGACAGTCGCACTTATATAAAACAAACGCTGCTCGCTTAATTTTCTTTATGTAAGAACTTAGTCTAATCTCTGTCACACGCTAAACTTGTTTTTGAGAAAAAAAAGTAGTATACTATCCGTTTCGTTTACTTATTCATTTTTATTAATAAACTTAACTGAAAATATGAAGTAACTAGAGTTCGAACTTGAAATCTCGAGTACCAACTATTAAACACTCTGACACCTACGCGAAGGATGGGTCGGCCACACTAACCTTGTTAAAATTGTACTGTGGCATAGGATGCATCTAGTAATTTCTAGATAATCAAAAAGGTACTCTCTCTCTAACACATGCACATGCACAAGAACTATCTGAAACACACATTGCAAATCAGAGAACATTTTGATTGCTTTATTAGAATATCAACCACTTGTATCAGACACATTGAAGAAAGAGACAAACAACAGCAAATTTATCCTTTTGGACCTCTCAACAACTCTTTCCCATTTTAAAAATGAGTAATCTATATGCAAATGCCTACACTAATGAGTTTAATTAATTTATAGTAGCCTCTGTTTCATGGTACTAACCATGGTCTTACTTTGAACTCTGCTAATTATGCTCCCATGTCCACTCGATTAAAGTGAAACAGTGTAAAACCACAGGGTACTAACTTGATACATTTTAAACCACATAGTACAAAAGTGAAAAAGTATGAAACCACGGGACTACGACTACGGGAGGGTATTTGAAGTTTTCCCTAATTTTTTTACTTCTAGCCAAGAGTAGTAGCAGTTTTTAGAAATAAATCCAATAGCTTTAGTAACACACCTTTCTGAAGTTTGGGTCATCTAAAGATTTAAATTAAAATCTCAGGTACTCGAAGTTTCTTTAAGACGGGAGAGCATTACAGTTAGACTCGAGAAATTTTTTTTTTTTTTTTTGAAAGAGAAATCTAGCATGCTACCCACTTTGTTTATTTCATTTAGAATAAATTTAGCTGAAAATGTGAATCAACTAGAATTCGAATTTGAATCTCGGGTATCAACCACCAAGCTCTTTGTCACTTGCGCTAGAAACAGTCGGTTAGACTTGAGAAAGTTACATTTATTAAATACAACGGATAGATCAACTGAAACAGCTTTGTGGAGTCCTAGACACTCAAACATGCATACTGTGAGTGCAGTAGAGACAAGAAATAAATGCAAGTACTAAACTAGGCAAGAATGGTAGTTGGTTGTCAAATAAGGACCCTAAAAAGAAAATAAAAAAAAAAAAGAAAATTCCTAAATGGTGTACTTTATCCCCAATTCATGATCCACTAATAAAATTATAACGGTCAACAAATTAATGCAGTTTGATTCGATTGTCTCCCTCTTAAATTGGTTTTCTTATAGCATCATATTTGGAGGCAGAATATATATATATATATATATATATATATATATATATATATATATATATATATATATATATATATATATATATATATATATATATTTTTTTTCTTTAGTGCATAGAGTTATCTTAGCTGTCGAATTCGCCTCGCTGGATGTGCGGCGAGATGTTTCTGTGCATAGAAAAGTTCTGTCTGTGAATGTTTAGAAAACCTGCCCCCTTTTATTTATATAATTAATTAGTTGATAGAAAAATCCTAAATAACGGTAAACTTATTGACTAAAAAATTCGTATGTATTTGGCTTTTACAAAGATAAAATTCTAGCTTCGTGTAATTAGATTCAATTTTAACTGAGATCGATCTAAGTTTGCTTAATATAATTGAATTCAGTGAATATATACTAGCTAGCCACATTTAATAAGTCCATAACTCAAAATATCACCTCCTAATATTGGTCTAACTTTGAAGGTCTTTCGCATAACTTAAGTTACAAAAGGATTGTGATAGGGTGAGCTCCAAATTTCAAACTTTGGTCTTTTTGTATATTAATCTTCTCATGTGTTAAGCATGAAAATTATATTCTACTAATAAAGGTGAATATATAGCATTGCTCTAAACATGTACGTTGGAGTCAAAAGGCATGCACATGGATTGTGTGACACTACAGTGTAGTGTGCATATATATATATATATATATATATATATATATATATATATATATATATTAATAAGAATTGTTCTATACGGTAAGTCCCACGTTTACGCTATCAATAACGCACTTGCGTTTTCTGCCACTGCTTTTTTCCACCTTCCATAGATCCACTCTTCAATAGCTTCATACTGCTAGATTATATCATTATCCAACCACCCACTTAACTTGTGTATGCTCACATCATCTTAACCGCACATCTTCAATCCAACTACCTCAAAAAATTTATGAGGGCACCACCTAGCCTCACACAATAAGATAGTCATAGTTCTATATATATATATATATATATATATATATATATATATATATATATATATATATATATATATATATATATATATATATATATATATATATATATATATATATATAATTGAGCTCCTATGCTTTTAAAAGTACCAAGTCTTTGGTGCTTATAAGTTTTTAGCCCTTGGATTAATAGATGTGTGGTTAGGATGATGTGGGCCCCTTTGGGTTAAGTGGTTGGTTGGTTGAATAGTATAATCTAACGGATGAAAATGATCCAAGTCCTAGATCTAACGGTAAAAAATTTATAAGCACCAAGTGCTTGATGCTTTTACAACCACCATAGCCGGACTCTATATATATATATATATGACAGGTCCGGCTACTAGACTATTATGAGTACGATCGCCCTCGTACTCATAAGTTGTTTTCGATAATAGAGCTTTCGAATCGACGATCCACACCGTTAAACGTTATTTGCAGCATTTAAAACTTCTAGAAATTAAATTTTATAATTTTTCGATATCATTTACCTTATGATCAAGAGGTCACAAATTTGACAATTTTTAACGACCGGAATGGATACTTGCTAGTCTAACGGTGTAAAAGAATCGATATTTGTTGAATTTTTGATAGAAAATTTTATTCAATATATAAATAAAGATCAATAACTCCGATCTTGAATTGAAGGACCCGATCATTCTTTTTTAGGACGTTGTTCAATTTTGACCGTTCATTTTATATATGCCCACTTGATAGACTTTATTATAATTTCAAAAATTTACAAAATTTATTTTCTAGAAGTTTCAAATACTTTAGATCATATTTAACATGAATAATTATATATTAAGCTTCAATACATTATGAATAAGATAATAATAGTAGCCATGGCCTATATATATATATATATAACTGTCTTATCTTATTAATAAGACTAAAAGTCATTGGTCTTTCTGAGTTTTGGTCATTGAATTGAGAGATGTGTGGTTAGGATGATGTGGGCCCCTAGGCTTAAGTGGTGGTTGATTGAATAGTATATATATATATATAGAAAGGTATTCCTTTTCCAAGACAGAAAAGGAGAATAAATAGTGGTTGTAGTTTGATTGGTGGGAGTGCGAAAGAGATGTGGAAAGGGTCCGGATTTGGACCCCTTAATTTCTACGCGGTTTCAAGTATTTATTTTTTTTTCTTTTTTGGATAACTTTTTATTTTAGGTTTATTTTATTATTGAGGTTCATCTAAGAGATTAGATAAAAATAAAGTTATAATAAAAATATATAAAAATATGCTTCCACGTCCTCCGTGATCACAGAAAATATTTCGTAACTTACTCATCGCAATATGCAGAACACAATATTATGTACGCAAAAATAAATATGGCATTTTTTCTACAGACTTTCTGATATAAAAATTTCTCCTTGCAATCTAAAATGAAGAAGCCTTAATGTTATTCTGATTCTTGTTTTTTTTTTTGTGTGTTTTTATTTAATAATTTTCCAAATGTACATAAAAACGCGCCATTGAACTATGTCCCTCGGCCCACAAAAATAATAAAAAAAAATGTATGAAGATCGATAACCCCTAAATTATAATTTTTTTTTATTGTAACCTTCTTAATTTTAAGTTTTTTTTTAAAAAAATAAAGTGATTTTAATCAAATAAATTAAAAATTTTGCTAAATTGATTTATAATTTTATAAATTAAATAGTTTAAACTACTTTATAGCATAGTAATAAAAGTAAATTAACTAACTACTAATAGCTAGATGAGTCTTAATTAAAAACTAACAAATTTTTTTTGGAAAAAGTAGAATTTAGAGAATTAAAAAATTGAAGTGGATTCCTACATTTTTACCAAACAGAAAAATCTTCCTATTTATGGATTTCCATTTTTAGTCCTGCTGATATGCATTAAATGTGCACTCAACAAGCTTTAATGAGCTAATCAATTTTGTTCATGATATGAAAAATATATATATATATATATATATTAAGATTCTCCCATTTATGATATAAAAGATTGGGAAATTTAATTATATTAAAAGCAATTAAAAAAAAGGAGATTCTTCAAGTACAATGTAAGATTTCATATAGGGTGAAACTGAAACAGATCTAACAAATTAATGAATTTAGTGAAAAGATGAAAGAGATTTGGAAATTAATATTATGAGAGCATTGCTCTGTATAAATCATGATTTCAACATGTTTGCTTTGAAAATAATATAAATTATTTTGGTAATATTAATTTTTTAAATATATAAGCGAAATAGGACAAGAAGAAGGCGTATTTTGTGGTTTCATTTCTGAAATGAAACTTCAACTATCTATTTTATTTACAATTGCTTATCATTTGATTGTTTTTTTTTTTTTTAAATTTGAGTGATTTTTAGTGAAGTAAATTGGAGATTTCATTAAATTCATAAATGATTTCGTTAAACTTGAAACTTTGGGTACCAACAACCAAGCCCTTTACCATTTGCGTTAGAAATGATCAGTATTCTATCGCTTTTTAATCTATTTTCTATAACTTCTACTAAAAATATCTTTAAAAATAACAAAACTATATTACAAAATTATTTTTTTTCTATAGAACAAATAAAGATAATTTGATAATTTCGCTCTCTCTATTAACACCATAATCCTTTAAAAAATATTTTTGAAATTCTACAAGAGAACCAACATAAATTTTTAAAAATTAAAAGAGAAAAAAAATAAAAAAAATAAATATTTATTAAACATTTTCTGTATTTTAGCCAAGTTAATTTTTTTTTTTTTTAAAAAGAACACCAACAAAGCCCATGGGGAGTAGTGTCAAAACCGTGTGATCTATGTTGCCCGAGGTGGTGGATTCTCTGAGCAGGACAAACTCCATGTGATTCAGAAAACGATTCTTTTATCCCTGACTCCCAAATTAATTTAACCCCCCCAAAAAATTAAAAAATTAAAAAAAAATTAAAACACACACACAAACAGAGCTCGATCACACCCCCACCTTATTTCACTTTTACAACTAGTTTAGATATATGCATGTCTGAGACCCTAGTTCGAATCCTAGTTGATTTACATTTCTAACTAAGTTTATTTTTAAATAAAATAAACGAAGCGAATAGCGCGCTACCTATCTCTCTCTTAAAAGAAAAACAAAAATCACCGTCACTCGGGCATCGCAAAACACCAGTATTTTTTATTGGCTTTTTCCCACAAGCCAAAAGCCTTCCTCTCTCGAAGATTCGGCACGGAACAAACTACTACTATTAAAGATCCTAATTAGCTGGAACTCATCAAAAATAGGAAAAAAAAAAAAGAAAACAAGAATGCTAGCTACAAATATTAGTTCCCCCATTAAATCTTTTTACATAATATTTGTCAGTTTAAGCTTTAGATCGCTTTTTATCATGGTATCAGAACTTGATGATTTACAACATCTCTTGCAATCTAGCTAGCACCTTCCGGCTCGATCCTGTTCAACTGGCTCCGTACGATTTTCAATACGTACATCTGACTTAGTTCGGATATTTTAAAATTATCTCCCTCTGATTTGTATGTAAATTGCATTGGCGTAGTGTCGCGTGCTGGAAGATGTAGAGAATGTGTTAAGAATTTAATATTAACTCTTCATTAGATACAAATTAGAATCTTGTGACTTATGTGATCGATGTGCGAGATTCCACCATTTAATTAGTAGCTTTCTAGTATAGCTTAAGTTTTTAGGGTACACCCCCGTCAAATGCTTCATATTATAATAATAATTCATACATATATATATATATATATATATATATATATATCAGATCAAATCAAATTCATTCGTGTTAGGCTTTCGATACCTTCTCTTAGAATGCTCGGACCAATCTAAAAATCATATATATATATAATCAAATTCATTCGTGTTAGGCTTTCGATACCTTCTCTTAGAATGCTCGGACCAATCTAAAAATTATATATATATATATATATATATATATATATATATATATATATATACACAATAATTCTATACATACACTCTATAGAATTCTTGTGGTCGATCTATATTATTTCACTCTTTTCTTTATGTTAAATTCCAAACAAAATTTTCTTGTAAGAGCGTAACATGTACACTCTTAAATAGAATGTACAGATGATATATATATATATATATATATATATATATATATATATATATATATATATATATATATATATATATATATATATATATATATATATATATATATATAACTCTTATGTCATTGGATTGAGAGATGTGTGGTTAGGATGATGTGGGGCCTCTAGAGTTAAGTGGGTGGTTGGTTGAATAGTATGATCTAACAGATGAAAATCATCAAATGTGTGGATCTAATGAAAAACTTAGTAGAGAGTCTTCATCTTATTGATAGCATGTTGAACTCTATATATATATATAAACAAACAAGCCTTCTTTATCTCACATGCAAGTTACACATTTCATTTATTATTTTTAATGAATAAACCATATACCGTGTTATTTTTTTGTTAAAAAAATAGATTTAATTTGTTGCCTCCCTTCGTATTGTTCATCGCTTTCACTAATAATTGGACTGATCAACTGAGTTTAATTCCAAATTCGATCGATAGCAACATCCCGTACATCACAATTAATAAATACGGTTATATTTGTAGTCCTATCACTTTTTCCGTACTTTTTAATGATGCGTGGGTAGGCCCACCTACTCATTGCATTTGCTGGACTTAATTAAAATGTCGAATATTAGTCGTTAAATTTGTTGCCAATTGAGTTAGGAACGGTCAGTAAATACGAGCGACGCTATCAGTACATCTTTAGATTATTTATAAGCTTTATGCTTTGCTCCTCCAAAAGCTACTAATTTTTTTTATTTTTTTTTAAATTTTTTAATATATATATTTACTTAGTATATTTTATGTAGTTATTATACCGATAAATTTATTAAAATAAATAATTAATTTAAAATTTAAAATTAAAATATCCTTGCTCACTAACTTGACTTGAATCAAACTAATTAGATAGTAAAATTAAAATTTTCAAAAAATAAATTTTATATGTTTTTACCTCCTATTAATTAATTCACCTATTGCAAAAGAGCACGTACAATTTAACGGCTCGATCAACAATGGCAACAAAAAAAACAAAAAACAAGGAGTTAATGCTAGTACCATAAAATCGAGACATGTTCATCGATTGTACATTTCTCTAATGAATGCACCATAAATGTGTGGTTAATAATTTCCATTATCATACTCTACAACTTCCGACAAGTCAACAAGGATTAATTAAAAAAAGTATAAACATGTTTTACCAAATAATTTACTCAGACGAGTCTAATGCATGCGTCAACCTCGGACACATAAGAAGCAATTAGTGATTAATAAATTTTTGACACTAATCTGTATATATATAAATATTATAATTCGCCACCAATTAAAATTAAATTTGGTCACGAGCCACGTTTAATTCGATGTATTATTTTGAAACATACGCAATGAGACATGCATGTTTAATTTAGTCTAAGTTTGTTGTGGGACCTGCGCTTAGTTGTAAGATTAATTAGGGGCCAGTAATTGATGATTAGTTGTGATGAGTGATAGATTAATTAGATCACATTTTTGAGATGATCAGTGCAGCTCCAGAATCAGAGAATTTGGAGGTGACATTCCAAAAGAAGAATAAAACCTATATAATATACAATTTAATTTATTCTCCGACATTCTGAGTAATTGGAGATAAAAAATGTTACAGATCATTTAACTTAATATTAGAGTAAAAATTCATGAGCTCGAATCACATCAGATTGATTTTTAGTCTATCCTTACTATATTTAAATATCTTAATTCCAGACATAATTAAGATGAGATTGTCAAATATGTTCATCTCATCATCTTGGATATATCAAATGTCTCGAATCTAAATATAAGAAAAAAGTGTTGAATGAATATATGTACCACTCGCATTATAAACAATAAAACGGACTCATAAATAAATCTTAAAAAAAAAAACTATTATTCTTAAATAATAGGCAGAGAAACTCCCAACTTATGAAAGAGAAGAAACTAGCTAGGGATTGACTTTTATACGTGTTATCGTAAAAACCAATACGATTAAAAATCGTCTTACTAATATAATTATATAATTAGCATGTAACCAACCCTAAAATTAAGTGTGAGTGAGATAACTTTGTACTTAGCTATTGCTGTGATATTCACTTTGAGATAGTAATTGATATAAAGAAAAGTTCAAAGATACCCATACTAAGACTAATCAAGAAGATAAACTATGTATTAGTGAACTTTTGCTTCAATTGTGGCATGTGTGCCTTCAAATTAGAGGGAACTTGGATTAACGCAACTGTTTAATATATAATAAACAGTTGAAGTATTTTGTTGTTAAAGAAAATAAAAAATTCATTCTATTATTATGTGTCAGCCAACACATCGTGTAGTATCGTGTCAGTAAATTTACGACACGATTCCATACCATGATGCTTAAATACTTATTTATAATTACTTAACATAGCATGAAATATTAATAAGGTAGCGAAAAACATGTACAATTGCCACCAAAATTAAAGGACATTGAGAAAGCTACATGGCTTTTCATTTTCATTGGCATTTGGCACCAGGGTCAAAATCAAAAGGACCAATTTGATGTCTCAATTACTCACTTTATAAGAAGAGGCTACTCTATTCTTAAGAAAACATACATGCTATTGACAATGAAACCTACATTATTGTTTTCACCTGCTACAAAAAATCATCTTGTGTTTTGCTATAATTAGCAAACCAAAAATCGAAAATGGTCCCTTCAATTAGTTAATAACTATCACTGCTTTGTGTGAAAGTGACTATTTAATCTAATATAAGGAACTCAGAAGAGAATAAAGAGTAGCATCAACATCATCATTAAATATCATAATTAACCTGATAAATCTATAAGCCTTCGTTTGGTTGGAGGTTAAGGGGTGGAATAATTCCTTAACCCCGTATTATTTTCAAAAATTCTAAAAACATAGACGGGATTAGTTAACCTCACCTCAAATGGATTATCCCGGCTTAACTAATCCACCTAACTCCAGTTACTCCACCAAATTCAAATCAAACACTATTTTTTATTCATAATAACTCACTATTTTTTTTATCTCACCTACTCCAATCAAACACTATTTTTTATATTTTTGGACTAACTCCAACCCCCAACCAAACACAAAAATACTCCAATCCCATCTTAATTTTGAACTTAACACTATTCCGAAAATAACTAATTTTTTCTTAACCTCGAACTAAACAGTAGCTAAAAAAAAAAACTAAAAAAATATGTACGAAAAGAATTAACGCGTGGGGTTGTCATCTGTGTCACGAGATAATTTTACTCGCTTCATATGATGTACATTTCTCACTACGTTTTGGTACTTAATTTAATTGCTCCTTTTACGTTATTTGACATATCTATTGTTCTCGACGAATCATACGAAGTTCTTAAATTCTTAATACAAGCCAAATATATGGGTGGCTATAATTATTATCCAAATCAACAGGATTCTAATTGTATCGTAATTACATCTTAATGATCCTCACCTGAATGATTTTTTTCCCTAATGCCAATTAATTATTGATATTTTTTTTCTTCTTCTTCTTCTTCTTCTTATTTTGGAAAATTTTTCCCTGATAAAAGCAAATTATTTTAATAAAAATGTTACTATTAAAATTATTTTTTAAATTATATTTAATTTGTTATTTAGTTTTATTGTTAAAAGTGAACTAACATTCTGGTACAGTCAAATTTTATTCTCGTGAAAAAAGGAGAAAGAAACTCCCCATTCCCAACCGACTAAGGAGAGAAAAAAAGTAACAGTTGTTTATATAAAATAAATAATTAATAAGTAATTAATATTTTTTTATTATGTCTGGATTTAAAAATTTTTTGTAAGGTCCATAATATTAATTTTAATTAAATAAAAAAAATTAATAAAGCTATAAGTATGTCGTGAACCTTATCTGAAATAACTATTATACTGAAAAATCTTAAAATTATTAAAAAGTGATATTTATATATTTTTATATTTAATAATACAGAAGAATTATCTTCTACTTTTAATTTTATCATACTAACGTAAAATTACACTGCTTTTACGATTTAAAGAAAATAATAATAATTAGATCTAATCATAAAGCGTGGATATTACTTGCCCAATGAAAAAACTATTTAATTTATGTACCGAGAGAGTTTTTTCTTTTTCTTTTTTTTTTTCCTTCAATTGCTAAATCCCGTGTGAACAGGGGAATTTTACTTTAACTAATCCCTCTTCGCAAAAGGACAAAACTAGATAAAAAATGTCACATACACACACACACACACAACACACACAACACACACACAAAGAGACACAGATAAAGCACAACCCTACACCTTTTCTCACACAATTCCCCCGCATCTACATCCTAACTATTTATCTACCCCTCCCTCCACCATTCCCCCGTGATTTTTCCTCCTCCCCCCCGGCCCCCAAGAAAGAACGATGGCCCCTCCCCTCTCCTCCTTCCTCCTCCTCATCGTCGTGGTGGTGGTGGTGGTGGTAGTAGTGTCGACGGGACACGTGGCGGGATCGGACGGGGGTGCGGCGGCGGCGGCGGCGGCGGAGCGGGTGAACCCGTTTACGGCGCGGGCGGCGCTGATCCGTTACTGGAACCGCAAGGTGCCCAATAACCGCCCCCACCCCTCCTTCTTCGTCTCCAAGCTCTCCCCGCTCTCCGCCCTCGACTCCGCCACCTTCTCCTCCCTCCTCCCCGCCTCCGACTCCTCCTCTTCCTCCATCCTCCCCTCCCTCTGCTCCAAAGCGAGCATCCTCTGCCCCTCCCTCTCCGGCGAACTCTCCGGCTCCGGCTCCGGAAACTTCGCCGGCTACGACAACTCCAACTTCACCAACTACGGCACCGACGCGGCCGCGGGGGCCACGTCCTTCGCCAACTACTCGGGCGGGCTCAACATCCCCGTCGACTCGTTCCGGCGATACAGCCGTGACTCGGCCGGGCACAACGACTCCTTCGCCTCCTACGAGCCCGAGGGCAACGTCGTCACCTCCAACTTCACCAGCTACGGCGCCGCCGCCACCGGGGGGGCCGGGTCCTTCGCCGCCTACGCCGGCGAGACCAACGTGCCCGATCTCCGGTTCAGCAACTACGACGCCGCGTCCAACGGCCGGTCCCAGTCATTCGCCGCCTACGCCGGCGACGCCAACGCCGGCGACGAGTCCTTCTCCGGCTACGGCAAGAACGGGAACGGCGTCCCCCTCTCCTTCTCCTCCTACGGGAACAACACCAACGTGCTGGGCTCCGCGTTCGCGAACTACGGCGAGAACGGGAACGGCGCCACGGACGCGTTCGCCTCCTACGGCGCGAACGGCAACGTCCCGGAGAACCTCTTCCGCTCCTACGGCGCCGGGGGCAACGCCGGCTCCG
Source organism: Aechmea fasciata (assembly GCA_025177825.1). NCBI lineage: Eukaryota > Viridiplantae > Streptophyta > Magnoliopsida > Poales > Bromeliaceae > Aechmea > Aechmea fasciata. Next base: position 5,927,313 of record CM045928.1, on the reverse strand, counting down.
ACCGCTTCTCGTCCTACCGCGACCAATCCAACGTCGGCGACGACTCCTTCGCCTCCTACGCCAAGGGCGCCAACGCCGGCGCCGCCGATTTCGAGAACTACGGCAAATCCTTCAACGAGGGCAGCGACTCCTTCAAGGGCTACGGCGAGGGCACCAACCCCAACCACGAGGTCACCTTCGCCTCCTACTTCGGCGACAACAACACCTTCAAGGGCTACGCCAAGTCCGGGATCGACTTCAGGGCCTACCACAACTCCTCAACCTCCGCAAAATCCGCCGCCGCCGCCGTGGGGTCGAAGAAGAAGAGGGATGGGTGGGCGGCGGTGGAGGCGGGGAGGTTCTTCAGGGAGAGGGAGCTGGCGCTGGGGACTGCGATGCCGATGCCGGACATACGCGACCGGCTCCCGCCGCGCGCGTTCCTGCCGCGGGCGATCGCGGCGCGGATCCCCTTCGCGGCGGCGGCGGTGCGCGGGGCGTTCGCGATCCCGGCGGACACGGCGCTGGGGCGCGCGGTGGCGGACGCGGTGGCGGAGTGCGAGCGGGCCCCGAGCCGCGGCGAGACGAAGCGGTGCGCGACGTCTGCGGAGGACGTGATCGACTTCGCGGTGGAGGTGCTGGGCAGCGACGTGGTGGTGCGGAGCACGGAGTCCCCGGCGGGCGGCGGCGGCCCCGTGGTGGTCGGCGAGGTGAGGGGGGTGAACGGCGGCGCGGTGACCCGGTCCGTGTCGTGCCACCAGAGCCTCTTCCCCTACCTGCTCTACTACTGCCACTCGGTGCCCAAGGTGCGCGTGTACGAGGCCGACATCCTCGCCGTCCACTCCCGCCAGCGGATCAACCGCGGCGTCGCCATCTGTCACCTCGACACCTCCGACTGGAGCCCCACCCACGGCGCCTTCCTCGCCCTCGGCGGCATGCCCGGGGAGATCGAGGTCTGCCACTGGATCTTCCAGGGCGACATGACGTGGACGCTCGCCGACTGATCGATCACGAGATGGCGCCGCCACGACCGTCCGTCCGATCCTATCCGGCCTGTTCCTTGTTTTGAGGAAATAATTCACGAGGAGGATCCAGCACAACAATGGGTTGTTTCTTTTTTTTTTTTTTACATAATTTATTATCATCATCTACGAATTTGAATTGTTTTGGGTGAAGTGAGTAAGTAAGTTAAACTAAAAAAAGGAAAAAAAAAAAAAAAATTGTGGTGGTGGGATGGAGAGGAGAGAGAGAGAGAGAGAGAGAGAGAGAGAGGGGTAAAGTAAAGTGTTTAGATTGTGGAAGGGGTGGTAATGAATCATCATCAATCTTAGAAATGTAAATCCCCCGAAAATTGGGGGGTTGTTTAAACAAAATTGTTTGTTCGTGCATGCATGGTAGGCGAATTCTAATTCACGGAACGAGCCATTCAATTCAAACCGCATGATCCATCCATGGTTTCTCGTCATCATCAGTATCACTGCATATTAATTCTTTTGCCGCAGATCACACGGGAAAAAAAATGCTTACCCTCGCTCAACAACGAACGAGAAATTTACAGCACATGAAAACCAAAAACTAATAATCATTAATAGCGTTCGGTTGCAATAGTATCCATAGCACATAGCTTTTCGTGCTATTGAAGCTGTTTTTAATAATGTGACGGTTCTATTAAACTTGATCTACGCTATTTAAAGTTTTTAAAAATTAAATTTTATAATTTTTTGAAATTATTTATTTATCGAACAAGTAGTTTAAAAATGAACGATAAAAATTAAAGATTTCATAAAAATAGTAATAAAATACTTAAATTTAAGATAAAAAGTACTGCTTTTACTTAAATAATAAAAAATATATATATAAAAAATTCATCAGATTTGAATTATTTTATATAGTTAAATTTATAAACGCATCACATCGATAATTAAAATTGTCAATTTTGAGACATTTATAATCACTAATCATATATAATTATGAAATTTAATTTTTATATACTTTTAATAGTGTAGATCAAGTCTAATAGAACTGCTGTGCTACCAAAAGAATAACAGGCTAAAACTCTAATGAATATAGCTTAATTTTTAAATTCTGAAGACCAAAAAAAAGCTAAGCATCTTTTTTTTTTTTCTAAAAAAAAAAAAATAATTAAATTAGAAAAAGGTACGATTTAAATTAACTCATTACTAGTTTTTGTTTCACTCGATTCTAACCACAGTATTAGGCTCGTGTGTCGGATCCTGGTACAACACATTAATTCCGGCCCATTCAAGCCCATTTAGAAGCACTATAAGAAAAACGAAGAAGGGCTAAATTATGACGATTTTTTATTTTTTTTTATAATGTAGAGGAATTTAATTGATTATAATTAATATATCAACGTGGATTGTCAACAATAAATAACACATAAGAAAAATTTTTGCAGAATCCAAAGCATGTTCTAATGAAACTATTCACTCAAACCAAAAAAGAAAAGGTAAGTATATTAATTGGAACCTCCAAATTTATGTATATATATAAGATCTACTAAAACATATCAAATAGAGGCTTTTGTTTGTATATCTTTTACTACTGTTTAAAATTTCTAAATTTTCAAAATACTCTTCTAAACTCAATTAATGTCCCATTAGTAAACTCTAGGGATAGGAATATATTTGAAGAATTTTTTTTTTTGTAATAAAAAAAATGACATTTTGGTCAACCATGCGGAAACATAATAGATATTTTTTGAAAATTTGAAGGGCATATTAGATATTATTAGTATCCTGTTATTTCAAGTAATCAGGGGGCATCTTAATTTGCAAATAGACAAATGAAGATCTCCAAAGCTCAACTAACCATTCTACTGGAGCATTTGTCACAAGTTTTTGTTTCCTTCTTAGTTCGGAGCACTAATTTTGATGCTATTAGAGCAATTAACACCTGAAGAGAGCGTATTTTGGACGATAAGTAATCTAGCGAGTGTCGAGAGTTTTCAAAAATTCTGCTATTTCGCTCTAACCAGATTACCCACCACGTGGCGGCAATCGTCACTAATTCCTTCCTCCCTACTGTATTTCCTTGCAGCCTACTTTTCTCCTATAATTGACAGATAGAATTGCAGGATAGGAGAGACCGCTTGTTTAACAGAAGAGCCTTTAGTAAGGTATTGGTACTTCGACAGCATAAAAAGAGATGATCTGCATGCGGTCGCCCTTGTGGCTAAGCAGAAGACACAGCTTTCCTCACCGCTCCAACCCCTTTTCAGTTCAATTATGTTATGATTTTCGTGCTCCCATGAAAGAACGGAAAAGCATGTCTACATAGACCCAATAACCCCTTCACGGATAGCATCTATATTGATACTAAAATAACATATATCACATGTTAAGCATGTATTACTTTTCGACAAATTTGATTCTTTATGGTACAACTATTTGATACTTGTTTACAGCTACTCACCCATTCAATTAATTCTTCGTTGGATTTGCACCAAATCATTCATTAAGCACAGTTTCTAATAGACCCAGATGTGTACTAGAGTACTGAGCCATGGAGAGTTTCTTAAATCATATTTAATTAAATCCATGATAATGTGTGGCTTGGATAATCTGTGACTTTATATGAGAACATATCTTAATGATTTGACTTGCTTTGTTATTAAACACTATTTCAAATTGAGGGGGACCAAGTTAATTTGCTGAGCTCATAGAGGAGTTTTTGGCTCCAATTAAATTAGCTGACCACTTAGGTTGCGATTAAGGCGATAAAACTGATAATTTTTAAACTAATGATTAAGAAACGGAGAGATAATTAACGGCCCCGTTTGGTTTTACTGAAGTTTCTATAGAAATGCCTTTTAATCAGGATTCCCGAAAAAAATTTATAAAAGTTTGTATATATATCATAAGTCTTTTATAACCCTCATGCTAAAGCTAGATATAGAAGTTCCAAACTGGACCTTTTATCTTTGATTAAGTTATTTAAACATTTGATTTAGTTACAGCTAAATTTATTTTAATTTTATAGATTTGGCTTTTCTTGCTGAAGTAAAGAAGTTACTCCAAAACGCTACAACTTCCTACTGAAGCTAGAAACAGAAGTTGCAAATCGAAATCTTTGATTACCTACTTAAACATTGGATTTAGATCTAAAAAGTCTCAAATTTTCTAGATGTTGGTGCTCATCAAGTAGAGAAGTTGTTTCAAATGCAACAGAATATTGTACATGGTAAAATGGATTCACCAGGGAAAGAGATATAAAAACCCTAATTATTAATTGGTGTGGTTTAATTTTGTGGGCTAAGAATAAAAAAAATAGTGAAGAAAGAGAGAATTAAACTTTTTATATTACTCTTTTTTTCCTCCTTTATGATAATAATAATGATCACACTTGCTTTTGCATGTATTATGGGGGCATTTATTGAACTCTTCTCTGTTTAAGTGTATCTGTGTTGACCCAATCATAAATAACATGGATCAAAAACCTGATACTTCATTCTTTTTATGAGACAATGATATAATAACAGTATTGTTTGTTTCCAAATTATGAAAAGATATTGGAGCTACACTTTTGATCATTGTTGGACATAACATCAACTATCATCAACTTTGACTAGTCTACTTGTGATCCCTAAAGCTGGAATTATAATGGCATGCATAAAGGATAATGGAAATGATAATTTTATTAAACTTTCCCATTTTTAGGCCACTCATCATGCTTTGTATCGATCACTCTTTATCTCAATCTTTTCACACTTGGCCAATAAAAGTAAAGTGTACGTAGCTGCTTTTGTGACTTTTATTCAATTCTCTTTAATTGTTTGTGGGGTTAGTGTTGTTACAAAAGCCACAAAAAAAAAAAAAAAAAACGTAGAGTGCAAAAATACCATAGATAGTCGTAAAAGAAAGAAAGAAGTAAACGGACATGAACAATATATATGTGGTTTAGATATGAAGCCTACGTACGTTCACAGCTTAGAAAGCCTATTCTCTATTAAAGAGATCAATATTTTCATGTAATGAAAACTCAAAAAAGGGCTTGGTGGTTGATACCCAAGACCCGAGTTCGAATCCTAGTTTTTTTTTTTTTTTTTTTTTGAGAGATAGGTAGCATGCTACCCGCTTCGTATATTTCGTTAAGAAATAAACTTAGCTGAAAATATGAATCAACTAGGATTCGAACTCGAGTCTCGAATACCAACCACCAAACCCTTTGCCACTTGCTCTAGGAACAGTTGGTAGTTCGAATCCTAGTTGATTCACATTTCAAAAACATTTAAATGAAATAAACGAGCGGAGTAGCGTCTTCTATCTCTCAAAAAAACAAAAAAAGAAAACTCAAAAAAGGGAGGTATATATAAATAAATATAGACATAAAAAACTAACTAGGAATATTAGAATATTTTTCATTCACATTCTCTCAAATTTTTATCCTGGATCGTAATATACAGAGTCAGATCCAAGAATTCGAGACATATCTAATCAGTTAACAACTTAATTAATGAGTACCTTCTTAATTAACAAAAGATTCGCCAAATTCTGGACAAACTTTTTCATCCTGATCTAGTTCATGGTCTTCCCCTTCTTTTAACAAACCTCTTTAGCACTTTAGCTTTGGACTAATCTCTTTTTTGTCTTTCTTTTGTTCTTTTTCTCTTTCTTCTTTTTCTTTACTCTCCTTTAATTTGTTTCCTTTTGCTTTACCCAAACAGAAGCAAAGCTATGGAAAAGCCATTAACCATAAACTTATGCTGTGCTTATTTGGAGTCAACATTTATATATCCAAAATTTCAACCACCACCTGTCGAATATGTATATATATATAGGTTGGAATCATATATAAGAAGCAAAATTACAAGTATCATGTATTGAAATAGCTCCTTGCAAAACAACTTGAAGCAAAAGTTTCTCTTGAAATGCTATATATTCTGCAAGATGGAAAAGGAATTAAACCTGCACAAGTGGTTAATTGGGTTACCATTAAGGTGTGACACAAACTAGGGTCTAACAAGAATATCTTTTTGAGTATTGGCATGGGTCGGGTATACATATGTTTTTCGTCGAATTTATGATCAGCATCAAAATCTGGCCGGTTTTGTAAATTTATAATCTTTCTTTGATATATATAGAGTATTAAAATATCAACTCTTAGAGCTTATATAGTATCACAGTAAGAGATTTTGAGTTTGAATTTGGTCTTGCCTACTCAAGAAATAATCTAAATTCAACCTAACTAACTGAAAATAGGATACATATATAAGAGGTGTATATATATATATATATAGATGTAAATGGCACATGCATAAATATATAGATTGATCAATTTGCAAACCACTTGTTTGTCATCACCCAACATTAATCAAATCTAACTTAGAGGAGAAGCTCAAAATGATTGTTCAAACCGAATCCAACTGAAATAGATCACCTGGTTTGGTTCGGTGTGGTTCGTTAGTGATTTGGTTTCACCTCCATATATACAAGCATGCATCATGCATGGTATAACATGGGAGACACTGCAAAGAACTCCTCCTCACATCCACAACAATGACTTTTCCACAGCAAAAGGGAGCACCAATGAAGCTAGCTAGTACCATGCACAACTGTGTGCAAAAACTCCATCATCGATCGTATACCTAATAATTTTCACCAAAGAGCTAACATTGAGTGAAAGGCATTGTAGCTGTGAAAGGATCGAAGTAAAAGGGGTCTAGTTGCATGAAAAAGAGCAAAGTGATCAGGGACATAATAAGTTAAGAAAAGAGAAGAGCACATGGAGAATAATTTCCACTTCATATTATTAATGTGAGGCCACATGCGCCAACTCATGCAATTGAAAGAGGCCAACACAGTTAGGTATGTGCAGGGTCATCATCATGGCTTCAGTTGTACTAGCTAGCCAGCTAGCTAGTTAGTATATATCATAGTTGAAGATCTCATAAATAGATCCATTAATTGTTTGGTTATAATGAGTCCGGCTGCTATGCTATATATCAATAGCACAAAATACACGGTGCTACCAAGTTTTCCGCCGTTAGATCCATCTTTTTAATGATTTTCATTCGTTAGATCATACTATTCAACCAACCACGTACCCACTTAACCTTAAGGGGCCCACATCATCTTAACCGCATATTTTTCAATCCAATGGCTAAAAATTGGTAGCACTAATGACTTGGTGTTATTAATAGCATAGTAGCCTAGTTCTGGTTATAATTTATTTGAATTTGAATCTTTAATTATTTATGATGGAGCAGGATGATAATTAAGGAAGTGGATAAGTTTATATATCCATTGGTTTCTCCAACATGCAGGGCCTGATTAAACTGTGTAGGAGATAGAGAGACTTTATTTAATTAGTGTTGGAGATAGGGTTGGATTCAAGTCTTTTAACTCTCCCTAATTTTATAAAAATTTAGTTAACGCTTTAATTCTAGCTTCTAGGAATGTCAATGACATGGATACCGAAAATTCTATCCAAATCCGAATCCGAATAAAGTGAATTTATTCGATGCTAAACAGATATATATAGTTACGGATACATATATTAAAACAATAAAAAGCCAACGGATTTGGATTCGGGTATGGATTTTGTCTATATCCGAACCCGAACCTGAACCCGACCCGAACCGGAATTATTTTTTGATTATATATTTGCATGCGCATTTTAAACATTTAAATTTAATGTAATATGTTTTGAAATATGGTAAAGGAAAATAATTATTCGGGGTTCAGGTTTTAGGATTCGTATTTGGATGTGGATATTTAAGATCTGCTGTCGGATTTGGATTTGAACTCAGATTTCAAATTTGATAATCGGATTCGGATTCGAATTTTTAAAAATTCGCCCTGAGTCCGAAGTGTGCGAAATTATATCACAACAAAAGAGGCCAATCGTTGGAATAATCGGTTGGTATCTGTGTCCGTGGCCTCATTTGGCTTAGCCAAAATTACATGGCATAAAAGAAGATGGATATTTTGGTCGGTTTACTGACAAATCCACCTCTAGTGCCTTGTTGGGCCTCATTCCTTTTTATTACTTCTTTTAAATATAAATTTTATAATAATTTACCATGTCAGTAAATATATTTTTTCTTTTTATTCTGTTGTGATTAGTTCCCTTTTCCCTTGCAGTGCATAGCGATCTGACAAAGGATAGCAACTCATTCAAGGCCTGGGCTTTTATATTTTTTTCCCTTGGTATTTTTAGTTCGTTTCACCTGGCCCAATTTCATAGGTAGCTCGGCCCAAAAAATGGCACAGGCCTTTTGATCCCTGAGATTTTTTTTTTTTTAATTTTATTGTTGTTGTTGGTGGTGGTGTGGAATTGTTGGCCTGTAATTAATCTTAAGGCTGTTTATTAGAAATACGCAGCTTCACTTAAAGCGTACAGATACGACGCCCATGGGTTTTGATTGTGATTCGGTCCAACCAATCTCACGCTATTTCGAACATGACTTGGCTCACCTAACCTCATGTCATTTCGAATATAACTCGGCCCAACCTGGTCTCCTGCCACATGGCAGGGTGCTGACCCATTTAAGTCAACAGTTGGGTGGTGATAGAGATAAGAAATTAGGGGTGGGCACTCTTTGGTTGAAACTGACTTACGGAACTGAACCAATTCATTTCAGACGATTCAGTTCAAGTTTGTAAGATAATTCGGTTCAGTTGAGGTTTATCTTTAGAACAACAATTTTAAGAAACAAATCAATCACAATTATATCTGGCTTTTACTAGTTTAATTTATTTTAATTCAAATTAAAATTTCTACAGAAACCAAATGAACCAAACCAAACCATCAGAAAAATTTTCGGCTCGTGCAGTTTTGGTTTGGTCGACCCCTTTAATTCGGTTCTATTGGTTCGTTTCGGTTTTAGAGAAGTACGTAAAAACCGAACGAAAACCGATCGATCGACCCGATCCCCATAAATAATTATTTTTGCACGAAATGTATGGTGACCCCCTCAACATAGGCCATTGTGAATAAGTTAATTTTTAAAATTTCCACTCCTCTAACTTTTGTGTTTTTTTTTTAATGTTTAATTTTAGTTATTCTAGTTATTAAGTTATAAATTTTGTTAAATTCAATCGGTTGATTAGCTATTAGTAGTTAATTATGCTAGTTTTACTTATTATATATAAAGCAACTAGAATAATTAAATTTGATGAAATTATTAGAAATCTTGACAAAAATACTAATCTTTTTGTGGTTAAAATTACTTAATGCAAAAAAGCAATAGTTTAGAAAGTGTCAAAAAGAAAGAAAGAAAAAAAAAAATTCCTTTTTTTTTTTTGAATAGATACACTGAAAATACTTGATAATATATGTAGGAATGAAAAGTGCATACAATTGCTAAAATGCAATAAAACACAACGAACAGGTTGAATCCCTTCCCAACTCCACCAGGAATCAGAAAATGAATGATAACACAAGTGCAAACTCCTAGATCTCCAGTAAGAGAAGAAGAAGAAGCAATGAAGTTTCCTATGATGATGATGCATCTGTATATAGACCCAGAAATTAATCAAACCACCTGGCTCCAATTACCAAACTAATTATAAATGTATGTATATAATATATATAATATATGCATGCCCCATTAATGCCAAGTAACTCCATCCATGCATCTTAATAATAATAATTATTAGTAGATAGATAGATATATTATTATGTATGTATATTGGTTTCCCGGGCCCTGTGCTGCTTCAAACACTTGACGAAGCCATCCACGTACTCGTCCTGCTTCTCTGCGTCCCCGACCAGTTTGCTCACCTCCTTGGCCCTGGCCCTCACCTTCGCGCCCTCCGCCCCGGCCACCACCTTTCGCACCGCCTCGGCCACCGCGCTCCGGCTGAAGAACCCGCTGTCCTCGTCCCTCTCCACCTCCACGCCCACGCCCTTCTCCGCCATCGCCCGCGCGTTCAGCCCCTGGTCGGCGCACACCGGCAGCAGCACCAGCGCCCGCCCCTGCTGCAGGCCCTCCACCACCGAGCTCCACCCGCAGTGCGTCAGGAACGCCCCCACCGCGTCGTGGGCCAGCACCTGCACCTGCGGGGCCCAGCCCCTCACCACAAGCCCACGGGCCCTCGTCCGCTCCTCGAACCCCTCGGGCAGCAGTGCCGGCTCCGCTTCCTCCCCCCCGACGGGCTTTCTCAGGGCCCATAAGAACGGAACGTTCGAGAGCTCCAGCCCCAAGGCCAGCTCGCGCAGCAGCTCGGCCGTCAGCACGGCCTCGCTGCCGAGGGCGACGTAGATCGCCGACCCCGTGCTCTGGGCCTCCAAGAATTCGAATATTTTCGGGTGGTGGGCGCTCAGGTCCTCGCCGGCGGCCGCTTGGGTAGAGGGGAGGAGGCCGAGGGGGACGACGGGCCGGTCGTGCAGGCCCGACAGGAGCGGGAACCAGTCGGGCTCGAGCTCGGGGCAGGACCGCTGGGCGACGATGGCGGCGCCGGCGAGGCCCATCTTGAGCCGGGCCGACTCGGGGACGCCGGAGGCGTTGGGGAGCACCGAGTCGAGGAAGAGCTGGAGCAGCTCGTGGCGGCGGAAGGCGACGGCGGTGGGGAAGGGGACCCACCTGGGCGGCCCGATGTAGTCGGCGGGGTTGGCGGCCCCGATGTCTGCGGGGCGGCCGAAGAAGGCGGCGGTGGAGGCGGGGAAGGTGCTGAAGAAGACGGCTGGGAGGGAGGCGGCGGCGCCGGCCCAGTAGGCGGCGAAGTCGTGGACGACGAAGTCGGGCCTGGGGGAGCAGCCGGCGACGAACTCCGCGAAGAAGGGGCGGAGGGAGTCGAGCGACTTCTGGAGGAGGGGGCGGAGGCTGGGGGGCAGGTCGGCGGTGGAGGCGACGGAGTCGGGGAGGTGGGGGAGGGGCGGGAGGGCGCCCAGGGAGAGGGGGGGGGTAGCGCCCGCCGTAGCGGGGAGCCGCCGTAGGAGCGCCGCCGGGGCGAGGAGCGAGACGCGGTGGCCGCGCCGGGCGAGGGCGCGGCCCAGCTCCAGGAACGGCAGCACGTGCCCGAAGGCGAAGTAGGGGAGCATCACCACGTGGAGCTGGTCCCCTACTACTACTCCCTGCAGGTCGTTCCCATCCGCTGCCGAGTAATCCATAATTATTATTAGCAATTAATAAAAATTAACTAATTAATTAAATGGATAATTGGTAATTTATATCTATCTATCTATCTATCTATCTATCTATCTATCACTTTATGTATGTGATGGATGGATAGATAGAAGAGTGGTGAGGTGGAATGAGATGGAGTGGGAGTGGGGGCTTTGAAGTGAGAGGGAAGGATTTATATAGAGGGGACAAGAAGAGGATTAAGGAGACGTTGGTGTGATTAAAGTGTGATTAGGTGTGGCTCTGTGATTGATCAAAGAGTTCTCTAGAAGCCTACATGGCTAGAGCTAGAAGCTTAGTAAGTTAACTGTAATTAATTTGTTGTATGTGAAATATTAACTTATTTAGTGCACACGCTTCTATCCATATCATCGTACTCGTATATATTAAAAAAAGAAAATTATATGCGAGAAAAGTTCTCTTTCCATTATAAGAATTGAACTAACATACTTCAAGTCAGTCATGTTAAAAAGCGATAGTTCTATATCTAGAGTTGTTGTGTTTTTTTATTCCTTCAATTTAAATACTTATTCTATGTAATTTGATGCGTTGAAGGAGAAAATATGAAGCAATTAAACTTCAAACGTAGAATTTCATGTATCAATCATTAAATTTTTTATCTAGATTTTTTTTAAAATTAAAAAAAATTCAAAGTAAAAATAAAAAGTTATTTTTAAATTTTTTTTTTTTACCTAATAAACTCTTTGCATGAAAGGATTAATTACTAGTAATTCTCGATCCACTTTTATATTTTGCGATATACAAATTTCTATTCAAAAAAATAATACAAAATAAACAAACGATATCTAAATTTATTTCTAAAAAGATGAACGAAATGGATTACATTCTATCTTTCTCTCTTGCTGGAAAAAAAAAAAAACGAAGTAAAACGCTAATATAAGCTCCCGAGTTTAAATCTATGGACATGTATTAATTTTTAGATTGAGTAGATTCCTATCAAGTTTGTGTAAGTTGAAATAGTATTCATAGCTGCAGAAATAATTCCAACTGTAGCCGGACTTATCTTTTTTTGATATTTTAAAATATATCAACTTGATCGATTGAAATATGTTAAGTTTCAACATTGATTTTGGAGAAAGACACTAAGCTACCGTTTGGTTCGGGATTAAGAAAAAACTAGTTATTTCAGAAATAATGTTAAGTTCAGGGTTAATGTGGGGTTAGAGTATTTTTGTGTTTGGTTGAGGGTTGAAATTAGTCCAGGATAGTAAAAAATAGTGTTTGATTGAAGTAGGTGGGATAAGAAGGATAGTAGGTTATTATAAATAAAAAATAATGTTTGGTTGAGGTTTGGTAGGGTTAGGTGGAATTAGCTAAGCCGGGATAACCCATTTGAGGTGGGGTTAATTAACCCCACCTATTTTTAAGAATGTTTGGGAATAATATGATCTTCCACCCCTTAACCCCCAACCAAACGGAGACTAACTGTTTCTAGCATAAGTGGTAAAAAATTTAGTAATTAATTTTCGAAATTTCAACTTCAAATGCTAAGTTGATTTATATTTCTAACGAAACAAATAGCTCTATTTTCTTTAAAGAAAAAAAAGGAAAAAATTTGGTAGTTGATATCTGAAATTCCAAGTTCGAATTCTAATTGATTCATATTTTCAACTAAGTTTATTTCTAAATAAAATAAACGAAACGGATAGCATGCTATCTATCTCTGAAAAAAAAAAAAAAACTAAAGGCGAACCCAATTTCAATTAGCTAAAACCATTTCAAAGGAATCGAAGTTCCACGCAGTTACACTTGGTTAATTAATTCGTAATCTAAGAAGATGGAGGACGCCACGCAACTAAGCACGAACATGGATCAAACTCATAAATTCAATTTAGGGAAATTAGTTTATTCAAAATCAGTGTGCTTGAATCATTTGGGTCTTTGGTTTGTGAGTTCCATATGCACCAACAACGTGTGCTTAGAATATTTTGGAACCCGACTTGCAGGAAAGGGTGACAGCAAAATTTAAAACGATTGGACACAAAGTTAGCAGTTTGAATTAAGTTCAAATGAGAGATTTAAAAAAAAAGTTAAATTGAATTTGGGTTTAAATTTGCCAATTAATTAATAATGTTAGATTAAAAGACAAACTTCAAAAAGATTTGTTGTGGTATATTGTTAGTAGTTCAAATAAATTCACATAAGAGTTTTCAAGTTTAGATCGTGTATTACACTACTGGTATACTAGAGTGAATGTTAGTTTTTATATAGGTATAATGGTGAGACATTGAGATATTGCTCAACTCATACACTCTATACTAGAGGGTGAATTATCCATCGACCTTAAGCGCAACGAGGCATTCAGTTGTGTAGTACTCTCGAGGAGGTTTAATTTATCCCACGAGACGAAATTACTCAACTTGGCGGGCAATATCGGTGGGGTTGTTCGACAATAGCTCGTAGAGTTTAACGAGAGATTCTATATATGGTTATGATACTGAGTAATAAGACTCGTGGAGGAGTTTGTTTTGCTAAAATATCTAAATTGGTATTCTACTGTTAAGTTTGGAAGACATGTTCGTACTGATTAAGAATTTGGGGAGGATCGTTCCGATGTGTTATGCGCAAAATCTTTTAAGGCAAAAATATTTTCTTTTAACTAGAATAAAAAATTATAGGATACGGCCGTGTAACTGTTATACTTCTATGAAGATCGTACAAATTACATTTTCTTTCTTCTAGTCTAGGCTTTACCAATTGTTTTGTTTCGTACACGTCTGGGACTTTTGGGTTCTGGTGCAGTGAGGGTCATGTGTCTGTGGGCTAGTTAGGTTTGGACGTAAACTGCGTTTTGGCCTAGTGAGCCTCGTGTACTCCTTGGTTCAGTAGGCTTTAATTTTTTTTTTTTTCGCCTAGGCTACTATATTCTTATGAGCGTAAACTTTTTTGTACTCCTAAATTTTCGGTTGTTAGATGAAGTGATGTGCGGTAATTAATAATGAGTGTTAGGACAATAGTGGTCCCTGTCAACCAATATAATTCAATGGATAAAAATAATAAAAAAAGTAGATCGAAATGCGGACAACTTATAAGTATAAAGTAGTTTATATATATTCATAAGAGTACAGTAGCTGGACTCTTTTTTACCTTTTATGTTTTCTTGTTGCGAATGATTTCTATATTTTTTTCCTGAATACTTCTATGTATTTTAATTATTCTCTTTGTTCTTTTTTATAGAAATAAGTTTAGCCGGTAATATGAAACAACTAAAGTTCGAATTTGAGGTCTCAATTATTAAATCTTTTCCTACTTGCGCTAGGGATGATCAGTTCGTATGTACTTTTAATTATTTCTTCTGTTAACTAAATTTAGAATTAATAGAACCATGCTACTATACTTCTCCACTTTTACGGATTTTTCACGGTAGCACACAGAAAAAGCACTTGCAATCAACAAAATGATTTGAGCAGCTAAAGTTTGAATTTAGAATTTCAGATATGAGTCATAAAATATTTTCCTACTTTCATTAGTAATTAATGATCAGTTTTATATTTTAACTATTTTTTCGATTAGCTTAATTTAGAATTACCACTACCGTGCTGCCATACTTCTTCACTTTTGTGGATTTTTTTTTCATGATAGCACGCGGAAAAAGCACTTGCAATCAATGAAATGATGTGACCAATTAAGTTCGAATTTGAAATCTCATATATCAGCCATCAAATCTTTTTTCACTTAGAATAAAAAATTATTAGTCCATCAAGTTTACAACGGTTGTTTCATATGGTATCAGAGCGGAGGTCTTGAGTTCGAGTTACGCCAAGCTCCTACCATATTATTTTTCTCCTATTTAATTCAAGCTCACGTCATGGACCGACAGTTTAAGTTTTTAGAATACAACGGTTGTTTCATATGGTATCAGAGGGAGGTCCTGAGTTTGAGCTACCATATTAATTTCCTATTTAATTTAAGCTCACGTCATGGACCGACAATTTAAGTTTTTAGAGTACAACGGTTGTTTCACACGTATATTTTGACTATTTTTTTCATTAGCTTAATTTAGAATTAACAGTGCCGCGCTACTACATGTCTCAACTTTTGCGGATTTTTCGCGGTATCGCGTAGAAAAAGCACTTGTAATCAGCAAAATGATGTGAGCTAGCTAGTGATTGGCATTCAGGAGGAAATTGTACTTTTAGGTAGCCGTGGAAGAGACTGAATGAATCCGGTGGGTGAGCTGTCACGGCGGCTGAAAGCTGCAGCCGTTTGTTGATGAACAGCGGCCGCGGAGTTACGGAATCCCGCAAGCAATCGCACCAGTCGTCCTCCCACAAAACCCTCTAAACAGATTCCGAATAGTGAATTTGTAAACCGACCGTCCCTAGAACAAGTGGCAAAGGGCTTAGTGGTTGGTATCCGAGACCCAAGTTCGAATCCTAATTGATTAACTTTTCTAACTAAGTTTATTTTTTAACGAAATAAACGAAGCGGGTAGCATGCTACCTATCTCTAAAAAAAAAAAAGAACAGTGAATTTGTAACTCTTTTATTTTCTTTGAGCAAGTAAGGAGTAAAATTTTCTTGTCGTTCCACACGAGCTATAAATTATAAAGTCGAAAATATTTTAAAAAAAATTATTTTTCACAAGAATATAACAATCTTAACAGTCAACTAATGATAGTTGATATGTAGAAACAAATTTATATATTTTGGAGCTTTAGAGCAATATCTTTGATAATTTAAACTTTGCTGGATTAATTCCACAATTTTAAAGTTTTGCAGAAATATATGTATTGTGGATTGAAAATACTAATCAACAATTTCGAAAGTTAGGGCTGAAGAAAAGAGCGTTTGCGGGCTTCGTCTGTGACTCGACCTAACCTGCCTTCCGTGATGGGTATGAATGCTGGTCCATTTAATCTAATAACCCACCAAGTACACGCCTCCTATGAGAATGAAACTCACACGCGACTAATTTCAATACTATTCAGAAGATCTCGACGTTAATCATTAATTTTAAAAGCTCATACAGTTAAAAAAAAATGCAATCTATTTTACAACTAATTTACTTATTAGAATAAGTGTATAGACTCACAACACTTGCGTGCTTCAATTGTGACTCAGTCAAATCTGACCTTCATCACGGGCAAGATGTTTAATCTAACATATATTATATAAAATTATACCCTCTCATTTTAGTAAAAAAATGTATGGAGACCCTCAACTATAGGCCATCTAAAATAGCTCGCTCAACAGTCAACATTCTTTTGTTTTTTAATTGAAAGCCGGTCAACCAGTAATTAATTTTTTGGTCAAACAAGTGTTTTCAACCAAAGAAATTAAAAATTTTACAAAATTAAATAATTATTTTATCCAGTATGTTTCAATTTTACCAAGTTAATTAATAATTTAAACTACTTTATAGCAAATAAAGCTAAATTATTTAACTGTTAATAGCTAGTTGAGCCATAAAACTTAATAAAATTTGAAAACCCATTAGCTATAAAAATTCAATTCGAAAAAGTTTGAATGAGGTGTACCCATTGCAGGATAACCTATGGATTTTTTTTTGGGTTTTTTAAGTAATGCTATGATGCGAAATTTAATGAGTCTAATTGAGATATTATTGATAGAGGATGAATAGTATTTATTATTATTTTTTTAGCCCTTTGAACAATGTTTCTTATTATTTTTTTTAGCACTGAATAGTAGATAAATAATGTTTACTAAATTTTAGGCATCTAATTAAGCAATAAAACTAGATAGTAAATACTATTTTTTTACTATCGATAGTATTCTAGTCTGATTATGTCCAATTATTTTGTCCCATTAACAAAAATTGTGACCATTAATTTATCTGTTTTTTATTGGCAGTGCATAGTAATAGTATTAATTGTATTAATTATAGAAATTTTCTACTCATATACATGTAATAGACTACCGTAAACAACAGATAATATCAATAGCGTACTACTAATATCAATAGTGGGTAATCTGGACGTACTGAAACAACTATATCTTCAACGGAAAAACACCCAATGTTTCGGTTTTCTAGAACTTCTTAAACAACTGATCATCAACTGGACCACAGCACTTGAAGCCCTTTTTGTACCTTCCCCTCTATCCCACTTTCCCTCCCCCCCTTTTCTCTCCTTCTTCTGCATTTTATTTATTTTTCTCTGTTGCCATCTCTCCGGAGGCCTAAGCTGCTTCCAACTTGTATGCTCAGTTCATTTCACTTAATGAATGAAGCAGATAGCTTGCTATCTATTTCTCAAAAAAAAATAGCGTACTACTGCAACATTTACTTATAGAGATACTTTGATTAATAAAAAACACACAAAGTTTAATTTTCTTTTCGCGATTTTAGATCCATATATTGACACAATGAGGAGCAAAGGAGAAGAGCCTAGATCATGACCTTGGAGTATCAATTTCCTTAAAACAATGAGTTCGAAAGCCAGTAGTCTCGAGAAATGATAGATATCTATTACCACTAAATTTGTTTTCAAAATTATTTCTAATAAATAAAATAAAACACTTTTAAATTCTAACTCATATCCTATACACTCACCAAAGAGCACTTCTATCTTTGTTTATTTTTTAGAAAATAAATTTAACTAGAAATATAATATAATTTGATTCAAAAATACTATTTCGGGAATCAATCATCAAATACCTTTTAATCTGTGCTACAGATTTTTTTTTTTTTTTGAGAGATAGGTAGCACGCTACCCGCTTCGTTTATTTCATTTAGAAATAAACTTAGCCAGAAATGTGAATCAACTAGGATTCGAACTTAGGTCACGAGTACCAACCACCAAGTCCTTTGCCACTTGCTCTAGAAACGGTCGGTCTGTGTTACAGATTGTTTTTTGAGAATAGGTAGCATGCTACCCTCTTCATTCATTAATCGGATGAACTTGGCTACAGAGGTGAGGCATCCAGGGCCTCCAAATTGAAAAAAAAAAAAAAAAAAATGGTCACTGTCTCAGGCCTAACGTAGTATAACTTTCCACGACAACAGCAGCATCTTGAGGCTTTGGATCGCCAACACCGGATCAAACTGTACATTTCGAAAAATAATACTGTGCTACAGATTGTTGATGTACATAATGTGACAATATAGATGCATGACTGGGCATGTTATATTGTTATGTACACATTAACAACCGAAAAAATAATAATAATAAAAAAATCCTATACGAGGAATCCATAGCACGTACGTATGCATTTCATTATAGTAAACCTTGATCAATTACGAGAAGAATAAAAAAAAAAAAAAAAGTTAAGATGAGCAGCGCCGTACAATATTCGAGGTTCGATGCGTGCACGTAATTAATTTATTTGGATAAGAATTGACCAATGAAAGGATTCGTCCATCGAATCTAACTACTTTGCACTGTACTCACTAAGTACGTATTTGGTTCATGATTGAAATAAGAATGGGAAATAAAATTGGATTGCTTTGGAATGAAAAATAAAATTGGGAATCATCAAAAAAATATTTCGTTCATTATCGGAATAGAAATCGGAATAAAAATTTAAAATTTTTAAGAGAGAGTTTTGATTAAGAAATATGAAAGTGACGAAGGAAGAAGAGGTAAGTGTCGGTGAAAGAGGATTTTAAATAGTTTACTTTGAAATGAGCCAATCCGGAATTCAAAGCCGAATTGTATCATAAATGGATTTGGCCATTTCCATTCCGGAGTGAAATGAGAATCGAAATCCGATTCCTATAAAACAAACGGCAACTATCGGAATCGGTGAATTCCATTTCGATTTCATAGACTAAAATAGGTAAACAAAACATGCGCTTAATATGGCCTTTTTGTATAAAATATTTATTGAGTTTATAATGTTTCAGAATTATTCTTTTTTAATTGGCTAAATTATAGAAAACTTTTCTGTAAAATTTGATTTTTCACTTTCATCCCCTGTCATTTAAAAACCTATATTTTGTTCCATTGTAAAATAAAAAATGTTCATAGAGGTACGGTGTGAACTGTGATGATAAAATGACCACTATGTTCACAGAAAAGAAGCCTGATGATATTTTTAGCATAAAAAAATATATAATAATATTTTATAAGCGGAATCCTAACGGATTACTAACGGCAGGAGGCGAAATGAACATTTTTCATTTTACAAGAGGGCATAGTATAGGTTTTTAAATGACAGGAGGGAAAAATAAAAAATCGAGTTTTGACAGAAAAATTTTATTTAATTTAGCCTTTTTAATTTTATAAATTCAGTAATTTTTTTTAAATCGAATCAAATTATTGGTATAAATGTGCAGCATAAATACAAATGGTATAATATGATGCTGTTCTCTTCTTCTTCTTTTTTCTTCTCGTTATTTTCTTATTTCTTCTTCATTCTTTCTCTATTTAAAAAAAATGCTACACAATTTAAAACTTTGTTGTATTGCTGTTTTCAACGATTAGAAAATATGTTGCATTATTTGATAAATTATTGTACAATTAGGAAACATATTGTACTAATTAAAAAATTATCATATAATTTATTTGTTAATATACTGCTATCAAATGATACAACATTTCTTTAAAATTATGCACTATAGTTTATAATTTAAATTCTTAATAGATTTTAGCATTAAAATGTGTTATTTTTTAGAAAGCATAATTGATAACTCATAATATATATGTACCTTCTACTTGAAAGATGAGAAACCTCACCTAACATAAAAATTTGTTTAAAAAAAGTTAATAGTGTAAATGGT
Source organism: Aechmea fasciata (assembly GCA_025177825.1). NCBI lineage: Eukaryota > Viridiplantae > Streptophyta > Magnoliopsida > Poales > Bromeliaceae > Aechmea > Aechmea fasciata. The sequence continues at coordinate 5,907,545 of CM045928.1, read as the reverse complement.
TAATGGTGTAACTTAACACAACTAATCGCACTTATACTACATCATTTATAAATTTTTTTTTTACAATTTAGACTTGTATTGTACCATTTAAGAGGATATTGCACTCTTCTTCTTTGTTTTTTTTCGTATTAAATAAGGATTCTCATCTATTAAAAAAAAGTGCAAGCACATTATGATTTGTCACTTATATTTTTTTAAAAAAAATAATTTCTATAAAGTATACATGTTCTAGTGGAGAGACAATTTAGTTAAATTTCTAATAAAACACATTAATCTACAAAATTTTTTTAAAAAAAGAGATTAAATATTCAAAATTAAAAACCCAGTAAAATTTTATGCAAAAAATCCTACTAAGTTCCGACAATATTTAAGAGCAATGCCCACTTGTACATCCCATTTTAGGACATAAATTTTACATTCCTTAATCGTAAAGGTTAGAAATGCTTTTTTATCTTGTGTTAAATTATAGAGCGTGTGTAAATCATATATAAGATGGCGATGGGCGATGTAACATATACGCCTACATGCATCAGTATTTTTCAATATTTAATGTGATTGACCTATTGGGGACGACTCATTCAATTGCTAAATATTCTTTGCATTTCTTAAACATGTCTCAAATAATATCACTTTCCGTGCTTTTGTTTTGTTTTGTTTTTTTTTGTTTCTTCTAATCTTCAGCTATTGAGCAAGACGACAGAGTTGTTTGTTATCTCAGATACTAAATAAGAGAACAGGGGTTTGCTTGTGAATTTATCGAAATCGAGAATTCGAGTCCTTGGCTTCTTGAATAATATACGTACGTACGTAGTGTAGGTTCTTGTAAACCCAGAAAATTCATACTGAATAAGATAGATTGTGGGTCCGAAAATAAGAGATTAGTTAGGCCTACAACCAACATCATCTATCTACCCCAACTCCAGATATGTATGTATTAGAGTAATACTGCAGTAGTGTTGGTTGATGTTTTAGATTTAGACATCTACCAAGTACCAACTTGACACGGCAATCTTCTTTCCCCAGAGAGATAGAGAGAGAGAATAGAAGGAATCTTTTTGTTGGCAAACTTGAAATGAAACTGTGGGGTCAGACCGATCGTCCCTAGAGCAAGTGGCAGAGGGCTTGGCGGTTGGTACCCGAGATCCAAGTTCAAATTCTAGTTGATTCATATTTCTAGCTAAGTTTATTTTTAAATGAAATAAACGAAACAGGTAACGTGCTACCTATCTCTCCCAAAAAAAAAAAAAAAACAAGAAGAAAGAAACGTTGGGGCCAGCTAACCTGACCAGTTTTTGGACTAGTGTTTTTTGGTCAATCTAAGAAATTTTTTTGGTTTCAACTTTACCTTTGAATTTGATGCCACGAAAATATAGTATTGAATAAAAAAAATACATGTATAATTATCAAACATTTTCGATGTAGATGGCAAAGAACGTGACGGTTGGCCTCTGAGTTCCGAAATTTCAAGCCTAATTACTTCATGTGATCCGTAATAAAAAAGAGAAGCAAAATAAGTGATTTATAACAACTAATAAAAGATGCGAGAACCATAAAATAACTTCGACACAAAGATTTATAAATTGAAACTCAAAAAGTAAACTTAAATTAAAATATTGAATTTATTTAACTCTTAAATTGAAATGTCGAGTTTAATTTTTAAATTCAAGGAATTTATTTAATAATTTAATTGGAACGAAGCAAGCTTAAATTTAAACTTTGAGCTCAAATGTTGAATTTTCATTTTATGTTTATTTCTCGAATTCAAATATGAGTTTAGTTTTTTAGTGTTAAAGGACTTTGAGTGATCTACTTAAAAGTAAAAAAAATTAAAATAAATAATAAAACCCAAATTTAAATTTCAAGCTCAAACATTAAATTTAAGTTATAAGCTTAACTATTGATTTTAATTTAAATTCAAACTATATGCGCTCAGAATGTACTCATTGAAATTATATGTTGGTTTTATAAAAAAAAAAAAAAATTAGTGATTTAAAATGTAGCCCTAAATTATGTAGAATTAGGCTGGAGTAGAATACTTCTGATAGCATCGGGTATTTAGTGTTATCAAGCGTTCGGCCTTTGGATGAAGATTTGTAGGACTAGGATAACAGTGGTCTTCTGTAATTTAGTGGATGCATGGTTGGTGTAATAGTGTGATCTAAAAGATAAAATTGATTAATGAATAATTTAATGGTGAAAAATTTAATGGCACTAAGAGTTTGATTGTTTTGGTGTAAGTGGAGTGATGGAACTCAAGTTCCCACACTTCATTATTTGTTTTGTTGTAAGTCAAAAATATAATTTAACTCAAGTTACGTTAGACCTCCACTTCATAGGGATGCAAATGGGGCGGATCTAGGGGCGGGAGCTCCGCCACGCCTCTCGCCCCGACTAGCAAAAATCCGCCCCGCCTCCCGCCCCGAATCCATGACGAGTTAAAAAATACATTTCATAACCCGCCCCGCCTGGTAACCCGCCTCCCGCTGGCGCCTCGAATCCGCCCCGCCAACTAATATTTTTTATAAAATTATAATATTGTTAATATTTTGTAAAAAATAAAATAATAATTTTTAATAATATTATATATATAATTTAATAATATAAATTATAAAAATAAAAAATATCAATCACAATTCAAAATAAAATTAAAAAATTTCAAATGAATTAGAAATGAAAGTACTAACTTATTTGTATTTTAAACTTTTTTCTAAACATATTATTTTTTAAGAATATATTTTTAAAATAAAAATAATTTCGGGGCGGATTCGGGGCGGATCTTGGCGGGGCGGATTCGGGGCGGGTCAAAAATTCTCCCGTTTCACCGCCCGAATCCGTCTCGGATTGTAAAATCTGCCGTTTTACTTGAATCCGTTTATTTCCTCCCGTTCTTTGCTCTGTCGGGCGGATCGGGCGGGAGCTCCACCAACCCGGATCCATTTGCATCCCTACCGGTTCACCTATTCTCGACTTCTCTTCTAAAGTGCCGAACTCGACTTCAACTACACTCTACCTCCTCTAAAAAATTTATTAAGTAATAAAATCTAAACTCTACTTTTTTTATAATAGATTAGAATTATCTTATTTATAATAAATTAGGGTTATGTTTAAATAATAATAAAAAATTTAATTATATAATAGGTTAAATTTTATAGCGGTAAATTTATCACTATATTTAGGAGATAACGGAATCCACTTACTTTAATCAGAACAAACAACAGAACTCAAAAAATTAATTTTACCAGCACCAAGTTACATTAAAAAATAAACATAAAAAATAATTGAATTTAACTTTGTAGAGTTACGTTAAAACAAACAACAAAAAAATAATCACATTTTAGATAAACTCAAACATCACCACACTTGACTTACTTTGAATCTATAGATTTGTCAATCCAAACGCCTCCTAAGTGTTTTGTGCTTTTAGAAGTATCTCCGCTGGACTCTTATGTATTACATTATAACAATTAAATCATTACGCCATGCTTTTAGATAAGTGATTGCGTAATTGCAACTTAACTAAACTGCATGTACAAAGCCCCAGCTCTAAACTACATGTACATTTTTTTTTTTTTGAAAATATAAATAAGAATTTTTTTTTTGTAAAGAGCAATGTCATTTGTACATTTATTTAATAAGTATAAATTTTGTACTTTAGCCTCTCAATATAATTCACTTATTTATTTTATTAATTAATTTTTTTATCTTCTATGTATTTAAAAGAGGTATCCGACTCCATTTTCTCTTTACTTAAAAAGGTAAAAATAAATGGAGAAACCCCAGTGACAGGTAATTCTGAAATAACCTTCTCAACCATTTTTCTTTTGTTTTAATTGACACTCCCCTCAATTTCCGTTGTTTTGGTCCTATATAATTTTTGTCAAAAAATATGAAAATTTTATCAAATTTATTAAATTTAAAAAATTTAATAAAATTAATATTTTTTAGTAAACAAAATTAGACTAATCAATAGTTAATAACTAAAAAGCTCATTAAATTTAAACTCAAATGACAAAAAAATTGAGTTGGAAAATATCAATAATAAAAAGGTAAGGGGCTCTTTCAAAATGATGTTGGAACGAGGGTCTCCGTACATTTTTACCGGCCCACATAACCACGGCCCAACCGCTCAACAGTGCACGACCAAGAATCAACGGCTTGCGGATCGCGGCGTACTGGCCCTGGCTCACGGAAAATGGCGAATGGGCCAGGGCCCACGGCTATTTCAAAAAAATATTTGGGCTAACATTGGGCCATAAAAATAGGCCGGGCCTACATAAGCCCATAAAACCAATCCAAACAAATCTTTTTACGCGGGGGAGGAAAAATTTATTAGAAAAGAGATAAAAAAAAATGCTCCGCTCAGCTCCAGTAGCTCCTCTCCCCGTCCCTTTGGCTCTTCCGCCTCCTCTCTCCCCACCACCACCTAACCCTAAAACCCTAAACCCTAACACTAACACTAACACTGATCCTTCGCACCGCCGCGTTCGTCGCCGTCGCCTCCTCATCCTCTCCGTCCCCCTCCTCCTCGTCTCGGCCCCGCCCCCTCCCCACTCCTCCGCGCGTGGCCTCCTCCGAATGCCCCCCGCGCGCCTCGCCAACCGCTACTTCCTCGTACGCGCCGGCGAGTCCGCGTACGAGCGCGCCGGCGTCGTCCGCACCAACCCCGTCTCCAAGACCTCCGTCGACAGCGGCCTCGCCGCGCCCGAGGGCCTGCGCCAGGCCGCGCGCGCCGCGCTCGAGCTCGAGCGCCTCGGCGCCTGCGAGGACGCGTGCTGGATCTGGCCCTCCATCACCCAGCGCTCCTACCAGGCCGCCGAGATCATCGCGTCCGCCAACGGCGTCGACCGCAGGTGTCGATCCGCCCCGCCCTCGAAAACCCTAGCTCGGTTTGGATCCGGTTAGTTGTGACCTAACGATCGTGAATTGCTTTTGTAGCCACATTGTTCCCGAGTATAGCTTCTTGGACGCGCGGGGCTTGGGGGCTTTCGAGGGGAGGAGCTTAGAGTCGATTTCGGAGGTATGGTGTTTGATGAAATGCCAATGCAGTGTAAAATGGAGTAACTTTGGTGCTTGATATGATATTTAGATCTTAGAAACAAAGCTTATGATCTAGTGAGCTCTACAAATGTCATTTTAACATTATAATGTGGAGAATAACTTGGTATTATGATGTGTAAAATAAGATGTTTAAGAACTATAAAGAGGATAACACTGTTTCTATTATATATCAATGGACAACATTGCTTTCTAAATCTTGCACAGAGCTTAAGTAGTAACAAGGATTGTATATCAATGAGGATAATGCCTTTTCTAGAATGCATCAATGAGGATTATACCGAATCATCTGGTACGTAAGGACCTCAATTTTTAGAGTATTTTATTTGAGAGGTTGTTGGGAAACAACTCGAGCCTGGTTTAGAGTTAGATGAGTTATTGAATTGAGAGGTTGTTGGGAAACAACTCGAGCCTGGTCATTCACTTAACAAGTTAATTCCTTCTTTTGGGAGTTTTTGTATGTGCAATGTAAGAGAAGACGCAATAGCGTATATCTTGACTCTCTTTTGAGATAAACAATTTTTAGATTACTTTTTTATGCTTTGGAACTGTGAAATATTCTCTTTATTCAGGTGTATGCATCAGATAATATTTCTCCAGACATCAAGCCACCTCCTATTAGTGACGGAACACCAAATGAGAGTGTGGCGGATGTGTTTGTGCGGGTTACACAACTTATGTCCATATTAGAGACCCAGTATTCTGGAGATACGGTGATAATTGTTTCACCAGATTCAGACAATCTGTCAGTTCTACAAGCTGGCTTGATAGGTCTAGACCTTCGCAGGTAAGTATTATCACTCTCATAAGTTTTACAATTATTTACGGATGGTAGAAATCATTTAAATCTCTAGCCCATGTAAAATATTTTTTTCCAGGCTCTGTCTAGTTCTTTGCAGGGCTTTTCCCCCCTTTTTTTGAGAAACCTGACAATGATTTCTTAGGAGAATGTCCGGTGAAAGTCATGCACCGGGCAACTGTTTCTTCGAACATATTATCTCTTTCCAGCATTGCTCTATTTTAGAAAACATAAGTCACAAATAGCCTTATTTGAGTAGGTTGTAATCAGCTGAACTGCCTGTTTGACCTTGATTTTGGGAGGCTTATCTACTCCAATTATAGAGCTTTTGTTGCGACAAGAAGTTAGAGTGAGCTTTTGACTCTCAAAAGCAGAAACTCCACTCTGAAGCGTCTAGTTCTACTGTATTGCTTCTTTATACTCTATAGAACAACAGTTTTGCGGAAGTTCTAGCCATGCCAAATAGGCTCATGTGACTCTTCTGGAACACTATTCAATTAGTTCTGTGCATGATTTTGAGCTATCTGTTTACATTTTCACATCCTTGAAACAACCTAGTTGTGATGAAATCATATAACTGCACTGCTTGTAAGTTGCTAAAAAAGGAAAGTTAGAAATGTCTTTCATGGTTTTTATTTTTATTGTTTTCTCTTCAACCGCCACTGAAAAGGGTCTAGCGCTCTGCATGCAGGCATAGTGAGTTATTCTTTAGCCCCGGTGAGGTCAGGCTTGTCGATCCGGATAGCATTCCCGATTACAAGCAACCAGCTTCTGCTGTTTACAAGTGTACAAACCCTCCTAGTTGTAAATGATCCAATACATGTATTTTTTTAATTGTTATTTGCAAACCCTATAGTATAGCATGTCCTTACTCAGGTTATTTGGGGTTCATTAGTGCTACTTCAACTTACAAATATAAATGATAAAGAAATTACATTTAGTTGCCGATCTTCTTTCTAATTACGCGTTGTTCCTAATGATAAGTTCTTTGTTCAAATAATAAACAAGTTATGTTCACTGGACCCTTGATCATTCTGTCAAGGGCATCGAGACCGGATTCTTCGGAATATGTTCAGGAAGTGTGATACTATAACGGGCTATGATGATTCCCTGTAACTTGAAAGTAGATTTTTCAAGCTGAATATTTAATCATAGAGAACATGAGGTTACAAATAACAACTGTGCAAACATTAGAAAGATTATGTCGATAAATGAAGAGTTCATTTCCTCCTTTAATATCTTGTAGTGCAGAGAGTAGTCGAGAAGCAAATAAAAAACATTAGTGTTGACATTTTCACTTCAATTATGTGACTTGAAGAGTTAAATAGGACAGTATTTAAAGCAACTGTGGCATATATATATATATAAGTGAAATAATAGTACGGCATAAGAATACTAGTGGAAAGTTTGGCTTGTATAAAGGTTCAGAGGAAGTATTTAATGCATAGTTTATGCAAATTAGGGAGCAATCACAAGTTAATTACCCCATGCCATGTCTACAAATTCCAATGGATTAGTAAACAAAAAAGTATAAGTTTTTGTATATATGGTAATGTATAATGGGTTTTGTTTTTCTCTGGGTGAAAGAGGAACTAGGTAAATATCTGTTACAACTGTAGATAGTCCAAATTCAACAATACACAACATTAAACTGGCACAACATAGAGAATGATGAGCTCAGGCAAGACACATTTTACAATAGCTATTTAAATTTATGTTTTTTTTAAATTTTGAAAAGAGCTATCCAAACTTATGTTACAGGCATTACTTCTGCTGGTTAAAAGAACAGGCACCATCTCCGCCTCTTCTTTTTCTCAGTTGCCTGCAAAAAGCTTTATAGTATTCAGTGATGTAAATTAGTTAGTTATGGTTAAGACATCGAAAAAAGAATAACAACATGCTGTTTGAATAGTAATATATGAACACAATAAACATCTATATAAAAGTTTTACAAAACAATTTCGTTTGAATCAAGCTGGGTGTGCAAAAAACTGATTTTTGAGATATTGTGAATATCAGGGAATAATAATGTACATACCCTCTGAATAAACAATCTCATGGTGAGCACAATCTCATCTCGTAACCTGCAGAAGTACAAAGTGGAGAGGGGAAGATGAGAAAAGGAATTAGGATTGAAATTTAAGTTCTTCGGTCTCTCTCGAATGATAAGAAGAGTTGATTAGATATGCATTTTGATGATTGGCATATTCAAATGGCAAACAATGGAATTATGAAAAACCAGCGAATTTTGGTGCTCACGAGCTACTTTCGGCAATTAACAAAAGAGGCTCGGTCCTCTGGCTGCAATCTATCAGAAATCCAGTAGAATGCTCTTTAGGAATGGTAATCTGCAGAAAGAGAAAATATTTACAAAAAAAATACCCTCATAAGTAGATATTAATACCATATAACTACTTTGTAATTAGGTCTTGTGTGGCCTAGTTGGAGCTTTTTTGCTAATCAAGGAGCGAGGCCAATTAAGCACTTTGTAATCAAAGAACCACTACAAATCCAGAAATGCACAAGGCACCAAGCCTGCAGCCCAGGTAGTGGTGAACATATTGTAGGGTATATACTTTTATTCCTATTAGCAACTTTTTTTTATGTAAGGAGTAAAGATGCTACTCCTGTTGATCCAAAAAAATAAGGAGGTAGGCTCGATGAAAATGGCTGTCGCACACAGAAACGGAAATGTGCATGACTTTCTATGGACTACATAACTTTGTAAAGTTCGATTTAATAGATTCATCATACAAATTATGATATTAGATCAAAAGATAGATCAGGAATCATACAGCTGTGGTCGGCAGGAACTTCTGATCATAAGTAACAAGCGGTGATCCTGTTTCCTTGACGGAAAAGCCCTGTTTTTTAATTGCCAACTCAACCTTCTCCAACCTGTTACTACACCCAATCTGTAATATTTGTTCAGGAGAGGAAAAAAAAAAAAATACTTCCATGCTTAAATGCCATGTAGTTAAATATCTAAAATACCAAGGTTAAGATAAACAGGAAAGCTTCGTAATAGAATTTACCTTTACGGAAACATCGTATGAAGCATGACCAAGAAAGAAATTGCTTTCTATTTTGTGCTGCATTTTAGGGTCTGCGCTAGAAACACCAGCGTCTGTTAAGTCGTAATAACTATTTCCGCCGCAACTAGAATGGCCTTAATCAACAAAAGTAAGTTATGTTTTGAGGGCCACTTTTTACAAAGAACATTGGTTGATCTTACAACTTAGAATGTGAGCAAGTACCTAATACAACAGAAAATATGTTTCGTCAAACTGATATTTCTCCATCCTAATTGCATTACTGGGATTTAATTATTTGAGAACCCAAAAATAATTTGATATCTGGCAATTCTATGACTCAGGTTAATATGGGAAAGATGTAGGGGGAAAAGAAAAGAAGCTTATACAAATGAATACTCACATGATGGACACTATACAAGCCAGAAAACTTGTATGTAGTAAGAAGTACTGTCAAGGGCGTCGAATCCGCGACTGGCCGGACCGCGGCTACGTAGCTCGTAGCCGCCGGCCGTCTTCTTCGGTGAGGTTATTCCCCTCAACCGCAGGCTTAACAGAGAGAGAGAGAGATTACGGATATAATTCTTCTTCTTGTCCTCATTGTCCCGCGATTACAAGCATATATGGCCACTGGCCCAACCTAAATGGAGAAGGCTCTCCTTGATTCTAGGGATTTCCAAAACAACCTACCTAAATGGAGAAGGCTCTCCTTGATTCCAGGAATTTCCAAAACAACTTACCTAATCTAAGTTTCTATCTTTAGCCACTAGAGGCTAACCTATATCCGTGAGATGCCCCACGTGCTCAGCGCGCTCAGCCGGTCCGCGCCTGGCATATGTGCGTCCGCACATGACATCTCTCCCCGCCTCGAAGGCCAGCTCGTCCTCGAGCTGAAAGGAAGGGAACCGAGCATGGATGTCGTCCGTATCCTCCCCGTATAGCCGACGCGGGCGGTTGTCCACTGCCGTTCAACGAGCACTGGCGCACTCCCGGGCCGGCCGCGCTTGAGTCACACCGGCGAGTGCGGACACCACGGCCGTGCGGAAGCGAAGCGGCGGCGGTGGAACGGCGGCGGGTTCTGACAAACTTCTTGAGGACGCCGACATGGAACACATCATGAAGGCGGCGTCGGGAGGAAGGCGTAGCCGCACGGCCACCTCGTTGATGAGCTCCGTCGCTGGTACGGCCCGATGTATCGCGGTTTGAGCTTCCACTGTTGCCGTGCGTGGGAGGGATCTTTGCGCCCCGTGGGAGGCGAAGAAGAGCCCAATCGCCGACACGGAAGGACACGGCACGTGGTCTTTGGTCGTGACGCGCCTACGGACCGCATGCACTGTTCAAGGCGATAGCGGATGTCGGCGAGGAAGGCAGCGCGCTCCTCCATCTCCTGGGCGACCGCTGCGACGCGGGTCTCGCCGGGCTCATAGGAGCGGATGGTCGGGGTTCCGGCCATAGACCACACGAAACGGAGTGTCGCGGAGCGATGACTGATAGGCGGTGTTGTAGATGTACTACGCCCGTGGCGACCGGAGCCAGCTGCGGACGGTCGCCGGTGAAGCGGCGCAAGTACATGACGATGACCGGTTGGCGGCCTCGATGCAGCGTCCGTCTGCGGGTGAAAGGCGGACGACATGTAGAGCTTTGTCCGTGAGCCGCATGAGCTCCTGCGGAACGTCGAAGTGAACACGGGGTCGCGGTCGAGACGATGGTGCGGAACGCCGTGGAGCGAACGATGTCGGCGAAGAAGGCGTGAGCGACGGACTCGGCGGTGTAGGGGTGCGCTAGGGGATGAAATGGCGTGCTGCTGACGATCCACGACGGATAGAATGACCGTCTTGCACTTGCACCAGCGGCGCCTCGATGAAGTCGATGCCGATGTCGGCCACACGGTCGGAACGGCGCGTGGTTGCGACGACCGGCCGGCAGAGGTGGTCGGACTTATCTTGTTGACGGGTGTGCGGGCGTCACGAAATCCCGCGCGACGACGCGTGTTGGGAAAATGAAAATCCGCCGGAGCGTGGAGGGTGCGGTGGATGCCTCGTGGCGTCGTTGTGGACCGCGGCCGGGATCTCTGCGACGGCGGCGGCAGGGGATGTATAGGCGGCGGCGAAGGTGACCATGCCGTCCACGAGCGCCCGCGGAGCGGTGCGGGTGGCGCCGGATCTCGTCGTGGACGGTGACCGGGCGGGATCGGTGGCTGGCGTGGCGGAGCGCTCGATGAAGTCAAAGCGGGGTGCCGAAATAGCCATCACCTCCCCGCCGTCCTTGTCGCGACGGGAGAGGCGTCGGCGGCGACGTTTGTGGCGCCGACCGTACTCGAGAAATCGAATCCCGGGAGCTTGCCGAGGCCCGGTGGTCTTTGGGGATCGTGGCGGCGGCGATCGAGGAGGTACTTGCGTAGTGGTCGGTCTTGACGATGAAGCGCCGCCCCAGAGATACGGGCGCCAATGCCGTACCGCACGGACGAGGCCGATGAGCTCGCGCTCGTAGGCGGCAAGCGAGCGGTGGCGAGCGCCACGGGCTGCGAAGAAAGCGGCCAGGATGGCCTCACAGATTAGGACCGCGCAGCAAAGCCAGCGTGGACGCGTCGCACTCGACGGTGAACGGCTTGGCGAAGTCGGGCATGGCGAGACGGGGCGGACGTGACGGCGGCCTTGAGTCTTTGTGAATGCCGCGGCCGCCGCGTCGTCCCGAGAAGCCCTCGAGTAGGGCGTCGGTGGTGCGGCGATCGCCCGTAGTTATGGACGAACTTGCGGTAGTACCGGCGAGGCCGAGGAAACGCGCACGGTCCGGCGAACGTGGAGCCGACAATCATGGATCGCACACTTTGGCGGGTCCGCGTGGCCACGCTCTTGCGGATATGACATGGCCGAGGTAGGCGACGGAGGAAGCACCAAACGAGCACTTAGAGCGCTTGATGAAGAGTTGGTGGCGGTGTAGTTCGTCGAGAGACGGCCGGAGGTGGCGAAGATGATCGGCCAGCGTCTTTGCAAATTAGAATATCATCAAAAAATACCGGGACGAAGCGGCGCGAGAACGGCGTAGCACGTCGTTCGTCAAGGCTGAAATGTCGCCGGGCGTTGCACGGCCGAACGCCATCACCAAGAACTCGTACGGGCCGTCGTGGGTGCGGAACGCCGTCTTGTGCACGTCACTCCGGGCGCATGCGCACTGGTGGTACCGGACCAGGAGGTCCGGCAGTGAAGAACTTGGCGCCATGGAGCTCGTCGAGGAGCTCGTCGACCACCGGGATCGGGAAGGCATCCTTGACGGTGGCGCATTCGGCGCTCGTGGTCGACGCGAGCGCCACGAACCATCGGCGCTTCTTGACGAAAGTACGGGCGACGAGAACGGTGAGTCGGCTGCGGCGGGCGATCCGCAGAGCAATCATTGCGGCACACCGGCGCTCAACTCGTCCTTGTGCGCCGCGGGGAAATGCCGTAGGCGGACGGCGACCGGTTGGGCGTCGGGCTTGAGAACAATGCGGTGGTCGTGCGCACGCAGGGCGGGCAGACGGGGTCCGCGAAGAGCCCCCCAAACGAGAGCGGCGCCTCCGAGGGAACCGGCCTCGTTGTTGCGCCCGGGCGCACGGCGGCGCCGTGCCGGTCCGAGACGGAGCGCCCCGCTGAAGGACATGCGCGGCGGCGAGGTCCCGAACAATGGGCCCCAACTCGCCGAGCCACGGGTGCGAGGACGACGTCGTGCCGACCGATGGCATGACGAAGAGGTCGGCGGGAGCAGTGCCGTCGATGAGCGAGGGCGCGTCGCGGATGACGCCGGCGCGGGTGACCCGCTCGCCATTGGCGACCAAGGGGCGTGAGGCGGGGTGTTGGCGGAGGGCGGGCCGGAGCGCGCGCCGCCTCCTCCGAGATGAAGTTGTGCGTCTTTGCCGGAGTCGAGGAGGCGACGAGGACGCGGAGCCGAGTGCCACGGCGATCTGCGTGGTGCCCGCCGGGAACCCCGGACCACGGCTGCGAGGGGAAAAACGGGGCGCCCGGCGTCGTGCTCCGCGTCGCCGCGGCGTCCGTGGCGTCCTCGATCTCCACGCCTTCAAGGAAGAAGATGCGCGCAAAATACATGGCCACGGGTATATTTTTCATTGCAATTAAAACGAGAGGCCCAGACGGCGCGGATTCGCCATCTCGTCCGGGGGTGAGCGCCTCTGGTTGCCCTCGTCGCGACCTGTTGGGCGGCCACGGAGGACGATGAGCGCCCGGCGGCTGGCACCGGAAACGGCGCGGCGGGTGGCGCGGGGGCGGAAAGGAGGCGCGCGGGCGCCGAGGAAGCGCAGGCGGTCGATCGCCATCAACTCTACTTGTCGCGCCGGGCTCGTGGCGGGCTGCGGCGTCTCGGGTTGTGGATGCGGACGGCGTGGGCGACGGCGCGAGTCCGCCGGTGAAGAGGCGGACGCGCCGAGCCTCGTCAAGGCGGCCGCGCGAGCGAGAGGGCACAGAGCGATTGGAATACTCCTCCACGGTCCCTGTACGCCGGCACTCGGCGAGCTCGAGCAGCGGAGCGAGCGGAGGGAGGCCCAAACCGCAAGGTCAGGAGCTCCTTGAACCGCCCCCACGACGGCGTGCCCTCGTCCTCCTGGAGTTGGATGTACCAGAGTTGCGCGACGTCCTCCAAATTGTACGAGGCCATCCACACGCGCTCCTCGCCGCCATGGTGCGCTGTTGGCGAAAATAGGATGCGCACTTGTTGATGAAGAGCATCGGATCGGTCTTGCCGTCGTAGCGGGGAAATTCCAATTTGTGGAATTTTGGGGGGCAATCAAGATCGCGCGGCCCTCCCGGCCCGCCGCGCCGCTGTCCGACGACGAGGCCGACGTCTCGCCATAGCCGCCGTGTCGGCCTTCATGGTTGTCATCTCCGTGGTGATGGATTTCAACGACTCTATCACATCGGCGATGGTGGGATCGCTCATGGGCTGGGCTGCGGGCGGGAGTGGTGGAGGGAGGCGGGGCGATGGTGGAGGGCTAGGGTGGTGGGTGGCGGCTTGGGTGGAGCGGGTGGTAGAGGACCGACAGCTACGATACAGTACATCAAGAGCGTCGAATCCGCGGGCGGGACCGCGGCTACGTAGCTCGTAGCCGCCGGCCGTCTTCTTCGGTGAGGTTATTCCCCTCAACCGCAGGCTTAACAGAGAGAGAGAGAGATTACGGATATAATTCTTCTTCTTGTCCTCATTGTCCCGCGATTACAAGCATATATGGCCACTGGCCCAACCTAAATGGAGAAGGCTCTCCTTGATTCTAGGGATTTCCAAAACAACCTACCTAAATGGAGAAGGCTCTCCTTGATTCCAGGAATTTCCAAAACAACTTACCTAATCTAAGTTTCTATCTTTAGCCACTAGAGGCTAACCTATATCCGTGAGATGCCCCACGTGCTCAGCGCGCTCAGCCGGTCCGCGCCTGGCATATGTGCGTCCGCACATGACAAGTACCGTAGCAGAAAATAATCACATCAAACTGCTAATTTTCCAATATAATTACTTTATTGCAACTTCAAAAGCAGGAACTTAGGAAAGAGAGAGCTCCACATAACCAATTTATAGTAGGCGAGATCATAAGTAAGCCGATTTAAATAGATGAAAAACAGCATATGACTACGGACACAGGAAAGTTACAAAGCAAGACGCTTACCGCAAGATACCTTCCTATGATCATTTGCAAAAGTCCTCAATAGTTCACCCTGCATTTGCAAAGAGAAAGAATTACACAGGCAAAGAGGTAGATTAGTCCAAATCCTGATATCATATCTTGGGCACAACTGTACAAAGAACCCAAAAACAAACAATAAAAGGGAGAATGCTAAGAAACTCATCTAAGTTGCATTCCTAATCTCAGGAGGCTTCAATCTATGCAATATTAGCTCGCGCTGAAATGAGTTCGATCCGTTTAGTTTTGAAGTGGTCAAAGATTCTTAAAGCAGAATAAAACTACAAAATTTGTGCTGATTTATCTATGTTTCAAACATTATGGTTCCTTCATCAATAATATGATCATTATGGAAAGAAACAATCTGATAGTCAGATATCTTCATAAAAAGTAGCATAAAACACTACTTTACTGTATTAAAATATTTGAAATCAAGTTTTCTTCTGATTTTTCCACTTGTCTATGCTATTTCAATCTTTCGGAAAATCAAAAGAATTTTCAACTAACATCCAAAAGTAAATACAAAGCTGCTGAAATTAAAATGAACTGTCGAAACTAAAACTTTACGAGCTCAAGCCAGTAGTAAGACCAAAACCATTGTTATGAATCTATTATATAATCAAATAAATTGATCATTCTCTATCCTAACCTATTTCATCCTTTTCTCTTCTCGCGCAAATATATGCTTTACAAATCTCCTGTTTTTTTTATTCTGTACTCCGATGTCGGTGCTTCATGTGAGCAGTGAATCGTTTTTTCGTCGCTTTTACAAGATTTACAAAACTTATAGTTTTATGGAAAAATTTTTAAAAAAATTAGAAGATCATATACCTTTTGTCCTCCTTTCCCAATAGGTACAACTTCGATAGCAAGACATGAATCGACATCATCAGCTGTAACCAGATAAACATCTTTGTTTTCCCCTGTTGCAAGATCAATGTTGTTAACCTAAAACCAAATCGCTACTACAAATATAGATCAGATCATTGGTACAACAAAGATAGATTAAAGAAACGATGCAAGTAAACCAAAAAAAAACAGTCACCATAAACAAGCTAGATTGTGAAAAATATGAAATGAACTACAAAATTCTTGCTAATCTACTCTAGTTTGGCCCCACCCCAGTCGCAGGTGAGCTCAAAGTTATAAGGACTGGGCCTCTTTTAAAATGTATCAATCTTTTAGTCTTTTATCAATTATTATATGATGTGAGTCTACGTACTAAATTTCAAACATCGTGAGCCCAAAATAGTATCTTTGAAAATAATAAAGAATCATTATTAGGCTAACATCATCATTATTAGGCTTATAATCCGAGATTAACAACACAAAAGATTAAGAAATTACCTGTAAAGCGCCAACAATTCCCGTTATCGGAGATGCGAACCCACTGGAATTAAAAAAAAAAAAAAAAGAAAGGAAAAGATAAGAAAGCAACCATAACCTCCCACTCATTTTTCTTCCAATACAATAAAAAAGAAAAAGAAAAAGATAAAATTAAAAAAATTGGCTGGATTTTCAGAATTTTGGTCCGATTACACTTACTTAGCCACACTTCAAAATTTCAATATTTAATAAATAAAATGAACCACATACAACCTCAAATTTTACAAATTTTTTCTTAAAATTTAGCAGGTAGAAATTAATCCAATCACTGAAATAGGGGTTAAACATGAACTTTTAGAGATCAAATAGCAGCTAATCCATTTTTTTTCTTTTGAACGATTAAGCATGATCGGATCAAATTCGGAGCCAGTATATCTTATCAAAGAATCGAAAAAAAAAAAAAAGGAAAAAAAATCGGAGACGCACCGCGAAATCGCAGCTCACGGTGCCGTGGACGGCGAAGCCGCAGACCTGGACGAGGCACCCCGGGCGGGCGGCGCCGGCGATGACGAGGCCCTCCACGCCGGGGGGCGGCGGCTCCTCCGCCTCCGCCGCGGAGAGGAGGCCCTCCTCGAAGGACTCCGAGCCGGCGTCGAGCGCGTCGGAGGAGCTCTCTATCCCCTCCTCCTCCGCCGCAGCCGCCGCCGCCTCCGCCATGGACATCGCTGCCGCCCCTAGGGTTTCGATCGAAGAGATTGCGATGGGGTCTTCGTCTTCGTCTTCGTCTTCGTCTTCGTCTTCGTCGTTTTTTTTGTAGTGAGAGGTGATGGGAGGGTGATTTGGGGTAGCTTATAAAGAAGCGCGTGTGTGTGTGTGTGGGTTTTTTTTTTTTATTTTCAAAAAAAGAAGGGAGTTTCCGCGAATGGGAGTAGAAGACTGGAAGGGGAGGTCGACGAAGGTTGACGAGAGGGCGCTTGGCGGGAAGCGAATGGGGCCCATCACCCATGGCCATGTGAGCGACGCGCCGACGCCAAAAGTATTTTACACTTTGGTCCCTACACTATTTGCGGATCAATTTCTAACTTTTTAAAATTTAATTTTTAACTTATTTTAACTATTAGCATGGTTTTTAATTTTTGTAAAAGAAAATTGTTATTGTTAATTAGCATGGTTTTTTTTCTTTTCTTTTTTTGAAGAAAAGTAGCATGCTACCGCTTCATTTAATTAGAAATGAGCTTAGCTATAGATTGAGGCAGCCTGAACTTCAGTAAAAAAAGGAAAAAGGAAAAAAAAAAAAGACAAAGAAAAAGAAGATTAAATGCGAAAACGTTCCCATGAATCTCGGAGTGTTCGAATCTCCGTCTACAGACACCCCAACGCATGTTTTGATTTCTGAAAAATTCTTCTATTAGCTCTAACTAAATTACCCATCACGTGGCAACGATGTTCGCCAGCTCTTTACCCCTCTATGCATTCGATTTGAGGCTATACTTTTTCAAATCTTTGTCGAGGATGAACAATTATTAAGAAAGAGTTTATTGGGGAGCAACTCTTTTAGCATAGCTATAATAGTACAGGGTAGCCAGAAAATATTTGGTCCATAGTCTCCCTCTCATCCACACATAAAATAAAATTATCGTTCCCACTCAAATCTTTTTTAGAAGGTTGTCAACAGTCAGAACCTTTTTTTTCAATACTAACCGCATGAGAATTTTTACTTTGAGAAATGATCTAATCTTCCACAAGCACACAGTACTGGCAACTCTAACGAAGCGGGTAGCGTGCTATCTATCTCCTATCTCTCTCAACAAAAAAAAAAAAGAAAAAAGGAAGAAACAATATGTCCAAATCTTTTATTCTTGTTGAACTTGATTTACAGCGAAATTAAATTCGCGTAACTCAAACACCTTAGGAGAAGATCATACCTTGCCATTTGTTTGTGAAAGCAGGTTTTTGTTGTTAACTTGTCATCATCTTGGTTGAATCGATCAGCTTACCGTTTAGTTCGGATATAAATAAGAAATAGTTATTATAGATAAAAGTATGTGGATAAGAAAAATAGAGTTTGGATGAAAATTAGGTTATTTTAAGAAATAATAAAAATAGTATTTGAATAGATAATATGGAATAAAAAAAATAGTAGGTAGTTTTATATAGAAAATATAGGTGTTGTTAGAGATAGTCATAAGAACATTTTATTTCAGTCACTACTATTAGGATAAAAAATTAGTGTTTGGATATAAAGGAAGGGATAAGGAGTTATTCCACCCCTTATCTCCTAACCAAATCGTGCCGAGCTCAGAAAGATTTAGGATAATTGGAATCACATAAATAAAAATCGTATTATCTTACCATTTGAGATTATATATAGGAAACTCTTTTCTAAATCACTATCTAGGTTCAACTTAGTCAAACCGATTGAAGAGTCGCGTAGAGTTTCTTGCAAAGAGACAAAAGATTCTTTTCTGGAAGAAAAATATTTTATAAAAATCTCACAAAAATCATTTTTTCTAAGGACCAAAATGATAAAAATATATTTTTAAAAACTACATTTTTGAAAAAAAAAACTATTTTTGGGATTAGATTTATTTCTAGTTTAAATATAATTAAATTATTAATTAAAGATACAGCGACAGTTTGGCCGAGTGGTCTAAGGCGCCAGATTTAGGCTCTGGTCCGAAAGGGCGTGGGTTCAAATCCCACAGCTGTCATTTATTTGATTTAAAAATATTTTTAAATTTTCAAAAATCAAATGTCTCTATTTTTTTAAATTGTTTATTAAAAAGCAATTAAAATTATTAAATTTCACAAAGCCAAACTTTTGCCTCCTATTGCCAAACAAAAGTATTGAATATTTGAATTATAAATAATTAACCATCCACTATTTTTCTGTTTTACATCAAAATTTTATTTGTCCTTAACATTAAATTTTGCAATATCAAAATTTCTTTTTTTTTAAAAAAAAAAGCTCCATAATAAAAAATATATATATAAAAAAATTCTACTTGTACACTTCAAAAGATGAGTTTAGATTTTACACTCTTCGTCCGAGAGTTTACACAAATTCAAATGAGTTATAATAAAAAGAAAATTAATGTGATAGGTAAAAAAAATAATGGCTCTTGAATGTAAAGGGTGTAAGATGTTTACTATATTTTAAAATGTATCAAAAGTAAAGCTCTATTTTTATTTGTTGTTAATATGTTGATATTTATATTATGAAGATTTATAATTGGTTTAATACATTAAAAATATATAAAAAGATAGTATATAAGGGACGGAAAAAAATAAAATAGTGTTAGAATGAGTAAACATTACTATTTATGCTACGAACAAATGATTGGGATGTCCTCATAATTTTTTTGTCCTTAAAAGACATAGAGGGCGAAGCCAAAAATTGGATTCAAAAGGGGTCAAAAATGTACAATTCGTTTATCTTAAAAATTTTTATATAAAATAAATTATAATAAGGCACCGTTTGAATAGAGGATAGGAATAGGAATAGGCTCTTATCCCCCGTTTATATCCAAACGCTAATTGTTTATCTGAAAATAGTAGTTCTCGGTTATCCCGACCAACACCTCCATTTTTTATATAAAACTACATAATATTTTTCTTATCCTCGGAAACAACCCAATTTTCATCCAAACGCTATTTTTCTTATCCCCATACTTGTACCTATCCCTGTAATAGCTAGTTCTTGTTTATATCTGAACCAAACGGTTAAAAGTCTAATGTACAAAAAAATTTAAAAAATAAAAATTTTATTTACTGGCTCAAAAACTAAAGTTATATTTAACATTTTTTAAAATCACAACATTCACCCATGGTTAGAATCAATAGGGAGCTCCTATATCTCTTGAGGCCTCTGCTGTCTCACTCTATATAGCTAAATTTATTATACGAATAAATGAAGCGAGATAAGCGTCTTCATTTTTCTCAAAAAAATAGGGAGCTCCTATAAATTTTATAAGAAAATTTCTTTTAGAAGATCCACAAGTATTATCTTTTCAAAAAGCTCTTTTGGCGCCCTAAATATTATAATTTATAAATATTATAATTTTTCATTATGCTTAATTAATTAGAGGCTTATATGCAATTTTTAAAAATCTAAAAAGGACCATGGTCGTTATAGATCTCAATATAGCTTTGTCCCTGAGGACACAAAAAAAAATCCCCAATGTGAGGCTCGCCTCATTTGCCGTTTATGTAATTTTAAAAAATTTTATCTATCTACATAATGAATGTAAGAAATTTTTATTCCAAGGGACACCAAAAAAGGTATGCGTAAAAGCTTAGAATGGCAAATCAGTCATTAATTCTAGCTTAGCATTGTACTTAGGGATGCAAATGAATCCAGTTTGGTGTAGTTTCGGCCCTGATCGTCTTTGAATTAGATGCTAAGTAGGAGCCAAAAATATAAAAAAATATATAATTCATCTCAAATCGATTCTGGTGTGTAAAGTAAGGAACTATTTTGTTGCATATAGTTACAACTGCTCTATAATTATAACTATATGTAAATACAAATTCGGTGTTTTAATGTATTTAACTCTAACTGTTGCAGTAGGAACTGAAGGAGAAGGTCCAACTGTAGCAATTAAAACTACGCTCAAATTGGTTGTAGTTCCAACTGTAGCAGTAAAAACTACGCTCAAATTGATTGTAGTTCCAACTGCGGCAATTGAAAAGAATAGCTTTAAATAAAAGATAAGCTTACCTCCTTAATTAATTTTTAAATAAAAAAAAAATTTCTACAGTGCAGGTAAGATTACCATCATATATATATAGAGAGAGAGAGAGAATTGAGCTAGAATACTTTTAGAAGTATTAGCCCCATGGTGCTATTAGGTTTTTACCCATTGGATTTACTCCTTGATTATTAATAGCCCTTGGATTAAACATTATTCTACCTACCACCACCTACCACCATCATCTTAACCTCACATCTCTCCATTCTATGGCTAAAAACTCAATAGCACCACCCACATGGTACTATTGATAGTATATATATATATACTCATTATAATTTTTCGATATCATTTACCCTACGATCAAAAGCTCACAAAATTGACAATTTTTAATGGCCGGTATGGAATACTTCCTAGTTCAACGGTGTAAAAGAATCGGAATTTGTTGAATTTTTGATAGAAAATTCTATTCACTACATAGATAAAGATCAATAACTCCGATCTTGAATTGAAGGATCTGATCATCCTTTTTAGGATGTCGTTCGATTTTGACCGTTCATTTTATACCCGCTTGATGGACCTTATAATGATTTCGAAAAATTACGAAATTTATTTTCTAGAAGTTTCAAATACTCTATATCATGTTTAACGGTGTGGATCGCCGATTCGAAAATCCCAACATCGAAAACAACTTATGAGTAGTAGGGCTATACTCATAATAGTATAGTAAGCGGACTATATATATATATATATATATATATATATATATATATATATATATATATATATATATATATATATATATATATATATATATATATATATATTTATTTATTGTAATAAAAACAAATTATTTATAATTACAATACTTTCTACTAAAAATGAAGCTCTTGCATTTTTTTTTTTTTTAAATATGTTTCGATCAGCTAAAAGCCCGATAAAAATTTGTTTCTATGTCAATCCGCTCTGAATGGAACAATAAGTAAGATCCAAATGTAAATTTAACATCAAGCCGTCCCGAATCCATTCTGACCCGGCAAAAAATAGAGCTGGAGGTGGGACTCCTTCCATCCCGGATCCGCACCATCTGCATCCTTTAACTAAAAAAAAAAAGAAAAAAGAAAAAAGGAAAAAAAAAAGAGTACTATATATATATAGATATATATATATATATATATATATATATATATATATATAGGAAAGAGAAGAATAGGAAACCGGTGGTTTGCAGGGGTGTTGCTCGGGCGAAGTCCCTTCCCGGGATTTTCCACCACCCCCTGCATTAATACCCACCCCCCTTTTCAAATGCGATTGTATTGCTATCCTTCTTCTTAATTTTGGGTTCTTTATTAAGGTATGGAAGAAAAAAAATTGTTGATGGTATCTTATTTATTTTCCCATTGAATTATATATCCTACTGTTTCGGCTTCATTAACATGTTAATAATGAACATTGGGATTTGGAGATTATTGGTTTTAATTGAAAATATGGATTATTATTATTAGGTTCTTTATGTGGATTTTTAAC
Organism: Aechmea fasciata; assembly: GCA_025177825.1. Classification (NCBI taxonomy): domain Eukaryota; kingdom Viridiplantae; phylum Streptophyta; class Magnoliopsida; order Poales; family Bromeliaceae; genus Aechmea; species Aechmea fasciata. Next base: position 5,885,453 of record CM045928.1, on the reverse strand, counting down.
GAAAGTTTCGCTGATCATTTTCAGGATTGTTCTAAGTGACATTTTGTCTGTTTTTTTTTGGATGAAATTATGCTTAAATTTCAAGGATGTGGTTTGCCATTGAATCATGTTTTTCCAATTCCTATTCATACCGTAAATTAAGGAAATTGTTTAGGAAATTCACTTGTTTTTATTTCATTAGATGGTTGAATAACCAAATTCACATATTTTTTAGATTGTTCTTCAATATATATATATATATATGTATGTATTTTTATTTTTGTGTTTTTGAAGCAGAACCTGCTTAAGTTGCAATGCCGGGGTTAAAAATACATAGAGTTGATGGAGATTCTACTGTGAAAAAGATGAACATTTCTCGACGCAAACCGAATTCACCTGCGACGAAATCATTCGGGGAATCACCTCCTAAACAAATAAATTCTTTGCTCACAACCAAACATGGCGGCATGAACGTTTCAATTGACGAACCGAATGAGAATCTCCGTAAAATAAAGAGTTCTAATGATGGTTCATCTTTGAACCAAAGTTCTGTAACCAAGAGTCAGAGATCAAATATTGATACAAGCCTTGCGGAGAAGGATGATAAGATGAAGGATACGTCGAAAAGATCCACGAAAAAGGATAAACCATCTTCAGACGGAGGCCGAAATAGTATACCAAGATCAAGCTTAGGACTAGTTGGTGCCAAGAAACACGAAAAGTCGACAAAGATCGATGCAGAAGAAGCCAGAAACAATTCTGGGGAAGCTGGGATTAGTAACCCCGACCTCGGCCCTTTTCTCCTCAAGCAAGCGAGGGATGCGATGTCTTCGGGAGAACACCCTGATAAGGTTCTTCATATCGCACTCCGGGCGGCCAAATCCTTTGAGAATAGCGCGGGGGGGCCACCCACATTGGACTTGGTCCTAGCTCTTCATCTTATCGCGTCTTTATATGGTAGTTCAAAGCAGTATGATGAAGCAATTTCTATGCTAAAGCATTCGATTAACATCGTAGTCCCCGAACAAGGCCATGACCATTCGCTCGCGAAGTTTTCGGGGTATATGCAATTGGGAGACATATACGCAATCTTGGGTCAAATCGATTGCTCGCTGGAATGTTACGTAAAAGGTTTGGAGGTACAGAAGAAGGCATTGGGCCAAAATGACCCGAGGGTCGGTGAGACGTGTCGGTATTTGGCGGAAGCTTATTTAGAAGCAGTTCAATTCGAAGAGGCCGAGAGATTGTGCAAAATGGCCCTTGACATCCATAAGCAGAAAGGTGATTTGGCTTCCCTCGAGGAAGCCGCAGATAGACGGCTTATGGCTCTTATATGCGACACGAAAGGAGATTACGAGGCCGCACTCGAGCACTTGGTTCGAGCAAGCATGGCGATGATGTCGAACGGCCAAGAAGCTGAGGTGGCTTCCGTCGATTGCAGCATCGGAGACACTTATTTAGCTTTGGGTCGATACGACGAGGCCGTGTTTGCTTATCACAAGGCGCTTAATGTGTTCAAGTTCACCAAAGGGGAGAACCACCAGTCAGTTGCTTCGGTTTTTGTCCGCCTCGCCGATCTTTATAACAGGATTGGGAAATTCGGTGATTCGAGGATCCACTGCGAACATGCACTCCAAATTTACAAGAAGCCTCTTTCGGGGGCTTCTTTGGAGGAAATCGCTAGCGGTTTCGCTGATATTGCTGCTATTTACGAATCTATGAACGAGCTTGAACACGCGCTTAAGCTGCTTCAGAAAGCACTTAAGATATATAATGACGCAACTGGTCGACCAAGCACCATTGCAGGAATTGAGGCCCAAATCGGAGTACTCTACTATATTAGCGGGAATTATTACGAGTCTTATTCCTTCTTTAGGAATGCTATCGAGAAATTTCGTGCTTGCGGGGAGATAAAGCCGGGTTTCTTAGCTACGGCTCTGAACCAAATGGGCTTAGCATGTGTTCATCTGAATGAGATAAGCGAAGCAACTGAATTGTTTAAGGAAGCCAAAATTACTATGGAAGAAGAGTATGGACAGTACCATCCAGATACGCTCGGAGTTTGTAGCAATCTAGCAGGAGCTTATGATGCGATGGGAAGGTATATTATCTGATATTATTTATCGCTTTCTTTAGAATTTTATATCGCGTGAAGATTTAAGATGTTTAAGTACATACAAGCTCGATTTTTACGGTGAATTGCAGAGGCAGTTCCTGAATACTCGACATAATTGGTTGGTTCTCAACTTGTCTAATTTCGTGGAACACAATCTTTTACTCTTATATATGCATCATCCTCTTTGTGTTATTATCGATATGATTAAAATTTTGCTCGCTTGTTTGCCTGCTCTGCTGCTCGCCGTCAGACGGAAAATGCAAACACGAACAGCACTGACGAACCTGCAGTTCTTTGAAAAACCGAGGACTTATATCATGTATTCTGCATCATTGTTCATTTTGTAGGTTGAATGAAGCTATAGAGATGCTGGAGTATGTTGTTGGGATAAGGGAAGAACTGTTGGGAACAGCAAATCCTGATGTGATCAATGAGAAGAAGAGATTGGCAGTGCTTCTGAAAGAGGCTGGAAGGGTCAGGCACAGGAAAACAATGTCATTGGAAGATCTTCTCCATTCCCACTCATTTGTTACAGAGAAAAGTCTCACCGTGTCCAGATCTTTATAGTACCGTTTTTTTTTTTTTTTTCCCCCTCATGTTTTAAACAATAAACTATGGTTGGTTTGTAATGATTATGATTATTATATTTTTGATGATTTATTCTAATCATTCAACTTAAAAAGTTTCACAACATTGTTATGTTTACAGAATATATATATATATCACTGCAACAATAGGACGTTATATTTGAGCGTCAAATTAAACTCCCCGGTTTAAATTGCATTGAAAAAATCTACGGGTTCTTCTGTATCAAATTAGTATCAGAAAAATAATTAGTCGTAATCATAAAAATCAGAAACGTGCTGTTTTTCTGACGGTAGGGAAATCCATATTAAGCTTTGATTTAGACTATTTAAGATTCTTTATTAGGCTTTAAATTTCACGAATTTACAATATCATCATTTGTCTATAGTAGGGCTACTATACTATTATGAGTATAGAGCCCTTACTACTCATAAGTTGTTTTCAATGTTAGGATTTTCGAATCGGCGATCCACACCGTTAAACATGATCTAGAGTATTTGAAACTTCTAGAAAATAAATTTCGTAATTTTTCGAAATCATTATAAAGTCCATCAAGAGGGCATAAAATGAACGGTCAAAATCGAGCAGCGTCACAAAAAGGATGATCGGATCCTTCAATTCAAGATCGGAGTTATTGATCTTTATCTATATAGTGAATAGAATTTTCTATCAAAAATTCAACAAATTTCGATTCTTTTACACCGTTAAATGAGTAAGTATCCCATACCGGCCGTTAAAAATTGTCAAATTTGTGACCTCTTGATCGTAAGGTAAATGATATCGAAAAATTATAAAATTTTATTTCTAGAAGTTTTAAATATACGAATAAACGTGCTTTTTTAACGGTGGATCGTTTGATTCGGAAGCTCTATCATCGAAACAGAGCTATGAATAGAAGCGATCGTGCTGTTAATAGTATGAAATAGCGGACTCATATATTTGTCTAATATTCGTGTCGTCTCAAAATTAATAATTTTTGAAAGCAAACATAAAGTGGATTTGTGACGCGTCGTTACTAGATAAATGATATTTTAAAATTATAAGATTCAAATTTTAAAAAGTTTAAACAAACTAGACCAAATTCTAGATAAACTTAATTACAGTCGGAAAAATAAAATTTCTACAGCGCACGCTGGACTTATTAACGTGCCAAAATCACACATTACCTGATCGATCGACACTGTTTCTAAGTGACACTTGAATACAATACAACGCATGAGTACGTAATTAGCTAGTGGCGAGGAATAGACGCGGCCAGCTGGCGGGCGAGGCGGTTGAGGCGGTCGGAGTAGTCGGACTCCTTGGCGATGGGCGACGGGTGGCCGAGATACTGCCAGATCGAGTTGCAGACGGTGCCGGCCCCGCCAGACAGCACGTAGTCGTGGTCGAGGCAGGTGAAGTCGGGATACCCGATCTTGTCGATCGCCAGCTGCAGCGCGTGCGTGCCGACCGTGTAGTAGCGCACGCACTGCTTCAGCGCCTCCCGCCTCTCCTCCTCCTCCTCGCCTCCGTCCCCGTCTTCTTGTCGGCTGCTGCTGCTGCTGCCGCTGCCGATCAGCCGACTGGCCACGTCGATGGTGTGCGTGTAGTTGTCCAGCGCGAACTTGGACGCGTAGAACGCCAGCGACCGGAAGTCCGACTCCGTGTTGTTCGGCACCGCGCGGAGCACCGACACGCAGAAGGCGTAGTCGACGCGGCCCGCCGACACGTTGCGGCACGCCGTGTCGACGTTCACGTGCGCGTCGACTGCGCCCGGATCCGAAAAAGAGACGAGGAGGAAGAGAGCGAGCACAGACACGATCGAGGCATCCATTTTTTTTTTCCCTTTTTTTAAAAAAAATTTTTTTTTTTTTCACAATTTTGGTTTGGTTGCTGTTAGGTTGGTATTTAAAGATCAAATTCAATTCTATTTAATGCTGACATAGTGTGGACTTGTAATTAACCTTGGCTAATGAATGCTTCACAAATTAGGCTTAATTTTTTTTGCCCGTGGATGCATGGAGCGGTTTCTTATTAATAATATATACAAGTGTTTAATGCAGGCGTTTTATTTTATTTTATTTTGTTTTATTTTATTTTTTGGATGAAGGGAAAATTGTACAGATGCTCTCTGAAATTTAGCTATTTTACAATGAGATGCGCGGAATTTAAATTTTGATAATTAATTAAATTATTTGTAAAATTTTATCGAAATTTCCAACCGAAATTATTAATTATATAATATAGCAGTTTTGATGATATATTATGCATATAATAATAATAATAATAATAAATTATTGTTATATAACAGCTACATTATATCATCTCTATCCAACTAATAACATCATCTTCTTCTTTTTTTAAGAGAAAAATATAATAAAAATATTTTTTTAAATTTTTTTAACATAATAAATGTATTTTAAAAAATATTTAATTAATTAGAGATACTGTATCAACAATATAATTGTTATATTTTATACTTTATTTTGTTCACTTTGAAGGGCAATGAGGCAGAGGTATTTATGGAGGATTTTAATGGATTTTGTACTATTATCACAGATGTCACGTCAGTATATTTATTTCCAATTAAATGCTGAACTATTTATCTTGGTTGACGCAATTAACAAGTTTGACTTAATAGTAATCAATATTACATTTTAATTAAATTTGATTTCCTCTTTGCGAATACACACTTAGCATCTATTATTAATATAATAACATCACTTATCTATTAATATTATTTATCCATTAATATCAATTTTGGAAAAAAAAAAAAAAAAAAAACATAACTAAATATAATATACTTGCTATGACAATATGAAATTTAGTTATAAAAACCCTTTTGTTTGTATCATCTAACGATTCCGAAAATAATATTCTACCTCATTCCGAACTTAAATTGAAATTCTAAGATATACTCTGTGAATGGTTGAATCTCTTATTAATCAACTTGGACCAGAAAGATAGGTAGTGTGTCCACTTCTAAATTTAGCATATATTAGTTTTCATTTACTGAAAATATTAGATGGTGGTGTAATAATTTATAAAGGACAAGCGATATTAACCAGTACAACATTGATGCGAACATATAAAAATTTTTTAGTTTAATAATATCAGATTAAATAGCAGGTTAAATAATTTTCTTTTTTCCTTTTCTTTTTTTTCATGTGACAAAAAAGGCTCATGAGACGCTCTAAATTACTTCCCACCAACCGAATTTTAATGCATTTCTCACTAGGAGGCGACTCATCTGCAATCCCAGTGTGGAAATATGCAAATTGGTCCCCTTATAGTGAAAATTTTATCATAATTATTTATTTTTTTATAAGTTCATATTAATTTTTTTTTTAGAGAAAAAATAACGAGTCATCTATTTCGTTCATAAGTAAAATGAACTAGACAAATATTTTTGAAAACAGCTAGAGCCTCCAAAAATTAAAAAGAAAATAGACAAAAAAGAGCGTAATAATAGCCCGGTCGAGGGCCGAGCGGCATGGGGGGCCGCCGAGTTGAAGATAAGTTCATATCACATTAACTAATATACGCGAGCCCCACAATATACGCCAAATACTCAAAAGATTTTTTTTTTTAGAACATAGTGTGTTATGTTATCTGCTTTGTTTATTAAAAATATCATTGCTATATGGGGTAATAGGGTATTTTAATATTAATTAATTTATTAATTCATCATATTTAGGTATGAGACACATATGTGGGATCAAAATGTGAAGTTAAAATAGAGTTAATTTGTTATCTTATCGATGATCAAGCTTATCATTTCTTTATCAAGTTTTAAATTCACCATTTTGATGATTTTCACCCGGATTAGATCATACTTATTCAGCTTGTTGGCGAACTTATGCCGTAGAGAGCCATCATTAGCACGCAATATCTTGATCGATATTAGTATTGTAAAAGCTGGACCGAGAATCTTATAAACGAAGCGTAGTAACTGGTTATGGATTCGTTAAAGTAAATAAACGAGTATACATAAAATTAGGAGTTTGCTAGAGTTAGCAGTTAGGAGTTAGGACTCCCCATACATGTGATACACGGATACACCAGGTGCAGGCAATTAATTTCTTGTCCACAATCATTGCATCATTGAATTCTGATTGGTTCGGTCCACTAGACCAGCTCCTTGCACTAAGTTCTCCCAACTTTTCTTAATTTCCTTCACGCATCAGCCCACCTAGATCAATTCGGTTCGGTTCAGTTCCTTTTTTCCTTTTCCGGTTTAGTCCCGCCACCGCCCACCGTTCGACCGGTCCGGTCCATGGGCCACCACCACCTCGTCCTCGACCCAAAGCACCTCCCCCGATTCCTCGCCCACGCCATCGTCTCCGGCCTCGTCCGCGACCCCTTCGTCGCCGGGAACCTCCTGGAGTCCCACCTCCGCCTCCGCCCCTCCGCGCTCTCCGAGGCCCTCGCCCTCCTCCGCCTCTCCCCCGACCCCTCCCCCTTCATGTACAACACCCTCCTCTCCTCCCTCCTCTCCCACCGCCTCCCCTCCGCCGCCGCCGCCCTCCTCCGCCGCATGCTCCGCCGCCTCCGCGGCGGCGCCGCCGCCGCCGCCCGGCCGAACCGCCACACCTTCCCCCTCGCCCTCAAGGCCTTCGCCCAGCTCCGCTCCCTCCGCGACGGGGAGCTCCTCCACGCCCTGATCCTCAAGCTCGGGCTCGGCGCCGACCCCTTCGTCCACGCCTCCTTGGTCCACCTCTACGCCGCGTGCGGCCGCTCCGCCGGCGCCCGCAAGGTCTTCGACGCGGTTCCCGATGCGAAGGTGAGCGCCTGGACCGCGCTGCTCTCCGGGTACGCGAAATCGGGCGAGTTGGGTGTTGCGAGGGAGCTGTTCGACGAAATGCCCGAGAGAAATTTGGTTTCTTGGAGCGCACTGATCGCGGGGTATGTTCAGAGTGGGAGGCCGGCGGAGGCTCTGGTCCTGTTTCGGGAGATGTTGGTTTCGAGGATTCTGCCGATCGCTTCGGTTTTGGTTAGTGTGCTCGTCGCGGTTGCGGAGCTGGGTGCTCTTCTAGAAGGGAGGTGGGTTCATGCTTACCTAGAGAGGGGAGCAGTGGAATGGACGCCGAATGTGAGGACTAGTTTGGTGAGCATGTACTTCAAGTGCGGTGATGTGAGAAGCGCACGGCAATTGTTTGATAGAATGACAGAAAGAGGGGTTGATTTGTGGAACACGATGATTGCTGGATTAGGATTGAATGGCAAAGGGACAGAAGCTTTGGCACTTTTCGATGAAATGGGTTGTGAAGGAATAAAGCCTGATGATATGACCTTTATTGGTGTTCTTGGGGCATGTAGCCATGCGGGTTTGGTCGACGAAGGGATGAAGCGTTTTGAGAGCATGAGTAAGGTGCACGATGTGTCGCCAAAGGTGGAGCACTATAGTTGCATGGTGGACTTGCTTGGGAAAGCCGGGCTTCTTAAGGAGGCATTGGAACTTATAGAGAGCATGCCCATGAAGGCAAATTCAAGGGTGTGGGGATCATTATTTGGTGCATGTAGAGCTCACGGGAATACGGAATTGGGAGAAGCTGTTGGAAAAGTGTTAATTGAGATAGAGCCCAAACATGCTGGACATTATGTGCTTCTTGCAAACCTGTATGCATCTACTGGGAGGTGGAAGGAAGCAGTTGAGGTGAGAGAAAGAATGGAGAGAAGAGGGGTTGAGCTTGAGCCAGGATGTAGCTCGATCGAGGTAGAAGGCGTGGTTAATGAGTTCCTTGTTGGGGATCAATCGCTTCCTATGAGTAGTGATATTTATTATATGTTGGGTTGCACTTCAAAAGTGGGCCTGAATGGATATGTTGAGAATATAAGACATAATTGTTAGATATAAGCTAAGAGGAAAAAAGAACTTTTTTGGTACAGTGAGAAGCTAGCAATTGCATTTGTATCTAGGATCATGAAGAATCTTAGAAGAAAGATAACCCGTGTTAAGGCGGATGAAACATCCATGCAAGCAGAATGGTGAAAGCAAAAGCATGTGGGAGGCTGCTTTTCTGTTCTGTCGGCTAAGTTCCTTCGCAACCAAAGGCATATGGTCTGCGCGCTGCTTGATTTTCTACGGAAACAAATGGAGTAATACGGCGAAGTCAGTTCAGGTCAACGTGGTCCCAAATGGAGCCTAGTTGCGAATCATGATACCAGGTTGACATCTAATATCAAATAATGTGAACTTAATCCAGATAGGAGGATCCCTGGTTTTCAACATTCAAGGTGCAATTAATCAGATGAGACTGTCAGGTGAGCTGGGGAAACAGTGTGAAAGGTATAGTAGATTAAAACAATGAAAGGCTGAGTTGAGCTTGAAATCTTATTCATCTTACAGGAAGTCAAACATTCGGATGGATTTGTTGTTAGCAGGGTGCTGCTTATGATTCTAGTGACAATCATTCAGGGAATGGAAATTTCAATTGTGGATAAAGTAATGGTAAAGCGCATTAACTATATTTATTATTATTCGGTTGTTGATTCTCTTAAGCATTCTGTCCTCAAATTAATGGTAGAATTTGCTCGGCAAAAAAAAAAAGTTACAGAACTAAAATTTAGTGATAGTCTGGAATTTGTGTGAATATCTCTGCTATCAATTAGTTGTAACAGAGCTACTTGCTGGGCTGATTTACTATGCAAAAGTGAGGAGTTTTCTACTCAAATCAGTTCTGTTCCCTTGGCATCTCTTTTAGAAATTAAACAATTTGATTTCCCTCTGGCATTTTTTTTTTAAGATCCTATAGTATTCACCTGAGGAAAACAGGAAAATACGCATTATTACTTCATGTAGGGAGCATAAATTGGAGATTTCAATTTTTAGAGCTTTTATAGTTGATTATTTTCACTATTTTTCCCGTTAACTGTTCTATGTTATATGCCAAATGACAGAAAGGAAAAACGTAAAACACAAACCTCTATCTAGTAAATGCTTCAGAATTTGATTTCTTTTAAACTTTGTCACCCTGTTTCAACAATCTCTTTTACGCATTATGATTATATTTATATGATGTGGTCGGCATACAGTGTTGTCTTCTGGTGCTATAGTTTGTGATGTTAAGATGTTGCACATTTAATATAATTACTAGAAGTTTTCTTTTGATGAATGTCATTTGTTATGAATGTAGGACCAGAGATGACAAGATGGTCTACTACTATAGTTTAGTGCTTTTCTGACCTCCTTGTTAGAGGCTATAGGCTTTTAGTTATATTCATCACTTTGCACAGAAATAAATGGTTGACAAGTCGGAATAGATAATAACAGGGAATAAAACAACACATTGCTTATAATATAGACTCTGCGATGTAGGAATACCAAGCACAAGGTGGCAAATTAAAAAACTTTATTAGCCATCAAGTTCATCAGAGTAGCTGTTCATAAATTAAGGTCATGTGTTGTTTTGTATCACAAAAGATACAAATTATGCATTATACAAACCGCGACAAGAAACTTAGAATTATTGCATAATTTACCTTTCCATACTCAAAGATACAAGTGTACTTCTCACTCATTTCTCCCAGGTTTCGAAGTTGCAGCTGACGAAATCATAGTGTGCACCAATTAGCTTCAATTTGTTGTCGTCTAGTCTTTCTTTGACGAAGGGATATGTCTTCAGGTTCTCAAGGGACACATTCACAGCCTCCTGCAAACATTTAGTATAAAATTCATCTTAGCAGAGCAAAACCATGTAGGCATTGCATTAATCTGAGAGTATATGTTCCTCTTTGGGCTCCTGGAGATTCTTGTGAAATGCTGTTTCAGTACTACTTTTCTAGGATTTCGACAGCCTGTTCTTCGTTAAATCATGTTTTGGCTTAAGCCATATGTGATTGATATATTTTTTTTCTTTTGCAGTCAAGAAACACATTTGGTGTGCTAACTTCAAGTAGAACTGCTCAATGACTTGGTATCTGTAAGAACCTCTGTCCGAATAAATTATTTAGTGATAACCTGTGCAGTGTAGGAAACTTTTATTTCGATTGCAATCTAAAGACTCCCATTAAACTTCATTATAATTTCCTCATAATAACAATTCTTTTAGTATGCTGCATTTTATCTATGAGGTGAATTATAGCACATAGCGAAAATCAACTTGAGAGCCGCATATAGAATATCGTTGCACACCTTTTTCCGCAGCCCGCATCAACCAATCATCACATGGCAGCTATATGCTGAACGAGATGTTCATTCATCCTAACGGGACCCAAGTGGCCCATGTTCACTTCTGATGAATATCATTTTAACAATCGTTTTTGTGTATAGGAATTGCAGGGGAAATCTAAAGAATCTTCACTGCACATGATAAGCATACCAATAGAAGAGCACAATAAATGAGGATCGAGGAAGGCACCTTTTCGCAATGGGTGCACTGTTCCAGGGGTGGCAATTTGCCGTGGGCGGCCTTCACGTTCTCTTTGGCGAGCGAGCAGATCTTAACCCAATCTTCTATGAAGTGACTGCCTCGCAAAGAAAAGCCACGAAAACAATTCAGAGCAAGAGGAAAGCAACAAAAGAACGAATATGGAGTAAAAATGTATTGATCGAGTCGGTCCGATCACTACTCGACGGCTGTGTACAACTGAGCACATTCTCAACCGAACAGGGTACTACATCTAATGTTCATGATCGTGTAGCAGAAGTAAAAAGCTTTTTAAGGAGCAGAGAAGATTCAACAACCTAGGATTAATGGAAGGATTTGGGGAGCTATGTACACACGCTCATAATCAGAAGAAGAGATCAAATTTGAATTTAGAACTTTAGGTGGTTTTTTTCTCCAATTGTTAATTATAGATTTACATGATTTTGGTAATAATTGAGTAAAACATATTCCTTACCTGCTGGTAATTCCATCCATGAGCCCTTTGATTCCACCGCAACGGCTGTGACCGATCACCACGATATTTTTCACCTGCTCATTTACCAAATTTTTATTGTCCAAATTTAGAAGGAAACAATAATATTCATTGGAACTATGTGATGCTTGTTGAATGATTTGATACTTGTTCAAAGGTTATATAATTTGATGACACTAGAGGCTGCATCTAAAGCATATAATTCGCAAAATTTGATACTTTTTATCAAAAATTAGATAGATTAAAATAGAATATGGCATCACTATTTTGCTTTTATTTTTTGTTCGAATAAATTGGTTCAAGAAACACTCCACTCTCTTTTTCTTTTTCTTTTTCTTTTTCTTTTTTCTTTTTGGGTGTGTATGTTTAGGCATTTGCTTAGTTTAGGTATTTGCTTTGATGGCCCAAAAGGTTATGTATGTGCTTTGGAAAAAAAGGCCAAGCTTTTTTGTTTGCCAAAAAACAATGTTTCTATTTCTTGATTAGAGAAGATGAGTAATTTTCTTGCATAAATAGTAAGTGAAAATTTCTATGAACTGATGCAATGCTTTTTTTTTTTTTTTGGCCAATATTTATTGATCTACAGAGTCAATGATCCAACCCAACGAAAAAGATTCAATTTAGTGCTTTGAGTCCTATTCCTTCTGAGGTGCGCATGCACTTCAATAGTTCAAATTAACACCTTTCTCCTTTTTTTATTCCCTACCTAATATAATAAATGACAAAACCTTTGGTAATTTTTGATGGGTACTTACATTTAACAAGTCAATATGTACATTAACACGTTACCATGCCAATACAACAGCAGTAGGAAAAGAACAATATTAAACAGTATTATGATATTGATAAATATAAATATATTAAATTTCATCACTATTTACAGACAAATAGTTGACTGAATTCAACAATTTTAATTTGTTCGCATTAAAATTAGTTCTTATCAATATCATCATTCTCCTATTGAAATATCCATGATAGTGCTTCTCTGAAAAATATAATTATAAATACAGTATAATTGACGATGCATATAGTTATATTTATATACATCTTATTTAATAGCTATTCGTGCGCAACCACAAAAAGATGTGGTTGTGAGAAAGCCTTCTTAAAAAGCTGTGAGGTGCGGGCTAGCTGCAGGCCACAACCCCGGGGCCAAACAAAGTCATATAGTTGGATTTAACACAATGCACGGCAACTATTACTATTTTATTTGGTTTAATTCAATTAAAAGTGTATTTATAAAATTTTATTATTATTATATATATAATGGTGACTAACCTCCCAATGTATAAAAACAAATATTTATAAGATAACTAGGAGTGTAAGTTCATATTTTGTTTGAAGTTATTAATGCCAGCTATTATAGTTATAATTGCGGTCAATTTAGACGTAAATTCATCGGTCTCGATTGAATCTCCTTATACAGTTTCAACTAAAATAATTAAATTTAAATACGTCAAACTAAATATTATTAATTTTTTTTTTTTGAGAGATAGGTAGCACGCTACTCGTTTATTTCATTTAGAAATAAACTTAACTGGAAATGTGAATTAACTAGGATTCAAACTACGGTACTAAATATTAAATTTAGATCGATATACAGCTATAACTTTAATACAATGCACAACTGAAATTATCCAAACATTCTTTTAATGCAGAAAAAAAAAAGAGAGAGAGCATGAACTTACGTTGAGGTAGACTACAGCATATTCAATGGCCGCCCCAGCACCCGAGTATTTGGTCTGCGATGACGTAGTAGCGGCCACAAAAGTAAAAAGACAAAAGAAAAAAAAGTTAAAACGCGTGGACCACTCAGAATTGCTGAAGTAATGGTGACAGAGAGTGATCAAATAAGATAATACACAGAAAAAAGAATATTTAATAATAATTTTAATGAGTCCAGCTACTCTATTTTTATAACGACGATCGTCCCGTATTCATAAGTTGTTTTCGATGATAGAACTTTTGAATCAACGATTCATACCGTTAAACGTTATCTAGAACTTTCTTAGGATGTCGTTAGATTTTAACCATTCACTTTATACTCGCTTGATGGACTTTATAATGATTTCGAAAAATTACGAAAATTATTTTTTAGAAGTTTCAAATATTTTAGATCATGTTTAACGGTGTGGATCGTCGATTCGAAAATCTCAACATTGAAAATTATTTATGAGTACGAAAGATTCTATACTCATAAGAGTATGGTAGCACTACCCTAGTTTTAATATATAAGATATAATTCTATATCAATCATATTGTATGAAGTGAGATGATAAGAAGTATAGTTAGGACCAAAATGATAATTTTACATAAAACTAATGCTTCAAAAATACTTTGTTTTTGTATTTTTACGCATTGCAGAGAGATTCAAATGGATTTTGATATTTTTGATATTTTTGTATAGAATTCTTATTTACAGTTTAAAATTTAGATAATTGTTTAATTAGTATAAGGGATCATTAAGAGTTTATAATTAATTTAATTTTTAATAATATAGTAAATAGAATAGAGTTTGACACGTGACGAGCATATAGAAAGCCACGTGTCAAATTCTCACATAGGGATCATTAAGGGTTCTACTTTAGTATATAATAATAGAAGATAGACTGGTTCATATGCGTGCAGCGTCACATGAATTTACTACCAGATTAATAATATAAAAAAATAAAATTATAAAAACTTGTAGCTGGACTCTATTGCACCGTTTGGTTCGGGTATAAGAAAGAACTAGTTATTATAGAGATATATACAAGTATGTGGATAAAAAAATTTGTGTTGGATGAAAATTGGATTGTTTCCGGGAATAAAAAAAAAAAGTGTTTGGATAGATAATATCAAATAAGAAAAACAGTAAGTAGTTTTATATAGAAAGTGAAGATGTTGGTGGGGATAGTTATACCTGCTTATTTTAGATATCCGAAAATTACTATTCTTAGATAAAAAATTAGCATTTAGGTATAAAGAGGGGGATAAGGGCCCTTATCCCCAATCGAAACGGTGCATATACATATATATAGAGATAAGAGTGGGAAGAAATTATTGCCTGGGGCTGGTCCGCGATGGGCGGATTTTTTTTTTTTTTTGAGATAGGTAGCACGCTACCCGCTTCGTTTATTTCATTTAGAAATAAACTTAGTTGAAAATATGAATCAACTAGGATTCGAATTTAGATTTCGGATACCAACCATCAAATCCTTTGCCACTTGCGCGGTAGGACGGTTGGTTGGGTGGATATTTTAAAACACCATCAGTAAGGTTTAAAGTACGATTGTGAGCTCTCGATATGCTCAGCAACGTCTGAAAAATATATATATGTGGGAAAGCATAGTTTTTGGAAACCTGATTTTCATGCAACAAAGATCAGCTTTTTGAGGTGCAGTGCCAAACGCCAGCGATCTGACAATTTAGGTGCAGTTCAGCACCTGATCCTATATTTGAGCTTCCAGTGGGGACTATCTTCTTGTCCTCTTGTTTGCTCCCCTCAGGAGTTTTTATTTTCCTCCCTCTTTATTCCTTTCTCTATTTTTTTCTTTATTTTCCGAGGCCTAGTTGTCTCATTATGTAGCTAAATTCACTATCTAAATCAATGAAACGGTAGCATGCTATCTTCCCCTCAAAAAAAAAAAAAAAAAAAATCAGCTTTTTGAGAACCTTGATTTCTTAAACTAATTAATGAGATGCCTAATAAATAAATTTTTAAAGGTATTGACTTTTTGACAATTTATTTATACAATTAAGTTCATATCTAATTGTCTAAATATCTAATTTTTATGTATAAGGTCTGTAGGGTAGATAATATTGAGGCTATTTTTGGCTAATGTACTGGGGCAACACCATATAATAATTTAGAAAAGAAAGAAACAGAAAAAGGAATAAGAGAGATCTAGAGAGAGAAAATGGGGTAATACCTTATCATAGGGCGGGACCATGTTCGCTATGTTTCGCACAGTGAAAGCTTCACCAGGCTGGAAGTTGAGCACCACGGAGGGGCATACGCGTGAGTCCGAGCATGCGAACACCAAGAACTGTAAAAAAAAGTAAACATGTTGTCAGGATTTCTGATCCCTGGTTACCCACTTTTGCAGATCGATTAAGTTATTCTCCATCATAACACTCAATAAGTTTTTCTTTTTTCTTTTTTCTTTTTTACTTATCTTTGTAGTCTTCAATATTGGTACGAATACTTGATATTATTAATTTGCACATAAAATAGAAGTTCAAAGTACTAATTTTGGTCACATAGTCTCTAGAAATTAATTCTCCTCTTCTTTAGTTGTTCAACATCATCAGCACACATTCTCTGACCTGTTCTCCAGGTATATATAGATCATCCCTCTGCATTACTGCATATGCTGGCTTGTACTAAACAAGTTCACATTTTGTACTTGAATATTATAACTATTGGTTCGGTACCAAAAGATTTAAGATTATGGTGAGGCATAAATTTTGTACCGATGCCACTGGGAATTGAGCTAGTGCTTAAAAGCAGTTTAATTTCTACTATCAACAAATCAAATTTATTCAATCCAGTCAAATTTAATCAGTGTATAAACCGCCTGATTCAATGTATCTCTTTATCTCAGTCAATATCGCTCTCTCTTTAGAGAAGAATTAAAAAATGATGGCGCTACAAACACGGCGATTCCGGTCTTTCCCCCAGGCCGGCATGCATCGAAAAGAAGACAAAAGATGAAATGTTTGGTGGCGGTCACAACTCGTACTGTTCTCTTCAACAATTACATGAAAAATTAATGGGTGAATCAATGGGTCATCTGTGGAAAAATTATTACTAAAGAATAGAGAAATTATTTATTAGCGCAAAGTACAGGTCATGCAAATATAACTTTACAGTTTAATGATTAAAACCTATATGTATTAAATATTGTGGTTTCCCTGAACTTAGATTCAACAAAATTTTAATTAAGTTATCTCTCTCTATCTAATCTCATCACAAGTATATTAAAATATTGTATAAATTTTAAGGACCACCATGTTCCTAGTTAGTTATTATATAATAAGAGTTTGCATAGAAAGCCACTATCTAAAAACAAAGGTAAATTTACTATAAGCCTTTTGGGTCAAAACCAGAGAAATAATTGCCTACACTCCGTGCACCACGTCATGCACCGCACCTTTAAGCCCTCCATCACATCACCTATATTTACCTTTCTCTTCTGCCATAAGTTAGTTTCTTAGTCTGTGGTGCACAGGCTGACGTGGTGCACTTGGTGCATGTAACAAGTTATACAACTGAAGATTTTTTTTTTTTTTTGAGTGACGCTACCTGCTTCGTTTATTTCATTAAAAAATAAACTTAGCTATAAATATGAATCATAAGACAAGCTCATCTAGTAGCCTGGTGGTGTGGCTTTAGTGAGACTTGAATCCTAGTTGATTCATATTTCTAGCTAAGTTTATTTCTAAATGAAATAAAACGAAGCGGATTCGAACTCGGGTCTCGGATACCAACCACCAAGTCCGGGACGGTCGGTTACTGGAGCTAAATTCTAATAACCAAGGAGAAGAATATGCATACCTGTGGGCTCTGCCCTTCGGCTAATTCGCGGAACAACTCGGGCTTCTTCCTGCAGAAAGATGCAAAAGAGATTTAGAATTTTTCCTTCAATGAATCTTACAGAAAATCATATTGTGTTCGAGGTAAGAATTTTTCATTTTCAACTTCTAAAAGGGAGTGAGAGAGATTCACTTGTACAATGAAAATGAATATTCTAATACCACAACCTTTCATTAGATTCAAACAACGAATCGTACTTTTTTTTCTGGGTTTACTGTTGAAGATGATCAAAAATTTGACAACAAGTGAGAAATCGAGAAAAAAAAAATCCCCAATACTCCATCTCTTATATACAAACCTAGAGATGTTTTCAAAAAAATTAATACGATATATGTGTGTAATTGGGAACTACTTACTCATAGATCTCCTTCTTGAAGTGCTCGAACCCAGATTTCAACCTCTCCACAGGATCCATTCCCTGTACATTTTTTTTCTCAAAATTACATTCGAATTAAACGGGAAAAACCAAAACCACCACAGATTAATCCCCGATCCATCAATCAATCAAATCACAAGGGAATAAAAATGAAAACCGAACGAGGATCGAGCTCTTTCCAACATAGAAAGATTATAATAACTTCGAAGAATCAGGATAAACAAATTGGGGAATCGCACTCACCTCTGTGTTGTGAATCTCTTTTGGTTTCTCTGGTCTAAAAGGGGGGAGGGATGGGGATTCGAGGAGCTCCGATCTTTCTATGTGGGGGCTTCTTATAGAAGGGACGAGTACTACTACATACCCTCTGATTCCATTCCCTTTTTATTAATTTAACTGGCTTTTTTTTAATTGGTTACAAAAATGGAAATAGTTTAATAGCTTCGGTGGGGTACTCCCATACGGGTCCACGGACACAGGTACAGCAAAAGAGACAGAAATATTGCATACACCTAGTGTTTCTTCCATCATACACCGCGTCTTAAAATTCTGTGGTACAGATTATTTTTCATAATTTCTAGCTCAAACTTTTTGTGTTGTTGCAAATAAGTTGCAAAATTTAATTTTTTAATTAGTCGAAACTTGATGTTTTGGCAATATGATAGAATTCTGGCATTATAATCTTTACGAATTATCAGCACCAAAATTGTTATAATTAACAATGTATCATAATTCAACCAACTCAATCAGCACTGCCAGATTTACTAGCAATAATTTTAAAATATTCTAAATAATAAATTACAAAGAATTAGAGCTTAAGTATCAAAGTTCTGCGCATCTCAAAGCTTGACGAACAAAAATGCAACTTAGTCAAAAATTCACATTATAAGAAACATCTATTTTATGCACTGAGTTCGTGCGAAGCAAATAATTTTATTTTTTACTGCACTAACTTTTAAATTACTTAATAGTTAGATAATAGACTGTAAAATTTATATATTTTTTATATTTTTAAGGATAAACTTTAAATACCATCTCTGTGATTTCGCGCTTTCTCACTTTACTACTTTAGTACCATATAGTTTAAATCATATGTGCTAAAATAAAAAAAGTGTGAAAATATAAGGGGTGGTATTTGTAGTTTTTTATATTTCTAAACTTATATTATTATTAAAAATTATATATGTCAAATTAGATTTTTTTCTTTCTTTTTTAATTGTGGCGTCAACCTGTTGTACACCGGGTTCAGGGAATAGTTTCCAAGCGGGGCGGCGAGTAACCCGAATCGCGCGTTTTCTCCGCCGAGTTCGTTACAGGAAAACGGCATTCACGGCGCACGCATCTCGAGGCGGCCGTGCCTTAGCCTTACTCGTCGCATCATTTGCGGGGAGTCCCGTTGCCACGTGTCTCTGTTTTATTTCTATCCAAAAATTTATTAAAAAAAAAAACTTATCATTTTTGTATAAAAATAAAATTGAAATGTAGCCGTAAATAAGGTTGAAGAAATTTTTTTTTTTTTTTTTTTTGAGAGATAGGTAGCAGGCTATTCGTTTTGTTTATTTTATTTAAAATAAAAAAACATTGAAAAAATCGAATTAGGATTAAACAGATCGGATATCGTATATCAACGGCTGGCTTGCTGCAAACGGTCGGTTCAAGAGATATTTTTTGAAAAGCTTTTTACTGAAATTATATTTTAATTAAGACATTTTTAGTTGCCCAATTGCGAAACAAAAAAAAAATTACTTAGCCAAAATGAGTTTTTCGAAAATGATTTTTCGGTAAGATTATTTGGTTGTTTATAAAGTAAAATATAAAAAACTATAGTTTTATAATTTTATTCTTTAACTATGTATAATAAAGAGGTGAAAATATAAAAAAAAATGACTTATACTAGAAATTTAAATTAAAAATTTTAATTTATATTTATTTTTAAAATTTAAAACTAAGTTTAAATCTGAGTTGAACTTATAATTAAAATATAAGACACAAATTAAATTTACAATTTAAATTTCTAGTTTAAGTTGTAACACATAACTAAGATTAAATTTTAAAATAAAAAGTTCAATACAGAAATTAGAATATTTATTCAAATTTGAATTTATAATTTGATCTTAAATTTCATATGAATGCACAATTTGAATTAATAATTTAAATTTAAATTACAATTCTACCTGAACATTTGAATTCATAATTCGAATTCAAGTTTAAATTGAAACTCATTATTGAAATTAAATTTAAATAGTAAATTAAAAATTGAATTTGAATTTCAATTTAAAATATAAATTTTAAATTCAAATTTCAGTCAATAATTTGAATTTATGGTTGGAACATGCAGTTCAAATTCAAAGTTCAAATTAAAGTTCTTAGCTAAAAATAATTTGGTAAAAATTTGAATTTAAATTCTAGAATTCAAATTTAAATAAAAATAAAAATTTAAAAATTTAACCTTAAATATAAAGTCACAAATTTGAATTTAAGAATTTTATGTTGAGTTTAAATTTATAAAAAAATTCAAAATGTGATAATGATATTAATTCAAATTTATGATGAAATTTAACTTTAAAAATAAATTCAAAGATTAAGGTTAAGACCAAATATAACTTCTTAGCTAACCTCTCCACACTTTCGGTGACTTTCAAATTTTTTGAGCTAAAGTAAAAAAAAGTGAGATTTAGTTATAACTTACTTTATTAGTCTACTTTTATAAAGTGATTTTTTTAATTTATTTTCGCAAATCAAACAATTGATAATTAAGATAATTTAATAATTTATCTTATGGAGAATGAAAGATGGAGTTTTTGATTAGCCTGGTAATAATTTATTTGTCCATGCAAATAGAGAAATAATTTAATAATTTAATTAATTTTGTGGTAATATTAATATGTACAATCTAATGCATGCACAGAATTTTTTTGTACATAAAAATATTGCGCAGCTCTTTTTTGATAGTTAGAATGCATGCTTAGATTTTTTTCTTTATAGTGCTTTGGATCCTCCAAACGTTTAAATCAGTTAACATATATGTTAGTTATCAACTCATGTGATAATTTTATAATCGAGTTGATAATTTTATAATGCATGTATTAAACTACTCAGAAAATTTCAAATAATTAATATCAATACATGAACAATATGTAAAAATAATTAATATTCTTAAACATCTATACCATTAATATATATATATTTTTATTATGATGTGGATCATCGATCGATTTTGCCCTAATTAACTCTGAGTTTCTCCGGTGGGATCAAGATTAATGGCTTTGGCAATATCAATTTCCCGTATGATCGATCTAAAAATGCTTCGGGTGCTGTACTTAACAGTTTCTTTTTTAAATTTTCGTAACACTTGGACTATATCTTCAAATATTATCCTTATGAATTATTGATGTACTTGTAAAATTATGTGACGCTCTTGCTCCATACATTTTAAAGGGCAGCATCTTGTGGATCTGAAAGGTCATCTGTGTAGATGATGAAGAGCCATTTTAATGTACATGTGGCTCTAAATTTACAATTTTAATTCAAATATTAAAAAATTAATACAATACTTTAATTTTGTATCAAATCACGACAAATATATATATATATATATATATATATATATATATATATATATATATATATATATATATATATATATATATATATATATATATATATATATATATATATATATATAATTTATAGATTAAAGTTAGTTGGACTGGGATATGAATTCTCTTAATTATTTGGAATTATAATGATTTTTTATTTTTTAAAAAAATTTATGTGTTTAGTCCTTCGTATGACCTTTACATCTTGCTTTGCTACTTCCAAGTTCTTATTTGGATGGAAAATGAAAGTCAGAGTGCATTAAATTCTGTGTTTGGAAATAATATTATTGGATATGATTTGGGATAGTTTAATAAGTATAATCAAATCAGATGAAGTTGATAAATAGCTATAGGCTCAAAATTTTGAAAATAAATTATTTTTCTTTTGAAAAAGATTCAAAACTTAGCCTACTATTGTGCTCTGAGTTACAAAATTTGAAGTTTAACCGAATAATCATATATAAAGTCAATCCAAAATACCAGTTAAGTGGACAAAACGATCATAAAAATCGTAAAACATTTTAACCTATAACCACATATTAAAGAAGCAAATATCCCTAATTACAATTATTGAATGGATGAATGAGGTTGATTTATGTTAATTAGGGAGACATTTTATTACCTTAATTAATGCCTATTCGCATGGTTCAAAGGTCGGGGACTTGGTCTTTTCTCAAAAGAAAAAAAAAAAAAAGAAAAAAAAGAGAAACCCTTTCAATCTAATTAAGAAAATATTTAACTCTTTATTATGATGATATTTATATTTATCGAATTTGGTCAACATGATAATTAATAATAATAATAGCTAAAAATTGAGTGGTGAGGGTGGTGGTGAGCAACGTGAGACCTCTTTGGAGCAGAAACATTATAGCTGATAATATGGTTTTTAAATTTGGCAAAAAATTTGGATCCGAACTACAAAATATGTCTTGCATCCGCAACCCGGACTCGGATCTCTAACAGTGTAGTGTATCTTATCTAAACCATCCTCCATGCGGATTTATACCCACTTTACTCTAGTTTTTAAACACGATTCTAATGAAGAACACCGCTTATTTATTAGGATTATTAGAATTTTGTTCAATGAAACTGTTTCTCCAAATCATAGCATTGGACCTGGACTTAGACTCTGACATAAATATGGAAAAAAAAAAAGAAGAAAGTTCATCTAAGCTTGATTTCGAACTGAAGTTTAGTCATTTTCTATATCGAATAGGGTTGATCAACCCGATTAGAAGTCGAGAAGCAAAGATCGAAGATATGTGGACAAGTTGAGGAGAAACCAGAGACAGAAAAGAATGATTCAACATACTAGAGCTGGAAACAACAGTGGTTGATTTGAAGTACAACTTTTGTTCGACATGCCTAAACCATTTCATCGCGGGGATCGACATTGTACGTGCCTCGATCGACGCGCTCTCCAGTTACCTTGTTATTATACAACAGGTGCTAATTGAGACAATACATTTGAGGATTGAGGAAACATAAAGATATTTGTATTTAAATATATTCATTTAACATAACTAGAACCAAAAAGTACAAAGGGCCCAGGCCCGGCCCATTACTAGTTCTAAAACTACTATGGGCCTAGTCTCGGTCCATTAGCCCTCTACATATAACTTGGACCTATTTCGTATAAAGGCCGAGAAAATTAACTTTTTTTTATATGAATTAAAAGTCAACAATTATGTCTAGTAAATAGTAGTGGGACGGACTTGTGCAGTTGTGCTTCTAATTTTTGATTAAAATTCTACAACAATTAATTTAATGGATTCTCTTCTCTCTCGAGCTGCGCATATACGGCTTTTTGATCTTTTTTTTCTCCAATAAATTCTCTCTCTCTCTCTCTCTCTCTCTCTGTGGTTCCGCTACTCATTGCAATTGAATCCTCTCTTGTGTTCTTTCTTTGAGCGAGGGGATCCGGTGCGGAGTTGGGGGAAGTGCGAAAATGGCGACCCAATCCGCGGCTTCTCCTTCTAATCCCATCGATGAATCCCAAAACCCTGGGTTTTTTTTTTTTTTTTTTTTCTCGCTAATAATCGTTTTCCCTTTGTTGTTGACCTAATTATCTTAAGGGTTTGATGAATAATTCAATGTAACCTTCCATTTCTTACTTTTGATTATTGTTGCAATTAGATAAATTCGGTAGATTAATTGGTTATTATGAACCGTTCCTTCATAGGTTGATGAATTCGCGCTTCACGAATTGGAGATTCTGGCCTGATACGTTTGATTTATGTTATTTCAATCGATTAAATTTGCAATAAATGAATTAGCTCGGAGTCCTTGTTTGATGAACTGATGAATTGTGTTGTGTTTTTTTGAGAATCAAAAGAAGTAAAATACTTAAGAGTTGTTTTTGTCAAATTTTGCTGATTTTGTAGGTGATGTTTTCCTTCCACGAGTTCTTAATGTTTGAGATTAAACATGGATCCTCATGTGAGAAATTAATTAGACCGACTCCTACACTTGCTTTAATGAAATTGAAACGATTTTACGCGCTGAAGCATGACAATGAAAGCGTTAATTGAAACATAAAAGGAAACCACTTCGAAGAATGAGAATAAGAAAATTAAGAAGGAGAAGAAGAGTGCAAATGGTTTTACTTAAGTTATTTTACTATTAATTCACACAAATTTGGATGTGAAAACATACAGAATTATAATCACCTCTTCGTCCTGTTTTTTAACCTATGTGTGTGTGCACCCGTGCGATGATGTTTATGTAGTTGTAGATTGTTGCTGTCATATTGCTAAAGCATAAATCATTTGAATTTATCTTTCTGAATATATTTGTAGCTTTAAGGTGGCCTGACCATGTTAGTTAATAATAGAGTCTTTGTTGGTTATGCTGGTAATAAAATTGTCTCGTTCAAATAGAAAATTTCTTGTTTTAATATTTAGGGCCTGAAGGGTCCAATCTTGTGGATGAAGAGCAGCACGAGGCTAAGGAAGACATTGGTGCACAAAAATCAGTTTTTGCTATTTCCGAACCAATAAGGGAGGATCAAGTGCAAAATGCTGTTAATTTTTTGTCACACCCAAAAGTGAGGAGTTCCCTGCTCATTTATAAGCGTTCATTCCTTGAGAGGAAAGGATTAACAAGGGAGGAAATTGATGAAGCCTTTCGTCGTGTCCCTGTATGATTTTGTTTTCCAGATTTTGTTTTTTGTTTCCGACTATGTTCTACTAAAGACCCAAATCATTTTTATTTGAGGTTGGTAAAGATTTGCACTTTCTACAGGATCCACCTTCAAATGCTACAGGTGCTGAAGCTACAGCGATGAATCATGGTACAGTAATTTCCAGTAAAACTTCGTTTGCTTTTTCAGTGAGAAAATGCACTTTGCCATTTCCGTATGATTTTGACATGCATGAAATTTCTGTGTGCATAAAATTTTGTTGTTAAAATAATGACGTTTGACCTCCCATACCGGGCCTTGCTTTACTTTAAGAAAGTCTTCCAGGCTAATTTTTCATACTTGCTCAGTCTGCCCTCCCTATCGTCGTGTGCCCCTCTCGATTCACTGGTTATAATTAATATTATTATTTTTTGAATCATTTCTGATTTTGTAGTTCATGACGATACACGTGCATTGTTCATGATATCATCCTATAGAGGACATTAGTGGATGACAATGTACACAGCCTTCTTACTGATGACAATAATTGAAATAAATATGTCAGAAGGAGACCATGATAGTGTAGATTAGTCTAGTCTACGCTTAATGCAATGATATTGTAACCACCGAGAGGTCAAAAACTTTGTGCGCTTGGCTCGCTAGCTAAAGATATATTAGTGTAATTTGATTGCAGAAGTGTTTTTGAAATGGCTAGAAGTGGTTGGCAGTTTGGCCTTCAGTATCTGGTTTTCTTTCCTTTTTGTTTATAACTTGCTTACTTTGTCTTGCTGAGAACAGTTATCCAACCAAGCTCATCCGTGGAGCCTGTAGTTCCTACTCAGAGCCAGCAACTTGTATATGCTCCTCGTGATGCTCTTGCAGCAGTCCCAAGCGTACGGCAATCTAGGTTCCACTGGTCCCATGCTTTTCTTTCTATTGGGTTACTTGCCGCTTCAGGAGCGGCAGCATCCGTGCTTTTTAAGGTATCAGTTTGATTCTTGGTCCTTTTTACATTACTAAAGGCCTGTTGGGGCTGTCATGAGATTCTGCAGAAATACTGTTAAGTTTAGGTTTCTAAGAATCCTCCTGAACAGCTTGCACTACTTCAGCATAAGTAGAAGCTCTAACCTCATTCGAGTTGTTCAGACTTTTTTAATTTGCAAAATATTTAGTTACTGCTTTTCAGAATAGAGAAGTTACTCTAGAAGCTAGCACAAATAGGCACTAATACAATGCGAACTTATTTGATGCTTCGGAAGTTCTCATCATGTTATTTTTTGCGTTTAAAATGTAGTGATCTCACCAATTTTTTCTGCATTTTCTGATGCATTAATATTCTTTACAGAATGCAGCAATTCCTAGATTGAAATCTTGGATCAGGAAGGTTGTAGAAGAAGAATATGAAATAGAGAAGTACAAGAAACCGAGACCAGCCCTAGCTGCAGAAGCAGTAGAGGCTGCAAAAGAAGCTGCCTCTGCTGCTGCTGTTGTGGCAACAGCTAGTCAAGAGCTCCTGAATGCAAAAAATGAAGGTTTTTCTTTTTAGGAACTTTCTTGCATTGATATTATTAGTCGGCTCCCATATTTTGTCAACCTGTTTTCCAATATTACAGAGAGGAAGTTCTTTGAGGCTTTTGTGGAAAAACTAGATGCTCAAGTGGAAGAGATGAAGATGATGGGCAATGCTCTCCGTACTCTGGAGAATTCAAAAGAAATAGTAAACTCACAGGACAAGCAAATAGGAGAGTATGATCAGTCTAAACTATGGAACAGTAAGTTAATGGATTTGAAATGCTCCTCCTCTGTTGCGAATTATTCTAAAAACTTCCACACTTTTGTTTTAAACAACTCATTAAAGCAAATCACACCTCTCGGTACTGCCTGTGGGTAGCAAATTGTTATCGAATAGTATTCCATTATTAAAAAAATAGAACGAACATTGGAATAGTTGCTGCATTACAGTGACAAATTGGTTTTTCTATGACGTCTTGCTGTCTTGCTGTTAATAACTTAATATTTGCTGTTAATTTTTTTAACATAGCTTAGGAGCTGTTTGGTTCCACATAAAACTGTGAAAAAAAATTTCGGTGGAAAAAAAATTTTCGGAGGAAAACAAATTTTACGCTCTTTAGTGTTAGGTTTGTAGGAAAAGAAAAATAGTTTTTCATAACGGTTGTTTGGTTGAAAGGAAAAGAAAGAAGAAGGAAAATGGATGAAAAACTATTTAATATAATGTTTTATTATATAGATTAATTATATATAACAATTACTGTATATATATATATATATATATTATAATTTATGTTTGTAAATTAAATATATTTAAAATTATATTATATAATAAGCATATAATATAATATATACTAGTTATATATTTAAGGGTATTAATAAATAATTATATATTTAAAAAAAATAAATATATAATAATATCTCTATAAAAAAATAAAATACTCTGTATATATAATAAATAAATATATATTTATAAATAAAATTATACATCTACATATGTATATGTATATGTACATATACATAGACCTCTCTCACGCGGTTCACGAGGCCATTTCAGCTCGTGGACCGCACAAG
The DNA here is from genome assembly GCA_025177825.1 of Aechmea fasciata. Classification (NCBI taxonomy): domain Eukaryota; kingdom Viridiplantae; phylum Streptophyta; class Magnoliopsida; order Poales; family Bromeliaceae; genus Aechmea; species Aechmea fasciata. Next base: position 5,858,675 of record CM045928.1, on the reverse strand, counting down.
ACTATTGCCATGAGCCGTGTGATTTTGCCTACTTCGTTTTCGTTTTCTGCCGCTTTCATGTGGAAAACGAAAATAGGACTTTTTCCCAAAATATGTAAAAGTGTTTTTCGCCGAAATTTTTTTTACATCGAACCAAACGATCTGCAAACTATTTTTGGACCGAAAAAAATATATTCAACCTATTTTTACATCAAACCAAACACACCCTTAGTGTACTAGTAGTTGGTAAATGCTTCCAGTATCTGTTGATTAAGAGATGACAAATGCTTTAAAGTATCTATTGATACAGACAAACTACTTCATACTGTTTGAACACATCGACAAATTTGTGTGTAAAAATTAACATAAATATTTATGTTTCCTGTGTGTTAGGCACAAATACCTTATGTAGATATCAATTTTTCATGTGTATCACTGTTCATAAACCATACCTAATATTATACTTTTTTATTTTTATTTATTTTTTCTTTTTTTGAAGAAGCAAGGGATGCAGAAAGCAAACTATCAATGCCAATCAGTACAACTACATACTTATTTTATTCCATTTTTAAGCTTGAAAAGGAACTTCTTTGCATTTGCAGAGACAACTAATAGTTCTCGGGGAATATCTGAGGCCAGTCAATCGAATTTAAGCCTTTCATTTAACAAGGTAAAATAATTCTTTTTCCTGTTGTATTATGATTTATGTGTCTGTGCCTCTTTTGTTTGTAACTCTTATATTAATACTAAGCAAGTTTTACACTGGTTCAATTTTTCTTTCTAGCAGCAAGAGAAAGTAAATGGCATAAATAACACAAATAAGGCGGACTCTCATTCAGGTTGCATTTTAAATCTAGTGCTTACTTAACTAATGCTGTATTAAAATTTATTTTTCTTCCCACGAATTCTTTTACACAGTGAGGTCTTCATCTTCGCCTGCATCTATCGATCCACCGCACCCAAAGTCATATATGGAGGTAATTTTCTCTCTCTTAATTAGCTTATTTCGGTTCTTGTCCAAATACCGTCATTGTGAAGGGGAACCCATGCAAAGCCTTCAGATACTGCTTTTCATTCTCTTGTAAATACTAATTATCAGACTTTTAACTTGCAGATCATAGAAATGGTTCAAAGAGGGGAGAAACCACCTAATATTAAGGTGGGCTATTTAACTAGGGGTTAAACAGTACTTTTCATTGTTTATGATTTTGGTTTCACCTAGTTTCTTGTCCCTCCCTCTCCCCCCCCCCCCTCTAATCCTTTAACTTGATGAACAGGAAATTAATGACATGCCCCCTAATCCCGATCAGCCAATACCAAAACCTCTTCTCGCTCCTAGACCAAAGGTATGGACTTCATATGCTTTCTCTGAGTAGTTTCCTTTTTGTTCGCATGTAGAAAATCTTATTCAAAACATAATGTTTTTTTTTTTTTTTTTAACTTTTGTTGTCCAAATGTTCAACAAAATTTTGCTGGTAATACTGGATTTTTAAGGGGAATTCATAAAGAATGGATCAGGATTGGTGGTTAATATTTAAGTTGACATATTATTGCAAGTGAGGCATGCATTGGTCGAAATCTTGCAGTGTTAGTCGTGCTTGCTTATTTAGGTTAACTAACAAATGGTTTGTGCAGACTAAATGGATATTTCAGAATTCTTCCTTTCAGATGAACCTTCATGTATATAACAGTCATTTTTCATTTCCATAATTAAAAGCAAATTGTACACAACAATGCAGTCAAATCTTGATCTTGGTGCAATCTATGATTTTTTGCACAAATACCACCTCAAAATATGTGCATGCATTTACTCCTCTAAAATGCGACTTGAGTTAAATGCCCCTTGTTAAGATGTCACATGCGCAGCATTTTGTAGATACTTTTGCAAAGAAGCTTCATTATTATAGCAATCGGTTTGCCTCGTAAAATGAACTGTCTATTTGTTCTATTGCACAGAATATTTTTGTTATATTGCACAGAATATTTCACATGACGCAGGTGGAAACTATAACAATAGTTGGGAATATAAGCAAGTAATTGCATATTTGAGCTGTACGTGGCTGCAAAAATTCAGTCCAAATATTAGTACAAAGGAAAACTAATAAGTCAGGCTACATTATTGTGCATGCAAAAATTAAAGCGCTGATTTCTTGTTAACTTTGTTGGTAATGCAGCCGTGGGAAGTCATGCAGCAACATCAGTCAAACTCTAGTTATGTTCCTAAGCCCCAATTCAATGGCCAAGGTTTGAATTTTGAGGCTCGAGGAAATAGATCACTTCCGATTACTGGGTCATTTGACAATTCAGAGCCATGGCGGAGACAGAAGGCCGAAAATGGTACAGAGGCTGAACCTCAAGTAGCGGAACCAAAGTGGTTACCTTCTGCAACGGGATCCCTTGAGCGGCGTAACAGAAGCTGGAACCCCCCTCAGCCACCGGAACTGCTGAACCAGGAAGTTGCGATTGCTATCAGAGAACCAGACTCGGCTGTTCAAAAGCGGCAGTCAAGTGCTGAGAGTGCACATCTTCTTTTGAATGGTAATGATCAAAAGGACACAGCATCCGATCTCGTTGTCGGGTCAGATGAAAAGGAAGTTGATGTTGAAGTTTGAACGGAGGGAAGTCGTGCAAGGTTGACATGTAATAGCTTGAATATGCATAACTAATGCTGGGGAAAACAAGAATAAGACAAATAGGTCTGTTCATATGGGTGATTAGCAACACAGCTCTTATGAGCTAATCAACAAGATGAAGAACACGAACAACATTGTGTAATTAGGTGTAATTAGGTGGAGGGAACTGCATAACTGTGTACCTTTTATGTTTGGCTCCATCGCAGGCGAAGTGGCGAAATCTTTCGTCACAATCTCAGAAGCTAATACTCAGCATTTGTTTTCTGCATAGCTTCATTACCTTTAGCTTTAATAGTAACTATACACCCTTGAAAGTCCGTTGGACTGCAAACATATTGATTTGATCATTAATGTTGTTGTTCTGTAATTTGATAATGTGATGAGAGGATCGTTATGGGGCCGAATTGCTGTACATATCTTTTACTATTTCTGTGGCCTCAAATTACTCTATTTCTCAACATATTTGAGAACAAGTGTGCCAACTTGGCATTGAGGGTGCATACAAAGGAGTTGAGTTGAATATCTTACTTATGACATTGACTGCTTATTAGCTGAACTAGAAGTAAATTGGACCTTCAACTTTAACTGATTATCTGAAATCTACTACCATAGTACCCAAACATTAAGCAAACTTTAGGGCTTGTTTGCTTCTTCACCAAGTGTTTCATGAGTAAAGCTGTTCAAAAGAATATCAACAGCCTTTTCATACTTGCATAAACTAATCAACAAATTTTATTTTAAATACATCAATACATCAACAATATTCTAGGCCATAGGTTTTTTTTTTTTTTGAGAGAGAGAGAAAGATAGCATATTACCTGCTTCATTCATTGAATAAGTGAACTAAGCTACATGGGTGAGGCATCGCGGGCTTCGGAAAGGATACGAAAAATAAAATAAAATAAAATAAGAAAAAAGAAAAAAAGAGTTCTAGATATATATAAGGTTATTCACTAAAATTAAGTCTAACTATTGTTGGTAGGAGTTGCTCTCACAAGTTCGTCAGTTATTTAATCTTGTAGATTCCTACAAAAGGGTCTGATTTGATTGATCTGAAGATTGCGCTATTTCGGACCTCCCAAATAACCCACCAACAGACTATTAAACTGATTAGTTCAGAACATGATGATGATGAACCCTTTCTATTTTTCCATCTGTCCCAGACCAGAAACACATCTTCACCTAAATCTCTTGGCCATAGTTATTTCTCAAAAAAAAATATTCTAGGCCATAGCGATACTTCTCTTTTTATAGAAAATGCTCTAGGTATCCCAAAGTATTGACTTATTGATAAACATATATGACAAAATTTCCTCATACTTGTGAGATATTAACTACTTGTCAAAACAACATCCTAGAAAACGAAATCAATGCTCTTGTAAAGATTTTATCCATCCGCGTGTGCGTTCATGATTCATCTTAAAAATATAAGCATAGGAGGTGGACACGGCGTATATGCATCTGTGCTGAACATATTTGGAGGTTTGCTTAGTATGACACATATTTTTATGCATGTTGTGTTGTGTTGTGTTGTGTTGCGTCATGCCGGTTTTTTTAAATCGGTGGACCTGAGCAAATATTTTTTTCAAAAAATTATTTTAGTTTTTTAATTATTTAATAATTTTATATTATATATGTAGTTATCTAATGACTGAATCAATTTGAAAAAGAATAATTATTTAAAATTTGAATAACTTTAATTAATATTAAAATAAAAAATTATAAACAATTAAAAGGGACCATGCGCTGGCGTGACGTGGGCCCGTTTGACACCCCGATACTAAAAACAAGCATGAGTGCGCAACACCGAAGCCCAGTACTTTTGGGTAAAAAAAAAAAAAAAAAAAATAGATACCCTTTTTTTATCAGCCCTTTTTTATTTCTATTCAAATATTATAATATTTTTTAAAAATTTAATTTTTTAAATGTTAATATAAAAAATATTTATTAAATTTTTAGATAGAGATAAAATTAATATAAATAATGTTACATACTCTTATGTATATAGAAGCCTTTATCCTCACATGCTGTTTTCAATAATAAAATTTTTACTGACCGTTTCTAGTGCAAGCGGTAAAAGATTTGGTGGTTGATAACTAAGATTTTAAATTCAAATTCTAGTTGATTCACATTTTCAGCTAAGTTTATCTTTTTTAAAAAATAAACAAATCGGGTTGTGTGCTACCTTTTTCTAAAAGAAAAATAAAATTTTCGAATCGACAATCCATATTGTTAAATATGATATAGAGCATTTGAAACTTATAGAAAATAATTTTTCGAAGTTATAATAAAGTCTGTCAAGCGGATATTTAGACTTAGTTTGGCATTGAGATCCTATTTGATGTTATTTGATAAAACAAAATTGAGATAAAAGCATATAGAAATATGCTTCTATATTTTTCGATGGGGCTGCAAAAAATATATCGTAACCACTTATCACGATATGCAAAACGTAATATTATGTACGAAAACAAACAAATATTTTTTCATCTACTTTTTCAGCGCATGTAATTCAATCTCTTCGCAATACTAAACAAAGTCTTACCGATATGAATCGTCGATTTAAAATTTTTATTATTAAAAATAATTTATAAATACCAAAGGTGTGTTTGGTTTGAAGTCGGAATCGGTATTGAAATCGAAATAAGAACGAGCTGAAAACGAAATTGGAATAATTAATTACCTCTTTCTTTTTTGTTCGCTACTTGAATCGGAATGTGAATTCACATAAATCATTCTCATTATCGGTGTTTGGTTTAGATAGATATCATAAACTTAATCAAATTAATATATCAATTTCCAATGCGGCCTAGAGGGCTGGATTGGAAAAAGGGATAATCGGAGTGATTCCCATTCGCTCAGAAATCGAAATCAGAATCAAAATTTCGTATACCAAATACGGATAAACAGATTCAATCATTTCGATTCCGAATTCGATTTCGATTCCGATTCCAGGATAAAAAAATGAGTGAACCAAATACACCCCAAGTCGATAGCACGTGTAAGAACATCATAGGCCGACTCAAATTACTATATTGTAACAGCTGGAATGCTCCGAAACTGGGGAGGCTCCTCAGTCCTCACTCAAAATTTTGTCCGTCTATTCGACGCAACCCTCGCCATCGTCACTTGCAGCACATCTGGGGCCAACTTTGCGGCGGCGTTGTCGTCGTCTTCGCGCCTGATTAAATAAAACAAACAACGCCTCCTTATCCCTTCTTTACTTCCGCCCTTTTCCTTTTACAAAACTGATCATCTCTCAAACTTTTCTCCATGATCATCTACTAACCCAACCCTTCTTTCCTCTTTCAATTTTCCGCTCATATATTTGGTCCAAAAATAAGGAGAAGTTGAAGTGGGAATTTAAATGGTGTTCAATTGCAAGGTAATCTTTCATCTTCTTGTGATCTCGTTGGAGTCTCTTTTTTTTTTGTTTTTTGTTTTTCGTTTTGGGAGCGCGATTTTAGAGCATATTCCTAAATTAGTCATCTATCAGTTGAGCACTGCTTAGGATGATTTAGAAATTAGAATTAGAAATTGGTTTTGGATTACCCCAAATTTTTCTTTGATGATGTATGAACAAAAGAGCTTCAACGAAGAGTTATTTTTAAGTTTGAGATAAAATTGTTGGGAATCCGGTACTCGCCCCGGTACTGGATCTTGTGTATCTCCGATACCGACTGCTGTTGATCCGGTACTGATTGTTGAAATTTCGTAACAAAAATGTCGAATCGGATTTTTACCATAAACTCGTCTCCTTAGCACAAGCTGATACAATCATAAAAAAAATATATATAAATATGCGGATAAAATAAGATTTATTAAATAAGAGAATGTTAAATCTGACTTCTGACTTCTCTTTTATATGGAGTAACTACAACCCGAGTCCTCTTTTTTGAATATTTTCTATCCTTTTCTCGTCTTTTATTAATCTAAAAGGCTACTTGCTCATGGACGCACCCGTGCATAAGATGAATCCAACTCTCTATCTCTCTCTCTTTCTCTCTCTCTGGTACGGCGTACCCAAAGCTCCAGTCGTACTTCCTTCAAAAACAACCCATCAAGAGCTATTTATAAAGCTCTACCAAAACGTACCCTAATTTTAATATATTTAGAATTTCTACTTTAATTAATATTTAAATCTATCTTAATTAATCTTTAATAGATTTAAATATTAATCCTAATTTAGTTAGTTTTATCCTCTAATTAATATTTAAATATTCATTTATCTCCAACAGATTTAAATATAAATTTTAATCCAAATAGGATTCAACTACAAATCTAACCAAATCCTAACATTCTTCACCTTTGTTGGATTTGTAGTGTTCAATCGCTACGTTGAGCTCACCATGCAAGCTCCACCTTGAGCTTGTCTTCTTCGCTCGATGTCGCCGCATCCGTTGCTTCGCCTCGAGTGACTGCATCTCCGCGAACTTTTGGAACCCAAATCATCTTCGCTCCCGTTCTAACTGTGCTCCCGTTCAGAACGTATAAGTTTCCACGTTTGTTGGCCTCGCATACGACCCGATCTCGTTTTCAGACCCTCATAGCTCCACCTGAAGCTGAAATATCGCAACCCTTCGAGTCCAACGCGCCTAACGAGATCAATTTTGCTTCAATCCAGGAACGTGTCACACACCTGTCAGTGTCCTCACGACCCCATCGTGCATTCGGATCTTCATCGTGCCGACTCCCAAAACTTTGCACGCCATTCCGTTCCCCATTAGAGCTTTTCCACCCTTGATCACTTTATAAGTAGCAAAAGACTCCTCCGGACAGACGTGAAAGGAACACGCCGAATCGAGCACCCACGCATCATCCGAAATTTTTGCACCTTCGGTCGCCGCATACAGTACAGCAGAATCGATCATCTCCGATTCCACCGCTTGCGCCGTGGTTGATACGGTCTCATCTTAGTTCACGACTGTTTTCTCCTTCTATCGCTTTAACTCCTTTAGATAATCCTGAAGTTTTCGACAATTGCGCTTAATATACCCTTTCCTGTGACAGTAAAAGCACTCCACCTCGGATAGCGGCTTCTTCTGTCGATCTCTGGTTGCCGATATTGTCGCATCTTTCTTCGCTCTCACCACCAAAGTAGTATCCCAGCTCTGCGTGCCGGACTCCTTAGTCATCTTCCGCATTTTGTTGAAGAGAAGCGCAGCTGTGACCGCCTCCACGCTTATGGTCTCCTTACCATAAAGCAACGTGGTCACCAGATGCTCATATGTGTCGATAGCGAAGATAGTAAAATCAGCGTTTTATCCTCGTCATCCAGATTGACTCCGATACTGGTCAACTAGGCTATTACCTTGTTGAACTCGTTCAAGTGCTCGTGTAGGCTCGCCGTTTCTTGCATCTGCAGCGTAAACAGTCGCTGCTTCAGATACAATCTATTCGTTAGGGATTTGGTCATGTACAGATCTTCCAATTTCTTCCATAACTTCGCTGGTGTCGTCTCGTTGGTTACATTGTAAAGAACCTCATCTACTAATAATAGATAAAGCATACTCAATGCCTTTCGCTCCATTTTCGTCCATGCCACATTCGTGACCACTGTCGGCTTCGCCTCCTTCCCGTTCAACGTCTCGTCCAATTCTTGCTGTACGAGGATCGCCCATATTTTAATTTACCACAATCCAAAATTGTCCGTGCCGTCGAACTTTTCGATTTCGAATTTCGTGGCCATCTCCGTCGATCTCTCCCGCAGATCGGTAACCTTCGGCTCTGATACCAATTGTTCGGAATTCGGCACTCGCCCCGGTACCGGATCTTGTGAATCCGCAACCCGCTCCGATACCAACTGCAGTGGATTCGGTACCAATTGTTGGGATTCCGCAACGGAAACGTCGAATCGGATTTTTACTATAAACTCGTCTCCTCGGCAGAAGCGGATACAATCATAAAAGAGAAAAATATGCGAGTAAAATAAGATTCATTAAAAGAGAAAAATATGCGGGTAAAATAAGATTTATTAAATAAGAGAATGTTACACCTAACTTCTCTTTTGTATGGAGTAGCTACAACCCGAGTCCTCTTTCTTGAATCTTTCCTACCCTTCTCTCGTCTTTTATTAATCTAAAAGACTACTCACTCATGGACGCACTCGTGCACAAGATGCATCCAACTCACTATCTCTCTCTCTCTCTTTCTCTCTCTCTCTGGTACGGCACACCCAAAGCTCCAGCCGTACTTCCTTCAAAAACAACCCATCAAGAGTTATTTATAAAGCTCTACCAAAACGTACCCCAATCCTAATATATTTAGGATTTCTACTTTAATTAATATCTAAATCTATCTTAATTAATCTCTAATAGATTTAAATATTAATCCTAATCTAGTTAGGTTTATCCTTTAATTAATATTTAAATCTTAATTTATCTCCAACAAATTTAAATATTAATCATAATCCCAATATGATTCAACTACAAATCTAACCAAATGCTAACACGAAGCATCTAAGCTCACCAGAAGAACTGATTTACTGGGCCTAATTTTGCTAATTTTGCGTTTTTTTTTATTAAGGGCTTCTTTGGATGCTAGAATAACTAGGTGGAATGCAATCAGTTTTGTTATTATTATTATTATAATTATTAACAGAGAATATTCCCAGTCAAGACAAGTTATTCCACATATTAAATCAGTCTTTCGAGAAATCTACTCTTTTTTTTTTTTTTTTCCGTAGATGATGTTTCATTAAACGCATTAATTCTCTTCGATTTAATCTGCTGCTCCGTTGTCATTGGAATAGACTACGAAAGATGTTACCAAAGAAGTTGAAAGCTGACGCTTCGATAAAAGGAATGATGAAACTGAGCTGCAACCTTTTTTTTTTTTTGTGGTGTTTTTGTTATTTCAATGATAGAAGAATGATCTTAGCATAGCCTGATAGCATAAAAGGAAACTGTAGTGATATTAAAGTAGAGGGAGGCATTTTCAAGGTGATAGCTTTGTTTCATTATCGCTTTCTTTTTGTGTTTTATTGCGATTATTATCATAATAAATATCAGAAAGAGCAGTTTTTTTTCTTGTGATATTGACTTTTGATTTTGTCGTGAGTTCTATGTGCTAATATAGCATTGTTTACAGGTGCTGCGTTGCCATTCAAGGAGAAAACAGAGTCAACGGTATAATATCCTTTTTCCGCTGAATTAAACTAAATCTATGTGGCTGCCATTTATATGTATTTAGAATTCGATCCATACGGATGGATACCGATTACTCATATATTGCAAAACAATGGCAGTTTTGAGAACATTACAAGCACGGATAATGTCGAGGTGTCACCGAATACAGTAGCTGATGCAAAGGCTTGTTGTACACAAACAGAAACTCCCTTTCAAGTGACTGTTACAACGACAAGAGATCGTGATATCGATGTTTATGCTGTTAAGCACCACTATCCTCCGATTGATTCCTGGATAGAGGACTTCCCACCAGTTGGCCATGTTTCCCTTGTCATTCAACCTGAATCAGGAAATGAGTATTCGGAAACTTCATCTGCCGAGTCCTCAAATTCCAGTGCTCTTCGTGATATGCATATAGTGAGTGTGGTCGTTTATTACATTTATTCTAGTAATTGATTGGCTTGCCTTCCAGAACCGCCTCTGCAACCCGGGAAGCAACAGATGGATGGCTGTGCCAATAATATATATTTGAAGCTTTTGATGTGGCGAGAAGCTAAATGAGCTTTTGGAGCCCCAAAAGTAGAAGAAACAATTTAAATCTTCTGCTTATGCTGGAAGTGAAGTTGCCGAGTGAAAAAGCTGTTAGGGTTTGTTTAGTCCTCTTGTATGGTACTATTGTTCGATGAAACACTAATTGAGTTTAGCTATTAGGGAAAGCATACATTATAATCCCCTCATAATACGCTCTATGTTAGTAGAATTTGAAGCTCCGAATTGGAGCTTTTGCTTTTGGGGCTCGAAATTCTACTTCCATCCACAACAAAAGTTCTGCATTATTTTGTTTGCCAAGTATTCTACTAGAGGTGGTTGCAGCTGAAAGCAAAAGCAAAAGTGAGCCCAAATAGACTACTTAGTGCTTTTTCAAATAGCTGTACTCAACTGCACTTCTGCAGAACCTCCAGCCAGGCCAAACAAGCCATTATTCTCTTCCATCACTGCATATTAATGCTTTACAACTTATGTTGGGCAATACAAAAGCTGGCGGCTAGTTTGACGTTTTCCATATTGGCATGAAACTTTGGCCCTTGAATCAATATATTGTAACTGTCTATTTATTTTTCAGTCGGCAAGATTGATGGAAGAATTTATGGTACTTGCTGGAGATAATACAAGCCAGAATCTGGAGACTTGTGGGATTCTTGGTGCTTTCCTTGTAAGCATGAAACTGAAGATTATTACTTTTGCTCGTAGTCCTGGTTCTCAAGTGTGCAATATTTCAAACAAATATTTCGGTTGTCTTGCAGAAGAATGGAACATTCTATGTAACTACCCTAATAATACCAAAGCAAGAAACAACTGCCCATTCAGTATGTCGGTATTCATAATATTCTGAGTTATTTTGTGTTGAATGTTCTTGAAATTATTTCTCATCTGTTTCTCTGTTTTTTTCGTCCCCATTTTGCCCATAAATGTCTGAGCAATTACAGTTCTTGTACTAAATGGCAGTGCCAGGCATCAAATGAGGAGGAGATACATGCAATACTGGATGGAGAATCTCTCTTTCCTGCAGGATGGATACATGTAAATATCCCAATATTTAGCTCTCCAATTTCTACATTTGGCCTTTTCGCTAGTCATTACTATGTGAACTTGCTTAGTAGTTCTTTTCGAGTCCCTGACATGATATTTATGGATTAGAAGCTAGTTCTTAATGATTCTCAATTAATGTGGTCTGGTTTTATATGAAAAGGATAATGAAGTCTTATTGATTGGCAAATCTTTACTAGTTCAGAAAGGTAATAAATGTCATGTAAATTTGCACTGTCATTAGTAAGGTTTTTGTATATGATATCTCAAATATTCTATTAAGTTCAGTGGGATGTTAAAATTTTAAAGCATTGAGGCGGATAGTGGGAGGATGTGGTTTAGTACAAGTACGCAGGGACTCTTATGGGTGGCTAACCATATAAACTGATGATTTCGTGTTCTCTCATGTTGAATTGAGAAGGATTGGCTTAAGTCATAGAGAAGAGAGCAAATTGATATTGTCGAATGTATCTTGTAGAATTGTTCTATGCTCCAATAGAGGTCTGACAAACAATTGTGAGCAATGGGGCTTAGGGCTAGTAGAAGTTGAACAATGTTATATATATCTCGAATTCTTAAACTGTTAGGTTTCTTAACCTATTCTGTTTCGGTCAACCCATTAAAGTTAAATATGCCTAGTTTTATTGAGATTATTTTTAGTCTTATTGGATTTTAGTCACTAATGTAAATATACCCTTTGTTCCATTAATTTAGTGCGGTGGATGAGAGAGAGTATAAGATGTATTTTGGAACTAGAGTTTTGTGAAAGAGACATCTTTTGTACACCACGTTGGCTTTCATTTAAGTCTCAGCTCTATCTTTGCTCGTAGACGTAGGCCAGCAATCAAACTGCGTAAATATTTGTGCGCTTTATTTTTCTTCTTTCGTGATTTTTTTTTCGTATTTTTGCACCTGACAAACTAGATTTTTTCCGCTTTTGTCTTAATAAACGATTATTGTCGACTTGGCCATATTATTTTTGACTTATCAAACCATTTTTTGACTTTTTATTTTGGGCGAAAGAACATAAGACACTAACTGATGCTAGCGAACAAACTTAGTACGACACTATATTCTGACGTTGTTTCAGATTGTGAGTCTGTGACATGTACAGAGGTATGTGTTAAATATAACTACATATACATGACTATTAAGTATTAACACAAGATTACATTAATTCCGTCATGGATACATCCATTTACATAGATGCACCCAACCTAGGTTTTTCCTTTTTTCTTTCATTCCATGTGAAGCAAACGTTTAAAGATAACACTACTAGTTTATACTTTTCTACTTTTATGTTCCAGATTGGGCGCCTTTCGCCGTAATTGTGGAAAATATCAATGTTACCTTTCAGTTCTATGTTCATTTTTCTGAGCATTTTTTTTCCTCTGTTGTTTCAGACGCATCCCTCTCAGACATGCTTCCTATCGTCAATCGATTTGCACACGCAATACCCTTACCAGGTTTTGGAACGTTGGTTGTTATTCACTTTTCGAGACAAAAATTACAATTATACTATTTCTACGCAGGATGTTTTCAACAAATAAAGAATTGCCTTCTTCCCTATCATCTCTTTGCTATTGCAAAAGCAAGACGATGCTCTGCTGCGAGCATAATCGTTGCAAGTCTAGAAGTTGATGTTGCATCTTGTCAAGAGCTATCTGCTCACCTTATCGGGTTTTGTATGTACTTTCATATCTGTCACAGGTCATGCTACCAGAGGCTGTTGCGATTGTCATGGCTCCAACAGATCCCACAAGGCAAGGCATTTATCCTCACTTAAGTATCTGTACATTATGAAAGCCTTGTGAGACACTAGTCAATTATAAAAAAAGGAAAACAAAAAAGATCTTGAGACATTTCAATGCATGTTGATTCCCATCTTCCCTCTTAATATGTAGATGTGAAAAATGCGTACTTAGAACAAAATAAATCTACTTGGATCGTTTCGTCCTGAGTAAAGCAGTTCAAAAAACCATAAAATTTTCACTCTTGATCTGCTGTAGCAAAACCTTCGAACGTACTAGTCGCCAAATGCATGACTACTGCTTCTCTCTAGTTTGGTCGAAACCCGTACTTAATATGATGCTTTTCTTTGACAATCTGAGTTGCAAATCTTAGTAGTCCAAATACCTTAACATGCATTATAAAGATCACACAAGGTCTTCAACCTCTTCTAACATCCTCTCTAGATCACCCTTCAAGAATGTGCTTACCTGTATAGGTTCAGAAGATTCGACTTTTAATCGGTGCACTCTAGTTTTCTCGATAGACAAACTTCCATGTCTAAAAATGAACAATGGATGAGAACATTTGATGTTCTTATTTTCTTTGAAACCCCTGCAGGAGCCATGGAATATTCCGGCTGACGAACCCCGGAGGGATTGCCATTTTAAAAGCGTGCAAGGAAAGCGGGTTTCATTCACACCCAGATACTTCTGATGGGAGCCCTCTTTTCGAATGCTGCAGCAACATCTACATTAACCATAATTTGCGGTTGGAGATTATCGACCTCCGCTCGTCTTCCCCACGGTAGATGTTATCACGTCTGACTGATGCATATCTATTTATAGTTTTCTGTACGCTCACGCTTGTTTCCGTTCCCTTTGGGTTGATTGGTTAGAGAGCTGTGTACATAGTAATCCTATTTTCCGTTCTAAAGATATGTATAATTTTGTTTCTTTAGCTTGATTTAGAATTGTGAAAACTTAAGTGATGTGGAGGTAGGGATCTACTAATAAATAGCATCTTCTAGTCGACGAAAATGGGGATGCTGTTAGGAAGTTGTGCAATAACAGTGGTTGAATTTGCGGTAGTAAGATATCAAAGACTACAATGTTATCTCTATAAAAAGTTACTGGACTCTTTATGATATATTGTTTTAATCGCGTATTTAATTTAATCAGCAAGAGTTACCTCTTAAACTGAAAATGATGGTGCATTGTATGCTCTCCTGCTTGTCTCCATTTATATTTTGTTTCCATTTCTTATCAAATTGATTGCTCTTTTGGTGCTTTTCCAGGGGACTAGTCAACAATGAACAATGAACTGATTTAAGAAAAGAAACAGGGCAGTTTTTTTTATCTGACTATATATTTTTGTGTAAACTTCAAATACCATCCTCGTGGTTTCGCACTTTCTCACTTTAGTACCCCGTGATTTAAAGTGTATCAAGTTAGTGTCATGTGGTTACATTTTTATCTTTTTGTCAGCTTTTCTGTTAATATTTCGTTAAATTATATACAAAAATTTTTAGATACCTCACTTAGTTTTATCGAATATTCATTTAAGTACCTTTTAGTTTTAACTTCGTCACTGATTTAACGAAAAAAATTAGTGAAATCGATAATAAAAAGATAAAAATGAAATCACAGGATGCTAAATTGATACATTTTAAACCACAGGGTATTAAAGTGAGAAAGTATGAAATCACATGGGTGGTATTTGGCTTCGTGTGATCTGTTTGTCTGTCTGTGTCTATTGGCTCTACTTTTAAAGGCTATTTGGCTGCAATCAATTAGAACTGTATTGCTGTTGTAATTATATGTAGATCAAGATTCAGTATATAATTTTATATATTTGTATTCAATTATTGCAGTTGCAATTAGCAGAGAAGGCCCAACTGTCGTAGCTGGAGAGAATAATTTTAAACAAAAAATGAGCTTATCTTTCATAACTTGTTAAACAAACAAAAAAAAGAAAAAAAGAAATCACCCGGTTATTAAAAAAAGAGAGAAAAAGAAAAAGAAGTACTTGAGACATCTGATATGGAGCTTCAAATTGACCTGAGGATGATTGAAGTGGATGGTGACAGACAAATGGCTTGATAAAGAACTATCCACCATACATCATTTTATTGTAATACATGTTACAGCACATTAAGTAAGGCAAAGGGTTACTGTTGTATTTTTTATACACCTACCACATTGTTATTCCAAGATTACATGATCTCCAAGAAAGCAAAGTCCTGAAAAAAAAAAAAAAAAAAAAAAAAAGTTATATAGAGAAAATTTATTTTATCATATGTTGGTAAAACTAGAACCGACAATCTCGACTCATACTCGTGGGTGCCTGCGGGTTACCCACAAATTTGCGGTATGGGTACCAACTTTTCGAATCCAAAAAATTACGGGTAAAACATATGGGTACCCATTAAGCTGTGTGGGCATTTTGGGTAACCCGCAGGTACCCGCACATATATTTTTTAAATTAAAAAATATATTTTCTTAATTAAAATACATATATTTTTATTTATCCATCTTAAAAATTCTAATCTTAATTTCTTATCACGTCTTTTATATTACGAAATTTTTGTATTTTAAAGGCTTTAAATATTTTTATTGTATGTCATGATATTTTAAATAATGAGTTATGTTATATTTTTTAAACTTATATATATGTATTTGAATTTAAAAAACATAAGAGACAAAAAAAAAAAAATTACGGATAACCCGCATAACCACCCGCTCACCCGCGAGCGGGTACGGGTAAAGATGTTGGTTATCTAAAATTTGCGAGTAAATTTTATTCATGCCCAAGTAACCCGCGAGTACAATGATCCGCCTGTAGGTTATCCAACCCGTTCGTTTGCTAGGTCTAGATAAAACCCACACCTTTGGTTTTGATTAGTTCACACTTAAAAACTGTGTAGTATGAACTCACAAGCTCTTTTACTCTTTCTTCATTTTGATCAGGTCGTAAAACGAGTAAACGAGTAATTATTGCTTGTACCCTGATGTATGAGATTGCTAATATATATTTTAAAATCCAAATCAATTTGTGGATATAAAATACCACATTTAATTAAAGCCCCCCGCATATTAAAAAACCATGAGCTTTGAAAACCTAGATCGATAGTCCAGATTAAACAAGCGATACAGATTGAAAAAAGTATTTTTTCTATCCATGGATGCATATATAATACGCATGGCGCAGTTAAATTTTCGCTAACAAAGAGGATCAAGTGCGCGATCTTCGACAATTAAGTTCGTTACAAAGGGCTTATTTTAACAAATCATAATTTACAAAGTCTACATGACCTGAAGCGTGGAAAGTTACATGGTCAACACAAACCTACTCCAAAATCTCCAAATATTAGGTATAATGCAACTATCCATGTGTACTTGTTTTTCACCCAAGTGAAAAAAGGGGCTCGGCACGCTTTCACATCACAGCTCATAGAAATATTCAAGGAAGGAGGGGTGGGCAAAAGCATCTGGAAGGGTAAAATGCATTGATAATCCTTGTATCGTCCCTATATCGCAATTTAGTCCCTGCGTTTTCTTTTTTGGTGATATATAAGGTTTGAATTGAGTGAGAAGCTTGGGGACTAAGTTGCGATTTCTATGCAATTTAGTCCAAAGTTGGGAACTAATTTTTTTTGAGAAAAAGGTAGCATTCTACCCGCTTTATTCATTCAGAACGTGAATTAAGCTACATAAGTGAGGCATCGAGGCCTCAGAGGTGACGGAAACAAAGAAAAGAAAGAAAGCAAAAAATAAATAAATTCAGGTGTTGATTACAAGGTAATATTAAAATCGCTACACAGTGCACAAGATCTATCTATAGATTATAAGCTCTCCCCCACTGAGCCATCAGTTGTTTGATCCTATGGGTCCCACGTATAAGGTCTGTCTGAGCCTTCGTAAAAATCGCTCCGTTCCTAGTCTCCCATACCACCCACCAGCAAAGAAGCTTGGGAACTATTTTTTTTTTTTTGAGAAATAGATAGCACGCTACCCGCTTCGTTTATTTCATTTAGAAATAAGCTTAGCTGGAAATATAAATCAACTAGGATTCGAACTCTGGTCTCAGATACCAACCACCAAGCCCTTTGTCACTACGATCGGTGTTTGGGAACTAATTAAAAAGAGACTTTGTGATGGACTTGGTACTGTAGACCTATTTCTTTTGAGCTGCATCTTTATTAGGTTGTCTCTATTCTCTATAATGAGAACAAATATTGGAGGAGGATTCAAACTGTTTTTGCAAAGAGTGTGAAAGTCAAAATGATTTTCCCTGTTTCCTTGAACCGACATGGTCTACTGCACCCTTTTATTTATATAATTATTTATTTGTAATTTTTTGGCATGTAGCTGTACTTTGCATGTTTTTGGGGTTCAGAATAGGGTTGACTCTTGCGTTCACTCCTGTTCATAGGCATAACTAAAAGAATAAAATCTCATGTGGCTGATCAGGAATGTGCAGTGCGTTTCGCCTTTTATTATGTTTTTATTGAGGGTAAATTGCACCTTTCTTCTTTTATTTTTTTATAGTAGGATGACATCTTGGTTCTTAAATTTAAATTTAAATTTAAATTTTTTAAATTTAGTAAGATTTAATTATAATAATTTTAAAATTTTAAGGCAAAGTTATATTTCACATATATATTTGAGAACCAAAAGTGTAATGCATGCACTCTTTTATTAATGAACAAAAATGAATAAGAACTGGATAGGAATAGTATTTAATATGAGATTGCTTCATGTGACATCCATCATGTGAATGACACACACGAACTATAAAAATAACTTCATCTTATGTTCATCGCGTGAATAGCACGAATCATAAAATTACATGCACTGTTATTATTTTTCTTGATTTTAGTTATCCTTATTTCCCTTGTTATTTTTAAACACAGTAGAATATGAATTAGAATCTGCATGAGATTAGCCAAATGCTACTAATTAATAAATCTATCAGCCTTGCTCGATGTTAAAATAATAATAAAAAAAAACTTGCTAACAATCAAAATAACACTACTATCAAGTTACTCTCCAATTAATACAGGGTCAAGCAATAAAATTGTATTACAAACTAGCCAACGATACAAAGATAAAAAAAAAGGTTTTAAATTTTTTTTATAAAATATGGCAACAATATATACTCATTCATTCATGCATTGTATTACATACCCAACCTAGGACAAAATTTGCGGCCATTTTTAATACAATAAGAAGTTCCATATACAACAAAGAAGAGGACTCCAAGCTCCATGAATCATTAATATTAATCCCACAAAAGCCCAGATCAGTTAATTCACAACACACAAATATATATATACAAAACCCTTATTACACTATTATTATTATTAATATTATATATATGAGGCCCAAAAGAACCTAATATGAACAGTCTCTTTCACGCATCTGAATCCTAAAAAAAAAAAAGAAACAAAAAAGGAAATGTATACTTTCACCGACACCACATGCTCTCCAGCTAATAAACAAAATGGAAAATAATTTTAATAGCACTAGCCAGTAGAGTAATAATTTAAGTTTCTTTTTTTTTTTTTCCGCTTCAAAAATTAGAGAGGGTGGTGGTGGGCTCGGCTAACCCCGTTCACATTGGCGAATATTCCGAAGAGATCCTGCTTGTATGGGAGGAACGACTCTCTCCGACCCCCCTTCGCGCCTTTTCCGTAGTATAATACCCGGTGGGCGGTGACCGTATCCAACTCGGTAACCTTACCGCCCTTCCTCTCCTTCCCCTTCGCCTCTTTCGCCGCCTCGGCCTTCGGTGGGATGGGGATGGGGTTGGGGTTGGGGTTAGGGTTAGGGTTTCGGAGGAGGAGGAACTTCTCCTTCCCGTCGCTGCGGCTGCGCCCGATCACGAGATCGCTGATCCGCCGCCACCGCACGATCGACCCCGTCGACCCGCTCTTCCGGCACCGCGCCGGAGAAGGGGGGGCCGACCCAGGAGCCCACAAGCAGTACGTCTCCGGCGCGACCCCCTCCAGCTCGACCGGCTCCGACGCCGTCGACGACGACGACGACGAGTTCGACCCCACCGACGAGTTCCGCTCCTCCATCAGGAGCCGCCCCAGCGGCAGCCTCGCCCCCGGCCTCGGCGCCGCCGCAGACGGCGGCGGATCGGCGTCGTCGTCGTCGTCGTCGTCGAAGAGGAGGAGGGAGCGGTCGAAGACGGGGTAGACGGGGCGGATCCGGCCGTTGGAGAAGATCTCGTCGGCGGTGATCGCGGGGGCGGCGGAGTCCGGGGCGGCGATAGCGAAGGAGAACTCGAAGTCGTCGTCGTCGCCGCCGGAGACGCCGCCGACCTCGCCCCGGGAGTCGTCGGGTAGGGCGGGTACGGCGGAGATCTGCTGGGGGGAGCCGTGATGGGCGGCGGAGATCGCGCGATCACCCTCATCTTCTTCTTCATCCTCCTCCCTGAAGCTCGGAGATAGGGTTAGGGTTAGTTTCCTCTCCTCCAACATCTCTCTCTTCTTCTCTCTCTCTCTCTCTCTCTCTCTCTCTCTCTCTCTCCTTTGTTCCTATTCCGATGGGTTGGATAAATAATAATTATAGGAATTTTTTAAGTTCCGTGCGCGCTTTGAGAGAGTATATAGAGGGGGGAGAGAGATGTGTGCGGCGTTAATAAGGGGCGCATCGAAGGGATGAGCCACTTGAGAGAATGTTATTCCCTGGACCTGGCTCACCACGTCAGCCTACGTAGGTCCAATCCTAAGGAACATCTTAATTAGCATGCGCTACACTATATTATACATGCCTCTTATCCTTCTACTAATATATATAAAATAAAAGGATGTGATTTTTTAAAATCTAACTAGGGAAGAAATTATTACTTTATAAATAGCACAAATCTGTTTGTCCTATTTATATTTTGTTTTCAATTATCGAGCGTGTGATTTGCCGATGGAAGCTGTTAATTAAATACGATCTAAAGCATTCGAATAATTAAATAAACAAGGTTTTATAATTTTTAAATATAATTTACCTATATATCAGCTATCAACAAAGTAAATGATCAAAAACAAATAATTCATAAAAATAGAGAATGGAATTTTATGACATAATCAAAGATTTTAATTTTAATCAATCTAGATATTGAATATAATATTTTATTAAAAATTTACTGAATTTGGATTAGTGCTTTACACTACTAAAAACTATTAATTTTCAAATCTTCCGACTAGTATGTAATTCGTTGTAAAAAATTCTAAATTTGATTTTTATATTTGTTCGAATGTTATAAATCATATTTTATAGTATCGAAAGCTCAATTATCGAAAACGACATGCATAACATAAGTAATTGGTACTATTTATAATATAATATAGTATTTTTCATCAAGTATGTTGCGGAAAGTTTTGTTCCTTACATTAGAAAAAAATTATTATTAAAAAGTAGAGTTTTGCTTCCATAATAGAAAGAAAAAAAAAATGGATCACTATAAGAAAAATAGTAATATGATCGTTCTCTCTTCACATATTACTTTAAGTAGTTAAAAATTTTTATATAAAAGCATTACTCAATGGTAACGTACGTTCCCATATAATTCCTATAAATTAATATAGTCACATCATATAATTCAATAATCTATACTAATTAGGAATTAGATAAAATTCTTGATACAAATACAAAAACCATGATGTTATTCACACGAAGGCAACATTTTATTTCATTAATAATGCATTCGTATTTGAACATATAAAAATACTACATTCAGTAATTCATTCAAAATTAATTTGTAAAAAACTCGTCGGTTCACGGTGGACCCGGTTCACCGACAATTTGGGAGGGGTGTTGAGGTAAGCGTTGAGCTAATGATATCCCGGTGTTGGGTCTAGGGTGGTGGGGTGGCGGTTGACGCTTCCGCTTCCTTGGGGGAGAGGCAAACACGTGTGGCGGTGTAGTACGCGAGCGTGTGGGATTTTGTTCCCTTTCTAGAAGATTACGTGGCGTGTTCTTATTGGCCTCATATGTTAGCCTTTCATTTTTAAGCGAATCAACGCCGTTGGTTGTATCTAATCAAGTACAGTGTATAACAACACGTACGTGGAATACTATATATATATATATATTCGCAAGCGTATCACGGAAAACACGGCTCGTTGAAAAATTTATGAAGTCGATAACTCTAATACGGAAAGGATTTGCCTTCGAGATATATTAAGTATTATTACTAGATTATTCTCCATGCTTCTAGAACAAATACATCGAATATATTAAAGTTTGATGTCTCAAAATAAGGTGACCAAGTGCTACTGTATTATTTATTTGATTAAATCTTAGCCTGCAAAGACAAATTTATATTGTTTTTAGTAATAGAGATAATGTTTTAGTGGTTGTTGACACGGATTTAAATGCTATGGTATGGATTCACATGGAAAGCTTGTTCTAAGGGTATGAAACAATGTGTGTTGTGACGCGCTAATATATGTCGATCACAAAAATATTTGTGTACCAATACACTTTTACATGGAGTATTTATTTTTTTGCACCAATATATTTTGTTTACTTGTTATATAAATATATCTTTTTTTTCAAATCTTTTATATTTTGCTGAGATAACTATTTATTAACTTAAACATAGGGTCTATATACCGTGTGGATATTTTATTTGCACTATGTATGACTCATACCGGTGGACACTTAAATTCTTGATTCTTGAGAAATAATTTTTTTTATTTTTGAGTAAAATTAAAAACTGGATTTTTTTTTTTTTTTTGCATCTATCCCTCTAGAAAAAAATTATTTCAAAAAAGACCCTGCAAATTTATATTTGCATTTTTAACCCTGACCCTTCCATGCAAACGCCACGTCAGCATCATGCGAGTTGGGCTGGGCTAGGGTATTAATTAAGTTGAGTACGGTGAATTATTCACCGTGTCTAAACACAGTAAATGATTTACTGTGCCTAGAGAAAATATAAATATAAATATTTTTCACAATATAAATATTGAAAAGAGGAATAGAGAGTATGGATGTCAATGGGTATGGATACCTAAAATATTAATTATCCGAACCTAAACCCAAATAAATTATTTATATACATAATTTATTTTTATTTATTTATACAATATATAAAATATTTAATAATTTTTATCCCTTACATCTTCATTCAACGGTATGGATTTTTAAAACCTGCCGGGTTCGAGTTCGGATTCGGGTTTCTGGTTTTTGGTCGAGTATGAATATGGGTATGGATTTTTAAAACTCGCCGGATTCGGATCTGGATTCAGATTTTAATTTGATTTTCAGGTTCGGGTTCGGGTTTTTAAAAACCCGATCCAAACCCGACCCGTTGACATCTCTAATAGGGAGAATATAAGTACGAAAAAATATAAATATTAAAAAAGAGAAGAAGAAAAATATAAATATGAAACATGGTGACCATTCATCACCGTGTTTGAACACAATGAATAATTCACCTTGTTCAACTTGCCAAGCAGACTTCCAGCCCGCCCACGTGGTGCTTGCGTGGCAAGGATAGGACTATTTTTGTAATTATAAATTTATTGGGAGTAGTTTTAAAATAATTTTTTTTCAAAGGGCCATTTGCAAAAAAAATCCATTAAAAACTATATGATTGTTTTTTTTTTTTTTTCTTTTTTTGAGAGATAGGTAGCATGCTATCCGTTTCGTTTATTTCATTTAGAAATAAACTTAGCTAAAAATATAAATCAACTAGGATTCGAACTTAGATCTCGGATACCAGCCACCAAATTCTTGTGACTATATAATTGTTGTGTATTAGTTCCGCAATAATGTATCAACTTGCAACCTCTCCTTCCAGCGTGTCGGGTGGTACCAACTGCTTCGCTTAAAAACTATATATATATATATATATTATATATATATGATTGTACAATTAATTTGGGTCGCATTATGTACGATTTTGATTCATAAATATAAATAAATAGTTGATTTATTGTGCTATATATAGGTAGTGGCATGTTTATGGTGATTTGTGAAAGAACCATGCATGTACAAACATGTTGTTGGTAGTACTGATGTTTAATTTAGTAGTGCACCAAAAAAATAAAAAAAAACCTTTTTTGTTATGTAATAGCATGCCACATGTACAGGTTTTATAACGATTTTATGTAGATTTAGAAAATAAATCAATTGTGTCATCTAAATATTCGCAAAACTATATTATATTATATTTTTCTACAAAACAAAATGTCAAAGTAAAAAAAAGACACATTTGGCACTAAAAATTCTTGCAAAAAAAAGAAAAGAAAAGAAAAGAAAAAACACTCTTCTTGGGTGATTGGTGTCAACTAATCAACAATATATCACAGCAGAATTTTGACGTTTTTTTTTTTTTTAAGTTTAGAAACATTTATTGTGTTTTGGGTAAACTTTAATTAAATATCATTCTTGTGGTTTTGCATTTTCTCACTTTAGTACCATGTGGTTTAAAGTGTATCAAGTTAGTGTTCTATTGTTTCATTTTTGTCTTTTCATCAGCTTTTTCGCTAATATCTCGTTAAATTCTATATAAAATACTTCAGATATCCTACCTATAGTTTATCAAATATTCACTTTAGTATCCTTTAGTTATAACTCTTTTACAGATTTAACGAAAAAAATTAGTGAAATCGATAATAAAAAGATAAAAATAAAATCACAGAACACTAAATTAATATATTTTTAGACCATAGAGTACAAAAGTGAGAACATATATACGAAACCATACGAGTGGTATATATTTGAAAGTTTTCCTTTGTGTTTTGTAGCACCAAGGGTGCATAGGGACAAAGTTAGTAATCTACCGTTTGGTTCGGGTATAAGCAAGAACTAGCTATTACAGGGATATGTACAAGTATGGGGATAAGAAAAATAGCGTTTGGATGAAAATTGGGTTGTTCCCGGGGATAAGAAAAATATTAGATAGTTTTATATAAAAAATGGGGGTGTTGGTGGGAATAACCGAGAATTACTATTCTCGAGTAAAAAATTAGCGTTTGGGTATAAAGGGGGGATAAGGGCCTGTTCCTATCCCTATCCCCTAAATATTAGATAGTTTTATATATCATAGCATTTTTTTTTTCCTTTAAAATAATTAAGGAGGGTGGACTTTTGAGTTTTGAGAAGGTCAACGGGTTTTGAGTTTTTGACTGCTTCAAGTTGGATAAGAAATGCATAGAATATATATATATGGACGCTTTTTGGCGTTTTTTGCTTTTCTCTTTTTGTGGCCTGTTGAAAAAAAAGTTAATTAGGCCATCTTTTTTTATTTTTTATTATTATTATATTTTACTCCTGTGTTTATGAAATAGACTGAGCATGATTAATTTATCCCATTGAAAAAACCACGTAAATTAATTATATGTAAAATTTTTTTCAAACATATATAATGCACTCTGTATACTCTATAAGTAAGTGTAAATTTTATATCCTCTGATTCAAAAGTTGTTTTTTAATACTAGTTTAATCATACCGACCATCCCTACAATGATGTGAAGGGCATGGTTGGTTACTGAGACCAAATTCGAATCCTTGTTGATTCACATTTTACAATAAGTTTATTTCTAAATGAAATAAACGAAGCGGATAGCATACTACCTATCTCTCAAAAAAAAAAATACTAGTTTAATCATTTATATTCTTCTATATTAAGAATTCAAATGGTCGAAAGTGGTTAACAGCTATGGAGAATATCTTGAAATTCTGGAAATTTTATTTGGACGCTTTCGAAAATAAATTTTTTTTTTATTTTTGTCACGTACAACTAGTTAGACTCTAGGGTATAAAGTTTTTTATACTCATAAATTTTCAACAATTTGATGGAAAGATGTGGGATTAGAATGATAAGAGTATAATAGTCCGGACTCTCTCTCTCTCTCTCTCTCTCTCTCTATATATATATATATATACACGGGTGGAATAATTATAATTATTATATATTTTCTTCTAAACAATACTAAGATAATTGTTACTCACTCTATAGATATTAATAATGAACACAAGTTTTCTAGATACACTAGTGTAGGAACCACGCGATGCGACGGATATAATAATATTTGATTAAATTTAATAATATAAAAATATTTTAAAATTTTTAAAATCGAGTTGTAATTCAATGAAAAATAACGAAAGATAAAAAAAAAAAAAAACTATGAAAAAAAAAAAATAGTTACATGGAAAC
Organism: Aechmea fasciata; assembly: GCA_025177825.1. NCBI lineage: Eukaryota > Viridiplantae > Streptophyta > Magnoliopsida > Poales > Bromeliaceae > Aechmea > Aechmea fasciata. Next base: position 5,833,447 of record CM045928.1, on the reverse strand, counting down.
CAGATCTTTTTGTATCCTTATTTAAGTCATTCTCTACTAACACTAACGATTTTGTAAAGTACCACAGTGCCTCAACCCTTTTTCGACAAGTCTATATCGATCTTAGTTGATACTTCTCGTTCTTGAGACTATTAGAGGAGAGGGATACACACCCTTTGCATAACTGCATTACAAATTTAAGTTGTCGAGATCGAGGGAGGAGGGTTGGAAGCTAGGGTTAAAGTTCGACTCACCTAACGTTGACCACGAGGGCGAGGGCAGCACGCCTGCGGGGCTTGAGGTTGGAACTAACGTAGTAGGTGAGGTCAGGACGCCGTATGTCGTGCCCACGGGCCCTTTAGACAATGCCTCTTAGAAAATAAAAACTAATGAGGCGGGAAGTCGAAGTTGCAACATTATAGAAAAGAAATTAATGAGACGAAAAGGAAAAGAGGTATAGGCAGACGTTACAGAAAAGAATTAATGAGATAGAAAGCCGAAGAGGTAAACGTTACGAAGAAGGTGAGGGGTCACAATTAATTAATGATTGAAGAGTAGAATTTTGAGAAGAGGTTATGGTGCCGCCATGTGGCAAAAGTTTATGAGAAATAAAGTATTTGCATAAATGTATAAATGTATAGATGTATAGATGTATTGAATCATAAAAAGTTTACAGCCACAACTAGCTTGTTTTATTGCATAGAAATTATGATAAAAAATAAACAAACAATAATGATATCAAAAGACAAAACAATATTTTCTTTTTTTGTTTTCTTTTTTTTGAGAGATAGGTAGCACGCTACCCGCTTCGTTTATTTTATTTAGAAATAAATTTAGTTAGAAAATGTGAATAAACTAGGATTCGAACTTGAAACATCAGATACCAACCACTCTTCAGCTGCTCTTTCTAAATTGGCTGCATAAATATTTTCTTTTTTGGTATCTTCTACACCATAGGCAAGTGTTCGTTATTGATCCTAAAATTACAATCACATATCGATGGATATTAGGTTAATTATACTACGCACAACGACTGGACAGATAAAAGATATTCGAGAACCAAACTCTTGATGCGTGGAATCAGAAAGATCTCCGATGTCACGTTATCTAAAAAATTAATTTTGTAAAAAGAAAAAAAAAACAGTAACATCCATTTATCTTGCTTTACAAGAATGGTTGAAGGTTACATTCCTCAGCGACTACTACATGCGTGCTTAGTTATCAAGTAATTACTTGATTGTGACAAGCAAATTTTTTTTCAAAATATCAGCATATATTTATATATATATTCTGATCTGTAAGTCTCTCTCTCTCTCTCGATAAAGTGCGTCTAAGTTTGGATTATTCCAGCTTCTAGAAACAAAAAAAAAAAAAAAAAAGAAAAAAAGAAAAAAAGAAAAAGATTGTTTTGATGGGGTCCAACTATTACGTCATGTGGGAGCAATGGTTACGTCACGGACAAGGATAGGAATTTATTTTCATTTTATTGGCTGATTGATTGGACGGTGGAGATTTAAAGATGCACACGGGAAAATTTTGATGTATTCGTGTGAAGATAAGGTGAGAGTGAGTAGTCGCGATAGTTAATTGAGACCTACCCACTAGTGTCGTATTCTTTTATTGGTTAGGGATGCAAATTGTGCGGATTCAGAGACAAACGAGATATTTCATTATCTGTTTTATTTTCTTTTACAGATTAGGCTGAATTCAGAAGATTAATTTTTTATTCTATTTTTCATCACCACTTATTCTATATTAAGAACAAGTGGGGTGAGCGTGAATTTTGAGTGGATTGAAACAGATCAAAGAAAAAAGAATTTTTCGTTTTCTGTTATAATTCTTAGTGGATCGAAATAGATTCGAAACAGATGATTTATTTATTTTATTTTTGGCTTCTACCAAAGTGGGATTTCCACCTGTCTTACTCAATGCGCATCCCTACTTTGGGGTTTTCTTTTTTATTATTATTATTTTTTTAGAGCTAAAGAAGCTGAGTTTGAATCTTCCGACCTTGGCTATGCAACTAAAAACTATTAAATTCGGATACGAAGAAAAGTGTTTATTATTTCTTAGTAGATCGAAATAGATTCGAAACAGATGATTTATTTATTTGTTTTTGGCCTCTACCAAAGTGGGATTTCAACCTGCCTTATTCTATGTGCATCCCTATTTGGGGTTTTCCTTTTTCTTTTATTTTAGTTTTAGAGCGGGAGAAACTGAGTTTGAACCTTCCGATCCGGGTCATGCAACTAAAAACTATTGAATCCCGATATGAAGAAGTGTATTTAAAATAAATATAAAAATGACCGTATTTTTGAAAGTTTAAGATTATAGAGACAAACGATTGTTTTATATTTTTGACTCTTTTGAAGTTTAATTAATTTAATTTAGTTTCATAACAATTTGACCTCCAAACGTAACGCCAACTTGTAGAGGGGATGAAGATTTTTTGCAAGCTGTGTGGTGAGAGATCATCCAAGATTAATTGAAGGTCTGCCATGAACAGGACCAGAAAGTAATGCTTTCACTTGTTACACCACTAATGCCAGACAAAAAGAGCTAAAGTGGAGGGGGCAAAGTGCATATTTCCAATCTGGAAAATTGACCTTTGCCCCTCCTTTTGTGGGCATTAGGCACATTACATGTCCTTTCCTAGAGAGTTGTTGCTTGTCAGTGGTTGTTCCATATACAAATTAAACATGTGTCTTTCTCTCTCCACCGCTGTTGGTTGGTATTCTGGATTAGGGGTGTAAACGAGCCGAACACGAGCGAGCTGGGTCGGCTCGTTTATTTTTTTTTTTTTTTTTTTTTTTTTTTTTAATTGGATGGCGTCTTGCAAACACGTTATAAAGGGGAGTGAATTTAAGCAAAAATAGGAAGCGGCAGGCTTAGGAAAAAAAAAAAAACAAAAAAAAAAACTACACACAGGAAGAATCCCACAAATTTAAGAAGGAGCGAAGTTCCGTCAACACCAGTCTCACGGTTAGTTTTCTGTTGTCGAAAATTCTTCTATTTCGCTCTAACCAAATAGCCCACCAGGTAGCCAAAATGGTCAATGACTCCTTTTTCCGTACCGCCCCCCGTTTACCGCTGCAGTCGTTCCAAAGACAATCTACGGAGACACAAGCCTCGAGGTAGCGTTTGTTCGACAATAGACATCCGAGCAACGTACGTGAGACATAGCAGTCCAAAAACAGGTGGTCAACAGTTTCCGCTTCGTCTAGACAAAGAGGGCACATGACGTCCCCCGCCCATCCCCTCTTTACGAGATTATCCTTAGTGAGCACCTTTTTTCTCAACACTAGCCAACCAAAAATTTTCACCTTAAGCGGGATTTTCAACATCCAAAGCAGCGTAAACCTCGACTTAGACACTCCTCCTTTTTGCAGAAAGTTGTACATCGATTTGACAGTGAAGACCTCCGAGTTACTCCACCTCCATCTAACTTCGTCTCCGACAGCCGAGAGAGTGAAGGGGCAAAGTAGCTCATTCAGCTCCCTGATGGACTCCTCGTCAGTAGAGGAGTTGGGCGTAAACCCGCGCAAGATCGTACGCCACCTCCATCCGTAATTACCAAACGACTGCCATACACGAAGATTTTTCCTAGCAACATCATTAAAAATATGAGGAAACCTTGATTGAAGTGCAGTCTGTGCACACCATCTATCTCTCCAAAAACTCACGGACCTTCCATCCCCCATTATGAAAGAAATCCCACACCGGAATACCGCGCTAGTCGACATAACGCTCTGCCACCACTGGGAGTATGGTCTAAACGAAGCACCTTCCCTAAGTGGTACCCGCCGCGTATAGTAAGCTCCGGATAAGAAGGTTCCCCATAGGGTTGTCTTGTCATCCAGGAACCTCCACCACCATTTGGCCAGTAGCGCCACATTCATACATTCTAGATCCAAAATCCCCAACCCGCCCTCTCCTTTGTTCCTACATACAGTCTTCCATCGAACCAAACAGTGTCCCCCAGCTACCTCACTCCTTCCTTTCCAGAAAAAGGCTCTCCGTAATGCTTCAATTCTTTTAATTACCCATTTCGGTGCTCTAAAAATAGAGAAGAAGTAGATAGGTAGGTTCGAGAGCACCGAGTTGACCAGTACTAGCCGGCCCCCTGTGGACAGGAGTTTGGCCTGCCATCCTTCTATCCTTCGTTCAATCCTATTGATGAGTGGCCACCAATTGGATCTACAGAGTCGTTTATCCGTCAGCGGGAGGCCGAGGTACCTGGTAGGGAAAGAGCCGACCTTACACCCCAAGATCTCAGGGCTCGTTTATTAAACGAGCCGAACACGAGTAATAAACGAGCCGAACACGAGCTAACTCGTTAAAGTATCGAGCCGAAAAATTCAGTTCGTGTTTGGCTCGTTTATTAACGAGCTGAACACGAGTCGGTTCACGAGTTGGCCAACGAATAATAAATTAAAAATAATTAGATTAAATATATATAAAACATAAATTTATCAAATCTTATCTGTTAGACTTTGATTTAATAGTTGAAACTTTACATATAAATGAGTCTTTTTTAAGCTCGTATTTATATTTTAATTTTGCTAAAAATAAAATAATAAAAATATATATTATATACAATTATTTATTTATATATAAAAATATAAATTAAATAGATTATATAAATATAAAATATATGTATTCGCGCTGTTATCGAGCCGAACACGAGCGAGCTAACCCTAGCTCGTGTTCGGCTAGTTTATTAAACGAGCTGAAAAATCAAGCTCGCGTTTGGCTCGTTTACTAAACGAGCGAGCCGATCTCGAGCTCATTTCGAGCCGAATACGAGCTGGCTCACGAACAGCGAGCTGGATTGCCACCCCTATTTTGGATCCCTGATCAAGTTCTCGAGGACTTATAATAGTGACTTGGTTAAAGCTTCGTTTGAAATTATGAAAAGATTGTATTACATTCGTTGAGACAGTACGATAAAAAAAAATATAATGTTTGTTTTTATACGTAGTGCATATTATGATGAGTCGGTTATGATATATTTTTTACGGTTCCACCGAAAAACGCAGAAGTATATTTCTATATGCTTTTGTCCCGACTCTATTTTATCTCATAGCGTAAAATAGATCTTTAAGTGGGTTTACAGGTACCACCGACAACTTTTTGTAGATGTGGTGGGTTCACTGATAGAAACTTATGCAGTCGAAAGATCTGCAGTGATTCACGCGCAAATAGGGTCCATACAACTTCGGAGTTCGGATTCGGGCCTAATGCATCTTCTGTGGCGTTTTGTGGCCATTATTTTAGAAACTCGTCAATTTTTGTGTAATTGCACTTTGCTCCACCAAGTTAATTTGGTTGGGAAAAAATTGATTTGGTAAAATGAGCCTGGGAATTTTTGCGCCAAATCAAACTATATAGGACACGTTGTTTCAGATAACTAGTGAATTATTTACACCAATTTAATAAAGGGCAATTGTCTATATATTCCTGAAAAGTTTCTGATTTTCTTATTTTACTGGCCAACTGGAAAAAAAAAAAAAAGTTACTAGATTGTACAATTTTAATCCAAGTTTTTACATAGTCGTAGGAGAATAATTTTGAAAAAAATATATAAAAAAAAAGATATCAAAGGGCCCGATCGGCCCGACCCGGCCCGGCCTAAACTGCTTGATTGGGCCGAATTTGCAAGTATGTGCCAGAATTTGGGCCAGATCAGGCCCAAATATTGTAGATAAATTTAGATTGTTGTCATACGTGTTTCTTTTTCTTTTCTGAAAATATGTACTTACCAATTTATTATTATTAAGAGAATTAATAAAGAGTTTTATTGTCGATTCAGACTTGGAAAAGTATATAGAAATATACTCCTCCTTTTCTTAATGAGACTGTAAAACTTGTATCTTAATCGAATCTATGTGAATTGGTGGGACCATGCATAATACGTACTCCCAGAATCATCGAAAGGGTTATAGGGCTTAGAGCAGTTTTTTTTCGAGCCGTTGATTTTGAGGCTTGGTCCAACTTGCGAAAATTGGACCGATTGGATTCCTTCTTTTAGATAAAAAATTCTAGCTCTGGCTTAGATATGTTTATTTTAAGATGACCATAAGCCATACCCACGCATATGACCCGTGTAGAAACTGCTTGGTTACAGGTAGTTGTAACGGCACTATAGTTATAAATTCAAATATGTCGTTTCATTTAATGCATTTGATTTCAACTATTGTAATTGAAATTGCGTAAAGATGCTTAACAACAAAAGTCAGAATTGCGCCAAAATTGTCCACGGTTTCAATATCAGTAGTTAAAGAGAGCAAGTTTAAACAAAAAAGTAAACTAACCTTTCTAAACCCCTTTTAAAATAGAAAAATAAATTTTTAAAGGGAGTGTCATCTACGTTGAAATTATGCCGCCACAGTTCAAATAGTGACAGTTGACAATTGGAGAGAGTAATTTTTTAAATAATAATAATAAAAAAAGTTAACCTATCTAATCACTTTTTAAATAGAAAAATATTTATATTTTTTTTATCTATATTGAGAATAATTTCAGAATCCCATATATATAAAGTTATAAAGTTTATAAATATAATTCTCAACTATTTGTAACTAAATAAATTATTTATAATTACAACGTTTTTTTTAAGTTTATCCAACCAAATTAAATAAGATATTAAAGCAAAACTTATTCTCAAATTACATTGCATAAATGGGAGCTACCACCTATTGGCTTAGCAAGACGAGCATCCTATTCTGTGTTGGACCAAGTTAAAATCGAAACTCGTATGCGCTGTATCTGTACATTTAAATACAATACAAATTTTTATAAATTAATGACTCAAATACCACCCACTCTCAGCAATAGTATAATAGAGATGACCTAACCAACTAAGAGGCGTACGTTCAATGCTTTTAACTTTTTGTGGAGTAGTGGTTTGACCTCCATCCAATTTAAGTTAATTAACCATTATGCTTGGTTGGAGGAAGCAATTAAAATAGGTTTAATGAACCAAGATGATTTGCGCAGAGTGTTCAGCATAAATCATTTAGCATATTTAAATATAGCTGCTTCAAACCTCATCCTAAATTTTAATTTACTGTGAATTACATAATGATAGATCCAATTCCATGGACTTGGTTCCACTGTTTGATCAAATTGGTTTTCAAAACATTGATTTTAATGAAAAGCCCCTCTCTCTCTCTCTCTCTCTCTCTCTCTCTCTCAAACACATACACACCCATAGGTGTCCCAGTAGGGACAAAAATTGGATGGACATCGTCTCCAAACTACTAGTTTGGGGATAATGCGAATTGGCGCTGCGTGGTGAACACGTACGGTCCATTTCAACCCTTCCCTAGCTTTCTCTTCATCTGCTTCTGTCTCTCTAAAAATTCACGACGCACAACTCTTTTTTTCTTTCTTTTTTTTTCGTTTTTATTCCTGCCATGCTTGGGCGCGCGCTCACCATGTAACGTCCATCTGCATCGTTTCCAAACTAGTTTTTTTGGGGACAATGCTCATCCAATTTTTATCCTCCCACTAGTGTGTCCTAATCGTATGAATTTGTCGATGAAGCCAATGATTGCCAATTTCCTTACTAAGTTAAATTCAAGTAAAACATTAGGTGGTCACTGCTATTTAATATAAATATTTAAAATACTGTTCTTGTAAATTAAGCTTTTATAAGTCTTATTTGGATATCGAAATAGGTTATTCAAGAATAACTTATTCCCTATTATATATAAAAATTTCTTAGCATAATTGTAAGGAGTTTGATTTTTACTCGTTTAAAAGTATAGTTACCTATAATTTTTGATCAGGATACCATATTTTAGTTATCTGATGATTTATATCATTCAAAAAATTGATCGGAAGGCTGAATATAACATTCAATTCTAAATATTTGATCACACTCATTATCAGTCACACACATAAATTTCTTAAATAAATTAAAAGAATAAACTAAATAAAATGCTCATGCATCCAACCCAAACCTTATCCCCGTTTGGTTCGGGGTTGGAGGTGGGGTTGGCTAATCCCATCCTACCCCAACCAATTAAACACTATTTTCTATTTATAATAACTCACTATCCTTTTTATCCCACCTACTCCAACCAAACACTATTTTACTTATATCTAGACTAAACTGATCAATTCTCAACCAAACATAAAATTACTCTAATCCTATCTTAATCCTAAACTTAATCTTATCCCTGGAATAATAAGTTTTTACTTAACCGGCCCAAATCAAAAGGTAAGGAATAGTCATTGTTTCACATAATTTTAATTACTATGTTATTCATTCAAATATTAATTATTGAAAGCAATATTTACTCTGATTAACCGCCCTACTTTGTTATAATCTGGCTTTGTTTGACTCCGTCTCATCAGAGAGCTTTAATATCAATTGTTGCAAATAATATTTGCTCTAAATTATTTATTGGAGACGAGAAAAGTGTTTATTTTATGAGAGAACTGCAACGTACGTAGTACAAAAAATATAATTAAAATTAAGTCGCTAATTCATATATAGCAATTGGTTTTGGTGGTGACTTAAGAGCCCAACCGAGTCCACATAATGTGTACATAGCCTACAAAAAAAAAAAAAAAAAACTTCAAAACGACAATGAGAAAAATAAATAAATAAATAAATAATCCTTCAATGACTTCAACAAGAAAAAAATAGAAAACAATTCTATTAGTCTAACAGGCCAACTAATCCTACTAAACTTAACATTAGGAATTTAATTAAGTGCCTGATGATAAACCCTAAAACAGATAAACTGTACGATTTAAATATCCGTATTATTTAAGGGTACGTTGAATGAAATCGTTAAAAATATAAAAATTGTGACACTTTTAATGATGTACTTACATCGGATAGAAATTTAGTTTGTCATTAGGTTTACCAAAAGACTTAAACAAATTAGTAGTAATATGAGATGACTTTGGCATTTGAAGCATTTAGAGTTGATGGTAAGGACCAAGCGAGTTATTGTTGCTTAGTGGGTGAATAGATCGATACGTTAGTCTTGGAGAAGTAGGTTCCACCCGAAACTGGACATGTGTGACGAGTCTCAGGTGACTCCAGTGCAGACGGGCTAAGCGAGGCGAGTCTCACACTCTTTGATGATCGTAAATTTGTGTGTGTGATTGGACTGACGACAATCTCTACCAGCCTAAGTTTTTTTTAAACAAGAATTAATTATTAATTAATTTATATTATTTAACATTAAACCTATCAAAGAGTCTTGAGCCTTCGTGAGGCACCGTTCTTCACTAAGTTAAATTTTTGAAGAACAGCGATTGTTTCATATAATTTAAGCAGAAACTTATGTCTAAAGTAAAAGATTTAACTACTTGGTAAGGACAAAAACAAAATATTCTTCTTTTCGTCTTTAATTTCTAGATATAATAATTGAGATGATGGTTAGTGAGCTAAAACCAATGTATCATGGGGCCTTCGTGTTACATGCAAGAATAATTTATGTTAAAAGAGACGCGGAATATGAAGTACAAGTCTAAGTAAGCCGATGAATCAAAACAAAACATGGTCTCTCATTTCGGCTCTTTGTATTGACGCGATAAACTTCAAATATCGTCACTGTAATTTTGTACTTTTTCGTTTTAGTATTATGTGGCTTAAAATGTATATATGATCACTTTAAATTTGGTAGTATATATAAATTTCTATTTCGCTCTATTTTATGTACATGTTGTCGTGATCCAACTTATCTCTATCACGCACACCAGATCCATCTTCAAAATTATAATTTTCAAAGAAGCTCTCTCAAAACAAGTCATGGCATAAGTAAGCTTATTATTATTATTATTATTATTATTATTATTATTATTATTTTAAGATTCATATATTTTTACCATTTGCTAAACTTAATTAAGAACCAAAGAAGACAACAAAGTACAATTTGAAAATCCAACAGCATGGGTTCAAACTTCAAACCCTCGTAAGCTTTTGAAAACCTTTTTAATTAATAGCTAATTGTTCAAGATAGTTGTTGTTTACTTTATCCTTAATTAATTTATGTTTCTTTTTTTTCTTTTTCTTTTTCTTTTTTTTCTGAGATCGCATGTTAAGCCCTTCCTCGAAGGAAAATACTAGATGTACACCCCAAAAGGATGTACATCTTACAATCCCATCCATCATTGGGTGGGGTATAATTCATCAGTCACATGATGTGATTGGTGAGTAGATTTTCATTATTAGATGGATGAGTTGTAAGATGTACATCCTTTTTGGGATATACATCTAGCATTACTCTTCCTCGAAACACCCTCCCCGTAGATATACTAATTTTGACTCAGAAAATCAGAGACACATGCTTTAATTGGTGCAAGCATCTAAGTAGGAATCAAATCTTTGACCTCGTGGACCAGCGACCCGTTTATGAATAACTCAATCTCTAATTTCTCTGTAGTTTTTCTATTAGACTAGCAAGAAAAGTTAATGGCCTGCACGAGCCCAAGTTACCGATCGGAATGGATTTTGGTTGATGGAGCTCCAATTTGGATCCGTCCCGCATAAAACAATAAATACGGACCAACAGTACAGAAAAAAGTCCACTCTCAAATTTATTCTGATCCACTTGAAAAATAGAGTTAAAAATGGAAGACCTTTTTCTCCTCCGATCAATTCCAGTTTATCAAAATTCGCTTTACAACTACTCCCGCTCTGTTTGGCCCTAAATAAAGCTATAGGTTAGAACAAAAAATACGATAAAAATCAACTCGTTCTGAATCAATTTCGACCCAACAACAAAAATAACGAGTGAGGGGGAGTACCCTCGCATTTCCGGATCCGTCCCGTTTGCGTCCCCACCCGGAGTCCACTTCGCACTCAACGTACCTGCAGAGGCGGCTCGATCACACAAACTTAGGATCTCTTCAAAACGACGGGCCCAAAAAGCCGTACGTTGAAGCGCTTCTGAGCCAAGCCGTTTTGGTAAAAGCATGCAACGACTACTGCATCTTAATTAAGGTAAACTTCAGATACCATCCATGTGATTTCGCACTTTTTCACCTTAGTACTTTGTGATTTAAAGTGTATTAATTTAGTGTTCCGTGGTTTATTTTTATCTTTTCGTCAGTTTTTTCATTAATATTTCGTTAAACTTTATACACAAAAACCATCAGATATCCCACATAGATTTATTGAATATTCACTTTAATATTTTTTTAGTTTTAACTTTGTTACTGATTTAACGAAAAAAATTAATAGAATCGATAATAAAACGATAAAAATAAAATTACAGAACACTAAATTAATATATTTTAAATCACAGAATACTAAAGTAAAAAAGTGTAAAATTACAAAAATAGTATTTGAAATTTTCACTCTTAATTATAAGCTTGTTGATTCAAGAAGCTCTTCTTCCGGGTTGGGTAATGTTTTTTTTTTTTTGAGAGAGATAGATGTACAGCATTAAAACACTTTGTTTATTCGTTAAGAAATAAAGCTTAATAGTCGTTAGAAAATGTGAATGTTGCGTTGGCTAGGTGCAAATTACGATCAGCAAATTGGCTTGCTGCAGCTTCTGCAGGCGATCAGTCGGGTTGGGTAATGCTGAGCACGTGGAAGCAACCAAGGAATAATAAACCAAACCAATTACGGCTTCATGTTATGAATACAATAATATATATTCTTCATGGTCAATAATTTGGCCCAAAAAGGTGGAAAATTTATTTATGTTGTACTATTATTATTATTATTATTATTATTATTTTGAGAGATAGGTAGCACGCTGCCCGCTTTGTTTATTTCATTTAGAAATAAACTTAGTTAGAAATGTAAATCAATTGACTTGAGATCAATTCTGAAATTTACCATACGCTACCAAATTCTCTTCATGTCTATTATTAATTAAATGCCATTTTTGCACATTTATATATCTATCTCTCTAAAGCTTCGAGAATCACTTTTTTTTTAAAAAAATCCTTGTTAAAACTCTGAATTTTGAAAGTAGTAAATTTATCACTATGTTTTCGTCGCTGGGATTTTTATACACACGTCATATTAAATGATGCGAGAGTTAAAATCAGAAAAAGTAGAGTTTTTTTTTTTAAATAAAAAGGACTTTAAAATGTATTTAAATATTTTTTTTTTCTTTTGATGAGGGTATGATTATTTTATATGTTTGCATCAGCAAAAAAAATTTTACATGCAATGCTTCGTTGACAAGGTTATGGAGAGGAGACTTTTAATTTGGATATTTTTTTAAAAAAATAATAAATTTGGAACAAAATGTGTGAAAGGGAGAAAACGATAGCATGCGTACTATATATAAATACAAAGACCCAATCTGAGCCGTTAATTTTTCGGTTTATTTATTGTGTTATATAGATCTTTCACTTTAGCTGATATTTAATATATACCTTTTATTTCGCCAAATGAGAGTGACATATGTAAAATGCGAGTGTATTAATTACAATATTGGTCTTTTTGAATTAAATAATTAATTTTTTTTTTTAGAATAAGAAGAGAAAGGTACAAGAAAAAAGAGAGTAATTAAGTAAGATACAATTTGGATATTTAAAACTTGTGGAATTCTCTTTAAATTACAAGAAATTTTTTTTTAAAAAAAAAGCAATGAAATTAATCACCAAGTGCATGTTATTTTTTATTTAATTGTTTCTCCCCTTTTCCTTCAACAAGTTTGAGAATAAAATACCGATAATATTGCTTCATTTCTTTTTAGCTGCGATAGCGGAGGAGGACGACAGGAAATGACTTTTGTCTAGAATTTTAATAAAATATGAAATCACAATGGTGGTATTTGAAGTTTTCTCTAATAATAATAACAACAAACCCTAAAAAATTTGGAAGTATATTCGCTTCTACTTTTGTGAAATTAAACTGCTTGCAAAATGAATAATTAATTTCACAATGATTTAACTTTGGTAATATTCTTGAAAAACCTCAAAGTTCTCATTGATGAAATTATTCATAATGAACAATTATCCTAATTAACTGTTTTACGTAACAAAATTTCCGTAAAAAGAAAAGAAATTTGATTATTTTGGATTAATTTGTGGTGTCGTATTTAATTAATTTTATGTTGATTAATTAATTTTTCTGCTTCGTAAATCATTGATGCCATACATTGTATAGTTACGCGTCACAATCGCAATCTAAGATTATTTCTGTACTATTTTCTAACAAATCGAGTTTTAGAATAAGAACATCCATCAAATTAATTTGAAAGAAACAACTGCAAATATGCATAGATACATGTAGGTGCAAAGTCAACATGTTTAACTTTAATTACTCTTTATTATCTCTGTTGTTAGAACGTAAATTTTGACTAATCAAGCTCAAAGTCCAATTAAATTTTTGAATCGCTAATGAAGCTTAAAGAGAAGGCTTTCGAATTTGATATTGACTAATCAACCTCAAAGTCCGATTAAATTTTGACCTGCTAATTAAGCTTAATCAACCTCAAAGTCCGATTAAATTTTGACCTTTCATTTTATGCTTGCTTGATGGACTTTATTATGATTTCAAAAATTTACGAAATTAATTTTCTAGAAGTTTTAAATACTCTAGATCATATTTAACGAAGTGGATCGTCGATTCGGAAGCTTCATCATCGAAAACAACTTATGAGTAGTAGAGCTCCACTACTCATAATAGTATAGTAGCCCTACTCTCTATATATATATATATATATATATATATATATATATATATATATAGAGTAGGGAAATTTCTATACTCTTATGAGTATAAAGCCCTTACTACTCATAAGTTGTTTTCAATGTTGGGGTTTTCGAATCGGCGATCCACACCGTTAAACATGATCTAGAGTATTTGAAACTTCTAGAAACTAAATTTCGTAATTTTTGAAATCATTATAAAGTCCATCAAGCGCATAAAATGAACGGTCAAAATCGAACGACGTCTTAAAAAAGGATGATCGGATCCTTCAATTCAAGATCGAGTTATTGATCTTTATCTATATAGTGAATAGAATTTTCTATCAAAAATTCAACAAATTTCGATTCTTTTACACCGTTAAACTAGCAAGTATCACATACCGTTAAAAATTGTCAAATTTGTGACCTCTTGATCGTAAGGTAAATGATATCGAAAAATTATAAAATTTTATTTCTAGAAGTTTTAAATGCTCTAGATAACGTTTAACGGTGTGGATCGTCGATTCGGAAGCTCTATCATCGAAAACAACTTATGAGTACGAGGCGATCGTACTCATAATATATAGATAATAGGACTCTATATATATATATATATATATATATATATATATATATATATATATATATATATATATATATATATATATATATATATATATATATATATTTATCTTATTAATAAGACGAAACATTCGGTCTTTACCAAATTTTCCGCCATTAGATCCACTCCTTTAATAATTTTCATCCGTTAGATCATACTATTCAACCAACCACCCACTTAACCTTAGGAGACCCACATCATCCTAACCACTCATCTCTCAATCCAATGGCTACAAACTTCAAGAGATTCTGAGTTTGATTTTTATTTTTCTCGTTAAAAGAAAGTTGAGAAAGAAAAAGACTACAAACTATGCCAAGATTTATATATCATAATTTTTCCTGTAGAATTTCTATTAACCTACAACACATTAATGGTAGCATAGCGTACTCACCAATAATAAGAACTTGTACGTTGAGTTTTTTAATTATATGACATTAAATACCAAGATTTGAGTTATTGGTATTAGTACCATAATATTTTTTATTTTTTTTATGTAATTACTAGTTCATTTAATATGGGACAATTTGAGGTACATATATATACAGGGAGAGTGGTTAAAAAAAAAAGAAGGTGAATTGAGAAAAGGACACCAATAATTATTAAAACTTGAGGTAAGCAAAAAATTCAAAATGATTTTGACAAGGAATAATAAACATCAACTTAAATTAATATATAATAGTTGAGAAATTAACCCTTCTTGTGGGGAAATTAAAGCACCTTCCAATTGCTTCAGCCATCAAATGATGTTTGCAAGTCTCAATCCTCTAGAAAGAAGATATTTGTCCAATCAAATTGGAAATCTAGATGTAGGCAAATATTTTCTCCTGCTTTATAATTATTATTATTAATTATTATTATTTTTAAAGAAGCCCGTAGGTTGTTTCTTAACCCTGAAAGATACACCGACCGTCCCTAGAGCAAATGGCAAACTGCTTGGTGGTTGGTATCCGAGACCCAAGTTTGAATCTTAGTTGATTCACATTTCTAACTAAGTTTATTTCTAAATGAAATAAACGAAGCGGATACCGTACTATCTATCTCTCTCTCAAAAACAAAAAACAAAAAAAAACGAAAGATACCCTAAAAGAGCTATTTCAGATGAGCACTAGCGTGGATATAAATCTTACACTATTAATCCAATAGTTAATATTTTTTCAGTAGTCTTATTAATTATGTTATTTAGTGCTATAAATTTTTTAAAAAAATTAATGGGTTGGATGTAAAATTTATACTCTACTTTTGAGTGTACAAGTAGTGCTTTTCTTTTCGGATTAAGCGGACAGTGACTACGGTGCCTATGCAACTGTATTGTGATTGAATAGCTCTCCTAATTTATGATTGAATGCAACTTAAGTTTGTTTAATTAATTGAATCTTATGATGCGTGTGAGCCAATTGATACCAACTTATACAGTGTTGGCATTTTTCTAAAAAAATAAAAAAGGGAAAAAAAATAATATTAGCATCCTTAATTATATATATATATTAATTGGCCATGATGAAAATCCAAGCCCTAACTATTTATAATGCATTTTTCCTTTTCTTTTAGGTAAATTCCAATTGCGCCCTTTGTGGTTTATCATAATTTTCAAAAGATTAAACTTTATTATTTTATAATTTCATTTTTATTTCATCTTATTTAGTAGGGTGGTTAAATAATACTTTCGATAAATCATAGGATGATAAAAATACATATTATAGAATAGTAAATTACTATATTATATTATGGTAATTTTCAATAAAATGCTACTTTGCTATTGTGTTTAACTGTTATCCAGTGATAAAAACTTACAATAAAATAAAAATAAAGCAACAGAATAATTAAGTGTAATATTTTATTTTATACTAATTTGTTGTGGCACGAATTCTTTTTTTTTTTTTTTTTTTGAGAGAGAGATAGGTAGAACGCTATCCGCTTTATTTTATTTCGTTAAAAAATAAACTTAGTTAGAAATGTAAATCAACTAGAATTCTAAGTCGGGATTCTAACTGCCTCTACTCACCACCATCAGCCACTGGCTTTGTGACTACAGAACGATCGTTTGTAGCACGAATTCGAAAACAAAATCTGTGGGTTTTTCACATGTTGACTGAGACATGTGACCCAAGTAGAATAAAAAAATTCAACTTTTGTTTTTGTTATTTTGGGTTTCCGTGGGTTGATCTAAAACTACACATGGCATAAACTGATTCAAACCCCATCACTTGCCCTTTTGACAAACGTCGTACATCTTGGACTTGCACTGGTCCATGTTGTTAGCTGCATTTTCCATCCAACCAAACTCTTCGAGCCGAGCCGCGCCGAGCCGTGTCGTTCGTGTCATGTCGTGCGGTATTGTACTGCGTCGACCCAAAAGGATCGGGCCCAAAGTGTATGTAAACTCATCAACAATGGGTCACCCTAAACAACCCTCTCACGCTATTCTTTTAAAATTATTGATACTGATTAGAACAGTCGGTAGGTATTTATCTAGTTGAAAATTATGATTCGAAGTTAAATTCAGTCTCAAATGAAAAAGCGTATATGCGTGTGGCCTATGAATATATTAAAAGAAAAAAAAAATCACACTTTTTACTTGATTTTTATTTTGTTAATTTGGATTGTTCTAGTTAATTAAACTAAATTCTTATTGAATGCAATAGTTCTACAAACTAGCTAACTAAATTTGGTAAATTACGGACAAATTTAGCGGACTAATAATTAATTTATTAAAGCTTCTAATTAAATTGATTAAAATTATTAATCCATTTTGACAATAATTAATTTTCAAACGATCGACGTACCAAACACCTTCGTACTGGTTAAAATAAAAGAGAGAAGGGATATTTCAAATACGGACAATAAAAGATAGGTAGCACGCTATCCGCTTCATTTCTTTCATTTAGAAATAAACTTAGCAAAAAGTATAAATTAATTAAAATTTAAATTTGGATCTCGCGTATCAGCCACTAAGTCATTTACCATTTACTCTAGAAACGGTTATTTATTTATTTATTTTTTTATTTTTTTAACCACCCAGGCCCAAGAGGGACCGTTCCTTATTCATGAGCCCGAGATCGGGGCTTTGGTGAAGCATACGCGTACATTCTCCGGGTCCGCATATTTGGAAAATTAAAAAATTAAAAACTCTCTCCACTATATATAAATATCTCCCCGGGGAGACCACCTAATCCTCCACTTGTTGTAAAACCACCTCTTCCCCATCGCCATTCCCATTTCCCACCCCCTCCCCCAAACTGAGCAGAGGAATTAGAGCGAGAGAGAGAGAGAGAGAGGGAGAGAAATGGGGGTTTTGAGGAGTACGCATAGCTTGGAGGCGGAGGTGGAGGAGATGCGCGCGATGTTGCTGCAGGGCCGCCGGAGCGCCGTCGACGCCGCCGCCGACTCGTGGAAGATGCGATCGGCGGCGGCGAAGCGGGCGGCGGACGGCGACGGAGGGGGCGGCGACGCGCGCGCGGTGTGCGTCACCGGCGGCATCTCCTTCGTCGGCTTCGCCCTCGTCAGCCGCCTCCTCGCCCTCGGCTACACCGTCCGCCTCGCGATCGAGACCCAAGGTACGTACCGATCCTGGCGCAATCGCCGCGGCTAAGCTAATTCTTAACTACTCTTCTGATTTGCGTTTTTTCCCCCAATTGAATTTTCCGAGAAGATAATATCCCTCCCCATCAATCTATCAAGAAAACTAATCATTTAAATTTTTCATACTTTTGAATCGATCGACCTTCTGTACTCTTAAAAGTACCAACTCATTTGTGATTACCGTTTTTCGGTCATTAAAGTAAGAAATATACATTTAAAATAATAGTTGTCTTATAATACCGATTGGATGATTGATTAAACAGTATGATCTAGATCTAAATGAGTAGCGGGACTGCTTACATTTATCATCATTGTGTTTTATTACAAATTTTGATTAGTAGTGGTGCTACGTCTTTTTTAAATTACTACTTTTGTATAGAATTTTATTTAGCTTATGTATATATGGTACCGTTTGCTTCGGTATAAGTAAGAACTAGTTATTACAGAAATAGATATAAGTATGGGGATAAAAAAAATAGCGTTTGAATGAAAATTTGATTGTTTTATATAAAAATTGAAGGTGTTGGTAGGAATAACTGAGAACTATTATTCTTGGATAAAAAATTAGCGTTTAGGTATAAAAGAGGGATAAGGGCCTATTTCTATTCTCTAACCAAACGATTCTTATAAAAGTTTAATACATTAATCATATATATTTAACTAGAAAATCATCAGGGCCAAAGCAAGTTAGGTATTTTGTTGAGAAATGAATTGGCTACCATAATTTTTTATTATTTTTCTTCGTTTTCTTGCACGGTGAGTGGTTGATGTTAAATGCGTAAAGTCAAAATTTTACCCGACTTAAGCTAGCATACTCTCAAAAGCAAAATTGGTGCTTTTGAGATTTTAGTCATTGAATAAAGAAATATAGGATTGAGACGATGATGATAGATGGAATAGTATTTGATCCAAAAATTATTAATAATTAATGAGTAGATTCAAAAACTAAAAACTCAAAAGCATCAGTATTTAATCCAAAGATTATTAATAATTAATGAATAGATTCAAAAACTAAAAACTCAAAAGCATCGAGATTGGTATTTTTTTAAAATATTTTAACTCAATTCAACTTTTATCTCACCTATTTTTGGAAAGTAGGGACAGCAAGTGGTCCCTCCCACCACGAGAGCGTTTCCACTGCTATTAAGCCTTAAAAAAAAGGAATCTACTGCAGTAAATTTACCTAAGCTAAACGCTTTGGGCCTGCAAAGGATTCTGTACTTGATGTACGTCCATGTCTCCATAAAAGTTTATTTAATACTTTTATTTAAGTTCCGTGCACGATTCTATTTACAAAGTTTCATATTGCATATCAACAGCAGATAATTAATAACAACATTTTAGGGAGTGGTTTTGCGGGCTCGTTCATGTAAATATCAAATTTACGTGGTGTGTTTTAATCTGTGTGTATAAATCAGTTAAACGTTTTTTTACTTATGTACCAATAATTTATGAAAAAAAACGTTTTTTTTTTTTTTTTTGAGTACTTATAAGTTACTGGTCATGTATTGACATATATATTGTTTTTGTTGGAAAAGCCCCTGATTTTACATTTTTGGTTTTTTTTTTTTTGTGTGTTTTTTTCACTATCTATCTATCTTAATCAGGAATTAAGTTGTAGCTGTGTTTGATTTAGAATATATAATTAAAAAAATAAAATCAATTTACGGACAAGTAATAATTTCTTATATGCATACATGGTTAAAAAAATATATAAACTGGATAACTAATGAATATAATTAAATAATTTGGGATAAGGATTAGAGCACCCAATTTGGATAACAATGGAATTTAGAATAATTATACTTTTGCTTTTTGCTTTTTTATTTTATTTCTTTATCACTTTTTCATCTTTACGTACATTGCACTTCCCCTCCAAGTTGCAAGAACGATCTCAGTTGTTGACAACTTTTTTCTTTTCTTTTTTTTTTGTTAAAATTGTATGGAGACTCCATCAAGTCTTTTCCATTTTGAAATGACCCCTTAATTATAACTTAAATTTTATTGAGGCTCTCTTCTCTTTTGTTTCGGAATTAAGTAATTTAGACAAAAAAAATTATCAAAATTATCTATAAGTTTAGCAAATTTAGTGGTTTTAATTAGTTTATTTTTAATAAAATTAGAAACTAATGGGTAATGGCTAATAGAACAATTATATTTAGCAAACTATTCAAATATAACAGGAATAATTCAATTCCAAAAAATAAAAAATTAGATAGCTAGAAATAGAAAGAAAAAAATAGTGGTGGCCATCATTAGAAAAGGGGTAAACTTGAGGGGGGTCTCCATAAATCTTTAGCCCGTTGTTTATATGAATCCATGGGAGACCACAGTACTGAAAAAAAAAGAAAAAAAAAAATCTTTGTTTTCATCTTTCAGGATAAAGACACTACTCCAACCTTTCCCCTAAAATAAATAAAAAAATTAAAATATTAATATCGGGGCCATGCGTAATTTTTCTTTTCCAATGAGAAAAGTTGAATGGTTTTGCTACAAAAAGCCACCTCAGAATAATATCCTCTCTTGATTTGTTAAAATTTTTTTTAAAAAAACTTTTTTGCATAATTTTATTTATTTATTTATTTATTTTTTTTGCCACTTTCATATCTGGACTATTTTTTAAATTTACATATTCAACCTGTTTTTTTTAATCTGACCAAATTTCCATATGGGCAACTTTTTTTATATTTTATAAATTCAGTTTGTTTTTTTTTCAGAAATTGAATCAACTTTTCTATCTGAAAAGGCGGGTAGAGGGACAATTTAGTCTGATTCTTTTAAAGAATAGTTCGAATCTACCAAATTTTAAACAATGTCTCAAATTTGTAACATGGAAAAATCAAATTGTTTGTATAAAAAGTAAAGCAAAGAAAAAAAAAGAATAATTTGCTATGCCATTGTTGGATATGTCCTCTTTAATACGGAGGTGTGGACAGGGCCACACAATCAATGATGTGATAGGGATAATTATATAAGTTTCATGTGTTGATGCAGTATTGATGCTGACATTTTAATAGAGTATTATCATTATTATTATTTTTTTATTATTTTGAGAGAAAGGTAACACGCTATTCGTTTCGTTTATTTCATTTAAAAATAAACTTAGCAGAAAATGTAAATCAACTAGGATTCGAACTTGAGTCTCGAATGCCAACCACCAAGTCCTTTGTCACTTGCTTTAGGGACGGTCGGTTTTAATAGAGTATTATTTTCACTAGTATTTTGTGTTGTGATATTATTAAAGCTCTGTTTTGTTTTTTTTTTTTTTAAAATAAATTCAGTTAAAAATATGAAATAATTAAATTTCAAATTTAGAATCACAGTTATTATTATCAATTATTTTGCCATCTATGCTTGAGACAATGGGTGGTAATTTTATGCTTTTGGGCAAATTAAAATATCCAGAATTTTTCCAATAATCAAAAGCTGAATTTGATCCATGTCTTGCTCCTATTTCAAAGAAAAGTGGTTAGGACAATTCAAGTATGCTACATTTAGGCATAACTCTACTCAAATGGCACTTTACACTGCTACAGCCAAACAAACCCTTAATATTATTGTCTCTTCTCAAGTTCATTGAGCTGTAAAATTCATGACACAGAGGATCTAGACAAGCTAAGGGAGATGGAGATGTTCGGCGAGATGGGGAGAGATGGCGTATGGACGGTGATGGCGAATGTCATGGACCTCGATAGCCTGTGTCGAGCGTTCGACGGCTGCGTCGGCGTGTTCCACACCTCGTCTTTTGTAGACCCTGGGGGCGTCTCTGGCTACTCGGTAAATCATCGGTACTTTCTATTTAGGATAAATTGCACATTCGATTCTCAAACTATGGGGCTGATGACATTTTAGTAGTTAAACTTTAATTTATTACAATTTTTTGCTCAGACTTTTATAATTACTATAATCAAGTCCTATAATCAAATTTGTTCGGCTAAATATTAACGTATCGCTAATGTAAAGATAATATAGCAGTATTGTGATTAATAATGCACTAATAATTAAAATGTCATATTATTTTTATATCAATGATGCGTTAAAATTTAGCTAATTAAATTGAATGATAAAACTTAATTGTAATAATTTAAAAAATTTAAAATATATATTACATAAAATTTAAGTTTGAGAACTAATAAAGGATCAACAGCCCCCATAATTTGAGGACAAAACGTCCAATTTACACTTCTATTTACAAGTCAAACTCATTCTGCATGGGCCACCCCATCTCAACTATGTCGTTGAAAGTAGTTAAATCAATTTTTTTTAAAAAAAAATCTAATCAATAATCACTGATTTTAAATATATAATAATTATAAAAACTTTTCATTGGTCCCCTATAAAAATTAAGTTGTAGCTCAGTCCCTGCACACCACGCTCGGTTCTACCAAACCCCGTGCCGAGTCACGTTTTAAATATTTCACCAGAATTAGTCGGTGCGAATGATTTGATATTTCCAAGCAATTAATTTGCTTTGATAGTAAGTTTAGTAGTTTTAAGTTAACAGCAAATTTTGTCAGGCTTCTTTATATATATATATATATATATAGAATTGAGCTCCTATGCTTTTAAAAATAGCAAGTCATTGGTGCTTGTAAATTTTTAGCCTGTGGATCAATAGATGTGCGGTTAGGGTGATGTGGGCCCCCTTAGGTTAAGTGGGTGGTTGGTTGAATAGTATAATCTAACGGACGAAAATGATCAAAGTCCTAGATCTAACGGTAAAAAATTCACAAGCACCAAATGCGTGGTGCTTTTACAAACACCATAGCCGGACTCTATATATATAGGGATAATTGCCTATATACCCCTCATGTGTCTGAAAATATCCGATCTATTCCTTTTTTTTTCTTTTTAAAATGCCCTCATACGTTCCACCGTTATTGCAAAATACCCCGCTTATCTCCTGTTAAGTTAATCTGGGTTAAACGTGAGTTAAATAGCTACCACAGGTAAAAAAAATTAAAATACCAATTTTGCCCTTAACTTAAGGGCAAATAAGAAAGGTTGGTGACGGTAGAAGGGTATATTGGAAAAAACCAAAAGTTGAAATACTTCTGTGCCCTTGACTTTAAGGGCAAATAAGAAAGATAGTGATGGTAGAAGGGTATATTTGAAAAGGGCAAAATAGTAATTTTACGGAGATAACGAATTACTTAATGATTTTAACTCTAAGGGTATATTAGAAATATGTTGGAACGTAGGAGGGGTATTTTCAATATTAGCCTTCTAAGAGGGGTAAATCGGAAAATCGGGAACTTTTCATGGGTATATAAGTAATGGCCCCTATATATATATATATATATATATATATATATATATATATATATATATATATATATATATATATATATATATATATATATATAGAGAGAGAGAGAGAGAGAGAGAGAGAGAGAGAGAGGGGCTGGTATACTATTGGTAAGTGCTACTAAGATGTTTTCGATGATGCGGCTTCCAAATGGACGATCGGCTCCGTTAGATTTGATCCACACTATTAAAAATATTTGAAAACTAAATTTCATAATTTTTCGACTTTATTTGACTAGTGATCAAAATGTCTCAAAATTGACAATTTTAATGGTAGATTTGATGAGTTTGTGAATTTAACGGTGTAAAGCAATCCAAATTTGATGAAATTTTTATAAAAAATTCTTTTCACTATTTAGAGTACGATCAATACCTCTGATTTGAAATTCAAGTCTTTTATCATCATTTTTTATGAAATTTTTATTTTCAGCCGTTCATTTTTAGACTACTTGTTTGATAGGTAAATGATGCCGAAAAATTATGAAATTTAGTTTCCAAATACTTTCAATAGTATAGATCAAGTCTCACGGAGCCGATCGTCAATTTGGAAACCGTAGCATTGAAAACAACTTGGTAGCCGTGTTACCGATAGTATACCGCCTAGCTCTATATATATATATATATATATATATATATATATATATATATATATAGGCTAGGGCTACTATCCTAGTAATAGGATAGGAGCACTTGTCCTATCAAATTTTTAACCCTTGGATGAAAAATTATAAGGTTAAGATGATATTAGTCGGTTAGAATTGAATGTTCCCCCTAGGGTTGAGTGGTCCCCACTGGGTTATAGTATTTAATCCAGTGGTTAGAAATGATGAAAAGAGTTGATCCAAAGGCTAAAAAACTGATAGGACAGGTGCTCCTATCCTATTAAAAGGATAGTAGCCGAACTATATATATATATATATATATAGTAGAGCTATTATACTATCGTAAATATAAGACAGTTGGTGTTTCCGATTTTTTAGTCCTTGAGTCAACCTTCTTGATCATTTTTAATTATTGGATTAATATATTACCCAATGGGGACCACTCAACTCTAAAGGGAACACTATCATCCTAACCGTACAATCTTTGATACAATGGCTAAAAAATCGGAAGCACCAATTCCCTTATACTTCCGATAGTATAGTAGCTCTATACTATATATATATATATATATATATATATATATATATATATATATATATATATATATATATATATATATATATATATATATATATAATCGCGGTTTATTGAGGCATTTGAGGAAGTTGACAACCGACTAACACCGGTAGGTCAAGAACAGTAATCGCCATTTTGCCGGAATAACGCATGTTGGTTACTTAATAATTATAATTATTATTAAAGCACTAGAATTGTATATATAACTAGGCTTTGGAATCTCAGCAAGAGGATGATTCACACACATGACATCAAAGTACTATTCTTGCTTATGAATTTAGGTTTCAAATAGTACTAGCAAATTTATTATAAATTGGTAGGGTTGCTATATCACAACTACTCACGCCAACAAACACAAGGTAGGTATTTGGTTGAGGTGAAACCTACCGTTCCTTGTGTCTCCTGAGGCTTTGATTTTATCATACGGTGGTGGACTGGTGGTAGGTGCTTGAATTGGTGGTAATCTGTGAGTTTTATCAACTCTCTTTATTTCCATAGACAGCATTGAGACCTGCCAACCCAAATTATTTCGACAACGAAAGGCGGTGATAGGATGTGTTCGACATGTCTAATTACTGAATACTTATTATGCGAAATCCTTTTTCAATTCCGGAGGTTCTTAGTTTCAGTCATGAACGGTGAAACTAAAAATTATTAACAACTTCTGATACGAAGAGAGTGGTACGCAGCACCGGCACCTTGAGCATCCTAATATACATCACTTCACGATACATCAAGGGATGCAAGCAGTTCGCCAATTTTAGACGGTTCGACTTTGGCCTTTTCTGCTACTGAACTCTGATTAGGGGCTATTTTTGTTATCGGATTTAATGGCAATTATTTCTGATACAAAACGAGCGTTTCTTTAGGCACCTTTTCTATGAGTTATTGATCCCACAAGAGAGAAGAGGTGATTTTGAGAGTGGTCTTATATTTAAGCTCTTGAAATGGTGACGGATAGTTAATCCTTTGATCCGTAGCGGCTTTAATATGGCCAATCTATTTTTAATTAAAGTAGCTACCTAAATGTCATTGCAAGGAGAAAATGTTAGTGGTGCGTAGACTTTGTTGTCCAACGTACTGCTCAAGATGTGTGGAATACACCAGGTAGGTGGTGACGTACTGTTGTGTGGCTTGTGACTTTTACAGTTTGCACAATTAGTAGCAGTCCATCTGACTTTAGAAGACGCCAAGTCTATTAATGCACAACTTCAGAAACCAAGTAATCAACAACAGAATAAACGCAAGATTTGCCGAATATACTAGTGCCTACTGCTGTTCAATGTAGAGAAGTTGCTTCAGAAGTTAAGTCGAACAAACATTATGTCCATTAATGGTCAATGAAAGTGAATTATGGCGTCAAACTTCTTAAGAAATGTGCAAAGGGTCACCTAGGACGGCACGGATTTTCTATGAGACATCAATAATACAGTTGGATTGTACAAAGGCTTAAAATGCACACCACAACTGATTGGGTCCTGATGCGTGGACCATAATCAGTAGCTATCCATCGGTCTTTAAAAGAACCTGTAGCTGTCTGTCTGGTGAGATATCTTTTCTTTGCAGCACAAATTCTTTTCATTTCTGTTAGCCTTTGTTTCTTTGTGCCTTTCCGCCTCATAAGCTAATATATCAAAGAAAAAGGACTGCTGATGTCGCCTACGTACCAACTCCGCATATTGGTAATAAGAATCCTGGGTGCAGTTAATCTTAAGGTACGATGTACTAGTAATATTCCACTTTGCCAAATTAATTACTCTATTTTTATCAATACGATCTTAATCGATCGGGCTTCGAATTGGTTTGGATTAGCCTTCAATCCACATCTAGTACATTTTCGGATCGTTGTAGAAGGTTTGAGCCTAGGCACACTCGCCCTTCCAAAATAATAGAAAATAGAAAACGACTGCTTAACAAGAACCGAATGATCATTCCTCGAAGAAGGTTCCGTATCTTGTTGCTTGCTAGAAGCAGAAAATTTCCCAAGATCGCGGTACATCCCCTATTATAAAAGTTGATCAAAAAGTAAATTTCTTGAATCGAAACCAATTTCTGCTAAGACAAATATTTAAACGTCGATCTTTACAGATTAACCTGATGCCGATTTCTGCAGAAGCACATGGCAGATTTGGAGGCGAGAGCAGCCGACCGTGTGATCGAAGCCTGCGTGAGAACGCAATCAGTGCGGAAATGTGTGTTCACTTCATCCCTTTTGGCCTGTGTCTGGAGGCACAACTATGCCCGTGACCGCCGGCTACCGACGATTCTCGATGAGAACTGCTGGAGCGATGAAAGCCTCTGCCGCGATAAAAAGGTAAGCTTCCAACTGCCTTCCTTTTCCTGGCGTAATTCACCGTTGTCTTGAAAAAGCCTGACTAGTTCAGCTTTCTCATGAATTATTATACAACTACATATCATCGAAAGCTGAAACTATAGGCACAGTTATACTCCGAAATTTTCCGTAAGGAAAAACAAATGTGTAACTGCAATGCAAAAGCAACTAAAGTTTATTAATGTTACTTCCGAGTCGAAATTCTGACTTGTATCATATTGTTTTAGCTATGGTTTGCACTAGGCAAGGTAATGGCGGAGAAAGCCGCGTGGAGGGCGGCTCGAGGAAGGGACTTGAAGCTAGTGACAATATGCCCTGCCCTTGTCACTGGGCCCGGATTTCGCCGTCGCAATTCTACCGCATCGATCGCCTATCTCAAAGGTTAAAGCGCCTACGCACATCACGTCTTCGGGTTAAAAGCATAGATGCAAACAAATTTTTCCAAAAAGCAACTTGAGCTATCAACTTTATTGTGGTGGGGAAAAAATTCCACAGCTCTTTTTCTCATTGTTGTGCATAAAGTCCAATTTGGTGCAAAAAATGTCACCATTAATATCATGGTAAATCTTTTCTTACCAAATCAACTTACTAATATAGATTGTGGACTTTTTGCACCAAATCAATCTAGCTTCTTTAGCCATATTGCAACAGAATTTTAGTAGGCGAAGCGCGGACTTTATACTAGTATATAGAAGCCATTACTTTCTTCATCAACCTGAACCTTTTTCGACCGAAACATACTCGCAGGAGCTCACGAGATGTTCATGGAGGGCCTGCTCGCGACAGTAAATGTCGACAAGGTGGCTGAGGCGCATGTGAGCGTGTACGAGGAGATGAGCGGCACGGCAGGCGGGCGGTACATCTGCTACGATCACGTCATCCGGAGAGCCGAAGAGGCCGCCGAATTGGAGCGGCAGCTGGGCATCTCTAACAGAATATATCGGGGGATTCCGGCCGACCCGACGTGGTTTAAGCTCTGCAACCGGAAGCTGTCGAGGCTGATGTCCCTGCGCCGGAGGTGCACTTACGACTTTTATGCAATCGCGGATGATTAGAAAATGACAAGTTACGATTTGCATGTGTCGATTCCCTCATGAGGAAAGTTCAGTGCATCGAGTGAAAGATGAATGGCGCCCGCAGAGCTGTGAATTTTGGGAGATTGGAGTGAGAGTGGTTTCCTGCAAATTGGATGTTGTTCCAAATAGAAGAGGGAAAACTTTTGTACAGGTTGCTTTTTTTTTGTAATTTTATTTTATTACATTATGTTCCGTTCTGTACAGATATTATATATTTAGTGTATAATTGATGGGTAGTAAACCTACCATTTTTCATAACAAAAAAGAAAAAGAAAAAGAAAAAAACAAAACAAAACAAAAAGTGTGAGGTTAATCAGAGGCCAAAACGATGCAACAAATCTACAGCTTAACATATTGAGCCCAAAATGAAACCGAATAATAAATTGCTTCACAGGGCAAAATATTGAAATATACATGTCATATCACCAAATCGAAGTGAATCAATTTCAGTGAGGTGGAAAAGAAACAACAACACCACCTCATATATCTATATATATATATAAGATATGGATACATTTCTCCCCCCCTTTTATCTGACAATTTTGAAACCTTGCATAAAAATATATAAAAAAAAAAAAACAAAAGCCCACCCTTCACACCTCCAATCATCACCATCAACCAAATTTATATGTCCCAAGTAATTTTCTTAAGACACTTTTAAATGCGCCGTCCATCGTGTCTCGAGATCCGCACGCTGTGCTTTAACATCCGCGTGGAGAGATCTCCCGGCTCCAATAAAAATTTGAAAAAAATGTTTCAGCCGATTTGGCTGAAACTTGTCTCAAACCAAATTTTCTTTGAGTGCGAAAGAAATAAGAATATTTTAGTCACTCCGCCCTTCTCTTCCCACACTACCCTTCCCCGGATTCGTCGAGAAGGACAACCTACCAAATCCCCAATGCCCAATTTGGTAAAACTCCACCCACACCTTTTCATGGTCGATCCTAGAGCTCGATCTATCATGCCCATTCTCCTCCATTCCGATTCCCAAAATACCCCTATCGCGCCTACTCTCTCCCGACCCGATTCCCAAACTACCCCTATCTTGTTTATTCTCCCCAAGCGCAATTCCCAAAATACCCATCTCGCCCCACTCCTTACCCCTCCTCCTCTCAATTGGCTTCGCGTCAAGCGTTACAACCACCTTCTCTTCTTTTTCGTCCTTCTCCTTCTCCTCGTCCTCGTAGTTTTGCGCGACGTCCCTGACCCGTCTTTTTCGCAAAAAGCCCCTCCGCCTTCTCAACATTCCCAAACACCTCCTCCCGACGACGAACGGGGCTTTGACCAAGGTCAACGCGAGGAGGTTGACCACCGCGCAGGGGCAGCAGCTGAGGGCGATGCAGTCGGCGACGGCGACGGCGGTGCACGACCGGCACGACCGGCTGTCGCACTCGACGGCGTCCCCGCCGGAGTCGTCGGCTGCCACCGGGAAGCGGCGTCTCATCGCAAGTCCGCCGTTCGATCGCACCGTCGGTATCGATCGGACGGTCACAGAGACCTGCACGACGGGAGCAAGGGACTGATCAATTAATGGAGACGGTTTTGACGTGGAGAAATGGAGTTATATGGTGGTGTGTTGCATGTATATATACACATTAACACACACGCACACACACACAAGGTTATGGAAGTGCATGTATATAGTTTTAGTGCGAATTATGCATAGAAGTCCCTGCTCTTTGTAGTGTTTTGATGGCCCCACTCAACTTAAGGCAATTTTGAAACACATGACCACTTAAGTTAACTCTTTTTTACTTAAAATAATAAGTAAACTTAGTTAAATTAAAAATTAATTAAGTTTAGTAGCTCTATAATTAGTTGTTAACTGCTATTAGAAAATGACTAAAGTTATTGAATTTAGTAGAATCGCAAATATGTAATTTAACAAAATTAACAACTCGAATCAAAAAGGTTAAAACAATAAATAAATACGTTCAACTAATCTTTGTTTACCTATAACTTATAGTTTAAAATGTGGGGATATTTGATAGTATATATTACAAGCACACAAAATAAACACCCATTCCCATTTGCAATGTGATCTCATTAATTTTGGTGCTAAAAAATGGTGTGTTTTAGGAAAATTATAAAGAATACAAAGGAAAATATTTATTGCGGTGGTCCTTGCATAGATGCATTTAGGGTGTCAAAAATGGAGTGTCCATAAAATTTGGAAGTGACTCGACTAAGGAAGGTGCAGCAAAAACATAAAAAAAGGAAACTTATTATAACTTTTAAAGAGTTTATTTCTCACTAAAAAAATTAATATTTCCTCTGCAGGAAACTTGATGGGTACACCACAACAAGTCACCACCACATATGGATTTGTTACGTATTTTTGAGTCAGAAGCTGCACAGTTCTTAGGTAAATATTCAATATTTATGAGAAGATAAAATTGGTATGATTTATTTATGGATACAAACTTTTTGTGCAGCAAATAAAACCTGGGTGCTATTTTTATGTGCTAGGGTTATATATATACCCACAGTTGTTAGTAATCATTACTCAAAGAAACAGTACTCAATAAATGAGCAGAGATTTTAGAGATTTTAATATTTAAAGCATGGGCCCTTCACCATGTTATGTGATCAGTTTTCTTTTTTTTCTTTTTTTTTTTTTAAAGATGAAATGTATTTATTAAGTGCAGAGGGGACAACTGTATCAGATTACTAATTAAACAATATCCTACCCTAGCTCTCCAATACACAGTTGGGGTGGGTGACCCTACTTCCTCAGGAGTTAAAAAAAAAAAAAAAAAAAAAATGAAAACAGAGGAGAGGAACTCATTTATTATTATTTTTTGTCATTTTGTACAACTTCAAGTTGCTTCATTTCATTTAATATAATTTTGATTGAATCTATATTATTCTTTTCATAAGTTCGAATCCCACGTTCGAACATGGTATTAAATTGGTAGGTGCTAAGTTCAAATTCTATGTGACTCTTTAATCTCATTTAATTTACTTTCTCCTATATATTAATTAAAATCTACATCTTAATCCTATCTATATTTCTCAAGTCCAGAAGAGATGACGAGTGCTGAATATAAATATTAAAAATATCGTTCTCTCGTAATTTAAATTCTTAGAAAACAACAGGTTTTTAAATATTATTTCACATCTATACTGGATTTGGCTTAAATATCATTGCAACTAATTAATTTTCTTGTCATCGATCACTATCAAGAACTTAATTTCACCAAACAATTATTTAAATATGGTTTGAAATGATGGATTAACCCAATATTCTATGTTAGCAAAAGCTCTTTTGGTAACTATATAAAAGCTAAATAATATATATATCAGAAGCACTTCTTTAATAAATTATCAAATAGTTGTTTTCTACATGTTGATATATAGAGCAAGCTTTTATATAGAGCAACACTACAACAAAAACAGTCTATAACAACATTTTTAAATGTTGTACATGTCAAAAAAGTGCTGCTAGTTAAAATTACCGACACTTTTAAAAAGTGTTGCTATATGTGGGGTCGCTAGGTATATAGTGACAGTTGAAGAGTGTCGCTATAATCTAAAAGAGTGCTGCTAATTTACCAATACTTATTTAAGCATTTAGCAACTGCCGAAACTCTATCTCGTTGCCTGCGGTGGCGGAGGAGTACGACAGGAAAGGCTCTTCGTCTAGAATTCCAGTGGCTTGAGTGAAGAAAGAAGAGAAAATGGTAATTGAATATTTTTTTTTTTCTTTTCTGTTTGTAATCGGGCCAAATGGACTGGGTGTGGTGGGTTAAGTAGAATAATCTTTTATTTTTGATTGGATTGTACTTTATACTTAGGCATTAGTAGATGTTTTTTAAGTTTTAACATAAATGAGACACTTACTCAAAAGTGTCCCAAACATGTGTCCCTATAACGTAATTCTGTTGTAGTGCAAGTTTTGATATTGCTGAAGCAAATTTATTGTATCTAATCATGATTTGAACCTCTTAATTTGCACTGCAAAATTTGCTAAGGGTTTATACAAATCCCCAATTTAATTAGAAAAGAACCTCACTAATAAATAGAATTATCGACCGACATATGCATATATAAATTTGTATGTTTTTTTTTAAATTGTTAATTTACAGAGATGTAACGACTAGCATTTTATGTGGTGATGCCACTATTCAAAGATTCTCGACATTTACATTGATGAGGTGCAGTGGCATATATAATATATTAACAGGAAACTATTAATTAAAATGATCTCATAAATGCTGTGAAAACTTAATAAATAAAGTGATCTTGTTACAGTAAATGGAAAGATAAGATTCATCATTCATTTTAATTCTAAAATTCGAGTAGTAAATAGTGATCGATTTTAACAAATATATTTGTCTAAATCAAAATCAACTTTTTTTATAATAACATCATCACTTATTAATTGTAAATAGCAGTATAGGTCGGCTATATCTTAAATTATTTCACTTAATCTGAGAAAAGCACTAGAGGTGTGGAAAGGAGCTTAATAAAGGTCTAATACAAGTTTTGGTTCCACGAAATGAATATAAAAATTTAAAATGATTGACTCAGGTATTTCGGTAATAATTAACTATACTGGTGATATTATAAATACCCTATAAAAAGATGATGCATTGGATATATATGATCAGTATTTTTTATCAGTTCTCCCAATTATTAATTGGCGGTTAAAATATTGTAAGAAACAAAAATAAAACAAATAAGCTACACTAATCATGATATACATGATATATATATATATATATATATATATATATATATATATATATATATATATATATATATATATATATATATATATATATATATATATATATATAGAGTAAAAATAATATGCTTAAAGCACGGAGGGCTCACGTTTCGATGTTGTGGCTTAGAATCGTCGAAAACTTGATCTAGAGTATTTGAAGACTAAAATAAATTTTGCGATTTTCCGATATTATTTGCCTAGCGAACGAAGGGCTAAAAATCAACGGCTGAAAATAAAAATCTTACAAAACACGATAATATAGCATTAAAAATTTAGATCAAAGATATTGATCTTGTTTTATATAGTATAAAGAATTTTCTATCAAAATTTTATGTAATTTGGATATTTCTACACCGTTAAACTTTCAAACGGCTTCACTATGACCATTAAAATTATTTGATTTTGTGCCCCTTGATCACTAGGCAAATGATATCAAAAAATTATAAAATTTATTTTCTAGATACTTCACATACTCTAGATCAAGTTCAATATCGATCGACGATTCGAAACGCATCATCGAAACGACGTGGAAATAGCACAAAGCATTCGGTGCTACCAAGTTTTCCACCGTTAGATCCACCCCCTTTGATAATTTTCATCCGTTAGATCATACTATTCAATCAACCACTCACTTAACCTTAGGGCACATCATCCTAACCGCACATCTCTCAATCCAACTCTATATATATATATATAAAAACATATCTTTGATAAAATAATAATAATAAAGACTAAAAAAGTAATTATCTCAGTAGATAGCATTACGATCGTTTGATCATATAAAGTTAAACCACTAAATAAAATTTTATACAAGATACAGAAAGCCAAGCTTCTGATACTCACAAGTCACACCAAAGAGAAAAAATAATAACAACAATAATAATAATAATAATAAGGGAAAAAAGGAAAGAAAAAGTGCTTAACTTCATTGCAAATTCTAATGAAAGCTGTAAATACCTTGAATCATGTATCAATTGCTCCATACTGTTTGAGATTTTGAAGAACTCTTTTATCTTTAATAATAACTCATTCTCTCTCTCTCTCTCTCTCTCTCTCTCTCTCTCTCTCTCTCTCTCTCTCTCTCTCTCTCTCTCTATATATATATATATATATATATATATATATATATATATATATATATAATCGCCTCATTAGCAGGGACCAATAGTACTTGATGGATTTTTTTAAAAAAAAATAATATGATTCTTTTTTTTTTGCCCTTTGGCCTTGTCAAAGGTTTTGTTTGTATTCTATATATCATTTTGGTTGTAGAGTTTGATATTGAATAACAAATTAGTAAGGATGAAATTGATTAACTAATCAAGGTTAGCAATAAATTAATTAAAATCAAAGCCCACAGGGTTAATTTACAGGGAAACAACTGTACGTATCGAAGAAATGTGGATGATATTCATCTTGTAATTAAACACCGCAATTAACATACGATATTGTTGTGATCTTAACGTTGAACATAGACATACATCATTTGATTCCAACCATCATATCAGAATTAAGATTGTGCTATGCTTTTCCACCATATACATTAATTATAAAATACTCATCAAACCATTCATTCAAACATATATATGCATGATTAGTGAAATAAAAAGCATTTGAACACTCTAGCTACAAAAAGACATGCGCATACTTACTTGGAAAGAAGATGAAACCACTTACCGCGGTTGTCGTCCTGCGCACAAACCAATCTCTATGTCAAGGGATCGGGCCAGGCGGTGTCGACCGTAGCGATATTTTCTGCAACACGATCTGCGGGCGGTCCGAAGAGGACATTGTGCAGAAGAGGAGAACAAATTAAGAAGAAAAATATGTATTCGTATATATATAGTGTCTCACTTCTCCCTTACTAATGGAATTGAACTCTAAAATGTAAAGGAGATCATATATAGAGATTAGAGGGGGAGCTCCATAAATGTTTGCAAACATTTGCAATGGATAGGAGTAGAGTGGGCATAATTTTGTAAGCCCCGGAAAACCATGCTTGGCCTCGGGATAGATGTGGAATTTTCAATTGTTACGAGGAGAGAAATGGGATTTTGAAAAGTGTGGCACGTTTGGAGACGGGTGGTCAATTTAATGCAACTAAGGTTAAATTGCATGATGCCCCCCTCAACTATAATCCGATTGAAATGGCCCCCGAACTTTTTCTTTTTTCTTTTTTCTTTTTTCTTTTTTGGCAATTGAGCAATTTTTGGTCAATAAAATTAAATATTTCATCATATATTGCATGTATTTTGGGATTATCGGTAGCATATATTGCATGTAATAATAAAGTGTCATGAAAAAATATTTTATTTATTTTGTTTGCACAAATTTAATTGAGGTATAATAATTTATATTATTTTTAAAAAATAAAAATAAAAATTTTTATTTTTATTTTACTTTAACTCTCTTTTGTTTATAATTAGCTTACAATATAAAATAGATTCTTGACAATCTTAATCATATTTTAACGATAAAATTGATTAAAGACTAATAGCTAATAAAACAATTGAAATTAACAAAGTCAACTAACTAAACTATGTCAAATTAATTAGAGAAACGAAATCTTTTTCCTTTTTGACTTAAGAAAAATTAAAAGTTATTTTTTTTTTTAGAGATAGATAGCACGTTATTTGAGATCTCAAGTTCGAATCCTAATTGATTTACATTTCTAGCTAAGTTTATTTTTAAATGAAATAAACGAAGCGGGCAACACGTGCTATCTATTTCTCAAAAAAAAAGAAAAAAGAAAAAGGAAAAAAAAAATTAAAAGTTAAGATTGCATTGATAGGAGCACCTCTGGAAAAAAAAAGAAAAAAAAAAAAGAAAAAAAAAAAAAAAAAAAAGTAAAGGTAAAGAATCGGTTTGAAAAAGGCATAGAGTCGAGGGGTCTTGTTGCAATTTTAGTTCCCGAGGAGTCGAGGGACAGCGAATATCGGGTTGACTTGTCTCCTCGGCGATCCGAAGAGTCGAACCATCCCGTGTGGTGTCCACCACAGCGAAGATCACCTCTCTATGATGACGTGTGACGTGTGATACACGCTTTCCTCTTCTCTGATTGGTCCAAAATACGTGTTTGGTGTTTTGGCGCCACAGGTGATCTCGAGAGATAGAGTGGGGGAGGGAAAGAGACAAAAGCGGGTGAGTAAGACCCGCGGCGATGAGCTATAATTTGGAATCTTGCGATTTGATTTGTCATTTCCTGCATTAAGATTAGTGCCCAATTCATATAGCCAAAAAAATTTGATGGGGCCATATTCGAAATTTTTTTATTTTAAATTTAGTTAAATTTTATTTTTATTTAGATTATTTATTATAAAATTATAAATGAAAGGATTTGCCCAATAGGTATAACGTACTAAAGATAGATATAATGTACTCTTGGGTAATACCATTACGAGAAATGCAGGATCAGAATTTCCAACACTTTCCATCCGTTTACAGTAGAATCAGAAGTTGCAACTCGGAGCATCTGATTTTGGGTTTGAAAGTCTTGTTTTTGCTTTCTTTTGCCGTAAAAGTTTTAAACTTTGTTGTGCGCAAAATATCGCCGTTGCCAAAAATAAAAATGAATATGACACTAAACTCGCACTTACTGATCATATAACCAAAATGCAAAATATATGAGAGAATAGATTAGTGATGCACAAATATTTGATCGAAAACCTTTTCGTATGGTAGCTTCTTTATCTAAGATGCAAGACACGATTGTTTGTTTGTTTGTTTTTTTTTTTTTTTTTGAGAAAAATAGGTAACACGCTATCATCTTCGTTTATTTTATTTAGAAATAAACTTAACTGAAAAATTCGAACTTAAAACTTCGGGTACCAACTACCAAACTCTTAATTTGCCACTTGCTGTAGGGACGATCGGGGACACGATAGTTTCTGAGTTCTCAAGGGTAGATGCTTCGAGTTACTGCAACCAATATTGAATGGAATGCCCCACATTAATTGTGAGTGTTTTTGAACATGAAAAATATTGGCATTTACATTGATGAATATGTAAGTTGGAAATTTTGTTGGTTCGTTATTTAAAATCAATTTTTTTTTTTTTAAGAAATAGATAGCACGCTACCTACTTCATTTATTTCATCAAGAAAAAAACTTAGTTGGAAATGTGAATCAACTAGAATTAGAACTTGGGTCTCGGGCACCAACCACCAAACCTTTTGCCCCCGAAACCTAAGTTCAAATTCTAGTTGATTCACATTTCTTGCTAAGTTTATTTCTAAATGAAATAAACGAAGCGGGTAGCGTGCTACCTATCTGCTGATACCAATCATCAAACATTTAAAATCAATTTCTAATTAAAAAAAATTTGGAAAAATAAGCAACCAATAAAAGACTTTCTTTGACATAGTCCCAGTAAAGGGTGAAAAAAAAAAACTAATGCGCCAACTCCAAAATATTCCATTGAAACATAACATGAATAAATATTAGGGTTTCTTGATTGCGAAAACACTGTTTTTTTTTTTCTGATATTTTATGTGATTTTTTATAAAGCTAAAGTGTAGTTTCAGTTCAATTAAGCAACTTTATGCGTAGTTCGACCAAGAAGAACAGCTATAATTATCACAGCATTATATTTTTAGTAAACTGTTGAAATATATATATATATATATATATATATATATATGTTAAAATTGAAATATTCGATCGAGACTAAACAACAGTAACCACCTTGCTAAATTTTGCAATCTACAGGCTCATCAAGCATGGTTGAATTTTAAGCAAATTTATGCATCAAAATTATACAATAAGGAAAATTTTCAATTATGTTTTAGGTAAGTTAAAGGATTACACCTTATCTACACATAGACTTCAATATATACAAGTTTGGTCTTAGCCTACGCTTTGATAAAAGTGCAATTAATTAATATGAAGTACTAATTAGATTTTGTCATGGTCACCAAACTTACCTAATTATATCTTTTGCAATAATTAATTAGAATCGTAAGTGGCATGGATTAAAATGAAGCTTTTTTGTAATTTGGGATCTCCAATGTCAAAATTAATTAATAGTTTAATAACTAAAATAAAATACAACTAAAATTATGGAGACCAATATATTGCTAATTACCCTAATTTTCATTTCACAATCATTTACAATTTAAACTAATTAATTTACAATTTAAGCTGTTTTTTATATTTGGGCCTTTCAGTTCTAGTGGTGTTCAAACCAGCTTGAAATTTTTTTGCAATTAACTTGACTTAATATAATCATTATAAAATATTATCACTAGCCACTTAGTTTTATTTAAAATGAGGTCCAAGCTAGGAGCCACTTAATTTGCAATAAGAAACAATTAAGTGTATATAAATATTTAAATAAGATAAGTAGATAAAGTAAGAATTTTTTTTTTGAGAATATAATTAATTAAGTAGATAATATAACTAAATGATAAAATTATTACATGCCTACCTAATTAATGTCATGCGCGTGATTTGACATGTTGTTGGAAAGAAACATATTCAAAAGCATATATATGCATATATTAATGTCGTGTTTCCCTCCTATGTTGCCACATCATTTCTTGAATTTGCTTTTTTTTTAAAAAAAAAAAAGCATCGAACAATGGAGTAGGGAGTTTAATTTTGTATTATACCAAATTTAGTGGAAACTTTTTTTTCAAAAAGTAATT
Organism: Aechmea fasciata; assembly: GCA_025177825.1. Lineage (NCBI taxonomy): Eukaryota > Viridiplantae > Streptophyta > Magnoliopsida > Poales > Bromeliaceae > Aechmea > Aechmea fasciata. Next base: position 5,795,374 of record CM045928.1, on the reverse strand, counting down.
AAGAGGATAAGAAAATTTATTAGAACCTAATTATTAAATAGCCCTAGTTGCTTAAACCAAAGTTTTTTTTGCAAAAGGTTCGAGCTGACGAAACATATTGCTTAAATGAGTAAAGAAGATAGGGCAGCAAAATATTAAATATTTTATTTATTGGTTTTTATTTACTAAAGAAATTTTAAGTTTTTAATTGGTGGAAAGTGAAAAACTACAATAATAACACCGCACCTATATATATTTGTTTTCTCCAAAGTTTTTTTTTTTAAAATAAAATATTCGCCTTGTAGTTTCACTTTAAAAGAGAGTATTATTTGCAGTATTATATTAAAGAAAATTCTGCATACAGGGTAATCCAAACATTGGGCTGATGATTAGATGTGTTCCTTGGATTGGCCATCAGGTGAACCAGGGACGAAGCCAGAAATTAAGATTCGGGAGGGCTAAAATTTAAATTTGATAGGAAAAAATTTTGACCTCAAATAGTGAGAAAAAAAAGTTTATCGGATTTACTGATCAGTTATTACTAGCAATAATAACGACAATATATTTCAGAGAGGAACAAGACGGTGAGAATTGAAGGAAAAAGACCAAAAAAATTCGAAAAAAAAATTAAGACAAATTTTATTAAAAAAATTAATGTGCTCCCCTAAAATTAAAATCTATAATACTTTAATTTTTATTATAAATGATCTTTATGTAATTTAAAAAAATTGAGGGAGGGCTACGGCCCGTAAAAAATTTAATTTGGCCCCCTAAAATTAAAATTTATAATATTTTAATTTTTATTATAAAGGACCTTCGTGTAATTTAAAAATTGAGGGGGGGGGCCATGGCCACTGTGGGCCCCTCAATGGCTCCGTCACTAAGGTGAACAGTAGGATATAATTAACCAGCAATTGATTTGAAGTGTAATAACCCTTTGTTTGAGCAATAATGCAATAACTAGTGTAGTCACCTATGCGTTGCGACGAATAGTTTATATTAGGATTAATGTAGGTGAACTATTAATTAGACGTTATATTTGTAGGGAAAGGAAAGGCGAATAATTGAATTAATATGAGTTGACTATTAATTAGACAGACGTTATGTTTGTATGAAAGGCTAAACTCTAAACCCTAAACCCTAAAGTAACTTAAGCTTAGTTTGGTATTGAGGCCTATCCAACGCTATTAGATAAAATGGGGTTGTAGAAAAAGCATATAGGGATATACTTATGCGTTCTCCGGTGGAAAAAAATATATCTCGAGATATACGAACGCATATTACGTGCGTAAACAAACGGGGTATTTTCCCAACGTCTTTCTCACCGCAATACCAAACGGAGCCTTAAACTAATATATTTTAACTATTGTGATTCACATTTTTAGCTAAGTTTAAATGAAATAAACGAAGCGGGTAGCGTGCTACCTATCTCTCAACAAAAAAATATTTTAACTAAAATAAATTATTTTTATTAAATTTTACTAATATTTAATATAATGCGTACGTGGAATAAACCTTTTTTGTTTCCACGAACCCCCCCACCGCCGCGTGCCGCAGTATCGCCCGCTGCGGCGCCCATGCACCCTTCCACGATCATGCCCTTCTCGCTGCTACCACATTCGCTGTCGTACCCGTTTCTCACCACCCACACGTAAAAATGCCCGCAGCTCTCCAGCCCGCACGTGATCTCGCGCAGCTGCGGCGCGGTCGGTCAGGCGCGACAGGCTCCCGAAGCAGACATACACCACCGAACGCTGCGGCTTCTGAATCTAACCACGCCACGACACGATCGCGTTCTGCTTCCTCTGCCGCTTCTTTGTCGACTAGAGATAGAGGTCCGACGCACCATGCTTTACGTCCTGTTGTGCCGCGGTAGTGGCCCGCGTACTCCGGTTCCGGCTCGTAGAAGCTGTTCACCACCGCACCGTAGCTCTTAAGCTCGGTTTCTTTAACTCTTTCCATGAACGTCGCTGAATCCGTTTCTTGCACCCGTGGAGTTGTGTAGCTGCGACCGCTGCATCTCTATGCGATGCGGTAAGCCCGGGGATTACTATGGTATCTTTATCGTCGTCTGTACTACTAATGCTTCCGTTCGATATATATATACTTCGATCTACGCTAGCTGTCCATAACGCAGAGAGGAAAGAAACCCATGGAGTGGAACACGAGCCTTGGTATGTTGAGAGCATTAGCGACCTCTTCTGTGAACGGCATGAACATGTCGGAGACGATGCACGACGGACGATGCTCTCTGAGGACTCGGTCGAGCGGCTGGCGGAAGCTCTCGAGGGCTGTGAAAAACTCGGGGGACATCGATCTCTGGAGACGTGAGGTTCTCGCGCGGCACCATTTGAAGAAGAAGGTGGTAGGAGGAGATTAATTGATTGAGTAGCCGCGGTCGCGAGCCCTGTCGACGGTGTCGCGGAGGAAGGGTGTGGCCGTGGGAGTTGCGAGAACGGTGGCGCCGACGCCGCGGAGGACAAAGAGTTTGGCGAGGTTGAGCATGGGGATCGAATCATGTGGCCCGGGGCCATGAGGGGGAAGAAGAAGATGTGAAGTTTGTAGCGTGGAGAAGCCATTAGAGAGGAAGGATTTTTTTTGGATAGAGATTGAAGGAAAAATGATCCAATAGGATTTTGTTTCCCACTGTGGAGGCGGTCAACTATACTATAGATGAAAGAGGCTTTGTAAAGAAATTTAAAGTCCACTAATAAATTTTACTATAGTTAAAAAAAATAAAAGTGACAATCAAATTCAAAAGATTTGGTGGCAAAAGTTTTTGGTGGTTGATAACCGAGACTCAAATTCGAATTTTACTTGATTAATATTTTTGGCTAAATTTATTTCTAGATAAAATAAATGAAATAGATAGCATGCTATTTTTTTTTCTCAAAAAAATAATAAAAAAATCAAAGGACTTAAATAGAAGAAGAAATTTGAGAAAAAAAAGAAAAAAAGAAAAAAAGAAGACAATTAAAGACTTAATAGAAGAAGAAATTTGAGATTGCAACACAGGTTCTCTAATGCATCCGTTACATGTACATATGCTCCTAAAAACTAATTATCAAGAACTTTACACAATTTACTATTTATATGAACTAGTCAACTTAGCCCATCTGAGTTAAATTCAGAGACATGCAATAATAGTAAGAATTTTTTTTTTTTGAGAAAAAGGTAGCAAGCATAACCCCGTTCATTAAGCGTGATGAAGCATCTGAGGTAACTAGGGCCTCCGAGAAAAAACCAAACAAAAATCAACAAAAGCAAAACAAAGGCCAAAAAACATGTAAAAGGAAAGAAAAACGTGTAACTAGGACAGGTGTGGTCGAGGATCACGTAACGTCGGTCCAATCCTTCGACAAACACTCAACAATAATAGTAAGATTGATGGTGATTTTTTTTTCTTTAAAAGGAGAATTGGAGAAACCAAGTGTAGATGAGAAACCAAGTGTAGGCTAAAGATTCTTAAATCTCTCTCTCTCTCTCTCTCTCTCTAATTGTTTGATAGAAATAACTTGAATTAAAATAGAAGCAGGTTAAGTAGGTGTTAGCTTATACTGTGGAGATTTCATGTTTACCTAATGTAATAACCCGTGCCATGCAGCAGTTGATTCTATAACAGTGAATCAATATGTACAATATTAGTAAAAACAATATATATCATTGTCAGCTTTCATATTCAACAGTAAATCAATATGTACAATATTAGTAAAAACAATATATATCATTGTCAGCTTTCATATTCGGAATACGCGAAAATTTTAAAAAAATTTGGAAAATATATTCTTACAATGTATAATTAAAAATGATGATAGAAAGTTCAACTCTATGTTAACTAAATATATGGATCAAAATATCAGCAAAAATAGATAAGTTCTAAATATAAAAATCGCAAACAATCCACCCTCTCTTCTTATGCTACTTTGTATAAAAATTTTATTTAAAAAATTAAAAAAAATCGGATAAAATATTGGTATATGCTAATTTGTAATCTAAGTTAAGTTGCAGCTTCAAATTGACTTCCTATGACAGCGTATTTTCACCTATTTTTTTTTCTTGTGGTTCAAAAAATTAAATTATCACCCAAGTAATTTAAAAAGTTATATTTAGCTATCATGCTTTAGCACATTTTCTTAATCTACTATCATATGATTTTTTTAAAAAAAATATATATTTTATTGTCCAATTTGACAGAAAATTTTTGATAAGCAAAAAAATTAAACCATAGAAGAATGTTATATAACACTTTGAATCAATCAGTGGCAAAACAAAATGCGCTATATTAAAAAGGGGAATTGAAAGTTGATCCATAAACTAACATTTTCTTTTACACTTCATTGAAATTTTTTTGAGAAATGTAAATCTTATACTCTATTTATCAGATAGACGAAACTATTTTATTCGCGACAAGCAAAATATCTCTCCTCGTTTAACAGGCGGTGTAGATCATACACTGCATCCGAGATGTACGGTCGGCATAGCTCAAGATCTATCGTACTGTGGAACGCCTCACACAAACCGAACCGAACAGAGCGAGAGCGAGCGAACGACGGCTTCCGCCAAGGGCCAGTTTGTTCCGACGGAAGTGGAGTGGAAGTGGGACGGAAAAAGTGATTTTCGGTGAAAACTGATCACTTTCGCTGTTTGATTCACCGTAACTTTATTACGCCCGAAAGTCTAGTTCACCCAAAATAATAAACTTGACTTCGCCCTCTCATAGGGCGAAGTCAATTCCGGTGAAGTGCAAAAAATACAAGATGGATTAATGTGTTAGGATTATCTTTTCTAAAATATGATGAAATTTGATTAGGAGAGCTTTAATATATTTTTTTTTGTTTAATTTGTATATTTAGAAAATGATGAAAAATAAATTTGTTAAATTTTAATAATTTTTTAACTTTAAAATTTTATTTGTTGCATTATTATAATTTATATACATTAAAATAATATAATTTTTTAATATTTTATTTTATATATATATATATAGAATTGAGCTAGAATACTTTTGGAAGTATTCCCTTCCTTTAATAAATAGCTCTTGGATCAAACACTATTCCACTTAGCACCATCATCTCAACCTCACATCTCTCCATCCAATTGGCTAAAAACTCAATAAAGACCACCCCAATGGTGCTATTGATAAGATTCCACCAACTATATATATATATATATATATATATATATATATATATATATATATATATATATATATATATATATATATATATATATTTAGGCTAGCATCTTTATTAATGACGCACAGTCGTTAATGTTTCTGAGGACCACAGCTGCTTGGATTGAGAAATGTGCGATTGGATGATGTGGGCGTAGGATTAAGTGGAGTAAGTGGTTGAATAGTATGATCGACGGGTGAAAATAACCAAAGGGGTGGATCCCAGGTGGGGAAACATTGTGCCAAGTAGAGTCTTACGTCTTGACGTGATAGCGTAACGATGGGACTCTCTCTTCTCTATATATATATATATATATATATATATATATATATATATATATATATATATATTAGTTTTTATTTATTATAATTTATTAATCACTATAAGTTACAAAATAGAGAATGATATTACTTTGGAGGTAAGTATACTGGAGTGGAGAGCTACACTTTTTACGTCATCTATTTTTTACCAAAAAATTAACAGAACTGGCAGACTGCACTTCCACAGTTAAAAACAAACAGCAGAAGTGAACTAATTTTCATCCCAACTTCACTTCAACCCAAAGTTCACTTCCACCCCCAAGTCTACTTACGTTGAAACAAACGGGCCCACTTAGTTCGACTCGGATCCCGGACGACACCTGGTGGCCGCCAATCACAACTGCTTATTCCTCCTCGCAAGCAGCTCCTCCATCAACTCCCCCAGTTCGTTATACGACGAGCCCCCCTCGGCCACCGCGCTCCTCGCCTTATCCGCCAGCCCCGCGGCGCGCCGCCGCATCTCCGCCGCCTCCTGCGTCGCCCCCGTCACCCTCCGCACCGCCGCCTCCACGTCCGCCGCCGCGATCACCTCCCTCTCCTCCAGCTTCGACGCGAACTGCTTCGAGCCCACGCCGACGCCGATCCTCAGCACCTCCACGATCAGCTTCTCGTTGAAGAACTGGTCGGCGTAGAGCGGCCACGTGATCATCGGCACCCCGGCGCTCACGCTCTCCAGCGTCGAGTTCCACCCGCAGTGCGTCACGAACCCCCCCACGGCTCTGTGGTTCAGTATCAGTATCTGCGGCGCCCACCCTTTTATAATTAGGCCCTTCCCCGTTCGCTCAACTCGCCCCTCGAACCCCTCCGGGAGCCAATCCGGCCCCTGCTCGTCGGCGTCCTTCACTACCCAGATGAACTCCCGCCCCGAGGCTTCGAGGCCGGCGGCGATCTCCCGCAACTGCGCGTTCGAGAAGTGCGACAGCGTGCCGAAGCACACGTAGACGACGGAGCCGGGGGATTTGCTGTCGAGCCAAGCCGAGCACTCGTCGCCGTCGGCCGAGGCCCTGTCGGCTTCGTCGCAGAGCGACACGGGCCCGACGAGCCAGGTCCGAATGCCGACCGCGTTCCGGTAGTGATCGGCGTAGTCGTGCTCGAGGTCGTAGAAGCTGTTCGCGACGACGCCGAAGCTGTTCTCGTCGGCCTCGGCCGCGAGCTTGGAGAAGTTCCAAAGCTCGGGGTTTCTGGAGGGGTCGGGCAGCTGGGCCGGGAGCATCTCGACGCGGTGGGGGAGGCCGGGGAGGGGGACGAGGCCGCGGGGGTCGGCGGCGTGGTGGTCGTGGCGGAGGAAGAAGGCGTGGGAGGTGCAGCGGGCGAAGAGGCCGGTGCCGTTGAAGGCGAGGCGGGGGACGGCGGCGGCGGCGGCGGAGGCGGCGGACCAGGGGAAGAAGGCGTCGGAGACGACGGCGTCGGGGCGGAGGTCGGCGAGGACTTGGTCGAAGGGGCGGCGGAGGAGGGGGAGGGCGACGGAGAAGAAGCGGGCGCGCATGTCGGCGGAGGCGAGCGCGGAGCCGCTCTCGACGCCCGGGGGCAGGCCGGACTCGGCGGAGGGGAAGGGGATGAGGTGGAGGGAGATGCCGGCCGGGAGGCAGCGTCGGCGGTTGAAGCGGTCGATGGAGGGGAGGAGGAGGGGGGAGTTGGCCGGGGTGGTGAGGATGGTGGCCCTGGCGCCGCGGAGGGCGAAGAGCTTGGCCAGGTCGAGCATGGGGAGCATGTGCCCCGGGGCCATGAACGGGAAGAAGAGGATGTGGAGGGGCGGGGACGTCGCCGCTTCGGCGGAGCCCATGCTCATGCCCCGGGAAGAGGGTCAACACTCAACTGGAGGAGGAGCAAAACGAGCAAAAAAGCCTTCAAAACTAGAAAGGAATGTTGCTCGGATTTGAGCAGACCTCTCTATATATAGAGAGAGAAGAAAAGAGAAGAAAAGAGGAGAAGAAGGATGATTGGAATAGTATAACTTGGCGTGCTTCGATTTTGTTTGTCTCGAAAGCCAAATTATTAATGTAGGGTATGACAAGTCAAAACGCTTTGCAATTCTACAATCCATCCGCGTCTTCTAGAATTAAGCTCTATCACTTTTGGCCCAGCTTGATATATAGCAGAATATTCAGGAAACAAAAAGGTTTATTCCACGCACGCATTATATTAAATATTAGTAAAATTTAATAAAAATAATTTATTTTAGTTAAAATATATATTAGTTTAAGTTACTTTGGGAGTAATTCATTAGTAGGCTAGCAAGCTGATCATTCGCGCAATTAAAAATAAATTTTAATATGAGAATAAATGAGAAAATTGTTAGTTAAATTTATTTTAGAAATAATAAGTAATTCTCGCTCCAGCTCTCACCAAAGCATAGACTGATGCATGCACTTCTAATTTCTATTTTCTAAATAATAAAAGTACTTAATTTTTTACATAGAATTTCTGTTTCTCCTTTTTCTCTTTCGCGCTTAGTCGTTAGATGTTTCCAAATGGATTAGCAAAATAGAAAATAAAATTTTTCCATTTTCGTGAAGAAAGATGGACATCGCATGGTCTTTGCGAGCAAATTACTAAATCTATACCATTACAATACCAAGCAGCGGATTTACAAAACTTAGATTTTTAAATTTTTCTAGGATTCTAGAATTTACCGTGGCCAAATTAAATGTCTATAATAAAGGATTCAAAATCAATTTTTATTTTTTAAAATATTTTTATGTGCTGGTCCTTCCCGAACAGTTGGAGAGCGAGCGAATAGGCTCTCCAACTCCGGAGAAAATAATACGATTCTTTCTTCAATCCTTCACGGGAGATGAAATAGTATTATATTAACTTGTTCATAAATGATATATCAGAGGATGATTATTTATCAAGCATTGCTAGATCAATAATCCAAAATGAATTACAATTCTAAAGCAAGTGGCAAAGGGCTGGTTGATGCAGACGCTCGAATTCTAGTTGATTCATATTTCTAAATGTTTTTATTTCTAAATGAAATAAGCGAGCGGGTAGCTATATCTTAAAAAAAAAAAAAAAAAAAAAAATCTAAAGTCATTCAATTCAAAATCAAAAAAATTTCAAAAAAAAAAAAAATTTTAAATTTTTTAAATATCGTTTACCAAAAAAGCAAATCATGCTGGGCCATCGGAAAAACCTCTTGGAACTTCGTTCCCTTCTTTACTTGCTCTCTTGTACCATCTCCTTAAATAGGGTATATCCAAAGTTTAGTCACAAAAAAAAAAAAAAGAAGAAGAAATTTTTAGTCTTAATGTATTAAATAAAAAAGGTTAATTCTTTTTCTTTGAGTTGACTCTCTAAATAATCACACTACTCCAGAAGAACAGACCCCAGGCCCGAGGCAACTTTCCTTGGGCCTGGGGTCCGTGCCGTGTTGGCCCAGCTTGCACGGCCCAAGCAGGCCGTGCCGTGTTGGGCCACGGGCCACTCTTCGGCCTGGCAAGGCCCAGGCCCGTTTGGGGCCGTACCGTGCCGGGCCGTCGGGCCCAAAGAAGGCAGCCCAGCACGGCCCGAATAGTCGGATCAGCCCGGTTCAGGTGCTGCCTGCCACAGCCCAGGCCAGTTTCATGCCTTGCCAGGCCGGGCGGGCCACGGGCCGCCCGGCCCGTTTTACACGCCAAGCGGTGGCCAATTTAGTTAGCATAAAGGATCCATGCAACTAATTTATTTGCACATGACGCCTGTTGGCCGAACGACGGCCTCACATGTGATGTTCGGATCGGAGTCGGCCACAGAGCAGAGATTTTTATTCAGTTACTCAAGTGGTTCGAATTCTCTAAAATAATGATACAAAGAGTATAGTTAGAGATTTTCTATATTTTTCTAATTTAGTTTTATCCATTACAATTTTACGAAATTTTTTTTATTATTTTTTAAAGTTTTGAACAAGAGAAAGATAAAGTACAAAATAAGACTATTGATTTTTTTTTTTTTATCTTGAGAAAACGTAAAGTATAAATTTGTAGGAATCTTTCTCTTAATCTTTCCCAAGTACATAATTCTGTATCTCTTCTTTCCACTTTTATTTTTCTCATCATTCCATTCTTTTTGTTTTCGTGCATCTCTGTTGATATATATGACAAATTAATGATCCATCTAGTCCTCATCAGTGGACGACATACACGATTGCCTCACGTTATGCATCATTAACAGTGAAACATAAAATATTTGGATCAATTGTACAATAGTCTTCTCCACGAATTTATTTGGTAAACGCATATGGCTACAACCTGTTCTATTCGGCGAAAGATCGAATGGCATACGTAGCCTACAAGAAGATAGAACTCCACCCTACAATACTCCAGCAAACACATTCAAACAACAAAATGAACTACAATACTCGAGTAAAACACATTCAAACAACAAAAGCGTGACATAACAGAGTCAAATGACATAACAGAGTCAAATGATCGAACCTTCAGTAATTAGTTCATCTTCAAGCTACGCAAATGCTCTATGAGAGAGCCAACCCCACCGTAAGAAGACCCTCCTTCCTCCACAGCCCTCTTACCCTTCTTGCCGATCTCCTTCGCCCTCTCCCGCCTTCCCACCGCCTCTTCGCCGCTGCCCATCAATTCTTCCACAGCCTTCCGCACCTCCTCGGCGGCCACTACCGCTCTTTCCTCCGCGTAGTTGCAGCACTTATCTGAGCCGATCGCGACCCCGATCCTCAGCACGTCGACGATCAGCTTCTCGTTGACGAACTGCTCCGCGAAGAGCGGCCACGTGATCATCGGCACGCCCGCGCTGGCCCCCTCCAGCAGCGAATTCCACCCGCAGTGCGTCACGAACCCCCCGACCGAGCCGTGGCTCAGAATGGCCAGCTGCGGCGCCCACCCGTTTATGACCATGCCCTTCTTCCTTTCCCCGAACCCTTCAGGGAGGAACTCCGACAGATCGCCGTCATATCTCATGACCCAGATAAAAGGGTGCTCCGAATTTTCGAGGCCCAGCGCGATCTCGCGAAGCTGGGCGACTGTGAACCGGCCGAGGCTGCCGAAGCACACGTAGATCACAGATCCCGCCTTCCTGCCGTCCAACCAATTCAAGATATCGTCGTAGCCGACGGAAGCGACGCCGCCTCTCACCGCCTTGTGTTTTATATCGCGATTGTACACCGACACTGGCCCGACGAGCCACGCCTTCATGCCGCCCCACTGCTTCATCAGATCGGCGTAATCCGGCTCCAAATCGTAGAAGCTGTTCATCACCACGCCGTCGCTCTTCGCGTAGGCTTCGCCCATGCGGGTGAGAGCTTCGTCGGGGAGTGATAAGAAATCTGGGGAGGCGCGAGCACGTGAGCTCGACGTTGTGGGGGAGGCCGGGGACGGCGAAGGGCTCGTCGCCGTGGGAAGTGACTTTTTGCGTGCCGAGGAGGGTGAGGGTGCCGAGCACGATTTTGGGGAAGCAGCCGCTGCCGTCGAAGACGATGCGCGGCACGCCGAGCACGTCGCGAGCCCACGGGAAGTGCAGGTCGGAGATGACGCAGTCCGGTCGGTGCTGCCGGATGAGGTCGACGAAGGGGCGCTGCAGCAGGTCGATGGCGGCGGACATCTCGGGGGTGACGTCGGGGTTTGGGAAGGCGAGGAGGTTCTCGAATCCGTCGGGGAGGCCGGAGTCGGCGGAGGGGAAGGGGAGGGAGAGCAGCCGGACCGGGTGGAGGAGGGAGGGGCCGGAGTTGGTGAGGTCGAGGATGGGGCGGATGAGGGGGAAGTTGCCGGGGGTGGTGACGACGGTGGCTTTGGCGCCGCGGGCGGCGCAGACGCAGGCGAGGTCGACCATGGGGATCATGTGGCCCGGCGAGAGGAAGGGCAGGAAGAAGATGTGCGCGTCCATCGCCGGAGTTTGCAGAGGGAGAATTGAATCGGCGCCCATCCCTTCCCTTCCTAGTTGTTACTTACTAACGTTCAGTGTGCAGTTACAGCTGAGCTTTCTCTCCGTACCATTTGTACAAGCACGCACGCAGATTTTTTTTTTTTTTTCTTTTTCTTTTTTAAACTTTTTTTTAACAAAAATATAAAATTATATCTGCAAGCACGCGACGGGAGTTTTTTTTTTTAAGGAATAGTAAAATTTTCTCGAATATATATAATATGAAAAAAAAAAACTCCGAAAACTCTTTAGGTAAATTTCGTATTTTCTCACTTTAGTATTATTGGGTTTAAAACGTATCAATTTATCCCCATGTGTTTTTGGTTTTTACCGACTCGATAGCTTTTTCTTTAATATTTCGTTAAATAATATTAAAAAAAACTTCAGATATTCATCTATATTTATCGAATATTTATTTTAGTCTTTTAATTTTAATTTTGTCACCGATTTTAAAAAATAATAATAATAATAAAATTGACAACAAAAAGAGAAAAACGAAACCGCAGAGGGGCAATTTAATAAGTTTTAAACCACACTAGCGATAAAGTGAGAAAGTCGTAACCATAAGGGGTTTTTGAAGTTTTTTCAAAAAAAAAAAGTATACCATGATATTCAAGTATATATATATATATATATATATATATATATATATATATATATATATATATATATTAGTATTTAATTATAATGATTATTTTGTATAAACCTGCCCGCCACCACCGATTCGATTAATGCATAGCCCAAATCGATCTAAACCATTTAAACTACCTAGAAATTAAATTTCACGCACTTTCGATAATGTTCGTTTATCCATCAAGTGAACAGAAAAATGAATGGCTGAAAATGAATACTCTTTAAAAAATGATGATAGGAGTCTTGTAATCAAGATCAAGAGTATAGAACTTGTTTTAAATAGTTTAAAGAATTTTCTAACAAAAATTCAATTGATTTGGATATCTTTACGCCGTTAAACGAGAAAACACCTATTATCGACCATTAAAATTACAAATTTTAAAACGCTTTGATCATTAGGCAAATGATGTCGAAAATATTTGAAATTTGATTTCTAAACACTTCAAATGGTATAGATCATATTCAACGGATCCGATCGTCAATTTGGAAGCTCTATCATTGAAAACAAATCGGTAGTAAAACTACGTTTACTATCGATAGTATTATAGCAAAACTCTATATATATATATATATATATATATATATATATATATATATATATATATATATATATATATATATATATATATATATATATATATATATATATATAGAACTAATGGAATAGTATCAATAGCACAAAACTATTGGTCTTATTAATTTTTTAGCCCTTGGATTGAGAAATAGGTGGTTAGGATGATGTGGGCCCCCCAAAATTGAGCAAGTGGTTGGTTGAATAGTATAATCTAACGGTGAAAATAATTAAAAGGTAGATCTAAGGGTAGAAAACTCGATACACCAACTTCTTAAGATTATCGATAAGATCCAACTATATATATATATATATATATATATATATATATATATATATATATATATATATTATATATATATATAAAAAATATTTTTTTGTGAATTTTTTATCGTTAGATCTAGGCCTTTGATCATTTTCACCCGTTAGATTATACTATTCAACCAACCACCCACTTAACCCAATAGGGTCCACATCATCCTAACCGCACATCTATTAATCTAAAGGCTAAAAACTTACAAGCACCAATGACTTAAGTACTTTTAAAAATATAGGAGCTCAATTCTCTCTCTCTCTCTCTCTCTCTCTCTCTCTCTCTATATATATATATATATATATATATATATATATATATATATATATATATATATATATATATATATATATATATATGTATATATATATATATATATATATATGTATATATATATGTATATATGTATATATATATGTATATATGTATATATATATGTATATATGTATATATATATGTATATATGTATATATATATGTATATATATATATATATATATATATATATATATATATATATATATATATATATATATATATATATATATATATATATATAGTCCTAGGATACTATCGATAATACCGATTTGGTCTTTATCAAGTTTTTCATTTAGATCCACTACTTTGATGATTTTCATCCGTTACATCATCTTATTCAACCAACCACCCACAACCCTAGGGGCCCACATCATCCTAATCACACACATCTCTCAATCCAATTGGACAACTTCAGGAAGACTAAACTTTCATGAATTATCAATATATATATATATATATATATATATATATATATATATATATATATATATATATATATATATATATATATATATATATATATATATATATATATATATAAAGCAGTAAGGGAGTGGTGTTTTTGAATTTTTAACCGTTGGATTGAAAGATGTAGGATTGAGATGATGATGCTAGGTGGTGATAGTAGGTAGAGTTCAATTCTACACACACACACACACACACACACACGGGGTAGAGTCTAATTATATATGGAATTTTCTAGTTAAATATGATACAGTTTATAAGGATATGCAATTACTGAATAAAAATTATACATGTGGTTTTGAACAATCCAACTACATAAGATATAGTCTGAGAAATTGTGAACTAAATTTGATTTGATTATAATTTTCTGAATTTTAATGTAATATGAATCAAATTAGAAGGAACATTTAAAAATTTTATTTTTCAATATCAAAAGTGAGAAATAAGAATTATTCTATTAAGAATATAATTTAAAAATTATGCTGTTAATAAGCAAAAAGAGCCCCGCTTGTAGTTGTATATCATTAATTCCATAGAAATCTCCGTGCAATCGAAATATTTTTTATGATGAAATATTCGAATTGATAATTAACTTCGCTAGAAATGATATGTGGTATTGAAATATCTAGAAATCAAATTTCACATTTAACAATGTTGGACTAATGATCAAAAATCTTAAAATCAAAAAAATTTCCATCACTGATGTGTTCTATTTGTAAGTTTAACGGTATAAAACAATTCAAATTAAAAATATTAAGATTGTATTTGTCATACTCATTAATACACTTGTTCCCCCACCCCACCAACCACCAACCACCAACCACCATCCCTATACCTAAGGACGTAAAACGGGGCGAGCGGCACGATGGCCGCCCGGCCCGGCACGACCTCAGACCGGGCCACAGCACTGCACAGGTACTGTAACACCTGTGCTAGGGAGGGCCGGCCCAAGGTTTTGGGTCGTGCTGGGCCACCTCTGTGGAGCCCGACGGCTCGACAGGGCACGGCCCGAAACAAGCCTGGACCGTGTCGGGCCGAAGAGAGGTGGGCGACCCGGCACGGCACTGCCCTCTTGGGTCGTGCCAGCCGTGTCAGCCGATCCTGCACCCCATGGCCCAAGGCAATTTGCCTTAGGCCATGGGGTCTGAGCTTCTAGGCGACTCCTCCCGACCTTGGGAGGAGGACTTTTGGTCCCATGGACCAAAGATTTTTTGGTCCAATGTTTGGTCCATAGGACCAAAAGTCTATAATATTTTTTTTAAAAAAATATTAATAATACAAATTTTTTTTTAAAAAATTAAATATATGGATCAAAATATCAACAAAAATAGATAAGTTATAAATATAAAAATCGCAAACAATCGACCCTCTCTTCTTATGCCACTTTGTATAAAAATTTTATTTAAAAATAAAAAAAAAATCAGACAAAATATTGGTGTATGCTAATTTGTAATCTAAGTTAAGTTGCAGCTTCAAATTGACTTCCTATGACAGCGTATTTTCACTTCTTCTTTTTTTCTCGTGGTTCAAAAAATTAAATTATCACCCAAGTACTTTAAAAAGTTATATTTAACTATCATGGTTCAGCGCTTTTTTTTTAATCTACTATCATATGATTTGTTTTAAAATAAAATTATTTTATTATCCAATTTGACAGAAAATTTTTGATAAGTAAAACAGTTAAGCTATAGAAGAATATTAAATAACACTTTAAATCAATCACCAACCGCCTGCTAGCCAAATCATGCTGGCTGTAGGAAAAACCTCTTGGAACTTCGTTCCCTTCTTTACTTGCTCTCTTGTACCATCTCCTTAAATAGGGTACGTATATCCAAAGTTTAGTCAAAAAAAAAAGAAAAAAAGAAATTTTCAGTCTTAATGTATTAAATAATAAAGGTTAATTCTTTTTCTTGAGTTAGACTCTCTAAATAATCATTTCCCTGGTCATCATCATATGGAATGGAAGTCACCCTTGTGGGTTCGTTTTCCAAACGCGCAAGACCTCGGAGAATTTTATTGGGACTGTGAACAGAAATAGAAGTTTTACGGGAATCATGAAATGGAACCTAGCCCAGAAAGTCCATTTAATGCAATTTGTTAAAAGCGCCTCAAAATTTGATTAGCGACTTTGATTTTATGCCCCCTATTCATCGACAGTTTTACGGTGTGACAATCTTTTTAGAAAAAATAAATTGTAAAAGAAAAATAAATGTCTGTGAATTTTTTTTTTCTTCTTTTATGCCTTAAGCGCGATGAAACGTACGTATTGTAGTCTTTTTAATGTTGTTTTTTTTTTTTTTTTTTGGCATAGTAAAATTCTCTTCTCTATCGCTCATGATTTTTTTTTTCTACAAAAAATTGTTTACGTAAATTTTTAAATTTATTTTATTTTTTGTTTGTGATTTGTCTATTTCACGTTCTCCGTTTTTCATTTCTATTTTTAGTAATACAATCTTTTCGAGCTTCAACTACAAACATAAAGCATAACATAGAGTTTCATGGAATGATATGCTTTTGGAAAATAAACAAAAAGGAGAATTACAAATTAAGCAATCAAGGAGTGAAGTGGATTATATATGAAGGGGACAACTTTATTTGCCAAAAGTACCTTTTAAAATCATATAACAAAAATTCAAACTCTATAAATTTTTACTTATTGACATTTTATGTATATATAGATTGCATCTATTAGTTTAAATTTTAAAGATAATTTTAGTGCCTGCAATTAATGAACCAATATATCGATTACAGAAAATAATTGTTCATAGTTAAGAAGAAAATGATAGAATGATGGAGGATAAATATTTAATTCCGAGTATAAAAATAAATTTTATATATTGTATTTCTAAAATTTTATTATAAATATTTATATTGTTTACATAGCCTTTCTATATGGTAAAAATTGTATGCATCGAATATAAATTTTGATTTTATAATATTGATTACTTAAATATAAGTTGCGCAATAAAAAATAAGAGAAATTGATAGAGAATAAGAAAGAGAGGAGAATTTGGGTTGACAAAATAGAAGTACCAACCCGTCTCCACCCGAACAAAAATTGTGTTGGAAGGGTTCTCCAAATTATCCATTTGAGACTGTAGGAACTAACTAGGAATTAGATTCCACATCTTCCACTTTTCTTAATTTCTTCAGTTATTGGGAAATTTAAAATATTTTTTAGATCCCTTAACTCAAAAATATTAGGCAAATTTTGAATTTTTAGCAAAAAAAAAAAAATCAAAAAAAATAAAAATTTTCATCATGGGGTTTAGTAATTTTTTATTTTTAGTATTTAATAATACAATTTATTTGCTAAAATGATTAGAATAGAATTAATAATTCACAAAAAAAAATTAAAAATTTTATTGTAATTTTTTGTATGATATGATTTTTTTTAGTTAATATACTTTTAAAAGAATAATTTTGACTAGCTAATAGTTGAAAAAAAAATTAATTATCTTGCTAAATTCTCTTGAGATGCAAAATCTAGGGTTAATTTCATACATGTCCCCACAAATATAATAATTTGCAAATATATTCCTACAAAGTTCAACTTTCAGATCTTATTCTGCAAAAGTTTTCATATTTTCAGATATGATTCTCTGGTTAGGATCCATTAGAGAACTATTAATTTTTTAACAGTAAAATTGTGCAATAACATTTTTGCCCTTGCCCTCTCCCTCTCGCTCTTTCTCTTCCTCTTCAAGCTGCATGAGCGGATGGCGGCGGCGGCGGAAACAGCAACGACAACGTTCCAGAGCTTGTTGGGGTTGTGGTCAATAAGGACGAGGAAGAGGCGGAAAGCGAAGGAGCGGCCGATGCTGTCGGAGGCGCCCGCGCGCGACGACGGCCCACGTGGGCACCACAACGACGACGGTGACGACGACATTCTCTCTCTTTCTTCACCTGTCCGTCCTCTCTCTCTCTTTTTCTTTATTATTATTATTATGTATTAGAAAAAAGAATAGAAAGAGGAAGATAATGAAGAAAAGAAAAAGAAAGGGGAAGAGAAAGATGGATAAAAATATTATTTTATTTTATTAGCTAATCATGATTAAGAATTTCAACTGTGGTTAACTCAACTTCTTTAACGGATTCCAAGGGACATATATGAAAATATTATAACTTTTGCGTGAATAACTTATAAAAATTAAAAATTGTAAAAATATATTTATAATATATCATATTTACATAACCCATATGAAATTAATCCTAAAATCTGATATCTATATATTGATAGGTCTCACAGTTTGGAACGAATCAATACAGCAGCCCACCCAACCTCCTAGTTAGTGAATTAGCGAATTATTTAGAATCCGAATTAAGCGGTCTACAAATTTTTTTCTAAAAATTTTAAATTATTAGCGAATTTTAAATTTTAAATTATTCGCAATTTTAAAATATAAATAAAAAACTTATAATTTTTATTTTTAAATATAAATTATTTTATATTTTATATCTTATATTTTTATTTTTAAATATAAATTATTTTATATTTTATATCTTATATTTTATACAAAAACAAATTAAAAAATTAAAAAATAAATTTTATACGTATTATATTCGTATCGAATTTTGCGGAATCCAAATTAACTAACTATGTCCCCACCTCCACCTCCACCTCCACCGCCACCGCCACCCAAATAACTATTGAGATGCCACGTTGCATGGAACAGGCATTTATATATTACTACGAACAGTGAGATAAATTAAGAGAAAATTTTAAAGAAAAAGGTTGAATAATAAAGTAGCCGACCCAACCTCCACGTACCCCCAAATTACTATGTTGATGCCACATTGCATGGAACCGCCAATTCACAATTTTTTTTAAAAAAAAAAAAATAGATAGCACATTATCCGTTTCACTTATTTTATTTAAAAATAAATTTAGTTAAAAATATGAGTCAACTAGAATTCGAACTTAAATCTCGAATACCAGCTATAAGTTTTTTTCACTTACACCATAAACGATCTGTGCCAATTCACATATTAGTATGAATATATATATATA
Organism: Aechmea fasciata; assembly: GCA_025177825.1. Taxonomy (NCBI): domain Eukaryota; kingdom Viridiplantae; phylum Streptophyta; class Magnoliopsida; order Poales; family Bromeliaceae; genus Aechmea; species Aechmea fasciata. The sequence continues at coordinate 5,776,720 of CM045928.1, read as the reverse complement.
TATATGGAGGGACATGAATTTGTGCATGCGCCTTGTGGTGGCCAAATTAGTTGGCATAAAGGATGCAGCTAATTGATTTGTACACGGACGCGTGGACGCCCGGTTGCCGTACGATGGCCTCACATGTGATGTTGGGATAGGAGTCGGCAGCAGATCGGAGGGAGATTTGAATTTTTTGAAGTTACTCTATAAAGAGTATCACTGCAGCAGAATTTAGTTTTAGAAATACATATTTAAAATATTTTTAAATAAGTATCTCATTTATATTAAAATTTCAAAAAAATATCTATTAATACATAAATATAAAGCTTAATCCAACTAAAAATAAAAGATTACTCTACTCAATCCACCACACCCAGTCCATTTGGTACGATTACAAAAAAAAAAAAAAAATCAATTACCATCTTCTCTTCTCTCTTCACTCAATGCACTGAAATTCTAAACGAAAAGCCCTTCCTGTCGTCCTCCTCCGCCACCGCATCCAACGAGATAGAGTTTCAGCGATTCTAAATGCTTAAATAAGTGTTGGTAAATTAGCAGCACTCTTTTAGGCTATAGCGACACTCTTTAATTGTCACTATATACCTAGCGACCCCACATATAGCAACACTTTTTAAAAGTGTCGATAATTTTAGCTAGCAGCACTTTTTTTACATATATCTATATTTAAAAGTGTCGCTATAAACTATTTTTATTGTAGTATTATATAGTCAGAGGTTTCCTATATTTTTCTAATTTAGTTTTCTCAATTACGACTTTACGAAATCTTTTTAATTATGTTTTAAAACTTTTTATCTTGAGAAAAAGTAAAGTATAAATTTATACTTTTATTTTTTCATACAATTGAAGCACCTTTGTCTTACTTTTTCCAAGTACATAATTCTGTATCTTTTCTTTCTACTTTCCTTTTTCTTATCATTACATTATTTTCGTTTTCGTACATCTCTGTCGATATGCGGGGCAAATGATCCATCAGTGATCGACATACACGATGGCCTCACGTTATATGCATCATTAATAATAGTGAAACATAAAATATATGGATCAATTGTACTTTAGCCTTCTCCACGAATTTATTTTCGTAAACACATATGGCTATCACCTGTTTTATTCGGCGAAAGATCTGATGCACGGCATACGTAGCCTACAAGAAAATTGAACTCCACCCTACAATACTCCAGCAAACACATTCAAACAACAAAATGAACTACAATACTCGAGTAAAACACATTCAAACAACAAAAGCGTGACATAACAGAGTCAAATGATCGAACCTTCAGTAATTAGTTCATCTTCAAGCTACGCAAATGCTCTATGAGAGAGCCAACCCCACCGTAAGAAGACCCTCCTTCCTCCACAGCCCTCTTACCCTTCTCGCCGATCTCCTTCGCCCTCTCCCGCCTTCCCACCGCCTCTTCGCCGCTGCCCATCAATTCTTCCACAGCCTTCCGCACCTCCTCGGCGGCCACTACCGCTCTTTCCTCCGCGTAGTTGCAGCACTTATCTGAGCCGATCGCGACCCCGATCCTCAGCACGTCGACGATCAGCTTCTCGTTGACGAACTGCTCCGCGAAGAGCGGCCACGTGATCATCGGCACGCCCGCGCTGGCCCCCTCCAGCAGCGAATTCCACCCGCAGTGCGTCACGAACCCCCCAACCGAGCCGTGGCTCAGAATGGCCAGCTGCGGTGCCCACCCGTTTATGACCATGCCCTTCTTCCTTTCCCCGAACCCTTCAGGGAGGAACTCTGACAGATCGCCGTCATATCTCATGACCCAGATAAAAGGGTGCTCCGAATTTTCGAGGCCCAGCGCGATCTCGCGAAGCTGGGCGACTGTGAACCGGCCGAGGCTGCCGAAGCACACGTAGATCACAGATCCCGCCTTCCTGCCGTCCAACCAATTCAAGATATCGTCGTAGCCGACGGAAGCTACGCCGCCTCTCACCGCCTTGTGTTTTATATCGCGATTGTACACCGACACTGGCCCGACGAGCCACGCCTTCATGCCGCCCCACTGCTTCATCAGATCGGCGTAATCCGGCTCCAAATCGTAGAAGCTGTTCATCACCACGCCGTCGCTCTTCGCGTAGGCTTCGCCCATGCGGGTGAGAGCTTCGTCGGGAGTGATAAGAAATCTGGGGAGGCGCGAGCACGTGAGCTCGACGTTGTGGGGGAGGCCGGGGACGGCGAAGGGCTCGTCGCCGTGGGAAGTGACTTTTTGCGTGCCGAGGAGGGTGAGGGTGCCGAGCACGATTTTGGGGAAGCAGCCGCTGCCGTCGAAGACGATGCGCGGCACCCCGAGCACGTCGCGAGCCCACGGGAAGTGCAGGTCGGAGATGACGCAGTCCGGTCGGTGCTGCCGGATGAGGTCGACGAAGGGGCGCTGCAGCAGGTCGATGGCGGCGGACATCTCGGGGGTGACGTCGGGGTTTGGGAAGGCGAGGAGGTTCTCGAATCCGTCGGGGAGGCCGGAGTCGGCGGAGGGGAAGGGGAGGGAGAGCAGCCGGACGGGGTGGGGGAGGGAGGAGGCGGAGTTGGTGAGGTCGAGGATGGGGCGGATGAGGGGGAAGTTGCCGGGGGTGGTGACGACGGTGGCTTTGGCGCCGCGGGCGGCGCAGACGCAGGCGAGGTCGACCATTGGGATCATGTGGCCCGGCGAGAGGAAGGGCAGGAAGAAGATGTGCGCGTCCATCGCCGGAGTTTGCAGAGGGAGAATTGAATCGGCGCCCATCCCTTCCCTTCCTCGTTGTTACTTACTAACGTTCAGTGCGCAGTTATAGCTGAGCTTTCTCTCCATACCAGTGGTATAAGCACGCACGGGGTTTTTTTTTTTTTTTTATACTGTTTTTTACAGAAATATAAAATTATATCCGAACGGAGATTTTTTTTTTTAAGAAAAATTTCCTTTTTTAAAAAAAAGAAGAGTAAAATTTTCCGGAATATATATTATATATGAAGAAAAATTATACATTTGTTGTTTAAAATAAATATATATATAAAGAGAGAGTTGAGATAGAATACTCGATCTCAAAATAATCAAGGGGTGGTGTTTTTAAGTTTTTAATTATTGGATAAAGAATCAAGGAGTGGTGCTTTTAAGTTTTTAACCATTGGATGGTGAGATGTAGGGTTGAGATAATATTGGTAGGTGGTTATAGGTTAAATAGTGTTTAATTCAAGAAATATTAGTAATATATATATATATATATATATATATATATATATATATATATATATATATATATATATATATATATATATATATATAGAGAGAGAGAGAGAGAGAGAGAGAGAGAACTGTCTCTATACTATCTATAGTACGGGGGTACTATAATCATGTTTTCAATTTTAAGGTGTTCAAAATAAGAATCCACATCGTTAAAATTGAACTATGATATTTAAAATTTTAATAAATAAAATTTTATATTTTTCGACATAATTTACTTTATAATCAATTTTTTTCAAAATTATGAATTTTCAATGGCTAGTATGGCGAGTTTGGAGTTTAGTGGTGTAAAAGAATCTCAATTTTGATAGAAAATATTTTAAACTATCTAAATTAAGGTTAACATTCTTGATCTTGAATTTAAAGGTCTCATTCTTAAATTATAAAAATTATTTAATTTTCACCGTCCATTTTAACAAAATTTATTTACTAAGTAAACGATGTCGAAAAAATCTAAATTTTTATTTCTAAAAATTTCATGTATCCTAACTCATATTTAACGGTGTAGATCGTTAATTTAAACATCTTAAAATAAAAAATAAGACTATAGTACCGAAGTTCCGGTACTATAGATGGCCTAACTAATTCTATATATATACACGGTAGAATCTAATTATGTACGAAATTTTCTAGTTAAAATATGATAGAGTTTATAAAAAAATATATGCATTTACTGTATAAAAATTATACATATGGCTTTGAACAATCCAACTACGTACATAAGATAGAGTCTGAAAAATTATGAATTTAATTTAATTTTGATTATAATTTTCTTAATTGTAATGTCATATGAATCAAATTAGAATGAACATTTAAAAATTCTAATTTTCAATACCAAAAAGTGAGAAATAAGAATTATTCTAGTGAGAATATAATTTAAAAAATTATGCTGTTAATAAATAGGCTAAATTACATAAAACCTTCCTGTAATAATTCGTTTTTTCACTTTCTCCCCCTGACATTTAAAAACCTACACTTTGCCCCCCTGTAAAACGAAAAATGTTCACAGGGGGGTTACGGTGTGTAAAATGACCATTTTGCCCTTCGCCATTTTCGTCTTCTTCCTCATCTCCTTCGGCCGAGGCGGTGGCGGGGTCCCGGACGGCGAGGACGGAGAGGCGTTGAGGGATACGCCGGGGGAGGAGGGGGACGGTGAGGTTCTTGCCGCGGAAGGTGCGGTTGAGGAGGAGGTCGGAGATGGGGGCGCCGAGGGAGAGGTTGCGGAGGTCGGTGCCCGCGGCGCCCCACCACCGCACAGCGGTGGAGCCCGCGAGCATGTCGAGGATGAGAGCGAGGACGAGGACGAGGATGAGGAGGAGGATCCGCTATGGGAGGAGCCGATCGAGATGCAGGAGCGCGACTCGATTGAAGGAGATGAATGACGGAGGGTATTTTTGACAAATTTTTTTTTTTCTAACGGAACCCTAACGGAATCTTAACGGTAGGGGTATAGTGCACATTTTTTATTTTATAGGGGGCAAAGTGTAGATTTTTAAATGTCGGAAAGTGAAAAAGTGAGTTATTACAGGGGGATTTTATGTAATTTAGCCTAATAAATAGGCTAAAAGAGCCCGGCCGGCTTGTAGATGTATAAAATTAATAGCGTGGAATTCTCCATGCAATCAAAATATTTTTTATGATAAAATATTCAAATCAATAATCTACTTTGCTAGTAATTAATGATATATATATATATATATATATATATATATATATATATATATATATATATATATATATATATATATATATGCTATTGAAATATATAGAAATCAAGTTTCACATTTAACAATGTTGGACCAATGATCGAAAAACTCAAAATTAAAAAAATTACATAACTGATGCGATCTATGTATAAATTTAACAGTATAAAATGATTCAAATTTAGTGAAATTGGAATTGAATTTTTTTTCCCGCTATTTAGAAAAAGATCAATTTATATGATATGAGTTTTAAATTTCTTATTATTATTTTGTATAAAATTTTTATATTCAGCAATTTATTTTAAGACAAATTGTTTTGGAGGTATTACATACAGGAATTAAGAAATTTAATTTTTAGGCACCTCCAATAATAAAGATTGTGTCTGCCATACAAGATCCTGAATTTGGATGTGCAATCATAAACAATAAAGCTTTTTTTTTTTTTACCTTTAGCCCCCATAAAATATTTCTTTTATAACTAGTCCTATTAAATTTATAATTATAAATTTGGTCATATCCCCGCCACGCAGGCGCCACGTCCGAGCCATGGCTTTAAGTTGAACACCATAAATTTCAAACACGGTAAATGATTCACCGTGTTTCATACCCTTGCTTCCCCTTTTTATTTTTCTTATATTTTTTCGCAATCATTCACCGTATTTAGACGCGGTGAATGATTCACGTTGCTCAACTTAATAAAGCGGCTGATCCCCGCTCACGTAGGTGGTAGGATTAGGACTATTTTTATAAATATAAATTTGTTAAAATTATTTTTAAAACAATTTTTTTTTCGTGGGCCTATATAAAAAAATGCCCAAATAATTTAACCGTCTCAAAGTCTACATGTTATTAATAGCATACAAGCAAGATTTAAAGCTAAAGTACACTTGTTCCTCCACCCCACCACCGACCACCAACCCTGTCCCCATCTTTAATTTTTTTAAAAAAACTTTTTTTAACAGAAGTATTAAATTATTATATCGGAAAGCACGCATCACGCGGCTGATTTTTTTTGTTTAAAAAAAAACGGAAGTGCAAAATTTTTGGGAATAAAAATTTATACATCTGATATTTAAGAAGATATATTTGCTAGAGTATAATTATATAAAGAATTTCCTAGCTAAATATCATAGAGTTTACAAAGATATGCATTTATTGTAAGAAACTATACATACCGTTTTGAACAATCCAACTAATTAGATTTTGATTTTAATATCCTTCATTTCAATGTAATTTGAATCAAATTCGAATGAACATTTAAAAATTTTATTATTATTTCTTTTGAGAAAAAGATAACGGGCTACCTACTTTATTCATTGGGTCAAATGAACTAGATTTACAAAGTAGAAGCAACTAGAGCCTTCGATAGGCAAAAGATAAGCTGAAAATAAAAAAAGTAAATAGATAGGAAAAATAAATAAAAAAAATAAAAAATAAGACAAGACGGGCGAGAGATAGTCTCAGACGGCGCCAGATAAATCGTTCCACGCAGTTATCAAATGTTCGACCCCTTCCAACAAGAGGGAAAGGACTGGTGGAATGTCGTTAAAGATAAAGTTGTTTCGTGCGTTCCAGATCACCCACCAGGTAGCAGTCAGAATGATTAAGCATTTAATACTCTTCTCGACCTTGCCAAGACAGTTCACTATCTTCCAAAGACCAATGACTTCCTTCGTGTACTCTGAGAATGTCAATTCTTCCGCACTGAGGAGAACGTATATTAAAAATTTTAAGCTTTAATATCAAATAGTTAGAAAATATGAATGATTGTATTGAGAATATAAGTTAAAAATTATGCGGTTAAAAAATAATCTAAAATACCGACCGTTCCTAAAGCAAGTTGCAAAGGGCTTGGTGGTTGGTACCCGAGACCCGAGTTCGAATCCTAGTTGATTCACATTTCTAGCTAAGTTTATTTCTTAACGAAATAAATGAAGCGGGTAGCGTGCTACCTATCTCTCTCAAAAAAAAAAAAAAAAAAAAAAACTGGGTAGCTTTTCCCTTACTCTCCGAAAAAAAAAAAAAAAATCTATAATGTGTCCGGCTTGTATATAATTAATAGCATGAAGCTCTCTAAAATTATTTTTTATAAAAAATATCTTAATCGACTACCAATTTTATTAAAAGTAAGTACTGAGAAATCAAATTTTATATTTTTTTAATATTATTGGACTAGTGATCGAGAATCTCAGTACTAAAAATGTTCATGGATAATGTGAAGTATGTATATAAGTATATATTTTAAATTTGAATCGGTTGATAAATATACTTTTAAACAAAAAAAAAAATTGTGATATGCAAAAAAAAGAAAAAAAAACAACCCTCTCGGAATCTCAATTACCTTAAATTTCCACACCCACACCTCCCTCCTTTTATTTAGTTAAAATTTTCGAACCTTCTAATTGCCTAATTATTTTAGCTTTCCAAACCTATCGCATGCACCTAATTATTAAAATCTCTCTCACCTCATTAATTAAATCGGAAACACCTCGTTGACAAAATCGCATGGCACTTAGGTAGGGATGTAATGCGGGCACGGTCCACATTTACCGGGCCAAAACGGGCTGAATACCAGCCCGGCACGGCCCGGCCCAAATTCGGGCTGTGCCGTTCCGGGCCGGGCCGGGATTTGGACCATTTTTTTATTTTATTAATTTTATTTAAAAAATATTTAATTTGTTTAAAAATAAAATTAAAAATTTTATTTTTTAAAAAAATAATATATAAGTAAAAAAATTTAAAGTTATAAAATATATTTACAAAAATATTAAAATTTTAAATTATTTTAAAATTTTAAAATTTTGAACCAAAATGTCCTTGGGAAGCTCCAAAACCTAACCCAACTCCCAAACCATTGGGAGTTTCGTGGTCAATGCTGTAGGGAGCCTTGGGAGTTGGGTACAACCCAACTCCCCGCTCAGGCCCGGCTCAGGAGGCACTGGGTACACGGGCCGGGCTGGGCCGTGCCGGGCCGGAGCATTCCTCAGGCCCGGCACGATCCGATTTAACTGGCCGGACCGGCCCGACACGAGAACTACCGAGCTCGTGCCGTGCTTGGCCCGGCCAACTCTCGTGTCGCCCTGCCCGTTTGACACCCCTACACTTAGGCAACACTTGCACAAGTGGCAAAATTAAACGCGTGTTCTAAATAATAGAAAGTTTTTAGACAGTAATAATGACCCCATGTGTATGCTTATGCACATGCATATTTGGGGATTTACAATTTAGTAAATCGCGCCGAGTGGACAAGCGAGACAACCAGATTTAATAAATAAATAGTAATTGCATTGCACGTCTATTTTAACTAACACGTATAAAGAGAGAGAGTTGTACTGAAATAGTATTAATAGTATTTGAATATTTTTATTACAAACTTTTTAATTTTTGGATCAAAATTTATAGAATTTGGGACGATAGTTGTCTCTTAAAATTTAGTGTTAGTCGTTTAGGGTTGAGTGAGTGGTTGGTAGAATAATGTGATCCAACGAATAGAATTGATTAAGGAATTGATCTAATGATAGAAGCCTTGATAGTACTAAATACTTAATGCTATTAATAGTATTCCAACCGAACTCTCTCTCTTTCTATATATATATATATATGAATCGAGCTCCTATGCTTTTAAAAGTATCAAGTCATTGGTACTTGTAAATTTTTAACCCTTGGATTAATAGATGTGCGGTTAGGATAATGCGGACCCTCTTGGGTTAAGTGAGTGTTTGGTTGAATAGTATATAATCTAACGGATGAAAATGATTAAAGATATAGATCTAACGATAAAAAAATAACAAGCACAAAAAAACTTGATGCTTTTAAATATATATATATATATATATATATATATATATATATATATATTTGTTCTCCGTATTTTTAAAAGTATTAAGTTCGTCACTTACATTACTAACTATATTTATGTGATCTTATTTCACATAATTATTTTATTAATTTTAATAATTAATGCTACATGCATTAATGCTATGTATATTTTAAATATTAAGGCATTATTTGCTTATAAGGGGTGCAAATTTAGACAGTAAAAAAATTATGTGAATCTTCTCTACTATAGGCCAATTGAGATAATATTCTATGTTTTCTTTTAATTAACGCTCTCTAAAATTTTTAATGTTTTTATTATCTTAGTATTTTGATTTGTGTTAGGCTATTCATTTTTATTTTCAATCTATATATATTATAAATTTTTACTATTTAATTTTTAAGCCAAAAACCTATATTTTTGTATATTTTAATTATTAGATTAAGATATTAATTTTCTAATTCTCTTTCAACTTTTTATCCAGTTCATTTATAAGGGATCAAACTCCACGGTGGGTTTAGTTTTCCAAACATTACCTATCGTGTCCTGTGGACAGAGCCCTTGTGTAATAATTTAATGAGCCGGCCAGAATCAGTCTTTTTTTTTGTAATGGACCACACATAAGGATGTAAAACAGGCCGGGCGGCCCGTAGCCCGCCCGGCCCGGCACGGCTGCAGGCCGGGCCGTAGCCCAGCACGACTACTGTAGCATACGGGCCGTGCCGGGCCGACCCGGTTCTTCGGACCGTACTGGGCCGCATATCTTTGGCCCGACGGCCCAGCACTGCCCGAAACGGGCCTAGGCCGTGCTGGATCCAGATGAACTGGTGGCCCGGCACGGCACGGCCCGAAACGAGCCTCGGTCGTGCCAGGTCCAGAAGAGCCGGTGGCCCGGCACGGCACGCCCCGATTGGGCCGTGCCAGCAGGGCCCGAAACCCCAGGCCCAAGACAAGCTGCCCAAGCCCAAGGCAAGCTGCCTTGGGCCTGGGGTCTGATCTCCTCGGGAGAAGGGCTCTCCCGAGGAGATCTTCTCCCAAGGTCTGCCTAGCAGATCTTGGGAGGGGTGATTTTGGTCCAATGGACCAAAGTTTTCTTTGATCCATTGGACCAAAAACCCATCTCAATTTTTATTTTTACTTTTAAATAATACAAATATATTAAATAAACTTAAATATTTATTATTTTATAATTATTTTTATAAATTTTAAATTTTTTAGTTAAAATATCAGTTTAAATAAAAATTAGATATTATTTATATTTTTTAGATTATTTATATTTTTTAAAAAAAATTAAAAAGAGGCCGGCACGAAGTATGGCCCGGCTCGGCCGAAGGGTAGGGAGTTTGGGCCCGGCCCGGCTCGGCCCGTATTTAATCTCGGGCCGGGCCGGGCCCGAGCCCGTTTCAACCCGAAAAATGTGGGCCATGCTGGCCCGGCACGGCCCACATTACACCCCTAACCACACATGAGATAGCTTCAAGTTTGTGTATCATTACCGACCGTCAGCAAGTGTCAAAGGACGTGATGGTTGTTATTCGAAATTCTAGTTTGAATCCTAGTTGATTCACATTTAGTAAGTTTAAGTTTATTCTTTTAAAAAATAAGCGAAGCGGGTAGCGTCTATCTATCTCTCAAAAAAAAAACAAAAAAAAATAAAGAGTTTGTGCATCATTAATAGTGTAAATTAATGTATATTGGATCAATTGTCCGTTTAGGTATGCTCCACTAATTCTTTTATTGAAAACAAATAGTTACAACCTGTTTAATTAAGTAAAAAAGATCGATGTCAAACATATATTTATAAAAACATATTAACATAAAAAAAAAACGCTAATAAGATAAATGAAATTCTATATTATCACGCTTGCACCAAGTCGTCAATTACAAGTCAATTACATTTCTTCTTTTCAGATAAAAGTATAATAAAAATATTTTTTTATAATCATGATAAGACATATATTTTTAAAAAAATAATATTTGATTGATTTAATAGACTGAGTGACAAAAAACTTGATGGTTAGTATTTAAGACTCAAGTTCAAATTTAATTTCATTCACATTTTCAACTAAATTTATTTTTAAATAAAATAAATAAGGCGAATAGCATGTTTTTTTTTTTTTCATTTTTTCATTGCAGTACAATACTCGAGTAAACACTTTCAAACCACAAATGCATCAAAAGGACATGAAAGAGTCAAACTAGCCTTTAGTAAGTAGTTCATCTTCAAGCTACGCAAATGCTCTATGAGAGAGCTAACCTCATTGTAAGTTCAAGCTACGCAAATGCTCTATGAGAGAGCTAACCTCATTGTAAGAAGACCCTCCTTCCTCCGCCGTCCTCTTTGCCTTCTCGCCGATCTCCCTCGCCCTCTCCCTCCTCGCATCAGCCTCTTCGCCGCCGCCCATCAATTCTTCCACAGCCTTCCGCACCTCCTCGGCCGCCACTACCGCTCTTTCCTCCGCGCGACTGCAGCACTTATCTGAGCCGATTGCGATCCCGATCCTCAGCACGTCGACGATCAGCTTCTCGTTGACGAACTGCTCCGCGAAGAGCGGCCACGTGATCATCGGCACGCCCGCGCTGGCCCCCTCCAGCAGCGAATTCCACCCGCAGTGCGTCACGAACCCCCCGACCGAGCCGTGGCTCAGAATGGCCAGCTGCGGCGCCCACCCGTTTATGACCATGCCCTTCTTCCTTTCCCCGAACCCTGCAGGGAGGAACTCTGACAGATCGCCGTCATATCTCATGACCCAGATAAAAGGGTGCTCCGAATTTTCGAGGCCCAGCGCGATCTCGCGAAGCTGGGCGACTGTGAACCGGCCGAGGCTGCCGAAGCACACGTAGATCACTGATCCCGCCTTCTTGCCGTCCAACCAATTCAAGATGTCGTCGTAGCCGACGGAGGCCGCGCCGCCTCTCACCGCCTTGTGTTTTGTATCCTGATTGCACATCGATACCGGCCCGACGTGCCAGACCTTCATGCGGCGCTTCAAAAGATCTATGTAATCCGGCTCCAAATCGTAGAAGCTGTTCATCACCATGCCGTCGGTCTTCCCGAAGGCTTCTCCCATGCGGATAAGTGATTCGTTCGGAGAGAACAGAAAGTCGGGGAGGCGCGAGCGTGTGAGCTCGACGTGGTGGGGGAGGCCGGGGACGACGAAGGGCTCGTCGTCGCGGGGAGCGACGCTGTGGGCGCTGCTGAAGCTGATGAGGGCGGCGCCGAGTATGATGTGGGGGAAGCACCCGGTGCCGTGGAACGCGAAGCGTGGCACGCCGAGCACGTCGCGGGACCAGGGGAAGTGCACGTCGGAGATGACGCAGTCCGGTCGGTGCTGCCGGATGAGGTCGACGAAGGGGCGCTGCAGCAGGTCGATGGCGGCGGACATCTCGGGGGCGACGTCGGGGTTTGGGAAGGCGAGGAGGTTCTCGGAGCCGTCGGGGAGGCCGGAGTCGGCGGAGGGGAAGGGGAGGGAGAGCAGCCGGACCGGGTGGGGGAGGGAGGAGCCGGAGTTGGTGAGGTCGAGGATGGGGCGGATGAGGGGGAAGTTGCCGGGGGTGGTGACGACGGTGGCTTTGGTGCCGCGGGCGGCGCAGACGCAGGCGAGATCGACCATGGGGATCATGTGGCCCGGCGCGAGGAAGGGCAGGAAGAAGATGTGCACGTCCATCGCCGGAGTTTGCAGAGGGAGAAATGAATCGAAGATACTCTTCCCTTTTACACTTGTGGTCGTTACAGCTCACAAGCCTTCAGCAAGCGAGAAAAGCATTCAAGCCTTCAGCAAACGAGAAAAGCATTTCTCCTCAAGTGGAGTGACCGCGTGTCTGTATACATATATAGATATAGAGAGAGAGAGAGAGAGAGAGAGAGAGAGAGTTATACAGAAGATCACATGCTTATAATTTTTTTAAAGGTTGGTTGGGTCGGTTCATACAGTATTAATAAAAATAAATTTAATAAAACACATCATTGATTAGGGATGTGGGTATGGATATCCGAAAAATTATCCAAACCCGAACCCGAACCCGAACCGAAACGGGACGGGTATACCCGAGCTAAACGGATATGGATTTGGTTATGAATATAAAAAATAAAAACCCGACGGATATGGGTACGGTTATGAATTTTGTGTATACCCGACCCGAACCCGAACCCGAAAAAATTTTATATATATATATATATATATATATATATATATATATATATATATATATATATATATAAGATATAAAATATATAAAATATTATAGTAAAATATTTAATTATGTTTATTTATATAACATGAATGTATTTTGATTGTATTTTCTTGTGTTTTGAAATTTTTAATTTTACTATAATATATTTTAAAATATGGTTAAAAAATTCATTATTTTGGGTTTGAGTTTTCGGGTTCGGGTTCGGATTTCGGGTTTTGGTCGGATTCGGATATGGATATGGATTTTTAAAACCCGTCGGGTTCGGGTATTAACCCGGGTTCGGGTTCGGATTGATTTTGAAAACCCGACCCAAACCCGGCCCGTTGACATCCCTATGATTGATACTACTATGTAGATCTCGAGACGATCAGAAGGTTAAAAAAATTACAAATATAAATGCTCTGTATTTTCAAAAATATACAACTTATATATATATATATATATATATATATATATATATATATATATATATATATATATATATATATATATATATATATATATATATAGTAAGGTTGCCACGGCCTCGTGGAGCCCTAAGAGCCCTGATGCCTTCAAGCGCTTTCTAAGCCGGCTTTTTCACGATGTGAATTTTCGGATCGACGATCGGCCGTTAGACTTGATCTAGCTTATTTGAAGTTTTTAAAAATAATTTTTGCAATTTTTTTTCGATATTATTTACCTAGCAATCGAAAGATTTCAAAATCAATAATTTTTAACGGTTAATATATGTCGTTTTCAAGTTTAACAGTGTAGAAATATTCAAATCAGATAAAATTTTAATACAAAATTTTTTTATACTATCTACAATAAGATAAATATTTCTGATCAAAAATTTTAGTATTATATTACCATTTTTTATATAATTTTTATATTTAGCCGTTAAAAATTATTGATTTTGAATCCTTTCAATTGCTAAGTAAATGACATCAAAAAATGACAAAAATTATTTTATAGAAACTTCAAATATGCTCGATCAAGTCTAACGGAGCCGATCAAGTCTAACGGAGTAGATCGTCGATTTGAAAATTCCATCATCGAAAACGACTCAGCCTCCGTGCTCATGAGAGCACCACTGTTATATATATATATATATATATATATATATAGAATTAAGTGGAATACTATTAGTAGTAAAACGCCCTTTTTACTACCAAGTTTTTAACCATCGGATGAAAATTTGTAGTGTCGGGATGATATTAGGTAGTTAGCGTTAAGTGGTCCCTCTAGGATTGAGTGATCCCCAATGGGTAATAGTATATAGGCCACTACTTATCTTATTATGAGTATTGGAGTCCTACTACTCATAAGTTGTTTTCGATGATGGAGCTTCCGAATCGACGATCCACTCCATTAAATATGATCTAGACTATTTGAAACTTCTAAAAAATAAATTTCGTAAATTTTCAAAATCATAATAAAGTCCATCAAGCGGGCATAAAATGAACGATCAAAATCGAACGACGTCCTAAAAAAGAATGATCGGAGCCTTCAATTCAAGATCGGAGTTATTGATCTTTATCTATGCAGTGAATAGAATTTTCTATCAAAAATTCAACATATTTTGATTCTTTTATACCGTTAAACTAGCAATAATCCCATACCGACCGTTAAAAATTGTCAAATTTGTGACCTCTTGATCGTAAGGTATTTGTCGAAAAATTATAAAATTTTATTTCTAGAAGTTTTAAATACTGTAAATAACATTTAACGGTGTGGATCGTCGATTCGGAAGCTCTATCATCGAAAACAACTTATGAGTACGAGGGCGATCCTACTCATAATAGTATAGTTCTTGACTCTCTCTCTCTCTCTCTCTCTCTCTCTCTCTCTCTCTCTCTCTCTCTCTCTATATATATATATATATATATATATATATATATAATTGAGCTCCTATACTTTTAAAAGTACCAACTCATTGGCGCTTGTAAGTTTTTAGCCATTGGATTAATTGATGTGCGGTTAGGATGATGCGGGGCCCTTTGGGTTAAGTGGGTGGTTGGTTGAATAGTATAATCTAATGGATGAAAATGATCAAAGTCAGATCTAACGATGCAAAAAATTACTTGTGCCTTGAAGTCTTGAGTCTTTCTGTATGCATGCTTGATTTCGATAGATATATATATATATATAGATATATATATATACTCGGAATTTTTAAATAGAGAGTGAAAGGAAAGGAGAAAGTGATGACTCTGTTTCTTCTCGTCCCATGGGCCACGCCGCGACATCCGCATCGCCCCAAATTTATATTTTGAAAACGATATTCATACAATTTTTATACTATGTGGCTGGCCTTGTTGTAAATTATCGGAGGATTATAACTTTGGATTCATCGAAATCCCTTATCCCTCCTCGAATAAAATAAATAAAAAAGTAAGCCTTTGGGGCAGCTTCACTTTTATAATGCCATTTGGAATACCATGTACTATATTTTGACGAGTTGAGGTAGAATATTCTCAAAAGCAGCAAAGAGTTGATGCTTTTGAATTTTAGCCATTAGATGAAGAGATGTAAGATTTAGATGATGATGAAAAGTTCTGGTATGTGAAATAGTATTTTATCCAAAAATTATTAGTATTTAAAAAGCAAATGCAAAGATTAGAAACTCAAAAACATCAAGGAATTGGTTCTTTTGAGAGTATTTTAGCTTAATTCTATTTTAACTATCTTACAAACAAAAGAAAAAATATATATTAAGTCATATTTTAGGCCCAAAGTTTATAAAACTGCACATTCCAAAAACTAAACTGAAAATCTTAATGTTGATTACCAATTCAAGAGGATCTTGTATTTTAAATTTAAAATCAAACTATATCAAGTTATTAAAACTAATATTTATTTTATTTTCTTATAAATAGGAGAACTAAAGTGCAATTGTAGCCTCTCTCCTAAGTGCCCATATATGTTGACACGTACACATGCATGTGTCAACATGCACGAGCAGAAAATATAAAAATAAAAAAGTTTAAATTTTAAAAAATATTACACTTGGCTTGCTAAACTTTGTAATTAAAGAATAAAAGTAAAAAAGTCACTAAAAATATATGCTCTGAAGAGGGCAGGTGTCAAATCAGTCGGTATATATTTTTTTAAATTTAATTTATTAACTTTTATATTAAAAAAAACTGTTTACGTATATAAGTTAAAATTTTATAACTTATTATAAGTTATAAAATTTACATCCCATCCTTCAAGGGTTTAAAAAATTTCTGTTGAACTTCTTAGTATTAAAAAATTGATAAAACTAGTATGTGGGTATCACTGCTCTTAAAATATATATATATATATATATATATATATATATATATATATATATATATATATATATATATATATATATATATTACAAATAAGCTCCTTGTATGTATATTTTCTGCTAGTATTCGGTTTTTTAATTTTTCACTCTCTTATGTGCTAATATGAAAATCTTTGGTGAAAATAAAGAGAAAATGAGAATTCCCAGTCCTTAACTTTCCGATCAAATAAACAACAGTTGAGAGATAATTTTTGCCCAAATTTTAATTCAACTGAAAATAACTTGCGACTTAAAAATCACTAACTCGGCTATAAGAAAAACTAAGGATGTGTTTGGTTTGATGTAAAAATGGGTGGAAAAAAAATTTCATGAAAAAATGGTTTGTCGCTCATTTATTTTGCCGTAAAATTTTTTTTTGGAAAAAATAGTTTTATGTATTTCATATTAAATAAATTTTTATCTATATTCTTTCTCTTCCAACCAAACAACCGTCATGTAAATTTTTTTTTTTTTTTCCCTACAAATCAAATACTAAACGATGTAAAAAAAAAAAAAATTCCACCGAAATTTTTTTTTCAACAGTTTCTACGTGGAACCAAACACACCCTAAAACGAATTGGCTGAAAGTTAAGATACATTTCACTAGTGAGGTTTCTAAAAGTAATAGTGACAAATTTGAATCTTCACAACCTGTAACAACAAAAAGTTGGCAACTCTAAAAGCGTTATGGCCACCACAAGCAACACAGTATTTTCAATATGCATGCATCTATCTCACTGAAAAAGAATAAGATGAAATGTCGGTTGCGGCGTTGCGCAACCAATGAACTGATGTAAAAAAAAAAAAGAAAAAAAAAAAAAAATTCTAGTTCCCGGAAAGGACGAAGCCCCTGATCACAGAGTCTCCTAGCTTAGACTATGTTAGGAATTTTAGCTACGGTTGCAGTGATACGGCACCAATGGAACCTTCAATTTGGTTCCCTATGGTTTTCTCCCTGAGAAACTTTCTTGCAACTGTGCTGGATGCGGACAGACGCTGGGCCCGACAATGGTCGGGCGCACAAATGCTGGGCCAGGAAAGTTTCGAAACGAAAGGCGCTAAACAGCCTTTAAGTCAAAAGACTCCATTGGTGTCGTTTCACCGCAACCACAGCTCAAGTTCTAACATAGGCAACAACATGAAATAATGGACAACGGCGATTACCCGATCAAACATCTTACCGTCGGACTTAGCTAGAGGTATTGTCATCTTTCATACATTGTTGCATCATCAAAGAGCAGACATCATGAGTCAAAGAGAGCAAAAAAAAAAACAAAAAAACAAAAAATTCACTCGGAAAATAGTTGCATCAATGACACCCTTGACTATATCAGTTATGGAAAACAAAATATTTAATAGGTTTATGACGGCCGTATCGTTAAATGTCATTCCATTGTTTCTTGCACTATCTTCTGCCATTTTGTTTGCTCTATCTTCTCTTTCAAATGGAATTGACGATTGGTCGGAGGCGATCGGCAGCTGGTAACCTTCACTAGCAAGTGCAGTACCTAACTTAAATGTTGCAATCACCGAAGGTTGTTCCGATACCTCACATCCAAACAGGGACAGAGCCTTTCATGCAGCAAATATTTTGGAACCAACTACATGACGGATGTCGGTAACAAAACTAAAATATACAAAAGCCTAATAACCTATTGTAGGATTTGAATTTTAAGTCATCAAGAATTAACTCATCCTACAAGATCATCCTAAAAGGCTGGGTGGAAATTATCTGTATATGGAACTATATTGCTGGCCAACAAGAAGAGAAAACATTCTCAAGCAAATTTACATATCTATTCCAAAAGTATGTACTTCTAATTAGAAAGCATATAAGAGACTCAGGTAAATAATTAAACATGAGTACCAGCACAAGGTTCAGTGAGCAACTTGTTAACCTTTTCCAGCATGCATTCCATCTCACCCAGTAGATTCACTTCTACTTCCGGCCTCAACCGCATTGTAGGCCCGGACTCTTTCTCATGGGCAGTGGATCTGCGCAACTTGGATATCATCTTCTCGAGGCTCCTCTTTATGTATGGAAGCGGGGTCTTCGCAGTAGGGGAATTCGGTAGAGAACTCACACTCCTGTGCTCAGTTCCCTCTACCTTCTCCTTCTTCTGCCTTGGTCTACTCTCTTCTGGACCATTAGCTTGTGCTTGATCTGGAGTCACTACACTTTCGCCATTCGCTGCTTTCCGACTCTTTTTCTTATCAGGATTACTAGTTTCGGATTGATAAATGAGTTTGTGGCCTTTGAGAAATGGAGAATTGTCACTGTCTACGATCTTGCTTCTACTTGCCTTATTCTGAAGGATAGCTCTCTTAAGAGGATTGATGGAATCAAGCATCAAATCCAGTAGGGGTTCACCTCCAGCATCACAACCTACAGCATCACTCTTTTTTGTTCGCCTCTTATGCCTAGGCTTAACTTCTTCGGGACCATTTACATGATTAAGATCTAATACCAAGCGGGTCTCAACAATGGCCTCTTTATCCTTCCCAATGGTATTCATATCGCTGCTTTGCTCCAATGATGTATTTCCATTTGCTTCAGCCTTCTTCTTGATCCTTCTGCCTGAAGGTTTACCTTTCTGAGACCCATCACCCGTGTCTTTCTTAGCTGATTTCGTATCTATAATCTCCGCACCATCAAGGACGTGTTTGTAGCTCTCAAATTCTGAACCTTCGGTGTATGCATAGCTCCTAAATTTGTCGAAGAAGTACTTCACCGGTCTCACTGAATGATTCCTTTTCAGATGAAGGTGATCGCTTGCCGCAGCAAGAAAATCATATAATATCTTCTCAACAGAGTCATCGCCATCTACCGGTAAAAGAGCAGTCTTACTGCCCTGCTTCAAAGAGCTTGATGGGGACACCGGAGGCGTGGCTTGAGGAGTTTCTATTTCATTCTCCGGCATTCCATCTTCGGCTGCAGTAGTCGATAGAGGGCGCTTGCTGTGCCCGCCTAGAAAAGTGAAAGGAGGCAACAGGTATTTGCTCTTCTTACGCTCCCGTCTATCCGAGCTCATTTCCTCGGCAAACAAAAGACCACCATTCTCCACGTTGGAACTCTTATCAGTCTCAGCTCTCTTTTTCCTCTTCCGAGATGAAGATGACGGCGTGTCCATCCTACTCAAGCCGATGTTCTCTTTCTCTTCTTGATCATCATGGATCTCTGCTTTAACACTGTAAGTTACTCCAATGAGTTCCGCAATGCTCCTCTCTTTCTTTCGGTTCGACTCCTTCGATATATCTGGTCCTTTCACCAACCTATGCCTGAGAACTTGGCAATCTTCTTCGACTTTGTTCTTATCCACATCTCCGAACCCGTTGGGCTCGCACTCGTCTACTTGGTCTGCATACACTTCCCCAACATGAACAAAGCAGCAATGTAAACGCTTAATAGCAGCAGCCCAACTCAAGAACATGGTCACTTCAAGCATATTAGCTACCAAAACATCTCGAGCAGTTTCACGAAGGTGCTCAAGGAATTGCCGAGGTGAGCAATTAGTAATTGACGGTGTCCCGACTCCGTTGCTAACTCCATCTCTCTCATCAAAATGCATCTTTTCCATCGAATCCTTAGTTGGGTCTTTTTTCACTACACAGCAACAAGCGAATTCCGAGTCCAAAACCTTCCTCACTTCATTTAAAGCATCTTTCACAGCACGGACAAAGCTACTGGAGCTACTCTGCTTCACCATCTGATTAAATCCCTCTTTGAAGGGCCTGAGCTGTGATTGCTTACACATCGCAAAGCCGCTGCCGCCGCTGCCACCGCTGCCGCCGAAGAAGCCGACGATAACACTCCGATCCTCCTCGTGGCGGTCCCTCCAACTGTGTTCCTCCGGTGGATCAACGACTTGCCCCGGCCACCATTGATGCCCCTTGATCTTGCCCCAAACCAAATCCCCATCACGAAATGGGTTCTCCTTGGAGCTCGAATCAGAGGAAACTAGGGTTTCCACGGATGGGCTCTCCACGGGCTCAGATGAAACCTTAGCACGGCCGCGGCCTCCGGTTCGCGAAGCCCTAGGCTCCGCCCTCCGCCGCGGCTGAGCCGGACAAGGATCTAGGGTTTCGGGCTCCGGTGGTTTCGGATTCGGAGCTGGAGCTCCATCGTCCTTGGCTTCTAGGGTTTCCATCTCCCTACGCTTTTAGCGGAGAGAAAACAACAACAACAACAACAACAACAACAACAACAAAATACAAGGTACTTTATAGTTTCAGTGCTAGGGCAAGGTAGAAGCAGAGTAAGTACAAAGTAGAAGACGAGGACCTACGAGTAAAAGCGAGCTAAGAAGAGGGACTAATTTGGTTAAAGACGTGAAGAAGAGAGGGGGCAAAGTAAAATACTACCTGTAGGCGAGGGGGTTCTCCGCGATTTTTCGTCTCCTTGGCCCTCGCTCAGGCGATTTCGCAGCAGCAAGCGACCGAAGAGAGACGATCGGAAGGGAAAGGAGACGAAGAACAATAAATTAATTTTTTTTTTAAAAAAAAATATCTACGAGGTAAAAAGAATCGTTTTTCAACGCACCAAACATGTGACTATCGAAAGTGACCCAACTGTAACACGTGGGTCCCACGTGAGGCACCTGAGCCGGGAGAGCGCGGGTGTTTGTGCGAGGTCACCGGTGGGTGCCAGTGATCCGGTGCTTTTTGGGGAACGGCGAGTGCAACGTGTGTCTCGGACAAATAAATATGAGTGGTGGTGCCTCCACGTTAGCACCAAAAGGGACGGGTGGGCCCCGCAGGGACAACGATGGGACACCGGATTGTATACAACCCGCGGTCTACGGGTTCGTGCAACCTTAAACAAGTGGCGCCTCATGATTGCTCAGTTTTTGCTGCGTTCGTGTAAATAGTTTTTTTTTTTAAAACAAAGAAAACTCTAATAAACTGTTGTCTCCTAAGTATAAAATATCAAACCAAAAATGTGATGCATCTTTAAAATAAACATAAATTAATATAGTTACAAATAAAAAATGCTAATTAAGAAAGATAGAGACCTATTATTAGACAAACTTTACATCACTTAACATGCTTCTAATATGAAATTCAACCGCTAACATATTCTAGTAATTCCGCAAGCTAGTCAAGGATAATTAAAAAAGAAAAAATTGAGATATAGATAGCATGCTATCCGTTTCGTTTATTTGATTAAGAAATCAACTTAGTTAGAAATGTGAATCAATCGATTGACTTGAGTCTGATCTAACAAGCTTCTTTATCATGATTAAACAAAACAGAAAAAATAATTTATATATATATATATATATATTTTTTATATAAGATAGAAGTAGATGATTTGGAGCTAGCATATTTAGGCGCACTTATATCGAAACAGCTTTCCCAGCTGAGGCAGTGCCACGTATGCGTTTCTGGAAATGTCTTTGCACGGAAATAACGTGCAGGGCTGCAGGACGGGGAAAGAAAAAAGGAGTAGCCGTTTCGACGCCAACGGCGGTTACAGCGCAGACAGCAGGCCGGCCTGCTGCTTTGTGTGAGCCAAGGCAGCGGGTAGTTTGATTTTTTAATTTAAAAATAATTTTAAAATAACTTTTTTTACTGAAAAAAAATAATTTTTATTTTTTAAATTTGTAAAAAAAGACTATTTTTTTCTTATTTTCATTTTATAAAAAATTATTATTTTAAAAATTTTCATTTGAAAGATAAAAATTACGAGAAGAAATTTTGCAGTGAAAAACCTTATCTCCGAAAAAATAGTTTTCAAAATTTTCTAAAAAACCAAACAACCCCTATACGACTACTGTGCATAATACCGTACAATATGGAGTTTTATGGGAAATATCGTGCAAAACTAAGCCGTGTATTTTATTTTCCTTCCAAAATTTGAAAAGTCTTTATTGTAACAATTATGCCGCATATAATTTAAATGAACGAGAATTTTATTTAATATATTTTTTCGATTTACTTAAGAAACTTATATAATTTAGTAAATGATGAGTGCAATTAAAATTTCGAAATAAAATGATAAGTTTTTTTTTTTGAATAAGGTAAATTAACTTGCAAGTAAAATTTGCTAACTTATTAAATTATAAAATAAGGAAAAAATCAAACTCTTTATTTATAATCATGCAAATAGAGCTACGAAATAGATCATCATATTGTATCATGTGATTGCGAAAGATCTAATCATAAATAATATAATAATTAAAATAATATGTTAAAAAAAATTTGTTCTTCAATTTTCGGAAAGCAATTTGGAGGACTTTAATCAAATATTATTACTCATGGTTGAGATAAATATTAGGGAAAACTTCAAAAAATCCCTATGTGGTTTCACACTTTTTCATTTTATTACTATAGTTTAAAGTGTATCAAGTTAGTATCATGTGGTTTCTCACTTTATCACTTTAGTACCCTATGGTTTAAAGTGTATCAAGTTAGTACCATGTAGTTTTGAACTTTATCACTTTACTATCTTTTGGTTTTACACTTTATCACTTTGGTACCCTGTAGTTTAAAAAATCACAGGGTACTAACTTGATACAAAATTAAAACCACATGGTACTAAAGTTATAAAGTGCAAAACCACAGAGTACTATTTTGATACTCTATAAAAACCACAGGGTACTAAAGTGATAAAATGAGAAATGTGGGGTACTAACTTGATACATTTTAAACCACATGGTACTAAAGTGAAAAAAATTGAAACTACAGGGGGGATTTTTGAAGTTTTCCCTAAATATTATAAAGAAGATTTTCTAACAAAAATTATAGTTTGAACAACCAAACACTTTGCCAGACGAAACGGTCCAAAATGTAAATGGGCCTCCAACTATTTTATTGGACAATTTCATATTACAATAGCATTTAAACTTTATTTTTTGTAGTGCAATATTGTAACATTTAATTAGGGGCAATTTGGTTGGACCTAATTAGAAATATAGTATACTTAAAAATACAAGCAATTGAAAATGCAGCACGTACAACTATATATATTTTATTTGATTTGATATAATAGAAAGCGCTGCAAATATTAACAATTTTTTGGTTAAATGCAATTGAAATGTGTATTTCTAAACTTTTATCACATTATCTATGTGATGGCAAGATTTTCTCTAATTTAGAAAAGAAAAATATTTTTTGTTTAAAAGGTGATTGGCAGTGTAAGCACACCTTTTGATTAAAATTACTCTCTCTATTTACTGTAACTGCAACTACGGTCAATTTGTGTATAGTTCTAACTGCCGCAGTTGAATTTCCTTATATATTCACAATTAAATTTAAATACATCGACCAAGCATAAAATTTGAGTTTACTTGTGATTACAACTATGGTAATTGCATAACCAAACAACCCTTTAGTGTTGACACCTAAAATCGAACGAAAAAGATTGAACCGTTCTAGTGCAAGTGGCAAAGGATTTAGTGGTTAGTATCTGATGTCTCAAGTTCGAATTCTAGTTGTTTTATAGTTTTAGTTAAATTTATTTTTAAAAAAATAAACGAAGCATATAGTATTTTAAACTATCTTTCTCTCAAAAAAAAAACAAAAAAAATCTCGAACAAACAAGACCAAAAGCAAGCCCGTACACTGACGCCGAAATGAAACTTCAGCGTGAGTACAGTACTGAAATTCACTCGGATAAAAGTCCCAGATAGAAAGCTTCGTTTTCGATGAAAAGTCTAGAACACACTTCTGCCAACAAAGAGGGGGACCTAGTCCTATTTGAAATTGAAAATTGAAAATTTCAAACTGGAATGCCTGTGTGCCGATTAGATCGGCAGCAGGTGAAAACTCAAAGAGTAGGTTTTATAAGTTGGTGAATCACAAAAATAACTGCGATTACAGTGGTTGTGAGGCTATAAAACAAAGAATAGAATTAAGAAAAGAATAGCCAGAACACCAACCATTAGGCTCTTTATATTTTTCTCAAGAATAGTCGTACGTAACTTAACAAAAGGGTGATCATTGCGTAGAAACCATTGTGTGCATATCATTATCTTGCCTGGTGCTGACGACTGCGATAGCAACTATGAATCTATGATATCACCGGACCACCTCATTCAATCCTTATCGGTGAACACCGTACGTACATACTGCACGCTTTAAGCCGTACAGGGCTTGATCTCAAAAACCATCACTGTGCAGTGATTCTATTTACAGTCAACTTCGGTCCGGATCAGTGGCCGAACTTTGAGACGCCAAAGCCTCTGGTTTCGATCGGTATCTAAAGATTCTTGACTCCATCTCTCAAATAGTTCCCCTCCGGTCAGCACATGATATATTCAAAATCATATTCAGACTGTGCATTGAGAGACATTGACGGACTATATCGCACAATTAATGATTCTTCGCCAACAATTAGATATTGTTATTCTTATATAAAGTAACCGTATTAGAGATTCTCCAATTTAAAACGGAAGAGCAGGCTCACTCGCGCATCATACTGAAACCTTTGAACTTCATTTTTTTTTTTGTTTTTTTTGAAATTTTTGCTCATAGGAAAGAACCAGTGGAAGCGGACCTGATTTGGATGGGGCTACACCGAATTGTACATGTAGATCAGCCCAGCATAGTCTAATGGGCTTTACATTGGGTTTCACCCAAACGTTGTTCAAGAAACTAGCCTGGCCCAGAGCCTTCCGACAGTCGTTGAACCTGATTTACACTCACTTAATTGGTAGCATGCATAAACACAAAAAGCATTAATACATGTGTAATACAAATATATATATAGAAATACCACATATATAGAACTATTAATACAGTACACCATGTAATAGTGTGTATATATTTTTGTATGTATATACGTGCACAACCTGTTCATGACATACGCATATGCGCGCACAGTCACAATATAAGCTCAAAGTTTTCGGCTTCGGGCTAGGCTCGAACCGGGGTTCGACAAACTCGAACCAGCTCAATACTATTTAGGCCGGGCCTAAATTTTACAGTTTGGCCCCAACCCGAAGCTCAATTTTGCGTATCCAATGCCAAACCTAAAGAATCGTTCTATCCAGCAGGTCCAGGCTCAGTTTCATCCTCGCCACAAAATAAAAAATCAGGTCCCATCTAATTAATTACCATTTCGTAGTTTGTATTTTTTTTTTTTTTTTGAAAAAAAAAGTATGCACTAACCCGTTCGTTGAAAAGATGAATTAGAGAATGGATGAGCCTCGATGGAGGCGAAAAAAAAAAAAAACCCGCTATGGTAGGACGTCTAACCGTTTATGCACAAAGCTCCCAGGATTTCAGCAGCTCATTTAATTTGTACACCGTCATGAGAGGATCAAGTTGGATGTTTCGAAAGATAAAATCATTTCTAGCCTTCCGCATAGTCCACCAGCACACAGCCAATTCAGAAAGGCTATGTCTTGTATTCTGCAATCCTTTCTTCACCATCAACCTATCCCAAATATGAATAACATCGTCTCCTAACTCCGTCGCTTGAATATTCTCTACATCCATCACTAAGATAAACTTGGTTATCACTATTTTGTAGTTTGTATTTGTTCACCTGTAACTTGAAGTTTGGTTATCACTATTTTCTTGTTATAAAATATAATTTAGCCAATAATGAGTTAGCGATTTGAACTCTATTATGAAAAATTTAATTTTAGGAGGGTAGGGAGCGTAACACAGATACTTTTTAATATGTTTATATACCTCTGTTAACGAAAACTTTTAGCATCAATATGTATATAATTATTCCCATACACAAACATGATTTTGAAAAAAATCAAGGCTACCGACCGTCCCTAGAGCAAGTGGCAAAGGGCTTGATGATTGGTATCCGAGACCCAAATTTGAATCCTAGTTGATTCACATTTCTAGCTAAGTTTATTTCTAAATAAAATAAATAAAGCGTGTAGCGTGCTATCTATCTCTCTCTCAAAAAAAAAAAAAAAAAGAGAAAAAATCAAGGCTCCGTTCCGCTTCTTTGATTTTTTTAGACTGAATTTCTATATAAATTTGCATAAGAAGGAATGGTGAATTGCATGCAATTTATAATGTATTTTAAGAAATTTATTTTGAATAAGTTGTCATTCAATTCTTTTTTTTAAGAGAGAAAAGTAGCAGGTTACCCGTTTTGTTTATTTTTTAAAAAAAATAAATTTAGCTAAAAATGTGAATCAATTAGAATTCAAATTTGTGAGACTTTTTATACTAACCATCAGATCCTTTGTCACTAACTCCAGGGACGGTGGGTTTGTCATTCAATTCTTCAATTAATTGACCCGAATGCTTTACAAGCTAAGCAATAAATGACAGCAAGAAAGAAGTCCTCCCGTATGTCTATACTTCAAATTACGTACGTATAATCAGTGTTTACAAATTTTTTTATAAAAAAAAAAACAACAATATCAAATGAGACATTAAGTTATTTCATATAGTATGAGTGTGTGTATCGATTTCACTCCCCGATAAAATTTAATAATATAATTTCAATCCAAAGAATTAATCCCAACCAAGCATATATATATATATATATATATATATATATATATATATATATATATATCGTTTTCATCCGTTAAATTATCTTATTAACCAATCACCCACTTAACCTGTCATCATCCTAACCTCACATCTATAAATCCAAAACTAAAAACTTACAATCTGATAAACGATCTTTTAAAAGATAAAAACTCAATTTTATATATATATATATATATATATATATATATATATATATATATATATATATATATATATATATATATATATATATATATATAATCATAAATAAAAATCTCAAATATTTTTCCACTCACTCATCATAATTCATATACACATCCCATCCCCAATGCCCTCACCCTCTCCCTCCACCCATCAAAAAAACGTGGCTCAAAGCATTTTCCAAAAATGGCAACACGTCAGCACCAGCCTCTGTGGAGCACCCCCCACCAACTTAAACACTAAAGAGGCGCCAAACCCTCCCTCAACGGTCCAAATCCGGCACGTGCCACGCGCTCCCCCCACAACCTCATGTCTTTTTTTTCAACCTCATGTCTTTTTTTCTTTTTTTTTTTAGTGGCTCCGGATGGATCGAATCAAATATCTGGCCCCGGGGGCTCGCACGTGTCGCACGTGCGCAGGAGGCGACTGGTGGGTCCCGGCGAAGCCCCGGGGGGCACGTGGGGAATTAGGCTGGTCGGGCGCAACCGCCGATGGCGTGCCTAATTGTTAGGCGCGCGTGTCGCAATTCCGTGTACTCTTCGTCGGGCACGGAAATGGAAGGGGCCATCTTAAAAGGCTCGATCCGGTATGCCCTAAATGGTTAGGGTTTGGATGTAGGAGAGGACGTAAACGCGACTAAGCTTTGTACCACGAGATCTCCTCTATTATTTTTATTATTATTAAGAGATTTATTCCAATCACATCTTAATTACCTCGGATTCTCCTTCTATCTATCTGTTCGATCCATTTGGCGTAAATCTTACATTCAAACTCTTGTTATAATTTTCCGTTTGTAAAAATATACATAATTTATTTAAGTTATAGATTATTTTGATTTTACTATGCAATCTTTCAATCTGTTTGATTTGAGTCAGAAATTTAAAGTCTATGTATTGTTGTTTGACTTAAATCAAATAAATTAAAACGAAACAATCGTTTTTTTTTTTTTTTTAGAGAGAGAGAAAGATAGCATCCTTCGTTTATTTCTTTTAAAATTTAGAAATAAATTTAGCTGAAAATGTGAATCAACTAGGATTTGAATTTAGAATTTTTGGTACCAACTATCAAGCTTTTTGCCCTTTGGAAATGAAACAATTGTTGTACTCTAAAAGCTTCATGTCTGGATCGAAACTTTTTTGTAAGACCCATGACGTGGACTTGAATTAAATTGGGGAAGATTAATAATGCTAGCTAGAAGCCTAGCGTGACTCGAATTCTGGACCTCCTACTCTAATACTATGTGAAACAACTATTGTACTCTAAAAGTTTAAGAAGTTAAAAAATAATGTTTATATATTTTTATATTTAACAGGTTCCATATCCAATTCAAAATTATTCGCAGTTGAGATAAATTCTATACATTTTTATCTTTTTAGTATTAAAAATATAGGAGTATGATAAGATTGGTTTATAAAAATAGACTTTTGGATGGAGAGGGTATAAAATTTATGCCCACGTTTGGATATATACAAGTAGCTAATGTTACTCTTCGGGAAAAAAGTTATTTTCTTAATAGGTATTTCATATAGGATTTACGCTTAATCAATCTTATCGAGTCATGCAACTGATGATCACTTTATATTGAAATAACATTTAAGAATAATTTTATTATTCTACTTTTATATATAGTAAATATTTTTTATTGGATGTTAATATATATATATATCAGACTGAAATAAGTGTTACACAAAGACTTTTTCGGATTGTGGAAGTATATTATTTAATTGTTAGGTTTGGAGATGAGCTTGGCCGGGGACATGCAAGGGTTGCGTGCATGTGGATGTGCAGGGGTGCTCCATCAATTCTTTGTGAGCTACTTGAAAGCTAAAGCAGGCATGTGATTGTCAAGTTGGAAATTTCTCTGCTGATGATAAAATTGTGCTTCAATTCCACAATTTTGAGTACCTTAAATCAAATTTTACAATATTCTTAGAGTGTTAAATAGAAGACACAGCTTAAGGTTTTTTTTTTTTTTTGAGAGAGAGAGAGAGAGAGAGTAGAATAATAAGAGTCGCCGTTTATTTCATTTAAATAAACTTAAATTTCTTAAATGCTAATCAATTATATTTAACTATGACCTCGGTACCAACCACCATTTTCGTTTTTGTTTACCTATTTCAGTAGACGGTTTGCTATAGGGCCTCTTAACTTTGTAATTCTCAAGACCAATCAAATGCTAAGTTTTAAAACTACAAATTAGTAAGTTTATATATATCCACTTTCCCCTCTCTAACTTTTGTATGGTCACATTCGTGTTCATATTTATTTGTATCTAGGATAAATAAAAGACCAGCAAATCAGAAAAATGATTGATTAAATGAAGGATAAAAAAATTAGATTTATTTTGAATTCTTCCTTTGAGAAGTAGTTTTGGATGAATTTGCTCTAGTTTCATATATTATATGCTCTTCGTCGGCAATGAGATGGGACCACTCGAAATCTGATTAGTCAACTTTGTTTCCTCTTTAGATGGTTCATAATAAATACAAGTTGCTGATGTTAAATATACTCCTATGAATATATGTTTTTTTCTTTGAAGGAACTTTCATTGTCATTGTTGAAGTACAAATTAATCATTGGGCTTAATAAAAAATCAATCTATATATGATGGGCTTTTCAATTTTAAGTGAAAATAATTTTTGAAAATTATATTATAGAAATATCAGTCCCGATCACGTTAGTACATGAATATTTTCTTATCGAGGGAAAATATTTACTACCATTCAAGTTATTCTATGAGATTTACCCAAGTGGCAAAAAATTATTTATTGTTAATCTAAGATTTTTTTTTTTGAGAGAGATAGGTAGCACGCTACCAGCTTCATTTATTTCATTTAGAAATAAATTTAGCTAGAAATGTAAATCAATTAAGATTCAAATTTGAGTCTCGGGTACTAACCACCAAGCCTTTTATCGATCACTTGTTTTAGGGACGGTCGGTTTGTTAACCTAAGATATTAAAACTAGCATGGTTTCCTTTTTCATAAACTTGTGGTTTATTTTAATTCGACAAAGTACTTTTAGGATGATTTCCTTTTAAATTACATAAAATAAGTCTTGCAATTTTACGGCGATTAGTCAAATATTTACAAGTAGCTATATAAAGCACGCAATAAGACCAAAATATTTATTAAGCTCTTGATCTTTTATATATAGAACCTCAATGTCCAAATCAAATAGCAACAAAAACTCAACCATAACCATATATAATATTACACAAAATATTACATGCACGATTATGTTTATCGTAGGTATTTTTGTACAAGGCCCGAGCAAGTAGTTAATTAGCACGATACTAGCTAATAGCTAGCTATATTGCTATATTCCTTAATTAGCACAATATTAACTACTAGCTACCTATATATCATAGTGATATAGGAAGTTACCCTCATTCTTAAGTTCTCTCATGATGCCCATAAGCATGAATCACAACTTATTTTGTTTAGTCACAATTGAGTGGTTGCATCGACCAGTAATCGTCGACAGTCCAAAAGTTATCACTGGATTCGTGACCAGAGAATTGAGGTTCCTCGAGAGCCTCAGCGTCGATCATATTGTATTCAGGGTAGTTCGGCTGGATTGATGCACCATCTTCGACACTATTTAGTTGGCTTGTGCTGGTGATCGAGCTAGCTTCATCAGTGAGCATCGCATTTTGGTAATCATGCTCGCAATGCTTAACCTTTTTTTGTATTCTGGTCCTCCAATAATTCTTTATTTCGTTATCTGTCCTCCCAGGCAACTGTCTCGCAATTTTGGACCACCTGATCATTTGGAGAAAAGAAGCCAAAGTTTACATGAATAATTAGAAAGAAAAGAAAAGAGGGAACAATCACATGTAATGCATGGTGAAATATGTGAGCCATGAATGGTTATAAAGTACTTTATACTGTGGAAACTAAAGAATTAGAGGCTGAGACTTCTTTCTCTTTTTCTTTTTCTCTTTATTTTGGAAAGTGGAATTAGTTAGGGAGCAAAATAAAACTAACTAAACATATTGGCTAAATTCATATCTATTAAAAGATGCCTTTCCATAAAGAAAATAATAGAAAAAAAATAAAACTTTTTTAACCACTGATTGTCATGATGAATAATAAAAAACAGAATAAGTAAACAAGGCTTTTGTGATATATATCAAATCAAATATGGTCTATTAAAAAATGTATTCCAACTTTAAAAACATTATTTCTCTCACTAATATATTTTCCAAGTTAACAGCAAATACAATTTGAAATGATAGGGGGTGCAAATCTCATATTTCAATTTCTTTAAATATTTGCATTCTTTTCTTTTCCTTTTGTCAACATAGAGAATTTTATTTGTACACTGAAAAAATCTGTTAGAACATATGGATTTAGACTAAGTTTACCCAAAGCAAGCGAAATCACGAAAAATTTACTAACAGCAAAAAATAAAGAATGAAAAGAAGTAATTAAATTTCACTCCATTTAAAATTTTCTTCTATTAGTTTCTCTTTTAATTTCCTTAAAGAAAAAAGTTAACAAAGAAAACTAATTTGTCCAATCTCCTTAAAAAAATTTTAGAAAAAATTAACTACCCAAAGATGCTGGACAAAAATACAACCTCTACCCCGTTGTAGTCCCACCCCACGAACACATTCCATTAAAATAACAAACATCGAATTCATGCTTGGAAATATAAACGGCCCTTCCCGATTCCTTTGCGTTCTAGGGGTTTCCATGCACGTGTTTTTTTCTCTCTCTCTCTCTCCCCTCTCTTAAGAGAGAGAGAGAGAGAGAGAGAGAGAGAGAGTGTTTGTGTGTGCACGCTAATCATTGTATTAGCGTATGATACATAACCTAGATGGGGTTAGTATCCTGACCACACATATCTTGCCATCTTACAAAGCATCACGTTGAGCCATGCATTAAATTAACCTCTCTCTCTCACTTCCCATGATACCATGCATGAACGTCCACTCTCTCCCCCAACCACCCTCACCACAAACCCAACAACATCTCTCTCACTCTCTCTCTCTCTTCTCCACTCTCTACTCTCTACTCTCTTTTTTAAACTTGGCTCACCTATTACCCCATCTAGCATGGAGGTCCATGATCAGCATCTGCTCCTCCGGCGTGATGTTCCCCCGCCGCACGTCCGGCCTCAGATAGTTCAGCCACCGGAGGCGGCAACTCTTCCCCGTCCGGTTGAGACCTTCGCGGGAAAAAAGAAAAAGCAACAAGAAAAGAATTACAGATGATCAAAAGAAGAAGGAGAGAATTAGAAAGCGAGAAGAGAAAGCATGCATGCGCGATGCACGCGTATACCCGCGGAGCGAGCGAGATTGTTCCAGACACCCTCCCCGTGGTTTGAGATGTAGTTGATGAGGATGAGATCTTCCTCCATGGTCCATGGCCCCTTCCTCACCTCCGCCTCTTGGCTACTATTTATCATCCTATCCATGTTGTTGTAGTTAGCTTCCTCCCCTATGAAGGGAGAGAGAGGGAGAGAGAGAGAGAGAGAGAGAGAGAGAGAGAGAGGGTGAGGTGAATAAGCAGTAGTATTGAGGGTAGGGAGAAACAAGAGAGGTTGTTGTGGGTTTTATAAGGAAAAATAGAGAGTTTTGTTTCTTTGTTTATTTATCCTTCAACTTATATATAGTTTTAACTCAAATACAAGTTTGAGTTTGTGTATAGCGGAGAAAGGGTGTATTCTTTTATCTTCTTATCTACGCCCTACGTAACTCTTCATTCTCTCTCCGTGTAATATTACTTTGTGTACGTATATATACATGTGCATTAAAATGGATCGAGATTTTTGTCCCTTAATTACAAGGAATTAGTGCTTCGTTAAGTTCTCGCATTAGCTCACAATCACCAACTCTAATAACCAAATCTTAAGCATTAATTTTCAGGATTAATTAGAACAAATTCACAACATACTAATGGTCAAATATTGATTTATTTAAATAAAGACGTGCGCTTTGAAGCTAAAACCTGTATTAAAAGATGGTGATGCTTAAGCTTTGGATTAAGATGATGATAACTACGAACGTACGTAGGTTTATCATTGAAGTTAACGTATGAACGAAGGCACCTCGATCCAACCGTTGGTTAAGTGAAAACCGATCACTAGCCGTTGGCAATCGTTCTTTGGGGTGGGTCCCACCAATTAATCAACAGATCGTGATTGGCTGTAACGGAGTACATGCATGCATGCTTAAGCAGTTGATCGACCCAGTAATTTTACACTCGTGTTCGTGCATCCTTTTTTATTACTAGCGTGAATTAACATGGAGCTAGTAATTGCACGGATACTTTTTTTTTTTTTTTTTTTTTTTTTATCTCTCTCTCTCTCTAACACACGTCTAATTGCATCTGATCGCGGAAAAGATGCAACGAGAGAGAAATTAAAATATTGAGTATACGCTAGATTTACAACCACTTATATTTTTTATTATAATAATAACAATATGCCAATCAAAGAGTCAATTTTTTATACTAGTTTTATTATTTTCTTAATGCTAAAATTTAAAAAAATATATATACTTTGGATGGAAATTAAGTTGCATAATATTACGATATTTTTGGATTGTTGACTTAGCATTTTTCTAAAAAATTTGCCAATGTTTGTCCCCTGCATGTGCTAATGAAAACTTTTTTTCCCCATTTTTCTAACTTTTCCTTTAATATAGGAAAAGCTTGTGCTTAAAAACAATTTTGCTCAGACAATTTTTTTTTATTCTTTGTTAGCTAATAGGATGATTTAATGGACTTTTTAATTACTTTCTAAAGGGTGAATTTGTGGCTTTTTTTTTTTTTTTTTTTTTACGAAGAAGAATTTGTGGTCTTGTCGAACCCATTCGGAGAAAGAGAGTGACATGTTGATCGCAGCTCAAATGAATATTTCACATAATTCACATGTAATATTATTTGTTAGTAAATAGTTACTAGATGAATGAAAATTTTAATATATATATATATATATATATATATAATACTGGAGTCAAAATTGAATGAATTTCCATGTATACATATTATTCACAAGGCCTTGGAGTGATTCGGGCATGCATTAATTATGACTATACTCAAGTGAACAAATTATAAATGTTGTGGTTTTCGTTTTTTAAAAAAAAGAAAAAGAAAAAGGGGATCGATGCATCACATAAGTGAAAACTAATTACAAATGTTGTGGTTTTCCTTCTAATTAGTGTACTTGCATGCATTACATTAGTGGATTTTGCCGAACTAGTTTTTGACTATTTTTGGAACTATACATAGTTTTGGAAACTTTGACATACCAATAGAAAGCAATATATCAACAACTCAAATCACATTATATTCGCTTCCATAGCTAAGCTCTAGGATCCTAATTAATAAGATAATCATTTTGAGGGAGAAAAAAAGTTGTTGTGCTCATCCCTATATATATTTGTTGAGGAGCATCCTCCCAACAAGATGATATCTAACATGTAAAAGCATGTCTTAATAAGAGACATAACCTCAACAAAACGATATCTAACACATAAAAGACTTAAAGAAAAACACCTACCATAATCCATTTGAAGTACGTACGTACCACATAATTAATTTGCTAGTTGAGTAACACAACTAGGTGAGCATGCCATTGTTTTAGTTCTCACCTTAAGACAAAGATCATGTGTAGTTAGGAATTGGTCATTTTTATTCATTGAGGGGTTCGATGGAAATGTCTTTCGATCTCATGATGCCCCTCGTGAATGAGCTGCAACAACCATGATTCGCGCATGATAGCGATAAATGCCAAACACCATTTAGTCCATTGTCTTGCTTTGTAAAGGAAAGTAGGGACTCTTCTTGCTTTGGATCAAATTTATAGGTTTATAGCAGTATGCATATATATAAACATACGATCGATCGAGAAACAACAATAGGATTGAGATGGTATCTCGATCATACATTTGACGTACAGTACTCCGATAGTCCTCTCTCCTATCGTAATAAGAACTTTTCGATATTGATAAGTTCTTTTCTAATCATATATATTTGGTTTTGGTATATATTTATGGATGTAGTTCAATACTTCTTTCATGATTCTCATATGAGGAAACCATTTTGTGTACCCCGTAAGAGGTTCCTGAGAAACTATTATTTTACAATAACTTCACTTTTATTTGATCATAGTAAAATCTTCGCAAGATCGACTAAACTTCAAAACGGTATATACGTACGTACCACATATATAAATTGCTTGTTTTCGCCCTTTTCTCTATTGTTTTGATTCTTTTTTATCTTTGCATCGTTTTAAATTGGGGTTTAAAAAATATAAGCAGAAACTTCCAACTTCTTTTTTCTTTTAGTGGCTAAAACGCCTTTAGATTATGAGTCCTATATATTGTGATCTAAACCCTTATACTATTAATAATTAAAGATCATTTAATTTGAATGTCTCTTATTTAATTTGGATGTTTCTCTTTTTATTTGTGCCTCTGCTTAATTTCTTCTGCTTGTTTGCATTTTTTTGTTTCAATCTCTTAACTCAGATGATTTTTTTTTTCAAGGCCTAACTGCTTAATTTCTGCAGCTAAATTTATTTTTCTAATGAATGAAGCAAATAACTTGCTACTTTATCTCTTAAAAAAAAAAGTCCACCAAAAGATTTACTAAGGTTTAAGTTACAAAAGTACAACATTAATTATTAATTCCGCGATTTTTTGTGTACAAGATATTTGAATTTGTTCAGGTTGGAATAAATAATCAATATGCAATTTGAAATTCTTTATCCCTTTTTATCTGAACTAATTAACCTATGTACGTACGTGATTAATTAATTAATTAATTACTTGATCTCTTTTTTGCCTTAATTAACTTGATGCCACCTTAATTTTGATCGATCGCAGGAGAGACAGGAGATACATGCAGTATTGTCCTGCCCAAATTTAAACTTTTTGATTCCTTCAACATAAATAAATAAATAACGAACCTAAACATTATTAGCCTATAATTTTTATCCTTTAAAAAAAAAAAGAAAAAAAAAAGAAAAGGATCGGAGTTAATGTAGCTTAATTGAATGGGTTGGGAATATTGTGGATTAACTGTTTCTGCGAGTTTCAATATAATAAATGGGCCAGGCCTCAACAAACATGGGCCAGGCCTCAATAAGTGGGCCAGAACTGTACGTACTTAAATTAAAGGATTAATGATTAATTCCACAATTTAATTGTACTTAACATTTATCCGCTTTTTCACTTTATTTCCTAACTTTTTTTTATTTTTTGGCTGCTAAGTTGGTAATTAGCCTGTGAACAGTAAACAAAAATTCTAAGTTCGCGATGGTTAGAAAGAAAACTTTCTATGCGATCGAGATATATATATAAATATATGTGTGTGTAGAGCTACTGTGCTTTTGAAAATATAAAAGAGTTGAAGTTTTCGGCCTTTTAATTCTTAGATCGAGAACTATATATGATTGGAATGATAGCGGTTCTTCTAGAATTGAGTGGGCAACCTAAGAAAATAATATTAATTTAAAAATTAGAAATTATCAAAGAGATTAATTCAAGGATTAAAAATTTAGAAGTACCAATTCCTTTATAAATTTTCTAGTTGGACAAGATATATATTATGAGAGAGATAGAGTCCAAATAATTAAAAAAAAAAAGAATAATTACTAATGGTTTTTTTTTTTTTTGAGAGAGATAGGTAGTACGCTACCCGCTTTGTTTATTTCGTTAAAAAATAAACTTAGCTGGAAATGTGAATCAACTAGAATTCAAACTCGGATTTCGATCCACTGCACTGTTTACTAATGGTATGTTGTTACAATTCATTACAACTTCATTCCACTATAGTAAGGAGGGCAAAATGATTAATGTAGAGAATTTGCTCCCTAGCTATGTAGTAAGATCTATTGAGTGACTAGCTCATTCATTCTATGCTGCAGAAGGTGTAGGAATATTGTAGCTGTTATTCGACGTCTCCGTCGCGACCGTCACGTTCGGAGAATGCGAGCAAGCAGTCTCCTGCAGAACTGCATTCTCCGCTGCATCGTAGTCGAGCGAATCGTCGTCGTAGATGTCCCGCCATTTCGCCACCAGCGTCTTTATATCTTCTCTGTCCATATTTGCTTCTTTTCCAGTATACCTCCACGGTTTTGAGCCCTTTCCGCATAAAGATTACATTGAAAAAAAAACAACATATTAGAATCAACACTCGAACTTTAAAATGTCAAAAAAAAGGATATAAATTAACTATAGCTCAAAACTAGCTAGGTTTTAAGTTACTTGGTTTCATGTAGGATTAATCATAGGTTCCTAAGAATATTGTTACAGATTCATGAGCAAGATGTTATATAAACGAAATCGTTACACAAAATCCGTACAATTTATTTTAACTTTTTAAAGTTCAAGTGATAATTAACGATCGAGCGAATGTTTGAAAAAATGGGGCACTTATGGATTAGGATTTTACCGCAGCGCAGTAGTGAACCACCTTGACGTTGTCGAGCTCGACATTCTCGGGGTGGCGCCATAACATGGCTAGAACCAGGTTGTAGACTAGAGGAATTGGCTTGTAGATTTTCTCAAAGAACATGTTCAAAAAGTCCTACCAAAATACAACAAGAAACAGTTAGTTAATAGTATAAAATTAACAAGAAATTGTTAAGGAACTAATTGAACAAAATTATAACCTTAATTTTGGCGCTTTTCTTATATATTGTGGTGGTTGAATTTTATGCTACGCTTCCATTTTTTCCTCATGCATGTTACATTTACTATTTTAAGTGTCACGAAACAGTAAAGGATATGGTCGACATATTAATCTTTATCATATTATATATCTATAACTTGTGAATCTCAAATTAAGTTTTTAAAGTAGTTTACTGTTTTATATATATAAAATCAGAATAGGAGGTTCTTAATTCAAATACAACTAAGCACTTTGCTCGTAGTTTTATTTAAAAATTTTTCCTTCTGATTAAGGCTCAAACCTGCACCCTCATCCATTTCCACCCGATCGACGTCTTACCGGTCATGATCGATCTAGTGGTGTCTGAGAATTCTCTCTACTCGATAGTATTTCTGAGTTAAAGTTAAATACAAACTTGGTATCTTAATACATAATTGTTACATATATAGCGTTAAATTGTTCAAATTACAAGATTAAATTTATAATTAATCCATTAACAAATTTTCAGAGCCATTCAATATTAAAATGGCATGATTTATTGTAGTTCTTATCTTCTTTCTAACACACTGTTTGAATGGGATATAAGGGGAGGAATAAGAACTTATTCCCTTTCTTATATCCAAACAAAAAAAAATGTTGGGGACAATAGTTAATTGCCACCCCTTAACCCGTTAAGGGGTGAGAGGTAGAATTGTTCCTCTCTCAAGCTTGTTCCGGGAACAAGCTTCTGGAACAAGCTTGAGAGAGATAGAGAGAGGGAGAATTTTAAATTTATAATTTCAAATTTATTACAAAATCTTATAATTTGTTTTCAAATTTAAATTTGATCTTAAATTTAAAATTAAAATTTTAAATTTTAAAATTTAGAATTTGAGATTTTAAATTTTATGTTTTAAATTTGAATTTTAAAATTCAAAAATTAAAATTTTAAATTTAAAAATAAATATAAGTATGAAATTTAAAAATTCAAATTTAAATTTAATAAGAGGAGCAATATCATCATTCTTTATTTATAACTATCCACTATTATTTTTATAATAATTCCATCTTGTCTATCCAACATTATTTTTTTTATTTTCGAAAACAATTTAATTTTTATCTAAACATAAAATTGATCTAATCCTTCTTATATATCTGAACTTATTCATATTGCTGAAACAAACAGTTCTTATTTATATCCCAACCAAGATAACGCTTAAGGTACCGTTTGGTTCGGGTGTAAGTAAGCGTATTATAGGGATAAATTATGGGAATAAGAAAAATAGCGTTTCGATGAAAATTGGATTGTTTCCGAAGATAAGAAAAATATTAGGTAGTTTTATATAAAAAATAAAGGTGTTTGTATAAACGAGAACTATTATTCTCGGATAAAAAATTAGCGTTTGGATATAAAGGGGAGAATAAGGGTCTATTCCTATTCCTATCCCCTAACCAAACGGTGCATTAATAAAGAAAAAAAAGAAAAAGAAAAAGATATATAATTATAACTACCTGCTCAGCGAAAGGAGTGGGCGGTACAACCTGCAAAGTCTCGAGGAGCACATCATAGGTTTCTCGACCCGGCTCGAACACGAACATGCCGGCATTGAAGTAGAGGGGAGGAGTCGGCCCCAACTCCGCGGGCCAAGCGACCTTGCTCGGGCACTGCTGGCAGTAGCCGATCGAGTACTGGCGCGAGTGGCTCCACGTCTTCTCGCAGAAGCAGGCCATCACCGCGTAGAAGTAGCCGTCCGGGCGGTCGAAGAGGTGGTCGATGTTGTCGTAGACTTGGATATCGGCGTCCAGGTAAATCATCTTGCTATACTCCTCAAACTACATGTGTCAACAAAACATTAACACTCGGTTAAAGTTGAACTTCGTATGAATATATCGAATAGCAATATATATATATATATATATATATATATATATATCAATGTACTTGCATTCCAAATGCGCAGCTTGGAGTAGTTGATGACATAGTATGCCATGGCGAATCGGATCCAGTTCTCCGGTGGATACACCGGCTCGATCTCCCGAACTACGCAACCCTGAGTAGCCAGGAGCCGACGATGCGCTTCAGGGACATCGGGGAGCACTGCAACGACTAGTCGGTACGCACTCCCGACCTTTCTGAGCCCTTTCGCCAGCCCAACCACCCCTTTTACGTAGTCTCCGTCTCCCGCCAGAAACGTAACATAAGCTCTAGACTTCAATTCTTGGCCCCCTGACTTGCCCGCCGCCGCCGGGGCCGTCGGCACAATGGGGGCCATTTGAACTGAAAGTGAAAAATATTTAAACTAGCTAGATAGTGGACTAAACTCAAATTTATATGAATAAATTGTAAACTTGGTTGGATTTGGGGTTGTTATATATATATAGGTGTAAGGGAGTTTGTTCCTACTTATGAGATATTCAAATTTGTGGTACGATTGAATGGCAAGGACATGAAATCGTGGCCAAATGAGGGTTCTACGTACACCATATATATGATTGTGGTGGTTGTGGAGAGAGTAGATATAGAGGAGGACGTCGAAAAGAAAATGATGTAATGTTTTTAGTGGGCTTTAGTGAAATCTTCTACGTGTGATATAATACGGATAGATAATGAGTGATTGTGAATGGAGTGATCCACCAGAGTAGTAATTGCCGGTTGAGATCCACCAGTAGTAATTACCGGTCGAGATTGCATTTGGGCTCCTCTTTTGTCGTCGACTTACCGATCAATATTTAACGGTCGAGATTGCATCTGGAATCGCCTTGTGGCACCTTAAAAAAAAGAATAAAGTTGCTATACCTATAACAAAATCTTGCTCCGCCCGTATCAAAAATAGAGGCGAACACTGATTTTATAGCTAGATCTCATGAAGATAATTTCTTATTTTGCTGTAGGTTAAGGGGAAATGTTCACAACGGACAAGAGGTGGAGGTTGAAGAGGATTTGGAGGCTTTGAATGAAGCAACGTACGTGGAGGAAAATCACACGTTTGGATGGAGATAATTAGGAAAAATTTAGCATACTACCCGCTTTGTTTATTTTATTTAGAAATAAATTTAGCTAAAAATTTGAATCAACCGAACTTGGGTCTCGAATACCAATTATCAAACTTTTTTGCCACTTACGTTAGGAATTTGTAGCCAATTGGCTGCCAACGTTTAGTCAGTCGAACTATTCGTTCACATTATTGTGTTTGATATGTCAGCTCATACGACTTTTGCAAAAAAAAAAAAAAACAAGAAAGGGATATAACCTTCCGAGCTATTGTAGTGTGGACGAGAAAATCGGCATTACGGATTATTCTTGGACCATGTACCTATTGGCTGGTCCGCTCTACCTGCACAGAACATGTGGTTAGCAGAGACAAATGTGATCGCAGTTTGATTTGTGATTTGTGAAAATTCCCTACCTCATGTGACAGCCAACGAAATGAGCACAAAGGACAGTCTTCTCATCGCTTCCCCACTTTTTGAGGTGATTTGATTGCGGATGCCGGACCATCGGCACCCTGGTGGTCACAACTTTTGATATACGGATGTGACGGTCGGGGCGAAAACGGAAGTAGGAGGGATGAGAGTGCGCGGAGGAGAAGAGCGCGACGAGGTGATTAGGGTCGTGGAGGAGAGGATCCGACAGTATCTAGACCAAGTCAAAGGAGTTAGTAAATAAACAAGTTTATTGGAGCGGATGCTTACCGGTATTGGGTATCTTCTTCTCCAAACTTCTCCCCTCACCCTCCTCACAATCCTGCCCCTTCTCACAATCCTTCCCCAATTCTCTCTCTCTGATCTCTGATCTCAATTCCCCTCTCAACACCTCCAATTCCCATCCCTTCTTCCTATGGCCTCCTGGTCTTACTCTTTTTAACCTCAATTAACCCGGAGTCGCAGTCTGGGGCCACCATCATCCCCCACGCCGTCCTCGCCTCAACGAATTCTCATCATCGCGGGTCGCAACGAGTCCAGGATATTACAATATATTTGGAGATAAAGCACTTCAAGATCCAAAGAGTACAAAAGGTTTAATAAAAGGTTAACACAGGAGAAAACCTGTGGTGGAGTGTAAACAAGCAAAGTGCCTACATACCCGGAAGATATAGTATCGCAGCTGTTTCATCTATGAATACTGGTCAACAGCCCATCAACAGCCAAGCCCCTGCATTTTGAAACAAAAACTACGAACACATATATAACTGCGCCATAGTCATCATGCACATTAAGACTCGATCTTTTTTATTTACATGCACCGAATATGATTTCTCGTGCTGAGAGGGTCAAAAACACCACTCGAAAGAAGTGTGATCCTCATTATTCATGCATTAGGATATACAACTAAACATCCCACACCACACCTTAAACCAGCCATAAAGCACTCTGTATCAACTCACGTACTTGATAAGAATGAAAGAAAATGCGCGCATCCCACGAGACCAGCAGCTATCAGTCACATCCTTGGACAGCAAGAGACTGCAGAATTCAAGCATCCGCTACCCCTGCTGCTTCGGCATTCTCACTCTTTTGAGTTGTCCTGCCCTTCTTAGCTTCATAGTCCTTTACAGCAGCCTTGATTGCATCTTCAGCAAGCATGCTGCAGTGGAGCTTCACTGGCGGAAGTGAGAGGTGTTTTGCAATTTCTCTGCAATATATTAAGGTATAAGAGAAGGTTCAATTTACATGCAGAGGATAAAACATCCTGAGACTATCGGAAGTATACTACAATCACGAAGAAGATTTCGACATTGCAACTTGGCCCCTGAACTTTTTGCTTAAACATTTTTAAGCATTCTATAAAACTGATTGAAAAAACCATTGATTTTGTATGCTAAATTATATTACCAAAATATTATAACATTTGACACGACAAACTCTTGATCATGTTCGCATCCTAAATCTCTATCTTTTACTTTTTCCAGCCTTTCCCCACTCCATAGAGCTGGATAAGGCATAGTGCATTCTTTCCCATCCTCAATTGCTCATCATATCTATTATAGATAATCTACATCAATATTTTACTACAAGCTAGCAAAAATAACAAAAAGGTGCTGCAGTAAGTCATCAGTTTCTTGAGAAACAGTTATCTCTTTGATCCAAGATAATAATGATTATGCAACTTCGAGGCCAAATACATTAGCAGTAAAAAACCAGAATGTAAAGTGTTGCATTAAGTCATGCTGCCAACTAAACAGTTATGAATTCAGATCTAGATTTTGAAATCTAGCTCCACCAAAAATGCTCTGTGATATAAGAACACTAAAATATGGAGACAACATCAAACATTTTCATTATGATGTCCTTTATTCCATGGAAATATGTATAAAGCACCGCAAGCGGCTGCAATATATATGGCCTAGTAATTAATTAAAGCATTTGATGAAGACTATACTTTGGTTTTAATCAGATAAAAGGACATCTTATAATTTAAGGATACATGTAAAGTCAATCCCACCCACAGTGCAACTGGGAATCTGCCATGCTAATGGTAGAAAAGAATAAAAATGACAAGCAGGACTTTGAAGCAAAAAAGAAAAGATGACTACACAAGACAGTTTGGTCACATCTGTGAAAGAACTCTGCTTCACTAACTGCTTTTATGGATTAGAAAAGGCCTTTGAACATTGCGGAAAAAAAACCCATAAAGGTTTGTAGATCAGTTGCATTCAGGCTGCCCTAGCCACAACATGACAAACACTGGCATAAAGGAAGAAAGGCATCTAAATTTGTATAGAAGGGACTAATCTAGACAATGAAGTAAGATGTTATAATTTAATATGAGAATTTTGTTTTCATGTAAGACATAGTAAAGCTAATAAGTCAGACCAAGTGTTATCCTCTGCGGATGCAGCATACAAAGCCATGATTTTTGTTCACTACAAAGGGCATCTTCCAAGAAAAAGGAGATAACACTTCATTTTTTGTAATCTTTTTTTTTTTTTTTCCTTTCCTTTTCTTTCTTTCTTGAACTATAGTAATCTCATGTTTTAGGTTCTATTCTTGCCATCCACACAATAAGATTTCAAATTTCCATCACCACATCTATATAAGGTAGAAAAATTAAGAAGTTTGAATAAAGTAAAAAAAAAAGAAAAGAAGAGATCTGTTAAGTAGATTTCATCATGCTAAAAATAAAAAGAAACTCTTTACACTCAACAATAAGTGAAAAAGGACATTAAGTACTAAGAGAGCATAAGGCGAGCAGGACTCACGTGTTTTTTATGGACACTACTTCCTCCATTTGTTTTCCTTTCACCCATTCAGTAGCTGCAGCAAAACCAAACCAGCATCACCAGGCCAGAAGACATAACAGAAATCTTATAAAAATTTGAGAGTAAAATGCACATGAACTTCTGAAATATCCTGATCTAGTCCCTGAATTTTTGGCTTAAACATTTTAGAGGCTTATCTTTCATACAATTTGCAGTTCACTGTCCCTGTTTGCCATACAAAACTGAAATTCATTTCATAATAACCTCTTTCTACAAATTGACTATTAAAACATTGTTCCAATTTTACTATGGAGTGATTTACAAATTCAGTTGATTGAAAAGAGCCAGACTTAATCCTACACTGGAAAAGGGGCATCATGAAGCAAAGAATTATAATATTTTGGACGAGAAGATAAGAGCTAAGAATGCAATTGTTGAATCTCTTTGTAATGAAAACATTCAGGAGCTAAA
Organism: Aechmea fasciata; assembly: GCA_025177825.1. Classification (NCBI taxonomy): domain Eukaryota; kingdom Viridiplantae; phylum Streptophyta; class Magnoliopsida; order Poales; family Bromeliaceae; genus Aechmea; species Aechmea fasciata. The sequence continues at coordinate 5,732,550 of CM045928.1, read as the reverse complement.
TCATTAAAGAGAGAAGTTCAGGGATCGAGTAATAATATGAAGAAAACAGAGAAACAAGCAATACTATTCAATCCAAAACTTCTCATCACTGCAGAAATAACACAGGGATTAGCACATAATTTTCTTTTTCCGGTTTTAGCTAAATAAATATTAGCAAAGAGCAGTTCTCAGAAATGTTTCATCAGTTGTTACATCAATTCAAAGAAACCAGAGTACTCGCTACTCAGTTTCCTAACAATAATTCTATTCTTAACAAAACCTGTGCTCAATTTGAATCCAAATCAACTCCCCTCACAATAATTCTATTCTTAAAATACGCCACTGATTCAAGCGAAAAGCAAAAGCAACTAAATTTACAGCATAGCAAATCAAAACAGTAGGGAACTGCAAGAGATCGAAACCAAAAAAAAAGAAAAAGAAAAAATATATCGATTTCAAACACGAAGATGTTACGAACCAACAGAGGAGGAGGCGATCGCGGAGCCGCATCCGAAGGTCTTGAAGCACGCGTCGACGATCTTACCCGACTCCTCGTCGACCTTGATTTGGAGCTTCATCACGTCGCCGCACGCAGGAGCCCCCACCAACCCCGTCCCCACCGCGGGGTCATCCTTGTCGAAGGACCCCACGTTCCTAGGGTTGTTGTAGTGGTCAACCACTCTCTCGTGGTATCCCCGGATCGCCGCCGGAGCTCCGCCCACAGCGGCGGCGGCGCCGCCAACGGGCGCGGCCCGCTGCGGAAACCCTAACCCTAACCCTAGCAACCTCTTTCCCGTAGCCCTTAGCATCGTTTCGCCCTTTTCGGAGCTTTCTCGGTTTCTACTTTATTCACCGCTTCGGCGTAATAAGTTATAGAACAATGGATGGAATAGGCGGTGGGAGAGGAGGAGGTGGATGGTATCTCCTACAACGTCTCCGAACACGAAACATTGAATCCGCGAATGATAGTTTGCCACGTGGAATAAGTAGTCGCAATGCCCACGTGGCGTACGAGATTTGTGCAGCGTATAAAACCGACGATGCCGTAATACGCGCAAACCGACACTTGCCCCGCGATCTCATCAAACCAAGTTATAAAAAAAAAAAAAAAACCGTGGGGATGTTCGACGCCTTTGGGTAGAGACCTCAACCAACCCCAACGCCGTTAAAAGAAAGCCGTCACGGCAATTTAACTTATTCACAATGTTTGAGCGAAACAACACTATCGATTTTACGCGTCCCGCGACGCTCGATGCCACGGTCGCTCGAACGTGTCAGAAACAACACTATTTTCCGCGATGCGCTCCCCGATGCTTCACGGTCGCTCGAACGTGTCACTTCTCTGATCAAAGCCTGGTCCGAGTCTCTTTGACGGTTCTTCAGTGTTGTTCCTTTTAGTTGTCCTCCTCTCTGTTTTTTTCTTTGGGTTTTTTTGTCTTTTGATGGGTTTTGCGTTCGTTTATTTGCATTATCCTGTTTTTTTGTCTGCTCGTTCAGGAGGCTCTAGCTGCTTCCGTCATGTACGCTTAGTTCATTTTACTTAATGAATGAAGCAGGTAGCTAGCTTACTACCTATTTCTTAAAAAAAAAAAAAAAAAACCGTTATTAAAAAATAAATGTTAAAATAAAATGTCCACGAAGAAAACTTTCACTATTAAAAGGTTGTTGAATTTTACACGATCTTTTTCAAAAAAAAAAAAAAAAAAAACGAAACCATGATATTTTGCTGACATTAATTTGTCTTTATATCACACTTCACACACAAAAAAAAGAAAAGAAGAAAAAACAATGGTGCTGTGCTTAAACAAAGACAATGTTATTGATCTAGCTGATTTTGTTATTGAATAATATATTTACTAAAATACAAAAAAACAGAAATTTAGAGCTCCGTTCATGCAACTTCTCATACGACAAAGTAAATAAGAGATGAGAATCAGAACGAGGCATTAAGGTTTCCTCGGAAATTTCGAGAAATCGGGACGTCGCCGCTCCATGTAGGCCGTCCGTCCTTCATTTGCTTCTTCCGTGCCATAAAAGATGAGTGTTGCATTCCCAGCAAGCTCCTGTGTCAGTGAAGAATCTAACCGTAAAACATTAATAAATTAAAATACTTAAGACTTGCAGTGCCAGTAGAAAGGAGAGGGGGAGCGAAAAATGTGGCAAGCTCAGATCATTTCTGCGTGATTTTCTAGAAAAACGATAATCTAGCATTCAACTGTAATCTGAGGGACTGAGCGTCGAGATCGGCAACTGCTCTTGCATGCCAAACAGAAACTATAAATCTAAACACTCTCAGTACAGTGTAAATATCGTGTATAATCATGTCGATAACATTTTCGCTATGTAAAGTTTATGCATATAGCAGCTTCTCGTATCGCACTCAAGAAATTGAATACGGCGTAAACAATACAAACTAGACAGAATTTTCAAATTCTGGTTCATTCTCCATCAGTATCCTTCATTTTCTTTTCTTTATAGCACGGAAAAGGCAAATATTGTTCTGCACATTATGCCTCAATTAGTTGCATCAAAGTTAAACTGGTAGCCAATGATTTTTCTCAGAGATGGAATGGCAGAATCCACCAAAAACAGATTAAACCATGGAACCTTAACTCAAAGTGTTATTTCTTTATGGTATAAAAACCATTGTGCTATTCGTAGACACGCATTCTACAACAAACAGCTCTTATTCCGTTGAGATACTTCTGTGGGAGGAGGAAGTTTATGATTCCCTATATATAGAAAGGGCCAAGATTCTGAGAAGTGTGAAAACAAAACTTGTACAGCACAGAGAGTAGTACCTGAAGACCGGCATGGCCATCGTCTACAGCGTTAAGAGCAGATTTGAGCACCCGGATTGCTGTTGGGCTGTTCCGCAAGATTTCCCGGCACCATTTAAGTGTTTCCTGCTCTAATATCTCAAGCTACAAAGAGAAAAGGATATAATCAGTCAGCACATCAGAGACAAAATTGTAGCCGGTTGCCACCAATACTATGCAACCCACAAAGTTACAGGAACTTGATTCTTTTTGAGGGTCAATCACATGAACTTGTTTTTTTTTTCAGTGTAAATTATAAAATTTATTTCAATAAATTTGTAGATATTCTGGACTAATAAGGCGATCGGTCATAGGATAGCAGCATCCTTCTTTTTTTATTTTTATTAAGCAACATGGTTCTTGAATATGACCAATTGACAGTAAGGATGCATGTGGATTGCCTAAGGACGAGACTTTCTGTTTTTCAGGTAGGGCATATAGGGAATCATTTAATATCCAGTGAATCCTTAAACAAGGACAGGCCAACCCGTATGTATAAGACTATTCAAGAATGAGTGATTCTTTGTGGAGGAGGATGTAGCGGTGCCAGACTTTGATGATGGTAGGCCAAATCTTATGAAAATTGAGACAAAAAAGTTAAGGGGAGAACCTGGGTTGACAAATGTGAGAAAAATTTCAAAAACTTAAATAAAATTTGAATTGATAAACTAGCTGAGATTAAGCAGTGTATTTAAAGCTCTCTTTGGCTGGTAACGATCACACGAGTAAATTATCCTCAATAAAAAGAAAAAGACCATATTAGTAAAGACACCAGATTTGCATTTGTACAGTCTAGAACCTGAGAAATGTTAGTATAAGATATGATGCAGGAAACTAGTGTTTCTTTCACGAGCTTACTGGCACTACCGCATTTATGAGTCCCATTTTTTCTGCTTCATAAGCGGTGTAAAATCGCGAGAGGAACCACATTTCTCGTGCTTTCTTTGGTCCAACCTGGCCAAACATGAAAACATGCAGTAGAAAACATAATAAATAGGTAGTATATAAAAGGATTCATTGTAAAAATATGACATATAAAAGAATGGTTAGTTTCAAAATTATCCTTTGTGATGAAGTAAACACTCGACATATCATCTGCAAGAACACTAACAAGGAGGCCTGCTATAATAACATCAATACTGATTCTCTTTGCAAGAGGTAGCCATATATTATGAAACTCACCTACCTCAAATTTTTAGCTTACCAAGCGGGACATGATCGAGGAACCATAACCAGCATCGAAGCTTCCAACCTGCAATAAGACATTACAAAACAAAAAAGATCATTCACACTACGTGGCCTTGTAGTTTCCTCATGAAAAATTACAGTAGCAAACCACAACTAGGAAATGGAAAGTGAGAGGAAAAATTCAATACACTAAGAAACAAGATACAAATCGAATGCATGCTGATGAAACATTTGGGAACATGGTGACAGTCAATTTGATTGAACCTGACAATATATCACACATCAAGATAGGAGAAACCATATCACTACTAATTTATTAACACTTTAGTAATTATGTTGTTATAACTCATAAATCCTGAATAATGTGATTCCAACTATTCTCCATAAAATTGAACTTGCTAAATTGATGATTTTCCCGGAGTCCTGACTGGTTTGTTTCACTGTCAACGTCTTCAAGACCTTTGTATCTTCCCCTAACTAACTCGCACAAAAGAGACTCTATGGAGTAATATCTATGCGAGTTCAATAAACACAGTAGTCATTGATCCCCAACATCACATTTGACATGATTCATGACTGAGATTTCCTACAAGCTGTTTATTACATAGATGGAGCCCAACAATCATGTCTTAATACCAAATATCCAGATATATCTGCCTAAGCACATGCAATAGTGATGACTTTTAAAAGTAGAGATAACTCTGCACACCCAGGAAACATGATTTTGAAAAAAAGAAAAGAAAAAAGAAAAAAAACCAGTCGCATAAGAAATGCCCGTATGTTACATGTAGCTGATTTTTCACAAGTTGTCTAACTATAAGGTTTGTAGATAGGGTTAAATCACATTTCCAACAATGATGTTTATTCAAAATAACTAACATTTACTTTATTCACAAACAGACAAGTATTCTTCAGGAATGATAATAATAAAGATATGATAGCCACCTTAGGGCCAGTCTGACCAAAAACTGCATTGTCAGCTGCAATTGTTAGATCGCAGACCATGTGTAATATGTGTCCACCACCTACAGCATAACCTGCAACCTAATCATAAATAAGAGTGTCAATTATTTAATTTAGAAAAAAAGAGAGGAAAATTTAAGCATACAGAATATTGAAAGTGATAATCATACCATCGCGATGACCGGTTTAGGGAGACGGCGAATCTGTACCTGTAAAAAGACGATAGCAGTTAAGTATAATTTATTACTTAATAGATGACTGCTCATTAAACTATTGAAGCAGTCAGATGGAACTTACAGAAAGATGTAGAGTATCGAGAGAATCAAAATAGCACAGTTTTCACTAGAAGATCCTCTTATGCGGAAAGGTCGTCTTCATAAGAAGATCAGTCTTATAATGGCAGAAGATGTTTACTATCCTTATACTAACATTTTTCTGATCGATCCTCTTCTCAGACTCTTCCTAGAACAAGGCATATGTATGTACACTTATTATGGGGATATCATCCACTTAGTAAAAGTATGCAAACTACATCCAACAATCAACTAACAGATCTGCAAACAAAGAAAAGGTGCCAAAATTCAATGCAAAAACATTGTGTTGCAGACTGAAATAACAACGAAAGCTCAGCACATTGAAAATATCGGAAGTACTTAACCCAACTCATTTGTCATGAACAATATGCACAATGATTATAGACTATAGTCCTCTAAGAAACACATTTTTGTCATACGCCTCACGCAAAAATCATGATGGCCTAAGTCTCATTTACTACTATACAATTAAAGAAGAGGAACAACAGGAAATCTATGAAAATAAGAACAAGGATATCTACCTGAAGATCCAATACATTCAGACGACCAAAACTGTCAAAATCAGCATATCCATCAGAACTCCTCAATGCTTGGTCACCACCACTACAAAAGGCCTTGGTTCCCTAAGTCAAAAGTAAAACAATGACATTGGCATAAGAGTTATTATATGTAACAGGTAAAGTAATTATTGATGCTTTGCACTCCTATGGAGACTCTGCAAAATTCAAAGTTGGTAAGGTATTCCAATAGTAGCTATCTGCGGAGAAAAGCAGAAAAGGCTAAAAAGGCACAAAAAGGTATTTCCTGAGCTATCAGTCAGAGTTGCACAGTCCTATGGAATTTATATCACAAACATTTTAATTCTTTTTCTCAATTCACATGAGGGTGTGTGTACGCAGTGAAGTTCCTAGTATTTATTGTGGAACTTAACAATCACAAGATTATAGTATCAAATTGGAGAATTTAAAAATTGAGATCTAAAAACGTTTATCACAAGGCCATCTATTTAAATATCATATACCTTTCCTGTCAAAATGACTACACCAATTGTACCGTCATCCCTAGCATCGTTGAATGCACGCATAAGCTCTTTAACTGTTAGGGGTCGGAATGCATTTCTTCTTTCTGGACGATTGATTGTGATCTGGAGAAATAAAAGAAACAGAAGTATAAATATATAGATCCAGGACTTCTTTTTTTTGTATGAAAGATCCAGAAAAGTGGAAAATTTAGATAACTTACCAGGCTACCAGATGTTGCATCAACAAGTTTGAACTATCCTATGAATATTAGAATATTTTTCATCACACAAGCATTTTTTTCGAAGCAAATCATATAAGCAAGTTCAGGAAACATCTATTGCTTTAGTCATTCACAATTTTAGTTTGTAGATAGACTAACAGATTATACTATACACAGAAATTGAACATTATACTTCCTATTTTGTGGTTCTTCATGTCAAATAATCAAAATCACCAGAACACGAGCAAATATATGCACATTGGAATGAAATTGAATACAATGAAATATACCACAAGAAATCAACAAACATTGTACCTGGAAAAGAACAGTAACTGTTAACAACCAAAATGACACCGTCCATTTTGCTACTCGCTTATATCAATATTGATGTTCACATAGCACGACTGTCAAAATTAGCCAGGGTTTTATGCAAGAGTTCCTTTTTCCCCTTTTTTTTTCTCTTTTGATACCTTAGGCTAACGTTTGAAGAGCATAAGAAATAAACGAATGGGAATCTAACATTATAAAAAAAGGGTAATATAATCCATTTTGAAGTAAACCCCTGAAGCTTAATTTGCTCTTATTTGCATTTTTCAAGTACAGTTAAGCATTTTGAAATGAGGAATACAATTACATCTCGTTCAACAAACAGTTATATATTTACCCAGAAAAAAAAAAAGAAATCGAGAACCATCTCCCTTACAATACCTTGGCGATCCCCTCCCCGAGGGCTTTCTCATAGATAATGTCCACGAACCCCTTCCCCGACTCATCATCGCACACCTCTCTCCACGCGGCCTCCTTCGCCGAGACCTCGCCATGGACGCGCCTGTAGCTGTCCTCGGCCGAAGCCCCGGATCGCACGATCGGAGGCGCGGGAGGGAGGGGAGAGATAGAAGGGAGGAGGTGGCTGGCGATGCACGCCACTCTCCTCTCCACGGAGGTGAGCTCCTTCCTCTTCTCGGGGTTCTTCGCCATGGGAGGAGCTCGGTAGCGCGAAGGATAGAGGGGGTTTAGGGTTGCGGGAGGAAGAAGACGAAGCGGAGTGAGGGGGGACATTGGCGGGGACAACGTGATAAGCCCACAACCACAAGGCCACAACTGTAGAACGCATCTACTCGTCAACCGTAGAACATTTTGAATTACCAATTTCACCTTTTTAAATTTTAATTAATTTTACTGTCCATATTTTTTAAAATTTATTACTTCGAATCAGTTAATAATATTTTTTAACTTTAAAATTTAAAATAATTATTTTTTTAATAAATTTATAATTAAATAAATTTATACTAATTAAATTTATAAAAAGTTGACTGATTCTGATTTATTAAATAAATTAAAAAATTAGATAATAAAAATAAAATTATAAAAGATTAAATAGTCAACTCAAAATAATTTATAGTTTAAATAAATTAATATACATTTTTTATTTTATTTTAATTATTTTCTCAAGAACATCATTTTTATTTTACGGACTACAAATCAACAAGATGTCATTATCTGGAGATGAAATCTTGAGAATATATTTACAGTCAAATCAATGTATTCGTTCATCAGGACTGGGAATCAAAGATGGCATGACGTCTGAATATTTCAACAAAAATCAAAATCTTTCTCTGGTTAATATTAAAAAAAAAATTGCCTAGTATGGACAACCTTCTTAAAAAATGATGGGCAAGTAACAGTCAATGCGTTATGTGTGATGCAAATCCGAAAAACGTAGACCACTTGTTTGTGAGTTGTGTGGTTAGCAAGTTCCTTTTTATTTCTTTCTTTGTGAGTCTTACATCTGCCCCACTAGTGCTAATGTTATTTCTGTTTGGAATGAGTTGCTTGGGAAGGAGTCGGCGACTGACACTTTGAAGCCTTGAATACTAATGGCGGCCTTGTGGTGAACGTTGTGACGCGAGAGAAATAACATTATTTTTCAAAACCTTACCTTGAATGCACTTCTATGGCACATCGTATTGGTGTATTGGCAAAGGAGTGGACCGAGTTTTGTAGACGTGAGTGAGGCCGTTTTATTTGTTTGAGTGCGTGCTCTTTTTAGCTCTTTTCAGATATTTTTAGAATTTCTCTTTCTTTAATTTTGTTACTTAATTGAGGCCCTAACTGTCACACCCTTTATAGCCAAAATTATTTGTTTAATGAATAAGAAACCGTCTTTACCTTTCCCCCTCTCTCTCTCTCACTCAAAAAAAAAAAAAAAAAACTTGAGAGAGTTACTGTGGTGGTTATTATCCAGATTGCTTATCGAAAATTTAATTTGTTACTCATATTTTTATATTAATGGTTTGTGTTCTTAATTTCTTTTAGAAAGTTTTGAGTGTGCTTGTGGGGTATAAAGGTTTACAAATTATTTCATGCGGTAGTATACCCAAGTATATATTTTTATGTATTCAATATGTTCGTAATTATTATTATTATTTTTTTATCATAATTAATTACTTTAAAATGTATTTGCTGAATAAACAATAATAGTTTATTTTCTTAAATACTGCTGTTGAAGGTTTATGCTGATTGCTGACCCTTTTTACAATTTAAAATTCCAATGGCTAAGTAATCAGGCTAAATTATGCTGAGGAGTTGCTATATTTTTTGTATTTTTTTTTATAAAAAGTTACTATTAGTAGTTCACAATGCTCGTGAATTACTCTTTCTTTAATAAAAGTAAAACGTGTTTATAACGGTTAAACTTCTTTAAAAAATTAGTTTTTTAAAGGACTAAATTATAGAAACTCTTCTTGTCAAAATTTAATTTTTTTATTTTTTCTTTCTATCATTTAAAAATTTATATTTTGCCTCATTGTAAAATAAAAAATATTCACTTCACTTCCTACCCTTAATGATACGTTAGGATTCCATTATAAAATATTTTTTTATGCTAAAAATATCCTCCGTCTTTTTTTACTGTTGCTTCGCCCTCCTCCACCTCGCCGCCTCGCCACCTTGCCCTCACCCACATCTTTGTCCTCGCCCATAAATACCCCCTCGTCCTCGCTGCTTCGCCTTCGCTGTTATTGCCCTTCCCCATCTCTCTATGAGTGGGAGTAGTGAGAATAAGATAAAAAGAAACTACAGTCGATCGAGGCAGGAACCACGATAGATCGAGGTGGCGATGAGTAAGATAAGAGAAGAGGCGAAAATGGTGAAAAACAAAATAATCATTTTGTCACCACAGTTCACATCGTACCATTTTCTTATGAATATTTTTTATTTTATAAGAAAGCAAAGTGTAAGTTTTGAAATAATAAAAAAAAAATAAAAAATTAAATTTTGACAGAAAATTTTATGTAATTTAGCATTTTAAAAAATACAGCGCAAAAACACCATATATTGAAAAACCTCAGTAAATAAATTAAAAAGATCGTCGAGGGGTTCGGATACAAAATAGACAAAGATGAGGGGGGTTTCCGTATATTTTCGCTCAACAAGATTAAAAATCGAGTACTAAACTGCCCGAGCACGAAGAGCAAAGGGTGCGCGAACACGAATGGCCGCGCGGCTCCACGCCTCGCCCGCGCTCTCTCTCTCCGCCCTCTTCCTCCTCCCCTCTCTCTCTCGCCGCTCCCACCTCGCCCTCCTCTCCAAACCCTCTCCCCTCTCCCCTCGCCCCTTCTCCCTCTCCCTCCACCCCCCTCCCATGGCGTTCTCCGCCCACGCGCGCCGCGGCTTCTCCTCCCAATTCGTCGTCGACGACGACTACGCCTCTCGTATGCCGCTTCATCTCTCTCGCACGGAGCAGTTCGTGACATTTCCCCCTCCCTCCCCCTTTTTTTTTGATAAGTTTGGTGAGATTTTTGTGTTGGGTTGCTTCTATAGCCGCGGATCTGCGCTTCGAGCCGCCGTTGAGGATCGTGGAGTATCCCGATCCGATGTTGAGAGCGAGGAACAAGCGGATCAATACGTTCGATGAAAACCTGAAGAGGCTTGTCCAAGAGATGTTTGATGTTATGTACAAGTGAGTCTCTAATCGCTTTTCATTTTTTTTTTTTAATTTAAATTGAGATTTTTGGAATGTTCTGAGCGCATAAAACCCTGCATAGAGACCTGAACTTGCAGTTAATCTTTGCTTGATACATAACTTAAAAAAATTTCCGTTTTAGCACGTAATTGTCTGAAACTTAGATTTTAATACTCAGCTACTACTAGCACAAACAGATCGAGAACCATTGTTTGCACTCGCCTCTCATCTTACACTTCCAGTGCATCACATTCGAAACTATCCAAATTTTAAACGGAGAAAGGATTCAAAGAGGTGAGTGATAGATATTGGAGTGTGAGATGCAATGAAAGGCGGACAGTGCAGTGGTAGATGGATATACGAATGCACTGCTTGCAGGCAATAATTTCTAGAGCAACTGCGAAGAATGGTGAGGTGCTACAATTAGAATCTCAGAAAGGTTAGGTGAAATAGATACTTTTAAAGTTGAGGCACCAGTTTGCAAAGGCTCGTAGTTTGGATTACCTTTACGCATTTTTACCTAAAAATAATCAGTATATTCTTGTGAATAATTCTTGAATAAATATTTAGAGAGATATATATTTTTTTTCCTGTTTGTCTTATGCAGAACTGATGGGATTGGTCTCTCAGCACCTCAAGTTGGAATTAATGTTCATCTCATGGTATTTAATCCAGCTGGTGAGCGTGGAGAAGGAGAGGAGATTGTTCTTGTGAATCCAGTGTTATATAAAGCATCAAAAAGGACTCTTTTCTATGATGAAGGTTGCTTATCATTTCCAGGAATATATGCAGATGTAGAGGTAAGAATCGCTGTGTTGCTTGTCTACCCATTTTTGTGGTAGTTGTTCTTTGCTGATTTTGTGGTGCAGTGACTTAAAAGGGCCTTACGTTACCTTTTCATATTCCTTGCAAGGCACTGTTTATAATCCTAATCCTGTTATTTTGATCAAGAAATCGATATGACAATATCTTGATGCAGTGATTTCTTTTCTGCGATCAATTCAGAAAAGCTTTAGAAATTCTTTGGAAACTTAATTCGCAACTACTAATGCTATCATATGTAAATGAGAAGATTGCAGGTCATTAAACTGCCTCAATTCACAGCATCTAATAATAATCCATTGTTGTTGAGAGAACTGCATAAGCCTATGCAAGCCTAGATGACTAAGGTGCCTGTTTTCTAAATTATTTTTTCCTCCTCCCAAATGCCGGAGGCGATTTCCTCTAATATCTAGGACCCACACCTATCCTACATTGCTTCTCCTGGTCTCTTTTGTTTCCTGCTCGAATCAATCACAAACTACTAATGTAACATAAATCTAAAAGACGCAGTTCATCTGTTTATCTACGACTTCTTTAGATATCTTGTGAGGAGCTGCATACAAGCAGAGACTATTACAGTATGTAATTTCATATAAACTTTTTAATTTCTTGTCTATGATAATTGAAATTAAACAAATAGTCTCTGTCGACCTGGACAACAAATTTTAATCAAGTGCTGAGTTACATAATTGGTAAATCTCGAATAATGGTTTAACTTTTTGGTACTGGTTGATCACTTTCTTCCCTTATTTGAAAAGTGGTCCTTTTTTTTGTTTTTTCATTTCATATGTTAATTGAACTGTTGGTTGAAATTTTGATTTGTGGAAAACTTATGGCCTTCTGAGGTTTGGTAGGAAAGTCTTCTATGATTGCCTTGTGAATTAGTTTTGCTTTCTTTATTTGTATTGTCTTTTCTAGTTTTAATTAAATACCAATTCACATTGTTTTTCTCAAATTAGTAAACCATTCCATAGCATCCTAGATAAGTATTATCGAGTTTGCCTCCTGTCATCTGAATGATGTCACTTACTAACCTTTCTGATTCAAACCCTCTGATAGTTTAAAACAAAATCAAAATTTCATCTGTGGATTCTTGCATGCAAAATCTTTGTTTTTTAAGATTTAGTTTTGTTTCATTTTTGTGGTTGTTATTCTGTTTCAGTTGAGAAGAATGGTAGTTATCATTTTCTCACCTTAAGTGTGATCTGCTATTTTGCTGTTAAACTTATTAACAGAGTTGATGAAGGAAATTAATCTTCCCCAAATTTTCTTGTTTTCTCCATACAGAGACCTGCGTCTGTGAAAATTGATGCTCGGGATATAACCGGAGCGAAGTTTAAAGTTAGTTTGTCAGGCCTTCCTGCACGAGTATTCCAGCATGAGTTTGATCATCTGAAGGTACTATATACAATTGATGTTGTTGCATGCTACTTTCTCATATTTTAGTTACACTTAGCATGACCATGATGAGTCTTGGTGAAAATTCGCGGATGGGTAAGAAAAATTTAGCGCATATGACTTTCCATCTCCTAATTATGCTAGAAGCTTGATATTGTGGTCACACGTAGGGATGTCAATGGGTATGGATACCCGAAATTTTATCCGAATCCGAATCCGAATGAAACGGATATATCCGATGCTAAATGGATATGGATTCGGATATGGATATCAAAAATAGAAACCCGACGGATATGGATTTTGACTGTACCCGACCCGAACCCGAACCTGAACCCAACTCGAACCCGATCCAAACCCGAATTTATTTTGTATTATATATAATATACATATAAAAATTTGATGTTATATTTGAATTTGTATTTTAAAAATTTAGATTTAATATAATAATATTATGAAATATTGAAAAAAGAAATAATTGTTTCGGGTTCAAATTTTCGGGTTCGGGTTTCGAATTTTTGGTCGGGTTCGGGTTTGGATATGGATTTTTAAAATCCGTCGGGTTCGGGTCTCGAGTTTGGAGTCGGGTTGGGGTTTGGAGTCGGAGTCGGGTTCGGGTTCGGATTTTTGAAAATCCACCCCGAATCCAACCCGTTGACATCTCTAGTCACACGAGGATTGCTTGTTTCATTTACTGTTTAATTGTTGGAAAATTCAGACCTGAAGATTATTTAACAGTTTGAAAAGAAATTCTGGTTTACCTTTTTGTGAATAAATTAATTTCCGTATATTGCAGTTGCATAATTTTGGTGAAGAAATATTATGCTCTCTTTGGTTTTGATCTTGTTTCAATTTATATCCTTGTTGTGGGTTTGCAGGGAGTTCTTTTTATTGATAGAATGACTGATGATGTCCTTGAAAGCATTCAGTCCCAACTACAGGTTAGTATTTATAAGTATTGATTTCGTTAGTAGATATATTTCACTGGATTAATGAGACTATTTTTGAGAATACATTTTTCATTATTTTTTTTTCCATATGTGAAAATGAAATTTCTTAATTATCAGAATGAATTCTGGCAAACCAAAGATCTTTGACTCTTACAAATTTGATTACTTTGTGCCTTCATCTGGTCCATTTCCTTAGCTCTTATGACATTAATTCTTTGTGCCTTCATCTGGTCCATTTACTTTGCTCTCATGACATTAATTCTACAACTCCCCTACTTATAATTTCTTTATTTGGAAACAGGATCTGGAAAAGAAGTATGAGAGCAGAACAGGGTTACCGACCCCTGAATCGGTTAGTAACCATCAAAAGAGAAAGGCGGCTGCTGGATTTTCACAACAATGATTCATTAGCAAGTCCTTCTTGGTTAGCTGCTCTCTCCTTGGTTTGTCTTCTATCTACAGGACAATGAAACTGTTGGGTGAAGATTTTACCAAAGGTTGGCTAAATAGAATGGTTTCTGAACCAGTTGGCTATTTATTCCATATACTGGCATCTAGTTGTAGTAGCATATTTTTACTTTCTAACATGTTGGAATTGCATTCTTATTATTGATGCTTCGGAAATCTTATCATAGATGTAATCTTAATGTATTTTTTGTAGTTATATCACTGTTTTCCAAGCACCTTCTTTCATCTGCTTTATTTTATAAATATCTTGTTCCTAAGTAGCTAACTATTGTTATAAACATTTGTATGCCTTGATCATGAGGTTTGTATAATCAACACTCTAAGCATTTCTATTATTTTAATATGATTTCTTCTCCTTCCGTACAGGCCATAGTCAGAAATCTTGAGATGCTTATTTCTTTTAGCTAGAGTTCTTAGATTTTAATTATATGTTCGACATAGATTTTCCTGAATGTTGTAGATTGGCAATTGCATCTGTTTCTTATTATGCATAATGAAGTGCCAACTAGTAATGAATGAAATACTTTGATGGATCTGTGACAAATATTTGTCCCATAATACTTCTAGCTAGTAGTCTTTTGGCTGGAGTGCATCTATTAGTTTCTTTTCGGTGAATTAGATTTTTATATCCATTTTGTTTCGTACACCCATATTTCACTCGATTGCTTCACAATTATTAGCCATTAAGTTTTTTAGTTTTTCCATACCTTTTTTTTACTTATGCTCATCTTGGATTGTGAGAGAACTCTTTGCTATATCTTACTGTATCCAAGCATTGAGACAATTGGTATGATAGCTTGGCTATTGCTGCATTAGAATTGTCTTGGTGCAATTTGTTAGAAGGGTAACCTCCTAATCGAAGAATGTCTTGTTATGATCCATATCATTGTATTATTCTAATGGTCAAGTTACCTAATGCAAGCATCTTTTGCTCTATGACCAATTTGGTATAGATATTGCTGGTAGAGCAAATAGGCATCATAGCATCAAGAGATTTGTTCATATTATTGTTAAGCATGGAAGTGACGGTTATTTGGATCGGTCGATAATAAGAGTTGGATAAAGCCTTAAAGATGGTTCAACATTTAAAGAATAAAATGAGTGGGAGAGCTTACAAATTAAGATAGTAACACCCTCAATAAAAGTCTGCAAAATTTTATTCTGAGAATCTATTATGTTGCCGCCTTGCCGGTTTTAGTTTTTTCACTCTTCAATTAGTTTTGTTCATTTTGGCTATGTCACATATCTCAAAGGTAGTAATTATGAGATATAAATCCGTTCCCAAGTTATGGGAGTTTGACTTTATGATTTTTTTTTTCAGCTGTTTCAGGAATCCACTCATTCTTATATGCTATAATATGCAAAGGAGCACATTATTCTCTGTGTTCTGATAGCTGTCGATTTTGTTATCTGTCTGCTGACTGATTTTTATTCTTCAATATATAGAGCAGAGGAAGTTCTTACACCTCTAATCAAAACTTTGATAAAGTAACATCTTATGTATAAAAAGGATTGTTGTAATGCTTATGTTTTTTTAATGGTTATTGGTGCTTTTTTTTTCTTTTTTTTGTCTTGTCTTATTGTCAATTCTATTTTTGAGCTCTGATTCACCTATGGGGAACCATTTTCTTTCTTTTCCTTTATGTGGCTTTATCTGATTATCAGAGAACTTTCTTCACTGGTAATTTATATCAGACCATTATTTTGGTTGCAACTTAACAGGATTCAATTATGCTCATGTAGAATCAATCTGTGCTGAACTACCTACCTTCCAGAATTCCATTATGCTCTTGTAGTCACTTAATTAAGATTTCGAGTCAAAACATATATATATAGTACGAAGGCTTCCGTACTCATAAGAATATAGTAGCCCTTTCAATTTTCCATATACAGGGAATTCACTTTCCCCAAATGAAGCTCCTGTATGCATCTTCGGAGATGCTGAACCCGACACTTCCTTAAGAGACTTAAATCTCTATATATATCCCTTGAAAGGTAAGCAATGTAAACCATCAGAATAGGATAATAGTAACAACTGCATACTCTCATATATATTTACCCTGAAGCAATGGTGCGAAAGGGGTCGGAATAATCACAACGACCGCACATAAGTAGACACCAATATCACCAAACTTAGTAAGCCATGCCCCTCAGCAAGTATCGTGATCGGACTGGATTCTGTTGCTCGTCGGTTTCCCATTTTGCAAGCAAGGTATCGGTGGAACAGGTTCTGTGTACAGCTCCCCATAGGCTTCCCAGCAGAAGGGTTCATACATGTGGTACTGTTCTTTAAGTGGCTCGAGCTCGACCCCATTTAATGTTATATCAGAACAAGGTAAATTGTCACTGCATGCAAAATGAACTGGTTTAACTGTAAATGTCCCTCTGATGTTCTCATACGCAACGCCTGATACTCCTACCGCTGACGTCTGGTTCTTGCAGGTTCTCCTGTCACAGTAGAACTGGTCTATGATGATTGGTGTTTGGACTTCGGAGACTCTTATGTTTGAGAACCTTACGCCTTGTACAGAGCCCGAGCCACCCTGCAAGGAGAGGTTGTTTCTTTAGAATATCTTGTAGAATAAGCAACGGAAGGGTATCGATGATTAATAAGAAAGACGTTTAGTGCCCTTTTGGCATTGTCTATGTGATAGTGGGGTTTAAATCTTACTACCACCCATCCAAGAGTTTAGACATCTCCTTTGGTTTTTTAATATTAAAAAAAACAAAGGATTGATGACTTGTGTGGAAGTATTGGCCCTTAAATTGGTAAGGTGTAATATTTTTACCCACTTTTTGTGTGTAAAGTAGCATTGCTCTGATTAAAAAGGCACTGTGGGATGATTTTCTTTCATTTTGCTATTTCGGATTGTTTTGCAAGCTCTATTTCTCTATGGTTTGTTTGATGACAGAAAACAATAAGAGAGAACAAGAACCTTTTTATTTATTTATTAAAAGATTTTACAAATTAAGTAGCACTAACAAAACACGGAAAGTGAAACTTAGATTTGTTGATTCCTAGGTGCCTTTGATAATACAGAAGTAAAAAAAACAAAAGCAAGAACATAAACCTTGCCAGACGTGCACTTAGGGCTTGAAATTTGTTTTCTAGGGGATTCAACTCTGAGTTACCTGCCAAGTCTTAATTCTGACACCAGTCATTGTGTTGTGCATGGTGATGTCTCTTACTGTGATGTTGGAGACGCAAGCTTTGGTATTATCCTTGCCTAGCCCACCGATGCTGATTCCATGGCCGGGTCCACAGTTTACATTGTGAATGTTCACATTGGTGCAGCCTGTTTGGATGGAGACACAATCGTCACCTGTTGTAAGAGAAGCCAAAGATGTAATTTATCAGGCCCTCTCATCCAGTGCAGAATCTGTCTCTTAGTTGGATCAAACGGTAAAGTAATTCCGCTGCTTTCTCTTGAAGGTTCTCTTTGTCTCATCCATTCTGATTTAGTTAGTTTTTTTTATCTGTTTTTAAAGAAAAATTTCAAACTCTTCATTGCAAGTTGCAACAGTTACAGTTTGGTCCCTGCCCTTTCATTTGTTACAATGTTTTCCCCAACCAATACATTTCATTGCTATCTTATTCTTTCTGTTAAATTCCAAAATTGGGTAGTGACATCCATGTAATCATCATTTAGCAGACTTCTATGGCAATTATGTGGGGGCATTTCCATCTAGGGGGAATTCAATGAACGGGCAAGATTGCAATGGTATATGGAGGTCAGTCATCAGTGACCTAATAATGGTAGGTAGAAGGTTGGGGACCAAATTGAGATGTTCCAAACAGATTGACTCCTGGTCCAATTTTCCTCGACTCCATTGTGTCTGAAAGGTAGCTAGGAAGCTCAGTTGCTACTTTACTGGAAAATCCAACTAATGGATAATGGAATGGGCCTGAACAACCTAGACAATTTTCTTTCTTATTTTTTTTTTCCTTTGAAAGTTGAGAAGAGGGTGATTCTGTATGAATAACTTAGACAATTTTCAGATACACCAATCTTTCAGAAAGCAGAAAAACCTGAAAATTTTGAAAATTTTGATTTTGAAAGTTGTGGTTTGAGTTTCCAGCTTTATTTTTGAAAAATGAGTATAATTTTCACCTAGAGATATCTGGTTATATCTTAAACTTTGCACTGAGTTGGGCTGAATGAGGTGAGAAATTTACCGCAAGCCAAGTTACTGTGGTGGATGGTAACATCTCTGGAGTTCTGCAGATGAATTCCATCAGTGTTTAGGCTGTCGCCAGGAGAAGAGATGGTGATGTCGTGGACAAAAACTGCTTCACAGTTATCAAATTTGAGGTGGCACTGCGGACTGTTCTGGATTGTTATACCAGTCACTGTTACATTATAACTCCCGTAGAATCTCAGAGCCTGCAACAAAATTTCAGCAGAATAAGTCACGACAGAATAAGTTATGACAGGATAAGTTTAACTGGCTAGACTTACTGTTGGTTTTATCTGTGGCATCTTTTCACTCAGCTCATCGCTTATCTGCTCACAAATCAACCCACATAAACATTGTAAGTTCAGTATTTACTTTTCTAATGAAATTTGATTCTTAAAATTACAGAATTATTAGAGGTTTCACCAGATAACTGATGAGATTGTAGCATTTAGGCATGTATCATTGCACAATTAGCAGAGTGAGAATTAGGTTAAAAGTAGGCTTAGTTTGATATCTTTTTGAACCCTTATTTGGTCTAGTTTTTGGTTTTTGGAACAACTTATCGAACTGAAAAAGCTATTAAGTGCTTCAATTAACTCAAACAAATTATCGATAGAAGCTAAAGCCAGGGCAGATGGGCGCTAAGTCCAACGTTCCTTTTTTCAATTTCAGGTAATTGAGCAATGGTATAAAAATGAGGAATCTTACAGGATCAACGTCGTAATCACCGGTGTTGGTCCACCAGACACTGCCTTGTCCCTCTATGGTGCCGCTGCCCCGAATTGTAATTCCTTTTAGCTTGGTAAATTCAAGCCATTGCAGCAACCCTGAGCCCCAATATTTGGCACTTGTCGGAGCCGTGATCTTTCCGTCTAACTGCAAAGGTAGAAAAATCTCTTATGTTGTTTACCTTTTTTTTTCTTCTTGTAGATTAATGTGGTTGGTTCTATGCATTATTCTCAATCTTGAATTGGTTAGAATGATAATTTCTCATGTCTACTATAAACGGGGTTAATTACTCGTAAAAAAGGTGTGTGTAGTTAGAACATACAAATACTCCTATAATTATGGTTAGTTGAAAATGGTCCTGGACTCTGTTTTTCCCCTTCTTTCTCTTTTCTGAGAAAACCTCTTCAGCTCCTCCTCTCAGTAACTTTTTAACAGAATTCGACAAACTACTTAGGAATGTTGCAAGTTTGTTCTGGAGACCTGAACCCAACGTAGAATTGGACTT
This sequence comes from Aechmea fasciata, assembly GCA_025177825.1. Taxonomy (NCBI): domain Eukaryota; kingdom Viridiplantae; phylum Streptophyta; class Magnoliopsida; order Poales; family Bromeliaceae; genus Aechmea; species Aechmea fasciata. The sequence goes on along the minus strand of CM045928.1, from coordinate 5,713,033 downwards.
AATTGATTGAATCGGACGGGTTCATCAAATCGACAAAGGTATCACTTTTTTTTATTGCCATATTGTTGCAGTGCAATAATAAATTATTACTATGACAAGGTGCAGCATTATAGAGAATTTTTGGAGTGGACAAAACTTGTGGTTACCTGGAAAACAATGTTGGGTTGACAATAAGGTCCGGAGAATGAGATAGGGCCCACAAGGAACTCATACTCCGCAGGTACTAAAACCGTTGATGCCTGCACCTTACATGCCGCCGCCCATGCGGCTTCAAATGCCTGCATTCATTACAAACTCTTTGTTTCACACTATGTTTTGCATCATACATACATTGCTCATTTCCTCAAAACACTTAAAATTTATGTTTACGGGTGTTCTTTAGGGTGTCAAATGATAGAAAAAATGCTTTGTCAGTTTAGAAATTTTGGCAGCTTTTTAGAGATATGCTTAGATGACAACTTTCTTATTAGTTTTTACTAGCTACAGTATAGTTACCATTCTGTCTACGAATTAAACAATTGTTCTCGTGAATTAATTGTCAATCATCCAATTTTAACCTTTATCTTACTGTATTAGTAAAATGCTCTTAGTACATACAAGTCGGTACAACAATAGTACAATACTCAAAATGAAAATAGTTCTTAGTACATGTCTGTTTGAGCTACATGTTTTCATTTTTAAGTTTATATTTATATGTAGGAAAATGCTGGTTTTTCTTAAAATATGTAAAACTCTCGAAAACATTTTACATGGGACCAACTACTTGGAAAAACTGCTTTTCGGCTTGATTGAAAAAAAGAAGAAGGAAGAAATGACGTAAATTTGTCTATTAGTTTATAGCATGTTGTTATTTGCATAGCATTTGAGATAAAACCAATAACAAAGTGATATCTACATTTCTAATATATGTAATCAAACTTTTTATTGCTCCTTAATTCAGAATGTTTTAGGAACAACTTATCATTTCACTGGTACAGCACACAACTTTAAAATAAGGGATTCCTTTTTATTTTTATTTTTTGGTTTGTTTTTTGTTTTTTTTCTGAGTGATAGATAGTACGTTATCCGCTTCGTTTATTTTGTTTAAAAATAAACTTAGCTGGAAATGTGAATCAACTAGAATTCAAATTTGGGTTTCATCAACCATCGCCCTTCGCACCTCTGTCTTTTTTTATCTTTTTTGTTGAAAAAACACAAATATTAGAATAAGGAAAGTATTATTTTCTCATGCCTATCATGCAAAAACGACAAAGCAAGTACACAAAATCCATCTTGTGACTCTGCCTACGCCCCTGTCTAAAACAGGGACATGGAGGTAAGTCATTCTTCACAGTTTTCATGAACAATTAATTAGTTAAGGTATTAAAGCAAAATAAAGAATCCAAAATTCAAGGTCAAAAAATTTTAGTTTTATCTTGTTAAAAAGATAACACAAAACTAATTTAAATTTAAGCATGATAAATAAGTTAGAATCAATTAGAGCATCTGAAAGAACAATGTAGGCCACCTTAGTGTCATCTGTGTAGCCATCACCCTTTGCTCCATACTCAACCACATCAAACACAACTCCAGGCCGCAAAACCGGACTCGGGCTCGACGGCGGGCTCGGGCATGGGCTCGACGGCGGGCTCGGTCGAGTGTTACCGCCGCTGCCGCTATGGTGGCGACCGCTGCCGCCTCCGACCGCTTTCCCTTTAGTTTTCTTCTTAGCCAAGGATGTATAGGGAGCTCTGTTTGCCCTCCAATGCTTGCCTCTTCTCCCTTCACATGCATCAAATATGAAGCACAGTGCAATGAGGACAATGAAAAGGAGCACCCAGATGCCCTTTAGCCTAAAACTTCTCATCTTTGTGTTTGTATCTTTGTGTAGTGTATCAAGAAGAGTTTTGTGAGAGAGGGAAGAGAGAGAGAGAAAGAGAGAGAAAGAGAGGGTGAGTGTTGGAGGAGGGAAGGTTAGGTTTAAATAACCATACAAAGGCTCTCTCTCTCTCTCTCTCTCTCTCTCTCTCTCTCTCTCTCTCTCTAAAAGCTAATGCCACATTGATCCACCCTTGCCCCACAGTTGAGAGAACAGAATACTGAAGTTTTTTCAACTGCCAAGGAATTTAAATGTCCCCTTCATGCCTTTTGCTTTTGTTATCACATTGAAACTCTTTTGTAGAGGCCTTTTTTTCCATCTCTTTTTGTGAGAATTGGTTGAAGTAATTAGTTTTCAAAACTTCTGACTACCTTGGTCGAGTGGTCCGTATATACAGTTTCCTACAACAAGATTAGTGAGGAAAATAAGAAAAGGATCCTCATGTCCACATAAAACAACAGAGGAGGTTATATAGAATATTTAACCCTTTGAAATAATTACTCAGATGAGAATGTTTACGGCACAGATGGTTTGTCCTAATGGTCGGAACCACATAATGGAAAATGCCTTGGTCAATTGTCTACATCGTTGGCAATGTGTACTATGATTAGCTGGTTTTTCATATCCCATTGTTGGTATATTATCCTTTTGTCACATAAATTTTTCTTACTAGGTTATTATTAACTAACATACCTGTTTCGAGTTAGAGAAATGAGTTGGGTAAACTGTAGAATGTCATTATGTCATTATAGGTTACTGATGTATTGACGAATTCACCGACATCTCAAACTACATATACTGATTAAAACCCTCTGCATTGTTAAGGAATCATTTTTAAGTTACTTTTCAAGCGTATCAATTTCGTTGGGTAAGATAAATGGTATATGCTTAGAGGTCTTTTTGTTGTGGATTAATTGATTAGTTTTTTTTTTTTTTTTTTTTGTTTATTTGCAGTATTAGTGGGTATTTGGTTACAAAAGCCAAAAGGAGACACGTGAGTGAGGAGGCATGGGTCCATCGGAGGGCTCTGCTCACAACAGCTCCTCCTGATCACATGCAACGGTCACGGGTGCCAGTAACGTACTTTGTCCACTCCCAACCAACACACAGACACACACACACACACACACACAAACACGCACACACACACACACACACACACACACACACACACACACACACACACAAACCCACACACACACACACAAATGAGAGAAAGTAGTGAATGAAAAAGTCATACAACTCAAAAAAAAAAAAACACCTAAGATATGTTCTGAGATTAGGATTAGGCTTCTAAATTAACTTATTCTGAAACCTTTCAAATATGGTGGTGAGAAACAAGGTTTTAAGTGCTGGTGTATATTTGTATCAACGTCTTAGTGCCCCGTGCGACAAGATACGTGATACGGTCCGTGCCGATGGCACGATTCAAAACCTCATATTCTTTAAATTAGTAATTAATTTTTTCAAAAAAATTCAAAAGATGTAATAAAAAGATATAATAAATGACTAAAATATTTTGTTGCTAAAGAAAATAAATATTTCATGCTATTATATGTCGGCACAAAAGAATTTTTTTGACTGGCATGCATTGGTACGGCTCGGCACGCACCGTGCCGTACCGTGCCGGCAAGTTTCCGGCACGATTCCGTGCCACGACACTTAAATCCTTGGTGAGAAAGAAATTTATTTTTTTTTTCTTGAAAGATCTTAATATTAATAATTTGGTAGTATATATATCATCTACGAAGTAATTTATATTATTATTCTGAAAAAAATTATCTGAAAATCGCATATGGTATCAAATTTTAACATATGATCATATTTTTTTATATACCAAATGTCCAAGTTTAGTAATGAGCCGAACACGAATTGAATACGAGCTGGCTTATTAAAATGTTACCTGTTATATTTTGATCTAATTATTAAAATTTTACATATAAATGAATTATTTTATAATTGAGTTAGACTTTATATTTATGTCGGATTGTATATATATAATATGTATTCGAGCTGTTATCGAGCCGAACACGAGCGAGCTGATACCAGCCTATGTTCGGTTCGTTTATTAAATGAGCTGAGAATTTCAATTCGTGCTCGGCTCGTTTATTAAATAAGTGATTCGATCTCGAGCTCATTCTGAACCAAACACGAACTGACTCGTGAACGGCGAGCTAGATTGCCATCCCCACGTAAGGCTCGATTCTTTCATTTACAAAGGAATATCCATTATCAAAATCAGGGATAAATTTCTTGGCGCTGTCATATCATATGAAACAATTGTTTGTTTTCAATACTTTTAAGTTACTATAGAACAATGTTTTTATTATTTATGTTCAACAGCTTTACAAATTTCTCATTCTATTACATTTTGTTTGCCAAAAAGAGGTGAAAAGGTAAGCTTTTTTTTTTTTTTTTTGAGAGATAGGTAGCACACTATCCGCTTCGTTTATTTCGTTAAGAAATAAACTTAGCTAGAAATGTGAATCAATTGTGATTCGAACTCTGGGTCTCGTGCATCAACCATCGCCCTTGCCCCTCGCTTCCAGGGACGGTCGTGTAAGCTTTTTATTCAGTTAACGAAAATGAGGACAATGTATGGAGACTCGAATCTTTGGTCACGAGTTTTTTGTTGTGACTTGATCTCTCACCAGAAGACGCGACGTTTGACCGCTTGGCTCGAGCCGAATTCGGAAGGCCGGTTTCTGCTGGTTGTATCTTGGCTGCAAATGAGGAACTCTAAAATCCTAAGATCTCGATAAAAAGCTATGTTAAAATGCGAAAGCTAAGGTACTGAGAAATTGCCTCATAAGAGTTGCTTATGAATCGCAAAAATAAAAGGTCAGCAGGATCCTTATATCTTTCTAAACGGAGAGCCACTATTATCGTCATCAAACAGCGGAGATCGAATAATATTGTGCTAACCCATCGATCCTACGGTCGAAATTCCGTGCTAACACATTCTATACTTAATTGCTAACTTTGTAGCTAAGCAATTGTATCACATTCCTCTAAAGCATCATTTCAACCTCTATATTTGGTTTTTTTTTTTTTTTTTTTTTTTTTTTTTTTTTTGAGAAAGCGGTAGCACGATGTGACAAATATAGAGGTTGGTTATTTGTTAATGTAACAAATATGTACACTCAACTTGTTTTTCTTTTTTTTTTTTTTTTTTTTTTGAGAGATAGGTAGCACGCTATCCGTTTTATTTCATTTAGAAATAAACTTAGCTGAAAATGTGAATCAATTAGGATTCGAACTTAAGTTAGCTGAAAATGTGGATCACTTAGGATTCGAACTTAAGTTAGCTGAAAATGTGGATCAATTAGGATTCGAATTTGGGTCTCAGGTATCAACCACCAAGCCCTTTAATTGCCACTTGCTTTAGGGACGGTCGGTTACACTCAACTTGTTAATCTAACAAATGTGTACACTCAACTTGTTTATTTGTTTTTTTCGCATTTAGATTCTTCCATTTTAAACCATAAACCTCTATATTTGTTAATGTAACAAATGTGTGCACTCGAGACCCTGGTTCGAATCCTAGTTGATTCACATTTCTAGCTAAGTTTATTTCTAAATGAAATAAGCGAAGCGGGTAGCGTGCTACCTATCTCTCAAAAAAAAAAAAAAAAAAAAAAAAAAAATTTGTGCACTCAACTTGTTTATTTGTTTTTTTCGCATTTAGATTCTTCCATTTTAAACCCTAAACCTCTATATTTGTTAATGTAACAAATGTGTGCACTCAACTTGTTTATTTGTTCTTTTCGCCTTTAGATTCTTCCATTTTAAACCCTAACCACAAGCCAAACAAATTGTTAGCATTAAGACAAGTATTTATTTAAACAAGAAAACATCCCATATATACCATTGTCCTATTATTCCTATTGTTTTGGAAGTATCACAATTTTTCTTTTTCTAGCGTGTAAGTTTACAAGGATATATGAAACCCTTTAACTAACAGCGCGGACCACAGTTTTTTAACATATACGATTTTGATATAGGCATATGTGATTCGTTAAATTTAGTCGTTATTCGTTGATTAAATTTGATTAGAATCAATGAATTTGATACGAGTCATTATCAAAATCATGTTGGCTAACGTCACCTTTTCTTTTTGATAGTTACAACATGTCCATTCCCTTTCATAATCTTAGGGATGATCTCGTGAAGTCCCTAGCTATATACAGTGAGTACGTACCTACAAAAAATCTTGCATTTAAGGACACTTTAAATAATATTTAGCGACGCTTTAAAGCGTCGGCAAAAATAATTCCGACGTTTGTAAAAGCGTCGTGTAAAGAGTCGTTGATAAAAATATGTTTATTGGCGACGTTTAATGATAGTGTCGGCAAATACTAAATATTAAAGACGCCAGAAGAAAGCGTCGTTTAAAAAGCGTTGTCTAAAATATATTTTGTTGTAGTATACACTTTTAGGGGACGTTTGAAGTTACGAATCTCTAAATACAATATAACTTAAGTGCAGTGATATTTAAGTTTTTCTAAAGTGTAGTTATTTTTCTATTATTTGTTTTAATATAACTCGTACGGTTTAAAAATTAAATTCAATCACCTTTTCTATTTATTTTGGTATATACTGGTAAAATTAGTTTTTTGAGTTCTATTATTTTTTTTATGTAAGTAAGTGGATCTCGTTACTTCCTAAATATAGTAGTAAACTTATCGTTATAAAATCCAACCTAGTAAATAGTTAAATCCCTCATTTGGAAGTGATCTTAACCCATTGTTAGAAAAAAGTAACTCTAATTCATTCTAAAGGAAGTAAAGTTTAGCTTTTAAAATTTAATAAATTTTTTAGAAAAAGTTGAGTGTGGTGGAACTTAAGTTCGGTATATACTTTACACAGTTAAGTCAAGAGCAGGTGAAATAGAGGTCTAATGTAACTTTGAATTACATTATTTTTTTTGATTCACAACAAAATAAATACCGGAAGTGATGGAACTTGAGTTTTACATGCCCCTCCATTTACACCTAACCAAATAGCCGCTTAATAATTTTTTTTTTTTTTTTTTTCGGCAGACAGTGTGAATAACCAAATAGCCGCTTAATATTTTTATTTAAATAGCAAATTTTACTTTCCTAGAGCCCAATCTATCTATCTTCCTAAAAATAGTAGGCATTTAGATTTGGACGATGTTATATATTAGCGGAGTTGATTTTTATATTAAGGGATAAATTCATTAGATTTAATTACTATTTACTATTTAAATTTGATCCGTTTATGAGAATTTCTATTTCTATTAATTCCTCTTCTCTAGGAAAAAGAAGAAAGAAATTAAGAACTCCTCCATTACTATATAATTAAATCCTCCTCCTTTTTTTTTTTTTTTTTAGATCAATCTTTTGTATCGAAGAAAAAACCATCACATATTTATCATGAAAATATATGAAATGCATATGATATTATGATATGCAACCTCTTGATGGAAATGCAAGAGTACACGACTATCAAACCAAATACACAAATTTAAATATGATCATGCTATTTATGTTCATATATATATGTGTTTCTTTGTACTTATATTTGCATAATCCAAAGAATACTAAATATTTGTCACATAAATGTACGTACGCGCGTTCTTGGAAAACCGTTATAAGCGGATACATGCATGAAACATGTAGCTCCAAAAACAAGTGGATTGCAACTCTATGTGGAAAAAGGCAAGGTCTCAGAGACTCTCATTAATGTTGCAGGGAACCCAATAGGCCACTAAAGTTGTAATGTAGTGGTAATTTAATTTAATTTAATTTAATGAGAAGTATACACACACACACACACACACACACACACACACACACACACACACACACACACACGCAAGAAGCCAATATGTATTTTGTCTTGCATGTTGTATCTATATTTAGTAAACAATAATGGCACTCCTTGCATTTTCTATATACCACATACCTTTATAGTTGTTTCCTTCTCACAATTCAAGAACTGAAAACAACAGTTCACATTTAGTGCATATGTATGTTGTATATGCTACTATATTTTCATCTCAGTTTGAAATTTTTTGATAGATCCGAGATGAACACTTTGCGTATATGAAGCCACATTAATTGACATACAAGTGTTCCCAAAAACGGAGTACTAGCTATTTATATTGCTAGTCCTAATGACTGTTATTTTATCCTCAAACACTCCCCCATTATTCAGTGTGAGACTGTTGGGGTGTTAAAAGCTCCTTCGCAAGGCTTAGTAGTTCTCGTCAAGTGACGCATGTCCGTGATTGTTTAGCTTCCATAGAACCAACTGGTTGGAATTTTGCCGAAAAATGCGTGTATGGACCTTACTTGATCGAACTATCGATCGGTCATTTAGATTTGGCTATTCAAACTTTCAAAATTTTAATTTTATTATCCAACATTTTCAATTTTTAAATTTGAGTTGGTCAATAACATGCATGCATGCTCGGACCCTAAAATTTAAGTTAATTATTTACTTTAATAACTTTATATAATTGTAAGAATTATATGAAATATACTAACTAAATATATAAAATAAATGACGTAGTCAAACTTTAAAGTCAAAGTACTGCTTATTAACTCAAATTAAACAAAACTAAAAGGTTAGGCAGTAAAATCAAAATTTTAAAAAAATTGGATAGCTCAATCGAAATAGTCTATAGTAGTTCAGTTAAGGTCCATAAGTCTTTGCCTAATTATTGGCATTACCAACTAGCTGAGCCCAAATCATAGATTCAAAATGTTTAAACCTATGTTTATAATATCAAGTATGTTATCAGATGTGAAACTATTGAGGTATCGAATGTTCCTAATTAATCATTGAAAAGAGCAGTGCACTGGAAGGGAATTTAAGCTGAGAGAATTATTGAATGTACATATGTCCTTTTTTTGAAGATGGAGTTGTGATTGAGGAGGCTAAAAATTTTTTTTTTTTTTTTTTTTTTAGAGAGATAGATAGCATGCTATATACCCACTTCGTTTATTTCATTTAGAAATAAATTTAGCTAGAAATGTGAATTAACTATGATTTAAATTTAGGACCTCAGATATCAATTATTAAGCCCTTTGTCATTTGCTCTAGAGACGGTCGGTGATTGAGGAGGGTAACAACTAATAATGCATAGAGGGTGTGGAGAATTGGAGCTTTTAGAAGGGAGAATAGGTCCATGCCTTTTTAATGAAAGAACACCCTAGAGCCGTATTTTAGTGCTGTGGAGCTCGTGAACCCTGTGAGTCTCGTGAGTGCCATGCAATAAGATAAAATAGTGTTTCTTAGGGTTGTTTAATTTATCCCTCTTATGTCCTTGAACGTTGCATCAATAGATGATATTAATCGTTTTGTTCTCTCATGACAATATTCAAGTTTTAGTAATCCACCAAACAAATTAGTTGATTATTAAATCCTAGTTTTATGTAAAACAAAACCATCCTTTTCATTTTTGGGGAATTTTAGAACAACCATATAGATATATATATATATATATATATATATATATATATATATATATATATATATATATATATATATATATATATATATATATATATATATATATATATATATATATATATATATATAGATATATATATGATGGTTTAATTTTTGAGGTTTGGATCTATGTTCCTTAATTATTAGTAGGTACTAGTGTGAAGTAGTTTGGTCTAAAGCTAATTGTCTCTCGTTTTAATTAGTTTACACTTTCAATTCGCCCCTATAGTGAAATAACTGAACCAACCGCTTATCTCTAAAAGTTTAAACTATCAAAAAAATAACATTTCTATTATTATATATTCAATATCCATCCAAAATTTTTTGACTTTTTTATGTAGAATATTTTATTGCCCAAGAGAAGCTAAAAGTACGAGCCTAGCTATTTTTTGTAAATACGTAACCAGTGATCAAACCTCCAAGCTAATTGTTTAAATGATTAAAAGGTCTGTGTATATGACACAATAGTATCTCTGCATATCACGTGATTTAGATCTTAACAGTTAAATTATGCATTAAGGGCCAAAATCAAGTTTGTCCAAATAGTAATTTGCTATATGTGTTTGTCCTTGTATATATCAAATTATTTATCTTGTGGTGCAATTTAAGTGATCGATTGTGTTAAATATAAAAATATTTAAACACCGTTTTTTAAGAGCTTAAGTTTTTAAAGTACAACGGTTGTTTCACATGATATCAGAGCAGAAAATTCTAAGTTCGAGTCACGTCAGCCCTAAAGATATCAATTCCCTCATATTTAATTCAAGCCCACGCATGCCGACCAAAATCTCTGAGACGTGAGGAGGAGTGTTAAATATAAAATTATTTAAACACTGTTCTCTAAAAGCTTAAGCCAACGATCCGTGAGACAAGTATAAGAAAAAGCATTGATGTGAAAGAAAAACACACAAATTAATAATGTGAATGAGAACTCGTACACATAAATATTGGGTGTACTACATCATCTACAAAACGTACTTTTATGTTGGCATTCAATTCATTCTCCTGCATCCTATCAGAGAAAGATCAGAAACATCTTCATATATACAAATCAAACTTGTCCCCTCTTTTCGCAGCTATTCGAGAGAGAGAGACGCATACAATTGGACATGGTTTTGTTTTTCTCTTTTTATTTTTTTATTTTTATATATATATATGTTAGTCGTGTTATCTATCAGATGCCGGAAAGAGCAAACCAAATCATTTTAGCATATGTAAAAAAAAATACACATTCCACTTGGATGGATTGATGTGCTTAATTTAACCAATGGATGAGAAATTTTAACGTGAATTAATTACATATTTAGAAAAAAGTAATGCTAAAACATTTCGAAATGCTGCTGCATAAATTGTTAATATAAAACTTTAAATAAATTCGCAACATATATATCCAAAATGTTACCTCGATCGAGAGACCGAGGGCGTTTTTCTAGTTTTCAATAGTTTAGTACACGAATCTCAATGCACGTCCTCATGGAAAATCGTAATTAAATATTGCTTCAAATGGAACTTTTCACTCGGTTAGATCGATCTCCACGTATATATGAAGCCGCAATATATATATATTATACATTCAATTGTTTATAACCTGTAGGAATTCGAGGGTTGGTCCCCTTAAAAGAAATTAATAAAAATAAAATAAAAATAATTAACCTTATTTCTCTTTTTAATCTGTATCCCAACACTACAACAAAATATGTTTTAGACGACGCTTTTTAAACGACGCTTTCTTCTATTGTCTTTAAAATTTAAAGCATTCACGATACTATGATTAAGTGTCGTCAATAAACATATTTTTATCAAATATTTATATAAATTTTTCGATGCTATATTAAAATATCGGTATATTTATTCCGACATGTTTATTTAACGACACTTTATACGACGCTTTTACAAGCGTCGGAATTATTTTTGCCGACGTTTTAAAGCGTCGCAAAATATAATTTAAAATATTCTTAAATGCAAGATTGGACACGGACAAAAAGAATCCTTTTACTCCAGGTACAAACAAGTTAATTTTTGATCCATTATTTTATGTGTTCTTCACAACGTGATAAAACAAGAGTGAAAAGAGAGTCAGGGATCATTCTAGAATCCCTTTCTAGTGGCCCTAGCTCTCTCTCTCTATATATGTATGTATAAATTATTGTATGGACCATGGTTTATAGACTTGGGCTCATCATGAATACATAATTTTTTTTTTTTTTTTTTGAGAGATAAGTAGCACGCTACCCGCTTCGCTTATTTCATTTAAAAATAAACTTAGCTAGAAATGTGAATCAACTAGGATTCGAACTTGGGTCTCAGGTACCAACCACCAAGCCCTTTGCCACTTGCTCTAGGGACGGTCGGTAATACATAAATATTATTAGATGCGATATCTCGACACTCAAGAAGCCAATGAGACCGACTGTCCCTAAAGAAAGTGGCAAAGGATTTGGTAGTTGGTATCCGAGACCCAAATTTGAATTATAGTTGATTCACATTTCCAAATGTTTTATTTTTAAATAAAAAACAAATGATAACAAGACTACCTATTTCTCAAAAAAAAAAATTTCTACTTTCTCTCCCTCTCTATATCTAGAATGGGAGGTAGTGTTATGCTAACATTAATTGTGGTTGTCGTAGGGCATGCATGTGATCCTTCAGTTTAGAGAGGGTTAAATGATCTCTCTCTCTTAGCTTTTTTTTCTTTTCTTTTTTTTCTCCTACACAAAAATAAAGGTGCTCTCTCTTTCTCTCTCGTAGTTTTTTTTTTTTTTTCCCCTCCTACACACAACAAAGGTGGTGTTGTCTCTATATACACTTTGTTGGTACTTGGCAACATGGAATTTGTGGTCTAAAATGGCTAGCAATATTCACGGGTGGCCAAACAATCAGCTACACTGGAAAGTTTAAAAAGAAAATTTTTTTTAAAAAAAATGTTGGGGTTGGGCTCTGATCCGCCTCTGATCTCGGCTTGTGTCTTGTGCATCTGTCACATATGCTCCGTGGCAAATGATAAGGGTTTCTTGGTCTTGGTGTGCTACAAAAGCACGTGATTCGATTGGGTTGTAAGTTTTGGGAATTATATATATATATATTGTGTGAGAACCTACTGGCTCACTACGATTTTTGGCACTGAAACTTCAATGGAGAGCTTCTCAACGAAAATATTCACTGTGTTAATAGTGAATTGTACTACGGTACTTAGATAAAATTTTAATGAAAAGCTTTCCAACGAGGATGTTCATCGCGACAGTGATGGACCAGACATCTAGTCGGATGGAACTTCAATAGGAAGCTTCTCAACGAGGATCGAAAATGGGTTTATGCATGCCTTCCGGCATAATCTGACCATATATCTTCACGACACGGATCGATCTAGATCAATGATGAGAACCATATTGAAATTACATTTACTTTCAAAATTTTAAAAGTATTTATTTATACAAAACATCAATTATCCCCAATATAGTCTTGCCAAATTGCACTTTGTAACTTTAAAATCTACTAGTTGTTTTGTGCTTTTATTTTTATATTAATGTGAAAAACGTACCATTGAATATATATATAGAATCACAGGCTCTTATATTTTAAGGCAAATTACATGTTTGGCCCTCAAACTATAATGCGCGTGGCACTTTGGTCCTCAAATTATAATTTATTATAATTTCTGACTCGAAATTTTAAAATTGTTGCAATCAAGCTCCGTAACCCAATTTATTTGGATAAATATATGTGGTATCATTTTTTTTTTTTGAGAGAGAGATAGGTAGTGATAGGTAGCACGCTACCTGCTTCGTTTATTTTATTTAGAAATAAACTTAGCCGGAAATGTAAATCAACTAAGATTCGAACTTGAGAAAATTCTAAAACTCATTAATTAGTTTCGATCTAAATTAATCCCTTCATATCCAAATTCTAGCAAGAGGAGTTTCCGGACAAAGGGAGAATAACAACACGCGCGGGGATACATAATATGGGCTTTGTTTGTCGTAGGATGTCACCGGATCGAATTCGGAGCGAATTTTCAAAAATTCGTATCCGAATCCAACTATCAAACTCAAAATCTAAATCTGAATTTGAATCCGATGAATTTTTAAAATTCATATCCAAATCTGAATTCGACCAAAAATATAAAATCTGAACTCGAACCCAAATACTTGAACCCAAAACAATTATTTATCTTTCGCATACTTCAAAACATGCTTATTTTAAATTTAAAATTTTAATTAAATATAACATCAAGCATTTTTATATATTATATAATACAAAATTAATTCTAGTTCGGGTCAAATTCAAAGTTTTGTTTGGGTGTGCACAAAATCCATATCCGAATATAAATTCGTCGGGTTTTCGTTTTTTTTATTTATATCTGAAACTATAATTGTTTAGAATCAGGTAAATTTGCTCCATTTGAATTTGTATAAAATTTCAGATATCCGAACCCATTTACATCCCTAGTTTGGTGTTGATGGCCGTGAGTTAATTACTAGAAAAATAAACTTATTATAAAGACACTTTTTTTAATGATACTTGAAAAAAGCAATCCCCACTATATAGCAAATAACAACACTTCAATCGCCAAACTAATATATAGCAGATCCTCTCTATTTGTCAGCGTTTTTTTTTTGTTTAGAGAGATAGATAAAATGCTATTCATTTCGTTTATTTTTTTAGAAATAAATTTAGCTGAAAATATAAATTAACTATGATTCGATCTTTCATCATGGTGATGGGGATTGGGGGCATTCAGACTACGGACCTAGAAAACGATGTATCCCACATCTGGGATAGGTGGAAGGATTAAGAAAGGACTGTATAACGCGAAACATAGCCTTCCGGAGTTAGCTGTGTGTGCTGGTGGACCATTTGGAAGGCCATAAATGACCTTATTTTTAGAAACATCTAACTGGATCCGATGTTGGTCGTACGCCGACTTGTTCAATTGCAGAAATCTTGGGATATTCACCTCCGTTCTTAGTTTTTTTTTTTTTTTTTTTTTTTTTTAGCGTCTTTCCTGTTTCCTTCTCGAGGCTCTGAATACCTCACCCTTGTAGCCTAGTTCATACATTCAATGAATAAAGCAGGTAGCGTGCTACCTTCTCTCAAAAGAACTATATATAATTCGATTTTGAGATCTCGGATACTAACCATCAAATTCTTTACCACATGTACATGTCGAGGACGGTCGGTTATTTGTAAATGCTTTAAAATGTAACTCCAGAATATTTTGAAACGTTTTAAGTATAGTTAATTATCGATTAAAAAACTATGAGGGATTGGGGAGAGAGGGTTCGGGAGACACGGGCGGGTGACACGTAACCCATCCGAGAACCCAAGTTTTAATTTATCTATCTATAGATCTTCTTCCGCAATCTGAAGCAGTGGGGAATGATATATACAATGCATATATATTCTGGCAGATAAAAAAGATGCTTCGTATATATGCAGCACGATTCTCGCATAATCGTATCAAATAATTAAGAAAGGTGACAACATCAACCAACTGGCGATACTGCGTCCTGTGATATTCGAAAACTGCACTATATACATCTTCCTAGAATTGATGATAAATAAAAATAAAAATTTAAAAATTCAAAATTAGTATTAAAGTTTTTTTTTTTTTTCGACCAAAAAATGTGTCAGAATTATTATTTGTCATACATGCATCTAAGTAGAGTTGCATGTATGGATTACACGCTAATTGCAGTGGCTCTCGATATCCAAACAACTTTTGGTACACTTTTTTTTTTCTTTCTCTTTTAATTTTCCAAAAATTAAATTGCCAATGATTTGGAAATGTAATTTTGATTCGAAGTTTTACTTTTCAAGGATGAAGAAGGCCAAGTCGCAATCGCCTTTTAAAACATTGGTTAATTATTTACTTCAAATTAACTGTTCATGATCGGCTTGTTTAATTAAAAAATATATTTACTAATGATCAATCACACATTGATTAGTTGAATATTTTTTTTAATTTTTTCTTTTTTTAATTTTTTTTATATATTTTTGAAGCCAAAATTTCAACATGAAGAGTGTGACTGGGTCAATTGTAGTACATATATTGTGGGCCAAAATAATTTGAAGCCCTATTTCCAAGGGAAGTGCAAGTGGGCTGAGTACATTGTTTGCTTGTGAGCTCGATCAGTCGTTTGAACAACTGTCATAAGCAAAAACTATATATATATATTCATGCATGCATGAGTACGTGCGTGCGTGTGTGTCCGTGATTGGATCAGATGCTTTCAGTAGCATACTACCTGCTTTGCTTATTTTATTTAAAAATAAACTTAGTAGCTGGAAATATATTCGAACTAGAATTCGAACTAAGGTCTCGAGTACCAACCACCACGCCCTTTGACACTTGCGCGAGGAACGGTCGATGCCAACTTTAAATTATTAAATAGAAGAAATATACTACTACAATTACAACTTCACATAACCAAACAAAATTGACACAGTTATAACTGTTATATTTTTAACTCAATAAGTGTTCAATTTTTTTTTTTTTCTTTTCTTTTTTTTTGAAAAAGAGCCTATGGGCTGAATATGCCCTTGCAGTTGCACTTATAATTGCAAAAGATTAGAATCCTTTCGAGAGGATTTAGGCCCAAATCCTTTTTTTTTTTTAACCCATAAAATCAATGTTGGAGTACATTTAGTTCGACAATAAGAATCGTTAGAAATATTTTAATTTTAAAGTACTTAAAGAAGTTAAAAATTAGATTTCATTAAATGTTGATACATTTTACTAATCCATCGAGCTGTCCCAAATTTGACTATTTTAACGATCGGTTTGATAGATTTATGAGTTTAACGGATATATATAATTCAAATATGTTAAAAAATTATCAAAAAAATACATACTTTTAAGTGTTGGACAATGATAATTTTGATTTCCGATAGAGAGCTTTCATAGTATATTTTTTTTAAGCCGATTCCATTTACATCGTTTATTTTTCTCTCAACTTTATACATATATAAAAGTATCAATATTTCATAAGTTTTTATTTTTAGTAAATTTTGTATACTCTAAATTATTTTCATAAACATCGATCATCGCCAATCCAATCATGCAAACATCAATTTTAAGGAAAAAAATCAACTTAAAGTATTTCAGGATGGTTCTAAATTAGGGGTGAAAACGATCGTTCGAAATAATACGGTCAGATTTTTAATAAAATCATATGCTAAATTTTGTTGAATGTAAAAACAAATTTTGATTCAGATATGGCTTAAATTTATATTCAGATACGAACTTTATATGTCATATTATATTCAATAAAATCTAATGGTTAATAAACATAAAAATAATTTTAACAAAAACTCATAATAAAATAAATAAAAAGTGTAATAAACATTTTTCTTATCCAGTTATCCCTATATGGGCTAAAAATTTACAAGTACCAATTACTTGATACTTTTAAAAGCATAGAAGCTCAATTATATATATATAAAATTAAGATGCTGAATTTTGACATACGTATGTATGGGCATTTGGCCAAGGATACGGCGCTAGTAAGTGAAATATGTAGATAATTAGTTGGGATCGATCACACCCGTTCATCATACAATGTAATTAAACTGCGGGACACGTGGCAACTGTTCTATGGAGACAAAACACCTTTTCATGGCAGGATCACCGTTCAAAGGTGTGCTTAATCAGGTTCTCGTGTTCCGAGATTTTCGGTCAATCTCGATTTCGGCTCATAAAACAACCCGTGCTTTAAAAGCCGCTCCCAGCCAATCATCATCATCCAAAATTAAAGTGTACGAATATCACCTGGACCGGGTCTATATACCACCACTTAACACGTACACTCTAGTTTTTTTTTTTTTTTTTTTTTTTTTTTCAATTATTGTAGCTATATAGAGCACAGACTGGTACTAAATGAACACGCACACACACAAAAAAAAAAAAAAAAAAAAAAAAAGAGTAGAAGAAGAAAGAGAATTAAGAGCTCCTTACTCAAATTTATAAAATTCTATCTAACTTTAACGATGAATACAGAGTTGAGATTCGAAAAAATTTATAAATTAGAAATGATTAGATTTGAACACAAGATGAATCATACAACTTACCATCTCAACAAGCACTTGCAGATGAGTTCCTTACCAAAGTTGCGCTCCTATTTTGATACCTATAAAATTCAATGCTATGAGTTTTTTTTTTTTTTTTTTTTGAAGAGACAAGTAGTGAACGGGCCTCCGATCGATTTTCACCACAGCAACTCAGATAACAACCAACGGACTAGACCAGTGATTACTAACACAGACTCATTGTTGGTTCAGAGTAAAGCTTGTTTGACGGTTGAGAACCGTATAGAAGTTTAAAATCTTTGATGCGCTAACAAAGAAACTTCATTGAAATTAGCTTAGCTAGAACTATCACTAAACAATCATTGAAACTAATATATGATCTGCATTATCAATAATAATAATATTTTTTTAATAATATTATCAAGGGATGTGGAGGGCGAGTTTAAGAGATAAAATCAACAGAGTTTTAGTGATTTTCTTAGAAGGAATATGAGAAGTTATTTTTATATAATTTAATAATTTTTACTGCGATGCATCTCAGAGTACATTCTCATCTAATTTCTCGAATACGGTTTTGGTTGATAAGCAGTGAAATCACAAAAATCAAATATGATAATCTAATTTATTTTAATAAATATTAATATATTGATAATATAAAAATAATGTAATAGTGTTGCATCAATAATGAGGTGAAAATCCAGTCAATTAAATTGAATTGTATAATTTAATTACAATAATAATTCCATATATATATGTTCACCTCGAAAGTTATAAGTAATGCAATTTATCTAAAAAAAATTATTCAAATTTTAGATGAGTAAATTATAAAATTTATACACTTGGTTTTTTGTTGCACAAGATAATATTAATTAATTTTCTCGCCAAATATTATTCTTATTTGTCAAATACATTGTCAAATCCATTTTTCTTTTTTTTGAATAGTCCAATCAACTTGATTAAACTCACATAACGAGCGCCATACAATGAGCCGAATCTAACGTACTATTACGCCCACGCCACATAACCACAAAAGCTACGTAATTCCGGGTCTCAGCTCTGACTCACTCTCTGAGTTGTGATATGATCCGTAAACTAGTATCCCAAAAAAAAAAAACAGAAAAAAAAAGAAAAAAGAAAAAGAAAAAAGAAAAATTGATAGTAAAACGACGTATGTTATGTAACAACACTCGGAAAAATCGTTACACGCGTTCGGTGCACCGTGCACCGGGTCTAGCTTTAGGTAACTAAACCGTGAAACACGTGGCTTTTCTAAATCAATCCCTAGATGTAGTTCGATTTTGTAAAAGCTTAAAGTATAAATTATCGAATTTTTAAATCTACAACATTTTCAGTAAGTGGAAACTTTATATAAATCAAATCATATCTACTAAATTAAATTTTATTTTTTAAATATTAAAAACGGTTTGGGTGCATGAAATCATTTCAATCACAGCTTTAAATCGCAATCCTATATTGAAAAAAAAAATTAAATGGAAAAAAAAATGATGTACAATGAAAAAATAGATAAATTTTGTTGTATATATATAATATTAAGTTTTACACATCGCAATAAATTTATAAGATTCTCGATATTTAATAGCCCAAGGATGAAGTATTAATGCAAAGCTTTAATTTTTACTTATAATTTCTCTCACATGTGACGTGTTGATTGAATTGTTTCATTCTCTCTCTCTCTCTCTCATGAAAACACACTTTTAACTTTCTCTCTCACTACTCGTCCAATCCAATCAACTCGATCGCGAGTTCCCAAAACTAAATCAAATGAAAAAGGAAAATGGGAAAGGAAAAACAAAACACCAACAAAAGAGAAATAAAAAGAAAAGATCTCATTGCACATGTCATAACTAACAAAAACCCAAAAAAGTATTCAAAGAGTGTGAGAACATCATGCTCCCCATTCCCCAGTTAGAGACGTTTTAACGTCAAAGAGGAAAATCAAAAAAAAAAAAAAGAGATAGGTTACCCCGTTACACGCAACGGTCACCAAAACTAAGCTTTTCTTTTTCTTTTTCTTTTTTTCTTTTTTTCTTTTTTTTTGTTGTTGTTTGGGTTAAAGCATTATCTAGTTGTATAGTTGGAACGTGTGCGAGGGGACGATGTTGAGGCGCCACGAGAGATAGGGCAAATCCCCATCGTCCATCATCGTGTCATCAGAACCGTAGATTGAGAACGATGGGTCTTTATCCACCGTCGATCCGTAGCAACCCCACTGTTGCTGGGACCTTGGTTGCGTGTACGCATTTGCTTTTTCTGCGGCCTCGGACGTGGTTGCCGCAGCTCGCCTCTCCTCTTTCTTGTAGCGGATCCCGCATGCGTTACACAGCGACTGCGTGACACACATGCATTCTCATAAATTAGATATTAGATAAATATATATATATATATATATATATATATATATATATATATATATATATATATATATATATATATATATATATATATATATATAAAGCAATTGTTGAATCTAAATATTAAAAAGTCGTAGCTTAAGCTTTTGAAAAGCAAATCAGATGAACCGACCGAAAAATAATAATAATAATAATAATAAAAGAGACTATATAACTATAAATGGCACTTGAAAATCTATTCGTAGACAACCATCAAAACTAGTTTAATGATAAAGATAAAACTTGGTGCGAAAAACAAACGAAACTTTTTAAATAATTGTGGAGGCATCTTAAGATGATCATGGTGACAATCTAAATGAAACACTGGAGAGCATATAATACACCACATATTAATGTGTGTGCGTGTGTATACATGTGTTCTCCAAAGTGGTGATACTGATACGCACACACCTTGGGGCCACGTGGACCGTTCCTCCAAAGCGGCGTCGACGTGGTGTCGCAGTTGGCGCAGCGCCGCGCGACTAGCGGGTCCGCGCCGAGATTCACGCTCGCCCCGGCGGACGCTCCGGATTCCTTGAAGCCCACGTCGGCGGCGGCGGCGTCTTGGTTTCGCTCCTTGCGCTTGCTCACCACGCCCCACCACAGCGTCGACGCGGCGCCGCAAGGCGAGCGCCGCGGCGGCGCAGAAGCGGGCGCCGGCGTCGGAGCCGGCGAGCTGCCGCGGCGCGTCGACGGGGTGCCCAGGGAGAGGGTGCAGTCCACGGCGGCGTCGTGGTGAGCGTCGACGTACGCCTCGTGTGCCGGGAGCTTACGTGGCACGTGGAAGAGCGCCGAGAACGACGCTGCGGTGGCGCCGCCGCAGCCGTGCTCTGCCGCGCCGCCGCACCCGTGGTTGGGGTAGTGGTGGAGCATGGCGACACCTATATATATATATAAATATATATAGATATATATGTATATGGAGGAGAAGAGGTTGATTAAAGGAGTGTGTGTGCGTGTGTGTGGAGGAGGGAGCGTTATGTGTATATAAAATGTGGACCGTTGCTAGGGTGGTGGGGTTTTTATACATAAGCATTGCTCTATATATAACGGGAGAAGGAGAGCATTGCAAATAAGGCATAGTTGTAGTGGTAGTATACGAACGAACTACGAGGTTTGAGTGGGGCCCGAAGCGTGTGGATTTATGGTACCAAAACACAGGAAAAGCAGTTTGATCTATTGTGTAGATTAATTAATCCATTAATATGGGACTTGTCAATAAAAATAGTGTTAGCTACGCACTAGGCGTTACTCCTTGCTGTAGCATCAAAAATATTTATTTTTATATGTATTTTACAAGGTTAAAAAATTTTTAAAAATTTTGGTTTCTTCTCTCCTTGACAAAATAGTGGTAAAATTAAATTGACACAGAATAATTAAACAAGTTGCAAACTAGACGTTATTCCGTCCTCTCTCACAGACGTTGGCTGGATCGGAAAAATTATATCATCATAAGATCTATTTAATGCAAAAAATATTAGAGTTAGTACATATTCTGCTCAAAGGAAATAATTACCTTATTATATATTTTATTCTCATCTTTTTCTGCGAGTGGATGTAGCAATTTTTTTTCCCCTACAAGCTGGATAACAATTAGTATCATATTTAACATTAGGTATATATAAAACTTACACTATCTCGAATCAATGATCCATTGTTCGTGCTAGTCTTACTATACCGTTTGTTTTTTAATATTAAAAGTCTAAACAATATTGTCTCAATTATTGAATGGATTAGGTGTAAAATATACAGCCAACTTTCTGATGTACAAATATCATTTCTCAAATTAAAAAGTTACATATATTAATTTTCAATCTAAGAACTAGTTTGCCTTCAATTACCTGTGCCTATACTTTTAGAAGGTGCAATATATATACATTGACTAAAACGTTCGGCATGTGAAGAGAGAAAATAAAAAAAAGGAATAAAAAATAAAAATTAATTAAGTTGTGAATTCTCAAAATATATGAAGGATTCAACTTGATTATTCTAATTATGCATAAAACATGTGGTATTTAAAATATCATTTTCTGACAGCTTAGACGCTTAAAAATACACCATCTTTCACATTGCTTTAACATCATGTTATAGAAAAGGAATATAAATATTATAACATTTCTATTATAATAGTTCATCTACTAACATTATTCTGCTTTGCACTTGTGCAAAATGCAGTGATTAAACTGGCACAAATCATAAATTAACGAGTAAATGCTTCGTGTGGGAACTAGGGATGTGTGGAAACTGGGGATGTGGGGAGATCGAAAGTTTTGTCCATTTTAATGTTTTAGTGCGGGAGAGGAGGAGGAGCATCTTAAGCAAAATTTTGGAACTGTAAATGGGTATTGTTATAGCCGTCGTGCATTAAATAATGACAATATGCATGGGGCTTGGAGAAGACTAGTCAGCAGTTGTACTATTGTGTCGTCTAATATATAAGAGAGAGAAATTGAGATTGAGATTGAGATTGAGATTGAGAGAGAGAGAGGGGAAACTAATGCTTGCACCAGGTGTATATATATGTAAACGCACTTCTTTGTGCAGTTCATTAATAAAAGTTAACATATATCACCGACTCGTGCCGCCCTGCAATCACTGTACTTAAGATTGGTGGTCATACAAAGATGAAAAGAGCAATATATACACAAAAGCTCACACTGCAGACTACAACACAGAAATTAAAAAAAAGACTCCTAGCTGATCATTCTAAAATATTATATGATAGAAATTTGAAAGAAACAAATAATTCTCAAAATTATAAATTCTTACATCTACAGATCAAATAATGAAAATACTGTTAGCTTAGCGTGAGGTCATGTTGAACTGAGTTATTTTGAAATAGGTAAGGCCGAGTCACAAAATTAAGATCTATAGGTGCTGTGTCTGGCGCTCGAAGTAAATGCATGATTGTATTTTGCGTACACCGAGTGTAAGTGATAATTTCTCTATATAGATTCGAGAGAGAGAGAGAGAGAGAGGTGAGATCCTCCGGGATGGGTGCGATGCAGTGAGGACGCGAGGATCGTACGTACTGGGTGAAATAGAGTACTCGGTAGGATCATTGCACAGTCTCCATCGATCTCGATCTCTCCAATTAAGTTTTGCACTTTACACAGTGAGTGGGTTTTCCCGGGTGATGTGCATGCATGAACAGTTGTGTTGTGTGTTAGCGCATGGTACGCTTTTCTCTCTCTCTCTCTCTCCCTCACTAGTTAGCTCTTTGTGTGTGTGTAATCACTGTAATGTGTACATATATAGAGAGAGAGAGATAGATCTCTCTCTCTAGGCTCTTAGCTCGACTAGCGAAGTCTTTGGAATTGGCTATCGAGGTTCGTGATCGAGATTGTTGTTTCGTTCTTGTCCCTCGTTAAAACATGGATCCAACCAACCACTCAGTTTTCTTTTTATATTTCAATCTCCATGATCCGATCGATTTAAACTGTATAGACTAATTTGATTCGTAAAGTAAAAATTTATTTGGCATTATTCAAAAGATCGATCTAGTAAAATAATTTAAGAGTAATAGTACGTCTTAGCAACATATCCAGATGCGAGAATCAAACTAGACATTTCTTTGGAAAAAAAAGGGGCTAACTTGGTATATACCATGTTACTTAAAAATATTGAATTACTAGAATAGATGATTTGTGTTTTAGCTCAAGTAAGACGTGAAATGACATTTGAAGTATTAAAATTTAAAAAAAATTCTAATTTAATGCATGTAATTCTTGGAGAAATACTAATTCATTGCTTCTAAAAAAAATACTTTATTAAAACTAACACATGATAATGAATCAGAAGCTCCTTAATGAGTCATCATTAAAGAGCTCCTCTTTTTCTGCTTAGATGGATAGTCCTTTTTTAGAGAGTACTTATCAAATATCAGCATAATTAAATAATGTCGAACCCTCAGATTGTTTTATGCAGGAAGCTTAATAATATATATGCAATAAATATTCTAGCGCATCAACAGTCATATAAAATCATATCTTATTTGGTATTAAAAACTTTAAATTTAATTAACAATTAGGAGTTTGATTTTGCCTCTTGAAGTGGGAATGTGGGATAAGGTATTTCACTAGAAGGTGACTTATCTTATTCCAAAGAATTAACTTAAATATTGAATCTGCATCCATTTTAAATATTTAACTACACTATTCATGATCGGCAAAATTAAAGAGATATTGGAATAACTAATTCACACATTCAATCAGAACTAATACATTCCGTCAATCTGACTGATCTTAACTGGTGTTCGACTGATTAAGGTTTCAAACTGAAGATGTCAACTCGTTTATTAAATAAGGGATTGATCACAAATTTATTTTGAATCAAACAAAAATTATTAGATCGCAAACAGTGAGATGGATTGCAAGCCCTAGTGATACTACACGAGAGGTGCATGAATATATAATTAAGTGCACAAATAGTAGAGTGAGAGGGAGTGTATATGTAGTAGCCTCTACTAGGATCGGTGGATTTTGGGGGAGGAGGCACAAGAAGCAATGAAGGGTCAGGGGGACAGGTGGGCTTGGGTCATCGAGCGGTCAAAAGCACCCACGTGACTACTGGAACAGTCTCCCATGCATATAAAATCTATCTACACATACATTTCTCGGATCACGAG
This sequence comes from Aechmea fasciata, assembly GCA_025177825.1. Classification (NCBI taxonomy): domain Eukaryota; kingdom Viridiplantae; phylum Streptophyta; class Magnoliopsida; order Poales; family Bromeliaceae; genus Aechmea; species Aechmea fasciata. Next base: position 5,688,630 of record CM045928.1, on the reverse strand, counting down.
GCACACTAATATATTTATATATAGTAAATTTTAAATATCACTCGAATAGTTTCAGATTTTTTCAGATTAATATTCTATGTTTCAAAATATATTAATTAATTTTTTTAATTTTTTATTTTATTTTTTTCTTTTTATCGGTTCGTAAATTTTTTATTAAATTATATATAAAAACTTTAGATACCTTATTTATTCTTTATCGAATATTCACTTTAGTATTATTTAATTTTAATTTTGTTATCTGATTTAACGAAAAAATTAAAAAAAAAAACAAAAAGCGAAAAAAAAATATAGTAAAAAATAGATTTATTTTAAATTACAGAATATTATAATTAGAAAGTAATATTTGAAATATATATATATATATATATATATATATATATATATATATATATATATATATATATATATATATATATATATATATATAGTTCATTTTTTACAGGGTAAATGAATTATAAAAAAATGGAGAGAGGAAAAGAAAAAAGGAATATAACTAGACACGAGGTGAGACCGAATACGATGACGTGCACCGAATCCGAACCGGCTGCCGCCCACCCTTGCGTCATTAACACCGGAGGAATTAATTGCTTGGGCTTGGTCTACTAGGCCTGGCCAATAAAATATTGTATAAATAATGATAATTGAAAATATAAAGGCTAGGTTTTATGTGGAAAAATTCGAGTTTCACGCAAAGTTTGGTAGGCTAAATAATATTTTACCACAGCTTCATTAACTGCGCTTGTTGGTATCTTTGTTTCATCAGAAAAAATGAAGGGCATAATTAAAATTATTTTCGCTGGCTCGTAAATATTTATATAGTTTCTTGTTTAATTTGCATTAAAAATCGCTTATAATTTCATTTATTCAACCTCGCGTATTTGACTTAATTTGCTTTGAATGATGCTGAAGTTAATTACGGAATAGGAAGAGATAGAAAAAAAAAATTAAATATTAGGTGTTGTAACTTTTTCACCTTCTTTTGTACACTACACATAAATTAGCATTTTTAACTTTTTTTTTTTTTCAGTATTTAACGATGTTTAAAAATATTTCAAAATAGTCTATCGTTGCATTCGAAAGTATTGTCATCATCACGTATATACTGTTGCTTATGCTAAGTGTTAGTAAAATAAATTCCAATATTTTTAAGCGTTGAAAAATTTAAAATAATAGTAAGGTTTATCATCCAACATATTAGTTTGATATAATAGTCGGTTCATATGATAACGCCTTTTGAAGCATCAATATTTACTATATTGTAGCAATGTTCGGAAATGCTTTTCCTAGTAGGTGTCATCTAAAAAACATCCTTGTAATGGAATTTTCTTATAAGGGGTGTTAGTGTGAAAATTTTAATAAAAGCAAACAAAAAATGGAATAAATGCAGAATCAAAATCATTAAATAACTATTGTAAAAATAATAGTATATGTATATATATAGTGTATAGCTACTATGCTATCGGAAGTATAAGGGAGTTGATGATTTCGATTTTTTAACCCTTGGATTAAAAATTGTACGGTTAGGATGATAGCGGTCCCTTTAGGGTTGAGTGGTGCTAAGGTTGAGTGGTCACCATTGGATAATAATATTAATCCAATGATTAAAATTGATCAAGAAGGTTGATCCAAGAGCTAGAAAATCGGAAGCATTAACAACTTTATACTTCCGATAGCATAGTAGCTCTACTATATATATATATATATATATATATATATATATATATATATATATATATATATATATATATATATATATATAAAATTGAACTCCTATGTTTTTAAAAGAATAAAATCATTGGTGCTTGTAAGTTTTTAGCCCTTGGATTAAAGGATGTGCGGTTAGGATGATGTGGGCCCTTAGGGTTAAGTGGGTGGTTACGAATAGTATAATCTAATGGATAAAAATGATCAAATGTATAAATCTAACGGTAAAAAATTCACAAACATCAAGTGCTTGGTGCTTTAAAAAGCACCATAGCTCTATATATATATATATATAGAGTAGGTCTTGTGTCGTTAGAGCACAGAGCCCTCCGTGCTCCTAAGCGTTTTCGATGATGGAGAGCTTCCGAATCGACGATCGGCTCCGTTAATTTGGATCTAGCATATTTGAAGTTTCTAGAAAATAATTTTTATAATTTTTCGATATTATTTACCTAGTGATCAAAAGGATTCAAAATCAATAATTTTTAATGATTGATATTCGCTGTTTAAAGTTTTACGGTGTAGAAGTATCTAAATCAGATGAAATTTTGATAGAAAATTCTTTATACTATCTACAACAAGTTTAATATCTCTGATCGAAAATTTTAATACCATATCAACACTTTTTATAGGATTTTTGTTTGTTAAAAATTATTGATTTTGAATCATTTCGATTCCTAGGTAATTGATATCGAAAAATTACAAAAATTATTTTCTAGAAACTTCAAATACGTTAGATCAAGTCTAGATCGTCGATTCGAAGCTCCATCATCAACGGCTTAGAGCAGGAGGGCTCCGTGCTCTAATAGCACACAAGACCTACTATATATATATATATATATATATATATATATATATATATATAGAGAGAGAGAGAGAGAGAGAGAGAGAGAGAGAGAGAGAGAATTAGGCTAAGATACTATTAATAGCACCAAGTTATTGGTACTATCAAGTTTTCAGAAATATCAAGTTTAAACAATTCCTTTTAAAATATTACTATTTTTTTTAAAAAAAATGAGAAAAAGACTGACTGCTAAGAAAAATTTTGGTCTTCAGATGATGAAACTTTGAATCTGACACTTACATGTTTTTTTTTTGAGATATAGGTAGCATGCTACTCGCTTCGTTTATTTCATTTAGAAATAAACTTAGCTAAAAATATGAATCAACTAGGATTCGAACTTGAGTCTTTGCCACCAACCACTAAATTCTTTGTTACTTACTCTACGGACGGTTGGTCAGACACTTACATGTTGAACACCGATCTATTATGCTAACATCAACACTGGATGAATGTTACAAGTCAGCTTTTAGCGCTTGCTTAAATGCACAAATACTATATTTAATATATCGTTTTGAATTTTGCACCATTTTTTATGTCTAATATTATATACTATATTCACCAAATTATAAATGTTAAAATCTTCTAAAAGCGGCACCGATCGTCTCTAGAGCCAGTGGCAAAAAGTTTGGTGTGATTGGTATTTGAGAACCAAATTCGAATTCTAGTTGATTCATATTAGACAGAATAAATTGAAAAATCTTGTTCATTAATTTATCTAAATAGATTGATTGATTGTTGTCTTAATTAGTTAAAAACAAGAAAAGGGAAACGAAGGAAAAAGAGAGAAACAGGTTGGAAAAATCGACGGCATGGAATGGCTTTTGTAATCATTAGAAGCGCTCCAAAAGCACCGAGCCGAATCATCACCCGGTCTAAGGACCAATCCATCAGCCTTATTAGAAGATCTCGTCTTTTGAGCTTAAAGAGAGAGAGAGAGAGAGAGAGAGAGAAAAAGAAAAGAGAAAATTAAACAAAATAAATTAAAGAAAAGTGAACTGATCAATTGAATCAACTTGAATTGTCTCTCCTTATCAACGTAACGTAATTATCATCACTCTTTATGGATCTTAGATCACTGTTGAGCTCATGATCATCACTCTCTCTCTCTCTCTCTCTCTTTTCAGAAGCTGTTTTTGCTTAATTTGCTGCAGGAGCAGTTTTCCCATGAGCTGGCTAGCTGTTGTGTGTTAAAATACGTCTCTTTCGGAAGTCAAAAGGGGGAGTGGATACGAGAGAAAGCGAAAGGTGGCGGAGGAGACATCATTCTATTTGTAGCAGGGGTGCAGAAGTGGTCGAAGTGCTCCATCGTCGACAGGATCGCCTTTAACCACCCCAACTAATCCAACACGCATCTCACTCGTGTAAATATTAAGTTTAAACAATTCCTTTTAAATACTTATTTGTGTTTAGACTATATATATATATATATATATATATAGAGTAACTATCTATTATGGATGAACCCTTACTACTCATAAGTTGTTTTCAATGTTGGGATTTTCGAATCGGCGATCAACACCGTTAAACATGATCTAGAGTATTTGAAACTTCTAGAAAACAAATTTCGTAATTTTTCGAAATCATTATAAAGTCCATCAAGCGGCATAAAATGAACGGTCAAAATCGAACGACGTCCTAAAAAGGATGATCGGATCCTTCAATTCAAGATCGGATTTATTGATCTTTATCTACGTAGTGAATAGAATTTTCTATCAAAAATTCAACAAATTTCGATTCTTTTACACCGTTAAACTAGCAAGTATCCCATACCGGCCGTTAAAAATTGTCAAATTTGTGACATCTTGATCGTAAGGTAAATGATATCGAAAAATTATAAATTTTAAGTCTTGTTCATTAATTTATCTAAGTTTGATGGGTGGTTAGATTAAAAACAAGGAAAAGAGATATTGGAGAGAATTTCAAGGAGAGGAGAAATTGAGACATCAATATCTCTCCAATCCATATCTTTTAGAAGATCTCGTCTTTTATTCTAACCATCCATCAGAGAGAGAGAGAGAGAGAGAAAAAGGTTAAACAAAATAAATTAAAGAAAAGTGAACTGATCAATTGAATCAACTTGAATTGTCTCTATATATATATATATATATATATATATATATATATATATAGATCACTGTTGATCGAGCTCATCATATTAATCTCTCTTGTCTATCACGTTTTTAACTTAATTGGATGAAAAATTATATGGTTAGGATGATATTTGTGTGTTAGAGTTGAATGTCTCTTTCGGAAGTTGGGGGAGTGGGTTATAGTATTTAATCTAATGGTTAGAAATGATGAAAAGAATTGATCCAAAAGGTTAAAAAGCGCATCTCACTCGTGTTCACTATTAAAAAGATAGTATTATATATATATATATATATATATATATATATATATATATATATATATATATATATATATATATATATATATAGAACTATGGAATACTATTAATAGCACAAATGACTTGGTGCTAGTAAGTTTTCTCCCCTTGGATTAAAAGCTGTGCGGCTCGGATGATGTGGGCCCCGTAGGGTTTAGTGGGTGGTTGGGTGAATAGTATAATCTAACGGGTAAAATTAATCAAATTAATCCAATGGTAGAAAATTTATAGACTAAGTCTCATCTTATTAATAAGATACCGGACTCTCTATATATATATATATATATATATATATATATATATATATATATATATATATATATATATATATATATATATATATATATATATATCAATTTCTTGCTTTACCTCACTACAGAAATTCTTAAAATTGTTAATATTGCCCGATTAAATTAAATAAATAAATTATAATTAGACGTAATATACTTGTTCTAGAGTGAGGCAGCTATATATGCTTATGCAAGTTCAAAGTCCTTTATACTTTTAAATCATTTTAGATATTGGAACTTTCAAATCAGCAATCAGTTCGGTTATATTTTATTTAGAATATTTAAAGTGTATCGAAATGACTCAGAATTAACATCTGAAGATAAAAAAGTTACAAAATGTGATGATATGATATTAAAATTTTAGATCAAAGATATTGCTCTTATTTTATGTAGTATAAAAAATTTGCTATTAAAATTTTATGTGATTTGAATATTTCTATACCGTTAAACTTGCAAGTAGCTCATCACCATTAAAATTATTGATTTTGAGTCCCTTTAATTACTAGGCAAATGATGTCGAAAAATCATGAAATTTATTTTTTAGATACTTCAAATACTATAAATTAAATATAACGGAGTTGATCATCGATTTGAAAGTAATCCCAATATCAAAAATAAATTGAAAGCTAGCGTGAAAAAGATTTATTTCAGACAAGCATAACCAGCCCAGCAGCACTCCTTGTTTTTGCAATATCCGACAGCTGAACAATTCAGATGTTCGAATTTTTTATTTCTTATTTCTAGCCATGTAAAAGGTGAAAGTAGGCACTACTTGCACATTGTAATGACCCAGCACTTCAATACTAATAACTCGCCGGATCTATATAATTAATCACCCGACCCGTATTTTCTTTTACCCATTCAAATTTTGATCTATTTGGAATTTGAAATTTTGACCAGTTAGAATCCTTTATTTTGATCCGACACTACTTCCACATTGTTATTTCTTTTTCTTCCAGGCATATTATAAAAGATGTTAAATCAAGTATAATAAATAGTACAATAAAAACGATATAAATTTAACTAATTAATAAATTTCTACAATAATAAGAGTAATTGAATAAATTAAAAAAACTGCCCGAATATAATTTAAACTATTTTAATGTCGTAGACGTATAAACAGAACGTTTTTAAAATGTAAACGAGTACGTCCTGGGGCACGGCCCACAGGCCCATGTCCATGCATGGCTTAGGCCCGCACTAGCACTCGGGCGTGGCCCACTGTCTCGCCCCTATGCGGCCTTGGGCCTGAGCATGAGCCCGACCCAGATGCCCACACATGTTTGTGTGTTTGCGTTTGCGTTTGCGCTTGTGCTTGTTTGTGTTTGTGTATGTGTGTATGTTAAACTGCGCAAAGTTGGGCCTTAACCATACTAATTTCGCAATGGGATCTATATTATATATATACATCTATAGAAAAAGCGATGAAGAAGCTCATTTTTAAAGCTAAGGTTTCGAATTTCACGAAAAGTATATATAAAACGAAACTGACAAGATACCTGGATATATCGAGATATTCTGTAATGTTACATAACTCGAACCAATTAAACGCTCCCTTAGAGTTAAATATCTTGATAATTACATTACAAGAAAAATAATATGTAAACTTTTTTCCTTTATACTTAACGATACTTAAAAGCATTTAAAATAGTATACCGTTACATTTAAAAGCATATATAGATAAATAAAGAGTTATATATATATATATATATATATATATATATATATATATATATATATATATATATATATATAGGGACGAAAGCAGAAAATTAAGATTGGGGGCCAAAATTTAAATATGATAGGGAAAAAATTTGACCTCGAATAGTAAGAAAAAAAAAGTTTGTCGATTCATTTGATCGGTTATTACTAGCAAGTATGAGAATGGAAGGAAAAGGTCCAAAAAATTCGAAAAAAAATCAAGACAAATTTTATAAAAAAAATTAATGTGGCCCCCTAAAATTAAAATCTATAATATTTTAATTTTTATTATAAATGATCTTTATGTAATTTTAAAAAATTGAGGAGGGCCATGGGCCCCTAAAAAAATTAATTTGGCCCCTAAAATTAAAATCTATAATATTTTAATTTTTATTATAAAAGACCTTCATGTAATTTAAAAAAATTGAGGGGGGGCCAAGGCCACTGTGGGCCCCTCAATGGCCCGTCCCTATATATATATATATATATATATATATACACAGACATTTATGCTATGTATCGGTAAAATATTAAAGCGTCAAAAAATTAAAACTAATTGTACAGTTTTTCTGTCAATATATTGATTTGATATAATAGGCGTTGTTCGAAGCATCGAAATTTACTCTACAGTAGCTAGAGATGTTAATTAATTGGATACATGCACTTAATTTTTTCAAGCGTGATCTAAAAGGCATTTTTATTTTATAATTATTATTATTATTTTTTCAAGTGATTGAATCTCATACCGTTAATTTATGTGGCTTTTTACTGAGCTGTGTAAAAGCTATTAATATTGCCGGCTAACGTAGCTTTTTTCGGGTGGTTGGCTGCAGGCTTCTCGTAGGGGGTATTAGAAGACTGGAAAGTTCAAACACGCACGCGTACGTTATTATCACACATTTAAAGATTGTTGACCTACGGTGTTGACCAATATAACTAGAAACGGTTTTGGCTTGCATCTCTATTCATCCATACTAGGTACGGACCCGCGCGATGCGGCGGGAAGAAAATACAACAGCAAATTATTATATTTATTAATATTATTTTTTTTTATTATGCATTAATATTTTTAAATATTAATATTTTGAATTTATAAGAGTTTTCGATTAATAAGTTTGATGTGGCGGGAAGATAATAAACCCGCATGTTGAGGAAGAAAATACAATAGTAAATTATTATAAATATTAATATCAAAATTTTTGTATTATGCATTAACACTTATAAATATTAATGTTTTGAGCCTATAATGATTCCTATTAATAAGTTAAATGTGGAAAAAAGATAATACAATAGTAAATTAATTATTATTTTAAACTAAAATTATCGTAAATGGTGTTACATATATATTATTATTATATATTAAGAATATCAAATTTAATATTCAAAAGAAAATTTAAATAAAAAAACAAAAGGTATAAAATTTAAAGTTTGAAATGAAACTGTAAATGTAATTTAAAAATTAATTGGCAATTTGAATTCAAATTAATATTAGATTTTTTTTAAATCTCACTCTCTTGCTCTCCCTCTCTCTCTCTCCCATGTGCTGCATTCTCTCTCTCTCTCTCTCTCTCTCTCTCTCTCTCTCCCATGTGGTGCATTCTCTCTCTCTCTCTCTCTCTCTCTCTCTCTCTCTCTTGCTCTCTTTGCTGCAGTAGGCCCATTTTTTTTTTTTTTTTGTAAAACCCTCCCCACCCGCGCCGCCTCTCCGCGCCGGCTCGCGGCTCGCGCCCGCGCGCCCCTGCCGGCGCGCCCTCGCCCGCTCCCCAGCGCCCACGCGCCCGCCCACGCGCCCGCCTGCTCTCCCACGCCCCAGCCCGCTCGCCCGTCCGCGCCCGTGCCCGCTCGCCCGCCCGCGACCGCACCGGCTCGACCGCGCCCGCGCCGACCCGCGCCGGCTCGCGCGCTTCGCGGAGGTGCGCGCCGTACCACTTTTGGATCCACAATTCAAAGAGAGATATAGATATAGATATGTTCATATGATGTTATTAATTAATAGTGTATAAATTTTTCTTGGTAAGGTCTCATTGTCGGTCTCATTGTCGCTTGGCCGTCTTTGGTATCTACTATGAAGGCAGGATATTAATCGACTCGCCGAAAGAAATTAAATCCTCTTTTGATGATGATCAGTACCTCCTACACACAATGCTGCAGCACGTGGGAACTGCCACATTAATACCTGCAAATTCTAAATTCGCTTAAACCGTTAAAAATAAGGATCAATTCGCTTAAAGTGTATAGACACAGCGTCGATAGGTCTCAATTGTGACTTGATCCATCCGAGTATCTGCTACTTGCAAGCATGTATATATGCTTTGAATTTAATGGTCTAATTTTTATATGCAAAAAAATTATAAGTTAACATACCGACCGTCCCTAGAGCAAGTGGCAAAAGACTTAGTGGTTGGTATCCGAGACCGGAGTTCGAATTCTAGTTGATTCATATTTTTAGCTAAATTTATTTCTTAACGATATAAACGAAGCGGGTAGCGTGCTACCTATCTTTCAAAAATAAATAAAAAAATGTAACTTAACATATGGTACTGTTAAAATATGAGATGAAAAAAGAGTCAATAACCGATCGTTTCTAAAACAAGTGGAAAAGGGTTTGGTGATTGGTACTCGAGGCTCCAAGTTCGAATTCTAGTTGATTCACATTTTCAGTTAAATTTATTTATAAATGAGATAGATAAATCGAGTAGCGTGCTATCTATCTCTTAAAAAAAAGAAAAAAGAGTCAATAGGTCAATGGAACTTAGATGCACTGATACATTAGGTTCAAGCAATAATTTATTCTCTATAATGGAAAATGTAAAGGAACTAAGGAGTACTTAAGTAATATCTTTGAATAGTTTAGGAACCACTAATGTATGAAATTGAAAGTTTGAGAACTAAAACAGCACTTAGTGGAAAGTTTGTGGACTAGTGGCCCGATTTGTTTTAAAAGTTTCAAAATCAAAAATTTGTTTTGTATATATATTCAAACTGGACTGAAATGCTTTTAATAGTATTAAATCATTGGTGCTTCTGGATTTTCGACCGTTGGATGAAGAGTTATGAAATTATGATAATAATGGTTCTCCTGAAATTTAGCGGTGATTGGTGGAATAGTATAATCTAAGAGGTAAATTTAATTGTGAAAAAGTTGCAAATACTTAGCACTTAATTAGTGCTATTGGAAACACTCTAACCGGACTAGCTCTATATATTTTATGATATTTAGTATACCCATAAATCAATAATCAGAAACTTTAGATATTGATTTCTTACAAATTAATAATAATTTTTTATATGGGTTAATTGTATACAACTCTCTGTAAATATATTAAATAGTAGATATATTCTTACAAGGTTTAACTTTTTATATTTATCTTTGCAAAAGACTTAACATGTTTAAATTAATATACCTTTTCCGTTGGGATTGAGTACCGCTAGAAAATTTTTGGATGAGCATTTCTGTATAATTTTAGTAGTTGAGATTTTAGAGGGATATATTTGTGATGACAAAAATGTACGTCATTTCACTTATCTTCTGTTAAAAAATAAAGTGCTCTAACAGTAACTAATTAGAGGGGCAAAATATGAATACCACTAAATTTTTACAAGAATAGAGATGAAAAGTTAAATTTTATAGGGATATACTTGCTATTCGATATGTTTACATAAAGCTGTATGAAATTAGTCCTTTTATTATATTGTTAATTTTTAAGACCTTTTGGTAACTAAATAATATATTTTTTAAAAATATATAATTTTTTATACATAAATTATTTAGATATTGCAAATCACAATCTAAATTGAGTTTAAATATTAAAAAAAAAATACAAATCAATAAATACAAGATGCAATTTACGGAGTGCATGTATACACACAGCGCACTAGTGCAGGCAATAATTTCTGCGGTTAGTGTGTAAGAGAAGTATTCTAAAAAATACATAGGATTTGAGAGCTGTAAAATTTATACACCTATATAAAATATGCAAATCGACAGTAATTTCTACAAGCATGTACATACTAAAATAAATTTAGTCCCAAATCTATTTCAATTTTAAATGCCATAGTATTGTAGCGCGTAGTCACGTGGGATGGAAAAGGGATTATGGGTTGGGTTTATAAGAAGCTAAAACAAATAGTAATAATAAGCGAGGGCTTAGAATTTTGGGCGTTAGTTTGGGCGACGAGTTATTGTTCTTGTGGGAGCAGGTCGTTCGTTTGGTATCGAGCCGGGATTAGCATTGAACATGTGTGGCGAGTCTAAGGCGAGCGCGTACGGATAGCCCATTGCATGAGACAAGTCTCGCACATGGCGCAGTGATCGTGAACTGTGTGTGTGATTGGAGTAGCAGACGTTAGAGCGTGTGAAGGTACGCAGCCAGATAGTCTCGCGTAATCGGATGAGAAAGGAATTGTCGTTAGGTTTATAAGAGGGAAACTTGAAGCAACTAGTAATAATAAGCCGAACATGGCGTTTTGGTAGGTGGTTGTTTGACGAGTTATTGTTCTTTGAGTACAGGTGAAATAGTTACATATATCCTATCGTGCAGAGTTTAATGGTTGACACACATAATTTATAATTTGTAAAATAATATGAAATAATATTATTGTTTAATTATTATTATACTTCAATCTTAATTAGTCGACACTTTTCTTGTGAATGAGTTTGAAATTTTTTGATAGGTTCTAGAAGGAACGAAGAAACTAAATAACACTAGAAATTCCATAGGGTTCTAAGGAATTATTAACTGAAGAGGGATAGAAACTCAACTGTAACTTGTGTAGGAGGATAAAGCAAGGTGACTCAACTTCAAGGGTTTATCAATTAAAATATAGATAAAAGGGTCAAGGACTTGATTGTAATAATTAGGAAGTTTAGGATTTAATTGAAACACCAATGAAAGGTTAGGGATCTCCCATCTAATACAAATGGAAAATGCTATATGTATACCCGCCCGGAGATGTATAAGTTACACCCCACCCATCTAATAAGTGGGGTGATGTCCACTAGTCAAATCAAGTGACTAGTACTTTTATCCTACCTTTTAGATGGATGAGATGTAGATCTTACATTCCTGATGGGATGTACCTCTAGCATTACTTGAAATTATTAGTGGCTGACTCATGTTCAGGTCGAGTTTGATGACAAATTGAAATAGTCTAACTCAGTGATCAAGTTGCAATTTAACGAGCTAGCTCATATTTGACTCATTAGCTCGATTAGTTTATTAAACAAAGGTAGCTTGTATATAGCTTGAATGGTTCACAGCTAAAAATTTAAAACTCTAGTTGATTAATTATTTAAAAAATTATTACATTTTGTATAAAAAATTTTAAAAGTGAAAAATTGAATCTTGAGCTATATCAAGTTAAATACAAGCGAGCAGACTCTATCTCGTATTTGGCCCGTTAGTATATCGAATTGAAAAATCTAATTCGTGTTTGCCCTGTTTATAAAACGAACAATTCAATCTCGATTCCATTTGTAGGGAAACACGAGCTAAGTAATGAACATGCATGAAGCTAGATTGCCTACTTTGGAGTAATGGTAAATTGCAATACTAGTGTCTGAAATTTTAGTTTGATTTTAGTCAAAATATTTTATTTTAATCCTAGATTAAAAATTATTCTTTATAGCTAGCTAGTTCATTTGTATGTTTGTATACCATAAGTTTATATTTTCATTTTAGTTGTTTTCTAATCCATCTCATATTTTTAATTGAGAACTCAGTAAATTACAGAGTTGGAATATGTGATAAAAAAAATAGTAGGTAAAATGTATGGTGTAAAGATGCACGACGCTACGTGCAGGCAATAATTTATTTTCTAAAATGTGCTGATAAAAAAATTCTATAGAAAATTTTGATTTCAATTTTCTGCACGATTGCTTTAAAAAAAAAACCAATATTTTTAAAAATCTGTTTTTCAAATTTATAAAAAAAAAACTAGTATTTTCATTTTTTCAGATTCTAAAAAAAATTGGATTTTTTTTTTAAAAATCAAACTGATGGAAAAAAAAATTTCTTTAGAAAACTTTATTTTGTATCTTTCTGAAGAAACAAACAACCCCTAATCATAAACATATACTCGGGAACTAAAATAAAATGTTTTTAAGAGGTTAAAAGTAAGGATTTAGATGTCCTGATATAGGATGGTGCCAAAACCTTACCCGTACGCACCACCTGATACGTGCCGAGCTATACCGATGTGTGTTGATCATAAAAAATATATGTATGCCGACACATATGAAATAAAATATTTATTTTTTAGCAACAAAATATTCTAATTACTTATTAAATATTTTTATCAAAATTTTCAAACTTTATTTAGTAAATTACTCACTAATTTTTTTAAAAAGAGAATTTTGAATCGAGTCACCGGCACAGGGACTATATTACACCGATTTTTTTTTTTTTTTTTGAGAGGTAGATAGTATGCTACTCGCTTTGTTTATTTCATTTAGAAATAATCTTAACTGGAAATATGAATCAAATAAGATTCAAACTTGGGACCTTGGGTCTCAACCACTAAACCTTTTGCCACTTACTCTAGAGAAGGTCGGAATTGCACCGATATTTCGATTAAAGGACTAGTAACATGGAAATTGAAAACTCGAGGACGAGGATAAAATTGGGATGAAAGTTGAGGGACTAGTGGTGCAATTTTACCAGCGGAATAATGGCACAAATTTAATCAATTTCACAGTATATATAAAATTCCCTTTTCGTCTGTTTGCGGGAATGTAGTACACGCAATTACGCAAAAGATGTCGCTTAGCTAGCCCGGCATTGACAAGGCCTCCATAAAATTTGTTTGGTTTGAAGTTGGCAGAGCGGTTCATCAAAACCCTCCTCCCCATCCGCAGCAGCAGCAGCAGCAGCAGCAGCAGCAGCACCATTTGTTAGAGGAAGAAACAACGATCTTTTAAATAAATATAAATCCAATGAGATGAGTTAATCACCAAAAAGACAAAAAGCTATGTAGTTGATCTGGATCCTCCCACTTGATGCTTCTTCTTTTTCTTTTTTCCCCTCACTGAGAATTAGTTAGGTTTTTTGAAAAAAATTATAAATTTTTAACAATTTAAAATTTTAAATGAAACTTGATAAAAATTTAGGAGTGGATAGTGCAACTTACGCGAGCAGGATTACTATTGTGATATTAGGAGTACAGTATATACTCTTGTGCTCCTAACTTTTTAATCATTCATTATATTTGGATGGTTAGAATGAGAAATATTTGAGAAAAATTAATTTAAGGAGAAGAAAAATTGAGACACTTAATTTTTTTTTCAATATCTCCACTTTTTTTATTCTAACAACCTATCAAACTTGATGGTTGGTTAAAAAGTTAAAAATATAAGGACTGTTGTGCTCCTAATAGCACAGTAGTCCTAGCTCAACTTATGCTACGTACGAAGTGCAGTTGAAGTGCAGCTGATCCGATTTCAGAGAGACCCAAAATAACAATAATAATAAAAATAATTAATTTTTTTATTGTTATTTTGGATCTCTGTGAATCAAGGATTACAATAATAAAAAAGAAAAAAAATTCTTATTAAAATGGTGGAGCCCATTCAGATTACAAAATCCTGTGCCGCAAACATATGACCACGTTGGAACTCGGTCACACCGTTTCGGTGAAAATTCGACAACCACCCACAACCACCACTGCTCCATCATTCATTGCTTTTTCCCCCCACTCCACTCCCATGTCCATAATAATAACCACTCTTGTGTATCTATATCTATATATATATATAATCCTACCCACTAGTGCCACAATTGTAAACTACTCAAACAACATTAGAACAAGAGAGAGAGAGAGATACGAGAGAGATTGAGCACAATGGTGAACTTAGTCGAATTGCAGAAGCCGTTGATCCACTTCCTCCTGAAGAGGGCCGGGCTGCGACAGCACGCGGTCGAGATCGAGCCCGGCACGGTCGTAAGCTTCTGGGTCCCAAAAGAGAAAGTCCCGAAGAAGAAGGGGGCCGTCAACGAAGTGGTTCCCGAAGGAAAGAGCGATATTGCAGCGAGCAAAGACAAGAGGGGAAAGAACGAGAAGGAGAAGCCGGCCGTCGTCCTCGTGCACGGCTTCGCAGCCGAGGGCATCGTCACGTGGCAGTTCCAGATCGGCATACTGGCGAAGCAGTACGCGGTGCGAGAAATAACTATATATTAACCGTTTATCTCTAAAGCTTAAGTTGTTACTTTATGATAATACGACAAGAATAATGTGTGACAGACACGTAAAACACCTGTTTAATTTGAAAAGCTTAAACTGACAGAGAGTGATATTTTTAAATATTATATTTTCGGCAGGTGTACGTGCCGGATCTGCTCTTCTTCGGGGGGTCGACGAGCACGTCGACCGACCGGTCCCCCGCATTCCAAGCCGAGTGTTTGCTGACCGCGCTGGAACGGTTAGGCGTGGAGGCGTGCACGGTGGTCGGGTTCAGCTACGGGGGGATGGTGGCGTTCAAGATGGCGGAGGCGAAGCCCGACCTGGTGCGCAACCTCGTCGTGTCGGGCTCGGTCATCGCCATGACCGACTCGATCACCGACGAGTCGCTGGAGCGGCTCGGGTTCGCGTCGTCGGCCGAACTGCTTCTCCCGGAATCCGTGAAGGGCTTAAAAGCGCTTCTCTCTGTGGCTACGTACAGGAACCTGTGGTTCCCGGATCGGCTTCATAGCGATTATCTTAAGGTACGTATCATATTGTTTTACCTTTGTTTAATTCCTTTTTTCTTTTGAGTTCACTACAATATTTATTAGAGAATAAAAATGAAAATGTTTTATATGTGCAGGTGATGTTTAGTAATAGAAAGGAGAGGGCGGAGTTGCTCGAAGGGTTGGTGATCAGCAACAAAGATGCAACAGTTCCCGCGTTAACGCAGGTACGTACGTAGTCATTAATTTGCTGCATAATTGGTGCCAAGTTGTGAATTTAAATCAATTAGTACGTTAATGTTCTTGATGTTTCAAATTATTTGATGCGTGATTAATTCATTTGGTAATAAAATTAGTAGTAGGTAATCTACGTTACACGAGTTCGCGGGTCAATTCACCATCATATTATAAGAATATACGTACGTAGGTTGTTATCTATGAAATCGATTCGGTAAATAACCGGGTATTAAAACCATAGGTTTCAATTATTGTGAAATAAATGCGTCCGCCGACATAATAAAACAGTTTAGCTCGGAGGGCCCAAATTAATCTAACAGGTTTTTTCTCAATTCGCAACCGCAAATTTTGTTCATGCACATTATGTGATCGATCGAGTGCAAAGAAAAGTCAACGCGTGATCTAACCAGCTGATCGATCATATCTATCGATCTGAGTTATGATGATCGTATAATTCATGTTAAATTGTAATCTTACAACTTCGTAATGAAAGAGCTAACTTTAATTTCTTCACTAATTTTATTACTATTTTTTTAATATTAAATCCTAGAGGGGAAGAATATATTAAGCACAACACTCTTTGCGTTATAAACATACCATTTTTTGTATTTATATTCAAAAAAATTTGTCAAATATAACTATAACTTTTGAAGCAGCTTTTTTTTTTACATTAATTAGTAGGCAATCTAATTCTTAGATTTTTTTGAAGTAGACTCCTTGGGTAGCAATTTTAACCAACTATTTTAGGAGCTGGTGATAATTTTATTTTTTATAAAGCTGAGTCGCAACATGTCTCGGTTTAATATTACAGAGGTGTCCATTGTCCAAGTCTTTTATTATATATATATCATTAATAAAATGTTAATTTATTAACAGTAAACTATAAAAAAAAATTGAATAAGTATACTTTTTTATGACAATATATACATTTTTGAGAATATTGCTGAGAATAGTAAATGTTACATCTTTTCCAAAAAAAAGAAAAATAAAAAGAAAAAGGAAATTAAGAGTATTATATGTGAGGATATTAACTCACATTACTATAGTCCTTGTCCTGTTACCCTAGGAGGTAACACGCGAGTCCTTATGGTTAAAGATAAGATTCCACAAATTAGTCCAACATTTAATCCTGTGGACCACAGACATAGGATCAGAGCGAAATTTTTTAAAGCTTATATAGGTGGCTCGGTTATTTTTTTTATTTTTTTATTATGTTTTTTTTTGGTCTTTCGTCTTTTTCGAGGCTCTCGTTGCCTCAGCCTGTTTCACCTAATTCATCTCTTCAATGAATGAAGTGAGTAGCATACTATTTTTTCCTTAAAAAAAAAACACGAGAGTCCTTATTGTTCAGGTCCCATTGAACCTAACCGAGCTAGGGTGGACCGAGCTGGGGCTCCACCCTGTTTAATTCAATCCATTTATTACACCGAAATTTCAGATTATTTAGGTTCAACTAATTTATGGGGGTTTGCTCTTGAATCATTTTAGTTTCGAGTCATTTCGAGTTCGAATCATTTTGAGTTTTTCATTGTTTGTGTTTCAAATCATTTGAAATTTTGTTTACTCTTGGTTTGAACCAACTCTAGATTTATGTAACTTTGGATTTGGATTAGTTCGAAGTTTAACCTAGCTACTTAGGTCCTATGTAGATGCTGAATAAGTTATCGTTGAATATATAACTTATTCCGCATAATGTTTTTTTTTTGTGTGTGTAATTGGAGGTTAAAATTTTGATTTTTGCTGATTAAAAGGTCCTGTCATCAATGATTTGATAAAATAACACATTTTATCTATAAAGTGATTTATTTTATTTCAAAATTTGACTAAAAATTAAAATTATATTATTTAATTTTAAATGTTTGATCATATTTTTTATAAAGCAAATACTATAAATTTTTAAAGAAATTAAAAATATATATATATTCACAATAAAATATTTATGCATCCAACATAAGGTACATTATTAATATTCCAAATAAAGCATCTTTTTATGGTTGGGCTTCTAGGGTGGGGTCAACATTTTAGCTTCTTCTAATGCTCTAACACACATATGCAACTAATATAGTACCTGTTTGATCGTCATGACGGTAATGAAAAAATTTGATGGTTGGTATTAAATCGAATTCAAATTCTAATTGATTCATATTTCCAACTATTATTTCTCGTGCTTATGAACTGATATCAAAAAAATATAGAAGCGATCAAAACTAATATTAAAATAGAAATTAAATTAAGAAAGCTTATTTGTTGGGCTGAGATGATGGTGGTAGGTGGCGGTAGGTGAAATAGTGTTTGATCCAAGGGCTAGTAGTAATCAAGGAGTAGATCTAAGAGCTAGAAACCTAAAATCATCAATGAGGTGATACTTACAAAAGTATTCTAGCTCAATTATATATATATATATATATATATATATATATATATATATATATATATATATATATATATATATATATAGTAGAGTTCTTTGTCTTTATTAATAAGACAAAGAAATGTGCTTCCTAAGTTTCTACCCATCCATCGATTTTGATGGATAGTTAAGGTGAGAAAGAGAAGAGAAATTGGTGAGATATTCAAAAAGATGAGAAATTGAGAATCTTAATTTCTCTCCAATTTCTCTCTCTCTCACCTTAACCACCCATCAAAATTGATGGATGACAAACTTGATGGATGATTAGAGCGCTATTAATAAAGACAAGAGCTTCTACTCATATATATATATATATATATATATATTAAAAACCCTATTATCTAACTGCTTATATTCTTAAAAGAACAACACTTTTTCTTTATATAACTCAATATGGTATTAAAGCAGAGTTATAAATTCAAGTCTCTTACAACTCTTAGTATAATTAATTTTTTTCATTTAATTTAAACTCTCGTCCAGAGTCTATTAAAAAGTCTCCTTCAGGTGTGAAGAGCAGCTTCTTGCCATATTAAAAATAGGATTTGTGTTTAATGAGATTTTAACTTAAATCACTATTTTTCCTGTTTTAATCTCTCTCTCTCTCTCTCTCTGTTCTTTTTCTCTCATTTTGCCGTTGGGAGTTGTTGGAAAGTGGTTGATTCTCTTTTCTTTTCCTTGAAGTAATAAAGTAACAATACAATATATTTTTCTCACACACCTCTTGGATTTATCAAAAAGTCTCCAATTTAGACGTAAAGAGTAGCTTCTTGTTAGTCAAAAATATATGATCTCTGTTTAATGAGATTTTAACATTAAATTGCTAGTTTTCATATTTTAGTCTCTCTCTCTTTTTTTTTTTTCTCGTTTCGCCGTTCGGAGTTGTTGGAAAGTGGTCGGCTCGCTTATTTCTTTCGTAAATATATTTTTTTTCCAGTAATGAACACTGTTTTTTTTTTTTTTTGGTCTTTTTTTTGTTTGCAGAGGATTCTATTGTTGTGGGGAGAAAATGACAACATATTTAACATTGAACTTGCTAAGAACATGAAAGAGTAAGTTAACATCACCTCCCACCATTTTTTTTTCCTTTTATTAATTGGAGCAGGGTATATATTATTTATTCCTCTTGGATTAATTAATCTTTTCCCTTGAGCTTAATATTACTGTAAAAATGACTTTCTTATAATTACTTAAGTGTTCTTAAACAGCACCTTGTCATTTATCCCTTTCTACAAAAACTTACTTAAGATCATAGATGCGATCATATGATCATATCTTATTGACATATTAATCTAATAATAATATTACTTGTGCATCGTATCATGTATAGAAGCAAAATTTGTTAAGTAACTAGCTCTTTCATGAAGCTTAGTTAGCCCTACTTTTAGCTCTTTCATGAGTTTTTTATATGAAAAATATTTCTCCTCTTATTTGGTTTGACATAAAAATATTTTTTCAATTTGAAAAAAAAAAATGAAGTTTTTATTTTTCACTATTTTTCGACAGAAAATGAAAACTCAAACAGCTAGTATAAAATCTTTTTTACTCATTTTTTTTTCACCTAACCAAACAAATATAGTTTTTTTTTTATTTCAATCAAATAAATGTTGATGAAAAATTATTTTTCTCCCGACAAATCAAACACTAGGAAATGTGAAAAAAAATAAAAAAAACCCTTCCACATAAAGTATGAGAATTAATTTGTATAAATATCATGAGCGGCAATGCAACATTCGTCACCATCAAATCAAATGTGACCAATTATTCCCTACCAAAGTTGGGGTCTAATTTTATTTGGGTAAAAATATACGAAAACCCTCCCAACTATAGTCGATTTTGAAATAGATCCCTAAAACCTTTTTTTGTTTTTGAGTTAATTTTCCAAATTTGAGTTAGCTATCAAATCATCAACAGTTAATGACATTCACATATTCTATCACCTGAGAAGGAACTCCGAATAACTATATATGTTAACAATACTATCATCAAATTTAACAAAGTTTATAACTTAACTGATAAAAATTATCAAAAGAATCAACTTTTGACTAGATTGCATAAAAGAAATGTTGAGAGGTTTATTTGAAAATTTAGCATCAAATTAAGTCAAATATATATATATGTGATCATTCTCCTGCACCTGCACCTGCACCTGCACTAACTTGTTTTTGTTTTGTTTGGGCTCTTTTAATTTGGAGCAGGAAACTGGGAGAGAAGACGACACTGCAGGCCATAAAGAAAGCAGGCCATCTTGCTCACCTGGAGCGGCCGTGCGTTTACAATCGTCTCCTGAAGGAGTTCCTCGCACACATCCACGCCCAACCCTCGCACAAATGATCTCAAATTATGTTATTATTACTATACATATATATATATATATATATATATATTCAGATCAATTGCGGTTTTCTTTCTTATTACATTGTATTTGTCTCAGTGTATCGGCATTTAAACTTTTTTTTTTTAAAAAAAAGAAGATTATGAAGCAGTTACCTTTGATCTTCCGTCGATGAACCGGCTTTGCTCGACTGCCGACCACACAACTACATAGTTATACAAACTGAGCAAATAATAATAATAATAATAACTAGGCTGGAATACTATCAATAGCACTAAGTTGTTGGTGCTATATTAGTTTTTTAGTCCTTGGATTGAGAAATGTGCGGTTAGAATGATGTGGGCCCCCAAGGGTTGAGTCGGTGGTTGGCTGAATAGTATAATCTAACGAGTAAAAATAATCAAAGAGGTTAATTTAACGGCAGAAAATTTGATAGCACCAAGTGTTTTGTGCTATCAATAGCATAGCAACCGGACTCTAATAATAATAACAACAATAACAGCAGTTCCAATAAAACTCTAATAAGAGCCTTGCGGCTCTTTGTAGAAACACCACCACCATTTGGTTAATAGAGCAATGTTCATTGCTTCCATATCTTTGATTCCCAATCCCCCTTCTTTTTTGCTTTTACAGATTGATTTCCATCTGACTAGACATGCACCCCCAAAAATTTTGTAACATGCTTTTCAGAAAAAATGCTCTTCTCAAGGTTTCTATACGGTTCAAGACCCATTGTGGTGTTTTGAATATAGCGAAGTGGAATAACGGTATATTTGATAGCACCGAGTTTACCGGTGCGAGTCTACCCCCTTGAGAGAGTAGTTTTGCCTTCCAACCCTCAATGCTAGCCTCAATATGATTAACAATCGGAGCCCAATCGTCCTTCCGCAGTGCTCTGGTGTGGAGTGTTAAACCCAGGTACCGAAATGGAAACTTACCTACTCTACAATCCAAAATATCGGCATATTTGTTGGCTCTACTTGCGTTAGGGCCCAAGTAGAGTAGTTCCGTCTTATTCGCATTTATCTTGAGTCCAGAGGCCTATTCAAATATCTTTCAGAGGAACAATATATTTCATATTGTAGACTTCTTTGGCTCCGAGAAGAATAAAGTGTCATCCGCATACTGAAGGAGTACTGTCTTACAGTTTGTGGTTGGGCCAATCCCCTGAATCAAGTGGTTGGAAATTAAAAGGAGCAACGTACTGAATCTTTGACCGGCGTGCATGTTTGAACAAGAAATGAAATTAAATATAGTAAATTTATAATCATAATATTCTCAATAAGCTAACTGTACCAGCCAAACATTTGAATTATACAATTTTTAACTATCTTATTATTACAACTAGACGCCCTCATCAGTGCAACTTGTGAACGCCCTCCTTTTCATCATCCTCTTGCACGTACGTGTCTCTGCTCATAAACCTTAAAACCAGTAGTTGAGCTAGAATACTTTTAAAAGCACCATGGGTGGCGCTTTTGAATTTTTAATCATTGGAAGGAAAAATGTGAGGTTGAAATGATGGTGGTAGGTATAATAGTGTTTGATCCAATGACTATTAGTAATCAAGAAATAGATTCAATGGCTAAAAACCTAATAGCACCATGGAGGTGATACTTTTAAAAGTATTCTAGCTCAATTATATATATATATATATATATATATATATATATATATATATAATACTATGCTATTAATATACCAAGTTTTCTTGATTGTTAGATCCACTCCTTTGATGATTTTCATCCGTTAAGTGGGTGGTTCATACTATTCAACCAACCATGATCTTAACCGTAGGTGAAACATCATCAACCACACATCTCGGTGGATCCAACTAAAACTTGATAAAGACCAACGACTTTGCTATTAATAGCATAAGAACCTAGGACTTATATATATATATATATAATACTTTTAGAAACACAATCCACTTGGTGCTTCTAAATTTGTAGTCCTTGAATTTACATTTCAATTACTAATACCTTTTGAATCAAATACTATTCCACCATCTCAACCTCACATCTCTCCATCCAATGGCTAAAAACACTGAAGCACCACCAACTTGGTGCTTTTAAAAATATTCTAGATCCACACTCTCTCTCTATCTCTCTCTCTCTCTATATATATATATATATATTCCCACGGTGCAAACACCTCATCAAAGCATAGAAGAGATCGAGATATAGAGCGAGAGATTGAGCAAAATGATGAACGTGGTCGAAGCAGAGAAGTCGTTGCTGCGCTTCTTCGTAAAGAGGGCAGGGCTGCGGCAACACACAATTGAGATTGAGCCTGGGACGATCATAAACTTTTGGATCCCAAAAGAGAAAGTCCCGAAACGGGAGGGGACCGTCGACGAAGCGGTTTTCAAAGGAGAGAGCGGAGAGAACAGTAAGAAGAAGCCGGCCGTCGTTCTCGTGCACAGCTTCACAGCCGATGGCATCTTCACGTGGCAGTTCCAAATCGGCATACTAGCCAGGCACTATGAGGTGTGTAAAACAACTACGATCGTTTATCTTTAAAAACTTGCGTTACTATCTTGTGATATAACTGTCTGTACGTAAAAAATTTAAGCTGGCAGAGAACGGTGTTTTGATATTTTATGTTCGGCAGGTATACGTGCCGGACCTGCTCTTTTTCGGGGGGTCGACGAGCACGTCGACCGACCGGTCCCCCGCATTCCAAGCCCGGTGTTTTCTGACCGCGCTGGAACGGTTAGGCGTGGTGGCGTGCACGGTCGTCGGGTTCAGCTACGGGGGGTTTGTCGCGTTCAAAATGGCAGAGGCGAAGCCCGACGTGGTGCGCAATCTCGTCGTGTCGGGCTCGGCCATCGACGTGACCGACTCGATCGCCGACGACGTGCTCGAGCGGCTCGGGTTCGCGTCGCTGGCCGAAATGCTCCTGCCGGAATCCGTGAAGGGCTTAAAAGCGCTTTTCTCCGTTGGTGCGTACAAGAAGCTGCCGTTCCCGGATCGGTTTCATAACGATTATCTTAAGGTATACATTTTAGTTTAATTTTTGAGTTTATTACGTACATTTGTTAGAGAATTTAGTTCTCTTATATAATTGACGATAAAAATGGTATGTTTTGTATGCGCAAGGTGATGTTTAGTAATAGAGAGGAGAGGGCCGAGTTGCTTGAAGGGTTGGTGATAAGAAACGAAGATGCAAAGGTTCCGGCGCTAACGCAGGTGCTCGGTTGTTCATCAATCTTTCAAAATTTTGATTTTAATTTTACTATATAATTTTTTAATTTATTTGATTTGAGCCGGCCAGAAACACTTTGATTTAAAATTTGAATTTATTGTTTATCTTTACAAATTTTGTTCATATACTTTATACAATTCTCGCACTATAAATACATTAAAGTTAAAGAATTAGTTTATATTTTAAAATTAAAGTGTTGCTCATTGGCTCAAATCAAATAAATTAAAAACTTAGATAACAAGATTAAATTTTTTTGAAAAGTTGGATAGTCAGGTTAAAATAGTGCATAATTCATGTAAAATTCTGTATATTTTAATTATCTTAATTAAATTTGTGCCATATTTTGAGTATAAAATATTAAAATAATATTCTTGACGTTTCAAATTATTTGAGATATTATTAATCCATACAGCATTAGATATATATATATATATATATATAAGTACTAGATAATGGACATTCGTGAGGCTGCGGATTCAATTCATCATCTTAATTAATTATCATTAGAATTCGTAGGTTATCATCAATGCAATCAATTTAATAGATGTTATGTCACTATATTTCATTTATTGTGAAAAAATAATGCATTTACCTACTCAATGAAACAATTTAAGCTCTAAAGGCTCAATCTAACACGTTTATCACAAAGTAACATGCTATCCATTTTGTTCAATTTTTTTAAAAATAAATTTAGATGCAAATGTGAAGCAACCAAACTTTAAACTTGAGATCTCGAATACCAACCACCGAATTATTTACCACTAACGTTGGTGACGGCCCGTAATTTTGTAACTTTTTTTGATCGAGTTGCGAACTTCGCATTTCACTATCTTTACTAGACTTATCCATGCAACTTGTTCTAATCCATGCATTTAAAAGCAAAGTATTATGAGTAATGAGCTCAAACACGTTTAATTAGTAGCTGATGACTATCCAATTGTTATAATTTAATATAGTTAAACTAATTATATAAATTGAATTAAAATATATTTTTTAATGATAAAAATGTATATTTGATGATTGGAAAACATGACAGGGCAGTAATTTACAGAGAACTACTGAGATTACTAAAAGTTACATCTTTTCGGAAGAAAAAAAAAGAAGAAAAAAGGTACTATATGTTACCTCACATGGACACATGGTATATAATATAGTCCCTACCATGTTATAAGTTATAACACATGAGTCCAAGTCAGGTCCATTGAATCTAACTGATCTGGGGCTCCACCCTGTTTATTTCAAGCCATTTATTGTTCCGATTTTCCGAATTAATTTAGGTTTAATTTATGGGGGTTCGCTCCCAAATAAATCTCCTTAGTTTCGAATCATTTGAATTTTTGTTTACTCTTTGGTTTTGAAACGTCTAGAGTTGTAAGCCAATTTGGATTTGGATTGGATAAAATTCGTTCTAATACGTACACCTAAGCTTTTAATGCTCCAGTAAATGCACCTGATAAAGCCAACATGACAACATGCAATATGTTTTATATATATATATATATATATATATATATATATGAGTCCTACTTACTATCCTATTAATAGATAGAAAGACTGTCTATTAATTTTTTAAATTATCGGATCAACTCTTTTCATCATTTCTAACCATTTGATTAAATACTATAACCCTGTGACCACTCAACCCTAGGGGAACTATTCAACTCTAACCGACTAATATCATCCTAACCCTACAATTTCTCATCCAAGGGTTAAAAACTTGATAAGTGCTCTTATCCTATTAATATGATAGTAGTATATATATATATATATATATATATATATATATATATATATATATATATATATATATATATATATATATATATATATATATATATATATATATATATTAGTAAAACGCCCTTTTTACCACCAAATTTTTAACCCTCGGATGAAAATTTGTAGGGTCGGAATGATATTAGGTAGTTAGCGTAGAGTGGTCCCCAATGGGTTATAGTATTTAATCTAATAGTTAGAAATAATGATAAAGATCAAAGGTTAAAAAGCGATAACATGAGATTTTACTACTAATAGTAGCCGGTCGACTCATATATATATATATATATATATATATATATATATATATATATATATATATATATATATATATATATATATATATATATATATATATATAGTTGGGCTAGAATACTCTCAAAAGCACTAAAAGGTTGGTGCTTGTGAGTTTTTAACCCTTGGATGGAGAAATGTAAGGTTGAGATGATGGTGGCAAATGGTGGTAGGTGGTGGTAGGTGAAATAGTGTTTGATCCAAGGGTTTTTAGTGATCAAGGAGTAGATCTAGTGGCTAAAAACCTAAAAGCACCAAAGGCCTAATACTTCTAAAAATATTCTAGCTCAATTATATATATATATATATAGAGAGAGAGAGAGAGAGAGAGAGAGAGAGAGTGTCGGCTACTATGCTTCATTCTAGAGAGAGAAAGAGTCGTGCTACTATGCTATCAATAGAATGAAGACTCGGTCTATTAAGTTTTTCGTCGTTAGATCCACCCCTTTAATCATTTTTATCCGTTAGATTATACTATTCAACCAACCACTTGCTCAATCCTAGGAGGCCCACATCATCCTAATTGCACATCTCTTAATCCAATGAAAAAAACTCGATAAAGACCAATGATTTGGTTCTATTAATAGTATAGTAACCTATATATATATATATATATATATATATATATATATATATATATATATATATATATAGTACTATGCAGATGAAAATTTAGACTCTGAATATTGAATATCTTATTTTTAAGGGATAATTGCCTATATAACCCTTATACGTTTGAAAATATCCGATTTACCCCTACTTTTTTTTCTTTTTAAAATACTCCTCATATGTTCCACCGTTATTGCAAAATATTCCCGCAGTTATCTCCTGTTAAGTTAATTTGGGTTAAATGTGAGTTATATATCTATTACAGTTAAAAAAAAATTTAAAATGCCAATTTTGCTCTTAACTTAAGGGCAAATAAGAAATGCTGGTTACGGTAGAGGGGTATATTGAACAAAGATCAAATGTCAAAATACTTTTTGTACCCCTGACTTTAAGGACAAATAAGAAAGTCAATTATGATAGAAGGATATATTTGAAAAGGCAAAATAGTAATTTTACAGAGATAACAGAGTTAATTAATAGATTTTAATTCTACGGATATATTAGAAATAGGTTGGAATGTAGAAAAAGTATTTTCAATATTAGCCTTCTAAAAAAGGTAAATCGAAAAGTCAAAAATTTTTGAGGATATATGAGCAACTGCCTCTATTTTTACATTCCAGACCTATAGATAGTACATTATTTGTCTATACAAGTGGACCGTTAGTGTAATAAATGTAATTATCATTATTTTTCTGAGAGATAGGTAGCACGCTACCCGCTTCGTTTATTTCGTTAAGAAATAAACTTAGCTAGAAATTTGAATAAACTAGGATTCGAACTCGGGTCTCGGGTATCAATCATCAAATCCTTTGCCACTTGCTCTAGGGACGGTCGGTAATGTAATCATCATTACTGACTAGCACGGTTGGTTGGTACTCCAGGCTATGGGTTATAAAGCTAAAGGTCACAGATTGGTTTTCCATGTTTGTTTAAAACTTATGTGCTTTAGCTCTCGACTTCTTAGGGAGATTGTGTTTAATGAGGTTTTAACTTCGTCATTCTCTCTCTCTCTCTCTCTCTCTCTCTCTCTCTCTCTCTCTCTCTCTCTCTCGTATTTTTCTCTTATATTGTCAATAGGAGTTGTTGAAAAGTAGTTGATTCAGCTTATCTCTTCCATGAAGTAACAAAATGACATTGTATTTTTCTCTCAGTTATTAACACAGTTTTTCTTACTCTCTCTCTCTTTTCTTATTATTTTTTTATTTTTTGCAGAGGATACTATTGTTGTGGGGAGAAAATGACAGCATATTTAAAATTGGACTAGCTAAGAACATGAAAGAGTAAGTTAACAACACCACCACCATTTTCCTTTCTTTTCTTTCCTTAATTGCAGTTTCTTATTGCTTTCTGTTATTCCTCTCCCTTACACTGTAACAATTGCCAAAATAAATTACTCAGACAATTTCACCTTATGATAAAATGAGACAAAGATAAAGTGTCATAAGCAGTAGCTAGTCATTTTTTTTCCTTCTCTGCAAAAACTTATTTAAGATCACATATTGCGATTATATCATATACATTGGCACATCAACCTAATAATACTACTGGTGCAATGTGCAACTTTTACATTATTAAAGAAGCAAAATTTGTCAGGAAACTAGTTAACAATAATAAAAGCATGGGGATTAAATAATGCAGCATCAATCACTATCAAATGTGATCATTAGTTCCCTAGAGACCAATTATTCCCTAACAAAATTGGATAAAAAAAATATACAAAAACCCCTGAATCTTTTTTTTTATCTTACGTCATTTTTCCAAAATTGAGGTAGCAATCAATCATTAGCAGTTAATGACATCCACAATTCTATCAGCTATTCTGAATAATCATGTTTAACAATTCTATCATCAAATTTAACAAAGTTTGGAAATTAATTGATAAGAATAACATAAATAAAAAGATTCAACAGTTGATAGGATTACAGCAAAGGAAACATAGTTGAGAGGTTTATTTCAAAATTTAGCATTAAAGACATACATATGTGATCCTCCTGCACCTGCCAGAATCAGCTTGTTGAAGAAGCTCCACATTCACTCCTGTTATTTTTAATTTACAACAGGCAACTGGGTGAGAACACCACACTGCAAGCCATAAAGAAAGCAGGCCACCTTGCTCACCTGGAACGGCCGTGCGTCTACAACCGTCACCTCAAGGAGTTTCTGGCACAACTCCACAACGAACCTTCGGAGAAATGATTGAATCTCATGATATTTGTTATTACTATTCAAATCAATTGTGTTTTCCCGATACATTTTATTTATCTCGATGTATCGGCATTTAAAGTGAGAACAATATAAATAAGTTACACTTAATCCTTCACTGATGAAACGACTTTCCTTGGCTGGTGCTCATACAACAACACGGTTGTATAAATACAACAACAACAATAATAACAACAACAATTTGAGGCAGAGTGAATTCAGGGATGATTTGATTCGGCCTTGCGAACTAGGGTTTGTAGGGTTGAAATTTGGAGGGATTTGATCTTGCTTGCAGTTCGAGTATGATATGAATTCATTTCAAGGAATTGCAAGGTAGTAACTGTAGATTGAGTCTTCGGAGACTCATCTGAAAGACCATTGTATTTCCTCAAGCGTTCTTCCCTTCGTCTCCGGCACCCACAGGATCACAAACATTAGAGTCAACGCACTGACGATCATATAGATGCCGAATGTTCCTGCAAAAAGAAGAGGAATTAAAAAAATGTAAGGTTCTAAGTGTCTGTGCGCGCGCGCACGTGTGCACATAAGGAGAAAATATGCAAGACCCGCTTGAACTTTGTAGCCTGTTTGGTCACCACATAGCTCTGAATTACATTATTTTTTGTTAAAAATCTTCAATCGTACGCAACAGCCTTAGAGAGAGAGAGAGAGAGAGAGAGAGAGACCTCCAGTGCTCCAGTTCAACATCAAGGTTGCAGTCATTGTAATAAGCCATGAAGTCAGCCAGTTGGCAAGGGTTGCTACACTACCAGCAAGACTCTTAATATTGACAGGAAGTATCTGGAATAAGACATAATAAATCAGGACCCCAATCAGCTTAACAAAACAAATTTGAATGACATTTCTGAATCTGGTAATTTGGTCTAAGAGAGTGCCAGCCAGTATGGCAGAGCTGTATCAGTTTATTTGGTTTGAATTAGAACTTGCTGCCACCTGCAACTAGAAGATTCAAATGCACTTTTTGGCCAGATGAGCCCACATATTGCGACTTGTCTGCAAATTCATGAGTAATTCAGGTACTTTTGGTTGGGTCGGTTACCAGCTAGTTTGCAAAATAATAACGGCTTATGAATTATTCATAATTTTAGAAATTATGAAATTATTCATTGCAAAATAACTTTTTCCTTATCTTTTCATCTCTAAATTCATTAACAAATCATAATTATATAACATTCAAAGCTTTATTTATCGGGCTGATCTTCTGATGAAAATCTCTCCTAACTTTATCTAATTTCAAACATGTCTGCATAGAATTACTTATCCCAAATGCAGGGCCCATGTTTATAGGTAAACTGCATAATATCTATTTAGCATGTACCCAAAGGGAAAATCAATAAGGTGATAATATGGTTCAAATGAGAGCAACTGACTCCAAAACATAAAACTATTATCAGAGTGATTCTACAATTTTTACAGCATATCATAAGACGCTACTCTCTGGCATGGTGTTTATTTTGAGCTACTTCCAGTTCATCCCAACTGTATTCATGACCATAGGGAACTACTACCACCAAACAAGTTCGTCATGCATTCGTTGACTAATTCAATTCTTGATTCACATAATTAAAGCCCTCTCAGTTGAAATCACTGAAAACAACCCAAGTTACTTAATGACCTCGTATCACACTTATCAATTCGTCTCTCTAGCTACTAGATATTTTGTGGATTAAAATTTAAATAAGCTGAATAAGGGTTTTCACCTGAGACCAAGAATTAAAGTGCCGTGGCACGGGAGCATACCACTCCCTGCCTAGCACGGTACGGCACAGACACGCTTCCATGCCAACACGTGATACACTTGTGTGCCAATGGATACGCATGACCTCCTACTGGCACATTTTGGCACGAACTTATTTTAGTTTTTTTATTCAAACAAAATTGTATAATGTTATTTTGAAAATTTTAGTCAAATAATTATGAATATTTGTCGTATATAGCTTATTATACTTATCAATTAATATATTGGTAACCTTTTTTGTATATAAAATAAAACTATACCTGCTAGAGAATAGAAATAAATAATTTTTTAAAATTATTTTAAAAATCATTTTTTTATTAATTTTTAAGAAAAATTGTTAGAACTATTAATAAAAATTTAGTAATAAATTATATGATAGATAAATTAAATAAACTTACGTATCAATTGATTTTATTTAGCTTTTAATTTTATCAGTATTTTCAATCTTCTAACGTAAAAATAACATTTTATGTTAGATGTGCTTCAAAATTTGTTATCGAATTCGATTTTTTTCCCCTAGTTCACCGAAAGTTTCGCGGTGTGACAAATTTTAATAAAATAATTTGTGAAGAAAAAATAGATGTCTCTTGGTTGAAGCGGAGGGCTCGGGCCCTGCCCCAGGGCGACACTTTAAATCCTGCCTTAGACTATATTAAAATGTCTTGTTTGGATGTTGGAATAAGTTATCCAATGATATATTATTCAGTATGAGGATACTCTATTGTGATTGGAAGCTAAGAGTGTGATAAAATATCTAGAATGCATTCAACCTTTAAGTCATTTGTTAAGATAAATTACCTTATGGGCGAAATATACTATCCTACCAAATTATGAATGCTAAGACCTTTCAAGGATAAAAAAAAACTCTTACTTTCCAATTATGCAAGGAAATCATCATACTCAATGATAACTTATTTCGGCATTTAAATAAGGTCTAAATCTAAGAAAGTGTCAATGCAATAAAGGTTAAGATACCAGGTAAAATCTGAAGTATGGTGGAAAGCTATATCATTGCTGTAAAAAGGAGTATCAACTGATAAAAGTTCTAATTCATGCAGCTTGAGTAAAAGTTTAATTAAAATCGAAAGAAAATTATCACAGGGCAGACGCAACAAATATGTTAGGAATTAGAAGACCAAAGGACCAAAATGTTCATGAAATATCTCATACTAAATATTAAACAGAAAGGCATCACGATAGAAGGACAAAAAGAGAAGAAATAAGATACATCTTTTGTTTCTAAAGGGCACTAAACAACTCAAAGTTAGCACAAAAATAAATTTCAGTAAAAATATGGTACCTTAATATACTGTTTCTGCCGTCCTATCCTACTTAACCATGTTAATTTAATGAGAAGAATCCTACATACCTCAGACATTATGATCCATGGAATGGCTCCCAACCCAAGAGAAAATGAAATCACATAAGCCTGAAGAACATAAGCACATGGATGATTAAAGGAAATATTACCAGAAAGAAAATTGCAGGAAGATAACATAAAATAAAAATCATACCACAAGTGCAACCAGTGACAGTATGCTTAGTATAAAGTATAAGTCAGAATCTTGAGAAAGTGTGCCCTGTTTCCATTTAAATACAAAAGCATGAAAAAACCATTATAGAACCTTACATAAGAGAAAGTTGTATAGAATAATCAATAATTCACTTTTGGGATCAATTTGCATCATTACCAGATATTAAGCATATGCTCTACTATATATATAAAAGTACAAATATCAGCAATGAAAATGAACATGCTCATATGCATAATTCCAGGCTGACCTTCAGGAAAAATACAACAGAAACAACGAGAAGACTTAAGGTCATTCCAGCAGTAGAGACCTGAAGATAAGAAGTTCAATGTTTAAATTCTCTGCCAGTAGTTAACGAACAGACGCATGGAGCAGGGGAAAATGGTTTTGTTAGGTCTCACCATGAGAAGAATTCGTCGACCAGCTTTATCCAGCAACCAAGTTGTAATTCCAGTTGCAACAACCTGGATAATATTAAGGTAACATAGAATTTTTGAAGGAATAATGATCAAAGATCGGCACATTCACACTCTTTGATGAGTATTTTAAATGGGATGTCAAGAAAGATTTTATTACCTGAATAGCACCAACACCACAAGTCGCTAAATCACTATTTGTGAGTCCTGTTCAAGATATTTTGAAAGAAGTCAAATTGAGAAGCAGCTTTATGCATTACCTCTCAAATCTCGGCTGACACACTGATAGTCGTCATTCAAAGCATAAAGGCGATTAGACCATCTTCAAGGATTTAAGTGCCCATCGGTATGGGCCGTATCTACCGTACCGTATCGTGCCAACAAGATATCAGCACGATACAGCGCGGTACCGATGGTACAGTTCAAAACCCTCTATTTTTTAAATTAGTAAGTCATTTTCTCAATAAAGTTCAAAATATTAAATAAAAATACATAATAAATAGTTAGAACACTTTGTTGCTAAAGAAAATAAATATTTCATGCTATTATATATCAGCACACATGAATTTTTTGTGACCAGCACGCATCGTTATGACCCGACATGCAACTTGCCGTACCGTGCCGGCAAGTTTCCGGCATGACCCCATATCACGGCACTTAAATCCTTGACAACCTTAACCAAGGAAAAACAGTACATGATGTACAAAGGTATTATATAACCAAACGATAATAGATGTCAGGACTTGGAAATAAAATATCAAGATTATAGCAAGGCTAGTTGCAACCTTAGGTATAGGCATCTCTCGTCATCTTAAGCCCACTTTGGATGAAAATGAGAAAAGCCATTCAAAAAGATCAATCTAGATGGAAGCAATTTCATATCAATTTTGAATCATATGAAGGTTTCGTATTAACTTTTTTATATATAAGCTTATCTATTAAAACAAATTTCCACATTTTTTTTAATAGATTGCCATCCTAGTTTATAAGTTCGCCCACTCTTATTCGTAGTAATACCCTTGCAGGTAGTGGTGACAAGATATGTGAGCAACATGCAGTAGGTTGAGCCCCTCCCCCGCCCCAAAACCCCAACAGCAGACCCCCACAAAGAAGAGAGAGAGAGAGGGAGAGAGATAGAGAGAGAACCTGATGAAGATGCTCAAATAGTTGAAATTATTTAGATGATCATAAAAGCTACATCAATCAGCTTACTACTTTTTATTACTTAGTCAATGTCAGCCTGATGATAGTTGGAGAAAACTACTGAAATCACGGTGATTAAAAATGATGCATGCAGCCTTTTTTCTCAGCAATTAGACTTTACATATGTTGATTTGTTTGTAACCATAGAAGAAATTTACGGTTTAGAATCACTTACAAGGCCTCACTGCTGTGTAATTCCTTTTAGCATGATAATTGGTTATAATCATATTAGGTCTCAGAGCATCATTGGTTCTTCTTTTTAGGAGACAAAGTAGGTTGTCCTAAGTATAGAGTATTATCCTCCTATTTAAATTCACCAAATATGAACTAAACCCTGTAAATAACACCATTATTACAGCTGGTTTGCTCGGTGCATCTCTGAGATCAATATTACCAGCTGGTACGAGACTTCATCTGAACTGAAAAAAGCACATAGCAAATAAACTGGACTGAAAAAAAGCAGTTTTCAAAATCAGTTCAGGTCCGGTATAGATTTCAGGAAACCAGTTTTCCGATTTCCCAATGTCAGATTTTAAAAAGTGGGTTAACCAAACCAGAGCAGTTGTGTTTATAATACATTAATAAATATACATCTATAGTATATACAATGTAGAATTTCATGCTACTTAGAAGTTAGTTCATAAAAAAGTAAAAAGTTGCAGACTAGTGTTTTTCATCTGCTTTTCTCTTGCACGTTAAACAGTTACGCTGGTGGCACCCCAAGCAATTTTATCGCAAAGTAAAAATTGTTTAATGAGAGTAGTAATTCCGACAGCAGAAAGATTGCATATCCAACAAAATAGATGACTTAGCATGTAACAACAACTATAAGCCCAATATGGCAATAAATTCAACCGACCTAATATTATGACCTACAGGCCTTATATCGAGATATGAATCCTAAGTTAATTCATGGCAGAACCTACATTACATAGGATCAGTTCTCCAGAAAATGAGTTTGCTTAAGTTAATAAAGACAACCATCAGCAAAAGTAAGTAAATTATTGTTAAAGCCTAAAAATTACCATATTGTATGGCACTTTGCTTAACAATATTCACATAAATTGTCGCTTAGTGTTATTAGATTGATGAAATTAAGCCAGAGAGAAATTTAATACAGCAAAACTTACCTGCAGCTTTAAAAATGCTGCCGGCATAAAAAAGGATGCCATTGATTCCACTTAGCTGCTGCAGAACAAGCAGGCCGATTCCTATCTGAACAGTAAGAAGGCCAAAGCATTCAACATTAGAATAATAAAACTATCAGTTTACAAGTACAAGAAACATAAGGAAGAAAAATGACCCAGCATGCAACAAACCATGAGAGGAACACTATATCTTTTTTGTTTGAGTTCTGCAAATCTGATTGTAGTCCTTCTCCTTGACGATGCTACTGCTCTCTGTACAAAGTGAGATGATTCATTAGCTAGTTTTTTAGGTTTCTTGTTTTTTTTTTTTTAGTAGGTTCGAAAGTCACCCTAGCTAGGTTAGATAAAAATGTTCCAAAAATTTAAGCTATTTCAAGAAGAAGATAATTCTACCTTTATTTCGTTCGCTTCTGCAGTAATATCGGTATCGAATCCTCTCAAAACTTGTAAGGAAGACTCAAAATCTTCCATCATTCCCATCTTAGCCTGAACAAAGAAGGAAAGAAAATGATTAAAAAGAGCTCTTAGCATTATTAAATTAGCTTATACATCATGAATCTTACCAGCCACCTGGGAGACTCTGGGATGAAAAACAGACCGGGAATCAAAACTGTACAGGGTAATATTCCTGCAAGCCATGTTGTTGAGACCATTGATCAGTAATTTCACACAAATAAAACTTGCTAATTCAGCGGCTTTATGATCCACTGGCAAGATAACATGAGCATTAATTTCTTTTCACAAATGGATACCTGAAATTCATCTTATCAGCTTATCACATACTCGTGTAGTTGTGTACAAAAAACTATCATCTTTTCATCAATGACTGGACAAGCTACTGAGAAATTTTCAACCTTACCTATCACCGCGAGCAATCTCCACGGAACAAACATGCCCAACAGGTAAGCAAACATGATACCAATCGTGACCGATAGCTACAAACAAAGGCAGGCCATCACGAATCAACACAAAGCCAATCTGCGGTTATCTCCATCATTCATAATAAGAATAATGATGAGACGATGAGAAACACGAGCGAACCTGATTCACTGAACCGAGCGCTCCTCTCATGTTCTGAGGAGCTATCTCCGCTATATACACAGGTACCTAATTACATAGCTCATGCTCATCAGAGAATAGAACAAAAAAAAGTCTGTATAAAGATCCATCTACAAATAAGGCTTCGAAGAATTGCAACGAACCGTATATGATATAACGCCAACTCCAAACCCTTCTAGCAATCGACCCATGTACAAAAACGAATAGTCCTGCACAAATTAAGAGCGAAATCGAGACAATATAAGAGTAATTTCCTGTGATATGATATGATATGGGAAAGAAAAAAAAGGAACATCGTGATCAGCTTGCTTACTTTCGCGAAGGAGATTGCGAGCCAACCTATGATGTTGGGAATCGACGCAATCATCAACGACTAGACACAAAGAAAAAGAAAGAAAACACAGAGGCACGAACATGAACATCATCTCATCAGTAGATTTTCTAGGATGTGGCTAGCTAGCAAGCTAGCTAGATACAAAAAGAGAAACGCCATTCAATCATCATTTTCTTACTCCTTTGCGCCCGATGTACTCCGCGATCTGCCCGCTCGCGATGGCCCCGACCATGGCGCCGACGTTCGAGAGCGATCCGAAGAGCGAGAACTGCAAACACAAGCACAAATCCACCCGCAACCCCCGAGATGAGAGATCGATTCAGCTCTAAATCTCAACTAAGAGATTACGAAAGAAGCAATCAAACGAGTTTCAATTCAATATGAAGTATATAATCCTGCAGTTACGGACCGACCTCGGAGAGGGAGAGGGAGAGGTCGGAGATGATGGATTCCTGGGTGGGGGAGGAGAAGCCGGCGGTGAAGCCAAACTGGATGGGGCCGAGGGCGACGATGAGGGTGCAGAGGAAGGCGGA
Source organism: Aechmea fasciata (assembly GCA_025177825.1). Taxonomy (NCBI): domain Eukaryota; kingdom Viridiplantae; phylum Streptophyta; class Magnoliopsida; order Poales; family Bromeliaceae; genus Aechmea; species Aechmea fasciata. The sequence goes on along the minus strand of CM045928.1, from coordinate 5,651,991 downwards.
GATGGAGGAGTCGCGGATGACGGAGGCGGAGGAGCCCATCTTCTCCATCAGGCTCGACTGTCGCGACCCCATCCCCATCCCCATCCCCATCCGGTACCAGCTGCCCGTGTGCAGGAACGGCTTCTTCAGCTCCGACCGACCCCCGTCCTCGCTCCCGCTCTCCTCCCTGAAGCTCATCTTTCCACCTCTCTCTCTCTCTCTCTCTCTCTCTCTCTCTCTCTCTCTCCTCTCTCCCCTTGCAACAACAATCCTTCTTCTCCTCCTCTCTAATACGCCTCTCTCTCTCTGTCTCTTGTCTCTCTCTCTAAATTTTTGTTTTGTTGCCTATATATCATGGTATCCGGTATCGTTTGGTTCGATATAAGCAAGAACTAGCTATTACAGAGATAGATACAAATATGGGGATAAAAAAAATAGCGTTTGGATGAAAATTGAATTGCTTCCGAAGATAAGAAAAATATTAGCTAGTTTTATATAGAAAATGAAGGTATTGGTGGGGATAACCGAGAATTACTATTTTCGGATAAAAAATTACCGTTTGGTTCGGCTATAAGCAAGAACTAGTTATTACAGAAATATATACAAATATGAGGATAAAAAAAATAGCGTTGGAATAAAAATTGAATGGTTCACGAGGATAAAAAAAATATTAGATAATTTTATATAAAAAATAAAATGTGTTGATGGGTAAAAAATTAACATTTGAGTATAAAGAGGGGATAATGATCTATTTCTATTTCTATTTCCTAACCATATGGTGCAACAAAATAATAACTGGAGCAATTGCGGGTAGGATGGGAGGAGGGGGAGAGACGGCGTTGTATGCGGATGTATGGAAGAGAAGGGAGGGAGAGAGAAAAAAAAAAAAAAAATGGGACCCGGAGGTGAGGTGTGTCTCACGAGGACCATCTGTCTGACCGATGAGCTGGACACCCCATTATATTATTATATATAATAAATTTTTTCTTATTTTTTAAGCTTTTTTAAATAATAAATAGTTTTATAAACTTTTGTCTAGCGTATCGATATGTCACCGGGATCTGAAAAATGTATATCTGAATCCGACTAGAAAATATTCGAAACCGAATATAAACACGAACCTGAAAATACGAACTGAAATAATTATTTTTTGACAATATTTTAAAATTTATTATATTATATTTAAAATTTTAAAATATAAATTTAAATATAAAATTATATATATATATAGAGATCATTCTTATCGCTTTTAATAGGATAGGAGCACTGTCTATCGAGTTTTTAGCGTTTGGATTAATTCTTTTCATCATTTCTAACCATTGGATTAAATACTATTACCCAAGAACCACTCAATCACAGAACCATTCAACTCTAACCGACTAATATCATCCTAACCCTATAATTTCTCATCCAAAGGTTAAAAACTTGATAGACAAGTCTCTATCCTATTAACTAGTTTTTGACCGTGCGATCTGTTAATTAATATAATAATATAAAATAATAAAAGTTATTATGTAATGAAAATAAAAAAATATTCTAATTAATAATATATTTTTTAACAAATAAAAAAATATACTATTAATCTTAATAATAGTATTGATATCCTAAAAGTTGATAGCCATTTGACCCGTGCGATGTACTAATATAATAGTATAGAATAATAAAAGTTATTTTGTGTTTATAAAAGAAAAATATTCTATTTAATAGTATATTTTTTTAGCAAATAAAAAAATAATTTATATTATATTTTTTATTAATATTATAGATAATCTTTGACAATATCTATAATATTAGAAAATAAATCATCATTAATAATATAGATTTTATTATAGCATCATCGCATGAGTAATATTATATTACCCCTAAAATCATCATTAATAAGATTTGATTACAAATTAGAAAATAAATTATATTTGGATTTCTTTTTTGATTAATATTATATTACCCCTAAAAACAACAAATTTAAAATTACATACTATTCATTTTTTTTATAATAATCTTTGACAATTATTAATTTCGGTGGTTAGATATTTGATTTAATTATATTTAAATCCTAATTTTTAGCTTCAATTAGATTAATAATTCAAATATCCTAATTATCTATTATAATTATATCTACGCTTTAAATTTGAATTTATTTACATTAAATTTAATAACTTTTGAATTAAATTGCATTATATTTAATTGTCATCAATTAAATTTAATAATATATTATTAATTTTATTTCCTAATTAATTATATTTATACCCTAATTTTTAGCATCAATTAGATTAATAATTCAAATATGCTTTCTATATGCTTTCTATAGTAGATATTTGATTTAATTATATTTATACCCTAATTTTTAGTATCAATTAAATTAATAATTCAAATATTCTTTCTATATACTTTCTATATGCTTTGTATAGTAAATTTTGATACAAAGTTAAATTTGGCATCAATTATAATGAAAAATCACCCATATAGAAAGCATATTATTTTCTAATTATCTATTATTCAATTAATAATCTTTGACAAATATTATTATTATATTTTTTATAATAATCTTTGACAATTATTAATTTCGGTTGTTAGATATTTGATTTAATTATATTTATACCCTAATTCTTAGCATCATTTAGATTATTAATTCAAATTTCCTAATTATCTATTATAATTATCTATATGCTTTAAATTTGAATTAATTTGCATTAAATTTAATAACTTTTGAATTAAATTGCATTATATTTAATTGACATCAATTAAATTTAATAATATTTTATTAATTTTATTTCCTAATTAATTATAATGTAGATTTTATAATATAGAAAACATATAGATAATGCATTATTTCCTAATTAATTTTTTCTAAAAAATCTAATATAAATAATTTAAGTTTGTTTCCAAATTAGGCTTATTTTAAATATTTATATTTAAGAACACGCAAGCGTGTGGCATATAGGAAGCCACGTGTCAAGCATACACCTAGGGATCACCTAGGGTTCTACTTTTAATATATAATTGATTGATATGATAGTAGCCCAGCCTATATATATATATATATATATATATATAGAGAGAGAGAGAGAGAGAGTTGAGCTAGAATACTCTTGGAAATCTGATCCTATTTTACTCTCGAGTTGTTTTCGATGATAGAGCTTTCAAATTGACGATCGGCTCTGTTAAATATGATCTAAACCATTTAAACTACCTAGAAATCAAATTTCATGCACTTTCGATATTGTTCTTGTATCCATCTAGTGAACAGAAAATGAATGGTTGAAAATGAATATTCTTTAAAAAATGATGATAGGAGTCTTGTAATCAAGATTAAGAGTATAGATCTTGTTTTAAATAGTTTAAAGAATTTTCTAACAAAAATTCAATTGATTTGGATATCTTTACAGTTAAACGAGAAAACGTCTCTTATCCACCATTAAAATTACAAATTTTGAAACCCTTTGATCATTGGGCAAATGATGTCGAAAATATTTGAAATTTGATTTCTAAACACTTTAAGTGGTATAGATCATGTTCAACGGAGCCGATCATCAATTTGGAAGCTCTATCATCGAAAACAACTCGAGAGTAAAATGGGCTCTTAAGATTTTAAGAGTATTCTAGCTCAACTATATATATATATATATATATATATATATATATATATATATAGAGTTTTGCTAGAATCTTATCGGTAGTAAACGTAGTTTCTAGATTTGTTTTTAGATGATAGAGCTTCAATTGACGATCGGCTCAGTTGAACCAAAGGCTAAAAACACTAAAGCACCAACCATCTAATACTTTTAGATGTATTCTAGCTCAACTCTATATATATATATATATATATATATATATATATATATATATATATATATATATATATATATATATATATATATATATCGCCTTCATACTATTAAATTGTTTTTAGTGATGCGGCTTTCAAATCGACGATCGGCTCCGTTATACTTGATCTACACTATTAAAAGTATTTAAAAATTAAATTTCATAATTTTTCAATATCATTTAGCTAGCGATCAAAATATCTCAAAATTTACAATTTTAATGGTTTATGTAATGCGTTTGTAAATTTAACGGTGTAAAACAATCCAAATAAAATTTCAGAGAAAATTCTTTGCATTATTTAGAATATGATCAGTATCTACGATCTTAAATTCAAGTATTTTATCATTATTTTTTATGAAATTTTTAATTCAGTCGTTCATTTTTAGACTACTGATTGGATAGGTAAATGATATCAAAAAATTATGAAATTTAGTTTCTAATTATTTTCAATAGTGTAGATTAAGTTTAACAGAGCTGATCATCGATTTGGAAGCTATATCATTGAAAACAACTTTGTAAGTCTCGTCTTATCGATAGTATCTATAAGATACTCTCTCTCTCTCTATTCTAAAAATACCAAGCGATTGGTACTTTTAAATTTCTAGTTTTTAGATAGAAGTGTTGTAGGGCTAGAATCATAATAACCTATTTGGATTAAGTAATGGTAGATGGAATAGTATTTGATCCAAAGGCTACTAGTAATCGAGAGGTAGATCTAAGGGCCAAAAATCTAAAAGCATTAGGGATTAGTGATTTTAGATGTATTTTAGCTCAACTCTATATATATATATATGTGTATATTATATAATATAAAATCAATTCAGGGGTTTGGATTAGGTTCTTTTAATATTTATGTCTAAATTCAAATTTGTCTTGTTTTTTGTTTTTATCTTTGTAACTATATTTGTTTAGTATAAAATAATCTGCTCTATTTGAATACGAATTCTTATAAAATTTTACGTATAGGTACCCATTAACACTGCTATTTGTGTTAGTGCACGCTGGAATGGGGAGTAATTGGCAATGCTAAATAGCCATCTTATTTTTAGAATTGTTTTTCATAACTAATTCATCTAAAAGTAGATCAACTAGGTGTATAAAAACAAAAATAGTAAAAAACAAATTTATCACCAATATTAACAACAATAAAATTATATAGATAAGCCATGGAGTGGGAAAAGAGGTTTTATATACGGGACAAAAATAGCAGGGATATAAAATTTTAAGGTTATCATAAATAAGCCATTGAAAGCATTAATATCACTAGGTTATCTATAATAAATTATTTTTCTTCTTCTTTTTTTTCATTGTATTCTTTTTCTTTTTAATCACCTTTTATATAAAAAAATAAAATTCTTCTATTGTACAGAGATATATATAGAGAGAGAATTGTTTCGTTAAAATTATAACAAAATATCTAATAATAGAAGAGTACTAGAGAAAACAACGAAGTACAGAAAATAATTTTTTAAAAAAATACATACGGGCAATTAAAACACTCTAAAATGTGCAGAATTTTTTTTTAGAATTTAGCAAGGAAACAAAAAAAAAAAAGGACATATAAATGCACATGTTAAAAAAAAAGTTCTATGACTTGGCTTCACAATAATTCAAAACTAGTGAAGATATCCGCACGTTGCGGCGGATTAATTTAAATAGAAATAAATAAAATTAGAAAAATAAAAGGTTAAAAAGTAAAAATATAAGAATAAAATTATAATGAAGATAAAATAAAATATACGAAAAAAATTATAAGAAGAATAAATTACATTAATAGCATCAGTAAAAATTGAAAATTAAAATATCATATCCCTCGTAGTTCAAGTCAGCAATTATAACTAATTAAAGTATAAGCTCTAAAAAGTTATATGCCTCATAGTTTAAGCTAAGAAAATATAACCTATTAAAATTAGGACCAAAGTATTACTTGTTGTATAGAATTGTTTTGAAATACAACCATTTTGAATCAGTTATTCAATCTTTGAAAAGTTTGTTTTTATTATCTAATTTTTTTTATATTAGATTTGAGTCACTCAATAATATTTTGATTTCAAAATTTAAATATGTCATTTAGCTTTATTGATTTAGTTAGTATATTTTATATAATTTTTGCACTTAAATTTATTAAAATAAATAATTAATTTAAACTTAATCAATCTTTTTTATTTTTTATTATACAATCTATATCTAATTGATTAATATTATAAAACTTAAATTTAAATTTAATAATATATTAACTAATTAAAAGTCATGTATAAATAATTATATATTATAAATTTTTATATTGAGAGAAAGAAAAATTAGATTAAATTAAAAAATAAATTCAATTTTAATCTCAATCAGTGAAGGAAAATTAAAAAAAAAAAACCACCCCTACTCCACACCCTTGGGTGGGCCCCATACCAATCTCCAACCCAGCCTCCCGCCACCTGGATCCAAACTCACATTTTTATAGATTTATATAGATATATAGATTATAAATTTTTATAACGATTGAAAGAAAAATTAGATTAAGTTAAAAAATAAATTTAATTTTAATCTCAGTTGGTACTTGGTAGTTGGTGAGGGTAAAAAAAAGAAAAAAGAGTATAACTCTAAAATCTTACCCCCAAGCCCGGTGGGCCCCACCCCAGCCTCCAACTTAGCCTCCGCCAGACCAAACTCACATTTGGTATATTTACTAGTTAAGTGCATGTGCAACGCACGTTCCATAAATACTAAAAAATAAAAATTTTATAAATAAATATTATAGTTTTGATATATAATATTTAATTATTATTAAAATAAAATGATAGAAATAAAAAATAGAATTATAATATCATAAAAAAAAGAACACAAAATTTAAATGGTATCATTGAAAAAAAAAACACAAATTTCGTTACTAAACTAAATAAAAATGTCACAATTAGTCTCTTTTTCGTACAAATTGTCTTGAAAGTAAGAAAAATAATAAAGTAAATATTAATAAATCATCATAATAGATCAGATCAATAAAAAATATAAATTTAATAAGAATTTATATAAGTAAAAATTTTTAGCTTAATTTTATTTCATGAGTTTTTGGAATAGGTGAATTAAGCACAATTTTACTCACAAAATTTTACTAGATAAACTGATCCTGATAAATAATTTTAAAATACTACAGAAAAAAAAACATATTTATCCTAATTATCAATATTAACGTGCACTACTTTAATACAACTAAACTGTTTGCAATAACATCTCTCCACATGCCAATGTGTTTTAGTATTATATTGTCCTAGAGGATCAATCTAATTTGATTCATACTTCAATCAATTTTTAAATAATTAGTTATTAATAATTTTTTTAAATGTGTGTTAGCACTATCTTGTCCTAGAGGATCAATCTAATTTGATTCATACTTCAATCCATCCAAATAATTATGTTTAGAACCATACAAATAAAGAGTGATTGATTTGGACAATTGAAATAGTATAAAAGTTAGTAGTAGTGTAGAAGGTGGCGATGACGATGATAACGGATATGGAGATAACAAATATGGAGGGTAACAAATATTTTTATTTTTATTTGTTGGATGAGATCCAATGGTAAAGGTTTAAAGATTTATATTTGAGAATAAATTAATATTTAAAAATTTATTTAAAATGGATGGTTGAAAATTACTGTACATGACAATATTAGAAAAAAAGATAGCGGCATTTTTGGAAAAGAAAAAAATAGATAGCGGCATTTTTGGAAAAGAAAAAAATTCAAAACTCCTGCTTTTATAAGTAGTATAGATATAGAATGGATATATATAGATATGAATATAGATAATCATATGTTGCTTCAAGATTAATTTTAGTGGAGACATCAAATTAATGTTGATTCTTTGTCCCTTTACAAAATGAGAGGTTATAGATTTTTTTATTTTCTTTTAGCACACATGTTAATCACCTCTAATTAAAGCCTCCACCCAATCAACGCATAAACGAAACAGATGGAAAAGAGAGAGAAAGAAAAAAAAAAAGAAAAAAAAAAAGAAGAGAGTTTTTTTGACGAGGATTTGATTATATGTCGCAAGAGATCCCTTGAAAAGGATGAGCTGGATAATACACAATTAATTTTTTAATTATATATATAAATATCTATTTTATCACCGGCTTTATTCCATTTAATATTGAATTTAATTTCAAAAAAAATATAAAAATAAAATTTTAAAAAAAATTACTGTGACTTTTTATTATTTAATTTTTAATAAAATAAATAGAAAAGAAAATAATTACGGTTATGAAGTTATTTGATTTTCTATCCAACAGACAAAGATAACAAAATATTTTTCACTTAAATTTTAGTTAAAATAATTCCTTTTTTCTAACATGAAAATTACTTACGAACAAACAAACAAGTATTACGTATAGGAGTCTGACTTTCAAAAGTATAAAAGAGTTAGTATTTTCGACTTTTTTTTTTATCGTTATATCAATCTTTTGATTATTTCTGATTTTTAGATTTTTTTTTTGAGAGATTTTTTTAGATTAATATTAATTTTCTTGAAAGACCACTAAATTTTATGTACCACCATCATTTCATTTCAATCTTAGAATCCTTCTTCAGGATTTAAAAGTAAAAATTACCAACTCTTTTATAATGTTGAAAATATAATAGTTCTAAATTTTATATATCAACCTAGGCTGGAATACTATCAATAATACCAACTTATTGTCGCTATTGATTTTTTAGCATTTGAATTGAAAAATAAATGATTAGAATGATGTGGGCCCTCTAGGATTGAGTGAGTGGTTAGTTGAATAGTATAATCTAACGGGTAAAAGTAAGCTAAGAGTTAAATCTAACAGCGAAAAACTCAATAACACCAAATCCTTGGTGCTATCGATAGTGTTAAATATAAAATTGTTTAAAACACCATTCTGTAACAGCTTAAGTTTTTATTAGAGTACAACGGTTGTTTCACATGGTATCAGAGCGGGAGATCCTGACTTGATGCGGCTCTGTATTAATTTCTTGATTTAATTGGCCGCGTTATAGTAAAATTTAAAAGTTTAGAGAAAGTTTTAAATATAAAAATATGTAAATACAACGGTTGTTCACAGATAGTACCAGCTCGACTCTTATATATGTCTATAATGTTAAAGATAAGAACAAAATAAAGTGGCCCTTTTATTGATAGCGCATGTGGGTAATAGCACATGTGGGGTAATGGAAGCCGACCTCTGGAGCAGATAATCAAAATGTTGAACTCATTTAATAAGTGGATTATATAATCATCGAATCTTAATGGATGTGGCCTTTGTTGTCTCGGCCAATCTTGCTTCTGCAATGAACTGCTAAATACATTGTATATGTTAAATTTGATCTTATAAATAATTAAAAAAAAATCATTTGAAAAAAAAAAAAAAAAAAAAAAAACCCCCCCCTGTCTCCTCTTAATTGTGCCAAATTTTCCTCTCCTCCTAGCTATCCTCTCCATCTCTTGCCAGATATTTCTTGGACGGAGAGGTGGGTGGTGAAAATATAGAGCTCAAAAATATGAAAAATTCTAAAATGTTTGAAAATGCGGTACGACGTTTGAGTTTTACACGGAGTTCACGTGAGAATGAGCTTAACATGTTTTGAACCTATTTGTTTGGACGAGAGTGGAGAGAGGTGAAACTGTTTTCAGTCATAAATAATTACTTTCACTATTTATTTTGCCGTAATAAAGATACCGTCGAAACTCGAATTATCTCAAACAGTTGAATTGATTTCAGCCCACCCCGAACTAAAGAAAAAATAATAAAATAATACAATGAGTAATGCTGGTTATATTTAAGTATATTTAATTATGACACTAATTACTTTTTTATTTAGTTTGCATATTTAAAATATGATAAATTTTGATTAGTTAAATTTTTAGTATTTCTTTAATTTAGGCTCCGTTTGGTATTGCGGGGAGATTGCGTTACGTGCGGTGAGAAAGAAAGTTGGGAAAATATCCTGTTTGTTTACATACGTAATATTGCGTTCTGCATATCGCGATGAGTCGGTTACGATATATTTTCTGCGTTCCCACCGGAAAACGCGAGCATATCCACATATCTTTTCTGACTCCATTTTATCTAATAGCGTTGAATAGGCGCAAATCTGCGTAATCCAAATCGCTGGTGGCGCAGCAGCGTATGGGTCTCCTTTCGGCCAGGCACAATCTAGGCCCGTATTGTGCTGGGCCGTAGGGCCCAAAAAGATTGGCCCATCACGACCCATAGAGCCTGGTGGGCCCGGCTCACATGATGCTGCAATAACCATGCTAGGCCATGGCCCGGCCCGTTTTACACCCCTACGGGCCCTACCTCCTCCGCTTCATGTACGGAGGGAAATAATCCCTTGGTAATGTCGAGTTACAAAAACTCTTGAGTTCAATAAAGCGCACTTCGATAACACCAAGTACGTCCTAAGTCTAACGGATCGATTTACCAAAAATATATTTAAAAAAACTAATCTTTTTCATAGACTTTGGTGATCTTTCTAATAGACTTCGTATGAACGCGCTCAGAAGTTGGAATGACAATCTAACTCGCTATTCGCGAATCAACTCGTGTTGGCTTAAAATGAGCTCGAGATCAAATTAATTGTTTAGTAAACAATTTTTCAGCTCGTTTTAGTAAATGAAGCGAGCGAATTAGATTGAACATTAGGTGTTTAGCGATAATTAATTTTATAAATATGATTCAATTAATTACATTCAAATTTAGATTTCATATAAATAAAATCAATTCTAATCGATACTTGGTATGATATATTTTATTCTTTTTAATCTATCTATTTAAATTAAATAGAATACTGATTTTTTTTTTTTTGAACTTTATATAAAATAATAATAATTGTACTTAATTTTTTTTAAAAAAAATAGGAAAAATATAAAAAAAATCGATAAATCCAACCATTGCAGCAGGAGAAATCGACCCTTCGTTGCGTGCCATGGCCCGACGCATATGTATTCCCTTCCCCCGTCATCATCCACAGTAAAAATTCGAGAATAGCATACGCTCCACGCCATTGTCGTGGTAAAAAGTAATTTTCTTTTTCACTCTTTCTTCTTTTTTTTTTTTTTAAAGTTTGTTTACTCCCCGAAAATATGACCCATCATCATCCTCTTTGGCCTCCCCCGCATCCTCCCGCATCCTCCTCCTCCCAACCCCAACACCACACCTACCTCCACCTCCTCGTCCCCCCCTTCCCCTTCCCCTCCCCCATGGGGGAGCAAACCCTAACCCTAACCCAAACCCCAACACCCCACTCCTCCTCCTCCTCGGCCCCGAATCCCCCGTCCCCTTCCCGCAAGGATCCCTCCGATCCCACCCCGGCTTCCTCCGCCGCCCCCACCGCGAAGATCCCCTTCCGCCCGAGGAAGATCCGCAAGGTCTCCGGCGAATCCGACGGCGATCCGAGCTCCTCGTCGTCGTCTGCTAGGGCGGCGCTCCGCGCGGCGGCGCGGCCCCTCTCCGCCGACGGCGAGGTGGCGGCGGCGATCCGGCACCTCCGCGCGGCGGACCCGCTCCTCGCCCCCGTGATCGACGTCCACGAACCCCCGATCTTCGAGCGGTTCCACCCCCCCTTCCACTGCCTCGTCCGCAGCATCCTCTACCAGCAGCTCGCCTACAAGGCCGCCGCCTCCATCTATGGCCGCTTCCTCTCCCTCTGCGGCGGCGAGGCCGGCGTGCTCCCCGACGCCGTCCTCGCCCTCACCCCGCACCAGCTCCGCCAGATCGGCATCTCCGCCCGCAAGGCCAGCTACCTCCACGACCTCGCCCGCAAGTACCACTCCGGCATCCTCTCCGACGCCGCCATCGTCGCCATGGACGACAAGTCCCTCTTCTCCATGCTCACCATGGTCAACGGCATAGGCGCCTGGTCCGTCCACATGTTCATGATCTTCTCCCTCCACCGCCCCGACGTCCTCCCCGTCGGCGACCTCGGCGTGCGCAAGGGCGTGCAGATCCTCTACGGGCTCAACGAGGTGCCGCGCCCCTCGCAGATGGAGCAGTACTGCGACAAGTGGCGGCCCTACCGCTCCGTCGGCGCCTGGTACATGTGGCGCCTCGTCGATAATAAGGGCCCCCCGAGTTTACTCCCGCCCACCGGTGGAGTGCTCGCCATTGCCGGATCCGGAGACGGACTCGGAGCGATCGGGCCGCAGCAGCAGCAGCAACAGCAACAACATGCGCAGCTTATTGATCCTATTCAGATGCTTCCCACTATCAGGTGAAGGCATGTACTATTTAATTAGTTATTTTTCCTGTGAGTGATGCTTTGTTGAGATGGTCTTGATTATTCAATAGTTTGTCTGCGAATTGGCTGAACTGCTGTCCTGTTTCCTCTTCGTCATGTGTCATTGTTTAAATGCCATATTGTAATGCTTATGTACTGGAGAAATGAATGGTATAGTGGTGTTTCGTCAATTGTTGCTATCATGCGCTAACTAGACCTGTTGTTCTCTTGAGAATTTATGGAACTATGGTCTTCATAAAACATTTGCTATGGGTAAACGAAAACTATTGATCAACAATCTTACAATGACTCGCCAATGTGGTTGATGTGGTCTATTTCGATTAATTAGTTTTTTTTTTCCAGTATTTATAGATTTTTTATCACTTATTTGTGGTGAAAATTTGGTCAGTGTCTAGCTATGTCTGTATTGGTTAATCAGTAAGTTTGTCTAGATTTAGTAGTGAGTCTTATTTTCAACAATTGTTAAGATTTTTGGTCAAATATGTATCCATTTCTTTTAGGCTGGGTAGGAGAGTGCAATAAAAGAATGAATTATGGTCATGGAATTCATTTCATGTATTAACTGAATCTTGATGATTACTTTTTGCGCATCTATCTCTTTTCTTGTTGTTTCTTCTCCGTAATTTCGCTCGCTATTTGCTGTCCCTTCATTTATATATCTGATCCAAGCATAATATTAGATTTGTAATGCAAAATATTATAGCTGGTTTACTAGCCAGAAGTGTGATGTGGGCCTCGCATCGCCGGGTTGTTGGTGAATTCAATTTGGCTCAAACAGAGTTGTAGCTCAAGTTGTTTATATTTTCTTCCTATCCAAGGATTTTTTGGCGTATATTTCTCAGTATACAAGGTAGATTGATTTTTTCAACTCCTAATTGTACTACATTCGCAGCTGTTCATTCAGTTTTCTCAAAAAAAATATCCGGTGGGATTCCTTTCCTGAGCAAAAACCTTTTAGCAGGGGCTGGAGTGGTTTCTAAGCAAAAACCTTTTAGCAGGAAAAGGGGTTCTACAGGATTTATTTTCTATTAGAAGAATCATATGTGGGGAAAATTGATCTTAGACCATAATTCATTAGGTTTGGCCTCTTCCATCAAAAGGCGTACTCCGATATATTTTGTTGCATGAAGGTGCTTTCATGTTGTCGACCTGTACCTCTCTCCTTTTTACTTGTACTTTGATTGCATCTACATCACCCTCCCTCCTCTTTCTTCTGTTACTACTATAGTTTGCTGAAATGTAATATTTCTTGTGGAATTTTCTGCGGTTTAACTTTGCAAATCTCCCTTCCTTTTAAAAGTGACTTAGTGCTGGAATTTGTTTCTGCAGTAAATATTTTTTCAGTTATAAAGATGATTTGTATTATTTTTTTTCACTAGAATTTCAATAAACTCCTAATAACACTGCCATTTTCACTTTGGCCCCCAAAATGTCAAAACTCCCCTGAAAATATTGTTAAGTAATACTTGGAAATCACTCTTTGAGTCCTTCCAGAATCATTGTCTTAAAATCCTCTTTTGTTATGTCTCGTATTTTAGAGCTGTGTAAATTTGATCATATGCAACTTATTGAAGGTACTATTAGTGATTCATTGAATTGAATGGAACATTTGGTCTTGACTTTTCTTCTTCCCCTGATATGTTTGTTGTCATGCGCCTTTTTCTTCTTATATGAAGGAAACTCTGCTGCCATAGACAATCAGTATTGACTGCCCCCAATATTTCTGATCAGTTAATTTTGTCAATTGAATCCGTTACTTCTCTCCTTTGATTTAAATGGAAACAAACAATTCCATATTAAGCTGAACACAATTATACTTATTCTGCCAATTGTTGTCTTCAGTACTGAAGTTACGCTAACGATTGATTTGTCATCGCTACATTTTGTAGCTTTATATCTCAAGTGTTTGTTTGATGTTCCTCTATATGTTTCTTACTAAACAAGGTCTCATGGTTGTGAAGCTGTTACTGATAGTTTAGCGAAAACCTATAGCTCTATTTTCCATGCCTATGGATCGTGGGTTTCATGTCTAATTCTTAAATTAAGGTTTGATTATCGATTATTGCTCTTATCTGTTCATTCTCTATTCCATTTTCTATTGGGGCATTCTTAGGTTATTTTGGCAAATTCATACTTTCTATGCTGTTTATATACAGTTTTCAAATTGATTGTGTGGAAATTCTCTCGATTTTTAGGTCTGCAGTATTTGTTTCCTTCAAGAATTAAAACCGATTCGGATGTTTGGTCAGGTTTGGGTAATGAAGTATATTAGGTTAAAATCCTGGATATGGATGTGAATAATAGGATAAGATATCATATGCAATTCATAAGAGCTGGACTCTTTTATTCGATCAGATTTGGACTAGATTCATAGATTAGCCGGGCCCTTAATAAGTCTGATTCTTATTATTTCTCGCATTATAATTCATATATTTAGTTTTCTGTTAGCTTACTCAAAGATTGTGTAGTTAAAACTGTTCCTCAATTATATTTATATATATATATATATATATATATATATATATATATATATATAGAGAGAGAGAGAGAGAGAGAGAGAGAGAGAGAGAGAGAGAGAGAGAGAGAGTCCGGTCTTGTAAAATCATCAAGACTTGGTCTTGTAAATTTTTTATCGTTAGATCTACGACTTTGATCATTTTCATCCGTTAGATTATACTATTCAACCAACCACCTATTTAAGTACTTAACCCAAGGGGGTCTACATCATCCTAACCGCATATCTATTAATTAAAAGTATTGCATATCTATTAATTAAAAGTATTGAAGCTCAATTCTCTCTCTCTCTCTCTCTCTCTCTCTCTCTCATATTTTTAATTGCCATATCTATTGCACTTGCCTGTTAGCTTAGATCCTAATGTATATATATATTTAAGGATCTAAGCTATGTTGTTTAAAATTTTATGGAGTTTACAGGCGTACGGACATATAAAAAATATTTAGACAAAATTCTTCTAAATCAAAGTTTATAATGCCAATAATTCAAATTTAAAATGATAAGCATTTTGGATTGAGCCTTACAATTGAGCAAACTTATCTGTGTTTACGGAGGAACCAGTAACTACATTTTTGCTTCTTTACCCAATTCTATAGATCAGTTTTATGAAAAGTATTTGACAAATAAAAATTTTAGAATTTTACCATAGTAAAAATTCAAAATGAACTTTTTTGAGTTTCGAGAGTAAAATCTTTGGGCAGCTACTGAAAACTTTTGATGTGAAAACAATAATTGTGTCATTTTCAAGATAATTTTAGGTACAAGTATGTGTGAGCTTCGCTCATTTTCGAGTTGGCTTAAAAGAATTTTATGGAGAGCGTGCGCTCATTGATCCACGTTGTTAATCTTTATAGAAAAATATCATCAACGATGTTAATCCATAAGAATATGCCTTTGTTATTATTCTGATTTATTTATAGTAATTATTATATGCTACATACATATTTCTAAATGTGTCCATAGGTCGGATCGGATCTGGATAGCGTATCTTAAAAAAAAAAATGGCTAGAAAAAAATATATATACCCTACCTATTTAACTTCAGGTCTGGTCCGGATCTAGATACTTGAGTTACTAATATATTCATCGGGTCTATTTGAGCGGGTTTGAATAGTGACTACCCATATACTACCCGTTCAAGATCGGATATGAGTCGGGTCTAAATCGAGTACGGATACATGTATATATATATATATATATATATACTTTTTATAGATTTTATTAAATAGTCAGTGGACAAAACTATAAATTTCCTCCTATAAAGAGAATATAAGTTGTACTAATTACTAACATTATATAATACCATCCAAAAAATGAAAAAAAAAATAAAGAGAAATCAGAAAATTTACTAAATATAGTATTCATTAAAAGTTCAAATTTTTTTTATTTATTGTCGAATATTTTATCGGGTTCGAATTCAGGTCCGGATTTGAAAACTATTCCAAACCTTACTGATTTAAAAGTTGGGTTCGGGTCCGATCTAAATCGGGTGTGGATATAAAATATTCAGACCCATACCAAAAACTTTAATGGATAATTTTTTTTATCTATATACTATCCATTTTTTATCGGGTTCGATTCGAGTCCAGATAGGATCCGGATAAGGTCTGAATCGGATATGATATCGAATATTTTGGACAGCTTTACATATTTCATCATTGTTTCATATGCTTCGTTGTCATTTCGTTTTATAACCGTCATTGGGATCTCCGCATCATCGATAGATCAGCAAATTAACTTCTTGATGTCGGAATAAACTGTAAGGAATTGAGGATCTTCGAACCAATTATTAATGTCATGTCTCAATCGATCTAATTATCCAAAGAGAGTGTGTGGGATCTTCTCCACACCGATATTTTCTATGTTATTAATTAGTACACCATTTACTTGTCGCCTCATAATCTCTCCATAACCGCCTACATAATTAAGTTGATCACAATTGTTTATATATATACCCTCCTGTAAAATAGAAGGTTCAATTTGTATGAAAATTATCTTTATATAAAATTTTACTATTCCAAAAGTATTATGATATTTTATGTCTATTTTAATATTTTAATCCGGATTGAGACGTAATTTGGCTTTAATCCGAAATGATTTAACAACCATCAATAGCGAGGGGTAGATTTGAATCACGGAAAATATATATAAGGATATTTTTGAAGCAAAAACTTTTTAGAAATAAATAATATGCATTTCTGAATTTTTAAAAGGTATATGGAAGTAATTATTTCTTATTTTTAATTAGCTAAACTAAAGAAAATTATTAAATTCAATGGCTCCATTAGCTTTTCATAGTTATATTGGGTATTACTTCTTGTACAAAAAATTGACCAAATCACTGCCGATTTTAGTAAGATCTTAATACACTTGACTAATACCATTTAATTCAGAAAATTTTAAAATTAATGTAATATCTAAATAAGAAAACATTAAAAAAAAAACTTGGAGGGCACTTTAGAAATTGCCTATAATTTTTTTTTTTTTTTTTTTTTTTTTTTTAGACAGGTAATACAACATCTGCTTCGGAATCAACTAAGATTCGGAACTCGGTAATCTCATACCTCAAATCCACCAAATTCTCGCCACTGCTTTTAAAACGGTCAATAGAAATTGCCAATAGTTGAATGGGTCTCCATATATATACATTGTTACCATACTGATCGCTTATATAAATACCAACCCACAACCCACACACTTAAAACTACACACACAGACACTCTCTCTCTCTCTCTCTCTCTCTCTCTATATATATATATATATATATATATATATATATATATATATATATATATATATATATATATATATATATATATATATATATATATATATATGTATTAAAAAGATTAGAAAATCATGTCATATGAAAATTACGATCTGTGTTACCCCGACCAGCAGGTGGTCGACCGCTACCTCCCGATGTGGGCCGAGCTGCCGGCTTTCCGGTCGAAGCCGGCCTTCGTGTGGGCCACCGACACTCCCGCCGGAATCTCGTCGGCGCAAACAACCTACTCCGAGCTCGACGCATCCGTCCGCCGCATCGCCGCATCGCCGCAGTCGTGGCTGCCGCAGTACCACGACTGCGGCCTCATGTGCCTGCTCCTCACCGTCGTCGCCGGAGCCACGTGCGTGCTCGCCTCGCCGCGGTCGTTCCTGCAACGCCCGCGCATTTGGCTCGAAATGATCGCCGAGTTCGCGGCGACGTGCGCGCCGGTCCCGTCCTTCGCCCTCCCTCTCGTTTTAAAGAGGGGCCGCATCGGCCATGGGGAGACACCCCTTAGCCTGTGGAGCCTCAAAAACCTTATTCTGATCAATGAGCCCATATATAAATCCGCCGTCGATGAGTTCGTTACCGAGTTCAAGTCAACGGGGCTCAACCCGTCGGCGATCTCTCCGTCCTACGGGCTCGCCGAAAACTGCACCTTTGTATCCACCTCATGGCATTCTAGTAATGGCAGCTCGAATACTAATAATACTAGCAATTGGTACGAGTATTTGCCGTCGTACAAAAGACTCTTGCCCTCGGCGCGGCTATCTCCTGCATCGCCACCGGAATCGTCAGATGCAGAGGAAGAAGAAGATATAACAATAATGATCGTGAGCGAAAACACCTGCGAGCCAGCGGAGGACGGCGTCGAGGGAGAGATATGGGTCTCCTCGGCGAGCAACGCCTCGGGCTACCTCGGCCACCCGTTTTTAACCCTCGAGGCGTTCCGCGGGCGGCTTCGAGGGACCGCGGGGAGGTTCTTCGTGCGCACCGGAGATCGCGGAGTGGTCCTAGGACAGGAGAGGTACTGTAAATCAACCTTTCACCTCTAAAAGCTTGAAACTTCTATGCTTAATACTTTATACGCAACAGATATCTCTACGTGCTCGGCCGGACTACGGATGCCATCGAACTCGGCAACGGGCGAAGCTCGGTCCACCCGCATTACATCGAGACCGCGGCGTACGAAAGCTGCCGCGATCGCCTCCGCGGCGGCTGCATCGCCGCCTTCGGATTATCCCCGGCGCGGGGATTGATCAGGATTAACGTTGCAGTGGTGGTGGCCGAGCTGGTAGACGAAGGGAGAGGAGGAGGAGGAGGAGCTAGGGAGTGTGGTGATGAGCACTGTTTACAGGAGTATATGTGAGGGGATAAGAGAGGGAGTGATGAAGCAAGAGGGGGTGGAAGTGGGGTGGGTGGTGTTGGTGGAGAGTGCAAGTGTTCCGAAAACGACTTCCGGGAAGTTGAGGAGGTGCAGGGCGAAGGAGAAGCTCTTGAGTGGGGAGTTTGAAGTGGTGTTTGAGGCAAAATATGATGAGAAATTAATGGTGTTTGAGCATAAAGTTGAGGAGGAGAGTGAAGTGAGGAGCACTGGGAAAAATCATAAATTATCTAATTTGTTATCTTTTCTTTGAAATTACTATTAGTGAGGAGTACGTACGTGTGTGTGTTAATTAAGTTGCATATGGAGTAGGTAATTAGGAATGCCTTTTTTGCTTATAATGTTTGTGTATTAATTTCTTAATTATGATCGACCGTAAGACCAAATTACATTAAGATGGGCCGGGCCGATATTCAAGATCCAAAATAATTTAGAATCAACTTGGCCCAACTCGTTTTTTCTAATACGTTACTACATGTGTGTATAAATTTGATCATATGAAAAGTTACATAATGGATGAAAATAACTAATATTAATTAATTTGTTATGTCTAAATATTAGTGCTAAATAAAGGTTAAACGAGTAGAATATAACTAATTTCATATGGTACTGCTATGTTTTTCTCCCAAAATAAATAAATAAATAAATAAAATTAGCACCGCATGTACTTTTCAGGACGATAAATTATTTATTTATTTATTTTTGACTCTGGTCTGAATATATTCGGGCGAAGCTCCACCAACCCGAATCCATTTAGTCGCAAGTTGGGTAGCTAAATTTTCTTGCACGTAAGTTATTGGAAATCGCGTTCGTGGCTCTCGTTCAGCCACGTGTACTTCCTTCTGGATCGTACGGTATACTGCACAGAGCGAATTTGAGGCCCCGATGGTCCCCACGTGTAAACAATCGCATATTAATTAACTTTTAATTAACGCGTGATTAAGAATGCGGCTTTTGCATAAATTAATTAATTATCCGCGTTAGTTGAGGGGACGCTGCTGTGTGATTTGATCCCATATGCTTATTTTAATTACTTATTTAGTGTCATTATCGGTAACAACAACTCTATCCCAGTGTTGATAATAATTAATTAATAATTTGATTAGTTTTTTTAATGCTAAAACCGCTCAATCCGGAGGATTATTAATCATGATGGAGGAATTTAATATTAGGAGAAAAAAAAAAGTTGGTGAATATGATCGAACAAGGTGCATGCTCTTGTGCACCAAGTTCGTGCAAAATTATCTATAATAATCAATATGGATTATCTTATGATGATTAGTATATATCGGCCGTACTTAAGAAAATATTTTAGGATAATCGCAGTAACGCTTAATGAGACAGGTGTGTTTAGAGGGGACAATGCTACAAGTGTGGCACGTGTCGCGGCGCACAATATTCATTAATATTAGTACAAAATTGGTGAATATATACAAATAAGGTGCGTTAATTTGGATATATACAAAACTCGCGCGAATTAATTAATCAGCATGGATTACCTGTAATTAATGATTAGTATCAGCAGTACTTGAGGAGATTTTTATTAAGATGGACAGGTGTCATTAGGGGGGACGATGCTATAGATGTGGTACGTGTGGAGGAATTAATTAAACCTCATCCATTACCTAATTTTTTTTATTAAATTATCAAAGCAATGCTTAATTATAAAGGTAGAGATTGAGTAGAGTATGAGTGCATGCAAGTATTAGCTGATAATATATATATATATTGTATGATAAATACATATGAGGGTCGTCTCATTTTTGCATGATCATGAGAAATAAAAAAATAATTAAAAAGACTAATTTAATTAAGGATGATAAGTACTTAGGGTTTGAATGAGAACTCACTGGCCAATAATTATAATTTAATTATGTAAATACAAATTAAGACATGCACAACACAAAGGCTCTAGTTGGTTGGTTGGTAGGGTGCATGCATATATGCCATGTACTTGTTGGGCATGCTCGAGTTTAATAGGATCATATAGAATAAAATGAGTGAGCGATACAAAAATAAAATTGTTTTTGGAAAGTTCGGAACATTAGATTGGCTAATTACATGATTTGACTTGATCCGATTCGATAATCTCAAACTAATAAGTCTATACCACGTTTCTAAACCGCTTACATGAATTAATTAAAATATTTTATACAATATTATGTTGATGCATCAAAAATATATAAGTTCGGAGCATTAGATTGGCTAATTACATGATTTGACTTGATCCGATTTGATAATCTCAAACTGATAAGTCTATATCATGCACGTTTGTAAACTGCGTAGATGAATTAATTAAAATTTTTTATAACAATATTGTGGTGATGCATCAAAAATTTATAAGAACAACATTTTTTATTATAAAAGTGTGTTGTGATTCTTGTTTGTTTTGATCATAAATAAAGTTACAGATTATTCAAAATTATATTTTTATAGGTTATTATTGATGTATTGGCATGTACGACGTGTGAGTCCTTGATCACTCGCTTTGCTACATGCATATCAATAAACTATAATACTTTTTTCAAAAAAAAAAAAAATACTAATATTATAAAATAGTCAAACATTTTTGTTTTTGTTATAAAACAATAAGTTTACTTGGAAGATCAAAGCATTCTAATTGCGAAATACTTTTTATAGTGTCAATTAATTAAATATTTGTTTTGCATCTTCTTTGATATTTAATATATTATCATAGATCACAAAAGAGATCGTTTTTAGTTGTGGATTCCATCCAAATCCAAGCAAGGAAATATTACTAAAATAAAGGCCAAAGTACAAATAAAAAAAGCTTTGTTGATATTTTTGTAATTACTATCTCACAATTAAAAATCCAAATATTTGGTACCCTCTTAATATTTATATAGTTTATCATTAGCCTTAATATTTTGTTATCATTCAACGCGATTAGTAGGATAGAAAAAAGAAAAAAGAAAAAAGAAAAAAAAAGGCTACATAACTTTTTTGGCCCTTAAACTGTAATGCGGGTAATATTTTGGTTCGCAAACTTTAATTTGCTGTAATTTTTAGTTCACATTTTCTAATTTATTTCAATCAAGTTTCACAACCTAATTTAATTAATTAAATATTAATGTGGAAGTGCTGTAGTAATATTGTGATTAATGACACGATAATAATTAAAATATTATATCAGTTATGTTTCAGCGGCACATCAATATTTAGTTAAATAAATTAGGTTATAGTACGTGGTTAATTGTAAGGATTACCTACAAAAACTTATAAAGAAAAAATTCAAAGTTTGCAAGCCAAAGGGTCAAGGTTGAGGACCAAAAGTATAATTTAGCTTTTAAAAAAAAATAATGTTCTAAAAAGTTTGCACTATTTGGTGCGAAATTACAAAAATAAAAATAAAAAACAAGAGAAAAAAAAGAAAAAGAAAAAGTAAAATTATATTTTACAAGATAATACTTCTTATAAATGAAACTTTAAAAGGGATGGGACAAAGTTTGGTTCAAGTTTGAGATTAATATAGTATTTTCTTTTTTTCCTTTTGCCTATTGTAAATAATGGTCAGGTTTTATGTTTTGGTTAAAATGCAAAATTTTCATACTAGGAAATGAGAGGGACAACGCTAATAATGTTTTGGTTAAGATGCAAAATTTTTAAACTGGGAAATGAGATGGACAACTCTAATGTGTGATTTTTTTTTTTTTGGCAACTTAAATAGAACCTAAAATTTCAATACACTGATTTTCTTATAGTCAAATTTTATTAGCTAGAACATAACATTTTAGTCGAAAAAGTAAACTTCTTTAGAAACTCTAATTAAAATTTTGGAAAATAAAGTAAATATTTTTAAACTTCGAGTACTGTCAAATAACCTATTCAACTTTTAATTTTGACAGCTAAATCTTCTACAAATTTATTGGATAGTTTGTTTGTTTGTTTGTTTGGTTTTTTTTTTTTTTTTTTTTTTGAGATATAGGTAGTACGCTATCCGTTTCGTTTATTTCATTTACAAATAAACTTAGCTGAAAATGTGAATCAACTAGAATTCGAACTCGGGTCTCGAGTATCAACCACCAAGTCCTTTGCCACATGCTTTAGGGAAGGTTGGTAATATTTCGGATAGTTAAATCAACCATTTCCGGCCCTCTAGTAGAGTTTTTTTTTTTTTTTTTTTTTTTTGAGAGAGAGAGAGAGAGAAAGGAGAGATAGATGATACTATCATTTCGTTTATTATTTTATTTAGAAATAAATTTAAATGAAAATGTGAATCAACTAGAATTTAAATTTAGGTCTTGAATATCAACCGTCAAACTTTTCACCAATTACTCTACGATGGTTGTTGCCCTCTAATAGAGTTTCTAAATGAAAATTTATACTTATAGTATGTCTTACAGATCATTTTGTAAATCTAAACATATCAAAAATTCTATTTTTTTTTATGAGGAATGAATATAAAGCGTAAGCTCTGATGCACGATGTAAATTCGATCATCTCCAATTTTTAAATTTTTTTTTTAAACGTCAGAATGGAAAATATGAGTTTTATTGTGTGCGAAAGCTTCACATCACAAGATTATGTACATGTAAGATATTTGTCGAGAATAACTCTTTAATTAGTAATTTTATGTGAATATAGAAGAATATGTTGAACAGTTTAATATAATAATGGCTACAAAGACTAATAATCAAAACTAAGAATTTAAAGACTATTAGCCAAGGCTCTAAAATTCATGAGACATTTCTATATTTATTTCTAAACTTATTTCTCAAATTTATTTCCAAAATAACTTCAGTTGGGCCAAACAAGAGAAATGAGCCGGGTGTCATAACGATCGGGATAAAATTTTAGTGAAGAGCTCTCAAATAACGTATGGATAGAGAGTCTTCAGTCTGCTCACACGTGTTAATATTATCTTTATTTAAGAGTATGCGTTTGGTATGTAAAATTTCTAAAAAAATTAAATCCGATAAAAATAATTATAATTTTTAGATAAAAATAAATTGACACATGACAGCGAATCAAGGCTCATAAAAAACATAATTTGGAAGTTTCTACTATAGTTTTTTTTTTATATTTTCTTGATTTTATAGGATTTAGCCAATAGTAGAATATAGTGGATCCTCGCAAATTTTTGTTCAGCTTTGTAGTGGCTACTCTGTTCTACTTATTTACTATAGAATTATTTTCATCACTCTATCTATTATATCAAGCTTAAACTACAAAATCATTAACTAGTTAATCATAATTTTCTAAAAAAATATAATAAAAATAATTTTTTTAATAATTATGATTAGTAAATTTAGAAAAATAACATGATTGGTTAGGGACGCATATTAGTAATATGACTAGTATATTATAATTTTTTTTTTTTATGATATAATGAGATTAATTTAAAGAGGACACAGAAATTTTTTTTTTTTTTTTTTCACCTTTCGTACGTTTGCAGAATGGTGTGATTAGAGCAGGTGAAAGAAAAGACATGAAAAGGATGGATAGAAGAAGAAGAAACAAATAAAGGAGAAAAAAAAAGAGTAAAAAGAAAAAAAAGAAAAAAGAAAAGAAAAAGTAGTGGGTTTGGGAATTGGGACGAGACCACACCCCCTTTTCAGCGAGACCTCTGACACCCCCACAACAAAACCGGCATGGCGTGGCTGCAATTTGGATGGGTCCCACTCTTTCTATTTGGGCAGGTATTTTGTTAAAAATTTTATGCGCACCAGATAATCTGATTGTCCATTATATAGTACTCTATGGTAGCGTTTGGTTCGGGAATAAGTAAGATGCATTTCGTTCTCAAATAGATGATGAGATAAGAGTAATTTTGTATTTGGATGAAAATAGGGATAAGGATAGGGATAAAGGGATATAAGGAAAAAAGTGTTTGGATGGTATTTGGGGATAAGAGGATAGTGAGGTGGTGAAATGTGAAAATTACTAAACTACCCCTTGGGGATAAGAGGATAGTGAGGTATTAGGGGATAAGAGGATAGTGTTTGAATTGGGGACAAACGTTCAAAAAAAAAAAAAAATTGTTTGGGGATAAGATTGGGGATAGCAGGATATCCCCCTTGCTATCCCCAATCCAAACACTGCCTATATGTTAATTGGATCGGTTGTTGGATGGGTGATCCGATGCATTTCGTTCTCAAATTAATAGATGGTGAGATTATCTTGTTTGAAGAAATATCTTTGTATCAGATGATCTATCCCTCTATAACTGGATTAGATTTCTCGCTATCTGATGGACAGTGAGATCAAAAATTTTATAATCGGGATTCTGTTCGTCCATCCAATAATATGATATGATATTTACAGTACAGATCTAACGGTTAAAAACCTACAAGCATCAAGTGCTTGGTGCTTTTAAAAGCACCATAAACAGACTCATATATAAATTGAGCTCCTATACTTTTAAAAGTACCATGACATTGGTACTTGTAAATTTTTAGCCATTGGATTATTAATTGTGTGGTTAGAATGATGTCGGCCCCTTAGAGTTGAGTGGGTGGTTGGTTGAATAGTATAATCAAACGAATGTAAATGGTCAACGATGCAGATCTAACAGCTAAAAACCTAAAGCACAAAGTGCTTGGTGCTTTTAAAAACATCATAGACGGACTCTCTCTCTCTCTCTCTCTCTCTATATATATATATATAATTGAGCTCCTGTGTTTTTAAAAGCAATCGGTTGTTAGATGTGCGGTTAGGATGATGTGGGCCCCCTTGGGTTAAGTGGGTGGTTGGTTGAATAGTATAATTTAACGAATGAAAATGATCAAAATCTTAGATCTAACGGTAAAAAATTCATGTGCAAAGTCTTGGTTAACTTTCGACGTGACTACATATATATATATATATATATAGTAATCCAACCTAGTTCTCTCTCTCTCTCTCTCTATATATATATATATATATATATATATATGGCCAAAAGTGTTCGTCATCATCAGATGGACGGTGAGATCATCCTCTGCAGAAAAGAATTATCCATTGGTGTGCCGATCCAATGGTATGGTACTTTTTACTCGTTGGATCGACTATTATATGGAACTGCCAGAAGCGCATCTCGTCGCCGGGTGTATGAAAAGATTATGTCCAATGCATACATTTTAGATAAAAGCACATAAAATTCATTTAAACTATAACATTTTTTAATTCGACTATCTAATTTCTCAAATTTTAATTATATTATTATTTAATTTAAATAATTTGGTAATTTTTCATATACAAATTTTAAGCTAATTACTTGAAAGACGAAACATTCGAAGGCTGCTACGTGCCAAGTTAGCAGTTTCGTCTGCTAATAGCAGTAGCGCTTGCACTATTGTTAGTCCCCCAGAAGAATGCTGACCACTTTGGTTTATAGCTCCTTAGCCATATCTTATCGGGGCAGTTTGGTAAGCTGTGTAATTAATTTCTTGTCCTAATCTTAAAATCATAATCTCAGTACAATTTTGGATGATAAACTTAGAGTTTATAACCTAATTTTTCAAATTAGTAAAAACGGCGGCTAAAATACATTATATACTTTGCAAATACCATACGAATACGAAAAATATGCAAATTTTCCCTGTTAAGTGAAAGAATTTAGCAAATTATCGCCTAGATGTAGAGTGCAAAGTTTCCTTTCATAATGTGTGTAGATTTTGCATTAGAAATTTGCTTTCATGTCCCCCATTTGTTTGTTATCATTATTTGCTACATTCATCAGTGTATCAGCTACTCACGTGGGAACTCATTTGTTATCACTATTTGGTATAATATTGAGCAACTCATCAAATTATATGAGAAATTCTTAGGAACGATCCCACGTATCAGTGCATAAATTATATATAAGAGCAGCCCTTAAAAATACTTACTATTGCAGTCTAATTATATGCCCATGTTTAATCTTAATTAACGAAGTTTTTGCAAGCGTAGACATGGCAAAATGAGCCTGGATCGCTTCTGATTTTTCGATCTAGTTTGGGCAAATTTTACTAGAAGCCAGTTCAGTAGAAATCTTGAATATATATTATATGAGTAATGCTCCTATACTTTCTTTTTTTCGTTACCGTTCATTCACGTCTATTCAACGGTCCAGATTTAATTTTTTTAAAATCATGACCTACAATAGCAGGTCACTTTGGGAGAGGTACCAGTTACCAGGTACCTCAATGAAGGATATTTTTGTCTTTTAATACATAGATAATTTAGTCATTTTACCTCTATTATATTTTCTTTTTTTCTCTCTTTGTTTTCTTTTTCTCTCTCTATATTTTCTTTCATAATTTGATATTTTATATAAGAAAAATTTCAAATGATTTGACAATATGATTTTTTATATTTTCAAGTTAAATTAATTATTTTCGATTTGAAATATTTTAAATGTAAATATTGTTTACACACGCAAATATTAAAATTTGATATATTTTCACGTTAATTAATTATTTTCGATTTGAAATATTATTTACACATCCAAATATTAAAATTTTAATTAATTTCAAATTTTGAATTAAAATATTAATTTATATTTGAAATTATGAATCAAATTTAAAATTTAAAGTTGATTTGATAAGCTTATTTAAATCATTCTATTTTTTAGATCTAATTTTCTTTTAGTTAGTTAATTAAGAGACGGTGAATACTAAATATTTTAAATGTGTGTTGCATAGATTTTCGTTTTCTTTTATGAGTATGGAATATTTTTTTATTGGGCGTTTGTGAAAAATATTCAATAGTAGATATTATTAGGTTAATAGAAATTTGGATAAAGATGCTTTTTTTTTTTTTTGTTCTTGTAAATGGAATGTAATATATTTTTTGCTACTAAAAATAGGTCTATCAACAACAATTTTAATAATTATCTCAAATCAATATAAATTTGTGAATCACATTTATCTACAAATTTAAAATTTTAAATTATAATTTTATATGTTATATTTTATTAAAAAAATATCTCATATTTTAAATATTAGTAGATAAAATTGAGATAATTTTTATATATTCACTTTAAAAATATGAATAAATATTATATATACGAAAGCTATTACGTGATTCGATATTATGTAGGT
Source organism: Aechmea fasciata (assembly GCA_025177825.1). Taxonomy (NCBI): domain Eukaryota; kingdom Viridiplantae; phylum Streptophyta; class Magnoliopsida; order Poales; family Bromeliaceae; genus Aechmea; species Aechmea fasciata. The sequence continues at coordinate 5,624,249 of CM045928.1, read as the reverse complement.
GACGGGTATTACGCGTAAGAAAGAAATATTTAAGAAACGCGTTGATTGCGAATATTATTTATGATAAAATGCGATATTATATGAATTTTATTAGAAGATATGGTACATATATAAAAAGTGAAATTCATCATACTTAGAAATAAAAGTTTCTAAAATTACTATAATTAATATTCCTATAATTAATGCATAATTTTAGGACCTCAATTCTTAAAAATAAAACTATTTCTAAAATTTCTATAATTAATGCATAATTTTAGGGCCTCAATTAAAAGTTTTTAAAATATTGTATTGTTTAATTACCAAACTAACCTTAAATAAAATAATTTTTTTACCTACTAAGTATGAAAATTACATTTTTATCCTTAATTAATCAAGGGTTAAGATCTTTCTTATTTTATTTTTTTTAAAGTACCGAAGCATTACTCATATTATATATATATAGAGTAGGGCTGCTGTGCTATTAGAAGCATAGCAGTTCTTGTGCTCCTAAATTTTTAACCACCCATCAAATTTGATGAGTGGTTAGGATGAATGGGAGAAGAGAAATTGAAGAGAAATTCAAAGAGAAAAGAAATTGAGAAATCTAATTTCTCTCCAATTATTCTTCTCCCTTTCACCCTAACCACCCATTAAATTTGATGGGTGGTCAAAAACTTAGGAGCACAAAGACTCTTGTGCTCATAATAGCATAAGTAGCCTTACTCTCTCTATATATATATATATAATTGAGCTAGAATACTTTTACTAGTATCACCCTCTTGGTGCTATTAGGGTTTTATTCCTTGGATCTACTTCTGATTCGATAGCCTTGGATCAAACACTATTCCACCTACCACCGCCTACCACCCACCTATCACCATCATCTCAACCCACATCTTTCCATCCAATGGCTCAAAACTCAAAAGCACCACTTTCATGGTGCTTTTGAGAGTATTCTAGCTCTACTATATATATATATATATATCTATATATATATATATATATATATATATATATATATATATATATATATATATATATATATATATATATATATATATATATATTTGGATTGGGCTACTATTAATAGCAAAATTTTATTGTTGCTACCGGTTTGAAATATTTATAAATCAAATTTTATACATTTTCGATATTGTTCTCTTATCCATCGAGTGGACACAAAAATAAACGGCTGAAAATGAATATTCTTAAAAAAATGATGATAGGAGTCTTGTAATCAAGATCAAGAGTATAAATCTTATTTTAAATAGTATAAAAAATTTTCAAACAAAAATTCAATTGATTTGGATGTCTTAACACCGTTAAATAAGAAAACGCCTCATATCGACCATTAAAATTATAAATTTTGAAACTCGTTGATCATTAGGCAAATGATGTTGAAAAGATTTGAAATTTGATTTTTAAATACTTCAAGTGGTATAGATCATGTTCAACGGTGCCGATCGTCGATTTGGAGGCTCAGTGATAAAAGACTCAAATTTCAAATCAGAAATGTTGTTCTTGTTCTTGATGTTAAGTAGAATTTTTTATTAAATTTTTATATAATTTGGATTCTTCTACACCGTTGAACTTTAAACATACCACATCGGCTGTTAAAATAGTCATTTTTGAGACATTTTGATCACTTGGTAATGATGTCAAAAAGTTATAAATTTTGGTTTCTAAATAGTTCCAATAGCGTAAATCATGCCTAACGGAGCCGATCACAGAATCGAATGTTTCATCATTAGAAACAACTTATAAGTACGAAATACTCCGTACTTTCGAAAGTATAGGATTTTATAAAAATGGGCCATGTACTATATATTTTGAATTCTATAGATTCAGTCAGAATTTCTAGAAAATTTATTGAAATACCCTTATTCTTTTTCTTCCTTTTTTTTTCACTCATTTTTTTTTCCTCTGATCTTCGTCGCCTCCTCCACAACCTTCACAACCCTCGACGATGGTAATAAGAGTGGCGCCCCTTCCTCTTCCTCCGCCTCCGCCTTCGTCGGCATTGGCATCGACACCAACGTTGGCACCGACACCGACGCCGACGTCGATGCCGAAGGAGAGGGCTCAAAGCAGGCAGGGTTGAGGGTGGATCGAACGGAGGCGATTAGGTTATGGTCGAAGTTGTGCTTGTTGTCACTAGTGAGGGTGAGGACGAAGACGTGTCTGCGCTTCTTCAAAGAGTAGAAAAAGATGCAGAGGATAGAAAAAAATAAAAAATTAAAATAAAAAGAAAAAAATTTAAAAATATTTTTTCTCCTTCTTGAAAGATCATTATATATCATCGCTACTACAAGAAAGACCAATTATCAGAGAAGAAGAAAGAAAAAGATGAAGTTGTGCTGTTCAAATAAAATTACACTGTTTGAAACGAACATTGCACTCTTTAAGACGATAATTGTACTCAACGAAAGTTGTATTCTTTGGATGAAAGTTACACTGTTCGAGTAAAAAATTATACTCTACAGCCTCCTCGCCGTAGGGGCCTATTGCCTGTATCATCGTTTCGAAGCAACCTTTCATCGCCTCCCTCTCTACCCTCCTCCGCGCTCCCCGCGACCCCACCCACTCAACCGTTCGCCACAAGAAATCCCTCTTCACTTCCTTGACCTCCCCGACGTCCCCCACCGCCTTCTCCCCGTCGCCTTTTTCCCCACTCCCGTTCTTGACGACGAGGGTGAAGAGCGAGGGAACGGCGTCGAGCTCGACTAGTACGAGGCGGTTGAGCAAGTAGAGCGCAACGCTGAAGAGCACCTTGAGCGTGCCCTTAATCGAGCGGGTGGGGGATATGAGGGCGTGGAGGAACTCGAGGAGGAAAGCGTGGATGGGCGGCTTCGAGACGATAATAAGTCGGTTGGCCTCCAAGGCGAGAAGGCAGTAGAGTGCAATTTTTGTTCAAACAGTGTAACTCTCGCGTAAAGAGTGTTACTTTCATTTCAAACAGTATAATTTTTTTTTATTAAAGAGTGCAATGTTTGTCTCAAACAGTACAACATTTATCTCAAATAGTGTAATTTTTTTGTAAAATATTGTAACTTAATCTTAACTGTTTAACTTCATTTTCATTTTCTCTGATTTTTGATATTTTTTGTAGCAACGATAACACATAATGGTCTTTTAAGAATTTTTTTTTTCTACTCTTTGCATTTTTCTTTTGCTCCTAGGGAAAGCGCGGGCGCGTTTGTGTCCTCACCTTCACGGGTGACAACGACCACCACCTCGACCACAACCTCATCGCGTCTATCCGCTCCGCCCTCACTTATGCTCGCTCTGAGTCCTCCTTCAGTGCCGGGGTCGGTGCCGTTGCCGGCGGAGAAAGAGACGGAGGAAGAGAAGGCGACACCACCTTCGTTATTGGTGCTGCAGGCCGCGGATCCGGTAGAGGAACTGATGAGGGAGGGTCCGAGAAAAAAAAAAATGAAAAAGAAGAGAGAAAAAAAATAAAAATATTTTAATTATTATTTAAAAAACTCGAGCTAAATCTGTAAAATATGTAGCCATGACGCATTTTTATAAAAGTTAAAAATTAGTAAATTTTTTTAAGTAAAAAGGCTATATATATACACACAGGAGTAAATTTAAAATATCATCCATGTTGTTTTGCACTTACTCACTTTAGTACATTGTAGTTCACAGTGTATCACGTTAGTGCTATGTGGTTTTATTTTTATTTTTTCGTCGGCTTCTCCGTTAATATTTCGTTAAATTATATAAAAAAACGTTCAGATCTTTCACAAAGATTTATCCTCTTAATTTTAACTTTATCATTGATTAACAAAAAAAAATAATAAAATTAATAATAAAAAAATAAAAATAAAACTACAGTGCACAAAATTAATACAATTTAAGCTGTATAATACTAAAACAAAAAAAACATGAAATTACAAAGATGGTATTTAAAATTTTTTCTAAATATATTGATGTAGAGAGACGTACAGATAGAATTGTCAATTTCATTTCGGGTGCGGGAGAAAAAGGGCGACTCGCTTTTCTAATGAGATACAGCTAATGTTAAACATAATAATAATAATAATAATAATAATTAAAAAACAAAAATGAAAAAGGAAGGCCACACAAAAAATTAGTGTGGAACGCGGGGAGCAATAATAATTAAAGAAATGGGACCAGCTTGCAGGGCGTGGAAGGAGTGAAACATGACCCTGTCGGTTGCCCCCCCCCCTCTCTCTCCTCCTCACACCCCCACCCCCTCTCTACCCTCCTCCCTCTCTCTCTCTCTCTCTCTCTCTCTCTCTCTCTCTCTTAATATCCCACATCCCTTCACTTCCTCAGACTCCCTCTTCCCTCATCTCACACCTCACCCCACCCTAACCTCAAATTAATCTTCTTCGTATATTTTTTTTAAATTATCGTTTATCTTTTCTATCTTTTTTTTTTTTTTTTTGGATGCCCCTTACTCGAATCCTGAATCCTGGTTAGGAAACCAAATCTTAAACCTTCTCTCTCGATCCCATCATTTCCATGCTCCAATCTCTCTCTTCCCACATGCGCAGTTGCTTCCGCTGCTGCTGCCGCTGCCGCTTTTAAGTGCTGCACTTGGCTGTTAAGTCACTCTCACCTCCCTTCTCTTGCTCTCTATTTATTTATCTATCTATCTCCATGTGGGTGGTGCAATAATAAGAGAGCTGAGATCTTCTCGATTCGCCGAGCCCACACCCCACTGGACACACACACACACCTCCCCACCCCTTTCGCTGGCTGGCGGACTGTTGCTGTTGTTGCGGTTTGTTGTTGTTGTTGTTGCTGTTGTTGTTGTTGGGAAACTGCGAGTTGGGTTTTCCCAGCTCTCTTTTGAGCACCTGAAATTTGGTTGGAATATGCGTGTTTGATGGGTTGAGAGAGGCGTGGGGATAATTTAAATGGAATTCCGTAGTAACCAAGATGATGATATGGGTCTTCCCTCTTCTTTAAGCTACAACAACAACAACAACAACAACAACAACAACAACAGTAGCAATATTAATCCTCTTCCCATTAGAGGCTCCGCTTTTACGAGACCTTCCTCTTCCTCTCCCTCCGCCTCTTCTTTGCTTTCCCCAAGAGGAGGGGGTGGAGGAGGGGGTGGGTGCAGAAACGGTAGTTATCCTGCGGGGCATCCGCTGGACTCTCACTCGTCTCATCTTTTGACTCCAATCTCCGCGAAGGCGGCAGCATCGGCATCGGCGTCGGCGTCGGCGGTTCAAAACGTGGCTTCGGACGCCGCGGCGGCGGCGGCGGCGGCGGCGCGGTACAGGGAGTGCCTCCGCAACCACGCGGCGGCGCTGGGGGGCCACGTGGTGGACGGGTGCGGCGAGTTCATGCCCGCGCCGGACGACGCCCTCAAGTGCGCCGCGTGCGACTGCCACCGTAGCTTCCACCGCCGCGACGCCCCCGCCGCCGACTACCACCGCGCCGCGGCCGCCGCAGCAGCCGCAGCCGCGGGGCGCCTCCCCCTCCTCCTCCCCGCCGCACCCCGCCCAGAAGCACTTCCACTTCGGCGGCGGCGGCTTCCCCACGAGCCCCTCCCGCGGCGCGGTGCACACCAGCGGGAGCGGGGGCACCACCACGGAGTCGTCCAGCGAGGAGCGCCTCGACGCCACCGCCGCCGCCGTCGCCGCAGCCGCCGCGGCAGCCGCGGCGGGCGCGGCGGGGTCGCGGAAGCGCTTCCGCACGAAGTTCACGGCGGAGCAGAAGGAGAGGATGATGGAGTTCGCCGAGAGGGTCGGGTGGAGGTTCCAGAAGCAGGACGAAGCCCTAGTGGAGCAGTTCTGCTCCGAGGTCGGGGTGCGGCGGCAAGTTCTCAAAGTGTGGATGCACAACAACAAGCACTCCAGCAGAAAGCAGCTTCTGCCGCAGCAGCAGCAGCAGCTACAACAATCCCAAGAACAGCAGGAGCCCTAAAAGAGGAGACGCACCACACCACATCACACCCACAACATCATTTTTTATATATCTCTTGGGCTTCTCACTTAGACAAAGGCAAAGAGAAGGAAAGTACTCAATTCTCCTCCTTATCTTCATCATCATCTTCTTCTTCTTCTTCTTCTTCTGCTTCTTGGGTTTCTCTACTTCTTTTCTTTTCAAATATGTTTTATCTTCTGCATTCTCCTTGGATCTCTTCTTTTCCTTGGTTAGATCGAAGAAGGAGAAAGGAGGATCAAGGATGGGGATGGAACTATTTCACTGTTTAGTGTTTACTACAAGATATTTTTGGCTTGGTGCACTAGTTGATTATGTGGTCAAAGGGACATTAAAGCCCTATTAATGGTACTCTCCAAGCTTCTCCTACTTCTTCTTCTTCTTCTTCTTCTTCTTCGTCAGCATTTTCCGAGAGACCCTAACCGAGAGAAACATCTCATTAAGTGCTTAGAGATGGTACACTTTGAATTTCATTAGTGGAGTGGGTCTTTGCATTAAATGAGATTAATTATGCTCACTCATGTGATAGTCACACTCAGCAAGTTTGATCTATCTATTGAATGCTGATAACATTTAAGTAGCTAAATGATCTGGTTAGGAAGTGAAAGGGTTTCTATTTCATGTTCTTTTGTTTTCATCTGCTTTTTCTATCTCCAGTTAATTAACCAGTTGGGCATTAGTCTACGGTTATTAATGTCATTTAATTGATGCAGCATGTTCTTTCCACTTCTACTGTTTTGTGGTCTTAATAAGGATTGGGGTTTGCATTGTATATGCCAAAACTTTATATAATTTCTCTTGTTTTTAGGACAGAAAGGGATGGGAAGGGTCTATTGATATCCCTGGTCACATGGCTTCTGTCTCATCCACTGGCATGAGTCAGTATGTTTGTCATAATGAAGCATTGAATGTAAAAGAGCAAAGTTCACACTGTTGTACTATTACAAGCTAGTCTAGGGTTTCCCTCTTGGTCCTCAACTTTTTGTCCGTTGGATTTGCATCAAGCACGTACTTCAAGCTGCGTTTAGCCGGACACCCATCAAGGTTTTTTCTCAACTTGGTTTCAGAACGAGCTGTATAAGTCGACGCCGAATCAATGTGTAAAATGTTAGAAATACTAAGAGGAAGTGCGGTTGGAAACTCATCCCTAGCCTAGGTCACATTATTGTATCTTTAGACTTTCATGCGCTGTCCAATTTGATCTTTCTCCATAATGACAATTAGATTTATAAAACTAATTTATTCAATATGACAATTCGCGTTGAGACGCTTTCCGGATGTCCCTTAATCCTATTTTCTCTTTAAAATGCACCCTTTCTTATTGTTTTTGATTGGAGGCTTATCATAGTTGTTATCTTATTTCGCGATTGTTACTTTGCTTACGAGTTTGTTTTGTTGAAGGGGGAAAACTACCTGCATTAGTTGGCCCAGCTCTATAGGTTTTGAGGCAGTTGTAACTGTTTTTCCATCAAAATGTATCAGATAGCTTGCTCATAGAAGGTGCAAATTGTAGCTTCTGTTTTTATTACCCAAAAGCTTACTTTAGCTTTCCGCCACGACAAAAGCACTAGACATTTTATTTACCAAATGCTTGTTCGATGCTTTATGAATTAGATAGACTGTTTCAGAAGTTGGACCAAAGTGGGCAATAAATCCTTTTTTTTTTTTTGCAACTGAACGTCATCTCAGCATAGTTGGCAATTTCCTTTTTTTCGCATTGTGGTGTTTATACTTTATTATGCATATCTACTCTTTTTGTTGAAGTGCTACAGAATTAGGAAGTTTTGGTTTGTTTAGAATTCTTGTTTTGCACATGTACTCAGGCTGAAACACATAAACTAGTGGTAAAAAAGAGTCGCTATTAGCTAACATAAATTCATACTGCAGCCTAGCATGCTAATTGAAGAATATTGCTAATTTTATACACAATACCAGCTCATACTGCATGCTATTTTCTTTTGTTCTGGAAATTTCACAATTTGTGTGGTTAGTGAGCATCCTTTATATAAAATGTGTAGAATGTAGGAGATTGTTTATACAGCATTTAAGGTGATGGAAGGAAAATTCCGAGTCTATGTGTCTTAATTGTGTTTCTGTTTGACTCTGATGATGCTCTACTATTACACATGGTAAAACTTAAAATTACAGTGAAAAGATAGGTTTAAACTTACAAAATTCTTGACTGTTGGTTAATTTAGAAATGACTAACCAGGCTTTCGAAACTTGTTTTGCACATGGGGTGACTTCATGTGTCCTTTTTCTTATTTGATTCAATCTCCATCAACTAATGTATTCTCTACTTATGAATTGGATGATTGGATTAAAAGCAAATGAGATGCATCAAGACAGTTGGAGATGATGTAACTGGAAGACACATGCACTTGGTGCAGCCAACTGAGGATGCAATGAAACTGTTGAAAGGTTAGTGAAATCAAAACTTTGAAAGGTTTAGTAATATTCAGATTGCTCAAAAGTTCGCATTCATCTTGTACTTTTTAACCAGTGGTACAGGATTCCCACCCAAAAATATATTCAGAAAGAAAAGAAAAGAAAATCAACATGCGCAAACACATAAAAGAATAATTATAACCTGTTCGCACATAATTGTAACCTATGCACTGAGATAGTCCAAGTTTAGCTATTTATGTAGGTTTTTTATACTTTTTTGTGCGAAACATCATTGAAATATACATAACATCCTGTGTACAGACAAGTGATATTTTTCCAATTAATATTAGTAAGTGAATCAAGCTAGCAATAGCAAAAAGTATAAACTGTTCCAACGCTTGAGATTAGTTCTCTTATTTGCTCGGTAATCCAGCGATGTGCTCCTAGCTTTCTTGGGAACAAAATAAGTTGCTGCATTTTATCACTGCTATTATTTCTTCTACCGTGATTTCATTTACACACAAGTAGCATGTTTGTAATGCTCATCGGAGAAATATTTGCTTTCTTTATGTGGCTATTCATGCTATAAGTTAATGGCTGAGAGAATTCAAATAAAGGTGACACAATAGTATCTATATCCTGATATATAGAATCATATATATTAGTCGTTGGGGACTTAAAAATAAGTCTGTTTTTTAGCAAAATAAATCATACAGATTGCCTGCTATTGTTACATTTGATGGGTGTAAACTCGGAATCTATTGGTCCAGGTTTCTGCTGCTATGTTGATGTTATTGTATAGCAACATATATACATATATACACACGCACACAATAAAGGTTAGATAATAGCACCGATATCCTGATATATGAAATTATGTATATCAGACGATGAGGACTTAAAATTTTGTGCGAGATGAAACATTTAAATTTCCTGCTATTATTACCTGCGATGAGTGAAAAACTCAAATATATTACGCAGGGTTTTTAGTGTTATAGTACTTTCAGTGGTATCTTATTTTGGTATATAATAGTAGTTGAGTTGTTTTGATAGAAACAAAACATAGTGGATGCATGGAGACAGTTATATTGAACATAAGCTGTATGAAATTTTTCCAAGTCGATCAAATATTTGTTTCTCTGGTGCCTCGAAAGGTTTACTTGGACTCTAGGCAAAGATCTCATGTTGTATCCTTTGCTAACTTTGGGTGCTTGTTATTATAAGTTTAATTTCTGAATGGGTAAATTGCACATTTGGTCCTCAAACTATGAAGTGGGTGATATTTGATACTCAAAACTTAGTTTGTTATAATTTCTGACTTGAACTTTCAGAAATGTTGCAATCAAAATTCACGATTCAATTTAATTGGCTAAATGTCAACACATTGCCGATATAAAAGTGATGTAGTATTTTGATTATTAGTGTGCCATTAATCATAATATTGTTATATCAATTTCACATTAATGATATATCAATAATAATAAGTAAACTAAATTAAGTTTAGAGTAGATTCAAAAGTTCGAGCTAAAAATTATAATAAATTAAAGTTTTGAGTACCAGAAGTGTCACCAGCACTATATAATTTGAGGAGCAATTGTGCAATTTATCCTTTCTAAATAAGATTGTTTTGCGCCTTATTTTGTTTCTCTTTGTCTCGAACACTAGACTCGGATGCATCTGTCGTAGTACTTCATTGTTTGAGTGATGTCTTTAGAGTAGACATAAATTTTGTTTGGCCTTGTTGTGAGGTAAGTGCTGCATGAACAATATTATTATTCACATAATATTATGGATGCGCATACTAGTAGGGCTGTCATCTGGCTAAACTCGTGCGAGCTTTGGTAATAAACGAGTCGAATACGAGCTGGCTCATAAAACTATTTAAGTCTGCTTGTTATTAATGAGCTGAATATGAGTCCGCTCGCAAACAGTTAATAATCTCATAATTAAAATTTATAAAATATAATCTTTTTCACATTTGAGTTGGCCTAAATATCAAATAGTAAAACAATATTGATATAAAAGTTAAAAGTAGAGAAATATTAATACTTTTAGAAAATATTTAACTCATCTATATTAATGGGACGGTTTTTTTTTTTATGGGATTCTCGAATCGACGATCGATTTCGTTAGACTTGATCTAGTATATTTGAAGTATGTAGAAAATAAATTTTACAATACTTTGATATCATTTACTTAGTAATCGAAAAGATAATTAATAATTTTTAATGGTTAATATTTGTTGTTTCAAGTTTAATGGCGATGAAGTATCCAAATGATGAAATTCTGATAGAAAATTTTTTATACTATCTACAACAAGTTTAATATTTATGATCGAAAATTTTAGTAGTACATCACAATTTTTTTTAAAATTTTTGTTTTTAGCCGTTGATTTTGAATCATTTCGATCACTAAGTAAACGATATCGAAAAATTGTAAAATTTATTTTATAGATACTTCAAATATGCTAGATCAAGTATAGCAGAGCTGATCATCGATTTGGGAGTTTCATCATCGAAAACGGCTCACTAAGCATAGAAGGCCATGCTCTATCTATATATATATACACATTTATATTGGAGTTATATTGGGCGAACTATGAGCAAATTGATTTCAGTTCATGTTTGGCCTTTTAAGATTTCAAGTTAAAAAACTTAGTACATTCTCGTTTCGTTTATTAAACAGATAATTAATTTTAAATTTATTTTGAGTTGAATACGAGCCGACTCGCCAAACAGTCCTGTGAATTATCAGCCCTACAGACAATACTTTTTTTCCGCATTTAAAAAAAGAGTCCGTAATAATTACTAGAGAGACTTTTGCTCGGAATTTATTTTTCATTTCTACAAAGAAAATTATATTATATAATTGGTCAAAACACAATAGAATCCATCGGTTTAAATCATGTGGTGGTCCGGTCTATGATTTGATCATTAATTGATATGATGAAACATCATTTAATAAGATAAAGATGTACCTTTCAAATCCCCAATAATTATAGCTTAGGAGTAAAGGATCACTTAAGTTAATACTAATAGTCGACGTGCTATGCACGTTACCTCACACACGTTTTAGGATTTTGGATGTAATTTTATTATTAATCGTGATTACTCTCCAAAAACGACTAAAAGATCCGTAATGGCGAAAATCCAATTTCATTAAAAATGCTTAATTGTTGTTAAGCCAACATTCAAATTTTATATATTATTTCAACATTTTTTGTGAGTTTTATCTCTGTTTAAGGAAAATCAGCACAAATAGTAAAGAGGCTTTTCAATCTTAGCTTGGCTTGTTTTCAGCACATTGTTCCCCAACTTTGCGTATGCAATTTGATTTTAGTTATTATGACCGAAAAACATGATAAAAATGTGGCTAAAAATGCACGGACATTTGAGTCTGGTGCACTTTAAGATGAGTACTTTTAATTTAAAAATTTTTTAAAAAAATTATACTTTTTAAATAGGTGTATAGCGATATTCTTAAATATCGATATAGATAAAAAAAAAGAGCTGCTGGTTAAATTACTAACATTTTTTTAAAGTGTTGCTATACGTAAAGTCGCTATATTTGGGCCGCCTTGATGTTTGGCATCCACTCCTCCAGCGATTAATGCAGGGACACGTGGCGATTGTAGCCCTCTATGATTTATGCGAGATTCTCGCGGCCGAACTTCAGCCGCTAGAACCCTCCCTCGTAGGCTGCGACGGAGGAGGAGAAAAGGAGATGATGATTAATTTATTTTTCCTTTTCTATTTATAATCGGGCCGACTGAGCTGTATGGCGTTGGTTAAGTAGATGAATTTTTTGTTTTTTTATTGAATTTAGCTTTATATTTAGACCTTAATAGATTTTTTTTAAAAAAAATTTGGTATATATGGGACATTTATATAAAAGTGTTTAAAAAATATGTCCATATAATCTAATTCTGATTTTTTTTTAAAAAAAAATTAATTGAAAATATGAATCAACCTAGAATTGGAATTTGGAACCTTAGGTACTAACCATCAAACTTTTTACCACTCGTGTTAAGGACAGTCAATAATAAATTACACTTTTGTTCACCCGTTTGGTCTGGGGTTAAGGGGTGGAATAACTCATTAACACCGAAATTATTTCCAAACAACGAATTTGGAGGGTGGGATTAGCTAACCCCACTCCACCCCACCCTACCCCTCTACTCTAACCAGACAAAATACTATTTTATTCACTATTATTCTTATTCAATTTACTCAAACCAAATACTATTTAATCTATATCTGGACTAAACCCAATTCTCAATTAAACATAAAACTATTCTAATCTCACCTTAAGTCTGAACTTAACCATATCTCTGAAATAACAAGTTTTACTTAACCCCGAACCAAACGGTGGCTAAATTATGAGGCGCGCAGCACTTTAATATTCGAATTTTAATTTGTGTAATCTCTGAACTTAAACTATGAGGTGTTTAATATTTAGTTTTCAAACTTTAATTGCAATTTCTAACTCAAATGGTAAGAGGGCATATACTTTAATTTTCATAACTTTTTGAATTGTTGTGATCGATTTTCATAACCTAGTTTCTCTGAATAAGTATATGAATTAGAGATTATTAAAGTAATGTAGCACTTTTATTATTATTGTTTCTATTATAATGTAGAAAATTTAAAAATTAAAATATCCACACTTCATGGTTCAAGCAAAAATTACAACTAATTAAACTTTAAGGACTAAAATATAATGCTTCTCACAGTACTATTCATAAATTACAAAGAATTAAAATTTGAACTGCTCTATATATAGTTTTAGAACCAGAAGTGTAATTTCAATACAACAGAATTAGATTATAGAGACACATGTCTGAAACACTTTTGTGTAAGTGTTTTATTTATACTAAAACTTAAAAAAATATCTACTAATGTCTAAATATAAAATCCAATCCAACTAAAAATAAAAAGTTACTTTACTCAACCCACTACACCCAGCTCATTTGGTTCGATTGCAAACAGAAAAAAAAAAAAAAAAATGATTCCCATCTCTCATTCTCTCTTTAGTCAATCCACTGAAATTCTAAACGAAGAGTCATTCTTTGTCGTCCTCCTCCACCACCGCAGCCAACGAGATAGAGTTTCGACGGTTACTAAATACTTAAATAAATATTGCTAAATTAGCAATATTTTTTTAGGTTATAACGATACTTTTTAAATTACTTATATATCTAGCGACACATATAATAATATTTTTTAAAAGTGTCGATAATTTAGCTAGTTGTACTTTTTTTTACATGTATCTAATATTTAAAAATGTCGCTATACACCTTTTTTTTTTTTTTTTTTTTTTTTTTTGTTGTAGTGGTTAGTCAAATTTTAATTTTAAGCAAAAAATTAATAGTGTGTTATGGGAACACGCTTCCCGATCACTCGCAGCAACAGCATCTCAAAGATGCCTCTACATAAATACACTACCAAAACACAAAATAAAAAGGTCGCCAAAACCCCCAGGAAACTGCCCAGATTAAAAAGACCAAAAAAACAAAAAAAAAAAAAGAAAAAAAAAAGAAAAGAAGATTAAAGAAAAGAGTTAGAGAGATGCACTTCAAAACCTCTACAGCCTCTTCTAAGCCTCATAAGAAACTCTGATGCCCTTCACAGCTCCTCCATTTTGGCTCCCAAATCCCCGGCCTTGGCGTTCTCCGTCATCGTCTCCTTCGCCGTCTCATACGTCTCCCCTACCTTCTGCTTCGCTCCCTCGTAGGCCCTCTGCGCTGCGTCTGCGGTGTTTGCCGCTCCGTCCGCCATCTTGTCCTTGGCATCCTCTGCCTTCTGCATGATGTGCTCCTTCGCCTCGCCCGCCTTCCCCGTCACCGCGTCTTTCGCCTCCCCCATTTTCTCCGACGTCATTTCTGCAGCTCCTGCACAGAAATATTTTATGCCTGGAGTTTAATAGTACGTTCAGAATTATCTTATATCGCACCGGATAATGTTTCGTATACGTCAAATCAAATACTGTATTTGAATTCGCGTAACATCCCTCTAGCTACATCCGTATACACCTATTCACACTTACTAAGCTCGCTTAGTCCAAAATTATGTTACATTACATCGTATATTAATGTTTTAATTATATACATCAAATCAAATACTGTATTTGAATTTGCGTAACATTCCTCTACAGTCATATGCACCTATACATGTTTTCATACTTTATAGATAAAATGATAAAATGATAAACTTGATTTTAACTGCCAAAATTTGAAAATTTCGGATGATACCGGATGCGGCATTCGACATCTTGTCCTTGGTCTTCATGGCGATGTCCCCCGTCTTGTCCATCATCTCCTCAGCCGCCTCTCTCGCATTCTCGTGCCTCAGCCCGAGCCCTCTTTCGATTAAAAAAAAAAAAGAAAAAAAGAGAGTCGCGTAAACACACATTAGTCCGTAAAATTAAATGGTGATATATATGGATTGTCCCACTATAATATCGAAATTGCAACTTGTACATTTTCGTCCTCGAACATTTGCATGATTATAAAACACACTTTAGCTTCCGTATTTTCATATATGTATAAACATTCTCATAAAAGAGGCATTACTCTCCCTTTCAAACAAATGAACCACTTATTTCATAATTGATATTAACTTGTTTTCTAATGTAAAAACTGAGTGTGGGTCCATATCTAAACTATGGTGCATTTGGAGATGTACCTGAGTGATTTGATAGAAATGTTACTTTTCAACAATTTGAGATTAAAGCACCAGTAAAAATTTTGCAAATATATAATTTTGGGTCTATCCATATATACTTTTTTACCCACAAAATTAAAAAATATATATGCTAGCACAGACGGTAGAAACTAATACAAAAAAAAAAGGAGTACTCAGAAATCTTCTCACGGGCCCACCCAGCCCACGACTCCGATGTCTCCTTCGCCTCCTCCGCCGCCAAATTCACTCTCTCCTTCGCGTTCTCCATCGCCGAGTCGTAGGCCGACGCCGACCTCGGCCCACACAACGAGAACAACAACAACACAACCACAAGTAATACGCTCGCCATAACATTACTCAACTCCCCTATTCCTCCTCTTCGCGCCATTCTAATTCTCTATTGTTCAATTCTTTTTTCTTTTTTTCTTTTTTTCTTTTTTTTTTTTAAATTTCTTTCCACTTTTTTATTTATTTAGAGCAATGTTTCGTTACATATAGTAACGGTCGTTGCGCACGTGGCGGTGGGGGAGTGGAGAGAGGGAGACGTGGAGATTGGAACGGGGGTGGCGGTGCCACGTGTGGATGAGACGCTGAGAGAGTGCCACGTGTCCGTAAGGAGAGGAGTGGCTTGGGCATAGCCCGATTCCTTGGACCGACAATTTCGACCGAGTCGTTGGGCCGAGCTTGCTTCGTGGGCCCCCTCAGTTGCCTACATTGGGCCGAGCTTGTTTCTCAAATTATCACGTTACATTTATGAGAATTATTATTTAATTATAGACTCAAATGGAAAAAACTACTTTTGAATTAATTTTTTTTTTATTTTGTCCGCTCAAACTTTAAAATTAGGGGTAATTGCTTATATACCCCTTAAAAGTTCCCGATTTTTCGATTTACCCCTATTAGAAGGCTAATATTGAAAATACCCCTCCTACGTTCCAACCTATTTCTAATATATCCTTGTAGCTTAAAATCATAAGTAACTCATTATCTCTGTAAAATTGCTATTTTGCCCTTTTCAAATATACCCTTCTATCATCATTGTCTTTCTTATTTGCCCTTAAAGTCAAGGGCACAAAAGTATTTCGACTTTTGGTTTTTTTCCAATATACCCATCTACCGTCACCAACCTTTCTTATTTGCCCTTAAATTAAGCGCAAAATTGGTATTTTAAATTTTTTTAACTGTGGTAGATATTTAACTCACGTTTAACCCAGATTAACTTAACAGGAGATAACTGCGGGGGTATTTTGCAAAAACGGTGGAACGTATGAGGGGCATTTTAGAAAGAAAAAAAAAGTAGGAGTAGATCGGATATTTTCAGACGCATGAGAGGTATATAGGCAATTATCCCTTAAAATTATATAGTGTTTAATCTCGCACTGCTATTATTACGTCACCATTCCGTGCATATATTGTAGATAACTACTGATATATCCATTTTACTTTTAGAAGTGACGGAAAATAAAAAGTTAATCAGTAAATAGTAAAAGAATTATTTTATAAAGTTATCTAATTTGAGGAAAAATAAAATTTTTTTTACATGCCTACAAATTCTATAAGAGTATATATAATGAGTATCTCAGTAAATTACTCTGCTTTACCCTATAACTTATGTACAAAATAGTGACGGAGAAATTAATAATAGTGTTGGACTAAGTGTTACAACTTTAAATTATAAGGGAGTAAAATAGAGAATTTTTAAAAAGATAAGGGCGGAAAGTGCAAAAGAGGATAATTAGATTGGAGATTTTATACGACCGCAAATTTTAATTCTAGTTCCTTCCACGATAGAAAGTTCTAGACTGTTCTATTTGCCAAACACTCTACTGAATTTGTTATCGTCAAGAGAAGAATTAGAAGAGCACTGGCCAAACTTATGGGTCAAAAAAATAGTACTTATTTAAGAATTTTAGTTATAGATTGTTAATTTGGTAGTGTTTGAAATTTAGGAGTAGTCTTATATAAACGATGAATCATATATATCCAATAAGTTATTTTCTTTTCGGAAACTTTGGAGCAAAGTGCTTTATCCGAATCAATATTAGAACTCACTGATTGTACTTAGCATAGTTTGTTAATAAATATGATAGTTGATATCTGTGATTTTAAGTTTGAAATTTTGTTTTATTTTTTAAATTTTTAGCTAAATTTATTTCTAAAAAGGAAACAAAAGAGATATCATACTATCTTTCTCTCGACCTCTAAATAATTTGTTTATCATGTATTATAATTTTTTAAACTCTAATACCTGCACATCAAATAATCGCAAAAGTTAATGGTGTTAAAAATTAAATCGATCACTCTTTGCATGCATGGGAGAAAAATTCATATTGGTTTAGATATAGATTTCAAGGCCTCTTATGAGAGGTTTGAAGATCTTGATGTATTATATACACATTGTGGTGCATGTAATAAATTATAGCTTGTCACATGCACACTTAGACTAGGTGCATATTTTTTTGTATTGCATATATGCATAACAGTATTTTTAATATTTATATTCAACACTTTTTTTTTCATGTCTAGGCCGGTTTGAGATTTTGTGACAAGTTCAAAATGCAGATTTTATTGAATGAGAGAAAATTAAATAACGCTATGAGTGGATTCCAACTTAAAACTTTCTATTTCTATTTTGATGTCATGCTAAATTATATGAAGAAAAACTATTATATATTCTGTTAAAACATAATATTTTTGATATTTATATTCAATAGGTGTCTCAGATTTTATTTTATTTTATTGTTATTAATAAAATAAAAATATAGACAAATTCCAAGAACTACAGTAATAACATTAGGATACTATGTGCATGGCTATTTTATTCGTTTTATCTCTTAATTTGAAACCATTGTAACTTTCTTTCTAGAGCTCATAGACTAAATCTTGCTTTTGCCATGAAACCTTAATTGGCCAACATAGAATATACAATAATAAACACGTACCACAAACTTTCTCAAAGAGTTACATTCATTCTCAAAGAGTTACATAGAAAATAACTACACAATACATATTTTATACCATACCTTACAATTAGTAGATTTACATGAGGATATAGATAATTCGAAGGGCTTGAAAATGAAAGATCTACATATAAAAATACCTTAATAAGATCAGCATTTTCTTATCTCGTTAAAGTTACTAATTAAGACCATTAATTAGAATCTATACTACACTTGATCAGAGAAGTACAGCAACACCCCTTCTTCAAATAGACGTACACCATGCATGCATATATATATGCACCATTAATTAATTGTTTCTTCATCTTGCTTGATTAGAGCTTCAAGTGCTTGAGCCTGTACAAAACATATACAAGGCAATAAAACAAATTATAACCCATAATAATTAATTAGCTCTTAAATAGAGCATATATATGTCCATCAATCTTTATCTAACTCCTTGTCACATATGCTTTTTGCAGATATGAAAGGTACATGAAGATAAGTAGATTCCAAGAAGAACAAAGATTCTCTTAAAAGAATAAAGTGGCCCGAGTGTGACCCCAAAAAAGGTTTAGGAAAAGCCCTTGGTTGTGTAGCTGAGACCTTGGAAAGGCGTGAGATCTTTGTTAGCGTAAAGTTTCTGCACAAGTGTTGTTTATTAATAGAGTATTGAAGCGCTTTTGTATAAGACCTTATATATAATTTTTCGCTACGTTTTATTTACATAAAAGCTTTAAATTAAAATTTTCGCCTATTTAGTCGAAAAGTATATAAATTCTTTATTCGGTCAACTTCATGTGCTAAAAGGTGGACTTTCGATATGAACCCTGCTCTAATACCATGTTAGAGAGTTCGAACAAATTCAAAAGCTTAAGCTAAAAGGTAGAGATGTTCTCGGATATTGTACACGGTTCAGAATTCTGGTTAACTACCTCTGCTCCTAGTAGGCGACGGCGCCGCCGCCGCCCTTCCCGCCGGAGGAGCGGTACATGGGGAACGGCACGCGGCCCGACTCGATGCGCTCGATGTCCTCCACGAGCTGCTCGTAGTACCGCTTCACCTCCTCGGCGGACTTCCCCCCGACCGCCCGCGCCACGTTGTGCCAGCGGTCGGGCGTGTCCTTGTCGTACACCGCCAGCGCCTGCTCGAACAGCTTGTTCTGCTTCGGCGTCCACTGCGACACCGAGCTCATCGAGCACGATGCCATGAAAATATATATTATGTAAATAAACTTGTGGCTACTAGCTACTACAACTACTGGTTATCTTTGAGCTGGGATATTTGTTCTAGCTAGTGCTTGCTATGAGGAGGTGAGTATGGTGAGTGTGGGGTATTTATAAGGGTCAAAAAGGTTGAGAGGTGGGGGAGGGGTGATGGGAAGGGGAATAGTATCTGCAAAGGTCTAAAGTGTGGAGGGAGAAATATATATGGAGAATAAGGTATAACTCCGGGGCTTAAAAAGAGGGCCACAAAAAATAGTGTGGAGAAAGAACCCAGATTTGTCCCGGGGAAGTGGGGGATCTTTTCATCTCATTAATAATTGCTTGGTTATCTCATCCCAATATGATTTGTTTCTTTGTTTTTTTCCTCTAATTAGCTGCTTATTTAGGCCTCGTTTGGTATTGTTTTTAAGGGATGATAACGCGACAGTGCGGGACGGGGCGGGGCATGGACGGGGGCCACTATCGTCCTGGCCCCCTGCAGGTTTTTAAAGAATCCCGTTCCCGCCAAATTCCCGCGGAAAAAAAAATATTCCTCCGTCCTTGTAGGGATGCCGCGAATTTTTTTAAAATTTATTAAATTTAAATTTGTTTAAGTACGTTATCGATCCAATTATTAAGTTTGTTTTTCAAAAATATCAAATTATTAAGTATAACTAACCAAATTACTAAGCCTCTGTTTAGTTCAGGTTAAGAGGTGGAATAACTCCTTAATCCGGCTTAACTAATCCCACCTAACCCCTCTAAATTCCAACCAAATACTATTTTCTATTCATAATAATTTACTATCCTTCTTATCCTATCTACTCCAACCAAGAACTATTTTTTACTATCCTAGACTAACTCCAATCCACAGCCAAACACAAAAAATACTCAAACCAAATTTAACCTGAACTTAACACTATCCATCTTAACCCTGAACTTAACACTATCTCTGGGATAACTAGTTTTTTCTTAAGTCCTAACCAAACGGTAGCTAAAAGTATATAACAAACAAATATCATTTAAAGAAACTAAACATGTTTAATATATTTAATTACATTTATTAATTTATGAATGCTTTAAATATATTATTTCGTAAAAATTAGAAATTTTGTCGGCCGCCTGTTACCGGGAGCTGGGATAATTTTTTTTTTTTTTTTTTTTCTTTTCTGTTCTAGTCCCCCAAGACAAAATCCTTTCCATTCCCACCCCCATTAAAGATGGATCGCCACGCAGATTCAGATTTACTCGGAAAATTATCGTTCTTAGCATTGTTGTTGTCTATTTTTTAAAATATCAAATTTGTATGCGACTTCATTGATTAGCTTAAATTGTGTTGTGAACAACAAAAAAAAAAGAGCACAAAATAGTTACTTTTTAGGTATTTTTACTTATTATTCCCTTCTATATTTCTACACTTGAAAAAATGAAAAAAAAAAACATTAAAGATGCCCTGGTTTTCTACTCTTTTTCATAAGGGGGGTAATTGGTTGGTTTATTATTATTCTGGTTTTACTTTGAACCCAAACTTTGTTGACTTTTCTTCTATCAAAGTTAAACTTTAAATATTAATTTTTTAAAAGAAATTTTAGTCCCACAGTGAATTTTAGATGCCAATAGCTACATGTAAATTTTTTTTTTTTTTTTTTAAGATAGATAGCACGCTACTCGTTTCGTTTATTTCATTTAGAAATAAATTTAGCTAGAAATGTGAATCAACTAAGACTCAAACTTGGAATCTCATGCACCAACCACCAAACCCTTTGTCACTTGCTCTAAAAACGGTCGGTAGCTAGGTGTAAATTTTTATTGTAACATGTCAAGTCAGTACTGTTTCTAAATTAAATTACCAGTTAATTTTGGATGTGCAAGATAAATATCATGCATGGAAAACGAATAATGACAGTTCAAAGATGAAAAATTAAACAAAATTGCAGGTACAGTTCAAAGATGAAAAATTAATCAAAAAAATTGCTGGTTTAAGATTGGAACTATCAGCTAGTTGGATATCTATTACTGGATGAAAAATTAATCAAAAAAACTGCTGGTTTAAGATTGGAACTATCAGCTAGTTGGAATCTATTACTGTGAATATGCCATGCCGCGATATTATCTACGAAAATAAAATATTTTTTTATCGTATTTTATCGTCATGTCTAAAACTCTGCATTTTGCCTGCAATCCCAAGTGAAGCCTAAAGCATATTAGCATAATCAAGCTGTCTTACATCTTTTACAGAGAAAGGTTCGTTGCCCTTGTCCTGCTGCTGAATCTATTCACCCGTCTGTCTCCCACTTTCACGGGAGTCAACATTTAAAAAAATAATAATAATAGAGAGAGAGAGAGAGAGAGAGATAAGATATGTGGCAATATCAGTGAAATTGAATTTGTCACCATGTCTAAGGAGATGACTTTTAAAAGCATTGACATCAAGGATTTAAGTGTCATGGCACGGGATCGTGCCGAAAATTTGCCGGTACGGTACGGCATGCGGTATGTCTTGAGCCAAATGCCGATGCGTGCGGTCAAAAAATTAACATGTCTTATGTGCTTATCGTGAAATATTTATTTTTTTTAGCAACAAAATATTCTAACTATTTATTATGTCTTTTTATCACATCTTTTGAACTTTATTCAGAAAATTACACACTAATTTAAAGAATAGAGGATTTTGAACTGTGCCATCGACACGGGGTCTGTATCGTACCGGTAACTTGTTGGCACGGTATGGCACGGTGGATACGGCCTGTGCCGACGGGCACTTAAAACCTTAATTGACATCAACAAATGAAAAAAAAAGGGTCATTTAATTCTAGTACAAAGTAGCAAAAGATTTATATATAATAGTTATTATATATCTGAGTTTCAAATTCAAAATCTAGTTTTTTAAAATTTTAAATTAATTTTTTTTTAAAAAAATTAACAAAGTATCAGCATGCATGCTATCATTCTCTAATATTTTTTTTTTTTATAATAATCCTTATGATATATTCAACGCACATATATATAGTTGTCGATTTTAATTTTTTTCTTTTTTTTTTATTGAGAAAAGGTAGCACGCTACCCGCTTCATTCATTGAAAGAGTGAATTAGGCTACAGGGTTGAGGCAACTAGGGCCTCTTAAAAAAAAAAAAAAAAAAAAAAAAAAAAAAAATCAGAACCGAATACTGTCTTTCCACGCACCGACCAATCCCTTGAGCCGGACCGCCTCCCGAGCCGGGTCCAACTGAGAATTGCGAAACACACAATTATTTCGAGCCTTCCAAATGGTCCACAATTATTTCGATTCTAATTTTTTTCTTGATATATATATATTGCAAGTTGACCCATATTTTAATTATTTTTACTTAATTATCAAATTAATTTTCCACTAAAATTGTAGTTTTAGATAGAAAAGTGTTTTGACTTTACCAGATAGATACTGGCCATTTTTCATGCACGGAAAATATACGCAACGTTAATAATATCTTTCATTTTTTTTTTTTTAAAAAAAGAAAAGAAAGAAAGAAAAGTAGCTAGCAAAAGTGATGCACTAATAATATATATGCCTAGTGCAGAGGCACAAATTAATTCCTTTTTGTCGTTGTTTGTTGTTTGTTTTTCTCTTCAATTCATCAAGAATTCATGAACTTAAAAGCATATTGTTTGCTGCAGCATATCATGAGCAGAAGCCGATTCTTTGATAACAACATAAAGTAACTTCTTTTTTTTTTTTTTTGAGAGAGAAATAGGTAGCACGCTATCCGTTTCGTTTATTTCATTTATAAATAAACTTAACTGGATATACGAATCAACTAGGATTCGAACTTGGGTCTCGGATACCAACCACCAAGTCTTTTATCACTTGCTCTAGGAACGGTCAGTAACATAAAGTAACTTATTAAAGTACTCTAGAATACTACATATATGCAGCTTCTGCTTAAAATCAAACCGGAATCTCTTATATATAGGATGAATATATATGACTTCGACTCTCACATGTTCCAGTGTTTAGTTTGTGCCCACTTCGATGTAAAGCCCTAAATTAAACTCGATCGAGGCCATGCCAATATTCCTGATTCTCCACACAAGTTGCTGATTTATGCCTTTTGCTTTATCACACAATTCATGCTATAGTACAACTACATAGTTATTATAGGACAAGTATTATTCTTTCACATGCAACCAATGGGTACAAATTAAGAAGTTTAATATATAACACATATAAAACAAACTTTCATTAAACAACAAATTAATACACCCTATATATGAAATAAACTTTCATTAAACAACAAATACACTCACCTGGCCTATCAAATAAACTTAATTTCAGTAAACAACAAATACACTGACACTAACATCTAATACATATGACTTTTTTTAATTAATAATTTTTTATTGGAAGAGAGAACTAGAGACATATACAAGAGAGCACACACTAATTTAAGTCTTCTATATATGATAACTAATAACAGATCTTCTTGATCTAAACTATAATTATCTAGCTATATCGGAACTCGCTTCTGTTCTTCATTCTTCACTGGAGCTTAATTTAGATACTTCAACCTGTAAAACATGTAGAAGCAGTAAGATTAGCTGGTGTTACACATTAATTTCAAAAAAAATCTGAAAGGACGCTTATTAATGTTGTGGAAGGCACATTATTTCTACTCACTGAGGTGTAATTTAAACTAAAATAGATTTTACTGTTTCGAATTTCCAATGATAATGAATTAGTAGACCGACCGTCCCCAAGAGCAAGCGGCAAAGGGATTGGTGGTTGGTACCTGAGACCCAAGTTCGAATTCTAGTTGATTCATATTAAATTCTAGCTAAGTTTATTTCTAAATGAAATAAACGAAGCAGATAGCGTGCTACCTATCTCTCAAAAAAAAAAAAAAAAAAAAATAATGAATTAGTAGCTGGATGATATATATATACCTCTCCTCTTCATTGGCGGCAGTGTAGGCAGGGAAGGGGACGCGGCCAGACTCGATCTGCTGGACGTCCCTAACGAGCCTTTCGTAATGCTGCTTCACCTCCTCGGGCGTAGTCTTCCCTCCGACGGCTCGAGCCACGTTGTACCACCTGTCGGGTGTGTCCTTGTCGTAGAGAGCGAGCGCCCTCTCGAACGTCTTGTTCTGCTTCGCAGTCCACTGCGAGCCTGCAGTCATGCTACGAGACGAGCTCTTCGACGACCCAGCTGATGCCATCTCTAGCTTCTCTTGAGCTAGCTCAAAGCAGAGCTATATAGCTAGATGATTTGCTCTTTTAAGTTTGGCACGTACGTAAACAGAGTAACCGTGTGCTGCTCCTTATATACCCAAGGGGAGTGGATTTGTGGGGGTGTACGTAGTTGTGGAGCCCATATATAGGAATATTGTACTAGCACAATGACTAGAGAAATAACAATGCCCAGAGAATATATATATATAGAGGAATTAATTACTATATATACAGGAATATATAGAGGAAATATTACTCTTCCATGAACTATAAGGAATTTAATGTGGGCAATGAAGAGAACATATATTTATATCCTTCAAAAGAAAATTGTTTTACTAAGTCATTTCGTAACAAATAAAGGTTTTCCTGTTTATCCTCTAGCTACACTGCCCCTAATTAACTAATATAATATTCTATCAACATAATATATTCATATCCTAATTCTGTAATCTATTCTTTCATCAGTACCCTCAGATCATCATTTTACTTAATTACTCTTTTTTTTTTTACTATTATTCTTATATTTAATAAACAAATAAGGATAAAAAAAAGAAGAAGAGTAATTAAGTAAAATGATGATCTGAGGGTACTGATGAAAGATCATAGATTACAGAATTAGGTTAAATGTCAAAATTCACTTAAACCACTTAATTTATTGGGATAAATTCCTTTTAACACTTCACGGCCGGAGAGTATAGTTATGTTAGAGGCATCTGATCAATATTAACGTGCCTCAAAGTAGATTTTACGAGAGCGCTTCGAAATGTAGCAGTTAGTGATCGCCGCGCGCGCAATAAAAGAAGTGATTATTATTTCAGATTGAACGTTCATTAATTCTTTATTTTATATTATTGTTTTCTTACTTGGAGTTAAACTCTTATTAGAACTCAATTGTTCCTGTGCATATATGGTGTGATGCAAAGGAAATTAAGATAGTGAGTTTGTTTGGGAAGTCATGTCGCATGGCAGTGTCGATGTGCAAATTTGTGACTGTTTGGTATCTTCTTACTTTTCTAATTGATGCTTTTGCATATATATATGAGCGTTCTACGTACTATAATAATTATAATATATTTTCTACAATGTGATTTACGTTGGGAAATATGCTTCTATAAATAAGCGTCTACTCCAGTGCCACGAACGAACAACATTTTCAAATTGACACCCTTAGATTTATATCTATATATTTTGAGTACTACCCTATATTCTAAATCTGACTCATTAAATCATATTTGAAGGATCTTTTTTATATTCTACGAGAGCCAATTATTGGCACAAATGATATAAGTTAAATTAATGACTTGTTAAATTATGTGCATGAATCAATTAAACTTTCTAGTCATAAATCGTAAAAACTAATACATTAACAACACATAAGATAATATTCGACAACAGTGTAGAAAATCTTCAAATCATAACTTCTACTTTCAGATCTCGAGTAAATTTTAATCTTTTTTGCTTGTCAAATATATGTCTTGGATCAGAAATTGCTTTAAACAAAGGCTAGTAGAATCATATCTATGAAAGAATATTATACTTCAATGACAGTAACAACTTTTAGCTACCCAATCCAACTTTGTTAATAACCTAAAAGAATGTATTTTTTTTCTCTTCCCTTAATATCTAAATAAAAGATGTTGTTTTCCAAAATATGTTTTCTCCGTCACTTTCTTTGAGAAAAGTTTCTTTTGGGATGTAACTAAGCCTTGGTGCATTTCCTGGAAGAGATTCTTCAATATGAGCCTCTCTCTTTGACTACTTTTCCCTCAAACTTTGGAGCTAAGGAGCTATGTGTATTGCTACAGGATCTCTAATAGTTGCAAAAAGGATATTCAAGTTGTGTACCAAATGGTCCTAATGGTTGATGTTCACATTACCAACTTGGTGAAAGCATATTAGTACGTAGATGCTAACTTCGTCGAATTCATCTTCGTCGAAGGGTTTGGTGGTTGTTATAATCGACGATCCTAATTCGAATTCCAGTTGATTTATATTTCTGACTAAGTTTATTAATTTTTAAATGAAATAAACGAAGCGGGTAGCGTGCTATCTATCTCTAGAAAAAAAAAACTTTAGAAAATGTATATATTTTCCCACTCACAAAAAAGAATAAATAATTTTGCTATAAAGTGATCTATATAGCCGGTTCTTTATGTAGTCCACAAACTGTTGTAATTGGTGTAGGGTGAGTCCACGCATGATGAATTCATCATCATATATACATGTTAAATTATATGTGAAACAACTGTTTATTCTACTGACCTAAACTATTAGAAAATGATATTTTTAATAATATAAATAATAAAAATAATTTGTTAAATTACATAAAGCAACCATTTATTTCCAATAACTTAAGCCTAAACCCAGGATCTTTTGTTTTGATACTATGTTAATGTTTAATATAAAATTATTTAACTATCGTTCTATATCGACTTAAGTTTTTAGAGAATAATAGTCGTTTCATATTATTATTTATGGTATCAGAATAAAAAATTTTGAGTTCGAATCGCGCCAGACTTCTAATATTATTAATTTTCTCCCATTTAATTTAAGTCCACATTATGGACCTACAAAAAGTTTCGAGCCCAGATCTAAAGAAGAGTGTCAAATACTAAAATATTTAAACACCGTTTTCTATCGGCCTAAACTTTTAGAGAATAACTGTTGTTTCTTTTAATTTCACAGTTAGTGAAGCTTTAATTTCTCCTCCATTGTCCCTGATTGTTTTTTCTAAACAAAGGATTTTTACGTAAATTAATCTTTGTGTTCATTTTATTTTCTATTCGTGTTTTGTTTACTTTTAAGTTTGTTGTTTTCGTTTCTATTTGCGCACTCATTCGTAACATAACACACTCACATTGATCATAGAAAATATAACAACTCTAGAATCCATATGTATGCATGCATGTATGTATGTATACACACACACATAATATACACATTTTCATTATTAAAAAAAAAAAATCATATGATCGATCACCAATATATATATATATAGCAACCAAATAAATTAATTAAAATAATCAAAACAAAAAGGCACATGTTGCATATATGCTGACCCTCCTATGACTTTGGAAGGAAATTTTTTTTTGTCTCACTCACACAATATCTCCTCTCCCCACTCGATCTGATTGCTACAATAGTCGGCTACAGAATCTACAAAAGGCTTGTGAATTGACCTCTTCACCAAAAGCGCTTCTCCTCCACTTCTAGAGATGTGGAACTTTGAGATCCATTTAAAAGAATAAAATAATAATAATAATAATAATAATAAAAAGAAGAGGAGGTCCCCCTCTATCAAATTGCACCTCTTGTTGTGCACAAGATTCAGCCAAATATGTACGTGCAAAAAAAAAAAGCATTAGATCCCTTGAGATACACATTCTTTGTGATAAATATTTAGAATCCTTATCATTCATATCTCTCTCCATATATAATAAGTGTTGAATGCTGATTCCTTCTCTTTCCATCCACACAAATTGGGTCCCCCTTTTTTTTCATGTTTTATTGGTCCCTTGCATGTACACAACTTGCGCAAGAATCTATGGTATCCTGATATTATAATAGGAGGCCTTACTCTCTAACCTATATATATATATATATATATATATATATATTTAATTCTTCATCGAATTCATCTTCGTCCACAAATTGTTAAGTTATACTATATATTATGACTTTTTGTTAATCGTTGGAGGAAAAATTATTGCAAGGATGCTTAACAACGGATGTTCATCAACTATATATTTTATATTTTCTCGTATCAGCACTGATGAGTTATAATCGATCTTTGAGGTACGAGTAGGATAGAGATATTGATGGATGCACGGTGTATGTATATAGAAGAAAAAAAAATTGTGAGAACGGTCCTAGCTCGATATTAAACTCTCCTATCCACCATTCACGTAACTCTAAGATTCGTATCGTTCACGTGAGAGATGAATGGCAGATAAAATGGTCATACCTTACTGATCTTCCCTACCAAATTTGTTTTCATGCTTAATTTTATAGATATGCAAAGTGAGGATGGAAAAGGTGGTAGCCTCGGCATAATAGGGAGATTCAACAACTAGACCTCATAGCATAAAACAGCTGTGAATAATTAACTAGAGCCAACCTTTGAGGGAACCTGGGAACAGAGACCACTTTACAGGAACAGTGTATCAAATTAGAAAGTGGTGATAAGATTCTCTTCTTTTTTTTGTTTTTTTTTTTTGTTTTTGTTTTTTTTAGGGGTGTAGGCTGGCAAATGAGCGAATCGTGTTCGGCTCGGTATTCGGCTTGAGCTTGACTCAAAATTAAATGAGCCGAGCTAGAACAGAAAATAAAACTCGAAATATATTTCAAGCCGATCGAGCTTGAATATTACTGGGCTCGCTCAAATTAGGTTCGGAAAGCTCGAATATATATATATATATATATATATATATATATATATATATATATATATATATATATTAGAGAGAGAGAGAGAGAGAGAGAACCACAAAATTTATTTTCTTAAATCTTCCGTAGTCGATTGTCAATTCAAGCTTAAATCCGATTAGGCTCGTATTATTGATAGGCCTTAAGCGTCCTAATAAAGATATGAACAAGACCTACTCTCCCTCTCTCTCCCTCTCTCTATATATATATATATAATAAAAATATTTATAAAT
Organism: Aechmea fasciata; assembly: GCA_025177825.1. Taxonomy (NCBI): domain Eukaryota; kingdom Viridiplantae; phylum Streptophyta; class Magnoliopsida; order Poales; family Bromeliaceae; genus Aechmea; species Aechmea fasciata. The sequence goes on along the minus strand of CM045928.1, from coordinate 5,595,260 downwards.
ATATAAATATAATTATATATAATAATTTATAATATGTATATTAATTAGTGTGAGGCTATTATGCTATCCAAGACGGAGCTCCGGTGCTCCTAAGCCGTTTTCGATGTTGCGATTTCGATCGTCGATCGCAGACTTGATCTAGAGTATTTGAATATCTAGAAAATAAATTTTATAATTTTAGATATCATTTACTTAGCAATCGAAAATGTTCAAAATAAAAAAATTTTAATAGTTGATATATATCATTTGTAAGTTTAACGGTATAGAAGTATTCAAATCAGATTAAATTTTGATAGAAAATTTTTTATACTATATACTGCAAGATCGATATCTCTTATTGAAAATTTTAGTATTATATCGCTACTTTTTGTGAGATTTTTATTTTTCAGACATTGATTTTGAACCTTTTCAATTGCTAGGTAAATAATATCAAAAACCACAAAATTTATTTTCTGTACACTTAAAATGATAATCTATTTAGATTAAATATAACGAGTGGATTGTCGATTGGAAGTTAATCGTAACGCTTAAACCTTTGGTCTCCATGCCCGAATAAAGATGTCTCACTTTCTCTCTCTCTCTCTCTCTCTCTCTCTCTCTCTACTCTCTCTCTATATATATATATATAAAATAAAAATATTTATAAATATATAAATATAATTATATATAATAATTTATAATATGTATATTAATTATATGTATATAGAGTTTAGATTATTGGGCATATTTGTTGGCCCACCAAACCAAATCAGCAATACAATTAATAGTCTCTCTCCCCTCTCTTTCACTTGCTCGCAATATCTTCCCCTAAATTATTTTTTCTAATATTATAATATCGTATTTCATGCATTTATTTTATATGTTAAGCTATTAGACATATTTTTATATTAAATTTTAGATAATGTTTATAAAAATTAAACTATAAATTGCATAATTTAATAATTTCAAGATGCTCGTTTAGGGTTCGAGCTCATTTGACTCAAAGTTAGGCTCACTCGAGCTCGGCTCGAATTAATTTCAAGTTAAGCTTGAGCCTAAATTTAGATTCGAGATTAATTTCAACCCAAGCTTGAGCTGAGATAAGCTTCTTTAAGCTCGGCTCGTTTCCGCCCCTAGTGATAGTTTTTCGTTAATACTTTTATTCTAAGCAGTCAAGATGTTATTATCAATATTGTGATGCTAGAAAGTTATTAAGCTAAAGATAAGAGATAAGATATGGGAATTTTTTGAGATACCACACAATCTCAATTAGTAGTGTTGTATGACTCCATCAAGATATTATTAGCTTATCCTTTTCCTATTATTCTCACATCCATTTTATATTTAATTATGTACCTCTTCCCTCTTCTTTTCTTTAGGAGGTAAAGGAATGCCCTCCACTTACATACTAAAGCGAGAAAAAGGAAAAAAAAAAAATTTATTTTCAAATGACGCAAATGTAAAGACACATGCAGCAGAATCAGTTCAGTTGAAAACACAAACTTGTGAGTTAATTAAGAATATATCCTTCCTTCAAAAAGTTAAGCACGTAAGTAATTTCTTTAATCTATATGGTCGGATTTTTAGAGCAACTTATCTTAATAAAGAGTAGTGAGAGCCTCAGGAACGGCCTAGGGCTAATCCTTTGTCATTTGGGAGTAAAATTAGATATTCACTCCAAATAATTTTTAAAATTAAAAAATTTAAATTTTTAAAAATAATTAAATTTTTTGTTATTTATAAATACTTTTATAAATTTTAATTTTTTGACCAACTAAATCTAAAGAGGATCTCTAACTTTCTTTTTTTTTACTTTTCAAAATTTTATAAAATTTTGAAATAATCATAAAAATGAAAAAGGAATTTAGGTCCAGTCCAATGCCTGGCCCTCTTGGCATGGGTCGCGCCATCTAGGCTGAAGGGCTATACTGGACCGTAGATTAGACGGTCCGAAATTGGGGCCAGACTTGGACTGGATCGCCCCGAAATTGTTTCTGTATTCGTAAATGTAGGCCGTGCCAACCCAACATTGCTAGGTGTAGATCTACTCGTACCTTCACGTAGATAGGTAAGATTAGGCCTAGATCAACTGTTTTGGGTCCTAATCCGATCTTGTCAACAAGATCGAACTTGACCTAACCAAAATTCGAAGGTCACACGAATAAGCTGCTATCGGCTTTGGTTTCTACCCTTACTGGTATTTAACCTAGATAGGATTGCGCAATCTTGACGAGTATCTGTTTTTTGTTTTTTTTTTTTAGAGATAGATAGCACGCTACCCGCTTCGTTTATTTTTTTTAAGAAATAAACTTAGCTAGAAATGTGAATCAACTAGGATTCGAACTCGGATCTCGAGTACCAACCACCAAGCCCTTTGCCACTTGCTCTAGGGACGGTCGGTTGACGAGTATCTGTTGTGCTGGTCTGGCTAGAAAGACAACTCAGGCCATTATATTTTCAAAAATTAGATCCAGATTTCTTTTCCGACGTCAAATTAGCCCGTAGAAAAAGTGTTCCAAATTTAGGCCGGGTAAACAACATGCAACTTGATCCGTAGGCGTAATTGTATTTACCAAGACCCCACATTTTGCACAAGCTTATAGAGTGACAAACTTCTTATTCTCTGGAAAAAAGAAAAAAAAAAAAGAGATGTAAAAATAACAAAATAATGAAAAAAAAGGTTAAAGTACAGAAAATATCACTGTCAATACTCTTTTTTTTCTGTCATTTAAAACTCTACACTTTACATCCTTAAAAAATAAAAAACACTGCCATCATGTTTTGGTAGGGTTTCGTTTATATTTTACTTTTTATACTTAAAATATCTCCAAAACCCTTATCCTTTCTCATTCTCGGCCGTGCCGTCTTGCCTTCCGTCACCTCACTCTCGCTCACCTTTCTGTCCATACCCACAGACACGTCCGGCCGTGCCCACTTCTGCGGCCTCACCCTCACCCTTTTCCACCTCTCCGTCCAAGCCTATCCCTAAGAAGATCAGTAGTTTGGTTATTTTGTCACAGCGTAACTCTCTGTGAATAATTTTTATTTTTTAAGAAGATAAAGTATGGATTTTTGAATGATATAAAAAAATAACAAAAAAGAGGTATTGACAGAAAAAAATTTTATAATTTAGCCAAAAAAAAAAAAAAACTTGTTTGTTAGTGACTGCTGCAGCAAGAAAGGGACTGGAAGTTGGACTTTTCCTGATGCATGGTTTTTTAAGGAAGCACATAATTTCTCTTCAAAGTTAATTAATGTTGCGTCATCTACTACTCATTCTCAAAATGAAACATTAATTTTATTACAGGTACTTACTTTCTTGCAATGTATGTCATCACGCACATGCGCAAAATGATCATGATCGAATAAAAATGCATGCATATATGCTTCAGGGATTATAATTAACTTGTCATTAATTAGTGTTATAGAAAATATATATTATATATCACAAATTAGTGGTCCATATTTCTTAATTTCTCTTGCTAATTTATCTATCTATCTATTCTCGGTGTTAATCGTAGAGAAGACATTCTAAATTATTTTTTATATAGTGCCTGCTAATTAACCCAACTTATTCAAATATATTTTTATAAAATGTCGTGTTGTGTACGTACTCTTGAGTTTTTTAGTTTTTAGGTAAAAATTAATGTATGGAAACGTACTGATGAAATGACCCTCTCAATTTAAATGTTTCATTAATAATTCTTTAATTAACTTCTGAATTTTTAAAATTTCTAGTTATTAAGTTAAATTAATCCACCATAAAATAAAATACAAGCCGAAAAGATGTGAATCCAAAAATATAAAATTTTAGTTGTCCAAAGATGTTCTAGGCGCACACTTAATTTTCTTAATCTTTTGGACCTAATCATTGTTCAAAATTAAAAATGTTATTAGTCAATTTAAGAGATTTAAAACTATTATTATACCTTATATATAAGGCTAATCGAAATCTTGAGGAATGTCACATTCCTTCCCATTTTAAGTAGTGACGTTCTCGCCAGACTTAAATACATTCACAAGGACCAGGCAATATATATAAGACTTGTTTTGCTAGATTTAGCCGACTTAATAAGTCAGCGGTCATCAGTGGGAAAGCTACGCTCTACTCACTATATAATTATGGCTCAGCTGAGACTTATCTCAGTACACTTTCGGATCCAGTGCGTCACCTATCTTAATTAGAATTACTGTGACTCTAGCACGTACACTTCTTTCTGCTAACCTCTTTGATTTAGTTTCTAACCATCATCCAAAATACTATAGTGATCAGATTAAAAAGTCTAATACTATTATATCTTATGTACAGAAGTACTCAAAATCCTGAAGAATGTCACATTAGTGTGACTCATTTTAGAATATCTTGAGGGTAAGGGATTTTTCACACGCAAAAGAATAATATAATATGCAAAAATAACAAATTTGAACACAAGCATTCGTAAAAAGTACGTCAGAAAATACTCAGCAGAAGCGAAGAGCACGACACTAATTTTTTCTAATTTCTAAACGAATGTATCTGGTCAAAATTTGGAAATTTCAAAGAGAATTAAATATAATCTGGGCCCATTTTCCACTTGGTACGTTAAATAATACACGTAATTAAGCTATATTATTGAGTAATGTACGTACGTAGAATTTATTGGATAATAATTGACGAAGCAACGAGCCAATTACAGATCACAAGGAAACCTACATACGTTTAGTTGCGAAAGATATATATTGCTGTTGACTTTAGTTCATAAATGATAAGAGAGGAACCCTAAACTGCATGTATGCATGGTTAATAAGTCCCTGTAATATTTATATATTTCGATTACGTCTATATATGTAAGTCCCTAAATTTGTACATATGTTATGCTTTTAATTAGTCCGTAATTGTTTGAAAATTTATGTTTTTGCATAACATAATCATTTTATTCTTTTCATAAAATATCAAATTCCGGATTGAAAAGGCCACTTCGCATGAAAATCATGATTAATCGTACAATTCACGTACCAAAATGCAAGATTTGTCAAAATTTAGGATTAAGACTTAGTTTGGTATTGAGGCTTATTTAACGCTATTAGATAAAATAAAGTTATGAAAAAAACATATAGGGATATACTTCTACGTTCTTTGTTGAGACCGCAAAATATGTATCGTAACCGACTCATTGCTGAAACAAAAGTATTTTTTCGGTCAACGTACTTTCTCACCGCACGTAACACACTCTCCCCGCAATCCCAAACGAATGTTAAAGTGAATGACCAACTTGCAACGTCAGAATAGTACAGGGCTATAAACATATTTCTCTAGAAAAAAAAAAAGAAGAAGATATACGTATCATCTAGATTAATCTTATATACTCCAACTTACATCCATATCGTACGGTTACCAACATTCACGTACATATTGCTAAACAATTAAGCAACTTCAACAAGAGCCCTAATAGCTAGCAAAAACTAATATAAATAGTTTTATCAAACATAAGGTGTGTTATGCCATTGACAAGGAATTATGATCATGAAACCTCTTTTTGGTGCAATTCTTGTATTATTGGCTTTTTATTTCGCAGCTTCGTACGCTAATGGCGCGACAAATTCGCATTCCTCGGTGAATATTAGGGTTGATCAATCTGGGAGAGGGGATTTTACGAAGATCCAAGACGCGATCGACTCCGTTCCGTCGGGAAATTCAAACGCAACATTCATCTTAGTCGCACCTGGAACTTACAAGTAACAATTAATATATTTTCTCCCCCTCTAATGCATGATGTTAAATTTTGGTGTCAGTAGTTTTTGCTTGAACACATTGATTAGTCCTCATGCATCTTTGTATATTCCAGTTTAGTTCCTATAGAAAAAAAAAAATGTAAAATTTGCTTATAAATTATTGGATTTGGTTCAAATATGGTAAAAAAGATCACTATTTTATTTTCCTTTTTCAATAGTTAGGATCTAGATACTGACTGTAACTAGTACAGTTGGTTAAGAAATGGCACGTATCTGAGGTCACAAATTTAAAGCTTAAAAGCTCTTTTTTTTTTCTTTTTTTCTTTTTTTCTTTTTTTGAAAATAAGGTATATAGCAAGCTATCTGCTTCATTCATCTTAAAAACTGTTTGATTTTTTAGAAAAGTATGGAAAAATATTTACGAGAAAAAAGTTTTTAATAAGAATTTTTCTTTTCCAATTTTCCGCACATTTGGTTTTCAGGAAAACTAACTCTTTTTTTTGTTTGCAAAGTTAATTTATCCCCAAATTTCTTGAAAAACTAGTATCTCATTTTATTTGAATTTTTATAGAAAAATAATTATACTAGTTTTTTTTTATAAAATCTTGAAATTAAAGTTTTGAAAAAAAAATAGGTTTTTTTGAAATCAGACTGGTGAAAAATTGAAAAAAAAATTCAATAAAATAAATTTTTGAAAATTTTTTTACACCTTTTTTTTTTTTGAAGGAACCAAACAAACGTCACATTTCCAGCGAAGTCATTTCTAAAAAAAAAAAGAACAAAACCAGCAACTTGCTATATTTCTTCTTTAAGAAAAAAAAAACAAAAAAAAAAAAAAAAACAAACAAACAAAGTACACTACAACAAAATATGTTTTAGGCGATACTTTTTAAACGTCACTTTTTCTAGCGTCTTTAATATTTAGCGTTTGACACTATGATTAAGCGTCACCAATAAACATATTTTTATCAAATATTTATATAAATTTTTAAATCGTATTAAAACGTCGGTATATTTATCCCGACGTTTATTTAACGACTCTTTATACGATCTTTTCTGACGTCGGGATTATTTTTGCCGGCGCTTTAAAGTGTCGCTAAATATCATTTAAAGCGTCCTTAAATGCAAAATTTTTTATAGTGGTAGTAAGGATCTGTATACAAATAATACTCAAATGAAAATTAAACACAGAATATGACCTAATAATGATATATGTAATATGCTCTAAGAGAATGTTCATCTTAATTAACTTGTAATGAATTTTCCTTTTCTCTTATTTATAGTGAGAAGGTTATGGTCCCTGTTGATAAGCCCTTCATAACATTGAGTGGCACCAATGCATATTCCACCATCATCACCTGGAATGAACCTTGGACCAATGTGCAGGCTCCAACAGTTTCCATTATGGCTTCAGATTTTGTTGGGAGATACCTCACTATCCAAGTAATTTTTTATTTTTAATTGTTTCTTTTTTAAAAAAATTCTATGTTTCACAAGCTGGCTTTTTTTTTTTTTTTTTTTTGAGAGAGAGAGAAGATGATACCCGCTTCGTTTATTTTTTAAGAAATAAACTTATTAAATGTAAATGTAATCAATGATCTATTCACTCGTCTCAATACCAACTACCAAGTCGTCATTTTGCTTAAATTAATGATAAGATGCCATCTAGCTAGCCTAGTTTTGCTTTTACAAATATTTATCCTTTTTTTTTTTTCTAATCAAATGATTGTCTCATTTTGGAGGTTGTTTATAAAAATCCGAAATTTTATTGGAGCCTTCTAAAACTTGAGCTATGCGTAGTTAACAAGTTATTACATTAAAAAAGAACAAAAATAACTATATTATTTTTCTGGTGGTTGTTATCTGAATTGCAGTACAAAAATCGAGAAGTCAAAGCCCCATGTGTGCATTTGAAATATGGGCTTGAAGCGCATCCCATATAATTAAAATGATTAAACCACCAACCGATGATGAGAGAGAGAGAGAGAGAGAGAGAGAGAGAGCGCTGGTATATTATCAGTAGCACGGAGGCTAGGCCTCCTGTTTTTAATAATGCAGAAGATGGAAGTGATCGCTGGATTTGGTTGATTTGGTTATTGAAAGTATTTGGAAAGTAAATTTCATAATTTTTTGGCATCATTTATCTATCAAACGAGTAGTCTAAAAATGAACTGCTGAAAATAAAAATCTTATAAAAAATGATAATAAAAGATTTGAATTTAAGATCAGAGTTATTAATCTTACTTTAAATAGTGAAAAAAAAATTCTATAAAAATTCCATCAGATTTGAATTGTTTTACACCGTTAAATTCACAAACGCATCACATTTATTATTAAAATTATTAATTTTGAGACCTTTCGATCACTAAACAAATGATATCGAAAAATTATAAAATTTAGTTTTTAAATACTTTTAATAGTGTAGATCAAGTCTAATGGAGCCGATCGTCGATTTGGAAGCTGCATTATTGAAAACAATTTAATAGGACGGAGGCCTCCGTGCAACCGATAGTATATCAGCCCCCCTCTCTCTCTCTCTCTCTCTCTCTCTCTCTCTATATATATATATATATATATATATAACTAAATCTTATCTTATTAATATTAATAGTTTAGTACTACCAAGTTTTTGGTCATTGGATTGAGAGATGTGTGGTTAGAATGATGTGGGCCCCCTAGGGTTAAGTGGGTGGTTGGTTGAATAGTATGATCTAATGAAAATCATTAAAGGGGTAGATCTAACGGAAAACTTGGTAGCACCGAATGCTTCGTCTTATTGATAGCATAAAGCGGACTCATATATATATATATATATATATATATATATATATATATATATATATATATATATATATATAGCCCGGACTATAATAATATTAAGAAAGAAAATCCCATCATTGCCATCAGCTTTTTAACCTTCGCATCACTCTCTCTTATCATTCTAACCATCTGATTAAATACTATAATCTATTGGAGACCACTCAACCCTAGGGAGACCACTCAACACTAACTATCTAATATCATTCTGATCCTACAAATTTTCATCCGAGGATTAAAAACTTGGTAGTAAAAAAGACATTTTAATACTAATAGTATACCAGAACACATGAGATTCTGAGTTTTGCGTTAGCACGTATTTTGGACATACATTCATCTAAATGACGTAGTTAATCAATAGAAGACAGAGTTGATAAATTAAGCTTCAATTTTGTAACTAATGGCCTTTACTACACAATTATTTCTGCGTCAACCCCTTCTTTTTTTTAAAATTTTTTTTTTTTTCCAGAACACATTCGGCCCTGGCGCTCAAGCAGTTGCACTGAGAGTATCCGGGGACAGGGCAGCGTTTTACGCCTGCAGGTTCATTTCTTTTCAAGATACCGTCCTCGACGACGCCGGGAGGCACTACTACAATGACTGCTACATCGAAGGCGCCACAGATGTAATCTGTGGCGATGGCAAAGCACTCTTTGAGGTGGTGAAGCCTGCATTATATGCTTCTGGGAGTAGTATTTATTTTTATGTGATTAATTCCTCCACAAATGTGGTTTTTGTTTGGTTCACTATGCAGTATTGTTCCACAAATTACTATTAATTTTTAACAAGTATTAGATTAAGATTTTTTTCAAAAGTTAATTTCTTTTGGCAGTAAACATAAAAATTCTGAATTTGGGTTTCTAATTATTTTCAGCCTTGAATTTATATGCTCTGCTTTCTATTATGAACAAGGCTCGTAAGATTGCATGCATGCCCATCACTACTTTTCGCTTCAGTTTTCAGCCAAAACGAGCTCAAAGTTTTGGATCTTAAAAATAGAAACGGTAATTTAGTTCTGAATTCCAGAAACTATGGAAAGAATTAATTAGTATGTAATATTTCTAATATAGCAATTCTCTTAATTATTAGCACTACTCAAACTGCACTTTAACGAATAGTAGATATCTTGGCCTTTACATGTAGGTTTGCCCAACATATTACAGCTGACTTACGAATTCAAGTGTTTGTAGAAATGCCAACTGCATTCAGTCTCGAAGAACGGTGGAGCCTTCACCGCACAGCGGCGGGTGACAGCCGCAGAGGATACTGGATATAGCTTCGTGGATTGCCAGGTCACGGGAGTCGGAAAAATGATTCTGGGACGACCGTGGGGGCACTACTCACGCGTCGTGTTCGCCAACACCGACATGACTAACGCGGTTCTTCCTAGCGGTTGGGGCGACTGGGGAGACCCTAACAACCAAAGGTAACTCATGTTTCCAGTGAAATTATTTTACAGTAAGGGTCTGTTTTATTCACGGTTTGTAATATTCTAATAATTATTTATTTTTTAAAAAAGAAAAGTCAAATTATTATCTTTCAATTCAACCTGGATAGTTGTGAAAGGTATTTTAAATTTTATATTTTAAAATTTTAAATTTTAAATTCAAAATTCAAAATTCAAAATTTTAAATTTCAAAATTATTTTAAATTATAAATTCTAAATTTAGATATTAAGTTTTAGATTTCAAATTTTAAAATTTAAATTTAAACTTTGAATTTTAAATTTTAAATTTAGATTTAAATTTAATTTTTTTTAATTTTTTAAATAATTTTTTTAAAATTAAAATATCGTATTTTAAATTTTGTGTAATTTTGAAATTTAAAAATTTTAATTTTAATTCAAATTTAAATTTAGATTTTAAATTATTTTAAATAAAATTTAATAAAAATATTAATTTAAGCAAACATTAAAAAAAAATTGACAAACAATTTTACAAAATCACTTCAAAAAAGTTGCTTGTATCTAGATGAAATGAAACGCTTCTACAAATTTTTAACCAAATCAATCTTCAATTTTCCAGAAGTTAGACCAAACGGGCCCTTAAACTCAAAATTTTTTGCTCTAATATTGTGTTAAGTAACTAATCTTTTCGTCAATTTAAGTTATTAGTAAATAATGAGGTATGTAACTTTTTTTTCTTTAGAATATTAATTTTAACTTCGGTTGCGTAGGACGGCGTTCTACGGAGAATACATGTCTTATGGACCTGGCTCAGATGCCTCAGGAAGAGTTGGTTGGTCTCACCAGCTTTCACAGCCTGAAGCCCTGCCCTTCTTGTCGACGGCGTGGATCGACGGTCAGGATTGGCTCGCAAACCCTCCATCAAAGCATCCATGATATTCAGAAACTTTAAACAGTTTTAAGATAGAAAGATTATTAGTTGTTCATAATTATTGTTCTATGTTATCCTAGTTATAGGAGTTTCCAAGGAACAATGTACATTTATATTTTGATTCATTAGAGCTGTACATTTTATAGGATATAAGACATTGTGGTTATTTATTTAATTAATATTATGAATAAAGGAACTTTGGGGTTAGATGTTTGCTAATTTGTCAATTTCTTAACCTAACTCTTCTCTAAATTGATTAAATTACAAGTTTAATTACACAGGGAAACTAAGTATTAATTGTCCCTCTTTAAGATTACTTTTTTTTTTTCATTTTGACAATATAATTAATGCCTTGTTTAAGAATTAAATTACTATTTTTTATTATTTTAAAATTTAACCTCCACCCAGCCTGCAATAAAGGTCGACATAAGACGTAGGTTGGAAAATCAAAACCATTGGATCTTGTTTAGACCCAATTTTTTATAACAAATATGTATGCAATATAATTTGCAAAAAGGTATAAATACTATCCTTATTTTAGGATGTATATCATAGGGGTGTACAGCTCTAATTTGCAAAAAGGTATAAATACGGCCCACATTTTTCGTGCCAAAATGGACTGGTAGCCAGCCCGGCCCGGCCCGGATTCAATTTCGTGCCGGGCCGGGCCGGACCCGAGTTACCTTGCCCCTGGCCCGGCACGGCCCTTTCGCCCGGAAGGCACGGGCCGTGTCGGGCCGGACCGTGCTTCGGGCCAGTCTTTGAAAATATTTATTTTTTAATTTTTTTTAAAATTTTAGTTTAAAATTTATAAAAATAATTATAATATAGTAAATATTTAATTTTTTAAAAAAATAAATAAATTTGTATAATTTATTTTGAAAAAAAAAAATAAACGGGAGGTTTTCCGGGGGAGAGGTGGAGGTTCCGGCCTTTCCGGGGAGGAGGGGGCCGGCCGGGGAGGAGGTACGGGGCGCCGAGGGGAGGAGGTCGGGGAGGGGGAGTGGGACGGCCGGACATGGTCGGGGAAGTAGGGGGCGCCGGGGCCGAGGCCATGGGTGCCGGAGCGGGGGACTCGGGGGGCGGCACGGGGGCCACGGGGGTGGCGCCGGAGCCGTGGGCGGAGAGCTCCTGGGGAGGAGGTCCCCGAGAGATCAGATCCCAAGGCCTTGCCTTGGGCCTTGGGGGCCCAAACGGGCCGTGCTGTGTCAGGTCGCCCGCCTCCACTCGGCCCGACACGGCCCAGGCCCATTTCGGGCCGTGCCGTGCCGGGTCGTTGGGCCACAGAGGAGCGGCCCAGCACGGCCTAAAGGCTCGGGCTGGCTCGGCCCTTCACGGGTGCTACACTACCCGTGTCGGGCTATAGCACGGCCCGAGGCCGTGCCAGGCCGGGGAGCCCACATGCCGCCCGGCCCGTTTTACACCCCTAGATGTATGATATACTCCATTGGTTGGATGGTATATACTCCTTCAGGAGTATATGAAGGAGTATATGGGTAGTATTACTCATGCAAAAATATTAGAAAAAAATTTCAAATTCCATTCTTGTACTTTCGCACTTTCTCACTTTAATATTATGTGATTTAAAATATATCACTTTCGTACCATGTGGTTTTATTTTTCTCTTTTTGTTATCCCTCCACTAGTTTTTTTTTTTCGTTAAATCACTTATAGAGTTAAAACTAAAGAATATTAAAATGAATATATTCGATAAACTATGGGTGAGATATCTGAAGTTTTTTGTATATGATTTAACAAAAAATTAACGGATGGGCTGTCGAAAAGAAAAAAATAAAAAAGATAGGTAGTACGCTTCCCGCTTGGCTAGAAATGTGAATCAACTAGAATTTGGGTTTCGGATACCAACCACCAAGTCCTTTGCCACTTACTCTAGGGACGGTCGGTAATATTATGCAAAAATTAGTATAGAATTAGTGCGCACATAGTGTTGCATATATTTATTTGGGCTTTGGACTGGGCTCTTGTGAGATCGAAAAGTTATGGAATAATTTCGAGAAAATTTGCTACAAATATGGGCCTGTTTTGAGGCTCGTTTATTGCTAAAGAGCAAAACCGAGTTAGAACAAAAGAATATAAAAATTTGTTTCTCTATTTTTTGTGGGACGGTGATCGACTTATTGCATCATGCTAAGCATACAATTACTTATAACATAATAGTTTTTCTATCATAATTTCTTACCGTAATTCTCTCGCAAATCCAAACAGAGCCAAATGCACAATCTAGAAAGTCTTGCTTAGGCCCTTAGTCATTTCTGCTGCTAGATGCAGATTCCAAAGTACCGCTCAAAGTCCTCCATAATATTATTTTTGAGAAAAAGATAGCACACTACCCGTTTTATTCATTTAGAAGATGAATTATGCTACATAAATGAGATAACACAGGCCTCGAAAAAGGCAAAAAAAATTGAAATGGTTAAAAAAATAATAAAAAAAATACCTCCGTACTATTGTTCTCATTTCTTAATATTGATACTTAGACGAATACTATATTTTTTTTTTTTTTTGAGAAATAAGTAGCTCGCTACCTGTTTCATTCATTAAGCAAAATAAACTAAGCGCACATATTGGAGACAGTCAAGACCTCCGAAGTGATCCCAACGATTACAAGAAAGGTGAAAAACTAGACAATCCTATAGCTACCGTTACAAATGAGATACGAAAGAGAGAAACAGGTCCCATGCTCCCATGCATACGCAAAGCTACAATTAATGAACATAAACAAATGTAGTGAAGTGACCCATCATCTACTAACGATCCCATGTACTCTTTCAAGTAACTCAATCCTCTCCCTCCAAGTGCAAGTACATCAACCCTCCTTCTCCACTACACACACTATCTCTCTCTCTCTCTCTCTCTCTCTCTCTCTACTAAATTAAAACATAAAAATAGAACAAAAAACAACATATATATACTGTTTCTTTATCTTAACGATAAAGCTTAACATCTGTTGAGTTATTGGCCAAACATACCTCTCAACCCTATTATGCCGTTACCATGAAACTTTAAACCCTCCACAAGCTCACTTTTTCCCCCTCTCTCTCTCTCTCTCTCTCTCTCTGTGTGGTGTTTGGTTTCTGAAAAAAAATATGAAATATTATTTTCCAGGAAGAATTTTTCTATACTTTCTACAATTTTGTTGTTCGGTTAAAAAAAATTGAAAAATAAAAACTCTATTTTTCATAAAATTTGGAGAAAAAAAATTATCGATTTTCACAGTTTTTTTTTTTTTGAGAGAAAGGTATATAGCATGCTACCCGCTTCATTTATTTCATTTAAAAATAAATTTAGCAGAAAATGTAAATCAACTAGGGTTCGAACTTGGGACTCGGATACCAACCATCAAGCTCTTTTACCACTTGCGCTAGAAACGGTCGGTGTCGATTTTCACAATTCATCTATTTGTTCGTATACCATGAGTACAGTTTTGTCACGCTTCTCATATTTTCAATTCAAAGGATCAAGTTTTGTGTAGAAAAAAATTATAGGTTATTGGATGGTAGGATTGAAATATATTGTGGAAAAAATAATTGATGAATAAACGGTAAATAAATGTACGTACGTATATATGCACTGAGTGTAGGTAATAATTGAGTTCGGCTATGATGCTTTCAGATTCACCACTCATATATACGGTGCTTTCAATTTTTTAACCTTTAATTAGATTAATACTTTTGACAATTTCTAATACTTGGATTAATATTATTCTCCTTGAAGGACCATTAAATCTTATAAGAGAGGACTACTACTATCATTTCAATCCTACAATTCTTAATTTAAGAGCCAAAAAATCAGAAGCACCAATTTTTTTATTCTTCTCGAAGTATAATAGTTCTAATTTATCTTCCAACAATAAATATATATATACCAGTGCCAAAATAAAACTATTTTAAAAGTTTAAGGACAACTAATATTGAATTTGAAAGTTCCATGTCCAAAATGAAACTAAGTTGCGGGACTAGCTAGTGGTGGTGCAATTAATTTACCTAATCCTTAATTTAAATATTTCTCCTTCTACTCACTTTTAATTAGGTCTCCATCACAATTCCCTTCCAAGCATCAGCTCAACCTGTAGGAAGTTCCTACCTAAAAAGAAGGAGAAAATCCCCCCACCAAACTATTTTTATCTCCCTTTAACAAACTGATTGTGAAAAGCCCAAAGCCCTGGGCATCTATATATATATATATATAAGAGTTAACCCCAATGCCCCATCAGCTAACATGCTCATCCCACACCACCAACATTAATCACTCTTAATTGTAGACCCTCTTTGATCAACACCACAACTCACAGCAGATGGCTTTCTCCTTCCATGATCTTCTCTTGCTGGCCTGCAGCTTTGCTGCTTTTGCTCTTCTGCTTCCTGCTGAAGCTGATGTAAAAAGCTACCAATTTGATGTGAGTAGTACTGCAATTGCAATCAAGGCCTCATTTGCCCGAGCTTAACTTCGGCTGTGTTCTGATGCAGCATGGCTGCCCTGCCCTGCCACAGTATTTAACTGTAGTCTGCAGAAACTCATTGAGCTTGAGCTCCTGGCCGCGACCGCAATTACTGGACCAAATAGGCCCAAATTTGTTCGCAATTAAGCGCAACTTAATTATCTATTAAATCTCTTTTGTTTTTTTGTGGCAGATTGTTGTGAAAAATGTAAGCAGGTTGTGTCATCCTAAACCGATTGTCACCGTCAACGGTAGGTTTCCCGGGCCGACAATCTACGCTCGAGAAGGCGATAGAGTGATCATCAATGTTACGAACTATGCGCAGTACAACATGTCCATCCATTGGTAGGCATGCATTCCATTCAAAAATATTGAAGATACTTTCTATAGCAATTAACGAAATGGATTCAATCGAATTTTTCACATAAAGGTCCGCATACTCAAATAGGGTATATCCCTGTTTAATCAAAAAAAAAAAAAAAAAAAAGGTCCGCATACTCATTGAAAAAATTGTTTATGTTGTTTTATGTGCGCGTAAAACTGCAGGCACGGGATGAAGCAATTCCGCAACGGATGGGCAGACGGGCCGGCGTACATAACGCAGTGCCCGATCCAGACTGGTTCGAGCTACACGTACGACTTCAACGTGACTGGGCAGAGGGGCACGCTGTGGTGGCACGCCCACATCCTGTGGCTGCGCGCCACCGTCCACGGCGCCATCGTCGTCATGCCCAAGCAAGGCGTCCCCTATCCTTTTCCCCAGCCCCACGGAGAAGCCGAGCTCGTACTAGGTCAGTACATACCACTCCCTCAGATACGATCGATCGATCGATCACAAAATAATTCATTTGTTTCCGTAAGTAATATTGTATTGCGTCTATCGCAGCAACAAGTAGATTAAGTTATGTTTGAAGTTTTTTTTTTTTTTTTTTTTTTTTTTTTTTTGTGACTTTGGTAGGGGAGTGGTGGCACCACGACGTGGAAACAGTGGAGAAGCAGGGGAACATGCTTGGGTTGCCACCCAACATGTCGGATGCGCACACCATTAATGGAAAACCTGGGCCCCTTTTCCCATGCTCCGAGAAACGTACGTATACGATCATTCTTTCTTATTTTATTCTCCATTTTATTTCGAGTTTCGTTTTTCATACGTAATTATTATATTATAAGAGAGATCAAAGAAGAAAATTTTGAATATCCAGATACGTACGCGTTACAAGTCGAATCGGGCAAAACGTACCTCCTCCGAATCGTCAATGCTGCACTCAACGACGACCTCTTCTTCGCGATCGCCGGCCACAATGTGACGGTCGTCGAGATCGACGCCGTCTACACCAAGCCCTTCACCACCGACGCCGTCCTCATCGCGCCGGGCCAAACCACGAACGTGCTCGTGAAGGCCGACCGGTCGCCCGGTCGGTACTTCGTGTCGGTCAAACCCTTCAACGACGCCCCGATTCCGGTCGACAACAAGACTGCCACCGCCATTCTCCAGTACAAAGGCGTCCCGAACTCCGTGCTTCCGACGCTGCCTCGATTGCCTCTAACCAACGACACGAAATTCGCTACCAACTTTCTCGCCAATCTGAGAAGCTTAAACTCTCAAGAATACCCCGCGAACGTGCCGCTCAGTGTCGACCGGCATCTTTTCTACACAATCGGCCTCGGCGTGAACCCGTGCCCGACTTGTCTGAACGGGACGCGGCTCACGGCGTCGCTAAACAACATCACATTTGTCATGCCCCAGATCGGACTGCTACAAGCACACTACTTCGACATGAAGGGAGTGTTTCGGCTCGATTTTCCCGACAAGCCGTTGGCGGCATTCAACTACACTGGCGCGCCACTGACCGCGAATCTCGGGACGTCCCTAGGGACCAGGCTCAGCAAGATTGCGTTCAATTCGACCGTTGAGTTGGTGTTGCAGGACACGAACCTACTCTCGGTCGAGTCGCATCCCTTCCACCTTCACGGCTACAATTTCTTCGTCGTCGGTACGGGGTTCGGGAATTTCGACCCTGCGAAGGATCCCGCAACATATAATTTGGTCGATCCGCCGGAGCGGAATACGGTCGGAGTTCCCGCGGGGGGTTGGACTGCGATCAGGTTTAGAGCCAACAATCCAGGTGAGGAGACAAAAACCAGCTCAAGAAGTACACAATAATAATTTAATATAAAAATGAAATTATATTATTAATTTTAATTTATAATAAGTCTAGAAATAGGCTAGATTCATATATATATATATATATATATATATATATATATATATATATATATATATATATATATATATATAGTTGCATTAATTTGCAAGAACTAATTATTCTTCATCCATCATCTACATGAACTAAAATGGCTTAAAACCAATCCAGGTGTTTGGTTCATGCATTGCCATTTAGAGGTGCACACAACCTGGGGATTGAAGATGGCTTTTGTTGTGGAGGATGGAAATGGGCCAGAAGAATCAATCTTACCCCCTCCAAAGAATCTCCCACCTTGCTGAATTAATTGTAATTAGTGGATGGGGTTGGATTCATGATTGAGGTTCTAATTCTAATTAATTTGTCCCTGCAAAAAATGGAAGAAAAAGAAAAAGTTGCAGGGGATTTGATCAATTTGTGTGAGTGATGAGGTCTCAAAAGATCTTAATGTGTAATCTTATGGGGATTTGTTTTAGGGCTTTTGGGTATCAGGCCCTTTGTGTGAATAATAATATGCCCTCGTAAGTTTGTGGGCAATAATTGTATTAACCAATTACTTAATGAATGAAGCAGGTAGCGTGTTATTCTTTTCTCAAAAAAATAGTTGTATTAACCAACAAAACCGACATATGTTTTTTCTCTTTTTTTTTGGTTCTTCACTGTTGAACACTATCAAATTAATATGTAAAACATTGTATTTTCATGTGAATGTTGCAAATTGAAGCAAATTGAAGATTAAAACAAGTTTAGTTGCTGAAATGCGAGGATTTTTTTTTAGAAAAATTGCCAGAGAGCAAAAATTTATTTAAACAAAATGAGACGATACAGAATTGAAAAAACCCTCAAAAGAGAACCACACAATACATTTTTTGCTAGACAAATATCAATTAGCTAGTTTTGATTAGCTTGCATAGCATTTCTGGAGAAGCGAGAATTCCATTCAAAAAAGAAAACGTGACATTCGTCGATGAAGGACTGAAGCGTTTTGAGCTTTATTGTAGCGTCCCAAGTAAACGACTCGGATTGGTAAGATCTAAAGTGGATCATTTTAATCACTACTAAGTCCGAAAATATCTGAACTCGTTCTCCTGGGAAGGTACCCAAGAGAAATTTGGTTGCTTTCGACACTGCTTCAATTTCAGTGAATTGAGTCGAAATTGTAGTTTCACAGGGATCCCACTATTGGCCAAACTCTCTTCTCTGATTTCTCCTGCTACAAATATGAGTTGATTTTTTCATATTTCGAATAAACAAAAAGTAGTAGTTCATGCTCGGATATCAGAATAACTTATCCAAAAATGACTTATCCTGAAAAATAATTTATTCGGTATTACGATTTTATAGTATGATTGTAACCTATAGGTAAAGAGTTTGATTTTTTTTGCTTCTTCAAATATTTTGCTATTCATGATTTGATACAATAATATATTTTAGCTACGAGAATTTAACTTAAAGTCTGAATATGATATTTTATTATAAATATTTGATCATACTTCTTTTTAATTAAATGTACAATGTTTTTTTAGCGAAATGAAGAAAATATGCGAAATAAGATTCGTGATTTGAAAGATAACATATTTATCAATAATGTGATTTATCTTATTTTGAAGAAATAGCTTGAATACGAATATAATATTTTATTCTAGATATTTAATCACACATCTTATTTACGAATTGTACAAATTTTTTAGCACATCATAAAATATATAATCGTAATATAATTATGCATCCCAACAGGGATCTAATTAAATATTTCATACTCGTTAATTAGTCACCACTTTTAAACATTGAGTAACTAGAAAAATAATTTCAAACAAAATGTCCGTGCATCAACATCAACATAAATTAATTTAGTACACTTTATAAAAATATTATTCCTTTTGCTGTTTTGCAATACGAAATACAACATTACAAAAATTAAATAAATCTTTGTGAAATTTGGATACAAATCCTCTCCTCTCCTTTTACCACTCATCCACTATCATCCCGGATGAGACTCTCGCTAAAAACATAAAAGTCGGCATCCTCCCCTATCAAGTTGCCGACTCCAGCTCTTTGTGCTAAGATTAAAAAAAAGTATGGAGTCCCCCAAACTATACTCTATTTTGAAGTGCGTCCCTTAAACTTTTTTAATTTTCTTGCTCTATTTGAGGGGCTTATTCAAAATAGAATATAGTTTGAGGGGATATCCTACAATTTTACCCACTTTTGTTTTTTTGAGGTACCGAGCTTCAGAATAGTGAGCAAAGGTCGAAGCTTTATAGCTCAACGACACTTCCGTGCTCGAGGAGGCCCCTCCATTCTCCAAACCCAGGGCGATAATGGCGTCGAGCGTTGCCATTTCCTCTTCCTCCTCCTTCAAAACCCTAACTCTCTCCAACCCAAACTCCCCGCGCCATCGTAGGTACGCAAACCCTTCGTGATTCGGCGAGCAATTACCCTTATTTCCAATGCAATCGGATCCATTTTGTTATCATATTCCTAGAAAGATTGAAGCTTTACCCCTTGGTTCGTTCTCGCGCAGGCGGTTTGGGATCGCTTATGCCAGCTTGGGGCAAAAAACTTTGGCTCCGGGTGTTAAGATCTCCGAAGGAAACGGGGGGCTCCCCAAGGTCGATTTGAGCTCACCTAATGGCAGGTTAATCTCTTTCATTTGCTTTAATTTGGTGATTTGGGGATTAGGGTTTTGCTTCATAGGGGATAGTTTACGCAATCACGGTTTAAAAATGGCTTCTTTGTGTGTGTGGAGGGTGAGGTGTTGCATTGGAGTGTTGGGGTCAAATTGGGACTTCTTTAGTTGAGTGTGAAGAGTTTAGAAGTAAATTGAATGAGTTTTTAGGATAACAGTTATAGAGATTAGAGATTTATTAAAGTTCTTCGGATAATTTATATTGTTCTTTCTCCATTATTGTTTAGCTTATTGCCCTCGAGAGGATTCGGAGAGTAGCTTACACTACTGTGGAGTGAGACCGAGTTTAGCAATAATAGTTATTTAGCTGGAATTATGCTTATTCCACACACACACACAGACACACACACACTTATGCAAACTTTTTAGTCGTGGAGTTCGGATAGTTATTTTCGTCAATTTTTTTTCTCTTGGCTCAACAATTTGAAGTACAAACACAAATATATAATTTTGCCTATTTAATCTATTTCCTATAAACTCGTAAAATGTCAACGAATTGGATCAGTTTCCCTTTTATTTCTACATGAATATCGAACCTATAACCAAACAAAAATGTGCATAATCCCCGATAGGTGTCAGGGGATTTGATCCTATTTTTCTCTTTTCGCATGCTAGCCATCTACCATAGCTTTCTAGAAGAGTTGATGGTTGCTATCTTAGTTTTTATGCAGTGAAGCTGAGATCTATCTGTTTGGAGCTTGCGTCACATCTTGGAAGGTTCCGAATGGCAAGGACCTCTTATTTGTTCGACCGGATGCAGTGTTCAATGGGAAGAAGCCTATCAGGTTATACAAATTACTAGCGGCAAGATAAATGTTACTTCATATTTACACGAACTAGTTCACATATGTAGTTTGAAAAAGCTACTCATCTGCATTTTAATCAAATCTTTATCAGTTTTGAATTCTCATTTTGACCCGACTTATTTGTTAATTTTTGTTTTGGAATCAGTGGAGGAATCCCACATTGCTTCCCACAATTCGGTCCTGGTCCTATGCAGCAGGTATATTTGTATCTTTCATTGCTTAACCGACTCTGAGCTACATTTAGCTAAAGGGTGATTGCTTGTTTTAGGTTGCTGGTCAGAATCATTTCAAAATAGGTCATCTTTAAAATGCAAGCTTACATTTTGGGATGCTAGTATATGGAATGATTCTATGTACTATTTTTTATGCTGACAATTTGTGTATGGCTTTTTCCATAAAATGCCGAGCGCTTTTCAAGCCATATGGTAAAGATTATTGCAATGCAAGTTGCCAAGTGCTCCAGTTAAGGGGGCTACAACTGTTATCGTACTAAGATTCTCCAAAGTTCTTCCTCCCAACATATGCAGTCATAAAGCTGGTCATGAGCCCAAGCACCTCTTGTTAGTAAAAGCTCAGCTAATCTCTGCTTGGAGATATTCATGACTAATTTGTTTGTTCTCAGTAACAATGTCACTGATCCATGTAATCCCAGCTTCTTATATACCTCAGTCTTTTCAGTTACCGCCATACCGTCATTAATGACCTTAAAATTGTTGGTTTGGATTATTATTATTATTATTTTACCTGTCTCATTTTTCCGCTGATCCTCTTATATGGCCAGTCTGTAAATACATATTGTCTTTATTGCTATCTTTAGCATTTTGTATTAAGCCATAAAGTAATGCATTGTCGTGACTCATGAACACTCCCAAACGAGTTCTTTCCTTCATCCATTAATGTCTTGTTCCATCTGGGGATCGACAGAACAAACCATATACAACCCAATTCGTTGAGTAAACCATGCAATTAACAATATTCCAACGTCCAAGCTAATGGAGCTTCACCTGGATCCGTAATTTCTAATCATGTACAAAGCTAACACGATTTAACTGCACTTGGATTCAGAATTTCCAATCAAGTACAGAGGTACGTTAGGTATAAGTTAGGTAGGGTTGGACTAAGTTGACTTATGTTGGGTCATCAATTGTGCCTTACATGCTTGCTTGCTTGGCTTCTGCATTTCTTGCGGTGCTTGCCCTTATCCTTAATCTTTCTTATTAAATCAGAGTTTTCTTCTGCTTTTTGACAGCATGGATTTGCAAGGAACATGAATTGGTCTATTGCTGACTCTGAAGTCAGTGAGGGAGATCCAGTTGTGACTTTGGAACTAAAAGATGACTCCTATAGTCGCTCAATGTGGGATTTCAGCTTCCAAGCTTTATACAAGGTTAAATTACTTTTACATTTCACGCTTTCAATTGCTCATTAATTTTTTAGAAACTATTTGCTGTAGTACTCGAACACATTTTATGAAATTGCTCTTAAATTCTGCGTGCTGTATTAACAGATAACAATTTTACTACGTTCAATTTCATACTACCGTTCTGTTTGAAGCTCTTTTGATGCAAACAAAGTCGGGAAATCTTGTCACTCTAATACGCACAGTTACAAAACTTTCTTCATCATTTCACCATAATTCGTCTTTCTTCTTTTTCTCCTCTGCTATACATTGCACTAAAATTCCATGTTTGTTAGTTTTGACCCTTAAGATGTTTCAGCCTTCACACAGAAACAAAAAAGAAAAAGAAAGAAAAAAGAAGAAAAAGACGAAGAAGATGTTCGCTATGTTGAAAATGACTTGCATGAAGACGGCTGGGATATACTTGTGGTTTCTTTTACCGCTGCTGTGTTTACTTATTAACTTGGATATGCTTATTTCTCTCTCGTGCTTTCATTTCCATCTTATTTATTAACAGCATATCGGGAATTGTTATGTAGGTGACTTTACACTCAAAGAGTCTGTCGACAACCCTAACTGTAACAAATACGGACAAGAAGCAATTCTCGTTTAGCACGGCACTTCACACTTATTTCCGTGTAAGAACTATTTAAACTTCAACTTTCCTTCAGTCTTTTTATTTTAATATTTCGAAATTTTGAATTCTTCATTGCCAAGGAAAAAAATATATATGTTTCTTTTTTCTTTTCAATTTCTTGTTCAGGCATCTATAACTGGTGTATCAGTGAAAGGTCTAAAGGGCTGCAAGACTCTAAACAAGGATCCAGACCCTTCTAATCCTCTCGAGGGTACGGAGGAAAGGTCTGTATAAGTTTCCTTTCTGTTTGCTCTCTCCAAAATTTCTCAAAAAAAAAAAACCTTTAATTATTATCTAATGCCTAGCGAGCCGATGCAAGTGACCATTTTTCTATTATGTGTCTTCTGAATTCTCAACTTCCCTGTAATTCATGACGAGCAATCGCATTTACTTGGAAGAGCTAACCAACTTGATCGTTGATGCAGGGACGTTATTACCTTTCCCGGCTTTGTTGATTGCGTTTACCTCGATGCGCCTAATCAGCTCCACCTAGACAATGGATTGGGCGATACAATCACTATCCAAAATACGAAGTACCTATTATTCTTTTCACTTCAAATCTTTTTAGTTGTCTCCCTTCTCATTACTTCGATTAACGCTACGCGACATTGATTTTGGTTTTCACTGCCTATGTAGCTGGTCGGATGCAGTTCTCTGGAACCCGTACTTGTCGATGGAATCATGCTACAAAGATTTCGTCTGTGTGGAAAATGCTAAGGTAGCAATGTTAAATACACTATTACTAACCATTTCATTGAATGTCGCACACTGATGTGGACGTAGTACAATTTCAGATAGGAAAGGTCCTCCTAGACCCTGAGCAAACTTGGATTGCCGAGCAGCGGATTGCTGCAAGCTGAAGCTGTGCCAGAGAGCTCGTGCCGTGAAGTAAATAGAAAATAAGAACATGGTTTTGATTTCGGATAATCCCCATCGAATGTGACATGTTTGCTTATTGTGGGAAATTAATAAGGGAGATAGATGTCTTTCACTAAGAAATACACGAATCTGCGAGCTCGAGCTCTCTTGCCAATGTAGTTTTGAGTTATTCTTGTTGTATGTTATAATGACATTTTGATCATCCGCGGTAACCCCGAAAACAAAGGAAAAGAATTCGAAAGCTCCATTTTATCTTTTGTTGTGGCAATGACACTTTGTAGCTTAATTTGTACATATTTTCGGGAACTTGGGCTTCTTTTTGAATGCTCATTACTTCTCTTGTTGACTGCTACTTGTTTACAGAGGCATCTGTTTCTTTATAAACAGGTAGCTTTTATTTCCTTGGGAGTAATGGGGATAAGCATATTAGATTGGCTACTGAACTAGCAAAATTTCAGTACAGTTGTTGCATTAAACTCTTTGATTTTGTTTTCCTTCAATTAGGGTCTCCCAATCAAACTCGATTTAACTTTCTAATGAAGTAATGGTATAATAATTTAACTCTTCTAATGAAACTTAGAAGGAACTGAATTTTGGAAAAGGGTTTAGGCCATCTAATTGAATTGGGCCAAAGTGTGCTACAGCAACTGAAGAAAAGCAGGTATAAAAAGCTGCTTTTGGGATAAGCTACAATAATGATCAATTTGGGCCTTGCTAATCGTTGGCAAAAGCTTGAATGGGGGGAATAGGAAGCTCCATTAGCCATCAACCATTAATAGTTAAACCAAATTTACAATTTCAACAGCTAACAAGATATTTCAAACTATAAATAATTGTTGAAAATAAGGTAACTTAAGAGAATTATATATATATAGAACTAGGCTACTATGCTATTGGATTGAGAGATGTGCGGTTAGAATGATGTGGGCCCCCTAGAATTAAGTGGATGGTTGGTTGAATAGTATAATCTAACGGGTGAAAATCATCAAAGGGGTGGATCTAACGGCGGAAAACTTGGTAGCACCGAGTGCTTCGTACTATTGATAGCATAGCAGCCGGACTCTAATACATATTCACCCGTTAGATCCACCCCTTTGATGATTTTCACCCGTTAGATCATACTATTCAACGACCCACCCACTTAATCCCAGGGGGCCTACATCATCCTATATATGCTACTATATTATCGATAGTTCAAGTTTTTGGGACTATCGAATTTTCTACAGTTGGATGACAACTACCAGTGAAAACCCTAGAGAACCATTATCATTCTAACCGGGAACCAGTATAATACTAACCACACCTCTTAATCCCCGAAAATTTATGAGTACAATAGCCCTAGCCTATATATATAAATACAATTTTCAAAATAACTTATATTTTTAGAGAAAAAACTACTATTTTATATAATTTGACAGAATATACTAAATTATTGACGAATCACTCGCGGCAAATAATTTTTCTATCAACTTTCAAATAGCGAGATACTGAAATCAAGATTATATAACAATATTAAATAATAAAATATGAACTTTTAAATTATATTTATTTATATCTGTCTATCTACGACTCGTAGAGCATAAATATTACGTTCCACATATCCAAAAAGGGTACTATTTTTTTTCAATAGACATATAAATTATTTTTTAAATACTGAAAATTTAAAAATTAAAAAAATATAAACTCGTAATAAATGGATGAATACAAAATATAGACCCTATTTCTCGAGTGTTCGTTCTTTTTAGGGAGAGTGGGCAAATTTGGACGTTGGTACACACGTGAGGTATGCTAACATTTTGTAAATGCAAGGGCCCAAGGAATTTGTCCTTTTGTACCATTTTTTTAAAATTAGGGTTAATTTCGTATAGGTCCCTCGGGGAGGGATCGAAGAGGCGAGGGATCAAAGCGGGAATCGAAGAGACGAGTGATCGAAGCCGTCGGGGTGAAGGAACCAATAGGATCTGAGGTGGCTTGATGATGTGGATTGAATTAGCGTGGATAAAGATGAACATAACACGTGACAAAAGAAAACGGGGATTAATAGAGTTTGTATAGATTTCTACTCAAGTACTGATATTTTCAAATAGGTTAAATCGATTTATTCTTGTTAGAAGCGTTAAAAATTGTTTATATTTTTAATTTTGCTACTACAAATATATCCCTTCAAAAATTATAATAGCATAATATAAAGGGCAAAAATGTCAAAAATTAATCAGGATAAGGTATTTGACCTATGGTTAATTAAAATTTTCAAACGGATTCTAACGGTAGGAACATATTTGAAAATATTAGGACTTTAAAAGAACAACATATAAAAGTTGAACTTTATAAGAATATATTTGGAAAGATCTGTATGAAATTAATCTTTTTCTTTATGTCTTCTCAATATGATTAAAAATCTTTCTTTGAGGCAGAGGTTTGTTTTGGATAAAAAATAAATAAAAATAAAAAATAAAAAAATAAAAAAAATAAAAAAATAAATCAGGAAGGAACTTTTTAATAATATTTTGTTGAAAATTCATAAATCGTCGTCAGGTGAAATTTTTATTTGTATCAACTCGTTATAATCCTTTTCTCTAAAATTTAATTTTATGTTTTTAGACTTTACTATTAAAAAATATCTAATGATATTAGATGAGGTAAAATTAATAAGCGGTAGCAGATTAAAAAGCCCCAGATATATGAAGTATTATTTCTATTTTCATACCTTGCAATTTTAGAGCAATACTAGTTGTACACTCCAAAAAAAAAAAAAAAAAAAAGAGTATAAATTTTACACTCTTTTGTTCTAATAAAATAAGGGAAAAAAAAACTCTCTCTCCTAAAAAAGGGTTTTTTAAAGTCTTAAGACCAAAGAATGTAAAATTTAAGGTGTGTTTATTTCAATCAAAAGTGGAGATGAATAAAATGATCTTTGGCCGTAAACGTTCAATTTTGTTGTTTGGTGTATCCGAAAGTAGAGATGAATAAAATGATCTTTGGGCCGTTCAATTTTGTTGTTTGGTGTATCCGTGTATCATAACTTCATGTTCGATCGAAATTCAAACTCTCTAAAATATTGTAATTGAATTCAGCACAACCCAAGTGAAAGTAAATTACAAAAAAATATAATAAAATATTAGTCCATTTCTTGCCCTTTTAATTTTCATGCGCCGTTTATTTTCTACTAAATAAACAGAAGAACTATAAAGCTTTAATTTTCCTGCTATAAAATAAATAGCAGAAGTAAAATAATTTTTACTTGAACCTAATTCACCCACAAAGCATTTCCAAAAATATATAGCTTTACAGTTTAAAAAACTTCTAATTTTTTAAAAGTAATAATTGTTATAAAATAATTTGAGAATTTTATTAAATCTATTGGTGATTTACTAAATTTAATAGTTTTTTTTTTATTTTAGCTACTAAAATTAAAATTTAAAAGCACTCTTATTAAACTAAAATAAAGCCTTTCATTTCCATCAAAAAAAAAAATCGAATTTAAAAGTCAAACAATCCTGATTTGACCAACCTTAATGTAAATTAATTATAATTATATTCAATTGACAAAATATTCTCAATCTAATTTCCATTAATGTAGCAACACGATGAACAGCAAATAAATTAAATGCTCAAAATATTCTTCTATTATTTAATGCCCTTGATTCCTCCGCATGTCATGGCCTCTACCATTTTTTTTTTTTCTTTTAAGAATAGCAAAGTCAAAAACATTTTTTTTATTATTTCAAAAGGTCTAAAAAAATTAAAAATGTACTTAAACTATAATTCCTTTTCTAAAACTGAAAAAAATTTAATAAAATTTGCTATTAAAAAAAAATAAAACCATTTTTTTTTTTTAGATCTTATAAAATATCAAAGCACAATAGCAGAAACCAAACGATGCGTAAAAAGTAATATTTATTTTAGAAAAAATTTCAAATATTATCCTGTAGTTTTATATATTTTTATTTTAGTATCATATACTTTAAAGTGTATCAATTTAGGCTTAGTTTGCTATAGATAAAATAGAGTTAGGGTAAAAATATATAAAAATATGCTTTTGTGTTTTCTAATAGGAACGTAAAAAATATATCGTAACAAACTTATCGCGATATGTGGTGCAATATTTCGTACAGAAACAAATAGAGCATTTTTCGACGTACTTTCTCACAGCACGCAATATCCCCGCAATCCCAAGCCTTAGTATTCCGTGATTTTATTTTATTTTTTTTATTATTCCTTCCACTAAATTTTTTGTTAAATCAATAACAAAGTTAAAACTAAAAAAAATACTAAAGTGAATATTCAATAAATCTAGATGGATATCTGAAGTTTTTTTGTATATAATTTAACGAAATATTAACGAGCGAGCTGATGAAAAGAAAAAGAAAAAATAAAACCACATAGCACTAAATTAATATATTTGAAACATCGTACTAAAGTGAGAAAGTGTGAAATCACATGGATGATATTTGAAGTTTATCCTTCTTTTATGTGCCTATGGTACCTTTTCTCCAATATATATATATTATCGTACAAATTAAGCAAGTTACTGACACCTTAGCACGTCGTACGAATCTTAAAGCAATGGGAACAACGTTGCATGAGAGCGACGTAGAATTTTTAGCTTCTTTGTAGTGCATCCCCATTCCCCGGTCAACAACAAACCCCTTTCAAAGTATGGTACAAATAATGTTCACCTAACTCGCCACAAAACATGGTGGGTATTAAAATGTCAAAAAAATTTCCAAACAGGAACAAATAAATTAACCTACCCCCTCGAATTTAGATGAGAAAATAATTAGTTTTATTTGATCAAGAGAAATGTGGTTGGTTTGCCCCCAACATCTACATCAAGATTCGGGAATTGTCTCTACGATCACGACACAAATTTAGTGAGTCTGATCAGATTCGAGTTCGAGTTCGAGTGAGACAAATATACTCTTGCATTGTAGCACTACCGTTATACTGACCCAAGCATGTTATGTTGATGGGTACCCAAAAATACTGACTCAATCCATCAATCTATTTATTTGTATAAAACTTAGCTGAACTATAAATTGTTTGAATTGATTATCCAAATTAATCTTCAAAAATTTAATTTTACTATCTAATCTTTTGATTTTTTTGATTTGAGTTAATCAACCGTATTTGACTTTAAAATTTAAGCTAACTACTAGTTTTAATAAATTTATAGTTGTGAAAATTGTATAAAGTATACTAAATAAATATGTAAAGATAAACAATGCCTTCAAATTTTGAGGTTAAAGTGTCATTAATTATAGCAGACTCAAATTAAAAAAATTGAAAGGTTGGATAGTATAATCATAATTTAAAAGATTGGATAATCAAATCAAAACGATTCATAATTTCAGTACGTATATAAGTTCTATATATTTTTACCTTTATTTCATCTGAATCCTGATCTAACAATTTAACCAAACTCACATGACCCGACCCAACTTGACATTAACCGACCCAAAAACTTAATGACCCCCATTGGTTTATGTAGTAGATCAAAACCTAAACCATCTTCTTTTTTTTTGTCTTTTTCCTTTTTTTTATTAAGTTTGTAGACAATGAACTCAAACCTGAGTCTCTTCATGAGTGAAAAAGGTGTCACCTTTTCTTTCTTTAATTTTTGTTTGCACTTTTCTTCTTCTATTTCTCTCTCTCTCATAATTCAACATTTCATTTCATTTCATTTCTTTTTTATTTTTTATTTATGAAGAATTTATATGAGAACATTTGTTAATTTACCTGTAGTTTATCATCAAATTAATGAAAGTGAACTTTAAAACACTGTCCCCATCAGAACAACCTAATTAGGAGATCGAGGGACTCCGCACTGATGTTTTGATCCCAACGAAAAAAAATGAACCGAAATCGAACCAGAACACATCGGGCTCAGAAAATGACTCTCAACCGACTACTCAGCAACGTACGTCTCCCGACATATGCACCGAAATATATATATATGCACAACAACTGCAGTACTCTCGCTTGAATAATACTTTAACAAGTCGCACTAATATCACTAAAAGAAAGCTTTAAATTAAATAATCCAACTGTTACCATCACAAACTCTCTTCAAAGTGGTGTTTGGGATGTGAAAGCATTTCTCTCAAATGTGGGGCATATGATTAAGATAATCTCCGCGATGGATGGATCCATGCTAACAAATGCGTACGGATTTATTATTGATTACGCTGATTGTGTTTGCTTATTTAGTTAATTAAGCATGTAGCAGTTGAAGCAAAAGTGAATGATTAACTCAGCAAAATCTCAGAGGCTTTGTATTTTGCCTTTAATTAACAAGTTTCAGGCCAAACATATATATGTATATGTATATGAATATGTGGGTCCTAGCTTTGACTCCTTTCATAAGTGAGAGTACAAGGAAATTACAAAATTGCCCCTAAATACCCTTTGGAATTTGAAAGGGGTATGTCATGCACACCTAGAGATGCCGGCGGGTCGGATTCTGAGCGGATTTTTAAATATCCGAACCCGACTCCAAACCCGAGACCCGAACTAGAATCCGAACCCGACGGATTTTAAAAATCCATATCCAAACCCGAATCTGACAAAAATCCGAAATCCGAACCCGAACCCGAATTCGAAAATTTGAACCGAAAGAATTATTGTTTTCTTCAATATTTCAAAATATATTATATTAAATCTAAATTTTTAAAATACAAATTCAAATATAATATCAAATTTATATATATATATTATATATAATACAAAATAAATTCGGATTCGGATCGGGTTCGGGTTCGAGTCGGCTACAATCAAAATCCATATCCAAATCCGTATCCGTCGGGTTTCTATTTTTGATATCCACATCCAAATCCATATCCATATTCATCGAATATATCCATTTTATTCGAATTCGGATTCGGATAAAATTTCGGATATCCATACCCATTGACAACCCACACCATGTGTGTTGAAATGGTCTAGTATAGAATGGGACAGAATAAAAGAATGGTTATGATTGGTCCATGTGATAGGAAGTAGGAGAATTAAAGGTTTTATTAATAGAGTATACAAAATAATGCTATTTTCGGCTTAAGATATTTTAATAGATTTAATACTTAATTTTGAACTAGGTGGAAACAATTTAAATAATAAATAAATAAAGGAATTTTTATTATTGGTCCAAGGGATAGGAAGAAGTAGGAGAGGTTTTCTTAATAGAGTATACAAATTAATTACGTTTTGGGCTTGAGATAATTTAATAAATTTAATGCGCAATTTTAAATTAGATGGAAAAAAATTCAAACAAGATTAAATGCCTCGTGAGATTTGAACTCAGAACTTTAGAATCTTCTATTCTGGATGGCAAAATAGTAGAAAATTTTTTTTTGAATGGAAGTGTTTCACTACAACAAAAACGGTTTATAGCGACACTTTTAAATATAGGTACATATCAAAAAAGTATTGCTAGCTAAAATTACCGACATTTTTAAAAAGTGTTGCTATATGTGGGATCGCTAGGTATATCGTGACAGTTAAAGAGTGTCGCTATAATCTAAAAAATTATTGCTAAAACACTTATTTAAGCATTTAGCAATCGCCATAACTTTATCTCGTTGGCTGCGGTGGCGGAGGAGGACGACAGGAAAGGGTATTCGTCTAGAATTCCAATGAATTGAGTGAAAAGAGAAGAGAAAATAGTAATTAATTTTTTTATTTTTTATTTTTTTGTAATCGGACCCAATGGGCTTGGTGTGGTGAGTTGAGTAGAATAATTTTTTATTTTTAGTTGGATTGGGCTTTATATTTATATATTAGTAGATATTTTTTTAAGTTTTAGCATAATTGTGACGCTTACTCAAAAGTGTCCTAAATATGTGTTCCTATAACCTAATTCTGTTGTAGTGATTCTTTATGTGAAACTATCTTATTAATTATTGGGAAAACTTCAAAAACCCTCCTGTGATTTCACACTTTTTCAAAAAAAACCCCTGTGGTTTAAAGTGTATCAAGTTAGTACTATGTGGTTTCTTACTTTATCACTTTAGTACCTTGTGGTTTGAAGTGTATCAAGTTAGTACCCTGTGGTTTTGAACTTTATCACTTTAGTACCCTGCGGTTTCACACTTTATCACTTTAGTACCTTGTAATTTAAAAAACCACAGGGTACTAACTTGATACAAAATTAAAACCACAGGGTACTAAAATGATAAAGTTCAAAATCACAGGGTACTAACTTGATACACTTCAAACCACAGCAGTACTAAAGTGATAAAGTAAGAAACCACAGTACTAACTTGATACACTTTAAACCACAGGGGGAGTTTTTGAAAAAATATGAAACCACATGGAGGGTTTTTGAAGTTTTCCCTATTTTTTTTTATCTATACACAAATACATAAATTAATCAGTAAAATGCAAATTATATTTCTTAATGTGGAATGTAAATTACAGTACATATATACATCTATCAAAAAAAACATATACATATTTTCTAAATTTTTAATATTAAAAAATTTAAAAAACTGTGAGAATATTAAATAGTACTTAATAAACATATAAAATTTAATTCAGTTTTTTTCTTATGTATGGCATTGTCCTTTTTGTTAAAAAAGGAAAAGAAAAGATGAATAGTAGTATATATAGTACTCTAATTAATGGATCCCATGGGGTTTGTCCCAACAAAAAGTGGTTTAAACAGTACTAGAATTTGGCTTTTTTTGGTTAAAATTAATTATTATTATTATTACATCGCAAGTACACGTACGAGAACGTTACCTTGATTTATTTTTTTTCCCATAGTTTTTGTGATCTACCGTCATTTTTTTCAATAAATTTTATTACAAATTTTATAAACCTTAAAATTAAGAAGGTGTAAAATTTATAACAATATATAAGTGTATATATAGCATTTTTTTTTTCATAGAGTAAGGCCAGTATGCTTCTGAAAGTATGGAACCTTTTGTGCTTCTAAGTCGTTTTCGATGTTGGGACTTTTGAATCGACGATCGGCTTAGTTAGATTTGATCTAAAGTATTTGAAGTATCTAGAAAATAAATTTTGTGATTTTTCGATATCATTTACCCAATGATCGAAGGAGGCTCAAATAGTGATGATATGACATTCAAATTTTAGATCAAAGAGATATTGATCTTGTTTTATGTAGTATAAAAAAACTTCTATCAAAATTTTACGTAATTTGAATATTTTTACGCCGTTAAATTTGCTTTTGAATCAACGATCGGCTCAGTTAGATTTGATCTAAAGTATTTGAAGTATTTAGAAAATAAATTTTGTAATTTTTCGATATCATTTATCTAATGATCGAAGAAGGCTCAAAAAGTGATGATATGACATTAAAATTTTAGATCAAAGAGATATTGATCTTGTTTTATATGGTATAAAAAAACTTCTATCAAAATTTCATGTAATTTGAATATTTTTACATCGTTAAATTTGCAAATGGCTCACCACGACTATTAAAATTATTGATTTTGACCCTCTTCGATCACTAGGCAAATGATATTGAAAAATCATAAAATTTATTTTCTAAGCACTTCAAAATACTCTAGATCAAATTTAATCGTTCGATCGAATCGAACGTTGACTTAAGTACGGAGTCATTGTCTCACTCTTTTTTTCATATATAATTTGGAGATATTATTGCCTATATGCTGTAGCAGAACAAAAATTAATGAGGACCAGCCTAATTAAGCTTCTTTAAGTTTAAGTTAATATACATCGAATTAAGCAATTTTATATTTGTGACGATTCTTACTAAATTTTTGTGCTAATTAATATACTGTGGTTTCAAATTACGCACCACTTTGTTACATCTATAAATTTTATTTCATATTTCAAATTTCATCACCAAATAAGAATCAATTCGTTCTGAAAATTAAATCTTAATATTATTGTATCAAATAATACTATACTATACAGTAAAATCAAACAAATCCGTAAATTTACCACCAAAAAAAAAAAAAAAAAGTACCTTTTTTATGTAAACAAAAAGAGAAATTTTACGGGCTATGAGTACACACTCTTTTTTCCGTATACATGCAATGCCCCATTACATCTACACCACTACCCAAAGATATAAATACTTTTTTGTACCTTTGCGTATTCGCACCTCCACCTTAGCATGCATTACGACGTGCACGGTCGCACTATTTTTTAATTACGTGTAGGACAATCTCCATTGCTTAACACCAATTGTGATCATCATGCATGCTTTGATGGCCCATTCTCAAATGGCCTACAAATTCATGCAATTAAATAATGTACGTGCTCCATCAACTTCAAGTCATTTTTAATTTTGGATCCACTAAACGCCTTATCTAGGGCTAACAATGTTCTAGCTCGCTGTTCGTGAGCGGTTTGTTAATAAATAAGTCGAATATAAACTGAATTTTGCAGCTTGATTATTTAACGAGCTAGCTCGATCGCACTCGACTTGTTTAATTACTGAGCGAACGAACAAGAGCCGATCGACTACAGCTCGCTCGTATTCTACTTGTTGACAGTTCTGACATTATTCTGACTTTCGCTTATTTGCAGATAATAAACCTAAACTTTTGAAACTTTAGATTTATTATCGTCCAAGCTTTTAAAATTTTACAATTAGCTACGTAAAATCTATGTTTTATCAATTTAAAATGATTAGTATTAGCTAATTGGTCGGGAAACAATGCAGAATGCGTGCTAATTAACAATGTAATTAATGAAATTGATCATACTTATCGTATGAAATTAATTTTCAATAAATCAAATGCTAAATAGTAATTAAGTTCTATATTTTGAGAGCTAGGTTGAATTATTTGATATCAAAATGCAGGCATGTGCATTTTATTATTTATTGATCATGTGGCTAATAGTAATAATTACTTTAAATTGTTGAAGTACAAATCTAGGTGGTCAAATGCTTAATCTTAAAAGTTTAGATAAAAAAAAAATATATGAAAATTTAAAAACTAAGCTTGGCTACGTGCGAACAAGCAAAAGTTCATATAGTTTTAATGCATTTATCCAATTTTGAAAATAAAATTTATATATTTCTAAAATAACATGTAAAATTCTCCTTCAAGTCATAGGTATTAAATTAAATTAATTCCCCCCATCAAAGTTTTGGGACCCAACTTAACTGATAACATGCCTAACTTTGTTGTAAGTTTCCAAGCATTAATTATATATGAGTAATCCCAAAACTCGCTTTCTTATTATTGTCAAATTCTTTGCCTATATATTAGATTATTAATTTATTATTGATTTTCGGCGTCAGAATCATATATTTGGATGCATGGGCAACTTGTTTAGTGCATGATATAATTATTATTATTATTATTATTATTATTATTATTATTATTATTATTTTAAGTTGTATTTTTTGCCTCTTAGATCGAGGTCGGTTTCACTCTCAGAACCTAATTTATATTTTCAATGAATAAAGCGGTGGCGTGTTATCTATTCTAAAAAAAAAGATGGAAGGTACTATTGTAAAAAAAAAAGATAAAAATAAAAAAAATATTGGGGCTGTTTTTTTTTTATAACTATTTTATATTATTAGATAAGAAAAACACTTTTAAAATTTTTAGGTCTTGTAATAATTTATTAAATGGATGTAATTGGGACCAAAGAGTATGGGGAAACATATTTTTATATGTTTAAAAGAAATAACTTGGGGAAAAAAAAAATCAAAACTTAAAAAAAAAACGAGTAGATTGTACCTTATAAACAATCATTTAATTAAATAACCTAAATATCTGTAAATATTAATGAAAAAAAATTTGTACTTGTTTAAACGTTCAAAGAAAAAAAAAAAGTACGTACCTTCGTATATTTGGCAAAAAATTTAAGTTTCATTAGAATACACCTATAAGTCCTCTTATAGACTCTCGTTAGTTTACTTACTATACGTACGAATTGATGATATTATCTAAGAAATATATGATCGTTAGTTTTTTAGACTTGACGAACTTATAAATTTTACTTTCAAATTATCAAACAGATTTTGAGCATCTGATATACACCACGCTCATGACTAGTGAAACCATATTATCTATGAATGGGTGGAGGTAAATATTGCACCCAAAAAATATGCCGTCATTGGCCTTGTAGTGGCAGGTTTGGTGGTTGGTATCGAGGCAGAGTTCGAATCCTAGTTGATTCATATTTCTAAGCTAAGCTTATTTTTAAATAAAATAAACGAAGCGGGTAGCGTTCTATCTATCTCTCAAAAAAAAAAAAAAATTGTCCACTCCAAAATGGGTTATTCTATTATTTTTATTTTATTTTTTCAAAACAGCATATTTTTAGAGGTCTATGGACTAGGCTCACTCAAAATGTTCGCCGGACCCGGTGGGGCCCATCCGCGCCGATCTTTTCACTCCGTTCACAAAAGAATCCCGCAAAACCTAATAGAAAAATGCTATATGTACACCTGCCCAGGGTGTATAAGTTATATCCCACCCATCTAATGAATGGGGTGATGTCCACTAGTCACATTAAGTACACTCGCCCAGGAGTGCATAAGTTACACCTCACCCATCTAATGAGTCAGGTGAGTCATATCAAGTAACTAGTATTTTCATCCTATTTTTTAGATGAGTGAGATGTAGATCTTACATCTTGATAGGATGTACCTCTAGCATTACTCAACCCAATAACACCCAAAAACTAAAAAATAAAAAGAAAGAGAGAGAGAGAGATTGAGGGAAAAAAGAAAAAAGCAAGCTGGCGCCCGCTGACTGTTCCCTGCTGTTACCGCAGGAGCCAAAAAAAAAAAAACAAAGAAGAAAGAAGGAAAAGAAAAAACGAAAAAAGAAGACAAACAAATAAAAAAGCCGATTCCTCCCCTTCCTCTATCTTGGTTCATCCTTCCCAAAGCTAGTAGAGAGGGAGAGAGAGAGATTAAAACCCTAAAAACCCTAAGGTAGTCGCCAATGGAGGAGCCTCCTCCCTCCTCCCGCCACCCTCGCCGCTCCAAGAAGGCCTCCGCCGCCGGAGGGGGCGGCGCGGTGAAGTCGGCGTACGACGACGTCTTCGGCGGGCCGCCGAGGTTCGCCGTGCCCTTCTCCGGCCGCCCCGACGACTACTCGGAGATCTTCGGCGGCGTCGCCGCCTCCTGCTCCATACCCTTCCTCGACCTCCCGCCGGCGATCGCCGGCGCCGGAGCCGGCGGCGGGGGAGGAGGAGTTGACTACGGCGAGATCTTCGGCGGCGGCGCCGCCGTGGACTTCGGCGACTTCGCGGTGCCGTACGAGGAGCTGTTCGGGGAGAGCGCGAGGGAGGAGGAGATCGCCTCGGCGAATGGGAGGTAACGGTTACTTGGAACCTCCCCCCTCTTTGACTTTGCCCTGTACCATTAGGTTTCTCCGTGCTTCCATGGTCATCCTTTTCATTTCCCGTACATTTGATGCTTGTTACAGTGACCCCGAGGTTGAAAGGTTTTGATTTTGCCCTAAAAAGAGGATATTTTGGTAAAACCAAGAGAGAAGTAGCTCACTGTGTGCATTGTTTTCTTTCTGAGACTATTTCTTCTGTTTTCCTAATTAGGGGAAAATTATAGTGCTCGGATTATAGTACTCATTGTTGATAAATGGTGGTTGGGACTTCTTCTTTGGGCCTGTTTGGCCCATCTGGGGCTGCTAGATAGTGCTGCTATAGCCTAAAAGCAGAAGCAGAAGCAGAAGCAGAAGCAGAAGCTTGAGGTTGGAGCTTCTGCTTCCGAGCCTGTAAAACTCATTTTAGCTTCTCACCACTACAAAAGCTCCAGAATTGTACTTGCCAAATACCCAACCACTACTCGGAGTTGAGAAGGTGTTTTCGAAGCAAGGCCTTAGTTTGTTCACCGTTGAGCTTAGGGTAACCGTCGAGCTTCCAACAGCTATATGTCATTTTCGACGTCTTTAACCACTCCTGCTTACTGCATCGTGCTGCATGTGAATTTTGGCGGCTTGTTTAGGTAACTGGTTACTGTAGAGAGCGTAAGTTTTGGATGGCACAATGAGCAAGGTAATTTGGTGAATTATAAAATAAAAAAAAAAGAAAAATGTGTGAAACCCATATACATTCTCCTATATCTTGCTGAGAAATCGTTAGCAGTTCTTTTGTTGAATTGAGCGGAGTTTTCTCTATAAATTGGAAAGTTAGTCTGTTTAGTCTCGACCTTCCTTTAACTGCTTGGTTATGTCAAGCTTGACATTGTCTTGTTGATCTAAGTTAAGGAGCTTTAATGAGCTTTTTTGCCTGGACTTTTTTTATTCTACTTATGATTTTCCCTGTCCAATTATAGCTCCTTAAAATCCATTCTTCACCGTAATCCATTTTCCTTCATTGATCTTTTGAAAATTTTAAAGAAAAACAACCAAGACATTGATGGCTCACAATGACAGGGACAATCTGAGAATATGAGATGCTGGAACGCGTGTATACAAATTTTAAAGTAGTGATCTTCCTACAAAGCTCTTTGATTTGTGTTAGTGGTAGGATATTTTTTTATGACAATAGTGTGCGTTTAGAACACTTGGTTTTTTAATGAATACCTGAAGCTTTAAGTACAGTCAATAATTATGTTAATACTCTTCTCTAGGAATTGCACTGATTTTTTTTGCTTGTACTACCATAAACAGTACACAATGATTTGCATTATCATAATTCTCAGCCATTTATACATTCTTCTTTTGGTTGTATCACAATTTATCCTTAAAGCAGCTATAAAATGGTTTCTGTCCACTTCTTTCCCTGAAAAGCCTTTTACTGGACTACAGTTGGAACCAGGTATACTTTTTTATATGCTCTCCTCATAATATGTTAGGGCTTGGAACAAAGAAGAACTGGGGCAGCAGGACACAGAATCATTTGCTTTTCATCCAGAATATCCAACTGGAGATAATTTGCCATATTTAGAAGAGGATGGTTTATCATCACACTCCTACCATTCAGATGAAGGTGTGAATCAAGTGAAAATCTCATATAACAAGAGAAGCCAAGAACAAATACAAGATTCAGTAGCCATTGCAACCCGTGCGGTGGATTCCTTGCATAATACACAGCCAGACAATCCTCCTAATATATCAAATGGAAGTATGATTCATGGTAAATATGATTCTAGTGAGAGTACAAAAAGTAAGGGAAGTGATAAAAAAGGTGACCAGAAACAGAATGGTGATGCAAATCTAAAGCAACATAAGCGGTCCTCAAGTAATCATTCAACATCTAGCGGCGATGTACTTTCTCCTGACGCTCCTTTTCTCAGTGTTTCTGACATTAACCTCCGCACGCAGCCCTTGAGTGTCCCACCGCCATCGAGGCCGCCACCTAAGTTACTTAACAACACAGAACAACCAAAATTGAGGAGAGATGCTTATTCGGTAAAACTTATGCCTAAATCAAGTAGTGCTGGGGCTTTCTCCAAAAGCCATTCACTGCCACCGAAGGTTGATTCACCTTATTTCTTTGATGTTGAGGTGGATGCTAGTTCGGCTGCTGCTGCTTCGGCTGCTGCCATGAAAGAAGCAATGGAATTCGCTCAAGCTAGATTGAAAAGTGCAAAGGAGTTGATGGAAAGAAAGCGTGATAATTTTGAAATCCGCAAGAAGAAGGGTCATAGTGGAGATATAAAAAGTAGAGAGAGTAAGGAAAGTCAAACTGCTGAAGAGGAAGAAGTCTGTAAAACAGTTCTTTCGTTGAAGAAAAAAGTGAAGGAAGATAAGAAGATGAGTGATTTCTCTTTTGTGGAGAATCATGAAGTCATTGGCAACAAGGAAAGCCATGTATTATCAACTGATAGATCTCAACGGACAATGCAAAGAAGTGCTTCTGGACCATCTCAGTTTTCTAAGTTGGAGAATTCTGGGAACTGGAAGTCTGATGATCAATTCCACGAGCTGATCAACAATGAGCTGAAGCACAACACAAATACAGAGGTCTCTCAGCCAGAAGATAATGCTAACAAAGAAAAAGCTGCTACAGAGATTAGGAAGGACAAAGAAAGTAAGAGTGTAACTGCTGAAATTGGCCATCAGATGGAAAAGAATATTGAAAGTAGTGGGTTGGAAGGGAAGGAGATTCCAAAAGCTGTTTCAGAGGCTTATGGACAATCAGAAAACATTGAAGTGGTAGAGCAAGTTAACAATACTCATATAGAGCAAGATGTGAGACTAGGAAAGGTTCAGGAGAACCATGAGAGTGAAAAGAAGGTAGAGGAACTGCACGCCACTGAAAACGCTCCTGACAAGGTGGAAGAAATTATGGAGATGCCAAGTGCAATATCAGAAACTTCTGTGCACAAAGAAAATGCCAATAAGTTACAAGAGTTTAACGATTCTCGCGTTGTGGATAATGCAATATTAGGAACAGCTCTAGGAACCCATCATTATGTAGAAGATGAAAAGGAACCATGCAGTGGTGAAATCTCTCCCACATCTGAAGCGGTTGACAGGGGATTGGAAGCTTCAGAATTTATTCAGGTACGTCAGGAGGACACAAGTGAACTGGGAGTTTCAAAGGAGGCTTGTGTAGGCAAAGAGAGTGAGAGGCAATTGAATATAACCGAGAATATGTGCTTGGGGAATGAAAAGGATGAGGTAATTGATATTCCTGCTCGATCAGAAGCAGTGGAGGAATTAGCAACAGCTCAAGTCGCTGACTGTTCTCATGAAGAGAAAGATGTTAAATTGGATAACCTTAATTTGGCACCAAGGAAAGAAGAAACTGAGGTACCAAGTGTGACTGAAAGTACATGCGATTCAACTGAAAATGTGTTGATTGCCGAAATGAACCCAAAAAATGATGAAATGGAAGCTGAAGTAGAGAATAACAAAACGGAACAAGAGTCGGTGGGACCTGAAGAACCGGAGAATGACATGGAAGAAACAGTCGGGTCCTTTGGATGTAATATATCTGAGAAGGAAGCTTGTGTAGTCCAATTGGAAAACAACTTAAGTGGAAATGACCGAGAAGCAGCCAAAGAACCACCAAAGGAGGAAACTTATAATCTAAAAGAAGCAAAAGAGGTGCTTGAAGAAGATAACGTGAAACTTGATTTAAAAGAAGAAATGACGCCTGATTCAGTCAGCATGATGGCGGTAAATGAAGATTTGAAGGATCAGAAGACTAATTGCTTGGAATTAAGAGGCAACAAAGTTTGTTCAGTTCAAGATACTGAACCAAGTTGTACAATGACGATTGAGGAAACAACCTCTGTTGTTCGAAATAGACACGAAAGGGAAAAGAGAATAGCAGCAGAAAAGGAAGAGGAACAGGAGAAAGAGAGGGAGAGATTCGTGGACAAAGAAAGGGAAAGAAAATTAGAACGAGAAGGAGAACATGGAAAAGAGAAGGAAAGACTAATAGAAAAAGAAAGGGAAAGAGAAATAGACAGAGAAAGAGAACAGGATAAAGAGAGGGTGAGGAAATTGGAAGCAGAAAGAGAAAGAGATAAAGTAAGAGAAAGAGAACAGGAGAAAGAGCGGGTGAGGAAATTGGAAGAAGAAAAAGAGAAGGAGAAAGTAAGAGAAAGAGAACTTGAGAAAGAGAGGGCGAGGAAATTGGAAGAAGAAAGAGAGAGGGAGAGAGATAGAGAAAGAGAACAGGAGAAAGAGAGGGCGAAGAAATTGGACGAAGAAAGAGAGAGGGAGAAAGAAAGAGAAAGGAAAATAGAAAGAGAGACAGAACTGGAGAAAGAGAGGGCAAGAAAAATGGAAGA
Organism: Aechmea fasciata; assembly: GCA_025177825.1. Lineage (NCBI taxonomy): Eukaryota > Viridiplantae > Streptophyta > Magnoliopsida > Poales > Bromeliaceae > Aechmea > Aechmea fasciata. The sequence continues at coordinate 5,553,675 of CM045928.1, read as the reverse complement.
AGAAAGAGAGAGGGAGAGAGAAAGAGAGAAAGACAGACTTGCTGTCGAAAGAGCGACACGTGAAGCACATGAAAGGGCATTTGTTGCTGCTCGGCAACGGGCAGCTTCAGAAGCCCGAGAGAAAGCAGAAAGGCTTAACACAGAAGCTTTTGAAAGATCGTTATCGGAAAAGGCTTCTAGAGAAGCTAGATTGAGGGCTGAGCGCGCAGCTGTTGAGCGAGCAACTGCAGAAGCTAGGGAGCGTGCAATAGAAAAAGCTATGGCTGGGAAAGCTGCTGCTGATGCAAGGGAACGCATGGAAAGATTTAGTTCCTCTTTCAAGGAGCATAAAACCAGCAATCAGGTACATATTGGAACTAGGGCATGATCTATGTTGCATGAATACTATTTCGAAATATTCTCCTATACTTCAAATGTCCTCTATGATTCTATGGCATTTGGTAACTAGTCCATTAATTCTATTCGGAAATGCAGGATATTTCACGTGACGCACCCTTGCAAAGGGCATTTTCTAGCAACTTCCAGAAATCATCAGATTCCAATAATCAAGGTACTAAATCTCAAGCAAATCTGCGTATTATTCTTGACATTAATTGGACTACCATCTCCACTTGCGGATGTGTCTTAGACTCCCTAGTATGTTTGTCGTGTTATTTGGTACTTCTGTTCTAATAGTGGTCTGAAGCAGGTGAGACTGAATCAGCTCTAAGGCGTAAAGCAAGACTGGAGAGGCATCAGCGTACAGTTGAGCGTGCTGTACGTGTGGCATTTAAAATTTGCAATTTTTTCCTCCCATCTTTCAAATATCATTCCCTCATGCTTTGCCATGCTATTTTCAGGCAAAAGCTCTTTCAGAAAAGAATACAAGGGATCTGATGGCACAAAGAGAGCAAGCAGAGAGAAATGTAATATATATATGTCAAGAGAGAGAGTCATGATAAAACAATATGTATATAGTTAATGATAAGTTGAAACTTTACCCTTGTTGACTAGCCTTTTGTTATGACAATGCGTTGCAGAGATTGGCCGAGTTTCTTGATGCCGATGTCAAGAGATGGTCAAGCGGAAAAGAAGGAAACCTGCGCGCGTTGCTATCTACTCTTCAATATGTAGGCATTTTGATTCTTTGCTCTTTGCCTTTGAAATGATTGCACTTAATTTAAGATTTTTGTTTAGTTACAGAATAAATCTCTTTGCTATGTGCTCTTAATCACCGAAAGCTAGGTATAACGGAATCGGTCAAACTGCTTATCACTTGATATCTTTTGTCGGCAGATCCTTGGGCCCGACAGTGGTTGGCAACCAATTCCTCTCACAGATGTTATTACGGCTGCAGCCGCGAAGAAAGCTTACAGGAAAGCTACCCTTTGTGTTCATCCCGACAAGGTACAACAAAGGGGTGCTAGCATCCAACAGAAGTATATCTGCGAAAAGGTTTTCGATCTTCTCAAGGTATGTTGTCATGGTGTCTCATTGATAATTTATGTAAAACGACTCTTGTCTATCACAAATTCTCGCCAAAAATTAATAACTTAAATCTCAACTTGAGTCATTTGGTCTCTTCTGAAACGAATAACTATAAGAAATGATTCATAGAGGCGATGTTCAAGCACGAATTCTTTTTCTTATAATACATTCATTCGAGCCATAGTATGTGCTAATAACCGTGCGAATTCCATAATCGAACATAACAGTATTGTATAAATGAATGATTCTCTGATATTGCGAGAAACTTCTAATCTCTTTTTGCGCGATTCAGCCACAATTGTTTAAACTTCTCTATATAATTTTCTGGCCTGCAGGAAGCTTGGAATAGATTCAACTCCGAAGAACGGTAGCCGACAGACGGTATGAGAGCTACAAAGCCTTCAACATTTTAGTCTTTTGCCTGTTGTAGAGCATTATGTATTGTAATTTTTGGTACATCTTAAGCTCGTTTCTACATCTATCTCATTAGCCTTTTTTGTATTTTGTAAATGTGGTAATTTAAGAAGCAAATTTAGAAGCTCCATTTCCGTTTCCACCAAGTTTAACAATGCGAAAATGTTTGTTGCCAATATCTTTTTGCAGGACACCTTCGTTTAAGGATTAGTTAATATTATCAATTCTATATGCCTTTGTAAAATCTAAATTCGGCCCTAGACCAATCTAGGTTTTACGTTCATTGACCGAAGAATTCAAATTTTAAATTCTATTCTATTCCAAAATTCGATGGATAAATATGATCTAGAGTACCAAGGGGATCTATTATATCCATATTACGTAATTATTTTATTAAAAGACAAATATATAAAATGAGGCACTCTTTGATCCATAAAATATAAGGAAAATTTAAAAAAATTTTGTTGTTTGGCTCATTTTTTATTGTCATTTTGTGATTTAAAAAGTTTTACTTTATCTTTCTGTAATTTAGTTTATTTTTACTCCGTCATCTTGTTGTTTAAGAAGTAGCATTTTACTTCCTTGTGCAAATTAATTTTTTTAAAAAACTATAGAGCGAAGAAGTAAAAAACAATAAGTTAAACAATAAGTTAAATAATAGGTGGCCAATTTGAAGTTTATCCTAAAATAAATTAATTTATTTCTTCAATGTGGCTCTCCATTTCGAGTGTGAACAAGGATGCGTTTGCACACTAACTTATTGCTTGGATGTGGCCAACTACTATATAATATATATCCAAGTGAGTAGGTTCCCATTATTAAATAAATTATCGTTGGTTCAATTCATCAAGCACGAATCTTAAACTGAGCAGATAAAGTCAAACCGTAGCCAAGTCCACTAAGCAAGGAAGTAGTCAAAATCAAGCCCCACAGAGTAGTTGCATGATCCCTTCATGTTTTCAATACACCCAACGCCATTTCAAACAGAGGTAGCTAAGCCAACCCTTTAGCTTAAATACTCCACTTGAAGCTTCTCCATAACACACCATTCAATCGACCACAGCTTCTGCTTCTCCCAATCAAAAGCCATGTCAGGAGCTTCGGCGTACGAGAAAAGCCGCCGAGGCTACCGCCGCATCCTGTCGCACCGGCTCTCGTTTGACTCGTCAGAAGACGCCGACGCGACGGCGGTGAAGACGAGGACGAAGACGAAGAAACCGAGCAAGCGCAAGGATGCGAAGGCGCACCCGGTGATCGCGGTGATAGAAGCACCGAAAATGGAGAAAGCCGCGGCGAAGCCCGAGTTCTTGAGGTACCTGGAGTACATGAGGGAGGCAGGAACCTGGGATGTGGAGTCTGAGACACCCACAATTTATTTCAAATGAATTTGTTTAAATTTGTGTTACCTTAGTTATTTGTGTTGTGTATTTAGCTATAAATTTCTGTGTGATATAAGATCATGTAATTTTGGTTGATTCAAATATGTCAGTCCCAGAAATTGAAGATCAGAGAGATCTTCTCTCTCCTCCACCTCTGCTCCTGTATGTATGTAAATAGTTGTAGTTTTACAACTTGGAATACATTTCATCCTTATCTTTATATAATGTCCTTAATACTAATATTTTTTTGAATTTCCTTCCTTAAGAAGCTAAGAATTTCAGAAAATTGAGATAAGAAAGCACATACCGAACTACTACAAGAAAAAGACAATCGTAGAGGTGGTTTAAACTGCATCTACAAACTGTAGAGGCAGTTCCAACAACCGCCTATAGACCACCGGCATAGGCACCGCCTCTATAACGTAGAGACGGTTTGATCGACCGCCGAAAAAGCTTAGAGGCCATCTTATAAAGACGGTTTAAAACGTCTCAAATAAAATTTTTATTTTATATAATATTTTTTTATTCATCTTATTATAATAAAGTCGGTTTAAACCGCCTTTATAGAATTATTCTGTTTTTATTTTATATAATATCTTTTTATTCATCTTATTATAATATAGAGTCGGTTTAAACAGTCTTTACAGAATTATTTTTCTTATTCTATAGAGGCGGTTTAAACTGCCTCTATGATATGTTATTACATAGAGGCGGTTTAAACCACCTCTATGTAAAAAATAGTATAAGCTTTTTATTAAAATGATTATTTTAGTTTGCGTTTATACACAGAAAATTATAAACTCATCGAGAATCAAATAGTCTTAAATATTAATACAAATCAAATATTATATTTTTTTTATAATAAGCAAACCAATTATAGAGTGATTCCTTAACAATTCTTTTATATAGAGTAGGGCTACTATACTATTATGAGTATAGAGCCATTACTACTCATAAGTTGTTTTCGATGTTGGGGTTTTCGAATCGACGATCCACACCGTTAAACATGATCTAGAGTATTTAAAACTTCTAGAAAATAAATTTCGTAATTTTTCGAAATCATTATAAAGTCCATCAAGCGGGTATAAAATGAACGGTCAAAATCGATCGACATCCTAAAAATGGATGATCGGATCTTTTAATTTAAGATCGGAGTTATTGATCTTTATTTAGGTAGTGAATAGAATTTTCTATCAAAAATTCAACCTATTCGATTCTTTTACACCGTTAAACTAGTAAGCATCCCATACCGGCCGTTAAAAATTGTCAATTTTGTGATCTCTTGATCGTAAGGTAAATGATGTCGAAAAATTATAAAATTTAATTTCTAGAAGTTTTAAATGCTCTAGATAATGTTTAACGGTGTGGATCGTTGATTCGGAAGCTCTATCATCGAAAACAACTTATGAGTACGAGGGCGATCGTACTCATAATAGTATAGTAGCCGGACTCCTTTTATATAATCAAAAAACATAACAGATGTCAAAACATGTTATTTCATTCAATATCCAATATTTATAGTAGCAATACGCTAAATAAAATAAAATTTAAATACTTACAAATATATTCGACATTCGAATTTTCAATAATTTGCACAAATTTAAGCAATTTTGTGATATCGTTCAGCCGTTGGCTCGTGGTTTGAATTATAGTTAGGGATGTCATTGGGTATGGATACCCGAAATATTATCTGAACTCGAATCCAAACTGAGCGGATTTATTCGAGCTAAATAGGTATGGATTCTGCTATAAGTTTAGAAAATAAAAACCCGACGAATATGGATACGGGTATGGATTTTGTATTTACCCGACCCGAACCCAAACCCGAATAAATTATATATATATATACCTACTTTATTTTTATTTATATACATAATATATAAAATATTTAATAATTTTTATTCCTTAGATCTTCATTCAACGATATAGATTTTTAAAACCCACCGGATCCGGATCCAGATTCGGATTTTCCGTTTTTGGTCGGATACGGATATGGCTATGAATTTTTAAAACCCGCCGGGTTCAGGTCCGAATACGAATTTTAATTTAGTTTTCCGATTCAGGTTCGGGGTTTTAAAAATCCGATCCAAACCCGACCCGCTGACATCCCTAATTATAGTCGATGAGATCAGAGATTTAACCTCTTATGTAAATATAAACAGAGAACCACTTTTAACCTTCGCATTTTCTTTCGTAGCAAACAGGAAGGATAATGCAATCCATAGGCAATTTGTTTTTTTCAAAAAAATTCTAACTCTCATTTTTTAGCAGAAGATAAAGCTTGAATCAAATGAATTTTCCTTTTCTGAAAACAAATGAATACGACCAATCAAATATAGCTATTTGACTAAAGCTCGAATAAATTATTCAAGAAAAACCTTATTTTGCATGAGAATATTAATCTAGTATGATTCTAAGGACTTCGTGCAATGATTTGATTAGATAATACATTTCATCTACAAGGTTATTTACTTGTCTTAATTCTAAAAAAAGCGGCTTAATGTGTGAATAATAATATAATTCATTCTAAATATGTAACCATGTTCTACAATAAGAAATATATCGAACAAGATATTCATGCCGCGGCGGACTAATTCTCGATCATAACCCCACCCTCCACACGGCAACCAGCTTGCTCCAATGCAGTGCTGAAGAAGCTCCCGCCGTCGATTCTCGAATCCATGCACGGCGGAGAGAAAACTGAAATTATGTCTCTGGCCGTCACAAAACCTTCGACGCGCCCTGACTCATCAACCATGAAGCTGCAACCACTTCTCGAAGCCACGAGATTCTGCATTGCCTGCTTGAGGCTGTCAGTCTTTCGACTGCTTACTGGAGCAGTCATCTTGCGAAGTTGCTCATTCTTTAAGCAGAGTGCGTTGCGATCAGACTCTACTTCTGCCGACGAGCTCGGGTCGCTTGTTCGAGCACTCGATTTGATAAATTCTTCAGCTGTAAGTGTCCTGAGAATACAACAGATTCTAACTTCTCGTAAAACAAGTACTATAATTTCAGTATATGATATATCTCTTGTTTAATAGGTTTCTAGGATGAATGAGAGATGTCTAAACAACTCTAAGTCATCATGTCATCGGTGGAACACTAATCCTGAAAAATCTTGTAATGGAGAGGAGAATTTGATTTCAACATTTCAATCGAAAAGAGTATGCCCAGACAGGCAAGTTATCAGAAATAAATCGTGTTCCGTCATCCAAAAAAGCCATAATCAACGATTGTAAATGAGGTTTTTAGGGCAATATATATTTGATATCTCTTCCTTACCTGACGTAAAATAGCCGACAAAAAGATTATTTTCCAATTCTTTTCTCATTTACTGATACGGATAAACTACTTTTCAATACGATTTCTATCAACTATTGAAAGCTTTTCTGCTGAATTAGTTCTTCTGATTTACATTCTAGAATGGTATCTCTGTTCCGAGAACCACTAGTGAGGTATTTGTAAAACAAAACAGCAACAAGCTGTGTAGGAATACAAAAAAGCTGTTAGTGCTTCTTTAAACAGCTTCGGTACCAGTCAGGCCAAACAAGCCCTTTCCTTAAACATTTTACCCAGTGCTAGTACCACTCGGTTTAATCTAAATCGCGAAAAATGTTCACTTCTAACTTGCCCCAAATGTTATGCTGATGAAACAATAAATAAGATCAGACTTACTTCCTTTTGCCGAAAATCGAGTCATCCTCCAAAAGAAGATAGACGTCACTACGCCTCACACATCCAACCAGAGTTCCAGTTTTGCGACCGACCACCGCAACTCCATCCAATTGTTCCTCCCACATGATATGCAATATGTCAGCCAGGCTCTGATCAGAGAAAATGAAAATCGGCCTACTAGCATCCTTGAACCTGAGGTAAAGCATTTACAATTAGTCCTCAAAAATTATTTGAATTATTAATTCATCTCTAACCGACCTAAAATCTGACAGAGCTTTGTCTGCGAACTTATCGAACCAATCCAACCCGCTAGACTGGAGTAGCAACTGTAGTGCTGCATTCTAGATGACAATATCGTTATCAAGTTCAAGTTTTTCGAAACTGTTTTTCACACTTAAAAGTACATCATAAAAAATATTACTTGGTCTCACTTGTTTAAAATGAAAAAAATTAAATTTAATTACCTGAGTAACGAAGCCAACCACGGTAGGGTTTGATGAGTTAACAAATGGTATGACATTCAACCGATGATGCTTCGAGAAGAGCAGAAAAGCATGAAAAAGCGAGTCATGCTCATAAATGGGAAAGAAGGGTTCCCACAAGAATAACTTTGCCAACTCTCCTATCTGTTGAAGTAGCCATATAATAAACCAAGAAATTTAAGAACTATGTAAATCAGTAAAAAAAAAACCTATAAATTTTCTTGTTTAATGCAAATTCTACACGGTTGTCAAGAAACTTCATTTGATGATTGGCAACATCAAAATGTTAATCAAAAGTAGGTCAGAAATGTATTGTGAAATGGCACATCCGTGGATATTGCTTCCTTGTCATCTCATTAGTGTTTGACTAAATGTGGATCATGCCGATTAGTATGCCTGCTTGACCCAACTGAGATTTCTGCAAAAGTGTTGTTTGAGCATAGTAATTCAAAGTAGCAATAACAGGCAATTTACTGAAAATCTATCCAACAGTGGATCAAAAAAAGCAACTTCAAAACAATCGTCTACTTTTGGAACTCAGGAGCTCATTTAAGCTTCTCGCTGCATAAAAAACTCTTGACTTTTCCATTTCCAAACATTATGCTGTTGCTTCTCGAAGTAGAGAATGTTTATCCAGAAATCAAACTAACGAGTAAACTTTTAGCTTGATCACTATGCAGCCATGTTAGGAAGTTAGTGGCAGTCTACAGCAAAAGAATACTCTTACACATCAGAATTCTGATGATTCATTAAAACACACCTTTGTCCGCGCAATCTGAGAAGTCTGTTCTAGTGCTGAGAGAAACCCATGATCACCAATTTTGTATTCAGCATTCACATTACCGAACTCCTACCAGTGATCGAAAATGTGCAACACGGACATCATCAGCTTAGACAGAAATATAAAATTACAATTTGTAGCGAAGAAGAATAGCAGAAGAAGAATCTATTTATTTTCTTTATAAAGAATTTTGGCATTAGGACATCATATAAATGAAGCTTTGCTCAAGGTATCTAGAAACAGAACATAAGAGGTGCATTTACCTCAAGAGACCACAAGACCAGGCTCGAAAATTCGATGAAGCCGATATGCCGATTGACAAATGTCTGGAAATCAGTGTCGACATTTTCGACAATTATTGCACCAGACACATTGTTTTTGTACATCAAATTGATTGCATCTAATACGCAATCATCAGGCTTTAACTCCGGAACTACACATGCTTAAGAAGAAGAGGGGAAAAAAAAGAAGAAGGAAAAAGAGGAACCAATCAATACTAAGAAGTACAACTCAATTTTTGTTCCAGTTATAGCTTAAAAAATTTTAAAAAGAACTACAACATACTTGAAATAAAAATCTAAACTTTCAAGCAAAATATTATTTTGTTATCTAACAATACATTATTTTGCAAAAAGATGTGAAAATTATGATTTTACTGCCGAATCTTAATAGTATTTATAACATTTTTTTCGAGCAAACAGGGATATACCCTATTTGAACCGAATATTAATAGTAAACAGGGATATTACTCGAAAACAGTTTTTTCGAGTAAACAGGAATCTTAATAGTATTTATAACATTTTAACCGAATATTACATTACGTGACCTGATCAAATACTTTTTTACTAGCAAAATATTTCGTAAAAGAGTCTCACAAGTAGTGTAAAAATCTTATTCGGTACGAAAATTTTCTAGCATAATTGAAATGTAGGAGTTTCATTTTTGCTCCTTAAAAGCATTTGAGCCCATGATTTGGCAGGATTAGGTAATTTAGCTTATTTAAAAAATTAAAAAAAAATCGAAGGCCGAAAATACTATCCCATTCTACACTTTTGACTTCACCTCTAGATCCCAATCATAATAGAAAATTCTAGTAGCCCCTGTTTGGAAGCCAGAATAAGTTATCCAAGAGTATCTTATTCCGCATAACAGCATAAGAGTTTTCTAGTGTAATTGTGAAAACGATCCAGCAAAATAACGTATCTTACTTTATCCAGTATCGAATTTTAGACATTTGATTACATTCCTCGTCGACCAAAAAGATATATAAACGTTCAAGTAAATCAAAAAGATATATCGAATAAAATATCTATGCACGCAATTAGGGCCGTACCGAATTATAATATCACTGAATAGTTTATCCTGACATCCAAATAAGATCTAACAGTACCGAATAAGATGTCACTGAATAACTTATTCAGACATTCAAATAAAATCTAACAGTACTGAATAAGATGTCACTGAATAACTTATTTAGACATCCAAATAAGATCTAACAGTACCGAATATGACGTCACTAAATAGCTTATTCAGACGTCCAAACAAAATCTAACAGTACCGAATAAGATGTCACTGAACAACTTATTCAGACATCCAAACAAGATCTAACAGTACCGAACATGTTGTCACTGAATAGCTTATTCGGACGTCCAAACAAAATCTAACAGTACCGAATATGATGTCACTGCATAGCTTATTCAGACGTCCAAACAGGATCTAACCGTACTGAATATGTTGTCACCGAATAGCATATTCAGACCTCCAAACAGGATCTAACGGTACAGAAACAGAGCTCGAATGGATATGATCTATAACGAAACGGAATCAAAAGGGAAAAAAAGACAAATTATATACATATATATATGAAAAAAACACGGACATTTGGATGAGAGATTGAGGTCGGGGATGGAGGCGATGGGGATGCGGTCGAGGAAGGATCGGAGAGCGGAGCTGCAGTCGACTTCTCCTCCGCCTGCTTCGGTGGTTGAGACATCGGCCGAGTTCGCTTCATCTTCTTCCTCCGCCTTCCTCAAATCCATTGTTTTCGGATCCCTCTCGATCGCCCTCGCTCTTCCTCTTCCTCTTCCTCTACCCCTTCGAGATTGCAGGGCACGAGTCGGTTACTTTTTTTTTTTTTTTTTTTTGTATCACCCTCGACGCCCAAAAAGTCTGAGACGCGTGGCGGGTTTTTGTAGAGGGGAACGAAAGAGAAAAAATTAAAAAGAAAAAGGTTTAGTTAAAAAATAGAGAGGCAAAATGCTAACGGCTGTTTGGTTCCAGAAAATGTTATGTTTTAAAGGGAGAATATTTTTAATAGAGAAATGCTTGCTGGGAGTATTCTACTTTTAGAAATCTATTATATTTGTACTCGTAAATTTTTTAACTATTAATTAATTTTGATGCATAATTTAAATGATAAATGATTAAAAATTAGAAGCATAAGGCAAATAGTACTCCTAATAGTACAGTAATTTTATTTCTATTATTATATTATTGATTTGTTAGCATACACATGTGCATAAATTAGCTATAGGAATCTATGATATACTATAAAAAAATATATATATATATACAAGTAGCGTTTACCTTTCCACATTTAAACTAACCCAATGCGCGCACTCTCACCTTCTCCGGCTCACCTCCAAACGCTCCGGTTCGCCCGGCCCATCTCGACCGGACCGGTCCCAACCGGGCCACCACCTTGCCCCTACGAGGCCAACACCCGGCTCAAACGCTTGGTGGACATCCGGCTGCCTGAATGAAGCACGCCACCTGTTCGACGAAATGCCCCACAGAGACGAGGTCTCCTACACAACCATCATCTCCGGCTACCTCCGCGCCTCCGACCCCCTCGGCGCTCTCTCCCTCTTCTCCCGCATGCGCTCCCGCGATCCCACGCTCGCCCCCGAAGATCCCTTCGTCCTCAGCCTCGCCTTCAAGGCCTGCGCCTCCGATCCCTCCCTCCTCCCCCACGCCGCCGCACTCCACGCCTTCGCCCTTAAAACCTCCGCCTTTCGCTCCGTGTTCGTCGCCACCGCGCTTGTAGATGCCTACTCTAAGGTGGGCTCTGCGGCCCTCGCTCTCCAGGTTTTCGACGAAATGCCCGTTAAGAACGTGGTCTCCTGGACCGCCCTTATATCCACCCTCGTCCGCGCCGGGCGATGCCGCGACGCGCTGCGCTGCTTCGCCAACATGCGCGCCGCGGGCGTGCAGTGCGACTCCTACACGTACGCGGTGGCCCTCAAGGCATGCGCCGACGCCGGGATGCTCGCGCGCGGCCGTGAGGTCCACGCGCGCGCGGCCGTGCTCGGCCTCGACGCCACCTCGTTCGTCGCCAACACCCTCGCCGCCATGTACGCGCGGTGCGGCCACCTCGACCTCGGCCTCGCCGTGCTGGGCCGCATGCGGTCGCGCGACGTGGTCGCGTGGACGACCATCATCGCGTCCTACGCCCAGACGGGGCGCGAGGGCGACGCGCTCGCGGCGTTCACCCGCATGCGCGAGCGCTCCTCGGGCGCGGTTGCCCCCAACGAGTACACGTACGCGGCGGTGCTCGCCGCGTGCGCGGGGCTCGGGCGCACGGGCGCGGGGAGCAGGTGCACGCGCACGCGGCGCGGCGGGGGTTCGCTGGCGCCCGGTCGGTGGCCAACGCCCTCGTCACGCTCTACGCGCGCGCGGGGCGCCTCGCCGCCGCCGACGCCGCGTTCCGCGAGGCGGACGCCAAGGACGTCGTCTCGTGGAGCGCCATCATCTCCGGGTACGCTCAGGAGGGCCGCGCCGAGGAGGCCTTCGCCCTGCTCGCCGAGATGCGGCGCTGCGACGGCGCCGCCGCGCGCCCCAACGAGTTCACGCTCGCGAGCCTCCTCAGCGCGTGCGGGGGCGCAGCCGCGCTCGAGGCCGGGCGCCAGCTCCACGCCCTTGCGATTGCAACGGGGCTCGGAGGCGAAGCGATGGTCGCGAGCTCGCTCATCGACATGTACGTGAAAAGCGGTAGCTTAGTGGACGCCAAAGCGGTATTCTACGAATCCCGCCGCGACGACGTTGTTTCGTGGACGGCCATGCTCGGCGGGTACGCGGAGCATGGCCGTAGCGAAGAAGCCCTCGAACTGTTTGATAAAATGCGGCATATTGGTTTAAGGCCGGATAGGGTGGCGTTCATCGGAGTGCTGGCCGCGTGTTGCCATGCGGGAAAGGTGGAGCTTGGATTAAAGTACTTTGAGGCAATGAAGGAGGAATACGGATTGGAGCCTGCAAAGGAACACTATGGATGTGTTGTGGACCTACTCGGTCGGGCGGGGCGAATACAAGAGGCGGAGAAGGTGATCGAAGAAATGCCTGAGAGGGAGAGGGACGGAGTGGTGTGGACGGCATTGCTAAGGGCGTGTGCGGCGAGAGGAGAGGAGGAGGTGGGGAAGAGAGCGGCAGAGAGGGTGATAGAGGCTGAGCCGTGGGGCGCGGGGCCGCACGTCGCAATGGCGAATATCTATGCGGGGAAAGGGCGGTGGGGGGAGGCAGCGGAGGAGAGAAAGAGGATGAGGGAGAAGGGGGTTAAGAAGGGCGCGGGGTGGTCTTCGGTGGCGGTCGGAGGGAAAGAAAGAGGAGTAGGGGTGTTTGTGGCCGGGGACGGGACGCATCCGAGAGGAGAGGAGATTTACGGGATGCTAGGATTGGTGCACTACGGGGCTCGGACGGCGGGCTCTATGCCGGATTTAAACTCGGAAACTGATGAAGAATTGGCGGCTAACGGCTAGTCGTATTATTATAAAAGATTAATGTTTATCTTCGCTTGCAGAATACCTTCTCAGATTGAAGAACCCGAATGTTCGGAAAATAACATGTCTCGAGCTTTTGGTCTGATTGGAGTTTGAACTCCAGTTGTGATTCTTCGGATTCTGCTACGGCACAAAAGCTATTGAAAGTTGATTCCTGTTGGATTAAGGTATATAATGCGCCTACTATTTCGAAATGTGACACCTTAACATTTATGTGGCTGTAGATATTGCAAGTGCATTATTATTAACTGAAGTAAATTTTGACTAGGTGTATATCAAGCGTTGTGCACCAATTCCTGTTGGATTACAGCCCACCCGATTGTAGCCCTACCCATTTGCACCCAATGTCGCTCAGGGGCATTTCCGTCACTTGATAAACAGCCCATTATTTCGTGGCTTGGACAAGAGAGGAGGCGATAAGCCCCAGGAGGAAAGAAGAGCAAGAAGAAGGAGATAAAAGATTTAAGAAAAAAAAAAAAAAAAAACATGGCTCTCTTCCTGAAAACCCCCTTCATTCCCACCACCTCCACCGCCACCGGTACTCCCAGCAAGCTCGTCCCATCTCAGGTAACCAAAAAAAAAAAAATCGAAAGAGGAGGAAGTTTTAAATTCTAGAATTATCTGCTGTAGATTTTTAATTTATAATTAGGTATTACATATAGGATTGGAAGTAGATTGAAAAAATTCTTCCATATTAAATTTACTTTTGAGAACAAACAGAAGCAGCAGCAGTGGGGGCGGTGGGAGTGCCGGAAGAAGGGCGGGGTGCACCCGGAGTTCTACGAGGACGCGCGGGTGTACTGCAACGGGGAGCAGGTGATGACGACGGGCGGGACGCAGCGGGAGTACGCGGTGGACGTGTGGTCCGGCAACCACCCCTTCTACCTGGGCAGCCGCTCCGCCCTCCTCGCCGACGCCGACCAGGTCGACAAGTTCCGCAAGCGCTACGGCCAGCTCGCCTCCCTCATGGAGATCCCCGTCCTCCGCCATGGCGAGATCGTCCTCCCCCAGCGCAAGAAGCCCTCCAAGGGCAAGGGCGGCGCCAAGAAGTGAAGTAACCGACCCCCTCAATTCTATTCTCCAATTCCTCCCCCTCCCCCCTTGCTAAAATTGCTCATCTTCATCATCGTCATCGTCATCATCATCATTCATGAGAAACCTACATTTTGTTGCCTCCTTTTATGTTGAAGTCGCAACCGCAAGGACGGCAAGAGGTGAATCAAACACTCTCGCTCTTTCTTAAAGTATGATTATTCACTTTTATCCATGCATGAATCGATTCAAATAGGAACGAACATAGTTGTTGCTGTTGTTGTTGTTCTTGCTCTTAATTGTGAGTTCATGATTGTGGATATCAGTGTTAGCTTCGAAATGGTTCCTTTTCTCTTAGTTTACAAGGGCACGGGCGGCAAGAAGTGAACCCAACACTTTCACCACATCTTAATGCACAATCCCGCATGAATTCCTCTTCCTTCTTATATGTTGATTTACCAAACTTAGGAACGCGGTTGCTCTTGTGAGGATTGTTTTGTTATGGCTATGCTACCGTCCTTTATGTTGGTGAATTCCGGCGTTTGCTCTGAAATGGTTATTTTAAAGTAATTTTATTCAAACACCCGTTGTTCCTGTTTGTCGTTAAACGAATGAATTTAGGGTAAAAAGATCTTATGATGACTGTTTCCTTGTTCCTGCTTGTGGGTTCATGATTTTGCTGTCGTATTCTTTCACGGCGATTAGATTAGACTGATTGATTTATAGTCGGCGCCGCAATTACTAGTGTATGGCTTGTAATGTAGGGTTTGCTATCTATAAAATTTTCTTTCTGTTACCTTTGCTTCTATTTCTGCTAGAAGTTGAATTGAATCGATTTTCGTACTTTGAACTGCCAATTCGCATAATTTGTAACAGATAGTTTCAGTATCAATACACATCAACATTCTAGGTGCCTATGTTTAGTACTATAAAAAGCTAGTAGTGTGGTGAGGAAACTCCAGCTGCAGTAAGTTCCTTTGTTGATTTGTTTGTGTGTAAGTTGCATTAGTTAGAATTAGCAACTCTAGAAGATCTGAATTTGCGTGATGTAGGAAGTATGTTCCTATTTGTGTTGTTGTAATTAACAACATAGCGAAATTTGGATCTTCTGTAACCTAAAAGAGGTACATGAAATATATTGGTTTGCAATCCTATTATATGTATGCATGTTTCTGTCTCAGTTATAAGTTGTATTTGATATTAACAAAACTCTTTTGCTTCCTCTCTTCGGTTTGGCTATTCTGTTGATGGAAATAAGAGAGAATTTAGAAGATTCTTGTTCTAAGATGTTGCCGGTGTTAAAAATTAGTGCTAAACTTATTTTTTGTTTTCTTTGTTTACTAGTTTAATAAGTATATTTATAGGGGCCCAATGGTCTATTGTTTAAATGGGCCTCTTTTTTGTTCTTTTTGAGTCAAGTTGACTTGTGGCTTATTTGGGCTAAGTGAGCAAAGTTTGACTATATGGGTTTTAGTTAGAGGGTCAAAAGAAAATAGGTTAAGAGAAAAAAAAAGTGAGCTTCTTCTTTTTAGCTTCTAAATTCCCTTTGTTTTGGAGTTTCTTCCAAGTGCAAGAAAAGTGTGAAAGAGGATTCAAAAGGTGGTTGGATTTTTGCTAGGTTTGAGGTGGGTGACCTCTAATCTACCTCTTCTCCTCTCTTGTGAACATTCATTGTAAGATGTTTTGATTGAATGTTTATTTGGTCTTTTTCGATTTTCATTATATAGTATTTTGGATACTCTTGGTGAAGTTATTTAATTTTATATGTGGAGTTGTTTGAGATTATTATTGTGAGCTTTCTATTTCTCCATTCTTATCTTCTTCGGTGGTTGTGCGATCTTGAGCGTGTAGGAAACTTTAATTTTCGGTTTCTACACATCAGAGAAAAGGGTGCGTTTGGGTTGGAGCCGGTTCTACTTTTCTCTTCAGTCGGTAGTGTTGTTTTAATTGATTGCTTTGTCGTGAGATCTTGAACAACCATGAGCACAAAAACTGATCTAAAAAAACCAGAAAGGGATTGTCACCATGTGTTTGCTAATTGCCGAGCAAGATCTCATGAGATGACTTTACATTAGGAACTGAAATGGCTCAAACTTCATTGAGAGTTGAAGGAAAACTAACATCTAACTTGGATTTTGATTAGCTTTCAATTTGAGTCATACAAGTCAGGGGAAAAGAAAGGGCACAAAAATTTCCTTTGGCTGAGTGAACATTTCTGCTGTTAACCTTCATGTGCAAATAAATGGGTGGATATCTTCCTGCTTATGTATCTCTATTAGTTGTTCACTTCATTGCAGTTTGGGGTTGCGGGACTTCGATTGAATCAATTGAGATGAATTGAATGTTTAGAGAGCATAATGAAATTTACATTTTGGTTAACTTGAAAGACCACACCAAACATTCAGATCCCATTGATAAGGTGCTGGATTTTGCTTAAAATAGTGTTTGGTTGTGAACAGCAATTGTGGTCTAAATCTAGTCTGATCTGTCTAGGTATGGATGAAGGTCATGGTGCCTGACAGCAGTTACTGTAAAAGTGTTGTTTGAGAATACCGCAAAAGATCTTTTGCTAAACTTCTGTTGGTAGCTTTGGATGGTGACAAAAGCATAAAACTTTAAATTAGAGCTTTTACACATGACGCTTAAAAACTTCGTCTGGCTTTTTGCCTACAAGCAAGGATTTGAATGTTTATCGGTACGGGCCATATTTATCGTGCTATACCGTGCCAGCAAGATATTGATGGAATACATTTCCTTACTGATGGTATAACTCAAAATTTTCTATTCTTTAAATTAGTAAATATTTTTTTCAATGAAATTTAAAAGATTTGATAAAAAAAAAAAATACATAATAAACTGTTAGAATATTTTGTTGCTAAAAAAATAAAATTTTCATACTATTATGTATCAGCACACGAATTTTGTGACCGGCACGTATTGACACGACACGACAGGCACTCCGTTGGTAAGCCTCCGATATGACCTTGTGCCATAGCACTTAAATTTTTGTCTAAAAGTATATTTGTTTTACTGAAAATAGAAAGGGATGAAGTAATTCTCAATTGTAAGTGCTCACTTCTATTCTTTGGATCACCGTAACTCCACGTTCAGTCGAAAGTCGAAACTCAAACTTTTCAAATATCGTAATCGACTTCAACCCATCCTAACCTGAAGTCAATTATGGAAATAATAATAATAATAATAATAATAATAATAATAATAATAATAATAATAAAATATTAATTTATCTCTCATACGTTTAATTTTTATATTATTTATTTTCTGTCAAACAAATAGCAAAAAGTAAAAGAACTTCAGTTCCAAAACAACACAAACAAACAGTATTTTTTTTTCTAGTTTGAAAGTCTACTTTAATCAGAATTTCACCTTCGGTAAAACAAACGGATTGTAAATGGCCTTTTCGGCCCATTGATATATTTAGGCCCACTTCGAACCAAAGATTTATTATTTGTTCTGTCACATCAAGTTTTTTTAAAAAAATTTTATTAAAAATTATTTAAATATTTGTGAATCCTAGAATGAATGAAGGGTGTATCATGATATCATCTACATCACCCTCTATCCTTTTGTGGGGTATACAAGTAGAATTTCTTCTCATTTAAGCATTTGATAGTTTATCTTTGTAAATCATAACTTTCTTAAGGGTCCGTCAGATACTAAGATTTGCGCGCCTAACACTACTGAGCGAAAATGGTTGTGACCGTAAAAATTATATTTTAACTAACTTATTGTGATATGTATAATATTTTTATAATATTATTTGCGAAAATGAACGGACTAGCCGCAATATATTGCCATCACATATCTTACTATTTCTTTTCACAAAAAAAATAAAAAATTTATATATAAATAAAATCTCACTAATCTTACTATTGGGCATAATTGAGTGTGCCTCCTAATTGGAGACAGTGAAGGACCACAGATGCATAAGGATGTACAAGCAGTTATTTCAAAATAATCATTGCTATGTAACAAGTATTTTGTAATTTTATCAAAATAACTATAAAAAAAAAAGGTTTTTGAGCCGCATCGCATGATAGTCGTCATGTACCAATGCCAATTTTCAGAAGTAGATGCGAATATAATCCAGGCGTTGAGAATTACATTACTAAGAGATACAATCACGAGACGAAAAACTAGTCCACGCACTATTCGAAACACATCTACTCTTTCGGAGTGGACGTAGACGCGCGTACGTATAGGGTCATTCTTTTAAAAGAAGATTTCGTAAAGCAAATGAATGATAATAGAGAAATTGAACGATCGAATCGTGCCGTTTACAAATTTTAGCAAACTTAGATTCTCCCAACATCAGTTTTTTTTTTTTTTCTTTTTTTCCTTTTTCAGGTCACTAATCGTTAGGTCGGTTATTAGACACCCTTCCATACATACGGGGCTATAAATCTACAGTTCCAAAATCGCGCTTTAAGCATAATAAATAGGATGCACTTTTTCAAGCACTACCCTTTAGCATATGACCCACCTGGAATCATGCATAACACTTCTATAAACATTGATGTAGTGGATTAATTGCTTCTCCTAAATAATTAAACAAGCATAAAGCTCCAGAATAATAAGCAGGCATAAAGCCAAAATCCAGGACTATATCCATCCTTCTAGAAAAGCAAACTACTTATTTTGCAGTTGATTAATAATTTTGATGCATCACAAAGTTTTAATTTGTCGAAACCACACTGGACAAACATATTAAACGCGGGTTCGATCGGTTGAAATTAATCAACTCTTTACAAGCTCATTTTTTATCGATCGATATGCTTTTCTTATAAACTGATTAACCGAATGTTTGGAGCAGTAAATTTGACTGAACTATTTGGTTTATAGTGATTCGTTTTTAAGAATGTTGTTGAGCACAAAAATAGATATGAAATTTTCGCTATATGGGCAAAATAAGTTTAAGCTTTTGTTTATTAACATGAAATTTTTCTCCATTTCAATTGTTCTTGTTCTAAGATTAATACTAATAAAGTTACACATACATAGGAAAAAAAAAAAAAAACATCCTTTTCACTTTACCCTACTAAAAAAGTACAAACAGCTATATATACTTAACCCCTTTAAACATTTAGACAATCATCTCTTAATTAACCACCTTCAATCACATTTTTTGTTCAGATACAATTAGATATCCTTTTAATTAGGATCCTAAACATACATTAAACTCTTGTTATCACAAAAAAAGGTCATATTTTAAGGCTTTCTAATTTCTAGCCATTTCTTAGCGGCTAACACGACTAATTAAAAGAGGGTTTACTTCGAATTGCCTTAATCTGAGCATCGAGAGTGTTAATACAGGACCAAGCACAAATTAATGGAGCGAATTTTTTACGTGTTCTCTTACATATAGTAGTTCCTAATGCTTGATTTAACAAAGTTGGAGTAGTGAAAGAACCACTATCCATGGCAAGATTCTTCTAGCAAGTGGTTGGCAAATTATATTAAAGTGATATTGTTGTTTCTGGAATCTGATTCTCTTTTGTTTAATGAAATTTGAAGGTACATATACCTTTCCTATTTGAATTGTTAACAACAAATAAGTGAGGTTTTGTAATATATAATAGAGTAGATAAGATAGAATAAGGTATTGATTTATCATTACATGTGTAAGGAAGAGAAGGCACAAGCAAGAACAATTAAAAAGTTATTTAGCTTGTAGTTTATTTCATTGGAATGATCTTATCCTAATTACATAGATGTGGCATCTCATTTCTTGTAGCATATTTTTTTTGGATATTTACTATCCAAAACAATTTGAATAAAACCATGGATAAGGTAGAAGCTAATTAATAGTAGTGACCTAAGGTTTATTCTTTTGGATATCATGGGAGGCATATTAGGTAGGATTATTTAAAATTTTCTGGAGGATTTGGTGAAATTATATGTTAAGAAAAGAAAGAGATGCTGTGTAAGCAAATTAAAGATTTTTACTGCAAAAAAAAACAACTATTTTAGTTTGTAAGCCTTAAACTAAACAGGCCCATCGCAACACTTGTGCTTCGTGTATCTATAGAATCTCATGTAAGGTAACTCTATATAATGATCAATTTGGATCGTGATAAAAACTTTGGAAAAAGCTTCAGCCAAACAAAATTATGCAAATTTTATGTTAAATTGTTTTTTCCCCATTAATCTTAGCATGCAAATTTTGTGCTTTTGATGATATATCATTTCGATTAAGTTAACTCGAGTTTGAACAAATAAATGACAATTTGCTAAAATATAAGAAGACCAAGTAGATACGATGTTACGAGACCCAGATTTGAATCCTACTCCTTAAATATGGAAATGAATCTGCATATATCTACGTACGTCACACAAAAAAAAAAGTTTAATATTTATTTTTAGGGTAAATTGCACTGTTGCCCTCTGAACTTTTGGCGGAGTTTCACTTTACCCCCAAACTCTTAAAACGGTCATTTATCCCCCTATACTTTAATATTGCATCTTGTTGCCCCTTCCGTCAATTAAAGTTAACGGAGCTGAACGGGAGTTAACGGAAGGGTTAGGTTTTGATGGGAAATCTACCGCCTATACTGTCCCTTGTTCCAACTAACTCACTTTTATTCTTTAAAAATTCTTTTTTCTTCATTTCTATGCCCTCCAACTCTTCTTCTCATAGTTTTTGCATCCCAAAAACCGCTAAAACCTAACCCTTCCGTCAACTCCCGTTCAGCTCCGTTAACTTTAACTGACGGAAGGGGCAACAAGATGCAATATTAAAGTATAGGGGGGTAAATGATCGTTTTAAGAGTTTGGGGGTAGAGTGAAACTCGCAAAGTTCGAGCAACAGCAGTGCAATCCTTTATTTTTATAATATTTTTTTTATAACTATGATAAAAGATTCTCTGAAACATACATATGTTTCCTTCTGCTAAGGTACAGACTACACACATAGTGCAGAAACTTTAACTGCAGCTCATGTGAAGACAAACAATCAGTTCAAAAAAAAAAAAAACACAAAAATAAAAGAAATAAATGTGAAATAATGTACCATTAATTACTTTGTAAAACTCTATTTAATCTATACCATTCACTTGGCACAGCTTTACTCTCAGGAAAAAAAAAAAAAAATTATAATATCCACTTCTCCAAACACTACTTAACTTAATAGAAACCAATCAATATTAATCCCTAATAATCACTTTATAAGTGGCTCTAATGATGATTGAAACAAAGAAAATTGAGTGCAATAAATGATGACCAAATGGCCTTCAAAGTCACTACCTAACCTAACTTTTGAAAAATAATTGTTTCTCTTTTTTAGCTCCTTTTTGTTAAAAAATATTGTTTCTTTTTTTCTCACAAGTGTGAGTGCCAAAATTTTTCTTTTTACTCGAATTGTATTTAAAATCACATGTAGTGCTTGGGTTGGTAGCCTCGAGTTCCGATCCCCTCAACTTCATAGCTAGTATAGTATTATTATATTGTTAAAAAGAACAAAAAAAAAAAAGTGTATGGAGACCCTAAAATTAATATTTTGAAATGGTCCATCAAAGTTATGATCTTTAATTTTTACTTTCATTAATGTAAATTATTTAGTCATAAGTTGAGAATTCACTGAGTTCAATAATAGTTACTTTACATTTATTTAATAACTCTAATTATTATTATTGCCACAAACACAAAGATTTTTTAATTTATTTTGTATCCCATGTGTTTTCATGTAATTAACTATTAAGAACAATGTTCTTCCTCAGTGTAAGCTTTATTAATTAAAGAACTGTTATATGGGATTAGAATATTAAGTTCGAAACTCGAATGGCACTAAACTTTTAGTCCAAGAATAATTACATCTACACATAAAGTAACCGATTAACTATATATGTTTGTAAGATATTTGTGAAACTGTTTACCAACATAATACAGTTTAATTGCAACATTTGTCCCTATTATAAAAGGTTGAGGATGTGATAGCGAAAAACAAAAAAAAAAATTTGAGATCTAAAATACTATATATAGAGTAGGACTGCTGTGCTTTCAGAAGCACAGAGCCCTTCGTGCTCCTGAGCCGTTTTCGATGATGAGACTTTCGAATCGACGATCAGCTTCGTTAGACTTGATCTAGCGTATTTGAAGTTTCTAGAAAATAATTTTTGCGATTTTTCAATATCATTTACCTAACAATCGAAAGGATTCAAAATTTATAATTTTTAACGGCTGAAAATAAAAATTCTATAAAAAATGGTGATATAGCACTAAAATTTTTGATCAAAAATATTGATTTTGTTGTAGATAGTATAAAAAATTTTGTATCAAAATTCTAGCTGATTTGAATGCTTCTACACCGTTAAACTTGAAAACGACAGATATCATTTCAGCCTTTGGATAAAAAAATATACAGTTAAGATGATATGTGGCCCTTAGGGTTGAGTAAGTTATTGATTGAATAATATAATTAATCTAAATGGTGAAAATAGTCAACCGGTTAAATTTAACGGCGAAAAACTCAGTAGCACCAAAGGCTTGGTGCTATCGATAGTATCTCATTAGGACTCTCTCTCTCTCTCTCTCTCTCTCTCTCTCTCTCTCTCTCTCTCTCTCTCTCTCTCTCTCTATATATATATATATATATATATATACTATCAATAGCACCAAGTTGTTTGTGCTATTGATTTTTTAGTCCTTGGATTAAGAAATATGCGGTTAGGATGATGTGTGTCCCCTAGGATTGAGTCGGTGGTTGGTTGAATAGTATAATCTAACGGATAAAAATAATCAAAAGGATTAATCTAACGGCAGAAAACTTGATAGCACCAAATGCTTGGTGCTATCAATAGCACAGCAACCAGACTCTATATATATTAATATCGCACTTTTATATTTTAATACCATGTGGTTTAAAATGTATCAATCTAGTGATCTGTAGTTTTGTTTTTCTCGTTTCGTCAGTCCCTTCATTAACTTTTTGTTAAATCATATACAAAATTTTTAAATACTTTATCTATAGTTTATCGAATATTCACTTTAGTATCATTTAATTTTAACTTTGTCACTAATTTTAAAAAAAAAATAACGAAAAAAATAATAAAAAAGAAAAAAAAATTATAAAATATAAAAGTAATACATTTTAAACAACAGAATATTAAAATGAAAAAAATATAAAATCACATCAAGTGATAGTTAAAGTTTTTCCTACTTTTTAAAAATAGTTTTCACTTGAATGGTTTCACTGCACCTTTTTTCTTTTTTTTCCTTTTTTTTGGATTTAAATGATGTCTCACTACACTTTTATTATTATTATTATTATTATTATTATTATTGTATAATCTGATCAAAAGTACTTTGGAATTTATTTAGCATAGCAAGTGGCCCCTTCCTTACACGTTACGTGCTCCAGTTGGGTGGAAAAGTCAAATGTTTGACTTGTCTCATCATAGTAAACAAGTCCCAACGAGTGCACACGTGTGCCCTCCTGGGGCACGTGCATGTATCATCAAATCTCCCTCGAGACCAACATATACAAAATAATAAATAATAAATAATAAAATATAAATCCCCAGTCCCACAAATACAACAAATGCATGGTTATATTTGTAAAAGTGTCTCGAATTTGAGTATAAAATACTAATTAAAAATTAATACCAGGATCCAAATATTCCAACCTGAAGAAAACATGCATGCATGTCCAGTAGGATGTGATTAATAATATTTCATATTTACCGACCGTTTCTACAGCAAGTGACAAAGGATTTGATGGTTGGTATTCGAAACCCACAAGTTCAATTCATATTTCTAGCTAAGTTTCTCGAAGCGGATAGCGTGCTACGTACTTATCTCTCAAAAAAAAAAAAAAAATTCATATTCTGAACCAAACTTTTGATTCCATGGCCATTTTTCACATCCAAATGTCGTGTTTCACAGTCGCTGAATTCGAACTCAGAATTTTGTTCTTTAAAGGCCATGTTTGGCAATGGGATATATAATTTTTGCAAGGGTAAATATTTTTATTTCTAGAATATCTCGATATTCTAGAATAGAGAGGAATAAAAATAATTTTTTGTTTGGTAAAATTTTTACTTATTTTATACAATAGGTAAAATTAATGATGTTTGTTAACTTTCTTGAAAAAAGAGAGGAATAGTTAGTAAAATTGATTGAAATATTTAAAAATAACAAGTATAACTGCCCTTGTATATACACTGAATTTTTTTCTTTGTATAATACATGCATATACAATACTTGATAAATTTTAATATAATGTTTTCAAATATAATTACAATACAAAAATTATAATTAAGAAATAATAATTTTTTTTTGGCAGAGCAGTACAATATGCAGTAAATAAGATAATTTTAAATTAATTTATACAATTAGAAATCTATAATAATAATCAATAATATATGGAACAGTAACTTATTTATTTAACTGTCAATAATTTTACACAGTTAAACAAAAATCCTAATATAAATACATGGGACTAACCAAATCTCTACATACTTGGTATTGGAAAAAGAGATGAAAGACTTAAATTAATGGGTTATCTCAGTAAAAATTGGAATAACCCGCTTTGATCGGTATAAATTATTTCGGTATTTTTTTTTCCCGTTTGGCAGAATAATGAGAATAAATTTGAATATTCTGCAGTTATTTTCGTTACCAAACGAAGCCTAATATTATTAAAGATAATTATTTATCATCTAAAATTTAAATTGTTAAAAAATAATATTTATATATTTTAAATTCAACAATATAGTATAACTTTAATAAAATTTAGGTTGCGTTTGCAAATTAATTGTATTCTTCATTTCTTTGGTGTTAGAACCACGTTATTTAGCGAAGATAAGTTTTTGTGACCTCAAAATTTTTTGAATATAAAATATATAAAATATTTATAAATTATCTTTTAGCAAATTTAAGTTTTAAGAAGAACCGATTAATTAATTGTTGTACATAATAATCATTTCATAAAACCAAAAAAAAAAAAGAAAAAAAAAAAGTGAGCTTGATTTTACCTCACAAGAAAAAACTCTGCTTTTGACATGGCCCTAGGTGTTGTTTGGGATTATAGAAACTTATGGTAGTAAATTAAATAAAAGAAACGACTATTTGTACATAAAAATATGAGTGCAAATTTTACATCATATTTTTAAAAGGGCCAATCATACTCTTGTTGTTTTAATATTTAAAATTTTCTTTTTTTTCTAATATTAAAAATTTAAAAGAGGTGTCCGAATAATTCTTGGATATACAGGTTTGAAAATTTATACCCAGTTTTCGAATCGTATAAGTAGCATTTCTCGAAACATAGTTTATTTTTTTTAGAAATAGAAATAATAAAGTTGCTCAAATAGCAACAAGTCAATTTAGGTATAAGTTCTGTAGTGACTAAATTACACTTTTTTGATCTCTCAAATCATGCAGCACGTAACACTTTAGTATTCAAACTTTAATTTATTATAATTTTTGGCTCGAAACTTTTTAGATTGTTACGATCCAACCTCGCAGTCTAATTCAGTTGATTAAACAGTGGCTTACTGTTTGGGTACGGTAATGGCGCGAAAGTATTGTGGCCAATAAAGTGAAAATGACTAAGAAAACACTTCATGGTCGCATCTACCACGCATCATCATTCAATAACTAAATTGGACTATATTATTAATTTACAACAATATAAAAAGATCAAGTCAAATTCAATAACTAAATTGGACTATATTATTAATTTACAACAATATAAAAAGATCAAGTCAAAAAATATACAAAAGCCGAAGAAAGAGTTTCAGTGAGCCTGACTTAAAACATTAGCTGTCGTTTGATTCGAGGTTAAGAAAAAACTAGTTATTATAGTTATTTCAGTTATTTCAGAGATAGAGTTAAGTTTAGGGTTAAGATGGAATTAGAGTATTTTTATATTTGGTTGGAGATGGGAGTTAGTTTAGAATAGTAAAAATTAAATAGTGTTTGATTGGAATAGGTGGAATAAAAATGATAGCGGGTAAAATAGTATTTTATTTGATTGAAGTAATAGGGTGGGATGGGATTAGCTAACCCCACCGCAATTGGGCTATTCCGGAATAGCCCATCTGGGATGGGGTTTGCTAACCCCACCTCATTTAATTGGTGTTTGGAAATAAACATGATGTTAAGGGGTTATTCCACCCCTTAACCTCCAACCAAACAATGGCTAAGATCTTTTATACAAAAGCTACAACCACATCATCTTTGTCCGGAGCCAATTAAATATATTCTATTGAGATCATAAAAGTACAATACAATTTTTTTATTTTTTATTTTTAGAGATAGGTAGCACGATACCGTTTATTTCATTTAGAAATAAACTTGAAAATATGAATCAAGCGGAATTGACTAGGGTGGTACCAACCATCAAGCCTTTTGCACTTGCTCACAGGTCTTTTAAATTTTTTATTAAAAAAAATTATGATGTGATTATTGAATCCTAAAACCTAACTTAACTGATGAGAAATATAGATGACGTGATGTGACTGTCGCATTTTAGTAACTTAAATATATATATATATTATATAAATTTTTACTATTTTGATTTTAGGTCAATCCAATTATAAAGAGACTTATATTTTGTGTATTTCAATTGTTAAATTAAATTATAATTTTCGTTCAATTTTTCATCTAGTAGCAGAACTTACAATCTAATCTACCGATCGACTGTTTCTAGAGCAAATAACAAAATACTTGATGATTGATACCCAAGATCCCAAGTTCGAATCCTGATTGATTCACATTTCTCACTAAGTATATTTCTAAATAAAATAAACGAAACGAATAGCGCACTATCTATATCTCAAAATAATAATAATAATAATATAATCTACTGCTCGATATTTTTATCGAGCGAACCCGTATTCTACGCGTTTAATAAATGAGCGAACACGAGCCGGTCCAAACTCGCTCAAGTTGGGTCAGTTGACGCAGCGTAGGCCCCGATAATATCTTCGCCCGTTCTCTTCTTGTAACAGCGCGTCGCTCAAGTTCGGCCGGTTGACACAGCGTAGGCCCCGATGATATCTTCCCAGTTCTAAGTTCTAACGGCGCTTCAAGGCCGATCTGGACCGTTGGATGTCTACACCTAATCCCACCTACCCCCACGTGATCTCGGCCGTACAAATCGTAACCCTAATAAGTAACACCTAAAAAGCAGGTTCGGGGCCTGTTCTCCGACTCAGACCACACGCGATCAGGTTCTCGGGCTCTAGAACGGGAAAAGAGTGCGGGGCTCGGACCCGACCCGGGCCGTCCATCATCGTCCAACAATCGATCCTGCACGTGGCCACCGTACGATCACGCCGTGGATACGCCTCGGATGTGATGAGACCTTCCCAATTCGGCAAGTTTTTTTCCAAGCTACTGTCCCCGATCCAAATAGCAAAAAAAAATAAATAAATAAATTTAATAATTGATATTTCAGATTTTAAATTTAAAATTTAGTTACCGACCGTCCCTAGAACAAGTAATAAAGGGTTTGATAATTGATCCGAGGCTAGAGTTTGAATCCAATTGATTTACATTTTTAACTAAGTTTATTTCTTAACGAAAATAAATAAAGCGGATAGCGTGCTATCTATCTCTCAAAAAAAAAAAATTAAAATTTAGTTGTTTTATATTTTTAATTAACTTTTTTATTTAAAAAATTAAAAATAAGCGGGGGGCCCGCGATTAAAAAAGAGAAATAAGCTGGTGTTTGGTTTTTATTCGTTGAATTTGTAGGAAAAGTAGCTTTGCTGAAAAAGCTCTTTTCCAAATTTCATGGAAAGGTCGTGGAAAGATTTTCAAATTTTTTTTCAAAAAAAAAATTATAAAAAACTTTTTCTCGAAAAATAAATTTTCATACATTTTTGAGAAACTAAACATTTTTTAAACATATCATTTCTATGCTATAAAAAAATCAAAAATAACATAGAGAAAGAACTATTAATTGTTCAATTTGTGAGAAATCAATATTCACAGTTCATGACTTTTTATATGTAGGCGTTTTGATTATTACATAACACATTTAATTATTTAGATCTTAATTTTGAGGCATACTAGGGCTATGGTATATGAGTTACACGCTCCGTCCGTGCCTGCATCAACCATACTTCATTTTAAATATTCAGCAAAAATAAAATTTTTGATAATATTTTTTTTTTGAGAGAAAGGTAACATCTTATCTGTTTTTTTTTTAATTTTAAAAAAATTAATTGTAAATGTGAAACAATTAATATCTTGATTTTTTTTGCATATTTAATGAAGTTATATATTAGAGGGATTAAATCCATAATAACCTCTAATGGTGGGTACTGCTAAAAACGTGGCCAGGAATGTAAGAAAAGAACCATCTACGTATCCACTAAATAAATATTGAAGTTCCATAATATTCTCTCTCTCCCTGTAGAGCACTATATAAACCACTTCGAATATGCCTCATCCAATATTACTAAATTGTTATTATTATTATCTCTATCTTAAAGTAGTGTTTGGTTGCGGAGTAAAATTAAAATTCATCGAGATTGTTTTATGTTTAGTTCTTTTAATTATGATATCAATCTTTAAGTAAAATTTAATAAGAACAATTTTTAAGATAACATTATTCTATCTGTCCTTCATTACGACGAACGACAACAATTTTAAATCTATATAAACGGCGGATAAAATATAACCTCACGTTAGGGATTGTCTCCATCAAATTTAGTTCTTGGTAGAGCCCAGCTATAGTCATTTACTTTTTTAAAAAATAAATTTTTTTTTAAAAAAAAAAATGCATTGGGAGTGTAATGAAACGAAAATCCGTATAAACAGTGCTCTTCCCTATAAGCAGTGGTCCAAATTAGAAAGATACAAAAAGAACCAAACGAGCAGTAACACCAACAAAAAGAAGCAAATTTTTTTTTTTAAAGAAAAACAAAATTATTTAAAAAAAAAAAAAAAAAAAAAAAAACCCAATACACCTCCTTATAAGAAGCCGAGCTAGGCACTCACCAGAGTTCACTTGCGTTCACTCACTCGTCTCCTCGTCTCTCTCTCTCTCTCCCCTCTCCCTCCAAAAACCCTAAAACCTCCGATCCGATCGAAACCCTAGATGGACGCGGCGAAGGCGGATCCGAAGCCCATGGCGGCGGCGGCGGCGGCGGCGAAGCGGCGCCACCGCCAGCGCCGCCTCCGGACGATGGCGGCGCGGCTACTCCGCCTCGCCGAGGCGGTGGCGGCGGCGCTTCTCCTCCTCTCGTGGTCGTCGTCGTCGTCGACGTCGACGTCGAGCCCGCGCATCCCCGCCGCGGCCGAGCACCTCCGCCGCCTCGGCTCCCTCCTCCTCAGCCCCCGCTTCGTCTTCCTCCTCGGCAACGCCATCGTCCTCCTCCTCTTCGCCGACTCCCGCCACCTCTCCCCCTCCCCTCCCCATCCCCTTCCCCTTCCCCTTCCCCTTCCCCTTCCCCCTCTCCCCCATCTCCTCCCCCGACCCCGCCCCCGTCGCCGGAGACCTCTACCGCGAGTTCCTCGAGTCCCGCGGCTACTCCGTCCCGGCGCCGGCCCCGGCCCCGGCCCCGGAGTTCGAGGACAAGGAGGCGGTGCGGGTGGAGATGCGGCGGAGCCGGTCGGAGAGGATCGGGGGGAAGGACCGGCGGCGGCGGCGATCGCCGGAGCTACAGCGATCCGAGACGGATCTAGGTATCCGGAGGAGGAAGGAGGCGGCGGCGGCGGCGCCGGAGGAGGAGCGGGTGCCGAGCGCGGAGGAGGCGGCGGAGTTCCGGCGCACGATCGAGGCGTTCATCGCGAAGCAAACCAACTTCCACCGCGAGGAATCCATGGCGATCGTCTCCTCCTTCCCCTGCGCCGAGCCCACGGTAGTAGAAGCGCTTCCCCAAAAAGAATAATTTTTTTCTCAAAAAAAAAAAAGCGCTTTCGAATGAGATTTTCGTGTATTATAATCTCTCGCTGTTGTTAATGTTGGCTTTAGAGGGAGAAGGAAAAAAAAAAAAAAAAGAGAAAAAAAGAAAAAATGCGTTTCCGTTTTTTTTTTTTTTTTTTTGGTGTGGGATGGAGACGATCGTACTTTTGGGTACGGAATGGACGAAAATGCCCCGCGATCACGCTGCGCGTAGAAGTAATTGATCGCTCAGATCACGAGGTCAATTTCGTACTTTCGATTACTAACCGCTATTTAAACAAAAAAAAAAAAAAAAAGAGGAAATTATATCAGAAAAAAAGTTATTAGGAACAGCTCCTCTCCTCGTCAAAATCAAAAAAATGGAAAAGCTGCTTTCAAATTTAAACCCTTTTTTTTTTTTCTCTCTACCAAGCTCTTTAATTTTTTATTTAGTAATGTAAAAATGATGCAATTAATGAACGAAACATGCCCAACGAGAGGAGGAAGTGATCTTGACACAGTTATTTGCAAAATTATGACTTTTAAAATTAAGCCGGTTAAAATTTAAATTTATGGAAATAAACTTGGCGAAATTTTATTTATGAAAATAGATCATATATATATATATATATATATATGAGTCTGGCTACTATACTTTTATGAGTATTAGCCTCCTTATACTCATAAGTTTTTAGCGCCGATTTATTCAATTGATCATTTTAAATCCGTTAGATCATCTTATTCAACCAACTACCCACTCAACCCTGGGGATCATTATTATTCTAAGTGGGGACCACCATCATCCTAACCACACATCCCATCAATCAGCGATTAAAAATGTATGAGTATAAAGATAATTTTAGTATAAATAATAATATTATATATATATATATATATATATATATATATATGTGATCATGTACGTGTCATGTAAGCGGTTGGAAAAAAATACGATAAACAATTTATCGTTTTCTGTGTTTTAATAATTGGCGAATCAATTTAGATCAAAAAGTGATGAACTATTTATTACATTTTAAAATGTATTAAATGATTCGGCGCAGTTTTGAAACTTCACTAACAGAGCCCAGACGTGGTTTACTCATATCTATATTTTACAAATCTACAAACTAAAATTTCAATAAACAATTGTTTTTAAAAAGCCCAAATTTGAAGCACAAAGTAGTTTTGTGGTTAATCCCTAGAGTTTTCACACCAAAGTAAGAATGTATATATGTAATACTAAAAATTAATCTACATTCTTGTAGTAAATTCCATGATTGTAATTAAGAACAAGGCTAGAATACTATCACTAGCACCAAGTTATTAGTGCTATTAGTTTTTTAAATCTTGTATTGAGAAATGTGCGGTTAGGATAATGTGGACCTCCTAGGGTTGAGTGGGTGGTTGGTTGAAAAGTATAATCTAACGGATAAAAATAATCAAAAAGGTTAATTTAACGGCAGAAAATTTGATAGCACCAAATGCTTGGTGTTGTCGATAGCATAGCAGCCGGACTCTAAAATTAATGATGGTTTGTTGGCAACTTAATAAAAGTAATTTTGACTATACAATGACTTGTCTAGTAATCTGACAAGATATTTTTTGTATTGTTTTTAAATTTTAAATACATAGAGATAGTTATTAAACAGTTGATTTGTACCAATAATTCAAAAAAAAAAGGGGGGGGCAGTATTGCCCTTGTAGATTATATATCATTACCTTATTTTGTAAAGATTATCTTACTGTTGTGGCTTTTATTAAGCAAATTATTCTGTTGGATTATGCAAAAAGAATTTACTTGGTATAAATGGAGTATGCTAGATGATTCCCCAACCATCAGAAGAAAAAAAAAAGAAAAAAGAAAAAAAGAAAAGGGGTTAGTGGGGGTGAAAGGAATTAATTCCATATTCATCTTTGTTCTTTTCTTTTATCATGTTCCATTAATATTCTCTCTGTTCACTCTACATGGCTTGCACCCAGTCACTGATTCTCAAACAAAGCAATAGTTAATGGAAAATAATGCAAAAAAATAATAATAATCTTGGGTTGGTCTCCTCAATTCCCTGGGCCAGTGCAAAATCCTTTGCTTCTTCTATAAGCTCCAAGTTTTGTCCTTTTCTTGTTTACAGTTCACTACTAGCTTGGAGAAATTATTTCATGAACCCAGTTTAGCAAATCTCCAATGGATTAACCAATCAAAGTGCACCTACCTGTAGTGGAAACTAAAAAGTTTGAAGGGGAAAAAAAAACACAAATATATAGAGCAATGCATGCACCTTAATTTATATATATATACACCCTAAAAATAGGGTGAAAATCTTACACATTCATCCAAAGGCTCATATTGGATATATTTGGGCCATTGTCTTGTCTTATACTAAAAATTTAAACAACTTTTTAAACCTTAGGATGAGAGAATATAAGATTTACAGCCTTACTGAAATACTGAGTGTACAGATAATACTTTTCAGTAATAAATGCGTCGAAACCATGCAAACTATAGAAGGTTTGGAGATAGTTTTCTAAATTTTAAGATTTGGCACTCAATGCCCAAACATAAAGATTATTGCAACTAGTCAATTAAGTTAATCACAATTTTGACATATTCCAACTTAATTTTAACCACCAGAAACTGAAAATTAAATATTTTACGATAGGTACCGACCGTATCTGGTGCAGTTAGTTAGAGAATTGATGGTTGCAGTCTGAAACCCTAAGTTCGAAATCTAGTAACTTCATATTTCTAGTAGGGTTCATTTTTTGTTAAAAATAAATAAATTTTGGAAGCAGATACCTTGCTGTACGTCTTTCTCTCTTTAAAAAAAAAAAAAAAAAAAAAAAAAAAAGGTATTAACAAGAAGTCGAAAAGCCCACCTAACATTGCTAGCATGTGGAAGCTCTTCTGCTGCTTAATCAATCAATGCATATTCATCACTCCAAACAAATGGAATTGGTGCACATACATGACCTAGCATGCAAGGTGATCTAATTTATATATACTTCCCAAGCAAGTCCAATAACTAGAGTCCCAATGATCCTATTTGATTAATGGAATGTTTAAGCACATTTGTCACTGCCTCAATATTTAATAACCTGTAGTTTATTCCATACCTGCCATTTATTATTCAGCTAAAGCATGCATATTTGTCTTTCATGTAGGAACCACAGGTGTTTCAACTATTCCCTATTATATTCTTCACCTTTGGATAAAGTTTACTTTGCATATTGCTCTTTTTTTTATTTTCTTTTTTGAAGGTGTTAAATATAAAAATGTTTAAACACCGTTCTTTAACAGCTTAAGTTTTTAGAATATAACGGTTGTTTCATTTGGTATCAGAGTCGGTTCACTAGCTGGGAATGTGTGGCGAGTCTCAGCTGAGCCAGGGTCTGGATGACAAGACTAGCGAGACGTGCGAGTCTCACATCGCCTGGTGTTTTTGGGCTGTGTGTGTGATTGGACTGACGAGAATGTCAGGACCTTAAAGGGGGGAATCTATGACACCCCAACAATCCCACATCGGATGGTAATTGAGTTGTCATTGAATTTATAAGAGACTTAGACACTAGAAATAATAACTAGGCTTAAGCAATTTGGGCTGGTTGTTGGGCCCAACGAGTTATTGTTGCTAGTGGGTTGGGTCGTTACATTTGGTATCAGAGCAGGAGGTCCTAAGTTCAAGTCACGACAGGCTCCTAACATATTAATTTTCTCCCATTTAATTCAAGCTCACGTCATGGGCCAACTAAAAAAAAAAAAAAATGTTTCAGGCTCGGACGTGCTGTTAAACAGCTTAAGATTTTAAAATATAACGGTTGTTTCATAAAAGGATTAATTTCCATATTGTTTAATAAAGGATACATTTAAGTATAAATGTTTCTTTTGAATAATGCTACTTTGAGTATAATAAATGTTGGTCATTTTCTTTTTGTTGTTGATTTTGCTCTTTACATACATAATTATCTCCACTGAGAGATTAGCTAAAGTAGTGGCTAAGAGAATATTATCAGATAAGCATAATCTTTCACCCATATATGGATTCTAAAGGTGCTATATATAAAAAAAGTTCAACATCCTTATGCCTCCTCCTCCTTATTTCTCAAACATTAATTACTTAATGTTATTATAAATCCACAAAGAAAAATAAAGTACAAATTAAGAAGATAGTGACTTTATGGAACATATGTGCCTATATTATTCCTAAATAATGCAACAATGAATGCATGCCTTATATCATCATCCTCATGCATCCCTTGGGACAATATAGTAAGCTCAGAGAATACGAATAATTATGTCTAGGCTTTTTGGATAATTATATATTCTTAATTATTATTTTGGAATTCGATTCTTTCGATCAGTTTTTCTTCTTTTTTTTAGGTATCTCGCAATTGAAATTGTAATTAATTCTTGTTCGAAGGTAGGCCAGTATCTTCTCTACGCAATGGAGGTTAAATTTAACCAAGTTTTTTTTTTTTTTTTTGAGAGAGAGAGAGATAGGTAGCACGCTGTCCACTTCGTTTATTTCATTTAGAAATAAATTTAGCTGGAAATATGAATCAACTAAGATTCGAACTTGGGTCTCGGATATCAACCACCCAGCCCTTTGCCACTTGCTGTAGGAATGATCGGTTAAATTTAGGAAAATTATAATTGAGATATATAGATATTGCGTTTGTACACTTTTCAACGAATTAATCATTTATTTTCTCAACAAGTTCGAGCTTTCAAAATAGTGATAACGCAAGTAATCTACAGTTATAAGAATAGATAAGGATAATTTAATCTCTAATATTATTCATAAGCCAAATTGGACCTCTAATTAACTTGTCATAATCTGGGGACAAACTCGACATTAATTAGAGCCCTTGATAAACCCCTCTTTTTGTGCTTTCACAAAATGTGAATATCACTCTTCCTTTTCTTATAAAAAAGGAAAAACTTCAAATACCACCCCCCTGTAGTTTTGTACTTTCTCATTTTAGTACTTTGTGATTTAAAATGTATCACTTTCGTAGTCTGTGGTTTTTTATTTTTATTTTTATTTCCTTCATTAACTTTTTTCGTTAAATCAGTAATAAAGTTAAAACGAAAGAGTATTAAAGTAAATATTCGATAGACTATAGATAAGATATCTGAAGTTTTTTTTTATATATAATTTAAGGAAAAGTTAAACGAATGACGGAACAAAAAAAAAAAAAAAGTGAAACCACGGCTAGGGTACTAAATTGATACACTTTAAACCACAATGTACTAAAGTGAAAAATTGAGAAACTACGTGGAGTGATATTTGAAGTTTACTCTATAAAAAATTAAGCTACTTATTTACTCTTTTATTATTTTTTAAAATAAAAAATGTATTTTAGATTTGTTGATATTTTGGGACATAACACCATGCAAGTGCCGTTGTGTTGAGAATTGACCTCGTACCAACAAATTATATAATGCTCATAATTAAGATCCTTTGATGTAATAAAAGCTTTGATCATTCTCCAAGTCCCTGGAAACATGGAAGAGCCTTTTAATTTCTCTAAGCAATTGACTCTTATATCCCCAAAATGAGGGGAGAAGCCGAAATATTTATCTCTATAATTAATAATAATGACGACGAATATCCTTACAAGAGAACTCTAATCCTTCGTATTATCTATACTGTAGAGCTAGGCTTCTATGCTTTCGAAAGTACGGAGATCTTCATACTTGTAAGTTGTTTTCGATGATGGGACATTCGATTCAACAATTCGGTTCCGTTAGACATGATCTATGCTATTCGAACTATCTCGAAACCAATTTTCATAATTTTTTGATTTTATTTGCCTAATGAACGAGTAAACTCAAAATAAATGGTTGAAAATAAAAATTTCATAAAAAACGTTGATAAATGGCTCAAATTTCAAATCGGAAGTATTGTTCTTACTTTTGATGTTAAGTAGAATTTTCTATTAAATTTTCATGTAATTTGAATACTTCTACACCATTGAACTTAAAAATGTGTCACATCGGCCGTTAAAATAGTCATTTTTTAGACCTGTGATCGCTTGGTAAATAATGTTAAAAAATTATGAAATTTTGATTTCTAGATAGTTTCAATAACGTAGATTATGCCTAACGAAGCCGATCGACAAATCGGATGTCCTATCATTAAAAACAACTTATAAAAACGGAAGCCTCCGTACTTCCGAAAGTACGGGAGACTTACTCCTATACTGTATATAAAAGAGCGAATATTTATTTTTCACTCTGTTTCTATTCTCAAAGTGCATTTATATATACTTAAAATAATTATTTATAAATTAACCTATTAAATTATCAACCGATACAATTTATATAAACTTTTAAAACTAATTTAAATTTATCTTTCTGTCAAATTAGATGATTATAACCAAATAAAATTTTTATCTTTAACAATTTAAGCTTCCTGATCTACTTAAATTCCGTGGATAAACCTAACTTAACTTTTCTATGCCAAATTAAATGATTTTAATTAAATAATCCGAATCTATCGAACCATCCGGATAAGTCTCATGCGGATAAGGCGGTTAAGATACATACAAATATTGTGTTCTTTTTTTTCTTCCTCTTTAATTTGGTTTCAGATATCCACCGGAGATAGTAGCTAATACTACACGGGTAAGTCCCAATCCCAATCTATTTATCCAAATATCACCAATTTCTATTATTTTTGGTAAAAACTGTTGAAATTTTTAATTGCATCCCATTTCAAACTCCCTAATTACAAAATACTACCCAATTTTATGCCTATCATCTTTTTCATTACTATACTCATCTTAGAATCACATAGAGCCAATACACCCCATCATATAGAACCAAAACACTCCCTAAGACTATTTTGTTTGCACGTAAATAATTTTCAGATTGAAAATAACCTTCTATTGAACTAAACTTCAGATAGAAAAAAGTCACTGGCAATGAAACTGTAATTATTTCACTTTTCTTGTTATTTTACAAAATATTTCCACACTTGCATCTAAGGGAATAAATAAAATTATAATCGACTTCGGTGACATTCAGAACAAAGCGAATTATGCGCTTTAAAATGTGGAGTTACAGACAAATTTAGGCTTAGTTTGGCATCGAGATCTATCTAATGCTATTAGATAAAATGGAGTTGTGAAAAAAACATATAAAGATATGCTTCTGCGTTCTCCGGTGGGACCGCAGAAAATATATAATAACCGACTCATAGCGATATGCGAAACGCAATATTACGTACGAAAACAAACATAATATTTTTCCAACGTACTTTCTAACCGCACATAACGCAATCTCTCCGCAATCCCAAACGAAGTCTTAATTTACGGCGAAGCCTAGCAATTGGTGAAAGAGTGAAGCACTTTCTAACCCCGTGCACACACCAATTCACTAAACACATTCATAAGCACCAACTACTAGCACGAAGCAAAAGCACCGAAAATACGATAAACACACCACCATAAATTGTTCACACAAAGTTTACAGTTCACAGTGCTAGTCACAGATTTTAACACAAAAGCATATTTTGGTCCCAGCTTTATGTACATGATAAGTATGACTCCACATTTCTTTCCATATGTGAGAGGTAATTAGCAAACCAGAACTTTTATGACATAATACAGCATACGGAGTGTCTCGCAGTTTACGCCGCCTCTGCAAACCCAACTCTCAAATTGCCGTAGTCGAAGACGGTGTGGTAGACACCCATGAAGACGTCGCCCAAAATCCTGAAGCGTTTTGATTTGTCAGGAACCAAAAGTAATTGAACTACAATTAGAGCAAAGAGAAAGGAAGTGGTACCAGAGAGGGCCACGCGGCGGGGGAACGTCCAAAGCTGTGAACCCGCTTATGCATTGTGCCGACGGTCCCTCGCCAACCTTAAGGATATACTGCACAACAAGACAAGCAGGATAGTGGGATTATATGCGATGTGTATGGCGAGGAGAGAGGAGGTCATAAAACCAAGAACGAGTCTTAAAGTGCTTTAATCGTATTTAGATGATTCACATTCACTTGAGAAAGTTTAGGGAACCATGCAACATAAATTGGAAGGGAAATTATTATATAGTGGCATACTTGAATAAGTAAACCCCAGCAAAATCATTTTTTTATGTGTCTGTGCGTTCAGAATTTGAATTTACGTATCCCGTTCAAAAAGTTAATTTCTGGCCTATGTGTTCCCCTGTTTAGAAAACCTTTCCGGCACGAATTGGATAATTACCTATCTAAATAGTATTGTTGTAAAAATGTGTAACTCAAAAGGATTATAATTTCAGTTTTTCCAGGGATAAATATGGAGACAGATGATTTGACAGGGTAATGTAGATGTGAAAGCTCCAGCTAGGAATAGCGTCACTGGCATGTAATTGGTTAAGCAACTATGTTGCACAAACACAAAAGTTCTAAGCACACACCAATAGTTGCATTGATTAAAGCCTATAGTTAATATAAACTTAAGAGAAAAGGGCAATTATGTTGCAATGTAAAGAAATAGTATACCTCTTCTGCCTTGAGGTCAAATGTCTTGCCGCCTATGGTGAAGGAGATAGCAGGCATGGAGCTTACGGCGGTACAGTCCACAGATGACTCCCCCATACGGTTAGGGAGTCGTTCGCATAGCTGTTAAAAATTAAAAATGACAAGAGAAATTATTTTGTATTAGAGCTATCACATTAAATATTACAAAACAATTGATCAGAAATTCACCTCATCTGCGTAGTTTAGTATGTGATCCTGAGTCTGGTTCTGCATAAGCTGGTTTTGCATCCATACAACAGCCATCTCGCAAGCATTGCACATAGCAGCACTCAAGCCAGATTTCGGAGCCTCATCATTTACCACACTCTCAATACCAATACTGGATAACAATACGGCATGGGAAAAATATAACAGTTAAGAGAAACAGCTAAGTTCCAGTTTGGAAATGCATTCTCCGAACACAACTACTTTGATGCTTTATAGCTCCAAAAATATCCAACAGTGATTTAGAGCTCCACTCCTGTGATGCTACAAAATAGTGGTGCGGACTCCGGTGGAGGTTTCCATTACTGTTTTATAGCATTTGGAGAAACAGGAATCTAAAATGCTTTTATATATTTACGGAGATCTAAACAACCAAAGCGGACGCAGTTGGAGAACGCAGTTCCAAAATGGGAATAAGTCATCTAAGTTTGAGGATGTCACGAACAAAAGTGTCAATATGCCAACCTGACTCCGTGGGTTCCATCAAAAGCACAAAGATCAACCCTAGAACAGATTTTCGCTCTGTTTGTCTGCAAAAAGTAAAATGAGGGAATGAATCTTGTTATATCCAAAAATAAGAGATATTGGAAAGTAAATCTAACAGACACACAAACCTCCACCAGCAACAGTTCCAGAATTTGTCGCCCATATTCAGTAACGACTGTCTTGCACTCTTGGCTAACGACCCCAGAAGCTCCAATTTTTTGATTAATCTCGGTAATTACAGTCTGCAAAGGAGATACAAGAGATTTTAGAGGTTAATTGTTGCATAAGTACAATAAAGATATCAATAATGTTGCATTCGGAACAACCATACTCAGAATCACACTACAAGGATGGCTAGGATAGCTAGGATAGTGTTTCTCTTTGTTTGTGTGTCTGTGGGTTGTTGAACTAGATTAAACTGAGGGCTTAAACGGTAACCCTCACTTGTCAAAATCAATGTAAGAGATCTGTAGTAAGGATTCAACACCCATCCCCTTAGACACAGTCTAGACTAAGAAATATCCAAAAACTGAAAAAAAAAAAAAAAAAAAAATATGAAGTAACTTTTTGAGCTGCTTTACCTGAACATCACGCGGTCCTTGATCAACTAGAGCAGATACATAGAGTTTGTTCAACTAAGAGAAGTGTCTAGCATACTCCAATTAAATTACTTACTATTTGCATATATCTAGATCAAGAATAATGGCTTTAATATTTATTGAGGAACATATGCTATATAAATAATCTTACCAATAAACGCTTTTGTGAAATCTAGGATGTGGTGTATGATATTCCAGAAAATAACTAATTTCGAGATGAGATTGCCCATTCTAAATTTTGGTAGCTGACACCCTTAGAAAAATGAAAAAGAAGAGCAGAGTGATATGGAATTGACCATTCTATAATCAAATAGCTTAGCAGCCAGCAAGAAAATCCTACTAGATGGTTTTGATACTTGTCGTTGTGGAATGTATACCAACCCAGATGGTTGTGGTGCTTTAAGTTGAAGTAAACCAAGGCACATAGTCCTCTATAATAATAAAAGTTCAACTAAACAAGAACTGTTGAACAGAACTTGTAACTTTAAAAGGATAAAAACTTTATTTTCCAACAAAAGACACAAAAAAAAACAAAAGACACACAAAGAGTTTTGTATGGGTATACCGTTGGACCAGCTATCAATGAAGTTCCGGAATCTGCAATGGCTGCACAACCCCCTTTGCAAAATCCTGGTATAGAGAAAATTCCGGAAAATTAATTTGAGAAAGGAAATTTACAATGAAAAACAATATGCAGCAGTTGGGCTACAGGGTGAATAAAACAGTAATAGTACAGTACCAGTAGTCTGGCCATCAATAAGGACATCTCCCATTTCAAACTGCAAAAATAGTATTAGAATCAGAGTTTAAATCAACAGAACCATTGATGAAGGCACAAAAGGTGCCCCTAGTCTACTAAAAGGAAGAATTAAAAGATCAGAGATCAACCTGCCAATAGCCTTTTTGAGTCACTGGAACATATGTATGCTTGCCCTTATAATGACTAGGGTCAACACCTCCAAAAACAATTTCACCACCCTCACCATCCTCTTCATTTCTATTAAACCAGAAAGAGAAAACAGGTTCTTTGATAAGCCCTTGCTTGACCATGTTGTCCCTACAAAAAAGGTTTTGTATTTTAAAAATAACATCAAAGCCCAAGTTCATCAACATACGTAGAGATTAGCATGCAACAGATCGAGTAATAAATTTTCTTAGAGTATAATATGCGTTAACAATAGGGAAAGCAAAAGGCACAATTCTACTTGTTTTAACTCCAATTAACATTTCAAACATATATAAATATATAAGGCAAAACAGCAGAAAATTGAAAAAAGGGAGTAAGCAACAATTTGTCACCATCTAGGTGATTCAGTGCAACATTTTCCAATTGAAATGTAAAATCAAAATGTAACATCAGAAAAATTGATCAATCAACAAGGTCAACACTAAAGGTATCTCTTTGTTGTAGAGTTGTAGAGTTGCAAGTTGGGTTGGACTGAACTAAAAACCCACCAGACCCAACTGGATCAATGGGCCTACTTATTGAACTCCAGAATGGATTGATTACATTTGGAAACCACAACTCAATCCCAATATGAGTTCATGAAAATGCTATTTTATCATATATATATATATGATAAAATCCCTTTGATTATTTTTACCCGTTAGATTATATTATATATATATGATAAAATCCTAACCACATTATCTATTCAATCCACAGTATCCTAACCAATAACCACAACATGACAGATTAAAAATCAAAGAGTATTATATATATATATATATAGAGAGAGAGAGAGAGAGAGAGAGAGAGAGAGAGAGAGAGAGAGAGAGAGAGAGAGAGAGAGAGTTTGTTAATATTTCAAAAAGACCAATTACTTAAGGCTGAGTTTAACCATCGACATCACTATTGATGTGGCGTTGAGATGATGGTGGTAGGTGGTAGTAGTTGGTGGTAGGTGGAATAGTGTTTGATCCAAGGGGTATTAGTAATTAGGGTGTAGATCCAAGGGCTAGAAACTTGGAAGCACCAAGAGCTTGGTGCTTCTAAAAGTATTCTAGCTCTACTCTATATATATATATCCTTTCAAAAAATGAAAAAAGCACTTTCTACGCATACATGTGAGATAAAAATTCAAAAGATATCCGAGACCCGAGTTTGAATCCTAGTTGATTCACATTTCTAGCTAAGTTTATTTCTTAACGAAATAAACGAAGCGGGTAGCGTGCTACCTATCTCTCAAAAAAAAAATTCAAAAGATATTATATGTTGTTTTTTGTCCACATTAATCCTCTGCACGATAAGAATATTAATGGCAAAAAGAAAATAAATCACCACAACTTATTTTAGAAAAAAAAAAAAAAAAAAGAGACCGACTATCCCTAGAGCAAGTGGCAAAGAACTTGGTGGTTGATATCCGAGATCTAAGTTCGGATCCTAGTTGATTCACATTTATAGCTAAGTTTATTTCTAAATAAAATAAACGAAGCGGGTAGCGTGCTACCTATCTCTAAAAAAAAAGAAAAAAAAGAAAAAAAAATGTGTTAATTACTGGGGTTGCCTGGTCTTTCTTGTCATGTTATTATTATCCGTCATTCAGGACAAAAGATGAAAAACTAATGAGGACAAGCTAGCATACCAAACAGGGACTGCGCCTCCGACTGATATTTCTTGAAATCCAAGCCCAAGAATGCCATCAAATTTTGCCACCACGAAGGTCAAAGTAGGCTCCCTTGTGGCTTCAATAAAATCCTGACGGAAAATTCGCATTCGAGTTTATATATCGTACATATCTCAATAAAATATATGCATTGCTAAATTGCCAGAAATTAAGGCAAGGAGTTTGAGTATAAACCTGATGTTCGACCACTAGGTCGCCAACAGTAACATGATCCTGGCTAAAATAACCAGAAATTGCTCCAGATCCATACTGTATAGCTGCAGTTGTTCCTAGTCAAGATACAGAGGAGTATAAAATTAAGGTATGACATGCAACCAGAAAAAACACAGATTTCACACATCAAGAAAAAGAAAATATTGAGAAAACATCACAAGACTCAGCCATAAACACAGCTTGAAAAGACACAACAGAATTAGCTGACAGCTTCATATGACTCTAATTAATGGAACATAATAAATTACCAAAGATAGTATCAACCAAAGAAGGAACATGATACATATGGTGTTAACGAAAATAAATGCCCGCACC
Source organism: Aechmea fasciata (assembly GCA_025177825.1). Lineage (NCBI taxonomy): Eukaryota > Viridiplantae > Streptophyta > Magnoliopsida > Poales > Bromeliaceae > Aechmea > Aechmea fasciata. The sequence goes on along the minus strand of CM045928.1, from coordinate 5,510,846 downwards.
CAATGCCTCCACACATTCGTAAACCACAGAACTACAGCATTGAATTAGATCTCGTACTTGAATCCATACAACCCATTGGATTACAACCATTTCTATAGAAATTGGGGTGTTGGATTGGAAGTATGAGATGGACAGAATACAGATACAATGGCGGTCAATCTCTGGTGCACGGATCTACAGATGCACTAGATACAGATATGATTTTTTTCCCCCTAAGGTAAGGGCAAAAATGAAGCAATTTTAAAAAGATTAAGGTATTAAATGTCTAGTTTAATGGTTCAAGGACCAAAGTGAAAGTTGACTCAATCACAAAGTAGCCGACTTGTCAAATAAATTAATTGGAAGTATCCAGGAATAGCAAAAAACCGTTCTTCCGGTAGGTGCTTGATTGGCTGGACTTATATTTGGCATGGAAAAAGCAAGCAATCTGCATCAGAAAAAAAAAAGTAAGCAAACAACACCCCATAATCAACATAACTAACATGCAACACCTTTTTCCAAACTTGAAATGCAGGATGAAGCACTTACAGACAAGTAGCATTTCGACGAGGGAACCCACAAGTTCGAGCTCCCGGTATCAAATATCACCGTAAATTTCTGCGGCGGGGAACCGATGCCAATCTCACCAAAGTACTGAGCATTCATGTAGTTCTTCAGGGCTATGATATCCGTCTCCTCTTCGCCCTGGAGACCACTTTGAAGGCCATACTTCACGGGAAGTACGCCTATCCCTTCATTGGCCGCAAGTCGTGCAGCGATCTGATTGTTTTCATCGATCGGCTTCTTCTTCAGCCCGATCCTGATCAATCCACCGGCCGATGCCGCAAATGCAAGGGGAAGCAAGAAGATCGCGAGGAGAAGAGAGATCGCAAGAGCTCGACTCATCATTCCCATGGAGAACTACCAATCAAGCACAATAACATGAAATCAAATGGCAAACTTGAAAGCTAGCAAAGCAACAAAATTCTCCAATTTATTCAAAAAATTTGCAAATAGGCCACAATTTTTTGGCATCCAAATATTCCGTCAAATCATTCATTCCCTAATATATGAATATTAACCAAAATCATAAAAAAAAAAAAAAAATAGAACAATTTACAAATGAATTATTCATTACATTTTTAACTTTTATACCGTGTATTAATATCTTATCGATCAAACAATTTGTCGATTTTTTTTTCCCAAATTCTCTCAATTTTCGCCGGGAACTAAACCCAAACTCCGAACTTGTAACTACTAAAGCGATTGAAAGAGACAAAAAGAGAAAAGAAAATCCAAATTCAATCGAAACAAAAACTGGATTGGATTAAACTAAAAGAGGAATCCTGATTCAATCGAAATAAAAGCTTGATTGGATTAAAGCAAGACGAATCGACTCACCGGTGGAAGGATTGGAGATCGAGGGGGAGGGATCTGGGGGGGGCGAATTAGGGCAATGTGCGGGGCGAAACGGGCGCGCGCGTCGGAGTCGGAGGAGGGAAATATGCGGTGGCTCAAAGCGCCGAAACGCTCCGTTTAGTGCGATGGTTTATGGTTATATATATACGCAAGGGAACCCCGGGGAGTTGGCGAGGATTTGGGGGGGCGTAGTAACGTTTTTTTTTTGCGGGGTTAAAAAATGTATAACGAACCCCTCAACTATAAGAGGTTCTGAAGTTAGCCCCTCAACTTAAAATTTTCTTGCTTTGTTTGATGACTCTTTAACTTCTTTTTTTTTTTGTTTTGTTTTTGAATTATACTTTTACACTTAGGACCGTTTGCTTGCATGTAGTTGCAACTGCATATAAATATAAATTTCGTATTTGGTTTGATGTATTTAACTCCAACTATTGTAATAGAAACTGCAGGAGGAAACCCAAATGTAGCAGTTCGAATTATGCCCCGTCCAAATTGACCACAATTCCAACTGCAGCAATTCGAGAGAGTAACTTTATATAAGGGGTATGCTTATCTCCTCAATATTTTTTAAATAAAAATTATTTTTCTATTTTATATTGAAGGTAATCTCACCATCATATATATAAAATAATAAAATTTTAAAAATTATTTTTTAACTGCTTGCTACCAAACAAATTATTTATACTTGCAACGCTTTCTATTACATCCAAGTATCCAACCAAACAGGACTCGTGTAATTATAATTGCTGTATTTTCAACTCCATACATTTCTAACTATACTGTATTTATAATTACATTTAAACAAACGGTCTCTTAATGAAGTTAAGAATTTTATCTGATTTAATAAATTTTTTTACGTATTAACAGTTAATTGATCTTATTATATCTTCTGAAAAAAATTAAAAGATATTAAATTGGAAAAATTATTAATAAATTTGATAAAAAAAAAATTGACAGAAATCATGTAATTTCAAAAAAAAAATTAGAAGATGGAAAATTTTGAAGGGAGAAAGAAAACTTTAGAGGGCTATTTTATGTTGTTTTTTTTTTTTTTTGACAAAAAGAGAAGATAAAATTTGTTTTTGGAAATCAAAAGCTCTGATTTATACTTTTATTATTTTTTCTTTTAATAGAAACAAATTTGATATAATATAATGTCGTCCATAGTAAAAATAAAATAAAACCGTGCAAAAATTTATATAAACTACAAACTATTTTGATATCTTTTTTCAACCTTTTAAATTTCGATTTTACTTTCTCACCTTTCAATTTGTTTGATTTCAAAATTTGAATGCATCGTTTATTTTTACAGATATATAATTACTATTCTTCATATAATTCTCACTTGCAACTATAAATTTATTAAAATAAATAATTAATTTAAAATTTAAAATTAAAATATCATTGACTGATTCAAATTAAATAAATTTAAATGTTAGATAGTAAAATCAAAATTTTAAATGATTGGATAGCTGATCGGAAATAATTTATAATTCAAACGCGTTCGTTCGTTTTTTATATAATTTTAAGGGAAAACTTCAAAAACTCTCTTATGGTTTCACACTTTCTTATTTTAGTACTTGTGGTTTAAAATGTATCAATTTGCCCCCATATGGTTTTGTTTTTATCTTTTCTAAGCTTTTTTTTTTCTTAATATTTAATTAAATTATATAAAAAAAAAAATTTAGATACAAATACCCACGTAGATTTATCGAATATTTATTTTAGTACCCTTTAATTTTAACTTTGTGACTGATTTAAAAAATAATAATAATAAAATTGATAATAAAAAGAGAAAAACGAATCCACAGGGGAGGCAAATTGATACACTTTAAACCATAAGGTACTAAAATAAGAAACTGCGAAATCACAGTGGTTTTTTTTAAGTTATTCCTAATTTTAATGAGTAATGCTAGATATAAACTCCGAAAAGGAGTGTACATTTTATAACCCATCCATCCTTGGATGAGAATCTGCTCACCAGTCATATCATGTGGCTGGTGAATTACACTATGTGACTGGTGAATTACACCCCACCCAAGTATGAGTGAGGTTATCGGATGTACATCCTTTTGGGGTATACATTATGTGACTGGTGAATTACACCCTACACAAGGATGAGTGAGGTTATAAGATGTACATCCTTTTGGGGTGTACATCTAGTATTTTCCAATTTTAATTCATTAGAGACTTGGGGGTACATTTTTGGGTCCCAGTAAGAATGCTCTATTAATCATCATTCAGGGGGTTTCTTGCCCGTAAACGGCACGCGACGAATCGTACTCGTACTCAAAAGAGGTCCTAAAGCAAGGGAAAAGGAGAAACATTTAAAAAAGTGGGACCTACCTTTCATTGGTGGAGTCGCATTATTGGTCACATTATTTTGTGCCCTTACCTGTGATATTTTTGTCTGAACTCGGTCTACCACGTCGTAGACCACCCACAATTTATTTTTCTCTTTTTTGGGGCTTTTCTTTTTTTGTTTTTCGCAATTTGAATATGCTTGGCTAATGACTACTACCTTTATTACATGTTACATGTCTTAAATATATGGAAATCTAAAAGTCTTGTGTAGAAATTATTTATTATTCAGAAAACTTATATCCTTTAATCCAATTTCTCGAACAAGATGAATCATCTTGCACGTAGGTAAAAATATTATACTATCAAATTATAGATAAACAATATCTCTCAAAAAAAAAAAATTATAGATATACAAAATCTTTTAAAAATTTTCCTCAAAAAAAAGAACTTTCAAAAGGCAAAAATTAAACTCATTCCTTTCAATCACATAGTTTATCTTTGGTTTGTTTTGTTTAAATTTTGACGTACATGGGAACCAAATTTCTTAACTTGATATTGATATCTATATGACATTATTAGATAAAATGGAGTTTTTGTAAAAACATATAAAAATATGATATACTTCTGCGTTCTATGTAAGACCTCAGAAAATATATCATAATTGACTCATCACGTGGAACACAATATTACCTACGGAAACAATATGATATTTTTTCATCATAAAAAAATTATCCGGTTTGTTTCAGTACATAATTTTTTTTTTTTTTGAGAGAAAATTAGTGGGCTATTCGCTATATTTTATTTTAGAGATAAGAAGTATGCTACTCATTTCGTTTATTTCATTTTAGATAGAAAAAAACTTAGTTCGAAATGTGAATCAACTAGGATTCGTTTGCGACCTCATACATCAATTATCAAACTTTTTGCCAACTTGCGCTAGGGACGATCAATTTTTCGTACATAATATTGTATTCTTCTTATCGCGATGAGTCGATTACAATATATTTTCTACGGTTCTATTGGAAAAAACAGAAGCGTATCTCTATCTTATTTTATCCTAATTCTATTTTATCTAATAACATCCTATGGACCTCAATCCCAAATTAAGTCTAAGACAAAGTGAGTGGTCCACAGGCATACCAAAAAAACCCAGTTCTTCGAAAACGGTCTTCAAAATCAAGAAGGGGTAAAAAGGTAAATTCAAGTTGGTTAGGCCGGCGATTGAAACAAGATCCCAAACATAGGACGATAACGACAACGAAGTCGTTAGAAGCTTAAAAACTTAAGCCAACATGATGCGATAACGTGTAAGCCATGCGACGCCTTTGCCTTTTTTGCCACGCGAGCCACCAGCACCGACCCCCACCTCAAAAACTGTACTGCCTCCGCACACCGCGGGCGGAGGAATTCTACGTAGGGACGTCAATTGGTATAGATATTCAAAATTTTATCTGAATTCAAATTCGAATGAAACGAATATATTCGATAGATATGGATATCAAAAATAGAAATTTGATAAATATGAATTCGGATATGAATTTTAATTATACCCGATTCGAAGCCGAATCCGACCCAAACTCGAATTTATTTTGTATTTTATATATATATATATATATATATATATATATATATATATATATATATATATATATATATATAGAATTAGGTTGGAATACTATTAGTAGTAAAACGCTCTTTTACTAAAGTTTTATATAGAATTAGGTTGGAATACTATTAGTAGTAAAACGCTCTTTTTACTACCAAGTTTTTAACCTCTGATGAAAATTTATAGGGTCGGGATGATATTAGGTAGTTAGCGTTAAGTGGTCCCCCTGGGTTGAGTGGTCCAATGGGTTATAGTATTTAATCCAATGATTAGAAATAATGATAAGAGGCGATTCGAGGGTTAAAAACCGATAAGAATAAATGAAATTTTACTACTAATAGTATATTTGCATCTCTATATATATATATATATATATATATATATATATATATATATATATATATATATATATATATATATATATATATTTGCTATTATATTTGAATTTGTATTTTCAAAATTTAGATTTAATATAATATATTTTAAAATATTTAAAAAAATAATAATTTTTTCAGGTTCAAAATTTCGGGTTCGGGTTCGAGTTTCGGAATTTTGGTCGAGTTCGGATTTGGATATAAATTTTTAAAATTTGTCGGATTCAGATATCGAGTTTGGAATCGGGTTCGGATTCGGGTTTTTATAAATCCGTCCCAATCTGACCCGCTGACATCTCTAATTCTACGCTTGCATCACATCATTAATAATAAATTAATCATATTTTTTTATAATTATTACGAAACATATATTTTTTTTAAAAAAATATTTAATTAGTTGATTACGTTACGTCACCAATATATTCGGTGCATTCTAAAATTTTTCTTCGGCTGGGCTGGGCTAACAAGTTTGTTGGCACGCAACTGGTTCTGAACACACCAAACATGCCAGCCACATTAATTGCACCAGTATGCAAATGGATTCGGATGGGTGGGGATCCCGTTCTGATAGACTCCGAATAATTTTGATTCTTTAATTATATTCAAAAAAATAAAAATACAAATAAATAATTCATACTCGTAATTTAAATTAATAGATTAACTTCATAACGTGATTATAATTTTATGTCAAATTTAAAATGAAATTCAATTTTAAAAATAAATTAAAAAAATTAAAGTTAAGATCAAATAAAGTCTCCTAGCTAAGCTATTTGTAATGTGACCCTGAAGAACAAATGGTAGAAATAGTAGTAGTAGTAGTTAGCATGGGAGAGTAGTAAAAGTAGCAGTGTTACTAGTTTAAGATGGAGAATAAGGGCGGCAGCCGGTTGGAGAGGAGGAAGCGCGCCAAGCGGGACAACGGGAAGTGAGATCGCAGAAGGGTTCAGGCGGGTGGACGAGGGCGACCCAAGGCGACCAGGGCATCCATGGCGCTCTGAGGAAGAGGAGGTAGGATTGAGAAGATAAGGGAGGTCTGACGGAATCCATGTAGTTGGGGCGAAGAAGTGGACTGGCGGATCAAAGCTTTAGGATCTCGGAGCGGAGGCAAAACGGGAACCCAGTACCCGCCACCGGGTTGCGAATAGTGCAGAGAAGACGACCCGATATCCACTTACAGGTTACCAGGGTTTCATGGACCAGAGAAGCCCACTCAAGGCCTACGTGTCCATAGAAATTGGCCCACATCTCTCTGTTGCTGTTTTATTACTTTTTTATAGCTTACTACACTAATTCCTGGAATTTATATTTTAGTACAGTGTACGGAGGGGTATAAGAAGCAGATGTAACTAATGAGAAGGTATGAATGAAATGAATTAGTCTATTTTCTCCCCCACAAGTTCTTATCCAACCCTTCTTCTTCTTTATCCCAACTCTTTTCCCTAACCCTCACCTCTTAATCCTCATTTCTCTCTATCTCTCTACCTCTATTTCTCTTTTCTCTACCTCAATCCCAATTTCTATCTCTATTCCCTTACCTCTTTTATTCTCGATTACCGGTTATGTTACCTCGGATCCGCGACACAGTCGGGGATATTACACTATTCACTTTCGATGTCTTTCGAATTTTTTGAGCTGGGGTCAAAAAATGAGATTTAATTATAATTCACCTTATCAGCTCACTTTTGTAAAGTGATTTTTATATTTATTTTCACAAATAAAACAACCGATAAGACGTCACTTTTCTCCAAACAAAGGCCCGCGGGTATCAGATTGACCCGGCCCGGTCCAACTAGTTCTGATTGAAATCGGGCTTCGGACCGGGTCGGACTTGGGCCGGATAAAATTAACCCGGCCCAAAAACTGGGCCCGGTCGAAACATTAGGTACACCTTTTGTATATGGCGTTGTTAGGTCGAAACTACATGGTAAAAATAAATATGATTATTTAATTATTTTATTAATTTTACTACACAACTTATTCAATTTACTTAGTTTGAGTTAGGTAACGACAATTTAACTTCAAATTTTAAATTAATTAATTATTTAATAAACTTATAATTATGAGAACTGCATGAAGTATACTAACTAAACTTGTAAAGATAAAAAAAAAAAAAATCAGATTTTGAAGTCAAAGCGCCGTTAACTGCCGCAAATCAAACAAATTGAAAGATTCGATGATAAAAAATTAAAAGTTTAAAGATTGGATAGCTAATTCAAAATGGTTCATGGTTTAATTTTGTATGTTTTCGGCTTTTATCCATTTTTAGCGAACTGAAATAAGTAATTTTGGTTTGTATCCGAATTTGGTACTGAAGACCGAACCAGAACTAAAACAGGTTCTGGTAGATTTCTATTGCCAGTGGAAAGCAGCACACAGCAGATCTAGTGGTTAGAATTTAGGGAGCAAGTGTTGCCTGCACCCGGTGCACCGACATGTGCTATGTGGTGCAGTCAAGATATGACAAATGCCATCTAATAGTATTTGTTAAGAATGTGCGATACTTATCTGAACTATCGATTATTTTGAGTTTATTATCTAATCTTTTATTAAAATTTTGATTCTATCTTCGGACCTTCAATTTATTTGATTTGAGTTAGTAAATAGCACGTTAACTTTAAAATTTGAATACTTTATTTATTATTATAAATTTAGTTAGTGTATTTTATATCAATCTAACAGCTATACTCAAATCAAATAAATTAAAAGTTTGGGTAGCAAGGTTGAAACTTTAAGAGGTTAGTAGTTGATTCAAAACAGTCCATAGTTTAAATAAATTCTGTGTATTTTTATCATAATATTTAATATTTATGTATAAAAATCACGACTTTATAAATTGAATACTTAGATTTTTTTTTTCAATTAAAGTGGTCTTTTTGACATTTTTTTTATTATTTGTGCTATTAGATTTTTTACTTAGAGCATTGTGAATTAACATCTAACTATGAAAAAGAAGGGAATAGAGATGAACTGGTGTTTGAATATAATATGAAAACATTTGTTGATGTGAAAATTTGAAGATGTCAATTTAAAATCAACAAAATAAAAACACTTACTGATGTCAAATTTTAAAATAGCGGGAGGCGTCCCACTCCTATTTCATCTTGTGTGGCTTAAAAAAATCTATAGGGAAGAGATAATTGAGTCGAAATAATATTAGATGTTAGTCGATAGTGCTAAAATAATGTTTCGAATCTGATTCAATCTGAGTGCTCAGTCCAAATATCAACAATATAAAAATATATCATCTAATTTGTAAAAAAAAAAATTAGCAATTTCTTTTTTTTTTTTAAGAAAAAAGGTGCAGGTGCGGGGTGGATAAACCCGGTGCATGGAAACATCTGAGAATTTAGGGACGATGAAAACCCCTCTCTTTACTCTCCCCCCTTCTCTTTTTGCAAGGTGGGGTGGAGAGATAACCTTAATATATTATTTTAAGGCGGGCTATATATTCGTAGCGGTGGTGAGGAGAAAGGGTTTTTGGCCACCGAAGAGGAGAGGAGAGAGAGAGGGAGAGGGAGAGAGAGAGAGAGATCGCCACACTCCTTTTCTTCTTGGTTTGGGAGAGAGAAGGGGATTAGGGTTAGGGTTAGGGTTAGGGTTAGGGTTTTTGGTTTGGGGATGGAGGGGGCGGGGGGAAGAGAAAGGATGAGCGGCGGCGGAGGAGGAGGGGGAGGAGGGGGGAGCAGGGGCGGCGCCGCCCCGGCGGCGGTGGGGCCGATCCCGCCGACGGCGAGGAAGGTGGTGCAGAGCCTGAGGGAGATCGTGAGCTGCTCCGATGCGGAGATCTACGCCATGCTCAAGGAGTGTAACATGGACCCTAACGAGGCCGTGCAGCGACTACTCACCCAAGGTCGTCTTTTTTCCTCCCTCTTTTCCCCCTTTTTTCTTTCGATTTTTACTCGGAGCAGTGGAAACTGGGAGGGGTTGTAGGTGAAAAGGGCGTATGATGTTTTTTTTTTTACTAATTAGGGTATTGTCGGCAGAAAAGAGGGATTTAAGAGTTGTTTCTATTTTGATCTGATGGGAAACTCTGATTTTGTTGGTGGATTTGTCCTAGTTTGTGTTTATTTTAGGAAAAGGAGCTGAATTTAATTTGTTTTCTTGTTATTGATGCTGATTTGTCTCTCAATAACAAGGAGAGAAAGAGGGACAGAGAGGCAGAACTTTGTTGTTTTACAAATTTGGGGGAGTTTTTCCTCTTTTTCCTCTGCTTTGTAATTGTCCCTATGTTAATTTTCCAACATTTATACCCGCACATCTAAATAAGTTGAGAATAAACTTTATGGAACAAGTTCTAAACATGTAATTACTGATGAGAATAAAGGCGCAGAGTTTTGCATCCTGTCACAAAACTGGGAATATGCAACAAAGGAATGATGTACGCATCGAGTCTATTGGAAATCACTTATGCATCATCTTTATAGGTCATGGTAATATTTAAGGGACTGTGATGTTGAAATAAGTAGTCACAGTTGCCCTTCAGGGATCAGGTAACTTGACAAACGTACTTGTGATGAGATTATGAGAAGCTTGTTAACTATGTTAGTTTTTGGATGTCATAGATTCAATAAAGTTGTCATTTTCCTCGTGATATGTGTGTTATTTATTCACGCAGAAGTGATTTTTGCTCTCTGAGATGCATTTTTCATTCTCATGATTTCGTCTCTTTGTCATTTATTCCTAATTGAGCATATTCTGTATGATACTATTAGGAATATGAGAAAGTTAATAGTGCTTTTCATAGTTTGTTGGTTGTTCTATATCTTACTTCGTGCTTATCAATTGTATAGATACTTTTCATGAAGTGAGGAGCAAACGTGACAAGAAAAAGGAGGTTAGTGTGAATATTGTTTTATTCAAGCTGCAATTTGGTATTTCTCATTATGTTGTTTTTGAAGTTTATTGGATCCGTGTTGCTTTGGCAAGTTAATACAACAATTTCCGTATCTCTCACAGGAGAACACTTTTAAGTTGGGCTTGTTGCCTTCTTATTTCTGCTTTGTTAAATCTTCTTTAGGTCTACGTAGTACCTTCCTTTGTATTTACTGATATATTAGCACCATTATGCTTCATTTGTTTTTTTAATAGGTTATTAAAGTTTTTTTAAATAAAGCATTGTTGTGTTTGTTGTCTTGGATTCCAGCTAGCTAACCTTCTTAAATATAATGTGTGAATAGGGCAAGGACACCCTGGAACCTAGGCCGCGTGTAGCGAATAACACTTCGAGTCGAGGAAGTAAGGGTGCTGTTGAGCGTTATGGACGCTCTCAACAACCCAGCTCTAGTGGTAGGCATATTACTTGTTACATACTTATAAAAGTTCTAGATAACATATATTATATAATTCTTTATTTGAATTATATTTGTTTTATTATGAATCAGATTACTCGCTGACACGTGGTAAAGGTCCAAACAGAAGAGAAACAGAGATAAGCGCTGTACCCACCTCATCAATCTTGGGATCTGGCATCGAAGCAAGCAATATGAATCAAAAGCAATCTGTTCCAAGGTCAATAGTTCTTAAACATCATTATTAACTTTGATCAGCTTCTTCCTGCTCGTCTTTTTGACTGACTGAGCATTATTATCATGTTGGTATACTATCATGTTGACATCTTCTCCTGTTTGTTTTCTGATAGTTGACAGATTTTTCTTTTCAATTTTTTTTTTCCTCTATATTGTACTAACATGAGATGGACTGCGCTGTATACATATTACATACTATGAGAAGAGCTTTTGATGCATTATGGCAACAATCTAACTATATCTGCAAGTTTTCTTTTTCATTCTTTACGAAAAGTTGGCTGGGGAAGAAATCCCGTGGGATACTATCTTTGATCCCTACGTTATCCTACAATACTACAATAAGCGACTTCTTCGTACTTTCATCCAGTTCTCACTAGTGATTCCTTTTTTGCGTTGCATTTCTTGTTCAAAAAGTTTTTAGTGATTCCTTTGTTGCTTTGCATTTTTTTTTCAAGAAGTTAAGAAGCTGTGTAATTTCAGCTTAGTTTGGAAAACTAACTGGCCAGGTAACATGATATTGTATCTTTTTATCCAGTTATTGTGAGTTTACTCCTAAAGCATCCACTTAAAGCATCTTAGTAGTGATTAGGTATGTCTGCTTGAGAATTGTATGCCGTGTATGTGAAAGTGCTACATCTAATTGAATGTAATGGCTTGTTGTTGAAAATTGAATGTGATTATTAGCTGGTTCTTGTGTAAGTACTGCTGGATGCTTCTATTTGATCATGCAATGTTAAGTCAATTTTTTGCCTACTGGCTAGTTTCAAAAACCACTAAGTAGCCTTTCTTATTTGATAGGTGCTACAGTTTTGATTATTATTATTATTATTATTATTTTTGCCTCTTATTCTACTTATTTCATTGTCATCTTAAGTTTCTCTTTTATTTGCATGTCCCTTTCATATTCTGAGGTAATCAATGTCATCCTTCTAATATGTAATCACTTATTTAACTCAAGTGATTGTTGGTAACTAATTCTACTTGTAGTCTGATGAAGCCTAACCTATTTTCTTATGCTTTTTAATACTGCATCTGTCACAGCGGTTCAGCTACCAGCAATGTTATGATGCCGCCACCTGGCTTAGCTGACGGCAAACCTGCGCCTGTGCAAATTTCATCAGGATTTCAGCACAGTTGGACTGGGATGCCGGGTCAATTGTCAATGGCTGATATAGTAAAAATGGGCCGGCCTCAAGGCAAACCCTCTGGCTTTCCTATTTCAGCAAGTGAGAGATCTCACACTACACAGAGTGCAATTATAAGCAATATCCCTAATCAAAATCCCAAGTTACCTCCAGCTACACAAGAATTGGATCAGGGAGTGCCTGCGACAAATAATGAAGCTAGCGTTGAAACTAATCATGATGATTGGTCTGTTACTGTCGAACAATCAGAATCATCAGCTTCACTGGTTGATACAGTTAATTTGCATGCTGATCCTTATTTTGATGAAAGCCAAGAAGCAGATGGGGATGTTGATGATCCCGCTGTGACTGAAAGAGAAATACAAGTGGAGAATTCTGAAAACAGTTTGGATGTGGATGATGGCTTGTCGAAAAACATCAATGCTTATGAGTCTCAAAGGAATCAGTTTGAGCCTCACGATGGTAATTACATTACTAAAATACCTACTTTTTTCCCGTTTACGGTCCTAAATTGACATGCAAGTAGGGGTGTAAACGAGCCGAACACCAGCGAGCTGGGGTCGGCTCGTGTTCGGCTTGTTATTAAACGAGCTGAACACGAGCTGGCTCATTAAAGTATCGAGCCGAAAATTTCGGCTCGTGTTCGGCTCGTTTAATAAACGAGTCGAACACGAGCTGGCTCACGAGCTGGCCAACGAACAATAAATAAAAAAAATAGATTAAATATATTTAAAAATAAATTTATAAAATCTTATCCATTAGACTTTGATCTAATAGTTAAAACTTTATATACAAATGAGTCTTTTTATAATTAAGCTCGCATTTATATTTTTATTTTGCTAAAATTAAATAATAAAAATATATATTATATATAATTATTTATTTATATATAAAAATATAAATTATATAAATTATATAAATATAAAATATATGTATTCGAGCTGTTATCGAGCCGAACACGAGCGAGCTGACCCCAGCTCGTGTTCGGCTCGTTTATTAAACGAGCTAAAAAATTCAGCTCGTGTTCGGCTCGTTTATTAAACGAGCTGAAAAATTCAGCTCGTGTTCGGCTCGTTTACTAAACGAGCGAGCCGATCTCGAGCTCATTTCGAGCCGAACACGAGCAGGTTCGCGAACAGCGAGCTGGATTGCCACCCCTACATGCAAGGCAGCAAAACAATAGTAGAACTTCAGTCTCACTTGTCTTCCATAGGCTATTTGGATTCTATTCCTTTACTTATCTTTTTGTGTGAAATTATTTTTTAAAAGAAATGCTGTATTACCTTTACTCACTATTTTCTTCCTTGCTGTTTGTCTCTCCTCTTTGTTAAGGCACCTTTCCCACAAATCAAATTATTTGTTCTTTTTGGTGCATTACTCTTCTATAGCAGTAACCATCTCTTTTAGTTTTACATAACTATTTCTCCATCTCTACTACACCGAACTTTTAATTGGTACAACTATTTCTTACTTTTTTTTTAGGCAAGGCCGTTCATCCATCTATCCCCTTAGCATCTTCATATTGGCAATACTCAACATTTGCATATGATATGCTTTACTAATTCCGCGCTCCACACCCACCACCGAAAAAAAAAAAAAAAAACTTTTGTCATTCAAATCTTTGAATATATAGCTAGTTCCCAATTATTGTTATTATTATACACAATAATCCCTCATATAAAACCTGCTGTGAGTTTCTAGTTGAGTTATCTGTTTGAGGAGTATTTTCTTAATGTCTTCAATGGTGATAGTTTACCACCATGTAAGTACATTATGCATAATTTTACCCCTAAGACTCATTCCATTACTTCTCAAAATCATCCAATAAATGATACAGTCAATTAACCTATACAAAGTATAAAATTGAGATAGATATGAGATTAAGAAAGAAAGAGGAGCGAATGCAGCTTTGCAGGTTCAAAGTTTCAAAATTCATCAATGATAACCACTAGGACTAGGTAATAATGTCATTAGAGGATATGTAAATAGTAAGCCCCTCCAGAGGGGTGTGAGAGAAGAGAAGGGTTAATGGGATGTGTGAGAAAAGAGAAGGGTTAATGGAATGTTGGAGGGGGAAATTGGAAGAGGTAGGTGAGGATTTGAAAAAGAATTATACTTTTCATATATCATAGAGGGCGAAACGGTATGATTGAAGGACTGACATTAAAACAAAGAATTTTTAAATAATATCATCTTAATAACAATAATTGTTGACTTGAATGCACTATTGCACATCCCAAGACTTCGAGGCCTAATATGTGAAAAACCTTGTATTGTCTGTCCTTCATAAGAAATCCTTAGTTTCCTGTAGAGCTTTTGTTTAGACAATCTGTACACTGTATTGCAAGTGTTCTTCTTGATCTATAGTTGATTGCATTGCGAGTTGCTGCTGTAAAAATTATTGGAATATAGGGTAATTGGTTCTTTACCATTCAAGTTTTATATTTAGTGCTTACACCATGGAACTTATGCAGATTTTCAATTTGTGGCAATACTCAAGTCGTTCATGAAATTAGTGCATGACATTCGAAATCCTAGAGAATATAGTTGATATTGTTTCTTTATTTTCTGACCAATTTTGGATTGGAGTTAAAAAAAAATTTGTACAGCTTTTTTATGAATCACTGTTGGCAAATTTAACCTGTAAACAACTTAAAAGAGCCAACCTTTCGTATATAAGATTGGCTTTTCATCGCTTTTCTGATGAAAAGTATTGCTTTATATAATCTTGGCGTTGCAATTTATGGGTATAATTTATTTGGTAAATCTCTGTTTTCAAGAATAGCAGATTATTTTGTAGGGAAATAATAATTAGATAAATATTGTTAAATCTTGTGTAAAGAGCTAATTAAGATCTAAGAGAATATATTTTGCTGTTGCTTTATTTAATCTTTGCACTGCAATTTATGGGTATAATTGATTTGGTATATCTCTGTTCTCGGCAATAGTAGATTGGATTGGTAGGGAAAGAATAAGTAGACAAATACTGTTAATCTTATAAAAGGAGCTAATTAAGATTTCAGAGAATAATTTGTGCTGTAATTGCTAGTTGTTTGTATCTTATTAGCTTGTTTACAACATACAATATTCTAATTCTCATTTGAACTGTTAGTCTAATCTCCTGATAATCTGAAGGAGTACCTATATAAAACAATTAAGTTTTATTCTTACTGATATGTGTACTTTTCTTCATAATTTGGTGCTGCTTCCAGCTGAAGATGCTAATGCAGAAATATCATCAGCTGCGGCGAGCTTCCAACAACTAAGTCTACATGAGGATGAAAAAGTAACAGCTAAATCTGCTGAAGATGGTCCAGCTGTTATAATTCCTAATCATCTACAAGTTACAAATGCCGACTGTGCCCATCTGAGCTTTGGTAGTTTCGGCTCTGGAACATTTTCTGGATCTACTTTTCAGTCAAAGCCTGTGCAGAGTAGTTTAGAGGTTGCTCCAATTACAGAAAATACTCATTCAGTTGAACAACCAGATGTCAGGTATACTTTTTGTACTTCGTTGGTTCATGCATACCCTCAAAATATGCTAATGTGCGTGCATACCCCAATTTAGAACCTGTTCATATTCTGTTAGAAATTGCCCATTTCTGCATCTATGCCCTCTTGTTGAACTTCCTGTCACTAAGTGTTTGGAGTTTAACAGAAACTTGTAAAATGAATAAAATGAACACCTTAGTTCTATGTTGGCCAAATCTTTGGTCCTAGCAGTTACTTTCTAGTTTTAAGGGTTCTTGATGTGAAATGAGGGCAGTTTTTTTTTATGTCAAGACCATATCTGGAGTTTTAACTCTGGCCAGGGAAATATTTGTTTGCACCGTACGTCGGACGGGGATAAGATATATTTTAATGGCATAGGTACAAATATGCAATTTAGAAGGGTATATATACAAATATGCATATATCACCGGTTACTTATGCATAACACCTTTTTCACTATTTGATTCCAAATTTACTTTCAAGTATGTCATTTTTATGTTTTGATTGCAGAAATCATGAGTACTATAATGATGGCCCAGTCGAGTCTGCAACACATGAGAATATTCCTTCTGGAACCGTCTCAAGCACAGAAAACCGTGAGATGCCTTCAGCTTCTACGCTTTCTGAGGTTACAAGAACTGATTCAGTAGATGCTTCTCATGGGATTCAGTACAACTTACCATCTGTCTCCGGTTATGCATTCTCAAGCACCTCGCAGCCAAATGCCTCAGCTTACACTTACCCACAAGGGAATGCTCAAGTGAATCTTTCCCCATTTTCGAGTCTAATGGTAATGTTTGATTCTTTTTGCCTTTTCACTAACTTAATATATGTTTGATCATTTGTGATTGATTTTTTTATGATGTTTGCTGTCGTCAAGAACATTTGAAAAGGGTTAATTACAAATTTACCCCCACCACCAAAAAAAAGGAAAAACAATGCTTTATGCATGTTTACTTTAGTGCTCGGAGTTTCAATTGTAACAATTTAGTTCCAAGTTTGGCCAAACTTCCATTTTATCCTCGAAGTTATCATCTTCCATCTGTCAAGTTTGATTCTGGTTTCAATTTCACCTCTGAATTTCGACCTTGTCTAAGACTTCTTTCTCTAGTTTTAACTTACAACAAAGAAATATGTAATTATCTATGGCTTTTTTTAATGCAGTAATGGGACTGACTTGTTATGCAGAACAAGCTTTGCGTACTATATTGGTACACTTGAAAGTTGAACCCATGAGGATGAAATTTAAATCAAGGTCGAACTTCAGGGACTAACGTTCGTACTTAACCCATTAAGGAAATAGTTTTAGATGTCCTTGTCTGCCTATAACTTTCGATGCCTTTCTTCTTCTCATTCTGAACATGTTTAGCTGCTTTATCTTTTGTTAATTAAATATCAGTGTACTCGTTGTTGTTTTTCATAAAACTAGGGTTCTAACCCTATACCTGATCTTCCATTTTTTTTTGCTCTTTTGCAGCAAGCAAATACTTTACCAACTAGCTTGCTGGCACCATCTGCTCCGCAAGTTCGGGATTTTGACCTCGCCTTCTCACCCTTGCTGACGACCCAGTCGATGCCTACGAAATATACTACAGCTGTGTCATCTATTAGTGGCACATCCATTTCAATGCCGGAGGTACTCCCTAGCTCTTGAACCATTTTAGCGTCAAATTTAAATGTTAGCTGATTTGCTATTTGCCTAATCTGGCCATTCTTTGTACCCGTAATGTTATGAATTGCTCAGTTGAATATTTAGGTATTCTGCTGCTTTAGTCTTTTGTTCTTCTGTATTATACTTTCATGCTATTGGTAGCTGTCACTGGGGTTGGAGGAGGATTCTTGAGGCCATTTTTCAGTTGGCATGTGTTTGAACCTTAAGGAGAGATCTAATACATCTCAGTTTGTAGGTCTTTTGTAGTTAAAATATGATTGGCCGTTAACAGAAAAATAGGCACGAGGAGAAATCAGTATGATGGACCGACAAAATGAAAGATCTCCCTTCAATTTGGTTTGAATTTTTAAAGATACTGCCCAATGAGCTATTTTCCACAGTTCCGTCCCTGCATTTATGAGATCAAGAACTAGTTGCCATAAGTAGACTTGTGGCAACAGTTATAAATTCCACCTTTCAACAAGATTTGGCTAGTGATCGTTGAAGGGACAATTTCTTGATAAAAGGGATGGTTTTTGTTAGACTCGAAAGAATCAACTTCGGAACCAAATGTTATCAGCTTTCAATCTTAACCCAGATACCCCTTTGTGCATAAAGTATGTTCCAAAATAAAATATGACTTCAGCCAAGCCCTAAGTTAACCCATCTTGCATTGCCTGTGTAAAATAATAATTTAGAAAGGATGGGGAATTTGCCGTACCCCTACTGGAACCTTGCCAAAAGTTTAGTTACAGACAGAGAATATTGTAAAAGTACCCAAAATAAAATATGACTTCAGCCAAGCCCTAAGTTAACCCATCTTGCATTGCCTGTGTAAAATAATAATTTAGAAAGGATGGGGAATTTGCCGTACCCCTACTGGAACCTTGCCAAAAGTTTAGTTACAGACAGAGAATATTGTAAAAGTACTATTAATTTCATTATTCTGATGACACTTATATTTGTTGCAGAATGTGAAGCCTGGGGGATTCTCCAACCTTCAGTCAACTCAATCTCTGTCCAGTTCGGCCATTCCCACTGGCCCTCCACTCCCCCAACATCTACCTGTCCACCACTATCCTCAACCTTCCCTTCCTCTGGGCCCGTACGCAAATATGATTGGGTACCCGTTTCTTCCCCAGAGCTACACATACCACCTACCATCAGCTTCTTTCCAGCAGCCATACTCGAGCAACGGCCCGTTTCACCAATCTGCGGCCACTTTACCAACTGCAGGCATGAAATCTACACTGCCACAATATAAAAACAGCTTTTCCGTTGCGAACTTATCTCAACAGGGTTCTGTCGGATCCGGTTATGGAGCTTTTGGGAGTTCGAGCAACATCCCTGGAAACTTTTCCCTGAACCCGAATACCGCATTGGCCAGCTCGACACTCAGGCTGGACGAAGCCTTGAGCTCACAAAACAAAGATGCGGCTCACTACATGTCTCTTCACCAGGTAATAACATCAATCCTCAATATATTTAAGAATCATCTAGTTTGCATGTTTATTACTATAAATCTGAATTTTTCATACATTCCCTCCAAACAAAATTTATTTCTTGAACTTAAAAATAAAAAACCCCTAAATACTTCATCTTCAAGACTTAAATAGTGTAAATTGTCACCCTTTTTTTTTTTTCTTTTCCATTTGCAGAGCGAGAACCCTGCCATGTGGCTCCAGGGAGCAAGCTTGAAAACAATGTCGGGACTTCCGCCTAGCACTTTCTACAGCTACCAGGCGCAGCAGGGCCAGCCAGCAGGCTTTCGTCAGGGGCCACAGTCCTCTCAATACGGCGCGCTTGGCTACCCGAACTTCCACCACGCCCAGCCCGGGGCGGCCCAGGGGGCCCACCAGCAAAACCCCGACGAGGGCAACTTGAACAGCTCACAGGCTACGGCACCCTCTCAGCCATCTCACCAGCTATGGCAGCACAGCTACTGAGTTCCGGTAGTTTCTTCCGACTCAGGGTTTCCGAGGAGCGGCCTCTCGCTATCAGTAGTTACCGTGTTGGGTGATAAGTTTCTTATACTTCCGTGCCTGATGAAGCGTGAATAGCAGCAAGAGTAACACAGCAGCTGCTTTCTCGAGAATGTCGAGAGGCCCAGTGTATTGTAGGTTTCGCGCGTGTTTTTAAATTTTAACTTGTAGGCTAAAACGGGACTAATTAGAGCTGTGTGGGTTCATTTGTTTCTGGGAAAAAACGAGTATTATCTGCAGATTTATCGAATGTAACGTTTGCTTAACCTAAAGTATCTAACAGGGGTTGCTTTCTTATTCTCTAAAATACAGCATATGTTTACCGGTGCTCATGGTGGTGGTTTCTTATTCTTATTTTTTTATATTTTCTTTTTTCTGTTGGTTTTATGCATGTGAGCATATTGTTTGCAATCCACCATTACTTCTTTGATGAGTTGCAAATGTTCACTATAAAGGTCGATAAAAACGAGCGTGAGATCTCATTAGGATTTAATACTAATCATTTTTGGGGATCTCACAATTATTTTCAAAAGATTTTATGCTGTTTTTATTGATTTTGGTGGGACATTTTTTGATGGCCGCGCTTGCAGCACCGGATACTTTAGCGTAAAAAGACACAAAAGTTGTAATAAAAAATAAGAAGAACAGATATGACGGTATATTCAAGTGATATAGTTAAAATTATAAAGTATCCTTATGGTACCTAGGATTCAAGTTCGAATTTTTGTTGATTCATATTTTTTAAATTTTAAATAAAATAAACGAAACGAGGTAGGGTGGATGGTTGACTCTTAAAAATTAAAGTTTGAAGCTAATTATATGTCTAGTTTAGTCTTAAAAAAAAAAAAGAAAAAAAAAGAAAAAAAAAAAAAAGAAGGAAAAATACTACTGAGAAAGAAAAAGAAAAAGCAGAGGGACTTAAGTTGTAATAACGGGACAATACATGGACCATTCATGCATTTTACAATTTTTTGTGCTCAAAACCGGGACGATAGCAGCCTCACTCACTCCCCCATTCTTTACGTATTTGGAAGAAAGAGGATGATCCCTCTCTCCTCCTCCTCCTACTTCCGCTGCTACCTCCCCCTCCCTCCCCCTCCCCCCCCCATCACCGCTCGCCACGTCAGCCCTCTCCTCCTCCCCTCCTCCCGCCGTTCCTCCGGTCGCGATCGCAGCAACCGCGGCATCAAACCCTACCACTGTCTCCAGAAGCTTCTGCTAACACACGCGCTCGCCGGAGCTCTATCCCTCTCCCTCTCCCTCCTCGCTCCCTTCGCGGCCGCCACGGAGGACCCTCTCCGGCACCCGCCTCCGACGGCGGAGCTCTGCCGTGAGGCGGAGGCGGCGGAGGGCCGGGGCCGCCGCCGCCGCCGGAGACGGTGACGGACGAGGGGCTCGTGGAGGAGGCGTGGGAGGTTGTTTACGACAGCTTCCTCCCCGACGCCGGCGACCGCCCATGGTCGCCGGAGATGTGGATGGTACGGCGATACTCTATAGGCATGTCGTGTGGATGTACGAACGTCTTATTCAATATATCTATTTAACTTACTCAAGAAGAAGCTCATAGTATTCTTGTCCTTCGAGTTTTTTTTTCGTTTTTTGGTTTTTTTTGTTTTTGTTTTTGGTAATAAGATAAATGCCCAGTTTGAACGTCAGAATAAATGTTTTAACGATAACTTATGGTTTAAGAATTTTTTTGTATGATTGGGAGGCAAGGGCTTTGATTTTCACTCCTTAAAAGGTTTTGAAATTCATGAGTTAACATAATAGTATATTTACTTATGAGGTGATTTATCTTATTCTCAAAAACTAACGTGAAGGCCGAATATGCTATTTTTTCTACGTCTTATATATATATATATATATATATATATATATATATATATATGTTCTTCAATTAAATTAAAGAGATATGTTGAACAAGATGTTTATGTGTCCAAATAGAGACAATCGCCTCGTATATGAAATATGCAATCCTACCAAATCATGGATGTTAAGATTTTTTAAGAAGCAAAATTTAAACTCCTAGCATCAATAGAAACTTCTCATACTGAACAAGCTATCACTGGATAATAATTCCGACATCAAAACAGAGCCTTAATTTTCTCATTGTTTTTGTTACCAAAAAGATTGATTTTATAGTAATGGTCTAGCAATGGTCTTAACAATGCCCGATCAAGTCGGTGGTGGAGATTAGATGAACCATAACAGACACTTAAATTACTTTTGTTCTTTTTTCTCTATTCTGTATTCTGTAGATTAAATACCTAGGTTTTATCAGATTTGTTATGATTTTGACACTTATTGGAACTAATTTCCATGTCTTCCAATTGTGCATGTCTTGAAATTTCCCTTTCTTTTTACTTATGCAGGAAAAGAAGCAAGAAATTCTTCGTAACAAAATTCAAACAAGATCTCGAGCTCATGACATTATTAGGAACATGCTTGCTAGTTTGGGTGACCCGTATACTCGGTTCCTTTCTCCTTCAGAAGTACGTTGTTTCATCTTCATCAGTATCCTTTTATGTAATTTGTGTATGAGCGCTTGCCTCTTCTTTCCATAGCGACGTTCTAAGTTTGTCATCTCATGAGATGAATTATATCAAAATTTGTCTGCGCAATTGGATCTTTCTTGTATGGATCTTGTGAAGAGATATCTCATTAAGTTTCAAAACTCTAATCCCTCAGTTAAATCATCCTATCACTATGCACCAGAGCAACTGGAGGCAACTCGACCTTAATTATAAGTAAAAGTTAAATTAATCCAATCAAGTTTTGAGCTCTTTGTTTTCAGTAAATATCTCCCTTCTATGTTTGAGTTTTCATCACGTGAACTTCATTGTAAAGTTCTGCTTATCAACTTCTATTGTAGCTTTTTTTGCTTTTCATGTATGACAATACATTTGATGCTTTATTTGCTACTCTTTAGTTTTTTGCTATTAGATGCTATTCTATTTTCCTTCCGGGACTTGTTTTCTTGCTGTATACTCACAAGTATTGCAGTTTCCGTCTTATGATACTTCAATCATGAATGAAAGTTCTCGAAGATGGCAAAGTATGATGTCACTGGGATTGGAATGAACTTGAGAGAAGTTCCTGATGATAATGGCTCTGTCAAGTTGAAGGTATTAGGGATCATACTAGATGGACCTGCTCATTCCGCTGGTGTGAGACAGGTATTGTTACTTATTTCAGTATATGTTGTTTGAACTCATAAGTCTTTAATGTTGGCTGGATTTCTTACTTTTCAATTGCTTATGTTGAAGGTGAATCCGCTTATCTTGCCACGTCATGAGACCAAGATCAGGATTCTATTATTTCTGCATTAATTTCCATGTCCTTTATCTGCTGGACTATGGTCTGAATATGTGAATATAATTCTTGTTGCAAAATTTAATGCTAATAAACTGGCTGGCTCTTTGTTTTCTCTATTTTGCCATTGCAGCTAACTTAAGCTGAAGGCTATAAAAAATCTGATTGGTTTTGATTACCTTTCTTTTCTTGTGACTTTAACATTTTATAGTTTTTCTCAATATCTCACCCTTCAATCCTTTTCTTCTTCAGTCATTTCTTTTTTTTTCTCTTTATTTTCACTTTCATGGAGGTGTCTTCTTTATGCACTGTTAATCGAGTGTGCTGTAATTTGAACATGGGGCATAATATTTGTGGCTTACTTAAAATGTATTAATGCTAAGCTTTGTTGCTTCACTAATAGTAATATGCATAAAATGCTTTCCTTTTGAGTCTTTCTTTCTTCTGCTATGCTTTAAGTTTAAGCTTCGTATTTGATCATGTTGTATTGTTGATTAGTTTTTAAAATCTTCCATAATGACTTCATCCAACATGTATTTGGTCAGTAGATAGCCCTCAAACCTGGTCTTTAAAAAAGTTCAAAACTGATCTTTAAGAAAGCTATTTTTCCATAAAAGCCATAATATTCTTCTGATAGTTATAACTCACATCTGAGTTTTTCCCAGTTGTTTTGTGTTGCATTACCTCTGTACATCTATATCTATATCTTCTATACATTATTCTCCCTAAATTTGTCACATGGCAACATTTCCTTTATTGTTGGGTGTGAGCTCCATCTCGAATCAGCTCAAGTCCTCTACATATTTTTCTCTTTCTTTGCTTGAACAAAACCGGATTTTTCTCTTTCTTTGCTTGAACTGAACCAATCATTGTTGAGTGTGAGCTCCCCCAAACTGGCTCAAGTCCTCCACATATTTTTCTCTTTCTTTGCTTTTTTCCTCTATTTTTGCTTGAACAGAACCGGGTCACATCTGTGCATTGGGCCAAATTGTTTCTCTTACACTTCCTTCGGTTGTTACCTTCCTTCATCGGCAAGATGAATCCCATCCCTTATCGTCACTTCTTCCATTGCTATTTCCTCTTCCTTTGTCACTGTTTTCTATTTTTTCTCTAATTATCTACCCGTCGTATCGCACAGATTACTACACTAGTATTGCAATATGATGTATGCTAACTTCATGACTCTAAAATAATTTGAACTTTGACTCCCAACTTTTGTCCAGACTCGCATTGAAAAATCTGTATGCTTCATTCTCAAATTTTGTACTGTTTTCTTCAGGGGGATGAGCTTCTTTCTGTTAATGGGATAAATGTACAAGGTAAATCAGCATTTGATGTATCATCCATGCTACAGGGTCCAAAGGAAACGTACGTGACTATTGAGGTTGGGTTTGAGAATTTTTTCAAAGGTATAATGAGTGAAGAATATTTATGGTTCTTAATATCTTACAATTTAACATCTCTAAGTGCAGGTTAAACATGGTGCTTGTGGCCCTCTTCAGTCTATGAAGGTCCAAAGACAACTTGTTGCTCGTACCCCAGTTTTTTATCGTCTAGAGAAAATGGAAAATGGAGATTCGTCGGTTGGATATATTCATATAAAAGAGTTCAATGCACTGGCGAAGAAAGATTTGGTTACTGGTAATTGCCGACTTGTTGATAAAAGTGGTGATTTATTTTGTTCTTTTTATCTTGTGTTCTTACTATACCTGTATATTGTGAACTTTAGTCTGGAAGATCTGTGACTCTTGTGTGAATAATTTTGTCTCTTTCTGGTACTGAAAATGAGTAACAAATTCATATGTGAAATCTTATTTGAATACCCGATGCAGCGATTTGCCATAGAGAAGCTATTTGATGTGGTTTACTTTTAAATACTTGTGATGTATGCTTATGCCTCTTTCAGCATTGAGACGTCTTCAAAGTGCCGGAGCGTCCTACTTTATCTTGGATCTAAGGGATAATCTTGGTGGGCTTGTGCAAGTATGTTAATGTCTTACAATATACCATTATTATATGCATATTCATTTTTCTCTACACCATTAGATAAAATTGGATTCCATAACAATAGCAAGAAGGCAATGTTATAGCTCCAGAATTGAGCCGTACGGTCCTTTTCCTCCATGAAATTCTATTTTGTGCAGTGTCATATCCCAAGTTAAGGGGCCATGATACCTTTACTGTATCTAGGTCCATACACGCCTTTTTTGGCTTTCCTTCTCCTTTTTGTTGTTGTGTTATATTTATGTAATTGGAGCTAGAGAACTACATACTGCTTGGAGAAAAGGAACTACATAATGTTTGCAGAAATACATACCACACTTTTTTTGTAACCTAAGCTTTCTCCGATAAGATAGAAATGCCTAAGTTCTGAACTTTTAACCTAGGTAGCAAAATCAAAATTTTGAAAGTTAGATACCCATTTCAAAATTCTTTATGGTTCAATCAAGGCCTGTAATCTGTATGCTTTTCCTGAATATTTTAGCTGTTTCAATCTAATTATGTTTCTCCTGTGTTTCATAGGCTGGGATAGAGGTTGCTAAGCTTTTTATGAGCAGAGGAGAAACAGTATGTATTTTCTACCTAATATGATAGATCTATGGTGATGAATGATCCAGCACATGTAGTGTGGTCTCTATAAACTACTCTTTTTCCTTAGAATTAATCTTGATCTATTGGCTTCCGATTTTGAATTAGCGTTATATGTTTTGTTTTGGCATATATTGCAGGTAATTTATACAGCTGGAAGGGATCCCCAGGTTCAAAATACTATTGTTGCCGAAACCGAACCTTTGATTACCAGTCCTCTCATTGTAAGCAAGTGTAGCAAGTACTTGGCCCTCTCATATCAATGAAATCAACTAGACTAATGGTCATTATGTTACTTTCCCGATAATTATGGTAATACGAAATTGGTCATTTACATTCTATGATGTATCCTCCATCATCATTGTTGTCATATATTATGATTGTATTAATAATTATCTTTGTGTACATCACCATCATTGTCTAATTTTCACTATTTTGGCCTTCTCTGTACAATATATGGTCCACTATAGAGTTTGGACTGAAGTTGAAAAGTCTGTTCAGAAGCGCTCTTTTGCATATAATATGAGGTCCTATCTAGCCTTCTCCATATAATATGAGGTTCACCATCAGCAAGCACTTTTGCATTAGTTGTCTCAACCATAGTTCAATAATTCCACATATGGGATATGTTTAAGAGGTGGAATGAGTTATGTTCAACTAGTTTGCTAGTGTTCACGTTTTGCTTTGGAATTTTGCGCTTTGAGCGCTTCTAATTCCATTAAGTTAGTTCATGCTCTATGTATGGTACTAGAGTCATTCCCAGGATTCCTATCATGTGACGTGCCTCTTGATTTTGTATCTGAGGTGTTACTTCGATCATTTGATGAAAGTCATACCAGTTGCCATTTTATCTCTTGAGCAGGCTTGGCTTACATTTTCTTATGCAGGTCTTAGTGAATAATAGGACCGCAAGTGCTAGCGAAATTGTGAGTTGCTGAAATCTTTTTTTGTTTCAAAAGTATTAATGATCATTGTCAGAAGCCATGACATGCGCGAGCTGTTCTTAGGTAGCTTCAGCACTTCATGATAATTGCAAAGGCATTCTTGTGGGAGAAAGGACCTTTGGCAAGGTATTAAACTCGGAAACATGTTTTATGATGTGCATCCACGCACTCTCTACTCTGATTCCTTTTTTTGTATGTATCTTGACTTTCCTAATCCTTTTTTCAGGGCTTGATACAATCTGTTTTTGAGCTTCATGATGGTTCTGGTGTGGTGGTTACTATTGGTAAATATGTTACTCCAAATCACAAGGACATAAATGGAAATGGAATTGAGCCTGATTTACGTCGCATTCCAGGTACCTTGTTTGTCTATACTTTTGTGTGAGGAATGCAAGCATTGAGTAGTCACCGATGTTTTAATTGCAGCTTTGAATGAGGTGAAACATTCTCTCTCACAGTGCCGATATCAGGGAATGGGTTAAAAGCAGGTATCAGATAGTATATTTCTGTGTTTCATTTTGATTACTAACTTATTGAGAATATTATCTTTGGATAATCAATTCTATCATTGGAATATGTAATCCCACATATCCTCGTAATTTCAGTGGCTGCCGGCTGGTGGCCTTGCTTTGCTATGGCATACTTCTCCTGATCAGTTTTTACTCCCCAGTTGCTTAGCTCAGTTTATCTTTATATATTTGGGTGACTGATTCGAAAACTCAGAAATGTCCTCGTGTGATTTTTTTTATTTTTTATTGGTTTCTGTTTTTGAGATGTTCTTTTGGATATTCCATTCTCCATGATTTTTGGGAAACCCTGCACATAAATTGTGTTATTTTGCTACTCGAGTCTCCTCTTTCTAACAACTGATCTTTATTCTGATGTCAATCAGGATACTCCTTTTTAGTACTTGTCGCTCGTGAAATAATGTGCTCTCCCCTGGAAAATCTTCCGCCAAGATTTTAGAAGATGCATATTCATTACATTCAGAAGATTTTTCCGTGCATGCAACTTCACCGTTCTGCCCGTGATGTTCTCTCTATATATGAGGCCGGATGTGAAGATACTATGCGACAATATATGGCTGCTCCGCGGTGGCTATAGAAGACAGCAGAATGGTTGCAAATTTTATTCATCGGCAGCTTCTGGTCACGGATAGCTAGGCTTCATACTTAACTTTTTTCAGATATTTGCTGGAACCAACTCCAATTCAATTCGTGTATTGGCGACCGTAAAGAACTGAATCAACTATTCAAATTCTTTTTTCTTGGTCTGAAGTGGCATTTTTTTTTTTTCAGTTTGTTTCAGTTCTATGTTGTACTCTTCATGTTCAAAGTTTGGCGTAGCGAAAGAACATGATTCATCGCCGCCGCACTGAACAGCAGAAATAAGCACTGAAATTACAACGCGCCGTGTTAGTCTTGTGTTTAATCTTATCCCTCATGAAGTTTGATTTTTATCCGATCTGGGTTGTTTCAGGCAGTAATGCTTGGAGAAGAAATTATTATTATTCCTTGCCCTTGTTGTGTATAAATATTATTGGCATTGTTATCAGAAAGCTTAAGGTTTTAGATGATAATGGTTATTTCACATTATTGTGCTTCATTGAATTTTCTCTCATTTGATTATTCCATATTTTTTGGTTATCGAAAAAATTTTATGTGTAGATATGTGGGGAGTGTTGAATATATATTATAAATATTAAAGTCACTGTTCTCGATTCATGCAATAAATATTGTTTATGGTAATTGAACTGAAATTTGAGTATGTGGGTCGATGATAATATGATAACTTTTTTGTAAACTTCTTATGTTGCGGGTGATAATTTTGCCAAATTAGAAAATATATAACAATTTTTGTAATGAGGGGATAGGGATAGGAATAGGCCTTATCCCTACCTTTATATCCAAACGTTAAAGTTTTATTCGAGAATAGTAGTTCTCGGTTATCCCCCACCAACACCTCAATTTTTTATATAAAACTACATAATATTTTTCTTATCTCTGAAAATAATTTAATTTTCATCCAAACGTTATTTTATTTATCCTCGTATTTGTATCTATTTCTGTAATAGCTAATTCTTGTTTATACCCAAACCAAACGGTACATAAAGAATAAGCAACGCTATAGTCTCAGACCAGATTAGTAACAGAGTAGGCTCTCTAACTTGCCCTGATTAGGGTCCTATAATTTCTTAGCCGAAGTTTGAATTTGACTCTGATTTGACCATGATTAGCATCCTCGATCAGATTCAACAAACTCAGATTTGGTTTGAAGTTGATTTAATCTTTAGGGTCCACCTGACCCTGATCCATCTCGTTGTACAGGTGGCATGTCCTGATTGGTAGGTCCTTTTTTGCAACACCCTGCTTCGAAATTTTTTGAAAGGCCAATGCGAAGATCCCAACTCCTCCAATGAGGAGAAACAAAAAGATATAATGAGATAAGCACTCTTATCTATCTCATCCTTTTGAATCCTATATAAACTCTCCATATCCATCGACACCAAACACTTCAATTACTCCATTTTGGATTTTAGAAACCACACCAAACAACCCACCTGCAACCTTCTTCAATGGCTTCCGCCGCGGGCGCCATGGCGCTCTCCTCCCCCGCGCTCGCCGGCACCCCGGTGAAGCTGTCCCCCTCCCCGGCCTTGGGCGTCTTCGGCGAGGGCCGCGTCGCCATGCGCACGACGGGCGCCAAGCCCAAGAGCCTCTCCCGGGGCAGCTCCTGGTACGGCCCGGACCGCGTCAAGTACCTCGGCCCCTTCTCCGGCGAGCCCCCCTCCTACCTCACCGGCGAGTTCCCTGGCGACTACGGGTGGGACACCGCGGGGCTCTCCGCCGACCCCGAGACCTTCGCCAAGAACCGCGAGCTCGAGGTCATCCACTCGAGGTAAATTATACATAGAAAAATGCTAGATGTACACCCCAAAAGGGTGTACATCTTACAACCCCACTTATTTTTGGATGGGGTGTAATTCACCAGTCACATGATATGACTGGTGAACAAATTTCTACCTAAGGATGAATGAGTTGTAAGATGTACATCCCTTTGGAGTGTACACCTAGCATTTATACATATACATATGTGATCAGTTGTATCATGTTCGTATCATTTTCGGATTAGACAGACGATTCCTCTTCAGTCAGTCAGTCAGTCGGTCAGACGCACCAACTACTAAATTAGTGGGCGTGCCTTTTACAGCATGTCATGTCAGCTGCTGCTGCTGCTGC
This sequence comes from Aechmea fasciata, assembly GCA_025177825.1. Lineage (NCBI taxonomy): Eukaryota > Viridiplantae > Streptophyta > Magnoliopsida > Poales > Bromeliaceae > Aechmea > Aechmea fasciata. The sequence continues at coordinate 5,481,285 of CM045928.1, read as the reverse complement.
CGGTATAAATAATTTGTTTGTTTGCTTGTTTTAATTTGTACGTGCGCACGCAGGTGGGCGATGCTGGGCGCCCTGGGGTGCGTGTTTCCGGAGCTGCTGGCGCGCAATGGGGTGAAGTTCGGGGAGGCGGTGTGGTTCAAGGCCGGGGCGCAGATCTTCAGCGAGGGCGGTCTGGACTACCTGGGGAACCCCAGCTTGATCCACGCGCAGAGCATCCTGGCCATCTGGGCGTGCCAGGTGATCCTCATGGGTGCCGTCGAGGGGTACCGCGTGGCCGGGGGCCCGCTCGGTGAGGTGACCGACCCGCTCTACCCCGGCGGCAGCTTCGACCCGCTGGGGCTGGCCGACGATCCGGAGGCGTTCGCAGAATTGAAGGTGAAGGAGATCAAGAACGGCCGGCTGGCGATGTTCTCCATGTTCGGGTTCTTCGTGCAGGCCATCGTGACCGGCAAGGGCCCCATCGAGAACCTCGCCGACCACCTCGCCGACCCCGTCAACAACAATGCCTGGGCCTACGCCACCAACTTCGTCCCCGGCAAGTGAAACTGATCTCTCCAGCGAGCTCTAGTACGTACGAGTGCTGCGTGCATGCATGCAGTTGATTCGATTCGATCCCGGTGCAGGTGTATATGGATGATGTGTTTGTTCATTAATTGTCGGTGCATATATGTACAATTGGAGTATTCGGAGAGTGGCGCGTGTTTGAGATGGTGTGGTTGGTGTATCTTGTACAATGATTGTTCATGTGCATTAAATTAATTAAATTGATGCGAATTAAGATTCAGATTTGCATGTTTAAAGCTAATTTTCAGTATTATGAAGCATCGTATGCGAATTCAATACTGTTAAATATAAAAATGTTTAAACACTATTCTCTAACAGTCTAAATTTTTATAGTACAACAGTTGTTTTACATGGTATCAGAGCAGAAAGTTCTGAATTCGAGTCACGCCAGGCTCCTAACATATTAATTTTTTTTCAGTCACACTAGGCTCCTAATATATTAATTTTTTTTTCATTTAATTTAAGAAAGTGTCAAGCATGAGGGGGAGTATTAAATATAAAAATATTTAAACACGTTTTCTAACCGCGGTTGTTTCACAAATCCTATTTTCCTCAAAAAAAAAAAAAGAAAAAACGAAGAAAGAAAGTAATCTAGTGTATACATTATAATCAATTCCACTTGCTTAGAAGCAATAAACAGATAAATTATTCGTGAGCAATTGAGCCCCCGAGTTTAAGAATTTTATATTGCCAAAAATTCGAAGAGCTGCGATTAGTTAACAGTAAAAATCAAGGGGATTTTTCTTTTTAATGATATAATCCTCCCAAACAGAGTAGCCATGTACATTGAAATTAAGCAATCACCTTTCACTACACTTGTATATTAAAATTAAGCAATTATACCGACGGTCTCTAGAGCAAGTGGCAAAGAGTTTGATAGTTGGTATTCGAAACTCAAGTTCGAATCCTAGTTGATTCGCATTTATAGCTAAATTTATTTTTAAATAAAATAAACGAAGTAGATAGCGTGTTACCTATCTCTCTCAAAAAAAAAAATAAGCAATCAATTTTTACTGTGCGACGTGTGTATATAGTAGTGCAATTATACGCTTATAAATATAGTATCTTTTGTACTTATAAATTATTTTTGATGATAACTTTTCTCACCTCATAAATTATTTTTGATGTGTGTGCGCGTGTGGGTGGTATGTGTGCGTGCGCGGGTGGTGTGCGTGCGCGCGCGTGTGGTATGTGTGCGCGCGCGGGTGGTGTGGTATATGTGCGCTCGCGGGTGGTGTGTGTGCGCGCGCGCGGGTTGGGTGTGCGCGCTCGCGCGCGCGTGTGGGTGGTATGTGCGCGCGCCCGCGGGTGGTGTGTGCGCGCTCGCGCGCGCGTGTGGGTGGTATGTGCGAGCGCCCGCGGGTGGTGTGCGCGCGCGCGTGGTATGTGTGCGCGCGCGGGTGGTGTGTGGTATATATGTGTGCGCTCGCGGGTGGTGTGTGCGCGCGCGCGTGTGGGTGAGTGTGTGCGCGCGCGCGCGCTCGGGTGGCGTGTGTGCGCAGGTGGTGTGTGTGCGCGCGCGCGCGTGTGTGATGATGACGTTTCTCACCTCATAAATTACTTTTTATGTGTGTGCACGCGCGTGTGTTGTGTGTAGTGGAGTTATATATATATATATATATATATATATATATATATATATATATATATATATATATATATATATATATATATATATATATATATATATATATATATATATATATATATCTAAGTTATCTTCTTTTTTTTATTTGTTTTTCTCTCTTATATTTTCTAAGATCTGTGTATCTCTTTCCTTGCCTCGCTTGTGATTGTTAGAGAAAGAGATCGAAAGAGAAAGAGAAAGAGAAAGAGAGAGAAATTGTGTGTTGGGGGCTCAGAAAATGACATGCGAATGGATTTTATGTGCATCTCCACGCGGTGGAGAGCCCAGTCCTTCAATTGGAAAGCGATGATCAAAAAGTAAGAAAAGTGGCGGAATGGAGACCCGACCAAATGGATTAAAATGAGAAGAGGCGTTAGGCAAGGGGATCCGCTTTCGCCGTATCTCTTCTTACTAGTGGCGGAATGTCTGGCTCGCCTAACCAAGGAGGCGGTCTCTAATACACTCTTCAAAGGTATTGGCTCATCTGAGGGATGTAAGGTCACTCTTGTGCAATTCGCGAATGACACGTTTTACTTTTCTGAGGCCAGAAGGAGGTACCTGGAAAATCTTAGGTTTCTCTGGCATCTCTTCGCATGGGCTTCGGGGCTGAAAGTCAACAGGAAAAAATCAAAACTTTACTATCTGGAGAAGGAGGAAGGTAAAGGAGAGAGACTAGCCAACATCCTTGGGTGTAGAGTGGGCAACCTTCCAACCAAGTATTTGGGTCTACCCCTTTCCCCAAGAGCACCACCCAAGGTGGCTTGGGAAGAGGTGATCCAAAAGGTATACTGTAGAATAGAGGGGTGGCAGGCCAAGCTCTTTTCTAGAGGGGGAAGATTGACTTTGGTTAATGCAGTACTAACCAACATACCCCTATATTTTCTATCCATATTTAAGGTGCCCGCTTGGGCAATCAAGCGTATCGAAACACTCATAAGAGACTTTTTTTGGAACGGTGGGCGAAACCACCCTGGCACGGAATGTTTGGTGGCTTGGAAGAATGTTTGTAAGACCAAGAAGGAAGGTGGTTTGGGTATCTTGGACATCGCGACCATGAACATAGCCCTGCTGACCAAATGGTGGTGGAAATTCCACGCAGCACCTGATTTACAGTGGAATAAGTTAATAAAAGAGTCGTATTATCGTAGAAGAATCCCCCTGAGAGAAGGTAGATCATTCAGACCCTCTTCCTACTGGTGGAAGGGTATTTTGAGCATCAACATGATATTCAACTGGGGAGCGGCGTTTAAACTGGGTAACGGGAAGACCATCGACTTCTAGTTGGATCGATGGTGCGGGGAGAAATCTTTGTACCTATTATTCCGGCAGCGTATCTGAGGTCCGGGAGGGGGGGGGGGGACGCTAGGGTTAGCGACTTCTTTACAGGAGGTAATTGGGATTGGGCCAAAATCCTGGGAGTTGATGTGGGCCAGTTGTATGGAGTGGTACCAAACCTCTTGGAGCTTGTGGATACAGTATCCACCTACTCTGTGGAGCAAGGATTGGACAAGGTCCTATGGCGTTGGAACACAGACGGCCAGTTTTCGGTCAAATCAACCTACCTAGCATTGACGGACGGTGGGACGAGAGATAGACGGGCCACTAACATCTGGACCCTTAAAATACCTCTTAAAGTTAAAGTGTTCTGCTGGCTGCTCCTCAAGAGAAGGATCCTTACTCGGGATAGACTCACCAAAAGAGGGTGGGTTGACGACCCTACTTGTGTACTATGTGGGTCGGATGAGGGAACGGTGGACCACTTATTCACCAAGTGCGTGTTCTATAAGTTCATCCTGACGACAGGACTGGATGATATCCAGCTCCAAGATCTAGAAGGGGACGTTACTAGATGTGGGATAGGTGGACGATCAGGAAAGACATACACAAGAAGCGGGCATGTCTTACGTTACGGACCTAATCGGTTGCTGGTGGATCACTTGGAAGATCAGGAACGATTCAATCTTTCGGAATATCCCACCGAACCCTGGGAGAGCTGTAAACAGTTTCAAACTTCTAGCGCACGATTGGGACAGCATTCGTGTACCCTAAATTTTTTTTATTTTTTTATTTTTTTATTTTAGGGGGCCGAGTTGTCTCACTCTTGTAGTTTAATTCACCATTCCAATGAATGGCGTGCTACCTTTTTCTCAAAAAAAAAAAAGAAGTAAGAAATGTATAATAAATAAATAAATAAAAGATGGCTGATGACTAACGAATTTCAGACTTCAGAGTCCTCGTTTGCAGTAGAAAATGATCCGGTAGGTTTCGTTACAAGGGTGGACCATAAACTATTGCCTGCACCGGGTGTAAAAGTACATTTTGTACATCATATTTCGAAGATCTGCCTATTTAAGATTCTTTGTACAGTAAATATTCTAGATTATCATGGTAAAAAAATATATTTTCATATCAAATTTGCATGCTCACTTTTTAATTTGCCATAAAATTTAAAAACTAATTTTTTTTTAAAAAAATTAGTTTTTTTTAGAATTAAACGGATAAAAATATTAAAAGTATTGTAATAATTTTTTAAAACACAAATTTCACGTATTTTTCAGAAATCAAACGGTCTCTAAGCGTGTACTCATTCCATTGCTCTTTGTTGATAAAAAAAAAAAAAAGGAAAAAAATAAAGAAGAATAAGATCAATGGTTAGACCATCCTATTAAGCTGACTCATTGTACCTTAGACATTGTTATTATATTTTGAAAATCAAATTATTATTAATATTTTGAAATCATCAAATCAAGGCAATAATTTGCAACGGTAGGCGGTGCGTACTCACCGCCTACTCCTGTTAAACATATAAAACAAACATTGTTAAATATATAAAACAGTTATTATACTTTAAAACTTAAAAAATAAAAAATAGTATTTTAAATATTTTAATATTTAATATTTTTTTATGCCTAAATTCGAAATTTCTTATAGTCCGATAACCAGAATTTAAATCAAACAGAAAAAAAATTAATAATATTAGAAGCTTGATACGACTCAAATTCAGAGTTTTTTAATCTCATACTATATTAAATATATGGAACAATCGTTATACTCTAAATCATTATTTCATATATGCAACGGTCGAATCACCTAATCGCTTCTAAAGCAAGCAGAAATGATTGACGATCGCAGATTCGAGATTCAAATTCAAATTCTAGTTGATTCACATATCTAATTAAATTTATTTTTAAATAAAATAAAAGAAACTGATAGTCGCAATCACCGGAAAGGGATAGTTCTGCATGCGGTTCTCTCTCTCTCTCCAATACTGAAATTTTTTGTCTGCAATCATATTTGGACATCTGTCCTTTTAACGAAACCTGGTGGAATTTTCGACTGCAAACAAGGGCTCTGGAATTCGCCAGTCAACAACGACCACCTTTCATTTATATATATATATATATATATATATATATATATATATATATATATATATATATATATATATATATACTTTTTTATTTTTTATACTTTTCTTACTTTTTCAGTCAACGGATTCGGCTCTCCACCGCGTGGAGATGCACATAAAACCCGTTCGCTTGTCAAATGTTGTGCTCTCAACGCACACAATCAATCTCTCTCTCTCTCTAACATTCTCATGCGAGATTAAGAAAGAGATATACAGCTTGAAAACATAAGAGGGGAAGGAAAAAAAAAAAAAACTTAGATATATAAATGGCGGGGAAGAAGCGAGAATGGCTGCATAAGAAGCTGATGATGCCGAGGAGCGAACGCAGGAAGGGCTTCCATGTCAGGGCGTTTATGATTACGTGGTGGCGGTCGGGGAGAGCGCATAATAGTTCGTATGCGCGCTGCGTCGTCCCGCTCTGCCAGAACGTCGTGTTCTACGTGCTCTGGGTCGTCGAGGCCGTCGTCGTCGTCGCTTACCTCTGCTTCTTCTTCCTCCGCTTCGGATTCAGCTTGTGAGCTCGTCAGATATATATACACTTTTCTTTTTTTTTTTCGTGTGGGGGCCAGTGCATGGCTGTGGATTAATTTTTTTTATTGGGGAAGATGTAAAAGTGGGGTGAGGGAATTTAATTTGGCAATTCACGTAGTGAAACGTGATTGCTTAATTTCAATATATATGTAGTTACTCTGTTTGGGAGGATTAAATCCAAAATCCCCTTGAATTTGGATGGCGTTAAACAAAAAAAAAAAATTCTACTTGAATTGTATCATCAAACAAGAAAGAATCCCTTCATTTTATTGTTAACTAATCGCAGCTCTTAGACTATTTGGCAATATAAAATTCTTAAACTTGGGTGCTCAATTGCTCCACGAATAATTTATCTGTTTATTGCTTCTAAGCAAGTGGAAATTTTTTTTTCATAAATACTGTCTTCCTTTTTCTTTTTTCCTTTTTTTTTTGAGAAAAATGGGATTGAATTTGTTGACTTAAATGTGCTAGCATTTTGTTCTATGGCAAAAGGTCATATTGGGTCGAGTCATATTTGAAATAGTGTGAGGCTAGATAGAACGAATCATATTCGAAGTGGCGTGATGCCGGATGGACCGAGCCACGATTAAGACCGTGGATGCTGTTTTTATACGTTTTTAAGTGAATTAGTTGCGTATTTATAACCACTCAAGATTTTGGGATTAACGGTTAGGGCCGATAATCTGACAAGTGGTATTAAAGCCATATATTACGGGCTCGATTTTCGCATACTGTAAATGTGTGCAGTGTTGAAGTATTTGTAACAATTCAAGTTTTTTGAAATTAATGATTAACACCAACGACGATCCGGAATTGGGAATATAGAAAATTAGAATTAAACATGCAAATCTGAATCTTACAGAATTCACATACGATTTTTCGGAATACAAAAAAAATAGATTTATACATGCAAATCTGAATCTTAATTCGCATCAATCGAATCAACTGCGTGCAGCACTCATACTAGAGCATCGAATCAACTGCATGCATGCATGCAGCACTGGTACGTACTAGAGCTCGCCGGAGAGATCAGTTTCACTTGCCGGGGACGAAGTTGGTGGCGTAGGCCCAGGCGTTGTTGTTGACGGGGTCGGCGAGGTGGTCGGCGAGGTTCTCGATGGGGCCCTTGCCGGTCACGATGGCCTGCACGAAGAACCCGAACATGGAGAACATCGCCAGCCGGCCGTTCTTGATCTCCTTCACCTTCAATTCTGCGAACGCCTCCGGATCGTCGGCCAGCCCCAGCGGGTCGAAGCTGCCGCCGGGGTAGAGCGGGTCGGTCACCTCACCGAGCGGGCCCCCGGCCACGCGGTACCCCTCGACGGCACCCATGAGGATCACCTGGCACGCCCAGATGGCCAGGATGCTCTGCGCGTGGATCAAGCTGGGGTTCCCCAGGTAGTCCAGACCGCCCTCGCTGAAGATCTGCGCCCCGGCCTTGAACCACACGGCCTCCCCGAACTTCACCCCGTTGCGCGCCAGCAGCTCCGGAAACACGCACCCGAGGGCGCCCAGCATCGCCCACCTGCGTGCGCACGTACAAATCAGCATTAAACTACTACTAGGAACATGACATGACATGACATGCTGCAAAAGGCACGCCCACTAATTTAGTAGTTGGTGCGTCTGACCGACTGACTGACTGACTGAAGAGGAATCTGCCGTCTAATCCGAAAATGATATACAACTGATCACATACGTATATGTATAAATGCTAGGTGTACATTTTAAAAGAATGTACATCTTACAATCCATTTATTCTTAGGTAGGAATCTGTTCACCAGCCATATCATGTGACTGGTAAATTACACCCTATTCAAAAATAAATGGGGTTGTAAGATGTACACTCTTTTGGGGTGTACATCTAGCATTTTCCGTATATGTATAATTAATTACCTGGAGTGGATGACCTCGAGCTCGCGGTTCTTGGCGAAGGTCTCGGGGTCGGCGGAGAGTCCCGCGGTGTCCCACCCGTAGTCGCCGGGGAACTCGCCGGTGAGGTAGGAGGGGGGCTCGCCGGAGAAGGGGCCGAGGTACTTGACGCGGTCCGGGCCGTACCAGGGGCTTCCCCCGGAGAGGCTCTTGGGCTTGGCGCCCGTCGTGCGCATGGCGACGCGGCCCTCGCCGAAGACGCCCGAGGCCGGGGAGGGGGACAGCTTCACCGGGGTGCCGGCCAGCGCGGGGGAGGAGAGCGCCATGGTGGCTGCCGCGGAAGCCATTGATGGTGCTGGTTAAACTAGAGAGAGAGAGAGAGAGATCAAGGATTGGTTTGAGAGAACGGTTGGGGGAGTGTACGGGTATTTGAAGAGAGGGGGTCCTTATCAATGGAAATCTCTACCGTCGATCTGATTGGATGGGGGGATTTGTGGTGGAGACATTTCGTCGAACAGCTGGCGAATTGAGGGCCACTACCACTAGAGTGTGAGATTCTTAATTTGGGAAGTGGCTTCGGATGGCATCTCGCTCCTCGAGCGCTGATTGGGCGTCGCAGATATCTTTTGTTATCCACGTGGCATCTGTGATAGATTTGGCACCACAGAAAAGTCTCCAACTACATTCGTGACTTCTTTGTCTTAAACAAATAGATGTTCTGAAGCCATAATTGCTGTGCGACTTAGATGAAAAATTTTGAGCGTTTATAGCTAGTAGTTGAGAAGCTGAATCATTTTATTTGGCCTGTAATATCTCCAATCTAAATTTTTAATGATGTTTTATAAACATTTACAGCAGCGTGTTTGTTTTGATCGAATTTGCGATCAAAGTAGCTGAGTTCTTGTATCCGGAGTTCGCCGGCCTCGAGACGGAATCACAGAGCTCGACTTTTGTTGGACATATGCCGTCGGCGCGTGTGAATCCGCTCACAGGGCCAGGAGTTTGTGTACTGTGCAAACTCACGATTTTGCTCACGAAGAGTGTGAAGTCGAGTTCGAGACGGAACTCGCAGATTCGGTGGGGTGTAGTTTCTCTATTTTTGCCATCCTAAAGATGCATATAATATTTTGGGATAATTACCTATATACCCCTCATGCGTTTGAAAATATCCGATCTATCCTTACTTTTCTTTCTAAAATCTTTCTTTATCGTTAAGTTGTTACGAAATAAATTATCTCCTATTAAGTTAATCTGAGTTAAACATGAATTAAATATCTACTACAGTTAAAAAAAATTAAAATACCAAGTTTGCCCTTAACTTAAGGACAAATAAGAAAGGTTGGTGACGGTAGAGGGGTATATTGGAAAAGACCAAAAGTCGAAATACTTTTGTGCCCTTGACTTTAAGGGCAAATAAGAAAGACCGTGATGGTAGAAGGGTATATTTGAAAAAGGCAAAATAGTAATTTTACAGAGATAACAGCTTAATAGATTTTAACTCTAAAGATATATTAGAAATAGGTTGGAACGTAGGAGGGATATTTTCAATATTAGCCTTCTAATAGGGGTAAATCAAAAAATCGGAAACTTTTCGAGAATATATAAGCAATTGCCCCTAATATTTTTATTAACCGACTACTTATAATTTTCATAATGGAAATAACAAGACCTTCTAACAAAAGTTGACGGTTCTTTTTCAAACATCTCTATTCCAACAACACTTCTACGGAAATCTCCAAAAGGACAAACAGACCTGGAGTATGCGCATGCATGCAGCAAACACTATCCATACTAAAACAATCGTGCGCGACAGCAAATTGTAAAATTCTGAACAAACCGAGAATGTGTTTTCCATAGACATCCAACTTCTTCGGTGAAGAATGTGCACCAAAGGTCACAAAGAGATAAACCAACCACGAGTTCGTAAACTGAAAATTTTGCGCATCCCCTGATGGAGCTGTACAAACATAAAACCTCTGAACAACCTGGTGTTTATAAATTAAACCGACTACGAGTTCGTTCCTCCTATCTAATCAGTTACTCGTCAACCGGAAATACTGTAATTCCTTCGTGAAAATCTTTTAGCAGCAAGAACATCTAATAAACCTCGCCAATGAAGGAAAGTAAATGCAGATAATCGGTTTTCCCTCGTGTGCGCGATATATTGATCAGCCTTATCCATGCAACCTCTCAGATGTCTCATTATCTATTTTTCCTACTTTGTTATTAGAATCAGAAGAATTCGAGTTCTCTTTTAGCAACTCCATGTCCATGCTTCCCATGTTACTCCGCCGATTTCGCCGGTCCTTTTATCAAAGAAGAATAAGTTTCAGTAACTTCCGGTTGAGATGCATAATTGTGTATTTAACTGAAGGACGAGAAAGAAAGAATGGTGTCGACTTAGACCTCTCGGTGTGGAACTTCATCCGCTTCAAGCATTCGAACGACCTGGCCCATCTTGGGCCGCTTTTCAGAGTCATGATCCACGCATCTGAGCGCGACTAAAAGCGCCCGCTTAAGAGCTCGAGTAGCTGGTTTGACCGCTAGGGCGGGATCGACCACTTCCTCTGCTCTCCTATTACCTACCATCATTTTAAGCCACTCTACAAGGTTCACCTGAGAAGATGAGCCACAGAGATTACCATCTAAACTAACAAGAGGTAAAAGAGCAATTATTAAAAGTGAATGCAGCATCTTAATTATTATCGCATCATCAATCATGATACTTCCACATCAACTCCGGATCATCAATTTGTCAATATTTAGCTAACTAAATTGGGTTGTAGAACTTAATTGTAGCGATTCATAAAGTTCGAGTCAGAAATTGCAACGAATTAAAATTTGAGGACCAAAGTGTCATGCATCTCATAGTTTGAGGACCAACAGAGTGATTTACCCTCCTAAATATATCAAAAGGAAGTATTGCAGATACAGTTAAAAAAAGAGAGTTCCAATAAGCACGAAGAGAAGAGTACACTGAAACTTATTATTTAACAAGTTGAATATGGAATTAAAGTATTTTACCTCATTGGGTGATCGGCTATAATCTACAGGATCCCTACCGGTCACGGCCTCTAACAATAAAACTCCGAAACTGTAAACATCACTCTTCTCATTTAACATTCCAGTATTTGCATACTCTGGCGCCACATACCTTAATTCAAAGAAAGAACTAGCTTAGGCTTATAAAGGAATCTCAATTCTTTTCTGCAATAAACAACAAGCATTTATCGAGAAAAAAAAGAAAAGAAAATAAAGGCGCACCCAAAAGTTCCCATCACTCGAGTAGTGATATGGCTTTTGTCCGAACCCAAGAGCTTGGCCAACCCAAAGTCGGAAACCTTACCGTTAAATTCCTCATCAATTAATATATTGCTTGATTTTATGTCGCGGTGTACAACTTTCGGCTCTATAGCTTCGTGCAGATAAGCAAGTCTGCATGGCATTACATCACCCAGTTAAACTTTCATTATCAATAGAAAATGAAGATAGGAAATTATAGTCGCTTTCGACACCAAAAGAGAAGATATTAGTTGTTTTGTCAGGACTTACGCCTTAGCAGTCCCTAGGATAACCTTCATGCGGTTTTCCCAAGTAAGAACACCATGCTGACGCATAGCTCCGTGAAGCCACTGCTCTAAGTTACCGTTGTTCACATACTCATACACAAGCATCCTACAAAAGAAATTATTGAAGCATAATAAATTTCATCTGATCCTCGCTTGTCCATTAGAAGTTCAGTAAAGTTTACAGTTGAACATTCAACCATTCAGCAAGAAGTGCATTGTCAGTGTGAAAATTGAATTAAGATATTACTGTAGATAGAGCGCAAGAAATGTTTAAACATTCCCATTCTACATTAAAAATTTCCAGATAATTAATTACTACTTAATTAGGTAGCAAAACAATGTGCTCACGTGAATAGTCTGATTGAACCTTGTCATTTTCGCTGTCTTGATCGAGAGAAGCAGATTATGTATGTATGTTATAAGATTCTGTGAAGTAAGAATATTTGACTAGTGTATAACTGAAATAAAAAAGTACTTAAAAAGTTCAGCAGAAAAGTTATCAGACGAGATGCAACTAATGGGTTTCAAGTCGATGCCTGAGATAATGTTTGGCATGTTTCCAATACCTTAACTGAATGCTGGTGAATCAAATTACAGATCTTATTTTCCTATTCACATATTTCTCAATTGCTTTATCTTCTTTCAGTGTGGATCTCTGATGGGACGAAGTTCTAAATTAATCCCGTTAAACAATTTAAGGTTCATCTCTTTATCTCCTTCTCTCCTCATCTTCTTTATTTCCCTCGATCACTCCCTTTGTCTGCTTTGAATTCACACTGCTAGGATTCTGTGGCATTTAAGTTCACTGATATGAGTGTTACTTATGTCGTAATCTCAATCTTTCAAGCAATCATTGATACAAATTTGCTCTTCTAGAGTTATAAATTATTATCTGATTACGCCATTAGGATCTAAGCTTTCTATTACATGGCTGCCAACATTTTTTTTGCCAATATAGCATTTACAGATACAAAAAAGCTCTGCAAGACTCAAAAAGCACCACGTATTAAGAATAGCAGCATTTTAACAAGATTATTTGGTTTTATTAGTCGTTCCTATCCTGGTTATTTGGTTTTATTGAGCGCACAAGTCTCAGCAATGTGCAGTTGAAACTAGCACAGAAATGCAGATCCCTTTAAAACATGTTCTTGAACAATAAACTGAGATGATATATTGAGAAAGAAAAACCAGTAAATCACTTCCATAAAGTTTACCTATTTACGCCCTCAACACAGTATCCCAGAAGCCGCACCAGATTCTTATGCCGGACGTGGCCAATGGCCTCGACTTCCACTCTGAATTCCTTTTCTGCCTGCCCTCTGCAAACCCACAAAACGGAAAAAATCATCACTGCAACTTCAATTCTCAGAAGGCTAGAGCCTAAAATGCAAGATACCCAACCCATTTCTCGCCTGTAATCTCAAGACATACATTTTAGTAGTCTTCGAGATTTCATAGGGACAGTGAAATAGTGATATTAATTGCGGAATTACGACAATTTACAATGTAAACATAGAGAGAAATAAACTAACAAGTTATTAAGAATCTTCTTGACCGCGACCTCCGTGCCATTTATCAGCCTCCCCCGGTAAACAACCCCATACCCGCCCTCTCCGAGCACGTTCTCTTTCGAAAACCGATTTGTAGCGTACTCCAAATCTCTCAGCGTAAACCAATGACCCCATCCGAGATGAGAGAATTCCGGCAAACCAGTTAAAGGGGAGGCCGACACAATTGCACCGGGAGAATACGGTTTTCTCGTCGGCCCCGAGCTACCTTCGTCGTACACCGAGCTAGACTGGCTCATAGTATCCGCATCGATCGACTTGCTCGTCGGCAACTGCGCCAACGTCTTGCCGTATTCTTGATCATTATATTTTTCGTGAGAAGGAAAGAGAGGCGCCTCGCGCTCGTGTAGCGTCTGCGCGAGGCTGCGAGAGCCGACTTGGTCTACTGTAATCTCCTTAGAGATGACTGGTATTTGCGGCATTCCGTAATGGTCGAACGGTCTCCTCGTCTTTCTTTTAGAAGTGGCCCATACAGATAGCAAGAAGAGAATCAACACTATCAATAGACCGAAGCCGATGGCGATCAACACCCATACTTTTAAGCCGAAGATTTGCGTCGACTTCGATAGTTCGGTGCTCAAACTAGACATTTTTCTGGGATTTTGAAGGGTGATAAAATTCTGGAAATTTAGATTAATTTCCCCACAATTTGGTACCTGAAAACAAAGATTATGGCAATGACTATGAACCATTTAATTGCACTTAGATAAATTAAAGAATTGAATTCATTTTGTTTCAATGGAATTAGAGGTTACAAACAAAAAGTGGCTCTTTGGCTCCTCTTTTCTTTTGTTTATAACAGATCCAATTCCATGAGTAATGAATGCACACAAGATTAATGCAACATTTATTTATACCCAAATAAAGAGAATAAATTGGCTAAATTTTAATGAAACATGAGAAGTTTTGATGTGTTGCAATAATAACACATTAAATTTGTGGAAAATTCAAAGCAATTACACCCCACAAGAAGATGAAGGGGGAAGGAATGATAAAAAAAAAAAAAGAGAGAGAAAAAAAGAACTACACATTATATGTTCCACATCCATAGCAATAAAAAAGTGTAAACAACAAGTATTTTTAAAAAAGAAAAAAAAGAAAAAAGAAAAATTAAGAACTAAACAACAAAAATCTCCCACCATGGGCAAGAGAAAAGGGGCAAAGTTTGAGTTAAGAAAAAAAAAAAAAAAAACCTCTTTTGTGATTGATCCTCTCCTCTTCCTTGGCAAAATGAAACTCACAAATAGTACCACAAAGCATTGAGTCTTAGGTAAACCAACTCAAAGGGGAGGGGAAAAAAAAAAAGCACATAAAATTGGGGGGTAAAAAAGGGAAATTGCATGAAAGAGAAAGCCCACAGGAAAGAAGAGGAGAAAAATGCAGTGACAATTAAGGGTCAAGGAAAAGAAAAAGGAATGCCTTTTCCTTCAATGAGGGGCATAGAGTGAGAGAAAGGTACAATTTTTGCTAGCATGGTTGGTGTGTGTTCTCACTCTTGTATTAATGGGAGAGGAGAGAGAGTGGCCATTGAGCTCCTTAAGCTGATAAGAAGGAAAGATTGAAGCTTTTTTTTTTCTCTCTCTCTCTCTTTTTTTGTTTTTTTTTTTAATGTGGAGAGAGAGAGAGAGAGAGAAGTAAAGGAAAAGCAAGGGGAGGTTGCAAGGAGAGAGCAATAAAGTTGGGTTAGGAAAAAGAGGAAATGAATTAAATGAATTAAAAGGGAGGGAAGATGGTTAAGAAAATAAAAGAAAAAAACAAAGAAATATTAATGAGTAAAGGAAGATAAGGTCAACTTAGGAGGCATAACTCCAAATACAGTCTGGCATGAATAACTTCATTACAAATTTTTTTCCTATCAGCCTCTTGTTTTTTTTAGGGATGCAAATGGATTCAGATTGCTAAAACTTTTGTCCAAATTCGTCCCGGATGGAACCGTAAACGATAAAGAATAAACGAATTCGTAGCAGAAAACGAGATGAATTTAATAATCCTAATTAAATCCTAAGTGGATCAGGGATTGGAAACAAAAAAATTCTTGACCCACTTTAACTTCGTCCCAAACTTGAAAACCGTTTATATTTTAAAAAAATACCCCGTAAAATATGATTTATTTACGAAAAAAAACTTACTATAAATAAGCTGGTACTCTGATTTGAAACTTTTGAATTTTGTTACGAATTGTGATAGATATTTTTGATTCATAATTGATATTAGTACTTAGATAGTATCATCTATTGCTATTAAAAAATTTATTGATTTATATTTACAAAACATCAATAATATATTATAAGGATTTGATCTGGAATACTATTAATAATATTTGGACTTTTTTACTATCGGTTTTTAAGTTGTTAGATCTACACTTTAATCAATTCAACTCTTTAAATTATATTATTCAACTAACTACTCACTCAATTCTAAGGGGACCACCACTAAATCCTGAAAAATCACTATCATCATAATTCTATAATTTTTCAATCAAATATTATTAATAGTATTCCAGCCCGATTCATATTATAAGTTGTAAAAAAGAATATAAATAGGCGGGGCTGATTTAGAGCGCCGGCGGAAGATGAGTTATGAGGCGGGATAGATTATGAGATTTTTTTTTTCTTTTTTCTTTGATCTGCCATGAATTCGGGACGAGGCGCGGAGCGGGAGATGGGACGGGGCTTCCGCCTCAATATCCATCTAGTTTTCATCCTACATCTGGTTTCATATTCAATACTTTTTATTTGATTTTATTATGGTTAATACAGTCGAAAGTTTTGGTTAAATTTTAAGTTTAGTTATTAGCAGCTTATTAATTTAGTTTTATTTGCTATAAAAAGAGTTTAGATTATAAATTTGATAAAAATTTTTAATCAACTTGGTAAAATATCTAATTTATTTATCTAAAATAAATCAATTTCAAAAAAATTTACTCTCAATGAAATAAATTATAAATCAAGAAATTATATTAGATTGGCAACAAATAGTTTAGGGGATCTCCATACATTCCTTTTCTATTATTATATTATAACTTTGTGTAATTTTAAATAAAGTTAGTTCACCTAACGTAAAATTCTAAATATGTAGTTGGTGCCACTTACATTATTAAATATTTTAGTGGATAATATTTTTTTTTTCATTCGTATAGTTAATTACTGGCTAAACTGTGGTAAATTATGATTACGTTAAAACATCATTTAAATAAAATAAAAAAGCAAATATAAACTTTCTATTCAGGTTTATTTTTATTGTCTAACAAAATATTGCGTTAAATATATTCCAGAAATTAGGTTATAGGGATATATGTTTGGGACACTTTTGTGTAAGTGTCTCATTTATATCAAAACTTTTAAAAAAAATCTACTAATGCCTAAATATAAGTCCAATCAAACTAAAAATAAAAGGTCATTCTACTCACCCAGTGCATTAGGCCCGATTACAAATAGGAAAAAAAAAAGAAAGATCAATTAACATCTCCCCTTCTTCCCTTACTCAATCCACATAAACTCTAGACGAAAAGCCCTTCCCTCTCCTCCTCCTCCTCCGACACCGCAGCCAACGAGATAGAGTTACGGCTGTTGCTAAATGTTTAAATAAGTGTTGGTAAATTAGCAACACTCTTGTTAAATTATAGCGATGATCTTTAACTGTCATTATATACCTAACGATCCCGCATATAGTAATACTTTTTAAAAGTATTGGTAATTTAGTCAGCAGTATTTTTTTTTATCTGTATCAATATTTAAAAGTATCGTTATATATCGTTTTTGTTGTAGTGAAAAACCATTCAAGATTATAAATCTCATTTTTTTTTTTTTTTTTTTTTAAGTGATATTAGATAAGACATAATTTTTTCGCTATTTTTCGCACCCCTTTAATATAATTTTTTTGACTTTGTTTCTGCATATAGGGGTATATACATATTACACTCTCCGCATGAAAGATTTGTAAAACCTTTTAAATTTTTAAAATTTTTAAAATTTGATATAAAAATGTCAGTGGATCCTAACATTTAAAAGTGTAGGGTGTAAAATTTATATCTATACACTGGGTAGTATTGGATGTGGAGTTTATAATAAAGAAAAGTCTATCTGTACATTCCTTTAGGGGTGTACATCCTACAACTAAGTAATCTAACGGTTCAAAATTAGGCACCAACTTTGTAGCAGCTAATTTTACTCCTATATTTTTTTCTTCCTAAAACTAAATCTTACTAGAAAAAAAAGAGAAAGAGGAAAAGAGTACGGAAATAGAAAAATGGTAGAAAAAAAAAGGGAGAGTAAAGTTATCATCTATTTCAACTTTTTCTAAATTTTATTAATGTTAACCGTTGGATCAAGGGGTTATAGGATCTATAACTCCCGTGAAGTTGTACGCGTAGCAGTACTCTTAGGTACCGTTTGGTTCGGGTATAAATAATAACTAACTATTACAGAAATATGTACAAGTATAGGAATAAGAAAAATAACGTTTTAGTTTTGTATAAAAAATGGAGGTGTTCGCGGGATAACCGAGAAGGCGAGAACTACTATTCTCGGATAAAAAATTAGCGTTTGGATATAAAGAGGAATAAGGGTCTATTTCTATTCCTATCCTCTAACCAAACGGTGCCTTAGAATAGGGTGTACAAATAGTATTTCAATTGTTCTTATCCATTAAATTGTACTAAACCTCCTCAACTATACATAATTCCTAAGTGGACCCCTCAACTTTATTGTTTTAATAACAAACATCTTTTCTTTTATTTAAGACTCAACAAGGTACATTAATTAATAGTTATAAATTTTTGTTAAATTTAGGTAAAGATTCCCTCAACTGTATAGCCCATATATATATCCTCAAATAAACCCCTCAGCTTTAATTAATTTTTTCCATTAATTAACACCCCTTTTAACTTCTAAATATTTTTTGTTTGAGTTTTTGAAGTTAATTAAGTTAAAAAGTTATGGCTTAATTAATTAGCTATGAGCAGTTAAGTAATTCAGTTTTATATGCCATAATATAGTTTAACTTGTTGATTTAATGGAGTTATTAGTTATTTTCAGTAAAATCTCTAGTTCATCAATTTTTGGAATATTCAAAATTGGAGTTCATCAATTTTATGAAAAGAAATTGATTTTAATGAAATAAAAAAGAGCCAGTTATTAGTCTGACAAGTAGCAACTAACATGTAGAAATTAAATCAATTTACTGAGAAAATTCATTTTTTAATTTGTCACATTTTTCAAGTATTCATATAATTATTAATTATATCCATTGTCCGTTTACTTGGCTAGTTTTTTTGTTTTTTTTTTTTTTAGAATTACTGTCTGAATAGAACTATTGTAGAAAACAATGATATTACATTTTACTGAATCTTTTAGATAAAATAATTATATTAACATAAAATAACTCAACAAAAGGATACAAAATGAAACTTCTATTTAGTCAAGAAAAAAAAAAGAAATAATAAGAAGAGCTGTTGCTGCTTTTGGTGAATTAAATGTTTATTTCAATTAAAAATATTCATTTCAAATAAAATAATTATATATCGAGTTTCAGATACAGGGGGAAAAAAGAAAAAAAAAAAAGAGGAAAGAGAAAAATAAAACCACTGTTGATGTACATGAGAAGTGCGTGGTTCGCATGAGTGTAAGTTGACCTCGCATTAATTGTACTTAATTAATAGAAACTGCATTTTGTACTTCGAATTTAAACTTTGAACTACCAATAGTTAGAGTAATTAAAGAAACCACGTGTACAATTAATATATATTTGCATAGTTAATTTTGACTTGTAAAATAAATTATTTTTACTCTTGTATTCTCTAATCAATCTTAAATTAAAAGCACCAAAATAGATGGTTAATGTGGATTTGGGAAACACCAAAGAATGTGTCATGCAAAACGTTTCTTTTATCCATGCATGTTAGTTGCAAAAATAAACGTTAATCTTTTTATTATATATGGAAATTGAGCAAGAGTAGTTTCTACTATTGCGAGCAAAAAGTTCAGAATATCAGTAGATATAATATGAGTAGGGCTACTGTGCTATTAGGAGCACATCAATTCTTGTGCTCCTAACTTTCTAACCACCCATCAAGTTTGATGGGTGATTAAAAAAAGAGAGGGATGAGATATTGAAGAGAAATTTAAGAAGGAGAGAAATTGAGACATTCAATTACTCTCCAATATCTTATTCCTTGATCATACTAACCACCCGAAAAGATGTGGTTAATAGAAAACGTGCTCTAATAGCACGATAGGCTGCTCGATATGATATATCAACTTTAATAATATCAGAACTAGTTTATATATATATATATATATATATATATATATATATATATATATATATATAGACGAACATTTTCTTTACTTTCATTTTTTCCAGATTAGATCCACTTTGATGATTTTCACCGTTAGATCATACTATTCAACCAACCACCCACTTATTCTACATCAAGCACATCTCATCAATGGCCAAAAACTTGGTAGCACCAATGACTTTGTGCTATTAGTAGCATAGTATATAGAACTAGGCTACTATGCTACTAATAGCACAAAGTCATTGGTGCTACCAAGTTTTTGGCCATTGGATTGAGAGATGTGCGGTTAGGATGATGTGGCCCCCAGGGTTAAGTGGGTGGTGGTTGAATAGTATGATCTAACGGGTGAAAATCATCAAAGGGTGGATCTAACGGTGGAAAACTTGAAGACCGAGTCTTCGTGCTATTGATAGCACAGCTCTCTCTCTCTCTCTCTCTCTCTCTCTCTCTCTCTCTCTCTCTCTCTCTCTCTCTCTCTATATATATATATATATATATATAGTGGAGCTAGAATATTTTTGGAAGCACCAAGGGAATGATTTCTAAACACTTCAAATGGTATAGATCATGTTCCACGTGCGATCGTCGATTTGGAGGCTCTATTATTAAAAACAAATGGGTGACAACGGAGCCCATTTATATCGATAGTATTATAGTATGTATATATATATATATATATATATATATATATATATATATATATATATATATATATATATATATATATATATATATATATATATATATTGCATGCATATTTTCGACTAATTTCGTGGCTCACATGTTCATAGTGTTTTTGAGTCAATATCTACACCATTAAATATTGCACCAAGCAGTGCCCTCCCATATTGGTTCTTTGAGATTCAAATTCAAATTCAATTTAAACCAAACAACACAAACATATCTAGCTGTTTAATTATTTGCTATAAGAGGCTATATATATGTTTTTTAGTTTAATTAGGTTTACTAAATTTAAACTTGTTTGAAATAATAACATAGTGCACAAGGTAGTTGAGGTAATTTTTAATACAAAAAATAATTAAGACGCATGCTAAAATTAGTGTTTAGAATAATTAAAATTTAAATAAAATTTTTTTCTTTCTCTTCTCTCAACCTAATAATTTTTTGGGGTAATTGCTTATATACCCCTGAAAAGTTTCCGATTTTTCGATTTACCCCTCTTAGAAGGCTAATATTGAAAATACTCCACCTACGTTCCAACCTATTTCTAATATACCCTTAGAGTTAAAATCTATTAAGTAACTCTGTTATCTCTATAAAATTACTATTTTGCCCTTTTCAAATATACCCTTTTATCATTACTGTCTTTCTTATTTGCCCTTAAAGTCAAGGGCACAAAAAGTATTTCGATTTTTGGTCTTTTCCAATATACCCCTCTACCGTCACCAACATTTCTTATTTGCCCTTAAGTTAAGGGCAAAATTGGTATTTTAATTTTTTTTAACTGTGGTAGATATTTAACTCATGTTTAACCCAGATTAACTTAACAGAGATAACTGCGGGGGTATTTTGCAATAACGGTGGAACGTATGAAGGGCATTTTAGAAAGAAAAAAAAAGTAGAGATAGATCGAATATTTTTAGACGCATGAGGGGTATATAGCTAGGCAATTATCCCTAATTTTTTTATATATATTTTTGTTAATCTCACCATTAATTTTTATGTGCATGATTGATGTCGACTTCGTCCTTAGAATAACTTAAATAAATAGATCTGTATTGAGTTACTCCCATTTTCTCATCCATATATATATTTTATTAAAATTATACACGTTACGTAGAGATCTTTTATTAGATCATATTTACAGCTCAAAAATACTAATATATATGTATTTATTTGCTAATATATCAATACGTAAGAACAAAGTTACAAAAAGGAGTATTTTTCGAGTCCCGTATATAATCTCCTTTTATAAACCAACTTAACTAATAAATAAGTACTTAATTAAACACCTAATTGCTCTAAAATGGTACACATATTGTTATGAGAGATATGGTTGTTGAGAGTTAATTTATGAACTTTTAATTTATGCTCGACTCATTATTAATCTCCTTTCATAAACCAACTTAAATAATAAATAAGTACTTAAACACCTAATTGCTCTAAAATGGTACACATATTATTATGAGAGATATGCATGGTTCTTGAGACTTTGTGAACTTAATTTTAGTTAATGCTCCCATTTTGGTTTTACCTAAAAATATATATACCCTGTGGAATAATAATCAATCCGAAAAGTTTTCTAATTTTTATGGATATGCTTGTTTATTCTATTTTTTTAATTTAAAAATTTTCAATTAATTGATTTTATTTTTTTATTAAATCCTTCTGCTCAGTTAGCTATTAGTAGTCAATTAATCTAATTTTATTTATTGTAAAATAGTGAAAGCTATTAAATTTGATGAAATTATTGAGCAATTTGTTAAAATCGCCTATTTATTTCGCTAAACCTATTTAATTTAAAAACACGAAAGATTGAGGAGTTCTCAATCAAAATAAAATATAACTCAGTGGGTTTATTTTAGCATGGCCTCTATTTAAGATGGTCTATGTATATTTTATCTAATAATATATAGAATTAGGCTGGAATACTATTAATAGCAAAACGTTTTTTTTGCTATCAAGTTTTTAACCCTTGGATGAAAAATTATAGGGTTAGGATGATATTAGTTGGTTAGAGTTGAGTGATCCCCTAGGGTTGAGTGGTCCCCACTGGGTTATAATATTTAATCCAATAGCTAAAAATGATAAAAAAAAGTTGATCCAATTAAAAGCTAAAAAAACTGATAGCAACAATGAGATTTTGCACCGACCGTTTCTAGAGCAAGTGGCAAAGGGCTTGGTGGTTGGTACCCGAGACCCAAGTTCGAATTCTAGTTGATTCATATTTCCAGCTAAGTTTATTTTTAAATGAAATAAACAAAGCGGGTAGTATGCTACCTCTCTCTCAAAAAAAAAAAAAGATTTTGCTACTAATAGTAGTCCAGTCTAACTCATAATATATAATGTATATATAAAAATGTATAGAGACTGACTTGTAGGCCATTTTGAAATTGTCCAATTTGCCGCCTGCATTAAAGATGATAGATTTGATAAAGTAGAATTAGAAGAATCAAAGTGAGAACTTTTTGCTTTTGATACTCCCAATCTCTTTTTTGTTTTACAAAATAATCATGTAAGCACTATCTAGAATGCACTTAATCAAATCAATAGTTCTACGCCCTATAAATTAAGCAATTCTCATGCGATATCCTTTCATAAAGGATGTTGACAGCTAGCCGCTACATAAACTAGAGTTCGACTCAGGTGTAGGGCGTCCTAACCAAATTATATTTGAAGGTCCAATTACTAATCTCGACTTGCCATATGGATTACTTTTCTTTTTAGAAATGATTCATTCATTAGGTAAATAAATATAGCTACATAAAGTGAGGCAGCTAAAACTTCAAAAATACAAAAAAAATCAAAGAAAAAAAGAACTAAAAAGAAAACCAGAGTAGAAGTCGAAAGAAATATTCAAACAAAGAATGTAACGAACGTTGACGTCACCCAGCTCTCTAAAAAAATTGGCCCATTTCTTTGCCAATATTCTAATATGATGAGCAGTTGAGATAGCGTTAGTAGGTAGATTTATAAAAATGATGTTATTTTTTTCACGCCAGATTGTCTATCACAGATTCGCCACAAGTATTCAAACATTCAGAAAGTTAGGTTGCGACCCCTTCCCCAGCAGCTCCTTCTAGACGATATTGACGTCCTCACTAGAAGGGAAGACATGGAGGTTGCCAAGGTATGAAATAAAAAGGAACTTGTTAACAATACATATCACCAATATGTGATCAACAATTTCTAGGTCAGTCTTACACATGACACACCCATTATTTACATACCATCTCTTTTTAGGAATATTGTCCACGTTAGACAGTCTCTTTTTTAAGGCTAGCGAAATAAAAATTTTGATTTCAATCAAAATTTTCAGTTGCTAAATAGCAGAAGGTGGGTGGCATCTTTGACACCTCCGGTCCTCGTAAACAAATACATGAATTTGACGGTAATTAAACCTATTTTCTGAGCTTCATCTCCAGTAGATAACATCATGGTGATTTTTGACTTGAAAATTATCAACTCCCTAATGGATCACTTAACATAGGCTAACCAAAGGTGATGTTTGAAATAATTATTTAGAGGGATAAATTAAATTATTGATGAGAGAATTATAGGATTTAATCCCATCTCATTTAAGTTGCTTTCATAGCATGCATAGCACTTTCTATTTCGTTTTTCTAAAAGGTGAAAATAGGATCACGCATTGTTATCTTTTTCATAGTGTTCTTTACTGAAATATATTTTATTCCTTCCTACGTGACAAGAATGAGGACTGTTGGTGCAAAGACTCTTATTAGTGTCAAACATTTTAACCCTACATCTGTCCATCCAATAGTTAAAAACTTAAAAGCACCACTCTTTTGGTGCTTTTGAGAGTATATATTCTAGCTCAACTCTAAATAAAGTGATCTAAGCGCAAAATCATTAAGGGGATATTTGAAGTATATGCTAGAAAAGGAAATTTAGTCAAATAAATCATGCATAGAGATAGTTATGTTGGGCTTTTTGTAGACCTCCTAGGCTTGGAAAAGAAGGGATAGGAAAGAAAAGCATCTTGACACTTGATGACAAACTTAAGGAACAAGGAAGAATCTCACTTATTAATCTATTATTCCTCCATAATTCAATGATTCAATGGGATCAACTTTCTAAATAATCACTACATTGATAAACAAATGCTAAACAACATATATTAAGAAATTGGCCTATTTTTATTTTTATATGATTTTTCTACACCCCGCCATTTTTTCCTTTTGCTATTAGAATAGTTGTTAGAAACATTAATTTACGGAGTTTCTTTATTGAACTTTTTACTAGCTTTACACTGTATTTCATACAGAGAATAGATAACATGCTAATCAAATAATATGCATGATACAACACGAAAATTTGTAAATGATATTTTTAATTTAATCTTTCTTTCAAACACTATATAAGTTTTCAAAGTATCTTTAATCTATTTTTTTAGTAACTAGTTAATTAAAGAAGTAAGAAAAATAATAATAGAATTAGAAAATCCCTTCAATTAAAAGTGTGAAAAAAAAACACACACACACAAATAGAGGTAAGCATAAAGTAATTATTTGATTAATTAGTAAATTATGAAAATGGGGTACGTGCTCGTGATGGCATATTAAGGTTTATGAGTTGTTACGGTTAATGCTCCCTAAATTAAATTAATACTAAAGGATTCTAATTCATTGAGGAATCTACTAGCAAAATAAAATAAGGCCATTATATATCCCCTTTGTGTGTGCCCCTTAATGTTTTGACTAACCCTAATTAATTGTAATTAATAAAAATGCATGAATAGTGACATTAGTTGTTGGCACGTTCTATCATTTTCTTCACACATTTCCTGGAAATAAATAATCATTTCTTTGTAACAAAGATAAGCTTTTTATGAAGGAAAATGATGGTTTTTAATTGTTTATTTGATAATTTAGCTTATCATATATTGATTTTGGTAATATTGTTTCTTATTAATTTTCATTAAGTTTTACTAGAATTGTATTTTGACATTGGTAATCATTTCGTTTTTTTAAAAAATTTTTGGGACTAGTTCCTATTAGTCTTGTTGAATAAAAGTATTAAAAATAATATTCGCTGATAACTTAAGTTTTTAGAGATAAATCAACCGTTTTATATTATTTCACGTGGTATTAGAGTGCTAGTCTCATTTAATTTCCTCATGCATTTTTAAAATTTAGATCTCTAATTTATCCAAAAGTCTAACTTAAACTTTTATTAGAGATAAATTGTTTGTCCTCAAAACTCAAAATTAAACTTTTGAGTATATTCAAGCACTAAATTCACTACAACAAAAACGATCTATAACAATACTTTTAAATATAGGTATAGGTTAAAAAAAAATATTGCTAGCTAAATTACCGACACTTTTAAAAAGTGTTGCGATATGTGGGGTCGCTAGGTATATAGTGACAGTTAAAGAGTGTCACTATAACCTAAAAAAATGCTGCTAATTTACCAACACTTATTTAAGTATTTAGCAATCGCCGAAACTCTATCTCGTTGGCTGCGGTGGCGAAGGAGGATGATAGGAAAGGGCTCTTCGTTTAGAATTGCAGTGGGTTGAGTGAAAAGAGAAGGGAAGATGGTAATCGATTTTTTCTTTTCTTTTCTTTTCTATTTGTAATCGGGCCAAATGGGCTGGGTGTGGTGGGTTGAGTAGAGTAATCCTTTATTTTTTATTGGATTGAGCTTTATATTTAGATATTAGTAGATATTTTTTTAAAATTTTAGTATAAACGGGACACTTACTCAAAAGTGTTTCAAGCATGCGTTCCTATAATCTAATTCTGTTGTAGTGATTATACACACACAAAAGTTTTTTTTTTTTTTTGAGGGAAAGGTAGCATGCCACCTCTTCATTCATAGGGAAGGTGAATTTAGCATCAAAGGAAGCAACAGGGCTTTGAAGAAACTTGAAAAAAAAAAAAAAACTAAATGCAGTTCGAGTCCCACATGTTGTACAGAGCTCGTAGGTCTGCTATCACCTGTCTCGTGGTACGCTTTTGGTTCTCGAAAATTCGCCTATTTCGTTCTAGCCAAATAGCCCACCAGATAACAAGTAAGATTGCTGATTCCTTTCTCCCTGGGACTCCTTGTTTACTGCTGCATTTCTTCCACAGATCGCCCACTTTCGAACCACTGACTGTTACATTGGCAAAAGCTTTTCTCATAGCATCATCAATTATAAGAAAAAGATTTAATAAGATCATGTTTGGATTATGGCATCACTTGAATTTCAATGATATATAATATAGAAAGGACTAAGTGGCCTGCCAATGCAATTAGTAAGTGTTGGATGCAATGATTTGAATGTGGGCACAGGGCATTTAAAAAATAGTTCCATCAAGAAGACTAGTTTTATATATCCTTCCCATGCATGCTTTCACATGAATGACAACTTGGAAAGCACTTGCTTGAGTATATTTCTATTGATAATTGTGGGATCCTTAAATATCTAATGACAATCAATTTTAATTGTGTATTGTTATTAATACGCGAGTTAAATTCAACTTAGCCGATGTTAGGTGTCACATGTCGACATATCATACACGCTCGGTAGAAATTAGAGAGGTCCGAGCCATGCTCCGATTTTAAATTAGAAAGTTCAAATCAACCAACCGTCCCTAGAGCAAGTGGTAAAGAGCTTGGTGGTTGGTACTCGTGACCCAAATTCAAATTCTAGTTGATTCACATTTCTAACTAAGTTTATTTCTAAATGAAATAAACGAAGCGGGTAGCGTGCTATCTATTTCTTAAAAACAAAAAAGTTTAAATCAAACAATCAAGCGGGTAGAGAATAAAGATTTTAGTTTTAAAGAGTTACAATGTTCACATATATTAAAAGTTGCACATAAAATAACTAATAAGAGTCAGTAAGTTAAGATGTATACTAATGGATCTAAACCAAATTGAATCAGGACTGTTTACTTCAAGGTAAGAATTGGGCCTAACGATGGCGCGACCAGATATTGGGCTTAATGTGGGGCCTATTTTGGTTTGACTATTTTTGGGCCAGGCTCTTGTTCCAGGCCCAATTTCTGGGCCGGCCTCTGTTCACTATTGTTGCTTGTGTTGGCAACAATGGCCTGCAAAATCATCTGTACCTATCTTTGATAATCATTTGATGTGGGAAAGATAAAATATATTGTGTAGAGCTACTAATCATTTAAAAGCATAAAAGAGTTGATGCTTCCAAATTTTTACCCATTGAATTAATCCGACTCCAAACCCGAAATCATAAATACGAACTCGAACCGGCTCCAAACCCGAAATCCCAACCGGACGGATTTTAAAAATCCGTATCCAAACCCGAACCCGACCAAAAATCCGAAACCCGAATCCGAAAATCCAACCCGAAACAATTATTTCTCTTTTCAATGTTTCAAAATATATTACATTACATCTAAATTTTTAAATACAAATTCAAATATAACATCAAATTTTTATATACATATTATATATAATGTAAATACTAGTGACAAAACTGACGGAAAAAAAATAAAACAAAACAAACAATTGATATTCAAAAATCATATCCATTTAATATTATAAAATTTCGAGAAAAGGTGAAACCATAGGGGTGGTATTTAAAGTTTACCCTAATATTAATCAAAGATCAAAATGATTAAATGAGTTGATTGTCAAAAAGTTTAAAGCACTAATTTTCTTTTACTTTCGAAAGTACAGTAACTTTACTAAAAAAATATATGCATCTATGTTGCAAGGAATAAAAACCAATGATGCCTTTTCACTTCTAGATGTGAAAGCAAAATTTCTTACAAAACCTGGTTTGCGTTTGAATATGAAATGCTAGTATTGATTAGGTTGTTACTTTAATTACTTTTTGCCACATTTGACCCCCTTTTCTTTTTTGCTTTTTTTTTTTTTTTCATTGAACCATAATTTTGCTTCTCATTGAAAGGAACCCAAGTTGATCCATTATCACCTTTTCCGGGAGTGTGTATTCGTCAGATTCCTTCTTTTCGAAATGGGAATTTCGGATACGAGCGAATCGGAAGCAGGGGACGTCCGGCGGATATGGATAGAGACATCAAACACTCATAATGCAGTGTTGAGAACGAAAAGTCTTACCCGATTGGCAGCAATTTGGTGGGTAGTATGGACGGAGCGAAACAACATAATTTTCTGTGACGGGAGCCCCAATGCTAACCGGGCGCTTCAACGAGTCACCTCACTGACTTTAGACTGGATCGAGGGTGGGTGACTTTCCAGCGGACAGAGGATACGTGTGCTAGGGTGGTGGGGTGCTTACTTTTTCCGTTTAGCCCTTGTAGTTTACCTTGCTTTGGGGTAACTATCGTTTATTTAATTAGGGATTTACCCAGGAGGCCTGCTTTCATTTTTATCAATGAACGGAAATGAGCTTGCTACCTTTTTCTCAAAAAAAATTGTTTCTTAGTTCCTTGACTATGTATGCTCCTATGCTTTTTTTTGCAAAATACAGTATGTATTCTCTTTCACCCAATGGAGATTCTTCTTTCACTGAGAGAGATTTAACAAATAATGGTCTGATGATATATTTCTTTCTGAATAAATTAGTACATAAAGGATCTATAAGCAAGAAATGTTTTATTCTTCCTAGGAGTAAAAAAGGGTATACTAAATCCTACTGGAGATTGCCTACATTCCCCCCCCTCTGGAAATGGTAAAATTTCAGGTGTGAAGAAGAATTTGTCTCTGGGATTCCACCTTTTCCGCATAAAAAAGGAGCTATCGTGAACGATTTACCGTCTTCTTCTTATAGAGAGTTTCTGATCTCTACTTGTAGACATCTGATGAGATCACCGTAATCACGAGACAGACGAATGCTACGAACGTCGGTATGCTCATTCGAGTGGAGGCGGAGTAGGTTGAGGGCGGAGGGATCGATCCAAACACGGTTGATCCGGCCGGGTAGGTCGTATTAAGGACCGACGAACTTGTACTGCCGATCGGAAATGAAAAGAAATACGAATTCTTGTTGTTAGTCACTGTAAAATGCCGATTAAGTCGTCGAACTAACATAAGCTAGTGTTGTTGTTTCTTTGTTTTACCTTGTCGACGGATACTGGCATGTTTGAGTACCTGAAGCAATGAAAAGCAATGCTTGTGTTCAGATAACAGTTGCAGCTGTAAGGTAAAATGTATCATGTAATGTGCATTACCATGTTATTTAGAACCCGAAAAGTAAGGGCATTAAGTGAATGGTATACTTAGAATTGCAAGAATTGCCTTACTCGGATCGACGTTGGTAATGACCGCAGTCCCGCTGAAATCGCAACTCGTCGGGATCGGGTTCTTCTGAAAGTAATTGTTGAACGCATACGACGCGTGGTCGCGAAGCGTGTTAGGATTGTAACAGCTCCCGCCCGGCTGTATCGCAGAACAATCTGCACCCCCATATCCGCAAGCGTAGTCTATAGCAACCTGCAGCGCAGTCTGCGAGGCGGTCTGGCTCGCGACACACCAGCTTTGGCCCGACGAAACCGGTGCGGCAGTTGTCGGCGGGGAGTATGGGGTCGTGACAGGGGTCATCGTGGGATTACCCTGGTTCGAAGCATCGGGGGTGGGGTTCGGGTTGTAGGAAGGGTATGTCGGCGTCATGGTAGAGGTGGGGTTCGAGGGGTTGATCACCGGAACTGTCGCGATCGGGGTGACAACATCCATTTGAGGCAGAGTGTCTGAGGATTGTAGTTCAGTATCATCATAGAGCAATCTATGGGTAAAATTCTTATCAGAGGTTCGAATCACTGGTTCTTCTGTTGGATCATTTAGTCTTATCGCGGTGTCGTCGGAATCTTTAGTGAGTGTACCTGGGGATCAATTAAGTTCAAAAATAGCAAGGGCTTAAAAGATTTTGACTCAATGATTAAAGAAACTTGAAACAGATTGTAACAAATAGTGGCAGGTGTTGCCAAATAGTGGATGGTTTGGTTTTGAACACTGAACTGAACCGAATTCGAACCTAACCAAACCGAAATAATTAGGTCTGGTTCGGTTCGGTTGCGAATTGGAAACTCTTTATGGATATATATATGCGCATCAAACTATATGTTTGATAGCAGAGACAAGTATGATTAATTATAAACGAAAAAATCTTTAATCTGATGGTAATAGTGGATGAATACGTATCAAACTTTCGTAAATTATTCGGAAATTCACTTTGGACTGTGTCAGACTAAATGCCATTGTATGACCTATGAACTGCTTGGAAAAATCTAGCTCAAAGCAAGAAGAGAAATGTCATACATAATGGTTTCATCATCATCATGTTGCCATGTTTTTGAAATGTAAGTTCCTCAAAAGAAGGTGCCACTATATGGAGCTGAGTTGGTTATCACTATTAAGTTTTAGTAGAAGTACCTGATCACTATCTTACAGATTTAATGGGGAAAAAAACAGAGGAAAGAAAATATACATAAAAGAAAAAGGAGTTAACATTCACCAGAACAGAGGAGGAAGCCCAGAAGAAGGATCAGGCACTGGACTGCTCTCACACCCATCTCTTCAGCAAAACTCTTCCTCTGTTTCAATGAGCTCCTTTGGGTTCTCAAGGAGAGAGGGTAAGCTTATTTGAGCATTGAAAAGGAGAGTCTCTCTCTCTCTCTCTCTCTCTCTCTCTCTCTCTCTCGACAATTATGTATAATAGCAGAGAATCAGAGTTTCCTTCCTGGGTAGAAGAAAGAAGAACCTGGTATGGAGGGGGAGGAATAAGAGGAAACTTGGGATTGGAGGATGGGAGCTTTGGATGTGCACGCAAGAGAGGGGGTGGTGGAAAAAGAATGGGAAAGGTAAAAGGTTGGAGAGAAAGTAAAAGGAGGAGAGAGAGAGAGAGAGAGAGAGAGAGAGAGAGAGGGGAGCAGAGGAGGAAGAGTAATGTAAGGCTTTGTATAGCTCAAGAACATATCCAAGAATATTATTGATAAGTCAGTTTTACATATATTATAGTAAAAAACATAAAAACATAGGAGGGAGAAGAGTTATGCTACGTGTATCTTAATAATATATTATTGATGAGTGAGTTTTATATTCGTGAAACTAAAAGAGAAAAACAGTATAAATACACATAAAATATTACTGATAAGTTAGTTTTACAAAAAAAAACTAACTATTTTACTCATTTTTATATGTGCAAAGCTGGCTCGTCAATTATATTGTTAAGCATATTTTTAAGTAGGCAAAACATTACACTTGGGAGGAAAGTGCATGGTTGGGAAGTGAAAGCTGCTTCTCCTGTGTTGCCAGGGTAATGATGCTTATAATGATGATGATATGGATGTGTTTTTAAGTTAGAGAGAGAGAGAGAGAGAGAGAGAGGTGGTGGTGGAGGAGGTGTGGAGCCTATGTTTTTATTCTCCTCTTTTATTGTTCATGCCTTCATGGGACTAAAAATCAAATGGGAAAGGGACTACCTGGGGTGTTTCTATAAGGTGCTGCAGCTGCTGCTGCTGCTGCTGCTTCTG
Organism: Aechmea fasciata; assembly: GCA_025177825.1. Lineage (NCBI taxonomy): Eukaryota > Viridiplantae > Streptophyta > Magnoliopsida > Poales > Bromeliaceae > Aechmea > Aechmea fasciata. Next base: position 5,449,725 of record CM045928.1, on the reverse strand, counting down.
CCTCTGCTTTTTCACCCCCCCCTTTTGAAGTTCTTGAGAAGCGGCAAAATATATATATATATATCTATATAAATAGGCCTTGAGATTACCTTTGTCTCCACTTAAAAAGTGTAGGGCTGTATGTATAGCTTGCTAGTGGTGTTAGTTGAAAGCTAAGTTTAAAAGCATGCATATCACTCAATTCTTTCACTGGGTCTGGGGTCAACATAGAATAAAAGCACATTTGAATCTTATAATTGAAGCCTAGAAGCATAGATATGATTTGTAGAGAGAGTGCAGATTATGAATCTATTGGATAAAAAACTGTTTCTTTAAAGGCATTGCTGTCTCAAAGCTCACTCATCATGCTTTTGCTGTGGTGGAGTGCTTGCTTAGGAAAACATAGGTTCTCTGAATTTTTAAGAAAATGTAAGAAAGATGTAGAATAATGTGGAGAAATCAAAAAAAAATTTCTATAAGAAATTAACTGCTGCTGCTATAAAATTTTTCAATTGGATTATTGGATTGAAAGCATTGATTATTATAATAAAGCGCGTCAGATCATATCTTATAAAACTTTTATTTTCATCATCTTCGTAACAAGTATGTGCCATTCAAATACCCAAGATAGCATTACAATATTTTTCGCACATGCTGACCGTCCCTAAAGCAAGTGGCAAAAGGCTTGATGATTGGTATTCGAGACCCAGGTTCGAATTCTAATTGATTCATATTTCCAGCTAAGCTTATTTTCTAAATGAAATAAACGAAGCGGATAGCGTGCTACCTATCTCTCAAAAAAAGAAAAAAAATTCCGCACATCAAAACCTGGTGTAAATAGAACATGGACATTAAGATATTTGTAGAAATCATCACCACTGCCTAGTGCAGTTGTTTGATACTCAGGTTGCCTGCCAGATTGAGAATTTGATCCCTCGTACGGGTGAAAAAAAATATAACTAACAAGATTTCAGAGGAAAAATATACATATATATACAAAACTAGGCTAGTATGCTATATATTGAGAGTACAAGTCTCTGTACTTTTTTTTTTGAGAAAGAGATAGCAAGCTATCCGCTTCATTCATCAAGCAAAATGAACTGTGCTTACATGATGGGAGCAGCTAAGACCCCCTAGGAACAAAAAAGAAGAAATAAAGGACAAGGAAAAGAAAACAGAAAAAGAGGTAAGAAGAAAGAGGGAAGGAAGGAAGGGTTACACGATAGAGAGAAGGAGGAAAGCAGGAGACATTAGGTTATCGAAGACCAGGCAATCGTCAAGGAAGTAATGCGCTCTTTGTCCCTGGTGGCGTTAGGAGGGAGCTCCTGGAATATAGATTTGTTACGTTCCGTCCAAATGACCCACCAAATTGCCGCCAAGGTGGTTAAGCGCTTCGACAGGTTCTTGGTACTTTTAAGTTATTTTGTATGATAGGACTTTTGAATCGTCATTGACTCTATTAGATTTGATTTAAATTATTTAAAGTATCTGAAAAATAAATTTTATAATTTTTCAATATTATTTACCTAGTGTTCGAAGGGGCTCATCAAAATCAACAATTTTATAGTTTAGGTGAGCCGTTTGCAAGCTTAACGAAATAAAAATATCTAAATCACGTGTGAAATTTTGATAATACTAGTATCAATTTTTTTTTTTTATTTAAATTTTAGTATTATATTATTACTTTTTGTGAGAATTTTATTATTAGTCATTGATTGTCTTCAGGGGATGCTATTATATTGTTACTTTTTGAATTTATTTGTTCCATCATAATTATAAAAAAAATATTTTTATTACACTTTTTTTTTTAAAAAAATAATTAATTTATTATTAATGATGTGATGCAAGTATGACATAGCGCTTCGACAGGTTCTTGGTACTTTTAAGTTATTTTGTATGATAGGACTTTTGAATCGTCATTGACTCTATTAGATTTGATTTAAATTATTTAAAGTATCTGAAAAATAAATTTTATAATTTTTCAATATTATTTACCTAGTGTTCGAAGGGGCTCATCAAAATCAACAATTTTATAGTTTAGGTGAGCCGCTTGCAAGCTTAACGAAATAAAAATATCTAAATCACGTGTGAAATTTTGATAATACTAGTATCAATTTTTTTTATTTAAATTTTAGTATTATATTATTACTTTTTGTGAGAATTTTATTATTAGTCATTGATTGTCTTCAGGGGATGCTATTATATTATTACTTTTTGAATTTATTTGTTCCATCATAATTATAAAAAAAATATTTTTATTACTTTTTTTTTTTAAAAAAATAATTAATTTATCCCCCCCCCCCTAAAAAAAGACCACCTCTCATGGGGAGGCTAATCAACGGACGGTTACGGTAGTGTGATGCAGTGGGAGTACAACTAGGGATGCAAATAGATCTAGGCTAGTGGAGCTTCTACCGGATCCACCCGAAATAGGATAGTAAGTAAATATTTTTAAAAAAATATAAGTTAAATAGAGCGGGTGGCGGCAGATTTTTTTCTTTATTCAATCCGTCATGATACACCAAAAGTCTGCCAAATCCGCTTCTACTCCGATTCGCCCCTAATGGAGCGGTAAATAGGGGCTAAATAAATATAAATTGAAATTAATTCCTTCCGAATCCGCTCCAATCTAACAAGAAATAGAACGGGAGGCGGAAGACCCCTTTTGCCTTCAGATTCGCCCCGTTTGCATCCCTAAGCACCATTCCAGAAGTTAGGCCAAGCAGGTCTATAGTTTGTTGGTAGCTCTTGTTGGTAGGAGATTCTCAAGCCTAGCTTAAGGGCCTGTTTGGCCTACTTTCCGAAGAAGTGATTTCTGAAAAAAGTAATTTTGGTTTGGAAAAGTAATTTTGGTTAAAAACTATAGAGCGTTTGACAGAATTTAGATAAAAGTGGGCCTGAAGTAGCCCATGAGAACTCATTACGGCCCAATTTGATCCAAAACCTAAGGATTTTTTTTTAAAAAAAAAAGAAAAAGATGGCCAATAGGCCAGCCTCAAGTTAAATTTGAGACTTGGAACAGGAATAAAAATGATTCATTTTTGTATTTGGTTTGAAAGATTGCCATTCCGATTTCAATTTAAAGGGAAATCGAATTCTCCCAAAATGATTCCCAAACAGAGGTGGAAATCAATCAACATTAATTTCAAAATGATCCATTTTTACTGGTTGTGTTTGGTTTGAAAAATTATCATTCTGATTTCTATTTCAAGAGGTAAATATTAAATTTTAATTTTAAATTTTCTTTTCTGTTTTGAATCTTAATTCGATCAAGATTTCAATTTCAACTCTGATTGCTCTGATAAACCAACAAAATCGGAATATTAATGCACTTTTAGAGACTAAAATGTCCTTAATTTTCTTTTTTCTTTTACATGTTAGAATATAGATATTTATTTGTGTTTTAAACTTTTATAAAACTATGTTCAATATATACAATCAAAACAATTATGTAATTATTTATTTTAATTAAGGAGAGACTTCTAATAAATTATTTGTAGAGCTAAAGTTCAGAGAGTGCCTATATATTTTTATGCTTACTTTTTTCAAAAACATTCATGAATTTCTCAAAACTTATCACAAATAATAACACACATAATTCTCGAAATCACCCTCAGATGGAAAAACTATTGCTTGCACGAAAAACATCACCGTCTGATTAGGGGATAGGAATAGAAATAGGCCCATATCCCCCCCTTTATATCCAAACGCTAATTTTTTATCCGAGAATAGTAGTTCTCGCTTATCCCCATCAACAGCTCTATTTTTTATATAAAACTATCTAATATTTTTCTTATCTTCGAAAACAACTCAATTTTTATCCAAACGTTATTTTTCTTATCTCCATACTGTATTATCCCTCGTAATAGATTAATTAGTTAATTCTAAAAAATTCTTCTATTTCGCTCCAACCAAACAACCCACCATTTTGTGTCAATCGTCGCTAGTTCCTTTTCGCCCAGCACTCCACCTTTATGCTTGCTCTCATCCTAGAACGATCGAACTGGCAGTATTACAAATACGAAAAGCTGGCTTATTTGAGAGAAAATCCTCTAGTAGGGTCCTGATAAATACACATCCCATGAAGAGGTGGTCCACAACTTCAAGATACAATGCTCCTCACCATTCTAGATCCCATGAAGTGGTGGTCCACAATTTCAAGATACAATGCTCCTCACCACTCTAGCTTCGTTTTCCGAGGTTGTACGTACACACAGTGAGCGTCTTTCTTTTCAGAACTAACCACGTAAAGATCTTAACTTTTAAAAGAGATTTGATCTTCCGTAATTGGAAAATGCGATTTTATACAGCAATTTTACTATAAACTCCTCCGACTGAGTCCATCTCCATCTGATTGAGATCAGGTCTTGGTCGTATTGAAATCTGGGAGTAAAACCTGCCAAGTATTCTATGATGTTCAAATAAATTATGGATGCAAAATTATTATCTCTAGTGAATCATACCGACTATTTAATGTTTAGATAATAAATTTTAACAATTTTATAATTTTGGATACATAGGATATTTTTCTAAGGAGGCAATAATTTAATTTTTTCTGTAGAATTAGAAAATTAGAGAGCACGTACAAAAAAGATACGATTTTGCCACGCTGGGACCCACATGCAATAATATAAGGTAAAAATGCATAGACACCCCTCATCATTCAGAAATAGAATCCTTAGCCATTCTTCTTTTTTATTGTGACTCCTCAACTTTTACCTTCTTTTAAAATCAGATAAATTTAGTTAAATAAGTTATAGAGATTTGGTCAAATAAAGTGATAATTTTATTAAATTTAATGGTTTAAACTATTTTGCTACAAATAAAATTAAATTAACCAGCTATTGATAACTAATTAATTAAGCTTTACAATTTAAAGAAAATCCTCCAACTCAATTAATTATAAAAACTCAATTAAACAGTACAAGTAAAAAAAAGTGTCAATTAAAAAAATTGAAGTTAATTAAGGTTATATACCTTCTTTTACACTTTTTTTTTTTTTTCTCTCCGACTCTCCGGAGGTACTGCTAATAGGGATTTTTATTTAATTATTTCTATCTTTTTTTCTTAATATTACTTTTTATGGTTTTTTTTTTCTTCACAATTATCTAGCTCTTTTTCTTTTTTTCATTCTTGCGCTGCTCGTATCTTTCTCTCTTTTTATCTGTCAACAACTGCTGACTCGTTGCCCATCTCTCGTTAGGGATGTTAATGGGTACGGATACCGAAAATTTTATCCGAATCCGAATTCGAACGGAGCGAATTTATCCGATTTTAAATGAATATGATTTCGGATATAAATATCAAAAATAAAAATCAAACGGATATAAATACAGATATGGAATTTGACTGAACCCGATTCGACTCCAATCCGAATCTGAATTTATTTTACATTATATATAATATGTATATAAAAATTTAATATTATACTTAAATTTATATTTTAAAAATTTAAAATTAATATAATATATTTTGAAATATTGAAAAGAGCAATAATTATTTCGGGTTCGGATTTGGGTTCGGGTTCAGGTTTCCAATTTTTGGTTGGGCTTGGTTTCGGCTTTGAAGACGGATTTGGATTCGAATTTTTAAAAATTTACGCCGAATCTGACTCTTTGACATCCCTATCGTTGATGCTGGAGCTTTTGGAGCTTAACGGACTTGGCTAGAGAGACATTCTACAAGTTGGAACAGTTTGAGTGATTACTTTTGTTTATAATATTCTATATATTTTCTATATTATGCGTATAATAATGTTCATAAATTTAATTTTTAGAATTTTTAGAACTAAATTATATGTGAAGAGATTCAATTGTTTATTATATATGCAGTTGAAAATGCATATATCTATAAAATTTTTATTTGGTTTGGTATAGTTAAGCTCAACTGCTGCTGCAGTTCTATCTACACGAGAAAGTTCAACTGTAGTAATTGGACCGGAATCGGCTCATTCATTGCAGATTGACCATATTTCTTTGGACCAAAGTAATTACATACTTATGCACACCAGCAGTCTATGTTACGGAAATAAATATTTCATTTATAAATAAATTTTATAATATTTTATAAATTATACAACTTAATGAATATAAATTAATCTGAGAATATTATAAATGGTAACTAATCCCTCGTGATTTGTACTTTTCCAAGGATTAGTATTAATAAATGCACGACGAATCTCATAAGCCCCCACTAGCGTCAATGATTGGCCTCTACCGGGCCCCAACCAAGCTACAGCGCTGACGTGGCGTGCTGCGATGCTGACGTGGAGAGAGCGCCCGACTCCACCGGCTGCGGCGACCCGCCGCGGCGGCGGTAGGCCTCGCACGCGCGCTCGAGCGGCTCCCCCAACGCGCTCTCCACCGCGCGTTCGCTCCACCGCGCTCGCGCCTCCCGGTTGAGCCGCGCCACGAACCCCTCGCGCCGCGCCTCGCAGTACCGCACGAACCCCTCCGACCAACACGACGCGCCGGCCGACCCGCCGACGTCTGGCTCGCTCGGCTCCGCCGCCGCCGCCGAGGCCGCGTAGTCGGCCACCGCGTCCGCCACCTCCTCGGGCGGGTCCCACATGAGCACGCGCGCCACGGCGCGGCGCACCGCGCGCGAGACGGCCGCGTCGGCCTCCGCCGGCGGCAGCGCCGCGAGGGCGCGCGGATCGAGGTGGATCACGTACTCCTCGGGGCGCTCGCCGGGGCCCACGGAGGGGGCGGCGTGGGCGGCGACGCGGAGGGTGACGTGGCGGACGGGCTTGGGCGGGAAGGCGCCGGCGGGGTCCGGGTAGAGGGCTTGGTGGGCGAGGCGGCCGGCGCGGTGCACGAGGCGCTCGGCGCGGCCGTTGGAGGCGAAGGCGAGGGCGAAGCGGCGGCCCGGGGGCGACCGGGGGTCGGCGACGACGACGGATATCCCGAAGCTTCTCGAGTTCTCGCGGTGCGCCCACAGCGACACGGCGGCGACGGCGACGACGAAAAGCATTCGAATTACAATTCGTGGCATAGTCGTAGCATACTCGTCGGCGTCAGCGTCAGCGGCGGCGGCAGCTTTGGCTGAGGTGGTGGTGGTGGTGAGGAGGGGTTCCTCCATATGACAATGTAATATAACTAACTAATTAATAAGCGTTCGGAGATGCGACTTAAATAAAAAGTTGATGAGATTGGCTAAAAGGAGGGTTTTTTTTTTTTTTTTTGTAGGTTTGAGGTTTTTTCTCCATATTATTTATTTATTTGTTTATTTATATTTATATTTGGGATTATAGTTAGGAGGGGTCACTTGCAAATATCTTATGCTTGGGTATTTTTAAGGCTAATAATGCGGTTGACACCGAAGTAATCACATGGTGCTTACTGGGCTAATACCGACGCGAACAGCAGCGTTGTTGTATGAGCTTGATCATGTGTTTTTGGCATTTTTGTTCTTATTTTTTATTTTTGTAAATACTGTAGCCCAGCGTGTGCATTTTTTAAGGCACAGCTTTTTAATTCCTAGGAAAAAAAATTCAAACATATTATATGAAATTATCTAGAAATATAAATGTCTCGCGTATTATTTTGTTACATAAAAAATGATTATTTCAGAACAGATATAAAAAAAATTATACTAATTTTACGTTTAGATGATAATTGAATAGTTTTCAAAAATTTTAAAAAAATAGCAGTTGAATAGATTAGAGGGAAGAAAAGAATAATAAATAGTTATAAATAAAAAATAATGATATTATCCCCTCTTTATATTTGAATTTAAAATTTAAAAAGTTAGAGCTACATGCAGAGATATAATTCTCCATTTCTAGTGAAATCGTACAAATTATATGCAATAAAATTTATCTAAACTATAGACCATTTTGATTTGATTGTCTGATTTTTTAAAATTTTGATTTTACTATCTAATCTTTTAATTTATTTAATTTGAGACAGTTACTAATATTTAACTTTAAAATGTAAGCTAAGCGCTTCCTTTAAAAACTTACGATTACGAGAGCTGCATAAAAATATATAAACTAAATTTATAAAGATAAATGACGTATTTAAAATTTGAAATCAAAGTATCGTTGACTAACTAAAGTTAAATAAATTAAAAGATTAGATAATAAAATCAAAATTTTGAAACGTTCGAGATAATCGATTCAAAATGATCTATAGTGCAGGTAAGGTTTGTGCATTTTTACCAAGATAAAACATAATATTTTCTATATAATATAGTTGTGTTTACAAAGAAAAAAAAAATTATATTTTCTACCATAATTTTATTCTGAATATCCAGCTTAATTTTCATTTCCAGGATTGGGCCTCAACTAAACATTTGTAAACTGGCCATGGCCCTGTAAAACCCAAAATCGCGTCACGCCGGATAAGCCCTCAAGCCCGTTTCGCCGAAAAAATGTGGCCTTGTGGAGTTAAACTCGTGTCGGCATGTGTCAAACATGACCTGTACAGTATAGCCAGCACATCAGCAAACATACAGTATACAGACCACCACGTAAGAGAAAAATAAGATATTACCTACTTCATTCATTTATTTTGAAATGAACTTAGCTATAAATGTGAAAAAGCTATACTTCGAATTGAAAATATAAGATACCAACTATCAAATTCTTAGCTAACTGTGCTAGATACGGGTGGTAGTAACTTTACAAAAGGTTGATATAGAGAGACGCAGACGAAAGTACAAGATAAAAACAGAGCCTATTTACATGGAAAAGCGCACATGATTTAAAGTGACCTTTTCGGGCCAAAGTGGGCCTATTGTTGGATCTTAGACAAAGAACATGAAACTTTGTCACGTTCCACCTCTTCACCCGGTGTGTCCTCAGCAAGTATATCATTGTATTAGGAGTGGATGATTTAGTGGCCCAAGACATGGGGGAGGGGGTGCACCTAGTTTGGGATCGGTGGATGACAAGAAGGGAATTTCAAAAAGGGCAAACTAGGCTTACCGACCTCGTAGGCTGTTGGTGGATTATCTGGAAGGTCAGAAATGACACTATCTTTAGAAATATTGCTCCGGACCCTTCGCTAGCAGTTCATAAGCTCAAGGTTCTGCTGAACAAGTGGGACTCAATCCTAAATCTCGTTTCCCGTTAGCCTTAACTCTTCTCTTTTTTTTATTTTCTTTTCTTTTTTTCGGGGTCTAGCTGCCCCATGCCTGTAGCTTAATTCACCTCTTCATTGAATGAAGCGGGTAGCGTGCTACCTATTTCACAAAAAAAAAAAAAAAAAAAAATTGTCCCATGGACTCTATATTGCGAACTACGCGATATATATAGATGATAGATCCCTCAAAAGAACATGAAACTTGTTAAGTTCGGAGATTATTAGGCCCCATTTTACTTCTCTTTTCAGCTACAGTCATATTCATTTCAACATTTACAGCTTCAGATTCTGTCACAGAAAATTGCTCAAAAAATTTTGATATCGTAATATTTTTCTTATTGTACGACTCAAATATTAAAAGTTTCATAGGCAAATAAATAATACGAAACTATTTACATGTTCCATACACTGTAGCACTTCTACTGTTGTTTACAAGTTGATATTACAGGTACACAACCATGAATGCGAGCAATTAATTCACTTGTGGAAATTAACACACCATACACCGCAACATAATGGAGCGCTATCTAAAACTCATGAACAAGATCAAACAAAGAAAGGTCCCGCTGCGATTCGATCTAACCCTTCGCTATTTAAAGACTAGGAGCAGTTGCTTATATATCTCTGAAAAATTTTTGATTTTTCGATTTACTCCTCCTAGAAGGCTAATATTGAAAATACCCCTCCTACGTTCCAACATATTTCTAAGACGGTTAAATAACTCTATTATTTCTGTAAAATTACTATTTTGCCCTTTTCAAATATACCCTTCTATCATCACTGTCTTTCTTATTTGTCTTTCTGATCAGAGCGAAAAGTATTTCGATTTTTGGTCTTTTCCAATATAACCTCTATCGTCAACCTTTTGTAATTGTCCTTAAGTTAAGGGCAAAATTGGTATTTTAATTTTTTTTAACTGTGGTAGATACTTAACTCATGTTTAATCCAGATTAACTTAACAGGAGATAACTGCGGGGGTATTTTACAATAACGGTATAACATATGAGGAGTATTTTAGAAAGAAAAAAAGAAGAAGAATAGATCGGATATTTTCAGACACATAAAGGATATATAGAAAATTATCCCTAAATACTATTACATGGTCGATCGGTGTCGGCTCAACCGGTCCCAGAAACATGTAGACGCAGAAGTACTGTTAGCATTTAGGGGTAATCAGAAATGGTATCGACACAATTGGATAGATCTGGAGCTTTCTAGTGTGGGTCAGGCGTGCATGAATCGATCCAATTAATTAATGTTGGTTTAATTGGTGCAGGGTTGGTGCAGGAGCAAGAGCCTAAAATCATCCCCCAAAATAAAAATAAAAATAAAAATAAAGGAAAAAAAATTGGACCACCAATTTGGTAATAGTTAATCCGTCAATCACAACTGTCGGTTAACGAGCGGAAGGTCCTGAGTACGCGTCTTGTTAGCTAGATTCTTTATTATGTTAGTTCGCTTCTGGTCAAATTTTAATTTGGAGCCATTTTTTGTGCCATTAAAAAAAAAGAAAAACTTAGATTGTTGTCAACAAACGAAATGTTTATAATTTATTTTGTAAAATATATCAGAATTAAAATGACTCGTTCTTTCAAAATCCTTGTAGCATGTTCAAGCAAAGTCATATAGGTAAAATATGTATCTGTATATAGTTTAGCTCATATATTTATTGTGTCGTTCGTAAAATTAAAAAAATTAAATTTTAATATTCTAGAGGTTACGGAATTAGGATTAATTATCTAACGCTGCTTGGGAGGAAATAAAAATTACCAAAAGCATATAAGTTAATGCAATATTAAATATGAAAATAAATAAAATATTTTTTTATCGTACTTTTTCATCGACGTAGAATTTAATTTCTCTCGCAATCGATTTCTCGGGCTTTCAGAGTTTTTCAAAATAAAAATACACTTTACGAGCGCATTTAAATTCAGCATTAATGACTAGGTAATGCATTCTCAACTACCTAGAAACTAAGCTTAGTGCAAATTAGTCAAAACCCGCAATTAATAAGAAAACATTGAAGGCATTAATTTGTAATTAATTCATTGTTGCCGTGATATTTTGGGAATCAGCTTAATTAGTTAGAAAAATCACAACTGTTTGGCTAACGAGCGGGAATACCCCAGTACGCGCCCTCGTTAGCTAGATTCCTTTATTATGTTAGTTCTGATTCCACAATTTTTAATTTAAGCCACTTTTTGTGCCATTTAAAAATAAAAAAAAAAAACTTAGATTGTTGTCAACAAACGAAATGTTTATAATTTATGTTTGTAAAATATATCAGAATTAATATCCCATGACTCGTTCTTTCAAAATCCTTGTAGCATGTTCAAGCAAAGTCACATAGGTAAAATATGTATCTGCATATATAGTTTAGCTCATATATTTTTATTGTGTCGTTCTGTAAATTAAAAAATTAAATTTTAATATTCCAACTACGGAATTAGAGCTACATCATCTAACGCTATTGGGGATAAAAATATATATATATAGAATATATATAATATATAAGTTAATGCAATATTAAATATAAAAATAAATAGAATATTTTTTTATCGTACTTTTTCATCGTACGTAACTTAATTTCTCTACAATCGATTCCAAACGAAGCTTTCAGAGTTTTTCAAAATAAAAATACACTTTACGAGCGCATTTAAATTCAGCATTAATGACTAGGTAATGCATTCTCAACTACCTAGAAACTAAGCTTAGTGCAAATTAGTCAAAACCCGCAATTAATAAGAAAACATTGAAGGCATTAATTTGTAATTAATTCATTGTTGCCGTGATATTTTGGGAATCAGCTTAATTAGTTAGAAAAATATACTTTTCGAGAAAGGGAAGGTTTATAGTACCAAAATTAAGACAAAAAATAAATAAATAATACTTTGTACGTTTCAAATTAATATATTCCATAATTATCTAGATCTTTTTGTAAAGATGATAATGTAATTTTATTGGAAAATGCTGTGAATTGCACGCTTACAACCCTTTTTATCCAACTCCATTTTTTTTTAAAAAAATATATAAACTTGCTTTGTTATTTTTTCTTTTTAACTAACAACTCCAAAGGAGGCGGTAAACTCTATAATTAATCAACATAAGCGGTGAGGATTATAATTTTTTTGGGTTGTAAACTTATCAGTTCTCTTATTTTATCTTCACCCAATATTTGAAAACTTATCGAATTTACACTGAAAGTATATTTATTAAGAGTTCGCATAAATAATTCCATATCTTATAATTATAATTAAAAAAGGCTAAATTATAGAAAATTCTCTCGTCAATATTCGTTTTTTCACTTTCACCCCCTGTCATTTAAAAATCTACACTTTGCCTCCTTAAAAAATAAGAAATGTTTACAGGGGATACACCGTGACAAAATGACAAAAATGTCCATCACCATTTTCGTATTCTCCTCCAACCTTGCTCCTGCGTCGCCCATCCTCTTCCATTCTTCGAAAAGATCAAAGTGGGCATGGATGGAGAGGCATGCGAGGGTGAGCGCCCCAATCTCGCTCGGCCGTTGCCCCTTCTATTTCGTTCTTCGAGGAGATCGGAGTGGGCATGGATGGAGAGGCATGCGAGGATGAGCGGCGGAGAAGGGCGAAGGGGATGTAGGCGAGGGCGAGGGCGAGGCAGTGGAGGAGGGTGAGGCGGTGAGGCTGGGAGGCCGCTGCGAGGCGGTGAGGCGGCGGTGAGGCGGAGGGAGGTGAAGCAACTGGAAAAGAGCGGAGGGATATTTCTGGCATAAAAATTTATTTTTTAACGGATACCCTAACAGAGCAATAACGGTAGGGAAAAGAGTGCATATTTTTTATTTTACAAGAGGGCAAAGTGTAGGTTTTTAAATGACAGTGGGGGAAGTGAAAAATCTAGTTTTGATAGGGTGTTTTATGTAATTTAGCCTATAAAAAAAGTAAAAAGTTGATAAACACTAGTGAGTCCATGTTGAATAGATTTAAATTTTTAGATTTAATGAATTTTAATAGATACGCTATATTATTGAGCTCATGTGAAATTAGATTTTGACCATTGGATTAAAAACATATACAATTGAGATGATTGCGGTCCCCAGAGTTGAGTAGTACTTCTAGGGTTGAGGGATCTCCATAGGGTAATAGTATTAATTCAAAGGTTAAAAATAATTAAACGGACTGATCTAACGGTCAAAAAATCGAAAGCACTAGATCCTCTAAGCTTCCGATAGTATATATATATATATATATATATATATATATATATATATATATATATATATATATATATATATATATATATATATATATATATATATATATATATATAACTAGGCTAATATACTTATTAATAGCAAAAGTCATTGGTCTACCAAGTTTTTAGTCATTGGATTGAAAGATGTGCGGTTAGGATGATGTGGGCCCTAGGGTTAAATGAGTGGTTGGTTGAATAGTATGATATAACGGATAAAAATCATTAAAGAGGTGAATCCAACTACAAAGTTTTGCAGCACTCCAGTTCTTCGTAGCAATTTAATTTATATATATATATATATATATATATATATATATATATATATATATATATATATATATATATATATATATATATATATATATATATATATATATATATATATATATATATATATCGATGGGATACTATCGATGCATTTGGTGCTACCAAGTTTTCCGCCGTTAGATCCACCTTTTGATGATTTTCACCGTTAGATCATACTTATTCAACCAACCACTCACTTAACTGGGGCCCACATCATCCTAACCACACATCTCTCAATCCAATGGCCAAAAACTTAGACTAAGTGTATTAATAGCATAGTAGCCTAGTTCTATATATATATATATATATATATATATATATATATATATATATATATATATATATATATATATATATATATATATATATAAATTGAGTTCCTATACTTTTAAAAGTACCAAGTCATTGATGCTCGTAAGTTTTTAGCGCTTGGATTAATAGATATGCGGTTAGGATGATGTCGGCTCTCTTGGGTTAAGTGGGTGGTTGGTTGAATAGTATAATCTAACGGATGAAAGTGATCCAAGTCTAGATCTAACGGTAAAATTCGCGAGCACCCGAGTGGCGTCTTTTCTAATATTATGTGAATTATATATATATATATATATATATATATATATATATATATATATATATATATATATATATATATTTCTTATCTATTATGAGTACGATCGCCTCGCACTCATAAGTTATTTTCGATGATAGAGCTTCCGTATCGACGATCCACACCGTTAAACGTTATTTACATTTAAAACTTTTAGAAATAAAATTTTATAATTTTTCGACATCATTTACCTTACGATCAAAAGGTCACAAATTTGACAATTTTTAACGGCCGGCATAGAATACTTGCTAGTTTAATGGTGTAAAAGAATCGGAATTTGTTGAATTTTTGATAGAAAATTTTATTCACTACATAGATAAAGATCAATAACTCCGATCTTGAATTAAAGGATCCGATCATCCTTTCTTCGTACGTCATTCGATTTTTATGCTCATTTTATGCCCACTTGATGGACTTTATTATGATTTCAAAAATTTACGAAATTTATTTTCTAGAAATTTCAAATACTCTTGATCATATTTAAGCTCCATCATCGAAAACATGAGTAGTAGGACTCCACTCATAATAGTATAATAATGGCCTATATATATATATATATATATATATATATATATATATATATATATATATATATATATATATATATTAAAAAGAGAATAATTGGCATGCATGGTATACAAAGCATGTGGCGGTAGGCGAAGCCACAAGTACCACCTCATGGAGGGAGTAATAAATGTAATCCCTCTAACTCCCTGGCACGGCCTTAAATTAACCCTAAAAATGCTTATATATAATGTGCATGGTGCACATGCACCGAATTAAGTTACGTCCATTGTTCCCCTCAACAACAGGTTATTTTGAAATAGCCCTTCTATATATTTATCTTTTTTTCAGGGGAATTGATATTCCCCGAACAAGAATTGCTAAGGCCACATTTATTGTATTTAATAACTATCGTACTTTAGCAATAGTACAAGTTACTCTATAAATATATTAATTTTTCTTTTAAGTCTTTGTTTTTATTACCTCTCTCTGCGTTAAAAATTATACCATTTACTCCCTTATATATATGCTTTATTATCATTATTTTAAATAAATCTAGGAATTCACGATAATCGTCGTGGATTCAACTATAAAAATTTTTGAAAATAAATTGATAGGTAAATTTGAATAAATTATTTAATAAACTGTCAATTTTGCCAGTTCTAGTAAAAGACGAGATGTCTTTTTCCAAATCTTTTTTAATCTTGTTTCGAGTTGCGAATTTAACAAATGTTGATCGAGATAAGAAAGAATGTGGTGTACCAGTTCGTTTTAAGAAAGTTTTACAACCTAGTTAGCTGACTATTTAGCACGAAAAAAATATAAAAATAATTAGCACGAAAAAAAAAGTCTTCACGTTGCACCGACATATTATAGTAATTGAGGCAATTACAGTAGCGTAGCAATTTTAGCAGTAGGACTAGCTCTTTCTTTCTCCTGTGCTTTGCTGTTTTTCTGTCTTTGTTTCATTCGTTCGTTTTTTGTTTTATTTCGTCTCGCCTTCTCGTTCGGAAACTTTGGCTGCTTCCATTATATAAGTCTAACACTATAAAAAATCTTGCATTTAAAGGCACTTTAAATAATAATTAACGACGCTTTAAAACGTCGGCAAAAATAATCATGTCAAAGAGTCGTTAAATAATCATGTCGGGATAAATATACTGACGTTTTAATATAGCGTCGGAAAATTTATATAAATATTTGATAAAAATAATACTAAATATTAAAGACGCTAGAAGAAAGCGTCGTCTAAAAAGTGTCGTCTAAAACATATTTTGTTGTAGTGTAATTTATCTTTCTAATAAATGAAGCAGGTAGTTCGCTACTTATTTCTAAAAAAAAAACAATGATCTACTCTAAATAGTTATTAGGGTCAACTTAATTTACTTTTTCCATTTTCACCTTTTAAATCTCTATTTCTTTGTTTTAGTTATTGTTAAATTTGTTTGTTAAGTTAAAATTTGTGTTACATTTAAATGACTCTATCGACTATTTGCTAGTGGTCAATTATTCTAATTTTACTTACTAAATTTTAATTGATTTAGAATATTTAATTCTAAAAAGTTAAAACTTAAAACAAGTATTGTAAGAGTAAGAACAAGTAACATTAATGAGGGTCATTTCATAATTAAGATCTGTTGGTATATTTTTGCCAAGAATTTATCGTGTGTCTATCTTTTCTCTCTCTTTTTTTTTATATTATAATAAAATATATACATAAAAATTTTAAAAATAAAATATATATAAAAAAAGAATAAACAAGTGCACCACTTGCTATATATCATTTATAGCAATCCTCACAGGCTTGATATAGCTGGTGGAAAAAATTAATTTCACAATGTATGATTGTCCACTATTTTGTCAAGTCATTTTCGATCCTGTTGTATAAATGTAGAATTTTTATTTTATATTTTTTTAGAATATATACATTTTATCTTGTAGTTGAAAATGTAGATTATTAGTTTTACGTAAAAATATAGTGGTGAAAAGATAGTAAAGTAGAGTCCGGCTACTATACTTTTACAAGTACGTCCGCCTGCGTACTCATAAGTTGTTTTCGATGATAGAGCATTCGAATCAACGGTCTACACCGTTAAACATTATCTAGAGCATTTAAAACGTTTAGAAATCAAAATTTATAATTTTTTGACACCATTTACCTTACGATCAAAATGCCACAAAATTGACAATTTTTAACGGCCGGTATGAAATATTTGCTAGTTTAACGCTGTAAAAGAATCGAAATCAGTTCAATATATTGATAGAAAATTCTATTCACTATATAGATAAAGATTCCGATCTTAAATATTTAAAGGATCCGAACATCCATTTCAAAGATATCGTTCAATTTTGACCGTTCAATATTTGATACCCGCTTGATGAACTTTATTATGATTTCGAAAAAAATTTTAAATGCTCTAGATCATATTTAACAGAGTGGATCGTCGAATCGGAATTAAGTGTATCCTGTGGTTTAAATTAAAGTGTATCAAGTGGTTTAAATTTTTCATTTTAGTATCCTGTGGTTTAAATTAAAGTGTATCTGGTTAGTACCCTATGGTTTCTTACTTTATCACTAGTTTAAAATGTATAAATTAAGTTAGTATCTCGTAGTTTCTCACTTTATCACTTTAGTACTCTGTGGTTTAAAATGTATCAAGTTAGTACCTTGTGGTTTTGAACTTTATCACTTTAGTACCCTGTAGTTTAAAAAACCACAGGGTACTAACTTGATACAAAATTAAAACCATAGGGTACTAAAGTGATAAAGTGCAAAACCACATGCATGGTACTAATTTGATAGACTTTAAACCACGGAGTACTAAAGTGATAAAGTGAGAAACCACGGGATACTAACTTAATACATTTTAAACCATATGGTACTAAAGTGAAAAAAATTAAAACCACGAGGAAGGTTTTTGAAGTTTTTTCTTGTTTTTTATGCGGTTTTTGGACTGTTTGGTTTTTCAAAAAAGTATGAAAAAATATTTTCTAAGAAAAATGTTTTTCATGAATTTGTTTTTTTTCAAGTTCCCGCTCATTTTGTTCCAAAGAAAATTTGTTGTTAATTTTAACTTTTCTTTTTTAAGATTTCAGGGAAATACAAGTATTTTCATTTTCTGGAGATTTGCCAAAAAAAAATGAAAATACTAGTTTCATAAAACACGAAGAAAAAAGATTTTCCAAAAAAAAAATCAGTGTTTTTAAAACCAAACAGATTGAAAATTAGAAAAATGATTTTTTATGAATTTTTTCCTCAAAAAAATTTGCAGGAAAGTATAATAAAGGACATGATAAAATATAATATTTTACAAATATGCAATATTCATAAGATGCCACACTTTACTTGTTTACTATTTTTTGATGATTTATAAAATTTGACACTGTTATTAAATTTAAGGTCAGATTCTTTGAAAAAGGAAAACTAAATTTAAAGCTTAAAATATAAAGTGTTACACTTTAAATCACATAACCATAAAAAATATAGCACTGATTAATATGGAAAGTGAATTATAGCAACATTTTCTCATAAAGAAAAAAGTGCTGGAAACATTAATTAACACTGATCGGATCTAAACATAAAAAGAAGTTTCTTTTTTCTAATATTAATTGCTGCAGAGATGATTTAATTCCAAGCCTATACTAAACCCAAGAGAATGGCATACACAAAACAAATAAAAATGTTACTTGTGAATACTAAATTTAATTCGATTCAAAAGTTTAAGTTATTCAATTTTGACCAAATACGTACAATTAATGTGTCAACTCTTTCACTTAATTCACATGAAACCAATTCAACAATAATATATTATGCTATACAAGTATAATTTGGTTTTAAGTACTATATAAGATTAATATATTACATACCATTTGAGAAAAGAGAAATGCAAAAAAAAAAAAAAAAAAAAAAACACTCTCTTCTCCACACAAAATCATGTACACCACACGTGCATGTATGGGGCTACACCAACTCTCAGTAGTTCAAGTGTTCAACCAATTAAAAAAAAAGTAAAAGTAAAAATTAAATTAAAGAGATAAAATAAAAACAGCATGCAACATATCGTAAACAAAATATCCGATTATTTGCTTGCAACAAATTAAACAATTCCTCCCTATACAGATGAAACGAAAAAAGGAAAAAAAAAAGAAAAAAGAAAAAAAAGCCATGTAAAATTTCATACACCGCATACGCAATTACATGGCCAAATTAAAAGGTCTTAGTAAAAAACTAGCACACTAACAAATTATTTAGTGAAGGATCTACTTTCATCATACATCTTATTTTCTCGTCCCGTTATTACTCTCGTAATTAAGTAACCTCTGATCATGATTCGGATAAGTAAATGTTTTACTCAAAATAAGATAGATGATGATGGCTCCTTCAGTACTGCTAGTGTATTAGCGCGTCTTTTACTTGAACCGAATTTATAAAAATACAAAAAGTAAAACATTGGTAAAAGACCTACAATACTTATTTGAACTATGGATCATTAACTTTTCGTCAGTTATCTGAACTTTTAAAATTATGATTTTACTGTCCGATCTTTTCAATTTGTTTGATTTGAGATAGTCAATGATGTTTGGCCTTTAAGATTTGAATCGCTTATTTTTACAAATTTGCTTAGTGTACTCCATGCAATATTTGTAACTACAGTTTCAGTAAAAATATATATATATATATAATTGATTCAAATCAAATTGATTGAAAAGATGGATAGTAAAATTTAAATTTCAAATGATTTGATAGCCGACTCAAAATAGTCCATATAAATATATATATATATATAGTTCGGATAAGTTATGTACGTTATTCACGGGAAATACACTACTTATTGCGGCGATCTCCGAGGACGCCTTCGTTTCCGGCGAGGATCATGTACTTGTCCCTGCGGGTGAGGCCGGTGCACTCGAAGCCGAGGGCGTCGGCGAGCTGGCGCTGCACCCGGTTGGCGACCTCGGCGCCGGTCCAGCCGCCGGCGCGGGTCATCTCCGTTGGGAGGCGGCCGAGGAAGGCGATGCGGTAGGCGGGCGCGGGGTTCATCATGAAGACGACGGGGTCGAGCCACTTGTGGCCGCTGGCGGTGGTGCCGTAGAGCCAGCCGGCGCGGGCGTCGACGGCGGCCGGCTCGACGGCGTCCGCCAGCTCGGCGAAGAGCGGGCTGAAGCGCAGCAGGTAGGGCTCGCGGCAGGTGGTGCCCTCCGGGCAGACGGCCAGGTCGCCCTCGGCCAGCAGGCAGCGCATCGTCTCCGCGTCGCGCGCCCGGTCCCGCGTCAGCCGCACCGTCCGCACCGGCGAGATCAGCTCCGACACCCGGCTCAGGCTGTAGGTCACCGCCGGCACCGGCCGCTGCAGCGCCACGCTCAGCATCACCGGGTCCAGCAGGGTCCGGTGCGTCAGCACGAACGCCGCGCCCTTCGACCCCGCCGCCGCCGCGCCCACCATCGCCTTCCTTAGGCCCGCCACCCGGAACCGGAGCCCCGTCGCCGCGCCGATCATGTACGACACCTTGTATGGCACGACCCCCAACATGATCCGGATGAACGAGAGGGTGAGCCCCAGAGGGAGGAACACCAGTAGCGCCGTCATGGCGAGCGGCGTGGGGAGAAGCGCTAGCCGTCCGTCGTGGAAGATCAACGGCTTAGGGTACTTCTCCCTCGGCAGTAGTACTGCGTCGTCGTCGTTGTTCACTACGTATGCTTCCTAATTACAAAACATGCATGTCCGTCCATATACACGTACGTACGTATGTAGAACAAGATATATAGATAAAAAACGCGGACCATTTTGATTAGACTATTTTACTGTAGAGTGTAGAGTTGAAAAAAAAAAAAAGAAAAAAAGAAAAAAGGGGGATTGTTGAGGGAGACAGAGAAGTGCTTTTGATGCGAGCAAGAGTGGTAGCACAAACATTCTATTTTTGGATACAAGTATATTAGATGCGTGATTAAAGAGAGCACAGTACAGTACCTTGGAGTGGGAGAGGAAGAGGTGGTCATGTGGGTTAGAGGGGCTCACGAGACCCACATCTGCTTTTGCTTCACCGAAAAGCTCTTTTAGAGCTCGCAGCTTGGTGGGCAACCCGGATCCATGGATGAGCCCACTAAAGTACCTCCCATTCATGACCACATGGAGCTCCGGAGCCACCACTCGATCCACGCGCAGATACTCCTCCAAGAACCCTTCCACCATAACCCTAGGCATGCTGGTGACCACCACCTTCCTCTTCACGGAGCTCAACACCTCGTACCCATGGAGGTGGAGGTTCTCCAAGTAGAACTTGGGCAACACGGCTCTCGCCACGAGCTCCATGTCCTTCCTCCTCAGCCCGAAGAAGGTGACGAAGGCCATGAGCCTCAAACCCAGCTCCCCATTTTGGCCCAGGGCCCAAACCAGCGGGAAACACAGCAGCAAAAGGAGAGCCCTCAAGAGCCCACCGCCTTCGAAGGCCACCAACATGAAGAAGGGGAACGGAGAGGTGGATCTCAGCAGGGCCCCATGGAAGTCGCACGCTAGAGCATGGGACTCTCTCCCCTCCAAAGAGCACTTGGACACAGGAGAGCACAGAGAAGAGATCTGCTGTACCCTGCATGGGCTGTTCCTGTGGAGAAAGCCGTAGCTTCTTATTTTCCTACCCGCCCTGTAGCATGTGAGGAGCCAGTGACCTGCTATTTTGATAAGCACCATGAGAAAAACCATATTCCCTTCTCTTCTCTTCTCTTCTATTACAACACCTGCTTAATTAATCTCTTCTTCTTCTTCTTCTTCTTCTTTGGTTAACTTGGTGTTCTTGTGGATGGTGTAGTAGTAGTAGGAGGAGGAGGAGCAGGAGATTATAAATAAGAGAGAGGAGTGTGTAGTTCCAGCTCTTGGGTGAGTAATTAGTAATGGAGTGAGATCAGTGGCTGTGCGCATATATAGGAAATATAAAAAGGAGAAGGGCCTGGGATGGGAATAGGCACGGGGCTGATCCGGGAGCATACAAGGGTTGCCCACCTACCGCCTCATTTCTTATCGGATCGGATCCGGACGGATTCAGGATTGCCCACCTACCGCCTCATTTCTTATCGGATCGGGACGTTTCAGGACGGGCTAATTTTTATTATACGTTTGTCCTCATTTATTGTTCCATTCAGAATGAATCATGCCGAGAAGGAAATTTTTATACATTTTTGCCGAATCAGAGCAGATCAAAAGAAAAAACAAAAAATCTTCAGCCTTCCGTTATATTTTGCTTAACTGATTAAGACAGATTCGAAACGAGTTATATTTTTTTAATATTTTTTATTCTCCTACGTACTGTTTTATTTATAGCGGATCGAGACGGAAGCTCCACCAACCTGAATCCATTTGACTTCCTAGGGTTGGGATTGACCAGGTGGTGGCCCATGGGGTTCTGTGCACCGGTCACATTAAAGGCACGCACAGCTCTCGCCCATAGGCTCAAGACCACAGCAGCTCACTGCTGCTGCTGCTGAATAGGGCAAAGAGAGGGTGAGGAGGGGATTTAATGTTGCTGGATGGACCTGGTCCACGCCATGACAGGGCCGTGGACCGCCTGTTTCTCTTATTCGGGGTCGGGGACCCGCATGCTTGGGTGCGCGAGTGTTTTGTTTCGTCTTCAAAGGCACATTTTGATTGAAGTTATCTAATATTTTAGAGTATTTCAATATATCCAGATATTTTAAATTTTTAAAAGAGATTATTATTTATACTGTATTAGAGCGTTTGGTTTAATACAGTAATATAATACTAAATTGTATGTAATTCTGGAAGAATAATCCGAACCAAACGGACCCGTAATATATAATTAATACGTACATATATATATATATATATATATATATATATATATATATATATATATATATATACATATATATATATATATACATATATATATATATATACATATATATATATATATATATATATATATATATATATACTAACCTACAAAGTTATGATTATTAAGACCTTATTAAAAATCAAAATCAAATTCTAATGTTACAATATAAGTTATTACTAGATAACTTCCCTCATGATAACTTGTATGCTACGTTGATTTTCTCTGTGATTGTAAGTTATAAGCTTGATTTTAGCTTTTAATAAGATCATGGCCGCTATAAATTGTTTTTTTTTTTTAGAGATAGATAACACGCTACCCGCTTCGTTTATTTTATTAGAAATAAACTTACATCGAAATGTGAATCAACTAGGATTCGAACTTAGAATCTCGGATACCGACCACTAAATCCTTTATCACTTGCGATAGGAACGGTCGGTTGGCCGCTATAAATTGTTAAAATAGTATTCCTTCCTATCACTCGATCGATCTATTGTCATAAAGCTTATGACAACTAATTTTTTCTTACAATTTTTATTACCCCATTAATTATTGACAAGGGTATGTTATAAATCACATGCAAATCTTACGTAGAACACTTTCTCCTCCACTATGTTACGAAAAAGATGTTCAAGGTTCTAATAGGAGTATAAAAATTATATGTAGGAGATAACCTATTAGGGCATAGTCATGCTATAACAGGTCTTATATAGTGGATGTATATATTTCTCTAAAATTATTATTATTCTTTTTTTTGCGGTAAACTATTTATAATATACCTTTTCAATATTGTAAATTTGACATTTCTAAAAATATCTAGATAGTTATTTTGTAACAAATACTGTGTTGTTGTTGTAAAAGAGTAATGCTACAGTTACACTCTAAAGTGGAGTGCGCTTCTTAGTTCTTACCTCCACTTTATTCTAAGATCATTCTTATCCCACCAATTTTTTAAAATTTTACAAAAAAAAAATTCAATTTTTATCAGACCTAAGATTGCAGTTGCAAGATCTACACCCCTTTTTGGGTATACAAGAAGCAATTGTACACCTATTTTATAAGTATAAATTTTACATCGTAATGATCTCTGAAATTAAGGATGGGATCTTCTCATTTGTCATATCAATATTTCCTTAAATTACTAAATAAATTTTAAAAAAATTATACTTCGTTGGATTCACGAGCTTTAAGATTTACACCTATTATAAACAGTAACATTTTTCTTGCTAAATTAGGATGGTGTATGATCATTGCATACTAGAAATGGTCTAGGCAACTTCTACGGACCCTCAACTATATATAGGTCAATGTCAACGGGCCCCTTCAATTTTTTTATACAGTTTTTTGCCCGAGAATCTCATTAACTTTCAAATTTGAAATTCAATCAAATAAAATACGAATTTATATATATAATATGCAATAAAAAAATTTTTAAAAAAATAGACCAACTAAAATTTAATAACCGCGTCGAGGAGAGAGCCCAACAAGCAGTAGGTCATGGTGGTTTTTTTTTTTTTTTTTTTTTTTTTTTTTTTTCCGAGACTCGATCGACTCGTTTTGCAAATTGTAAATTTATTTATTAATTTCTACTATGAGCATCTTTTTAACTTCATATTTGTGTTTCTATTTCAATGACTCGGTTAATTAAATTAAAATTTTTGATTAAATTAAATAGTTACTTTAATTATTTGACTAATAGTTATAGCTTCTTTAGACAAGTAAATCTATGATAATTATTGTTATATAATTAATTAATAGAGCCATAAATTTAATAAAATAAATTTGATAAAATTTACGGCTCAGTTAAGTATATAATCGTTTGGAAACTGTACGTCCTTTATTTTTTTTTATTTTTTCCTGCGAAATGATTCATTGTAGCTGATTAAGTTATATATATATATATATATATATATATATATATATATATATATATATATATATATATATATATATATAGAGAGAGAGGGAGAGAGAGAGAGAGAGAGAGAACTAGGCTACTATGTTATTAATAGCACCAAGTGCCATTTTGTTCCTGCGACCGGGGCCTCTGGGGGTTTAGTTACCTGTTGGAGTTCTAGACATTTCTTGTGCGATGTGGCTTTAGTGCGAAAGTTCTCGCTAACTCTCTACCTCACGCATCGTGCCAGTGGATTATCCTTCTATATCACGAATGTTTATGGACCTCCAACTTGGGACGGCAAAGAGGAGTTTTGCTCCGAACTCCTCTCCCTCACTAGCACCTGTTCCTCCAACTGGGTTATATGTGGGGATTTCAATTTCACGAAGAATCAATCGGAAAGAAGAGGAAAACCTTGGAGCTCCAAAGCGATGGACATGTTCTCAGATCTTATCAACTCACTTGGGGTCATTGACCTACCTTTGTCTAACCAAATGTTCACCTGGTCCAACATGCAATGTCCCACCGCCAAGCTTGACAGGTTTCTTATCTCGACGGAATGGGACCAATCGTTTCCCTTCAGCAAGGCAAAAGCTCTCCCTAAGATAACATCTGACCACAACCCAATTGTGCTTGAAACGGGGCCACCACCGGGCCCACGAAGGTTTCGTTTCGAGAGGGTGTGGCTTACCGGGAGGACTTTGTATCTAAGATGCCGATGGTGGAATGAAATCGCTAGGAAGAGCTCACCAATTTTAACGATCGCACTAAGCTTCGACATTGCGAGTAAGGATAAAAGAATGGTGTAGGACTCACTTCCACAGCATTTCAAAAACTATAACCCAATTACAATCTGAGCTCCAAGCTCTCTATCAACTTGAGGAACGGCAGAACCTGCCTCTTGAAGCCTTGGAAAAGCGGGCGGAAGTCAAGTCTCAGCTGCTACTTATTCTTAAGGAGGAAGAAATAATGTGGGAAACGAGGGCTAAGCAGCGATGGTTAAAGGAAGGAGACGGCAACACTAAGTTCTTCCATGCTGTAGCAAATGGACACAAGCGTGCTAACACGATTTCTGTCATTGAGGGCGACAATGGGCAGGAGATAACCAATGAGGAGCTTAAGAGATCGTACTTTTATCAATCTTTTAAGCGAATGTTTGGAACCCAAGTGGATGGGCATTCTTCCTTTGGAGATTGGAGCGCTCTTTATAATTCCAACAGGCTACTAGACCCTGACTCCCTAACAACACCGTTTACGCTCGACGAAGTGAAGGCTGCCACCTTTCAACTAGGTAGCGATAAGGCACCTGGCCCGGATGGATTTCCACTTGTTTTCTTTCATACTTTCTGGGAGGTGGTCAAAAATGATATTTTCAGGGTATTTTCTGAGCTATACGAGGGTTCACTTTCCACTGGTCCAACAGATTACTCATTTGTATGCCTCGTCCCAAAAAAGGAGGGCGCGCGTAGAGCTACGGATTTTCGACCAATTAGCCTCATAAATGGTATCCAAAAAATTATCTCCAAGGTCTTGGCGAATAGACTAGCTATGAAACTGCCAGCTATTATCTCTTCAACGCAATCGGCCTTCCTGAAAGGGCGCTTGTTGTCAGACTCGTTCGTCACGGCTAGCGAATTAGTAAACTGGTACTCTAAATCTGGTAGAGAATGCACATGTATCAAGGTCGACTTCGAGAAAGCTTACGACAGCGTCAAATGGTCGTTCCTAAAGGCTATCTTACACTGGCTAGGCTTCAGCGACAAGTGGTGGGGGTGGATTGAGCAATGCATCTGTAATGCCAAAGTTGCAGTGCTAGTTAATGGCGTGCCCACTCCTTGGTTCAAATCCAGGAAGGGGCTGCGGCAGGGAGACCCTCTCTCTCCGTACCTCTTTTTACTGGTGGCTGATTGTTTAGCCAGACTGACTGAAACCGCGAGGGAAACAACCGATTAAGGGGTATTGGTCCATTCGAGGATCGCCAAACAAGATTTATACAAAGATGCGGCGACGACACAATCTTTTTCTGCGAACCAAGGAAACGATTTATGCATAACCTGCTGTTTCTCTGGAACTTATTTGAATGGGCCTCTGGCCTCATGATCAACAAAGGAAAATCGGAACTGCACTACATCGGACCTAATCTAAGCAAGGCGGAAAGACTCGCAAACATCCTAGGATGCCAAGTCGGTCGATTGCCATTCCGATATCTGGGATTACCACTTCATAACAAACAACTTCGTAAGGAGGACTGGGCCGTCGTCATTAATCGCATAGTGGCAAGAATCGATGGGTGGAAAGCTAAACTACTTTCGTTAGGAGGCAGACTCACGCTTGTTAATTCGGTACTCACTAACCTACCGCTATTCTACTTCTCCATCTTTAAGGTACCACAGTGGGTACTGAATCGGATTGAAGGACTCAGAAGAGCTTTTTTCTGGAAAGGGTGCTCCAAAATTACCGGTGCCGCTTGTCTCGTCAATTGGAAATCTGTCTGCAAAAGTAAAAGGGAAGGAGGACTTGGAATATTAGATTTCAAATCTATGAATCTGGCACTATTATCCAAATGGTGGTGGCGCTACTTTACCATGCCAGACCTTCTTTGGTGCAAATTGGTTACATCCCTCTACTACGTTAGGCGGAAACCGTTACGTGAGGGTAGGGCCTTTGTCCCGTATTCGCAGTGGTGGAAGGGAGTGCTCAGCTGCCGAGAGGTTTTTTCCTGCGGAGTAACTTTTGAGCTTGGCGACGGACGAAACATAAGGATGTGGCATGACATCTGGGCTGGAGAAACCACTCTGCGTACCCTATTCCCGGTCCTCTATCAAAACATCAGGAATAACGAAGCTCGAATTTCTCAGTGCTGGAATCAGGGCGGATGGCGATGGCGCTATATTTGTCGGGGGACAATAGTGGGCCTCTCTACTGAAAGACGCAGACAAGTAGGGATGCTTAAAGATTTTCTCCGAGGCATATGTCCAAGTGATAGACCGGACTTGATTAGATGGCGATGGACCTCGGACCAAGTATTCACCGTCAAATCCCTCTACCAGTTCATTACGGACGCGGGATTGCGTGCCCCTTTGAATCGCACATCTGGAAGCTTAAAATTCCTAGCAAAGTCAAAGTCTTCATCTGGTTGCTCCTCCGGAAGAGACTATCCACTGCTGACAGATTGCTATTTCGTGGCATGCATGTAAATCTGAACTGTGTTTTCTGTGCAGTCCGCACGGAAAGCTGTGATCATCTTTTTAATGACTGTGTTTATGTCAGATT
The DNA here is from genome assembly GCA_025177825.1 of Aechmea fasciata. Classification (NCBI taxonomy): domain Eukaryota; kingdom Viridiplantae; phylum Streptophyta; class Magnoliopsida; order Poales; family Bromeliaceae; genus Aechmea; species Aechmea fasciata. The sequence goes on along the minus strand of CM045928.1, from coordinate 5,421,993 downwards.
CCTTCTTCTTAGTATAGGGGGTTCGGACTGTACTCACGCCAGCTCAGGAGATGTCCGAGATCTGCAGGCCAAATCGCGCAAATACGTGCGACTCGGCAAGGAAACGATGTCGATCTTCCGTCGCGATTTGGTGGGTAACCTGGACGGATAGAAACAATTCCGTCTTCAGAGGAAGACCGCCCAACGTCTCCTGGTCTCTTGAACGGGTGAAACTTCTAATTAGAGATTGGACCACGTTGCTCTGAAGGCTCGTTGTATCTGTCCTGTACCCCTCCATCCGTTCCTCTGCTTCTGTTACCTTCTTTTCCTTTTGCGGTTATTTTTGCGTTGTATTTCCCTTTTAACTTTTATTTTTTGTCGTTTCCCGGAGGCCCAGTGCTGTTTTGTAAGCTCAGTTCATTTTACTTAATGAATGAAGCAGGTAGCTAGCTACCTATTTCTCAAAAAAAAAAAAGTCATTGGTACTACCAAGTTTTTGACCATTGGATTAAGAGATGTGTGGTTAGGATGATGTGGGCCCCCAGCGGTTAAGTGAGTGGTTGGTTGAATAGTATGATCTAACGGGTGAAAATCATCAAAGGGGTGGATCTAACGGCGGAAAACTTGGTAGCACCAAATGCATGGTGCTATCGATAGCATCCCAGCCGGACTCTATATATATATATATATAATTTTATTTTTCTCTAGTGTCCGTTTGGTGCACGAAATATAAATTTTAATTGCGATGTAACTTCTTGGAAAATCTATTCTTAAAATATAATTTTTCTCTTATAAAAATATTTTTATTTGGTACGAATTATTAAAATACTCAGAAATATAGTATTTACGTATTTTGTTCAACACAAAAATTATCCAAGAATATTGATAAGTACCACAATACCCGTTTTTAAGGAGAGTAATACATCATAAATTATTTTACTCTAAAAATTATAACTAATGTTATATTCAATTTAAAATTTTGGATAGATAAAAAATACGCAAATGGATATTATTTTAATCTTTTAAAATTAATTGTTTTTAGAAAGAAAAAAAGTTATTTGCGAAAAAGGTGGGTTTACAAATATAACGTTTTAAGAAATTTTCAAAATAAAATTTTAATTCTTTATGATAAAATAAACATAAAATTTTACAATTTTGACGCCCATTTTTCGGATATTCTAAAAAATGCCGTAAACGGAATATTTTCTTAGACAAAACTTCAGTGGAAAACTCTCTAATGAAGTATTATTGAGAAACTCTCGATTAATTAGCTCGCACGCATCAGATTTTTCATCTATATTTAATCTCTAGTATTTTATTTTTTATCCTAATATTAAAAAATATTTAATTAATTCTTAAATTGAGATAAAATTGATACGTGGCGTCAGTGACGAATCTGAACTCTTCAACGAGAAAAGCGTCGCTGGCGAGTTTTTCACTAAAATTTTATCTCATTTTCGTATCATCGAAAAACTTTCAACTGAAGTGATACGTACGCTGGCGAGTTTTTCACTAAAATTTTATCTCATTTTCGTATCATCGAAAAATTTTCAACTGAAGTGATACGTACGCTGGCGAGTTTTTCACTAAAATTTTATCTCATTTTCGTATCGTGGGGAAGTTTTCAACTGAAGTTGGTATCACTTCGCTAAAATTTTATATCATTTTCGTGGATCCTCTAGAAACTTCCAACTGAAGTTTTATCTCATTTTCTTTGTATGGGTTTGCATTAATTGATACACTCCACGTACGTACGACTCCATCATGCGATATATGGGCAAAATTTGTGTAGGAATTTTTGTATATTTTTTGTTTGTACCGTTTTGTACACTACAAAAAATTTTACACTTAAGAACACTTTAAATAATAATTAGCGACGCTTTAAATAATCAGCAAAAATAATTCCGACGCTTGTAAAAGTGTCGAGCAAATAGTCGTTAAATAAACATGTCGGGATAAATATACCGACGTTTTAATATAGCGTCAGAAAATATTTATAAATATTTAATAAAAATATGTTTATTGACGACGTTTAATCATAATATCGGCAAATGCTAAATATTAAAGACGCTAGAAAAAATCGTCGTTTAAAAAACGTCGTCTAAAACATATTTTGTTGTAGTATAGATTCCCGAGCTTGGTTTAATTGGGTAGTTGAGGGTACGTTAACATTTATTACTGTTTACGTGTCAAAGGAAAGAACAAATTAAAAACACCCTCTGAAAATTCCATATTTTTAATAATTAGTATTTTTAAAAGTTGGTTTTGTGTGTTCATATATATTGAAACTAACAATTTTTGTATTTACAAAGTTTCACAAACTTTTAAAACAGGTTGGTTCATCGAGATGTGATTATTACTATATATATATCAACCATGACATTGACACTAATTATATGCATCATAATTTTATAATGTTGACTTATAAAATTCAAAAACACTTCAAAACTTTAAAAAAGAATTTAGAAATTATAATTAAACTGATATCATATTATTTAAATAGGTCCAAATATCTTAGAGCAATACCATGTGTCCATGTTTGAAAAAATTATAAGCTAAAGTTTTTTTTTTTTCATGTGTTAGGTCCTGTACGTAACATCCTTAATTATGAGACTGTATGAATTGATATGCATGCATGCTAACTGTTCAAAAATAAAATAAAAATATTAAAAAATATATATATAAAATGTATTCATGGAATTGTGGTGGATATGCATTAATTTCTATCAACCATATATGTCTCTGACCATGCATATGATTATACTAATTCATAATTAATATGTAAACCAAAACAACATTTATGGGAAAAACAATTCAATGAATTGTGAAAGATATATATATGGATGTGTTACATGAATTTGAATATGCATTTTTCAACATATAAAAACTTAATTGGAAAGATGTGTATAAAGGTTCTCTAAAGCTTAGCACTTTTGCTAATAAATGTGTAAATATTTAATTTTGATAACTAAATATATATATTTTAAATTTTATTAAATTGTTTGATAAATTTAATTTTCAATCAAAACTAATAATATATATATATATATATATATATATATATATAGAGAGAGAGAGAGAGAGAGAGAGAGAGAGACCGGCTACTATACTCTTATGAGTATGATCGCCCTCGTACTCATAAGTTGTTTTCAATGATAGAGCTTCCGAATCAATAATTTACACCGTTAAACGTTATCTAGAGTATTTAAAACGTCTAAAAATTAAATTTTATAATTTTTCGATATCATTTACCTTATGATCAAAAGGTCACGAAATTGACAATTTTGAACGGCTGGTATAAGATATTTGCTAGTTTAACAGTGTAAAAAAATCGAAATCGGTTGAATTTTTGATAGAAAATTCTATTCACTATATAGATAAAGATCAATAACTTCGATCTTAAATTGAAAAATTCGATCATTCATTTTTAAGACATCGTTTGATTTTGACCGTTCATTTTATACCCGCTTGATGAGCTTTATTATGATTTTAAAAAATTACGAAATTTATTTTCTACAAGTTTCAAATACTCTAGATTGTATTTAACGAAGTGGATTGTCGATTCGAAAGCTCAATTATTGAAAACAATTTATGAGTCTCTTTACTCATAAGAGTATATATAGTAGCCCTACTCTCTCTCTCTCTCTCTCTCTCTCTCTCTCTCTCTCTCTCTATATATATATATATATATATATATATATATATATATATATATATATATATATATAAGCAGTAGGGCTCTACTACTCATAATAGTATAGTAGCCCTACTCTATAAATATAATCTTGCAAAGTAAGTTTTTAATAATTATATATAAGTTTATAATTCTGCATGTAAAAATAACAAAATGGATGACAAATTCGCCAAACTATTGATCAATCCGTTGCTTAATTATCAGGACTAAAAAAAAAACAAGATATATAGATATTTTATGCTTTAAAGCTACATAAAATTATGTGTAAAATATGCGATCAAAATAATTGTGTAATTATTAAAATGTCGGTTAGTTTCTCTCTCTCTTTCATGCACACACAAGGCATCTATATAGACAAGTATACGAACGCGCACACAAACAGCGAGAAATAATTAAGTTATGTGAGATGATGCACAAGTAGAAAAAGAGTTGCAGATGATGTGAACAGGAATTAAATATATTTTTGTAATAATGTAATGAAACATGCATGACTCATGCATGACAAGTATAGTTAATTGCACCACGTCGACGTCGATCTAACCACTTCAAATCAATAATTTTCAAAAATAGAAAGAAAATAAATAAATAAACTAATGTAGATTATTGTACACTTTTTAGCGGGTTATGTTTTCAATTGCAAATAACCAAATAAATTATTTATAAATACAACGGTTTCTATTATATCCAATCAAACGAGATGTATATATATAGTTACAACTGCTATATCTTCGATTATACGTATCTCGAACTATATGTATTATTATATTCAACCAAACGGCTTGTTAAATTCTAATTTTTTTTTTTTTTTTTAGAGTTATACATCAACACCTATATATAGAACTACTTATCTTTATTAATAGCCAAGTCATTGGTCTTCAAGTTTTTAGTCATTTGGATTGAGAGATGTGCGGTTAGGATGATGTGGGCCCCCTAGGGTTAAGTGGGTAGTTGGTTGAATAGTATGATCTAACGGGTGAAAATCATCAAAGGGGTGGATCGAACGGTGGAAAACTTGGTAGCGAATCTTCGTCTTATTGATAGCATGCTTAAGGACTCTATATATATATATATATATATATATATAATATGTTCTTGTAGGGTGGTTGGTAGTTTGTGGTTAAGTAATTAAGATCAAAATCGTGTGTCATGGTCTATTCTTAATTATTCTTAATTTTCAATGTGGGTATGCAATAATTTAATTATAGCTTTTTGACCACCAAAAAAAGAGTTCTCGAATTCAAAGCTGAAATGGACTTTTTAAATTTCCAACAGTAGTTGAGTTTTCTTACCTTCTACCTTACAGTAAGTTGTACGGAGTATCTTTACAACGTAAGATTGACACGTGGTAGATAATTAATACGACACAAATTTTTATTGCCTAATTTATTTTTTTGAAGAATTGATTATTTTATATGAGAGGGAAATATAATCCTTATTTTCGTGTGATGAGGAAAATGGACTCCTCGATCGTCTCATCTCTATCAAATTAATGTTTCAACAATATAACGTTGTGGGTTTAAGGCACGGGACGGGCGATCAATTATGCGGGTTTAAGGAAAGTGGGTAGCGTGCTATTTATATCTCAAAAAAAAATGATGCGGGTTTAAGGGAATGATGCGGGTTGAATGATGTGGGTTTAAGGGACGGACGATCTAGCATGCTCTGGAGACCCCAGGTTAAAGTAAAAAATTTTAGCTGGACCGTCCCTAGAGCAAGTGGCAAAAGGTTTGTTAGTTGGTACCCGTGACCCAGATTCGAATCTTAGTTGATTCACATTTATAGCTAAGTTTATTTCAAAATGAAATAAACGAAGCGGGTAGCGTGCTACCCAAGGTTTTAAGTGCCCGTAGGCATGGGCCGTATCCACCGTGCCGTACCGTGCCAACAAAATACCGGCACGATACAGACCCCGTACCGATGGCACAGCTAAAAACTCTCTATTTTTTAAATTATTAAGTAATTTCCTCAATAAAGATCAAAAGATGTGATAAAAGATATAATAAATAGTTAGAATATTTTGTTGCTAAAGAAAATAAATATTTCATGCTATTATGTGTCGGCACACAAGAATTTTTCACCTAAGCACGCATCTGCACGGCCTCACCGCAATTCAACCCGTCATGGCAAAATCCTTGGTGCTACCTATTTCTCAAAAAAAGAAAAAAAAAAAGAAAAAAAAAACTGGATCGTCCTTAAAAAGGACCCCCTCATCGCCGACGACCTTCTTAAGAGAAGTTGGACTGAAAATACTACTTGTGTGTTATGTGGGACTGAAGAGAAAATGGTCGATCATTTATTCGTAAAGTGTGTTTTTTCGAAATTTCTTATGGTAACGAGCTTGGTGAACGCCCAACTTGGAGATAGAGGGGATAATGTAACCTCGATCTAGGATAGATGGATGAAGAAGAAGGGAACACAAAAGTCGTGTACTATTATTTTCGGTTTGGTGGCTTGCTGGTGGATTATTTGAGAGGTTAGGAATAGCGTGATCTTTAGGAATACCCAACCAGATGTCATCCTTGTAGCCTATAAGATTAAGCGACTAACGAAAACCTGGGACCAAGTTCTATCTGTCCGTTTGTTATAGGGTTTTTATTTTTTTTTTTTTTTGTTTTTGTTTTTGTTTTTTTCACCCCCAACAAGGTCAATGTTGCCTTACCCATGTAACCTAAAATTCATCATTCTAATGAATGAAACGGTTAGCGTGCTATCTTTTTCTCAAAAAAAAAAAAACAAAACAAAACAATATAACGTTGTATATCCACGCAACTTTTCATGATCGGTGTCTTAATAAAAATATATGAATTGCAACGAATAAAATATTAATTTTAAGCTGAGAAAGACAAAAGGACCGTTTGCTCGACATCATTTCTGGTCATGATTCATGAAACGTATGAATATAAGATAATCTAAAAGCCAATTTTTTTATTATTTGATGGTATTATTTTTGGTGATAAAAAAATGTCTATATTAGTCATTAAAAAATTATTAAATTTCAAACCACTTGAACGCCTGACAAATAACATCACAAAATTATGAAATCCAAAATCTAAAAAAAATTCAAATAACATATATTAAAATTAAACAGTATCAGTTGTCAATTAGGATGTTCCCTTGCGAAAAAAAGAAAGATTAAGGGAGTGATGCATCATCGCATACGAGTGTACGCCATAATTTCTACACATTATTCAAAGAAATATATGCTATCAAATCCTATCTGAGCTTAAAGAACAGAACAAATCAAACAGGAAAATGTTGCGTACTCCTTGATATGATACAATTTGTGTGCCTGATACCATTCATCTAGCGCTAAATAGCGCAAAATTGAACAAAATTACTGATCAAATATGCGGAAAATGGCATGGAACTAAGAATCGAATGTCGATTAGGAAACAAATCCCTGTAAATCAACAGTTTCTACGACTCGAAAAGTTAAACAACTCTCATCAAACAGAGAAGCTCAATTGATTTAAATAAAATTTCATTCCATCAAAATGACTTGCCAGACACCGCAGCGCAGTCTCCATCTCTGCTATCTTATGCCATTAGACAAAGCCGAGCCGCTTCGATGGTGCCTTTGTCGTATTTGCTCGAGGACGACACCGACAACAATAACAGCAATGATAAGAATAACAACAACAACAGCAGCAGCAACAAAAGTAAAACCTCATGATCAATTAATCAGCGCCTGCTAATGATTTTTCCCCCCCTTTTCCTTCAGCTCTCTGCTCCTCAATCTATCTAATTCATGCGCGGTTCACAGATTTTGACCCTCTTACTCAGATTAATTCATCTCGGATCCGTAAAGTCGCGAAACTACCTCTTTGAGAGGACAATGCGCATTACGATATCCTATTGCAGTGCCTAATTTTCACAAAATACGAGAACTCCAAACAAGAGACAGATTTATCCTTGTGTCTGTGTTGCACATGGCTGTGCAGTCCACGGCTCTTCATGTTTAGATGATTGCGACCAGAACGGGGACAAAGCCACTACCTTGCCAATGATTATTAGAGTCGGGGACACCAGCTCCGCACTTCTAACCTCATTCACAAGATCCTCTAGATTAGCAAATACCTAAACCAAAGTCAGTTAAATACGAAATTAGTTTACCAAAGTTACGACTTCGAATTTAAAAATTGCATGCAAGTTAGATTCAATAATCCTAATTGACTACAGAATTTTATATATGAATATCATTTGAGGTTTCAGACAGAGATCAGACGAAGGAGAAAGTAGTATGCTTGCTTACTGTCCGCTGTTGAGGGGTAGTCCCTCGCTCTACTGCAACTGCTGGAGTATCCGGTGGTAATCCATGATTTATCAGTTTTGGTGCGAGAGCTGGGAGAGTCGACAAACCCATATAGACGACGAGCGTTGAATCAGGATCAGCGGCATTCTCCGCTACATATAGAGGATCTGTTCCGCCATTTCTCGAGTGGCCGGTCAAAAATCTAACGCTGTAGCAGTAAAAAATCATATGTCAGATGTTATCGTCAATTTGAAAGTCACATACCAACAAGCTATTAAGAAATAGAACAGAACATTCCCACAAAATTTTTGTTCCTTGGGCATATAAGGTGCTTTTGCTGTGTTAAGAGCTTTTTCAAAATTAAGATATACGGCTGACAAGAAAATGCAAGAAGCAGCTTGAGGAATATTGTTATTATTACCTGTTTGCAACGCCCCGGTGAGTCAGTGGGATGCCGAGTTCTGCTGCGATGCCTGAAGCCGAAGTAATTCCTGCAGATTTGAGCAGGATTAATGCCTCCTATATTCACTCAATGATGCAAGCGTTTTTTTCAGTATAACAGTATGAACATCAAATACCTGGAATAACCTCAACATTAATTCCTTGTTGTTGTAGGAAATCCATCTCTTCTCCACCCCTGCCAAATACCTAGAGAGATATGTCATATTATTGCCAAAAGCACTTAGAATAAACAATAACCATCCAAATAAATCTGATGAAGTAGAAACTTTAGCGACAAAGCACTCTCCATGTTAAAAGTAAGGAAAATGGAACATAAACTTAGGTATGTTGTACACAGGATGTAATGTGAGCATATCCTCCTCCTTTTGTTCCCAAATTATGCTTGTAAATGAAAGAGATTTATCAAGACATTTAAATAAACCATACCAAAAATTTAGGATCCTCTCATGTCTACTAATCGATTCTCTACCTTCACTGACTTGGCCGCTCCCTGATTAGTTTGTCATTCAAATGAATGTCGTACTGATCCTCTCTGTTTGGTTGCAGCATGAGGTTTGCGAGTCTCAATGCTTGCTTCTACTCTACATACTGAACTAGTCAAACACCTTCATGAATTTGTAAAGCTAGATGCAGTTGTGTATCACTAGAGCCGCGTTGCTCTCATTTCTTATACCGAAAGCAATAGCACGATCATGGTCCACCAATGTGAAGTCCTCGTAGGGAGTATAAATAGACAATCCCAAGTTCCTAACATTCAGTATTTTTCCATGCCGTCGCTGATCTCGATACTTAAACATGGATGCATGTGGTTAAAACCCAAATTTTGTCATATGAACAAGCTAAGTCGGTTGATTGCCACGATTGTGCTCTATATTGACCAATATCATTTTTGTATTCACATAACTGCTATTTAATTCCTAGTAAAGAAATGCGGGAACAAACTACGGCATGAGGCAATATCAAAATTAGCGACTCAACTTGTGAGATGGAAGTTCATAGATATAACTAAGGCTTCAATATGGCCAGTGATAGAAATCCACACAGATTGGTATGCCGATATCTGAAGGAACCATGCAATGTCTCAAGGAACATATTCAAACAAAGTGTAGGCCCCCAGCTTATTTGACAGCGAACAAATACAAACTAGCAAATGTTCTCTGATCAATTCCTTACACTCTCTTAATTTTCAATCATATGCAAGTGTTAAGTCCCTTAATTGTTGAATAGAGAAAGCAATGAATTCTGATTTGTTGGTCCAGTAAGTTCTATCCCATGCCAAATATTATATCATCTATCAATACTTTCGTAACAAAAGCAAATTTTAAACCACAAACTAAAATGCTAGGGGGAACTTACCAGAGGATCGCCTCCCTTTAGCCTCACCACGTTGGCTCCCGCCTCGGCAAAGCTAAGTAGTAACTCATGAATCTCCTCCTAAGCAATCAAATGCTCAATTAATTAACCAATAATCCGAATAAAACTATAAAAAACCACCCTACAACTTCAGCTCTAGGTAAGTGCCATTATCAACATCCAGCTACAAAGCAAACCAACCGAAACCCTAGGTTCTCACCTGAGTGCGGCTATGGTACCCCGCCGTCTTGCCGACGTAGAGGAGCCTCGCGTCCGCCCTAACCAAACCCAGCACATCATTCGACACCAAGCGATCGTAGAGGATGAGATCGGCACCCTCGATCGCCCGCACCGCCTTGATCGTCAGCAGCTCCGGGTCCCCCGGCCCCGTCCCCACCAGCGCCACCCTCCCGGGGCCACCACCTCCACCTCCTCCTGCTCCTCCGCCACCGCCGCCGCCGCCGCTCCTCGCGGCCCTCAGGGCCTGGAGAAGCTTCTTGAGCTCGGGCAGCTGCAGAGCAATCTCGTCGTCTCTGTAGCCGGCGCCGCCGCGCCGCGGGGACGCCGCGGCGGCGGAGTATGCCCAGCTCTCTCGCTCGTACCTCTTCGGGGAAGCGACCTCCGTGAAGGGGGAAGAGGAGGAGAGGATGCGAGCGCGGCGGGAGCGGGCGAGGAAGGGGAGCGAGGGGGGTAATGGCGAAGGGGAAGGGGAGAAGAAGCGTCTAGGGTTTCGGACGAAAGAGGAGGGGGAGGGAGATGAGGCTAAAGCCATGGGGGGCGACGACTCTACGAGAAAGAGACTCCGCGAAGAGAGAAACGGAGAAGAAGAGAATTTATACGAGTCGCCGCCGCCGCCAAAGCGACACAACTATCCGCACCGTCCGTCGGGCTTTAAAATTCGCGCCGATCGCGCGATGGACGGTGGTGGACCTTTCTTTTTAACGGCTAGGGGAGGAGAGTGGCGCGTGTTGGACTTGTGATTTGGCGAGAACGAAGGGTCAGGGGAAGAGAGAGAGAGAGAGAGAGAGAGAGAGAGAGGAGTTTGCGTGTGGCTTTTGAGAGCGGTGGGAGGGCCGGGTTCAATGAACCCTCGGAGAAAGGAAGGGTCAGGACTCAGGTGTGAGGACTGAGGAATAAAACATGCACATTACTCTAATAAATCTGTTGAAGCTAGCGGTGGCAATCCAGCTCGCTGGTTCGCGAGCCGGCTCGTGTTCGGTTCAAAATAATCTCAAAATCAAATCGAGTCGTCGTTTAATAAAGAGTCGAGCACGGTACTTAATTTTTCTAAATGACGAACACGGCGCGAATAACTTCGCTTTGTTTCTACTAATAATAATAATACATATAATATATTTTATATTTATATAATTTATTTAATTTATATTTTTATATATAAATAAATAATTATATATATAATATATATTTTTATTATTTAATTTTTAGCAAAATAAAAATATAAATGTGTACTTAATTATAAAAAGATTTATTTATATATAAAATTTCAACTATTAGATCAAAATCTAATAGATAAGATTTTATAAATTTATTTTTTATATATATTCAACTTAATATTTTTTAACTTATTGTTTATTGGCCAGCTCGTGAGTCAATCGGCGAGCCAAACACGAGTTGAATTTTTCGATTTGATACTTTAATGAGTCAATTCGTGTTCAGCTCGAGCCGGGCTCAGTGTGCTCGTGTTCGGCTCGTTTATCCTCCTAGTTCGATTTGATACAAAAAGTTTGATTTGGGGCACAACTAAGGCCCAATTTGATAGTGCGCTTTTAAAAATATCAATTTTTATACTTTAATAAAACTATCCAACAAGTTCGGTCATGATTGCCCCCACAATTTTTATAGCATAAATGAAAGGACTATAAATTTATAGTATAAATGAAGAAAATTTGAAAACATTTTCGAACTTTTTGAGCTTATCGAGTATAAAGTTCAATGCAACCTTTGGCTCTATAGAAGACTATAAACATGCCATTTAAAATTGAAGATTATGTTTTTCACTTATGTCTCACCAACAACCAAAGTTGCTCTAGATTCCATTTCTTCGGTGCAAATTTAACACTTCTTTGGTTCATAATTGGAATAGAAAGAAAAAAGTTAAATTAAATTGCTTTCAAATGAAAAATAAAATAATCATTCAAAGATATCTAGCTTGTTATTATTAAAATAAATACCGAAATGAAAATCTAGAATGGGAGAATTTTGAATAATTTATTTTTGAAATGCACCGATCTGATATTCAAAGCCGGATTGGGCCATGAGTGAAGTGAAAATCGAAATTCGATTCGTTTAAAACAAAAGACACATTTCGATTCTATACTTTAAAATAGATGAACCAAACATGCTCTTAATATCTGTTATCTTTGAAAGGTTCCAGGACAATCTCTCTCTCTCTCCCCCTCCCTCTCTGAGAGAGAGACTGAAAACTGCAGGCATGCATCTTGCAGCAATCTAGAACAGGGCAGATCATCATTGACAAATTAAACAAGTTCTATTTAATTCAATTTAAGATCATATCACAGTTGATTATTGTGACATGCGTTTAACCAATGACACAACATATGGGATCCATAAAACCAACAAAAAATCAACAACTATATATGCATATTCTGAAAAAAAAAATTAAAAAAATGCTGTATAGATGAATGAAATACAAACAAAATTTGAGGAGAAAAAAATGAGATAAGCAGAAGCAACATAGATAAGCAACATAGGTATGAAACTGCATGGGCAACAATAAGGACAATAGCAACTAAAATAGGAAGAGTTCTGCATCAGAAAAAAACCCAAGTAGAGTTAGGTTTTGGCGCTCGACGCGAGTCGTTTTCATGCGATGGAAACAGATGAAACTTCCTGAGATCTCATGGGATGATAACAAGGTTTTAAGCAAGGATTTAAGTGCCGTGGCACGGAGTCGTGCCGGAAACCTGCCGGCACGGTACGGCACGGTGCGTGCCGAGCCGTGCCGATGTGTGCCGGTCAAAAAAATTCTTGTGTGCCGACACATAATAGCATAAAATATTTATTTTCTTTAGCAACAAAATATTCTAACTATTAATTATGTCTTTTTATCACATCATTTGAACTTTATTGAAAAAATTACTTACTAATTTAAAGAATAGAGGGTTTTGAGCTGTGCCATCGGCACGGGATCTGTATCATGCTGGTATTTTGTTGGCACGGTACGGCACGGTGGATACGGCCCGTGCCGACGGGCACTTAAAACCTTGGTTTTAAGAACCCATCAGCTCGGCAGCGCCCACCATGCCGTACAATACCGGTAAGTATAGGCACGATATGACCCCGTGCCAATGGTATGCTAAGCATCCTTCTTTTTTTTTCCAAGATCGGCAAGTTGTTATCTCGATAAAAATGCAAAGAAAAATTTTAAAATATATAATAAGCAATTTGACTATATTTTATATCATAGCGTGTCGACACGCGAATATTTTTGTACATGTACGCACTATGTCGTATCATGCCGGCAAGTCCTTAACACGACCTCGTACCAAAGCACTTAAAATCCTTACTCTGAGATGTACCTCATGATCACAAAAATCAGCTCTCCAATTTCCGAACACGTATGAACAATATCATCAACAAAATCCATCTTATAGACCCAATGCAAGATAACAGTATCCTTGTGTCTTACACATTGATCACATTGATCAATAGTTAATAGTTCCTCAACAAAAAAAAATGACAAAAAAAAAAAAAAAAAAAACCTTGTCATGACATGATCGGCCCTTGCTAACTTATCTAAGTTGAAATTAAACCTAACCGTCTTAACCCCGCCCTCCTTCCCTGTAAAAAAAACTCAGCAAAAGGGTGCTTAAGTTATTGAACTGTGCAGAGCTATGAGCCGACGAGATAAATTGATACGTCCATAACTTCATTGTTATGACAACTTCATGAATAAATATGCCGTTTTCAAGAGAACAGATCAACGCTTGTCATGACATAATCAACCCTTGTTAACTTATCTAAGTCGAAAGTAAACCTAACCAATTTGAGCCCGCCCTGCTTCCCGGAAAAAAACTAAGCAAAGGCATGTTTAACCTATCGAACCATGCAGAGCCATGAGCCTACTAGATGAGTTGATACCCACAGAACTTCATTATAATGACAAATTCATGAATGTATACACTATTTTCAAGAGAACAGATCAGAAGGTTTTACCTTTCTGTACTCACTTCCCTACCAATATGATTTCGACACAATAGAGAGGAAAATAAAGATTCACTAAAATTCAATTAAGTCAGATCATTTATCTAAGACATGATTTCTTGCTTAGAAAAGCTTTGTGCTTGTGCATCCTCTGCTAAATGACCATCTTATCTAGAAAGAGGCAGCTCCCTAACAGATAGAACTAGCTTTCATTAGTTCTCCATTGCAAATTGCTCTCAACAAATGTAAGTTAGCTCAACTTAGAGAAAACATACCAATCTAATTGATACTAGACCTAAGTTACATCTCCATATAGTTTATTCTAGGGATAATTGCCTATATACCCCTCAAAACTTCAAAAATATCTCATTTACCCCTACTTTTCTTTCTTTCCAATATATCTCCCGTTCCTCCGTTATTCCAAAATACCCATACAGTTACCACCCGTTAAGTTCACTTGGATTAAACATTTAAACATGAGTTAAATATCTACTAGAGTTAAAAAAAAATCAAAATGCTTCTTTTGCCCTTAACTTAAGAGCAAATAAAAAATGTTGGTGATGGAAGAAAAATATATTTGAAAAGACAAAAAATCAAAATACTTTTTATGCCTCTAACTTAGGGCAAAATAATAATTTCATACATATAACAGTTATTGTTAACCGTTAATTAACAGAATTTAACTCTACAGGTATATTTGAAATAGTTGGAACGTAAAAAAAGTATTTTTAATATTAGCTTTTTAAGAGGGGGAAACATTTCAAGGGTACAAAAGAAATTGCACCTTTATTCTATGGACATAAGAAAGTGTCTTTCTTGGTACAGTATTTCATTTTCCGATCTGCCCTTGAGCCCTACAAGTTCAAGCATTCTGAGCATGCCAAGACATGGTATTCATTTAAAGAATGATATGGTTGAAGAGAAGAATGTTATCTCAGTAGGGTTTTTCCTCAGAAGTTGAGAAAAGAGATGATATTCATGTTTCATTCACTTCAAGTTCCAAAAGTTAGATGTGCAAACAAATTCAAGATCTATAATATATCATCAGATAACATGATAACTGGCAATTAGCAAAACAATTCAACATGGCAATCAATCTATATGCAAACAAATAATTAAGCACGCAAACCCTATGCATAAAAATTGGAGAGACAAACCATATGTGATTATTCAATCTCCTCTAGCCAATAATGTAATCAAAATCTACTATGATTAAAAAAGAGAGCCATTTTCATAAAAGTCTACACTCAGCAACCAAGCATAATAAATAAGAAAGAAAAAGGCAGTTCTTAAAAAGCCAACATACCGACAGCAGAAGTCTACTATAGTAGTGATAATCCTGCAATGGCAAAATGAAACTCATCATTTTTCGACACCAAAAGAATTTTCTTTTCTTTTCTTTTTTGGAGGGGTGCCCTTCAAGAAGCCGGAGCACTAGCATCCTCCTCCGCGTCTGCTCCTCCCTCTGCAGCAGGGGAGGTAGGGGCGGCAGCGGCAGCGGCAGCCGCATTGGCCTCGGCTTCGGCGGCCGCGTCCATAATTTCGGCAGTTTCGTCCACCTCATCCTCCGCCGGCGGCTGCACCTGCTCCTCCTCCGGCAGCGGCTCCTCCACGTAGTCGTTCTCGAAAGCATCGGCGGGCACCTCGTAGATCCTGACCTGCGGCTTAATGGGATCCTTGACGAGCACGTACTTGCCCTCGCCGAGCTTCATGCACAAGTCGACAATGGACTTGACGATCCCCCACATGTTAGAGGTGTTGAGGTTGATCTGGGCGGCGAAATCCCTGGGCTTGTAGCCGAAGACGCCGAGAATAACGTGGTTGAAGTGGTCGCGCGGGTGGACGCGCGAGACGTAGCCGACCTTCATGAGGTCGGCGCTGGCGAGCAGGGCCTGGGCGGTCCAGCGCGCGAGCTTGTTGGCGTTGTTCTTGAGCTCGGTGGCGAGGACGGCGCCGCGCTGGGTCTCGAGCTTCTGGCGCCAGTCGACGCCCGAGTACTTGGGGTCGAACTCGTTGAGCGCGTTGAGGGTCATGAAGGAGCGCTGGCCCTTGACGTCGGAGACGGCGTGGACCTCGCAGCGGGCGATGAGGTAGGTGTCGTCGTCGAGCTTCCAGCGGCGGTAGCGGTAGGCGACGGAGGCGACGTCCTCGTTGTCGGCGGCGAAGGGGTTGGGCTCGTCGAAGGTGAGCTTGTTGCCGTCGCGGACGAGGACCTGCTGGGAGAAGTTCTGGTTGACGTAGGTGGCCTCGACGGCCAGCGAGTGGGCCGAGTTGATGTCCTCCTTGGCGTCGGGGAGGGGCTCGGAGGCCGTCTCGTTGACGGTGAGGAGGTCCAGCTGGGAGCCGTCGCGCTTGTCGAGGAAGAGCTTGTTGCCCACGCGCTGGACGACGATGTCCCACGAGTAGACGGACCGGGGGGCGCACATCAGGGCCGCCAGGATGGCGTCCGTCGCGAACACCGTCGCCTTGTCGTCGGCGGCCAGCCGGCGGACCACGGGGTCGTCGGTGGTCGTCACCTTGAAGAAGTTGCGCGACTTGAACCGCTCCAGCCGGCGCTCGTTCTTCGGGTTCAGCCGGTCGAAGGATCGGTCGTAGAACTCCAGGGCGCCGCACACCAGCAGGTCGTCGGGGGGGTCGGCCACCAGGAAGGAGAGCTTGGAGAAGGTCGAGAAGGGGATCTGCTCCAGCATCGTCCACTCGGGCTGGATGTCCACGGACGACTTCAGCAGGGGGGAGTCGCGGGAGGCGCCGCCGGGGCCGCCGCCGGGTCCGCCGCCGCCGCGGTGGTGGTGGTGGTGGGGGTGGTTGGAGCGGTGCGGGTGGAGCTGGTGGTAGAGCCGGTCGCGGCGGGCGCGGTCGCGGTCGGCGTCGCGGCGCCGGGCCTCGACCTCCTCGTCCCGGCGCTGGGGGAGCTGCGGGCGCTGGTGGAAGCGCCAGCGGGGGCCGAACTTGGGGCGCGGGGGGGGCTTCGCGTCCACAAGGCGGAAGGACGAGTCGTCGTCGGCGGACGCCAGGGCCAGGGCAGAGGACGACTCGTCCAGGGCGAAGTCGAACACGGTCGAGTCGCCGCGGGGCTTGCCCTGGTTCGAGAACGCCCCGTGCCGCGTCCAATCCGCGATGCGCCCCACCCTATCCGACCGGGAGAACGGGGCGAACGGGACGTGCGCCGGCTGGGCGGTGCTTGCTCCGCCGCCGCCGGATCCCGGCGGTAGGAGGGGCGGCACCGCCGGGACGTCCGGCGGGCCCCAGCCGTCGGGGTTGAAGGGGACGACCCCCACGTCGAAGCCCATCGGGGGAAAAGGAAAAAGGGGGCTAGGGTTTTGGCGAGGGAAGGAGAAGGACGAGGAGGATGAAGGAAGGAGACGATGGGAGGCGGCGGCTAGGGTTTTTACGATCGAAGCAGCGGAGAGCGTCCAAGTAGTAGAACCCGATTATGGGTCGAGGGGAATTTCGAACCCGTACCCGGCGGCCCGACCACGAAACGGGTTAAACGAGTCGGATCCGTAAATTCAACCCGTGTAAAACTGTTAAGCCCGTGCACAGTGCACTTGCCTTGAGATCTTGCATCATGCCAAATTGCACCTAGGTGGTGGTGTTCGGTCCTACATAGAGAGAGCTATTAAAATACTGCGTTTGTAAAAAGAAATCATGCGTTAGCATTTGGTTTGACAGCAGAAAATTTTAACAAGCTGTTTGGTTTGCAGGAACAACACAAAGCGTGAGGTAACAAGTAGGAGTACATCTAGCCTGGCCAGTTTCGTAGTCAACTCCCTGTTTAACTCGGGAATGAACAGACGACTCGCTCATTTAAGAACGGAAATAACACGAGCTAAATTTTTTTCAACTCGTTTAATAAACGAGCCGAACACGAGCCGAGTCACCGCCGCCTTATCCGGGCCCGATAACAAATAAATACATATATTTTATATTTATATATTTTATTTAATTTATATTTTTATATATAAATAAATAATTATATATAATATATATTTTTTTATTTAATTTTTAGCAAAATAAAAATATAAATGCGAGCTTAAATATAAAAAGACTAATTTGTATATAAAGCTTTAACTATTAAATCAAAGTCTAAAAGATAAAATTTTATAAATTTATTTTTTTAATATATTTAATCTAAATTTTTTTTATTTATTGTTCGTTAAGCGAGTTAGTGGCCGGCAATGGGAATTTTATTTAAATACTTTATTAGGCAGTGACCGCAGGTTCTACGACCGCTCCTTCGACCGGCTGAACCCGAAGAACACACGAACTCTCGATCACAATTATATAACTATCGACCATTCGATTTCAACTGGGCGAAAGAAGTTCCTCGCTCTCCAATTTTACTACTTAAAACTATATATTTTTTATAAAAAAAAAAAAAACATTTCCGTGCTATTCGAAAGGGAAAAAAAAAAAATCCATTTCCACCAAAAATAAGAAAAAAAAAGAAACAGTTTTTGAATCTGGTTTACGCGGTACAGATAGTGCCTGAGCAATCACAGAAACAAGAAAAAGATATAAATGTTGCCATACAAAAGGAGATCAAAAGCTTCGCATACTACAAGAGATCCAGCTTCAGCTAGGCCTGATACATCCTGCATAACACTAGGATAAAAGCATATGATAAATACATTCATAGTACTTAGAAAAGCTCATAAAGTGACCATAAACATGCAGTGAAATAAGAGGTTGTTTTGTCGCATGCAATTAAAACTACACTATATTTACAATTATATACAAATTCAAAGCCGGTGTTTGCTTTGATGCGCTTGAATCCAGCCGCCGCAACATGAAAAGGCCCAACTGCAACAGTTAGAACTATATCTAAATTAGTCGCGGTTCCAACTGTAACAGTTGAAAAGCAACTTTAAACAAAAGAAAAGTTGACTATATTGGAAGTAATCTCAGCAACACATGTATAAAGTGGTACAATTTTACAAATGCACTTCTTGGCTAGATGCAATCAAACAAATTAATATATAGTTGCAATACTTTCTATTGCAACTAACCAAACGAGGCATATGTAATTATAATTATTGCATTCCCAACTAAACAGCCCCTAATTCATGTAGATTTTCTTTTTCAGAAACAAGACAACTTCCATTTATGCTGTTATACATCAGCTCTGTTGCACCGCAACAGCACAAATAAATAAGCAAATTTCTAGGAGGAATATTTATTTTCCATATGCTTCGATCTCAGCAGAGTGCAATATTTTGATGTGTTACAGCTAACCGACTAAGATGATAGTTGTCAGCAAATTCAAAACAAAAAAAAATTGCAATTAGATACTTTTATCAGACTAATAATATATCTCTCACGGCTTCTTCAACTTCTTCAAACTCCAGTGCTCCACGGAAATTGTATAACATGCAATCACATATCACCTTCGAGACCTACATGATTAAGGCAGGTTCAAAAATAATGAGCTGAATATCAGGAAGCTTCGTAACATTAACCCTGCGAAAAATGGTATCAAGTTCTAAGCCAAAGAAAAGTAAAGCGAGACACCATCACCAAATTATCATTCCGTGCTTTAGATAAAAGAAATGAAGCTTGATATCCATGCAACAGATAAATTAACTACATTGTACCCAAAAAAGATGTCCTTCATCATCCTGGCCAAACTCAAGCTCAACCATAATCAAGATTACAAGCATAAACAAGCATCAAGATCATTCAATTGATATATCCATGCATGTAGCATAAAAAGAACAGTATGAATGCATGATTTCGTTGCCTAATCAACTAAGCGATAGTTTCATAACTATTTTCCAAGAGACCTTTTCTCATTATATTCAGGCTTGGCTACTCTATTGACCAACATTTTCTTCTAAATTCTTCTAGTTAATTTTAAATGGGGACATTTGTGTAGAACTTCAAGAGGAATATATATATATATATATATATATATATATAGAGTAGGGCTACTATACTCATATGAGTATTGGACCCTTACTACTCATAAGTTGTTTTTGATCATGGGGCTTCCGAATCGACGATCCACTCCGTTAAATATGATCTGGAGTATTTAAAACTTCTAGAAAATAAATTTCATAATTTTTCGACATCATTTACCTTACGATCAAAAGCTCACAAAATTGACAATTTTTAACGGCCGGTATGGGATACTTACTAGTTTAACGGTGTAAAAGAATTGAAATATGTTGAATTTTTGATAGAAAATTCTATTCACTACCTAGGTAAAGATCAATAATTCCGATCTTAAATTGAAGGATCCGATCATCTATTTTTAGGACGTCGTTCGATTTCGGCCGTTCATTTTATACCCTTTTGATGGACTTTATTATGATTTCGAAAAATTACGAAATTTATTTTCTAGAAGTTTTAAATACTCTAGATCATATTTAACGGAGTGGATCGTCGATTCGGAAGCCCCATGATCAAAAACAACTTATGAGTAGTAAGGATCCAATACTCATATGAGTATAGTAGTCCTACTCATATAGAGTAGGGCTACTATACTATTATGAGTAGTAGAGCCCTACTACTCATAAGTTGTTTTCGATGATAGAGCTTCGAATCGACGATCCACTCCTTTAAATATGATCTAGAGTATTTAAAACTTCTAGAAAATAAATTTCGTAATTTTTCAAAATCATAATAAAGTCCATCAAATGGGCATAAAATGAACGGCTGAAATCGAACGATGTCCTAAAAATAGATGATCGGATCCTTCAATTTAAGATCGGAGTTATTGATTTTTATCTAGGTAGTGAATAGAATTTTCTATCAAAAATTCAACCTATTTCAATTCTTTTACACCGTTAAACTACCAAGTATCCCATATCGGCCGTTAAAAATTGTCAATTTTGTGAGCTTTTGATCGTAAGGTAAATGATTTCGAAAAATTACGAAATTTATTTTCTAGAAGTTTTAAATACTCTAGATCATATTTAACGGAGTGGATCGTCGATTCGGAAGCTCTATCATCGAAAACAACTTATGAGTAGTACGGCTCTACTACTCATAATCGTCTACTAGCCCTACTCTAGAGTAGAGCTAGAATACTTTTAGAAGCACCAACTCATTGGTGCTTCTAAGTTTCTAGCCCTTAGATCTACACCCCAATTACTAATAACCCTTGGATTAAACACTATTCCACCTACCACTACCTACCACCACCTACTACCATCATCTCAACCCTACAACTCTCCATCCAAGGGCTAAAAACTCAAAAGCACCAACCCAATGGTGCTTTTGAAAGTATTCTAGCTCTACTCCCCTACTCTATATGTATATATATATATATATATATATTCATTAAGATTGCTGCATATATGATAGAACTTGTTCTTCTATAGGTCTGCATGTAGTAACATGCCAGTAAGGCAATTTTTTTCTTCTTTTTTTTTAGAAAACAGTCAAACTTAGTTAATCTAAGAACAACTGTAGTGCAATTTCTGGTCCCGTGTTTTCCATTTCAACTTATGCAGAAATTCAATTGATCAATTTAGAAATCAACCTAAAGTAATATTCTTACAAATAGTTGCCACTTGTCATGATTGGAATTTACTCTCTAATGAATAAAATTAAGAAGTGGGCAGCTGTTTAACTGGGAAAAAAGAAGAAAAAAACCTACAAGCTAAATATTCTAGAAAAAAGAATTTCTTCACCTTCCCAAAAAAGAAGGAAGAAAAGCCTAATTGGCTTACACTTCAGCATCTTCCTAATAGTCAAGCCAAATTTGCGGAGTTTCCACTTCTGACACACATGGATTTATTTTAAGATTTGACGGGATAGAATCATGAACGTTTCATCTTAGATATTAGTTGATTCATCATCACAAAGTCAATTATCAGAATCCATCGGAAAAATGTGTTATCTACTTTCTATCGTGAGATTTATTGTGAGAAAACAAAGGGACTCGTCATCAATTATTAGTCATTACTTTCTATTTGATCATTCTATCATCCAATGACTTTTGTGCTCAGCCACTAAACTAAGGCAATCACTTGAATACTATGTGTGAATCTATATTTAGTAGTACTTATCTTCATCATCCAAGTAACAGAGCAATGAGTAGCACATAATGTTATGGTATGGTACGATACGATCTTTTTTTTCAAGAATGCTGCCAAACTCTCTGCTACTGTCATCCATCTGGCTAACTCAGATGGCTAAAAGAATTACAAAGCATAAATATAAGTTATGTTTGCAAATATGTACCCAAATATATATATATGTCTTTCATCAATCACATAATTGAATCATGCCATCCAATAAACAAGCCGAGAAAGCACATAACACAACAAAATTTATTAATTTAACAGCCTGACCTAACAAGCTAATCCAAGTGAAAGCAGAGAGAAAATTTGAACTTCCACATATGCCGCTACTTATGCTCTCCTTCTATTCTCTATTCTGAAAAGCACATTTAGTTTCTCATCTATCAAAAAAATAAATCATAGCTACGTAAACTTATCATTTAGGCGGCAGCACATCTTAAGCACACTATTTTACCATAAAACTGGCTCCTTCTTAATATATTTTCATTATTGTCAATCATGAAATAACTCTCTATGATAATTTGAAATGTCTAAATTTAATGCATCAGGTGGAATTGGGATTTACTGAGTCATACAGAGCTCTCAATTCCTACAAAAGCTTGCATCTCCTAAACCCAATGCATCCTCTGATGTTTGTGAAAGTTTTATATAACCAATATTATTTCTTAAAAGTAGAGCAGCTTAGCAAAACTCGGGCAAAGCACAAAAACGCCAACTTTAACGTACATGGAAAACGAAAGTGTAGAAAATCAAAAGCGAATTTTTGTAGAATAACCTAAACAATTATCAAGTAAAGCAATAACTGCGACAAACAAAAAGATGGCATCTTACCGCTCCCAAAGAAAAACTCCAAAATCTTAACCCTACTTATACTCAAAATTCGGGATCGGCGCGCTGGGAGTATCGAAGCTCTCCAAAATCTCAGTTTTCCCACCTCCGATTCCGCTTTTCGCGCCCTCCTTCTTCTTATCGCCCCCGAAGAAACCTCCGAGCCACGACCGACCACCGGTATCCTCCTCCACCGCCGCCGCAGGTGACTGCGGCAGCGGAAGCGGCGGCTGAACCAGTCCCGGCGGCAAGAACCCTCCGGCGCCGCCCGGCGCCGCGGGCTCGTCCATCATCGGCGGGAGGTTCTGCGGCACGGCGAGGAATCGGTTGAGCATGATACCGGCGCCCTCGATGAGGGCGAGGAGGACGCCGCCGAAGAGGGCGGAGCGCGCGGCGGGGCCGGCGCCCTGGCGCATCTGGAGGAAGCCGCCGGTGGCGGCGCCGGCGATGATGGAGTTCCAGGGGTCCTCCTTCTGGCGGAGGTAGACCATGGAGCAATCGAAGGCGGAGAAGAGGCCGCCCCACACGGCGAAGCTCCCGCCGACGCGCGGCGCGTTCATGCGCACGGCCTGGGCTCCCCCCACGAGGCGCTCCCCGTTGGGGGAGTTGTAGAGGCCCTTGATGAAGTGGAACGCCGAGCCCCCCACGGCGCCCATCCCGAAGGCGCCGCCGACGTCGTCGAGGATCCGGTCGGGGCACGGCTCGCGCGACGTCTCCGGAGTTCCCATGCCGAGGAGCCGAGAGCTAGGAGTGGGGATCCGCTCGGAGCTAGGGTTTCTGGGGAATAGGAGGAGGACGAGAGAGACGAAGAGGCGGCGGCGGCGGCGGAGGCGGAGGAAACCCTAGAATCGAGTGGAGGTCGCTTTTGGTAGAGGCGTGGGGTGGGGTGGGGAGCAAGGAAAGAGAGGAGGAAATGGACCGGGTTTTTTTATTTTCGAAGCGGACCGGAGAAATGGGGGCGTAGTGGACCGGTTCGGAGACAACCGGATCCGCCACCCAAATTCGTCACCTAGCTTTGACTAAACTTTCCGCGGGGATATTTATCATTCATAAAGTCGGCGGCGACATAGCTTCGCTACCGACTTCGACTAACTTCCTGACGTCATCTTAAATAAATTTAAAAACTTTTAAAATTTTGGCAAATTAAACTATAATATAATAAAACCTCACTTAAAGGAGTTATATCTATAAGTTTATTTCTAACTAAATTCAACAATTGTCTCAAATAATTGAATCTTTTGAGATAATGAAAAAGTGAGGGGGTAATTGATTTTTTTTTCCTTTTTTTTTTTTTTTGCATTCATTAATCGAGACAGACACTAAAATGCAAGGGAGTTTTTAATAATTTAGTCTTTTCTTTTCTTTTTTTCCTGCTAATTAAGTTTGCCTACTTTTGATGAGTTTATTGGCAAAATCAGTAGTTTATTTTAAAGAGCTAATTAGGCTTCGTTTGGGATTGCGGGGAGATTGCGTTACGTGCGATAAGAAAGTACGTTGAAAAAATATTTTATTGAGTCGGTTACAATATAATTTCTGCGGTTCCACTGGAGAACGCAGAAACATATCCCTATATGCTTTTTCTACAACTCTATTTTATCTAATAGTAGCGTTACATAGGCCTCAATACCAAACTAAGCCTTAGTTGAACACAGTTGCAACTGCATATAAGTTTAAAGAGTGTTTGATTTTTGCTATGTTTATTTACCTACAATGAATGAACAGTTCAAACAGATAAAAAATTATTCTGTTTATTTCATATGTAGAGTCTGGCTACTATACTTTTATGAGCATTGGCTCTCTTATACTTATAAATTTTCGATTCTTAGATTTATTACATTGATCATTTTCATCCGTTAGATTATACTATTCAACCAACTACCCACTCAACTCTAGAGGATCATTATCATTCTAAATAGGAACCATCATCATCCTAACTACATATCCCGTCAATCAACAGTTGAAAATTTATCAATACAAGAAGGTCTATACTGATAAGAGTATAGTAGCCACAGCATTCATATGTAATATCACATCACATTATATAATCATAATAAATCAGTTATCATATATATAATTTTTATGATCAAATAAAAAAAATATATTTCTACATGTTTTCGTCCAAACTTGTTTGCGAAAAAGCATATGTTGGATCAGCTTTCATACCAAGTTGGGCACTAAGTGGAAACTATGTTGGTTTGGGCCTACTAAATAAAATTGAATTTGAGCTCGAAACCCAAATATTGTAATGGGTAAAATTTTTCACCCATATCTGGCCCATGGATACCTCATGTTCAAAATAAGGCAGACGTAGCCACTTGTTTATGATAGACTTGATCGAGTTCAATAAAATTATTTTATTATTTATAATTTAAATTTTTTTTTTTTATTTCTAAGTTGATATATTATCTAGTATGCATAGATAATACGGTGCACCAGTAAAGGAGTTTCTAATATGTACATTTATTAAGTTGTTCGGTAATAAGTATATTTATATTTTAACTTTTGCTTTGGTAATCGATTCTTGAAACAGTGAAGCAGTGGTTGGTATCCGAGACCCTAGTTGAATCCCGATTATAAGTTTATTTCTAAAAGAAATAAACGAAGCGGATAACATAGCGTGTAGCATAATATGCTACCTATCTTTCTCTTATCCGATATAGTTAACTTTATCTAGTAATTTAGATGGTAAAATTAATTTTACCCGCATATTGTGCCGCCGACTTTTTAAATTAGGTAAAATTTGAAACTTTTCAATTCTATAAAATAAGCAATAGAACTGAGAGAACTTTACTTTCACAACTATAAAAATAATCAGCAAAAAAAAATTAATCTTTATCTGAGCTTCAGTTCAACCAAAAATTCACTACGAACGAGCGTAGCCATGGATTTAACAACTAATCTTATCCAATCACATTCCAGTCAATTCCCATGTTCTAGATCATCTCCACAACTTGGTTTGCAATAAATTGTTTCGGGTGGAAATGTAAAAAAATCAATCTTCTAGCTAGAGGCATATATTTCTAGTCCACTAAAATTCTCAAATAATATGAACCAAGTAAATCAATTTTCTACAACTATATATTGCTTCCAAAAAGAAAAAACCAAAAATAAATAAATAAATGAGTCCCATCACTTTCTAATATCCTAAAGTATCGTTTGGTTCGGATATAAACAAGAACTAGCTATTATAACAATAAGTACAAGTACGAGATAAGAAAAATAGCGTTTGGATGAAAATTGGGTTGTTCCCGAAAATAAAAAAAATATTAGATAATTTTATATAAAAAATAGAGGTGCTGGTGGGAATAACCGAGAACTACTATTCTCAGATAAAAAATTAACGTTTTGATATAAAGAGGGGATAATGGTCTATTCCTATCCCTATTTCCTTCCCATAACCGAACACTGCCTAAAATCTTAAACGATATAAATGAAAGCCAAAATAGGCGGAAAAAAATATCTACCTCTAAATTCATGTAAAAATTAGAAACCTAATACAAAATAATATAATTATTTTTTTTTAGAAAAAAAATAGCACGCTACCTGCGGGGACCTGAGGTGGACACCATTCCTTTAACACTGTATCAGGGAGCTGTTGTTGCATGTGCATGTGATTGGTAGATGTGTTGTACATATCTTTCTATATGATACTACACAGTTATATAGATTCTCATTAAATTTTTTCAGCTACATTTTGATTTGTCCTTTTAGAATATCTATATTTTACCCTCGTTGTCGCGAGAATCATGAGGGGCCACATTGAAAATGCACCAAACCACAGGGGGGCTAAATTGAAGTTTATCTTACTTTTATTATTATTATTATTATTATTATTATTATTATTATTATTATTATTTTTTGAGAGATAGGTAGCCTTTGGCTATCAAACCGTTTATTTTGTTAGAAATAAAACATTATAAATGTGAATCATTTAGGATTCAGGCTTGGATGTGGCCAGTCTGCAATGACCGTGGCTGCGAAAACTGTGCAAGGGACGGTCAGTGTTTATCTTACTTTTATTATTAGCGGCTTTTGCTTGTGTACCATTCATTACTATTCAAATATTTTAAATTTATTCTTTTATTAGAAAAATATCCTTCTAAACTATAAATTCCATGGGTTAGGGATATATTAATTTGAAGAGATGTTTGAAAATCTACAAGAACATTTTAGTCCTGCATGTAATATATTTTAAGTTCTGAGAAGCGTATTAGTTGTTATCTCATATAGCATAATAAAATTTAGAACTTTCCGATTTATCCCTCTTAAAAGGCTAATATTGAAAATATTCTTATTACAGTACAACGATTGTTCTCATATGGTATCAGAGCCAAAAAGTCATAGGTTCGATTCTCGCATATTGCGAATATGTCCAGCTGCTGGAGGAAAAATTATTGACTTAAATGAACCAGAATTACGTCCTGCGGCGAGAGGCCAAGTAGGTCAAGCTACATTAAGAGTGGCGTAAGACTGAAAGGGTCGAATCACAATCGAAATTCGTAGATGCTGTATCTATACGTTTTAAGTAAATTAGTTACATATTTCTAATAGCTCGAGTTTTTAAAATTAATCATTAACGCCAACGATCAGACAGGTGGTATCAATGCGTTTATTAATTATTCAATTAAGCTTCTATCGTCAAAAAATAATGTTAACTTTGATGAACATCATCTACTGTAGGCAATAAATATAGACAGATTGTAGCTGGTGTTACATAATTTTTTGTCGAATTAAGAAGCGTACGTCTTGACCAACATCAATCATTTATTTTCTACAGCAAAATTTTGCACCGTCATGAGCACTGTACCACCAAACTAAACTTTATCTAGAATTCCAATCAAATAAAAGTGTGTCGCTTTTCTATCACAGTTATTCTATACTACAGAAATAATAATATTTGGTTATAAATATTATAATTACATTTTAAATGTATAAGAGCATTTTCTAAGCAATATTTCAACATAAAATTATCATTTTAAGTAATTAGAATATATCAACTTACATACTTTTTAAATTATACACTTTTTACACACAAGTTAAAATTTAGTTATAAGTGTCTCAAAATAAAGGTTTAGCTATTGAAAGTGATTTGAAATGTTTTAAATGGCTTCTGGACCCTTTGGAAGCATAGAAATGGCTTTCTCTTTGAGAGAATAAGAGACTCCAATCAAGTCTTGGCTCATCGCACTCTGTCTAGAACTGTGGAATATTTTAAGCCTACTCCTTCAAGTCACTCTAGGATTAGCCGAACCATTGAATGGCAGCCGCCTCCCCGCAGTTGGACTAAGATTAATTCCGATGGTTCTTATAATCCTACGGATGGTATTGGAGGAGCTGGCTTTATTTTTCGTAATTCTAATGGTCATTTCATCTTTGCGGGTGCTGTAAGACTTTGCTGTAATTCAGTGCTTGATGCTGAAGCTAAAGCCGCTTGGCAGGCTCTTACTAAGGCTGTGGAGCGGCAGTTGGACAATGTAATTTTGGAGACCGACTCGATACTCCTGGCGAACATCTTAACGAGGAAAACAGAGATCCCTTGGAAGCAAAGATCTATCTTTATTGACTGTTTCTCACTTTTGCACTCATTTTGTTCCTTTCGTATTAGTCACATTCCTCGCGAAGCTAATCAGGCAGCTGATTGGCTTGCGCATTTTGGTAGATATGCTAACTGTTTTACTTTTTGGGAGGATAGTCATCCTCTAGAACTGCAACAGCTTTTGTTACATGATGCACCAAACTGTATTGTTACGCATCCTGTGAACCTTTAATAAAAGTTTATTTCCAAAAAAAAAAAAAAAAGTGATTTGAAATGGTAAGAAGACTTACATATAGAAAGGCATAATTTTTTAGAACTTATATCTCAATCAAGATCTCTGTTCATCATTTCTTTATATATAATTTGTCGACTCGTTAGTAGTAATTATCAATTTCAAAAGTTTGATCCGTTAGAAGGATATAATTAATTTATTTAAATCATACAGATATATATATATATAGTATGTCATCGTTTGTGGGTCTCGATTATGACTTGATTCAATTAACTTTCTACCACTTCGAAAATGACTCGAGCTAATCCAATCTCCCGCCGTTGGAAATGTGACTAGTCATAACCTAACCTTCGCCATAAGACGGGATGCTGGTCTGTTTAAAGCAACATAATTTTGAATCGTTAATTTTTATACCTCTTGATGCTTAGAACTTTGATTTCTAGATGTTCTGAATCACATTCATTAGTGCCGAATTAAGGAGACATACTCTTGTTAACTAGATTTTCTACTGTCTCATGTGATTCATTAATGAGAATTTGAGATTGGTAATTTGGGTTTTAAAGAGATATTTTCCACATCTTTTTAGCTGATTCTGGTGATGGCATCTATCATACTCTCTTTTTTTTTGAGAAAGATAGATATAGCATGCTAGCTGCTTCGTTTATTTCATTTAGAAATAAATTTAGCTAAAAATATGAATGTTAGGATTCAAACTTGGGTTTGGTACCAACCATCGTTTCTTTACCACTTCGCTTTAAACGATCGGTGCATCTATCGTACTCTTGCAATAGAAAACATGGGACACAAATAAAAAGGCGTTTGCTGGTGATAAAGGTAATATTTCCCAAGAAGATGCTGCATCACATATTCACATCACATGAGCATCAAGTATAATATTTCGCATATTCGTTTCATGAGGGCAAGGTACGTAGTCTAGTCCTATACATTAGTTGTAGCACATCATTTATATCTTAAACCAATCAAAATATTTTTTTAATTAAAATGCCGAATTTATCTGAATTATGGGCGATTTTGAATTGATTTTTTAATCTTTTTAAAATTTTAATTTTACCATTTAATTTTTTAATTTATTTAATTTGAATCGATCAACTGTACTCTGACTTTAAACTTTAAGTTAATTACTTATTTTGATGAATTTACAATTTGCGAGAGTTGCGTGAAGCATGCTGACTAAAGCTGTAAATATAAATGACATATTCAAATTTTAAAACCAAATTGTCGTTGTCTCACTCAAATCAAATAAATTAAAAAGTTGAACCAACTCAATATAATTCATATATAGTTTATATTTACGGAAAAAAAATTATGATTGGATGGATAAATTCTGTTGGCTATTTATTATTGGCTAAAGTAGATCAAACTTTCTGTCCAGTGATAATAGGCCTAGGAAATTAATAAGTTGCGTTGGGTGCGCCTAATAAGCTGAGTGGAGTTACGATCTGCAATAGATTTAATGACAAGAGACCTAACAGCAGACCTAACGTTCAGCTCGGTTGAGTCAGGTTGAAGCTCATGAAACTTTACAGCTGAGCTCTTAGACGCAATAGATGCAACCTTCCTATCAGTACATGCTTTTGGAATAGTTGATTAGCACCTACGATTTGCAAGCGGTATCAGATTCAGTGGTGCTACTTATTTGGCTTCGATTCCCAAATACTACGTTGACAGTGCAAATGTTAGGAGGCGAATTATTGGTTATTTATTGTTAACTAAAATAGATCAAACTTTCTGTCTTATAACAATAGACTAATTAGAAAATTAATTGATTGAGTGGGCCGGTGATTCAGAATAAATCTAATCGTAAGAGATCCAACAATGTAACTAAATTCAACATAAGTTGAATCAGGTCGAAATCCGTAAAGCGTTGTGACTGAACCCTTAAGTGTGATAGATGCGTCTTTTCTATTTTTTCCATATGCGACAACCATATTTTAGACTTTCTTTCATACTCTATTATTAGAAGATAAGATTAATAAATTGAGTGGGACTATCATTCACAATAAACTTAACGACAAAAGACCCAGCAATAAAACTGAAGTCCAAATGTACCGAGTCATGTCGAAATTCGCAAAATGCTGTGGCTGGAACATTAAATATGATAGATACACCTTTCCTATCTGGCTATCTCCCTAACCATATTCCAGACTGTCTTTCATGGTCTATTATTATTACTATTTTCACACTATTTTCTTTTTCTTTTTTTTGGTTTTCTTCTAACATCTTCTCCACAAATAAGTAGTACTGGACAGCAACAAAGGAACCATTGATGGATCCTCTACTGAAAAACGCAACAGTTCATTTTTGGACTGTACTTTTGCTTTCCATCAGATCATACTTGAAGCGCCCAGTGTCCCTAAACATGCAGCTAAAAATAAAATTATATATATATATATATATATATATATATATATATATATATATATATATAGAATTGAGCTTTTATATTTTTAAAAGGGATAATTGTCTATATACCTCTTATGCGTCTGAAAATATCTGATTTACCTCTACTTTTTTTTTTTCTTTCTAAAATGCCCCTCATACGTTTCACCGTTATTGCAAAATACCCCCGCAGTTATTTCCTGTTAAGTTAATATGGGTTAAACGTGAGTTAAACATCTACCACAGTTAAAAAAAATTAAAATACCAATTTTGCCCTTAACTTAAGGGCAAATAAAAAAGGTTGGTGACGGTAGAGGAGTATATTGAAAAAGACCAAAAGTCGAAATACTTTTTGTGCCCCTGACTTTAAGGGCAAATAAGAAAGACAATGATGGTAGAAGGGTATATTTGAAAAGGGCAAAATAGTAATTTTACAGAGATAACAGAGTTACTTAACAGATTTTAACTCTAAAAGGGTATATTAGAAATAGGTTGGAACATAGGAAAGGTATTTTCAATATTAGCCTTCTAAGAGGGGTAAATCGAAAAATCGAAAACTTTTCAGGGATATATAAGCAATTGCCCCTTTTTAAAAGTACCAATTTATTGGTGTTTGTAAGTTTTTAGCTCTTTGATTAATAGATGTGTGGTTAAGATGATGTGGGCCTTTTTGGGTTAAGTGGGTGGTTGGTTGAATAGTATAATCTAACAAATAAAAATAATCAAAATTGTAGATCTAACGGTAAAAAATTCACAAGTACCAAGTGCTTGGTGCTTTTACAAGCACCATAACGGAACTCTCTCTCTCTCTCTCTCTCTCTCTATATATTAGATTTTTATTTGAACATGTTGGAGAGTAGACCTTTCTGTTTTGTTATATTAATTACCACAACTTTTTGCTTGAGTTGGTAAATTTTTACCAATGCTCAAAATTTATTTCTGAGCTCCACAAGATATGGCTTCGTTTGGTATTGCGGGGAGATTTCGTTACGTGCGGTGAGAAAGTACGTTGGAAAAATATCATATTTATTTTCGTACGTAATATTGCGTTCTGCATGTCACGATGAGTCGGTTACGATATATTTTTTACGGTCCCGCCGGATAACGCAGAAGCATATCCCTATATGCTTTTTGTATAACTCTATTTTATTTAATAGCGTTACATACATTTCAATACCAAACTAAGCCTAATTCACAGAAAAGAAAAAAAAAGCCTAAGGATAAGTTTAGGATTAATTTCATACATATCCCTATACAATTATAGTGAATGACAAATATATTTCTACAAAATTTAATTTTCATAGTTTTAATATTTTCAAATATATTCATTTAGTTTGTTATCGCAAGAGAACTGTTTATATTTTTAATTTTATCATCACAAATATATTCCTCCAAAAGGTATAACAGTATAATATAAGAAAGATAAAAATGTCAAAAATTAATCAAGATTTAATTATATAGTTATACCTATATAAATAGGTTAGAATACCTGGAAGTAAATAAAATTATTTACTTTTGTATTATTTCTAACAATGAAGCATACAAATAAGGAAGTGACGTCATTAAAATTGATCTATATTACTTGAATCTTTTTTAAAATTTTAAACTTTGCAATTTTGTGATATCATTTGCCTCCTATTTAAATGGTTTCAAAATTAACAATTTTAAATGGCCAAATGTAGAGCGAGTGTGAGACTAATTGAGTACTAAGTAAATGATATTGAAAAATTAAAATTTGATTTTTAGAAAATTCAAATAGTCAAAATTAAGTTAAGCGATACCAATCATCCGGAGAATCTTTCTAAAAGTAAGTGAGACTGTTTACTTCCGTGTCATGTCATGTTATAAATTATTCAAATTTTAGTCAAATCGATCGATGATCTGCACTGTTTAACTTGATCCAGGCAATTTGAATTTCTTTTATTTCGAATCTCGTAGACTTATATATGATATTATTTGTCTAGTATCTATTAGTGGTTTCAAACGTAACAATTTTCAATGGCTAACGAAGAGAGGTAGACGCCCTTTGCCTTTATTTAAGGTTTTAGGATAAATTTCGATTTGAGTTATGTGGTTTAGCGCATTCTTATCTTGTGATGCTATGGTATCAAAAATTTAGATTTAATTATCTTATAATTTTATTCATATTGGATCGAAAAATCCATCGCTCGGTATGATAATAAAATATATTTTTTAAAAATCACAGGATGATACTGATACTTGTAAGTAAAGAAAAAAAGTTTATATAAAATAATTGAATCAATAAAAATGTACTAAATCATAGAATAATTAAATATAATATTTTAAATTATTAAGTATTAAAATAAAAATATGCTAACGTGTCACTGTCCACTCCAATGTATGAAAAATGTACCTTAGCCTGTGCAATCCAATAGATTTTTCCCACGTGGCGATCTCCCACTGGATGGTACGGCCTGTTCCCCAGTGCGTTGATATTGTAAGGGTAATTTTGTTTTTATCCGCTATAATAATAATTGCCACGTGGTATCTTTGCTTTCGTTTTATTTATTTTTTTTGGTATAATTACACTCTACTCCCTCAGCTTTTAGATTTATTTCGTTTCCATCCCCGAACTTTCAGATTCCACCCTAAACTCTTGAAAGAGTTTCATTTTAGTCCCTATTTATATTTATTGTTGAGGACAAGCGACTGCTGCAGCTGAATAATAATATATTTTGCAGCTTAAAAGTTGGAATTTAACTTTTGTTGTAAAATAAGGGAGGAATTTTTATGTGAATTGATCTTTCAACTGATTAGGAGTAAAGTAAAATAGATAACTTAGTGTACATGGTGACAAAATTTAGAGATTAAAGTACAATATATAAAAAGTTTAAAAATTAGGTCCTAATGTGAGAATAGTATTGGAGTGGTCTAGGGATGCAAACGGATCAGGATTGGTGGAGCTCCCGCTTCAATCCGTCCCGGTGGGAGCAGTAAATGGGGAAAAATAAATAGATTTGGGGCGGAAAACGGAGTAAAGTTTACGATCCGAGAGAGATTCAGGACAGAAAACGAGAAAAATTTTGACTAGTTTCGAATCCGTCCCGCCGTGATCCGCCCCAATCCCCCCCCCCCCTCGAATTCGTCCTGAAAATTATTTATATTTTTAAAAAATATTTCTAAAAAATAATATATTTACAAAAAAAAATTAAAAATATAAATAAGTTAGTATTCTTTTTTCTAATATATTTGAAACTTTTGAATTGTGATTGATATTTTTAATTTTTATAATTGATATTATTAAATTATATATATAATATTATTAAAAATTATTAATTTATATTTTATAAAATATTAATAATACTATAATTTTATAAAAAATATTAGTGGGCGGGACGAATTCGGGGCGCCAGTGGAAGGCGAGTTACGAGGCGGGACGGTTATGAGATGTATTTTTTAACCCGTCATGAATTCAGAACGGAATTTTAATAGACGGAATAGGAGGGGACTCTGCCCCCAGATCCCCCGTGTTTGCATCCCTAGAGTAGTCACACATTTTTTACCCATATCTTCATGCCCTCCGCACCACAAGCTCTCTCTCTCTCTCTCTCTCTCTCTCTCTCTCTCTCTCTCTCTTTGTGTTTTCAAAACAACTTTATAATTTTATTAGACTAACTTACTGTCTTTTCATCAAGTCAGTATCACGGTAGATAGAAAAAAAAGATAACGATGAATCGTTTACTCTACTTAGAAAGTGATGAATCATTCATAATTTTCAAATTTATTATTATTTATTAATATTTTTGCATAAATTGTGAATATTTTTTGGAACGGTTAGAATTGTATGTGATTTGTTATGATTTTTACATGATTATTAAAGTTATATATAACAAAAGAAAAGAAAAAAGTAAATTATTCATTGTTTTCTTTCTAAAGAAAAAAACATCGTTTTTATTGGACAAAATATAGGATATATGATTGGATAAAATTTTGATAGAGTTATGTAATAAATTATAAATTGTATATGAACTATTTTTAGAAAAGGAGGTCCTTCTTCCTCCCTCTATGAATCAAGAGTAAACTTTAAATGCAACGGACTTTCTCACTTTAGTATATTGTGGTTTAAAATGTATCTGTTTGGTATTTTATAATTTTATTTTTTTCTTTTCGTCAGTCCTTTCGTTAACTTTTAATTAAATCATATACAGAAAACTTCAGATATCCCGCATATAGTTTATCGAATATTCACTTGAGTACTCTTTAGTTTTAACTTTGTAATTGATTTAACGAAAAAAATTAGTGAATAAAATAATAAAAAAAATAAAATTCACATGATACGAAAGTAATATATTTTAAATTACAGAGTATTAAAGTGGGAGAATGCGAAACTATATAGAGGTGGTATTAGAAGTTTTTTGATCAAATATGGATAAGGAGGACCCAGTTCACAAAAAGATCATATGGTGCTCATGGATCCACCTCAAAGGCCCCCAATAATCCTAGGCTCAGTTTTAGAAGCTTGGTTTCCCCTCTAGCCCCTCCCCACCTCTATATATACCACAATAACTCACCATGTGCTCTCTCTTCAAGCCATTTGGGCGCTCCCAGAGTCAGAATCTTGCTGGGCTCTCACCAAAAATCGCAGCTTTTGCGTCCCCCAAAAGCTCCTTTTTGTTGGTATTTGAAGCTTCAGGGAGTAGCAGCTGCTTCTGAGTGTGGAGCTGGGGTGGTTTGGCGCGTTGGGCGGTGAGAAATCGATCAAGTTTTGGCCTTTTCTTTGTGAAGATGTTGGCTCTCACTTGCCCAAGTGTGGAGCTTTGCCATAGGGGGTTGGATCTGGTTCACTGTAAGTGCAGTTTCAGCAGGAGCTATGTGGCAGGGCCACGGTGGAAGCCGCTCCGGAGACGCACGGAAGGTGTTCGATGCCGGGTCTCATCCACGCAAAATGGTATTTTGCTTCCCATTCTTCTGAAATTTTGGTGGTTTGTGCGGTTCAGGGTCTCGCTGGAATGTGGTTGTTGATGATTTGGTCTTTGCAGTTGACGCACCGGTGATGGGATCGGCTTCCGCCGTTGAATCGGCGGTATCTGATTCTGCTCCGATTTCGGTTTCTTCCTTGTTGGAGGTGGTTTCAGAAGATCTCCTGAAGCTAAACAACAATCTGAAATCGGTGAGCATCTCAGAGTTCTGGATGTTTATTTTAAGGCTTAATTGCAAATTTAATCCCCAGAATTTGTCCTTCATCTAGATTTCTTCCTTGTGTTAACCCCTCATTTAAAGAGGGGAGTTTGCTCTGTTTGTTATGATGGAATTGAAATTGGGGTCAAACTTCAGGGGACTAATTTTAAATGTGAAACATTGAGGACTACACTAAACCAAATCTAACTTCAAGGACTAAGTGGACTACACTAAACCAAATTTAACTTTGAAACTCTACGGTCGAAAATACAAATCTTGGTCAAACTTCAGGGTCTAATTTCTATCTTAAACTATCTTTTAATATATGCTGCAGATTAAGTGATTGACTATGTTTTGCCAAAAATAAATAAATGAGTGTTGAACTATTGGACTTGCCTTAATTTTCACATACTTGGGCACGGCGCAAGAGGATTGATGCAAAGTGAGCAAATAAATTAATATATAAATCGATTGATGAATAAATTGAAATTAAATCTCTGAAATACAAGAGATATGCGACTCTTCAGCTCAAACTCGTTTTAGTTTCTAAAGTGAAACTCTGAAGCTCAAATTTCGATGACCAAAGTTGTAATTAACTCTTTGGAGAAAAGAGGGAAGATGTATTTTCAAATATCGGCTCCACTTTGCTTCAAATATCTTATGTAACAAAGTTTACGATATTTTTGGTTAACAAGTTTGTAAGTTTGTGACGAACAAGAATATTCACCATTTGTGCATTCAAGAATTCTTGCAGCCTAATCTTATGCCTTCATACTTCCTGCATTGTTTTTTTTTAATAATAAGGGAAAACTTCAAATACCCCCCTTGTGGTTTCACTTTTTCTCACTTTAGTTCCCTGTGGTTTAAAGTGTATCATGTTAGTACCCTGTGGTTTTACACTTACAAAGAATAGTGATTTCATAGACAACTATTGTTTCATCATAGTTTACCCTCACCGTCAAAATACATCTTTGTCGGAAATATTATCTCACAAATATTTCATAGATTATCGGTGCAGAAAATCCACTTTTAGTATCTGCGGCAGAACAAATATTCGGCGCTGGTGGAAAGAGGCTAAGACCAGCTCTAGTCTTCCTAGTCTCGAGAGCCACTGCTCAAATAGCTGGTTTAAAGTAAGTCTTCATGATTTTACAGAATTTTCAGTTCCTGGATTAAATGTTTGCAACATGGAGTATTTATACCTGCAATATATGAATTCCAGGGAACTTACGACACAGCATCAACGTTTAGCAGAGATCATTGAGATGATTCATACTGCAAGTCTAATACATGACGATGTGATAGATGATAGTGGGCTGCGAAGAGGTGCGTATTTTACTTGTATTACATTTTTTGTTTATCCAACTTTCACTTTTCTGTAGGTTTTAGGCTTTAGTATTCTCCAAGAAAAGCGTAACATGTAAAAGAGAGGGGTTTCTCAAAATGACACAACAGTAAAATGTAGGAACTAGACAAATTGCTTACGTTGTGTATATAGCTTAGTCCTTTTTAATTGTGTCCGATCTTTATAATGATATGTTGTATGTATTAATAACTAAATGCTAGTTGCAACTACCACCGTCATATTGTTGACCAGTGGACTCAACAGTTGTCACGTAAAGACTATATTGGCACTTGTCATGGGTTAAAGGACTTGCTCCATGAATCTTATCGCTTTGAGAAGTAAAATGCAAAGCAGCTATTCGTGATGTTTGAGTTGTTACATTGGATGACACGTAAAAATAAATCCTCCAACGGCAAGGAACCTTTCAGCAGTTTGGGAAGCTTTTAAGTATTTGATTGTATAGACATGAACTGATTTATCTTTTCTCTAGCAAGGTAGTTTCTATTGTTTCTTATATTCCTGATGGTGATCAAGAAATTCACTTCTCGTATACCTTTTCCCAAACTGTCATTGGTTTTGTCGCAATTTCTGCACCCTTCAACTTCTGACAATCTGATCTATTGAAGAATCCTTGAAGTGTTCTTTGGCCATGTTTATTGTAGCAGCAGAAGAACAGTGCTTCTAATTTCCAGATTCTTCTTTATATCTATTTGTTTGACTTAACTAGGAAATGGTTGTTACTTGTTAGGATATACTTGTCTTTTATCTTTGACTTGACCAACAATTACTTTAGCTTGAAGCTCTTAGTGCTCAATTCTCTAGATACTAACTTCATCACTCTCCCAGCGCCATTTATTATCCTAGTCTTTTACTTCTTTGCTGAGTTGGTTTCACTGATTTGCATGACGATCTTCATCTCTGCTGAAGTTCCTTCATTGTTTTGCATAAAAGAATAGTTGTATTCTAATAACTAATTATGCCTACAAATAGATTCCTTGTTTTCAACTTTGTCTTAGATGCTCTGTTCTTTAGTCTTACTTAATCCTATCAGTCCGAAAAAGTATAGTTCCTACTTTCTCCTTTAATTTATAATATAAGTATGAATCTTTTATTCTTAACCCTCATTATGATGCACTTATATTTTTTCTTCCGTCATATCAAAATCTTCTGCTTTTTCTCTCATAGCATATGCTAGAACTATAGACATCTGCCTATGTTGTGATTTTTTTTTTCTAGTTTTTTTTTTTTTTTTTTTTTTTTTTTTTTTTTTCTTTTAGCTTGAAATTATTTTGTTATTTTGTTCCCATTTTTCAGTTATTTCAGTCCTATAACTGGACAATCTTCTAAGGTTTAGTATTAAATGTTTGTTTACTTCTACTCTGAAGTTCCTGTTTCTTTCTTCGAGAACCTTATTTATTCTCGGTCTCTTTCATTCACCCCACCCTAGTTTCTATTGTTAACCTGTAATTTCATTTAAAGATAACAACTAGATGTCCACCGTCGCTGGCTCTATTTAGAATAGATCGTATCAGTTTGCTGGTTCCATTAAGTAGAAGCGAGTTACTACGATTTTGAGCATGGTGGTTATTATGTATGACTACAGCGTTAAGTTTATGCTCTAAGCTATAACGCCTTTGGGATTGTACAATAGGTTCTATATAGAGATTTAGTTGAGTGGTGGCAGCTTTATGTGTTTCTAAATCTTTTTCTAAGCAATTTTTGTTATGGTTTGGAGACACTAAACGTTTGTCTAATTTTGTGAGCTAATGTCATAGGACAGTTATAAAGCTTAATGATCATCCAATATTGTAATACTTAAATCTTTAATTGGCAAAATATTACATAAAATTGTTCTCATTTCTATTTTTTTCACAGAAAAATATAAGTTGTTTGCGGCTACTTTTAATGCTTTAACAGATGAATGAATTGTTATTTAATCTTTCTTACTCTTGGAAGGTGTAAGGACACTAAACAGTTTACGTGAGAACTTTGCTTTTGTATTTCAATTTTCAACTTGCTAAACTCTGTGAACTTGCGCCAAACTCACAGGATTTCTGCTGATTCTGAACTTATTAGCGTAGTCTGATCTTTTCTTCCAAAAATTTGGACTTGTGATTATCTTCATCAGTAATTAGGGCTCGAAATTTCATGGGGATAAGATGACTTTGTTCACTTGTTTGGGGTGCATGCGAATGGAGATCTAAGAGAGAGAAGAAATTTTGGATAAAATGTCGATTTGTTATGAGTATATGACAACTACCACTTCTTTCTCCAGCTCTGCCTTATCTTCTTCTTTTCTGATCCACATAGTTTTAACTTTTTTTCTTCTTTTTCCTGTGTAAAATAGTTTTCTGCCATCATTCCCTCACAACTTTTGATCACTTTTTAATTGCTATTCACTTCTGTACCATCAATTGCTTATAAATTCAGATAATCCAAATTTATATCATTTTTACTTCCGACTCTTTGCTTGCAATAATTCTAAAATGAGGTGCTAGAACTTTCCCATAAAGGAGGCTATACTTTAATTGTGGTACTGTAATTTTCCTATAGAAGAGGCTACAAACTTAAGAAAGAACAAAAGTAAACAGTGTAGAAAAATGTCAAATGCTACCTAATGCGGCATCTTTTAAATAAATCAAAAATGGGTTAGCTGGCCATGTTTCGCTTTGCTTATTCTTTTCATGTCTGTTTATCCTAAAGTTTTCTATGCAGTTGATGGCACCCACTAATTTGCTTCTTTATATGTACTATTATTGGTTGATCTGCAACCTCATCATTTTTCTTTTGCAAACAAATAAAAAGAAGAAAAAAAGTGACTAAAGACTTTTTTTTCTTGGGTTTGAACAAAACCTGTAAATATAGAGTTCGGCCATCCTTGAAGTGCCTTTAACCTCAGATAAGAAGCTCAGGAAAAATGAAGCCCGAAACATAAACAATACCAAACATGTGCATCAGAAACCAAATCACGGTGTAGGAATTTATCACTTATGCTAATAGAGCTGTTTTGACTTTCTACAGGGAAAGAAACTATCCATCAACTCTATGGGACCCGGGTGGCCGTTCTTGCTGGCGATTTCATGTTCGCCCAATCCTCTTGGTACCTTGCAAACCTCGAAAACCTCGAAGTTATAAAACTCATTAGTCAAGTATGTTGCTCAAACAACATTTCTTTGTCCAGAATTCATAAATGACATATTATTTCTCAAACGAAAGAAAAATATATTCACAGGTCATCAAGGATTTTGCTAGCGGTGAAATAAAGCAAGCATCGAGCCTCTTCGACTGTGACCTTACTCTCGACGACTACTTGCTCAAGAGCTATTACAAAACTGCTTCTCTTGTTGCAGCAAGCACGAAAGCCGCTGCTATATTCAGTGGCGCTGGAAGCAGCTTATGCGAACAAATGTACGAATACGGGAAAACTCTCGGCCTTTCGTTCCAAGTGGTCGATGACATTCTCGACTTTACTCAATCTGCGGAACAGCTCGGCAAGCCAGCCGGTAGCGATCTGGCGAAGGGGAATCTAACGGCTCCCGTCATTTTTGCTTTAGAAAAAGAGCCTAAACTAAGAGAGATCATCGATTCCGAGTTTAGCGAAGATGGTTCCTTGGAAACAGCAATAAAATTAGTTCGCGAGTGTGGTGGGATCAAGAGGGCTCAAGAATTAGCCCAAGAGAAAGCCGATTTGGCTATTCAAAATATTCAGTGCCTTCCTACCAGTGAGTATAGAACTGCTCTTGAGGATATGGTGAAGTATAATCTCGAAAGGATCGACTAGACGCGAACCATAAGTTATAAAGGTTGAATCGGGTATTGCTTGAAGTGATGTAGATTAGGTGTCTTGAGAAAGATTACTTTTCACGCCAATGCTGGGAAATTATTCAAGCACCAAGTAAAGAATTTGAAGGCCATGATGGTTATATAAGAGAAATAAGAGATTGTACTCTTATGGTGCCCTATTGCAGCTTTATATTACTTCATTGGTTGCAAGAAAATTGCACCTGTATACAAATAAATTTGATATACTCGGGCTCCAGTGTATTTTTCTGCTTTTATTGCACGAATCTTCTTCTGTTCATTACTGGCAATTTGAAGTGGCCAAAGGTTTAAACCGTTGCTTCAATCAAAGTTCAATTCAGTGTAAATTTATTAAATTTTGTATTCATATAGTTTACGGATTGACTCGTCGAACTGCGCGACCATTGCAAATGTTACAGGTTTAAGTTTGTTTTATCCATCTCTTTCATTACTGTTGATACCAAATTGGGATTTTTTTATCTGTTCTTTCCCTGATCGCGAGATCGCTTGTATTCGTTAAATTTTTTATTATTACAGAGGTACATGCATTAAGATACTGTTTGGTTGCCCGTAGTTATAACTACACTATATTCGTAATTGTGCGCAGTTTCAAATTCAATTTGTGGTTTGATGCATTTGGATTCAACTACTATAACTAAAATTGCACGAGGAGGTTCAATTGTACGAGTTGAAATTGCATCCAAATTAGCTACAATTGAACTGTAACAGTTGCAGAAAGTAACTTTAAATAAATGATAAGTTCACCTTCCTAAAAAAATTTTAAACATAAAGTATTTTTTTTTTTCCCTATACAGCAGGTATTCTCACTGTTTCATATATAAAATGAAAAATATTTTTAAATTCACTTCTTAATCATATATAACCAAACAAATATTTGTAGTTACAATACTTTCTATTACTTGCAACAAAACAAGATATATATAATTATAAAAGGTAACTAAAGACCCATTAGTATATACGTTTACTGAGTCAATGATTGGGGTGGATTTTTTTTTTTTTTTTTTTTTTTTGTTGTTGTTGAGAGAAACGTAGCATGCTATTCGTTTTGTTTATTTTATTTAAAAATAAACTTAGCTGGAAATATAAATCAACTAGGATTCAAATTTATGTCTCAGATACCAACTATGCATCAAGCTCTTTTACTACTTGTGTTAGGGACGGTCGGTGATTGGGGTGGATTTTAGAACAGCTTCTCTATCTCAAACGACAACATTCAAGTAGCGAGAATCAAAAAGTTTATATAAGAATTGCTAGCGTATTGAAAAGTTGAACTAATATTGGGTGCAAAAACAAAAGCCCACAAATAGAAGCTTCAATGTTTCGCTATTATGTTTGCAGCAGCCAAAGCTAGATAATCAATAAAAAAACTGTAAGCGTTATTCGAACAACTCAACTTAAATAACAATTCTATACAGAAGCTATAGAAGGGACAAATAGGTCATGACAATTTTAAAAGAAAAAGGGAGAATAGATTCATGAGCTAGTTAGGGGCAGATCCATTAATATTTAGGAATATACATCCTACGCCATTTGTTCGAAGCTGTTATTAGTGAAGAATTTGAAATTCTCTCCTCCTGTTTGAGTTTTTTTTTTTTTTTTCGACGTTCGGGTCACGCTTTCATGTATAGCCTGATAGCTAAATCTTTTCTTGTTGAATGAAACGAAGTAGCGTCTTCTTTTCTCAAAAAAAAAAGAAAAAAGAAAAAAAAAGAGTTGGAATAATGGGTCAGAAATTGTCTCCAGAAGACATGGACACCACCAACACAGGTCATACTCGGGTCGGGTACGTGCCGGGTCAAATGAATTCGGATTAGGGAACAAACGGGTCCAACTACAGGGTCATGCTATGACCAAAGGGTCCACAAACCAAAAAAAAAAAAAAAAAATAAAAAAAATAAAAATTAATGACATGGACCTATCATCAAAACTACTTGTTTATGCTTTCGCTTTTAGCTGTAGCAGATGTTATAATTGAGATAATAAAAAAAATATAAATTACACTTTTGGTTATCGAATTTTTTAAATTATTACAATTCAGTTTCGTGGTGCAATTAGGTTGATTGAATCATGATGTGTCGTCGTGAATGGCAGTACGATCCCATCAACTAAATTAATCTGCGGGACTTAATTGCAATAATCTAAAAAAATTGAACGACATATAATTTAGACAGATAAAAAAGGAATAAAGCTTTCTGCTGTAGTAGGAAGCGTGATGAGACTTTGGGCCTAGAAGACAAAAGTACTAATTTAGCGCTTCTGGTTCTACTATAGAAAACTCACTATAATAGAATTAGATTATAGGGACACATATTTGTGACATTTTTGTGTAAGTGTCTTATTTATACTAAAACTTAAAAACATCTACTAATGCCTAAATATAAAGCCCAATCCAATAAGAAATAAAAGATTACGGGCTGTTTGTGGCTATTTGGTCCGATTACAAACAGAAAAGAAAAGAAAAAAGAAAAAGAAAAATTGATTACCATCTCCACTTCTCCCTTGACTCAATCCACTGAAATTTTAGACGAAAAGCCCTTCTTTGTCTTCCTCCTCCGCCACCGCAGCCAACGAAATAGAGTTTCGGCGGTTGCTAAATGCTTAAATAAGTGTTGATAAATTAGCAGCACTCTTTTAGGTTATAGCGACACTCTTTAACTATCACTATATATCTAAAGACCCCACATATAGCAACACTTTTTAAAAGTGTCGGTAATTTAGCTAGCAATATTTTTTTGACATGTATTTATATTTAAAAGTGTCGCTATAGACCGTTTTTGTTGTAGTGACTATATTAGGCGCCTAACGTTCGACAAATATAAATATGTAGAGCTTTCGCTGTGACAAAAAGTAGAAATAAGATTCTGAGGCTCAAAAATAAAAACTTAATTTGTTGCTTCTAATCATGTTGCATTTAATTATAAAGAGATGCAACAAAAAAAAAAAGAAGCAAAAGTGTGTCTTGTGAGAATTAATTAGAGGATGGTGAAGGCCCCTGACCTAAAATTTATCTCTAGTGGTTGACAAAAACCTAAAATTGTGGAATATATGTATGTTAATTTGCTTCAATTAATAACTCAAATGGACTTTATCAATGGATG
This sequence comes from Aechmea fasciata, assembly GCA_025177825.1. Taxonomy (NCBI): domain Eukaryota; kingdom Viridiplantae; phylum Streptophyta; class Magnoliopsida; order Poales; family Bromeliaceae; genus Aechmea; species Aechmea fasciata. Next base: position 5,377,638 of record CM045928.1, on the reverse strand, counting down.
ATGCATAAAGCTTTTATAAGTACAAAAGAGAGTTTGCTTAGCAAAGTTTCTATTACACAATAAATGTGTCTTAACCTAATATATTGACTTAATCTACTTTGTAGGTTGTCAATCACTTAAAAATAAATTAATACATGAACTCTTAAGGCCTGTTAGGGAGCTCTGATTTTTTTTTTTTTAATTGTATAGAATTTATGCGAAATTTTAGTATTTAAAGTATTTGGATATTAATTAGTCTCTACTTTGAGAAAATAATGTTCTATTTTTTGAGTTAGGAGTTTGAAACAAAGAGAGAGATAAATTAATGTCTACTATATTTTGTTGTCACTTTATTCCAATATTACATAGGCTTGCTCTATTTATTATTTCACCCTAAAATAACATAAGAATATTGATGTTGTTTTGATATTTTGTGCAAACAATTAATAATTCCAAACAGGACCTTAGTGGGCAAATAAAGTTTTTTTTTTTTTATATATATATAGAAAATGGTAGCATGCCACTGCTTAGTTCAAGCTTTTAATTTTATTTTTTTAAAACTTTTTTGAGAGGTATATGCTACAGCTTTGTTTAGTTTTTTTTTTTTTTTTCTAGGAATGAACTTAGTTAAAATATAAAGCAATTAAGCTTCAGATACCAATAATCAAGCACTTTGTCACCTGCACTAGGAACGATCGGATTATAAAATATTAGGATATGAAATATTGATCATGTCCTAGATGATGATTCACAAGACATGACTAAAGCAATGAACAACATCCCAAATTGGAGCAAAAGCAAAATATAAAAACCAAGTTCAAAGTTAAATATAAATCTGACGCAAGTAGTAAAAAATTTGATAATTGGTACTCAAGTCCTAAGTTCGAATTCCAATTACTTCATATTTTTACCTTTTTTTTTTTTAATGAATAGCATGCTCTCTCTCTCTCCCTCTCTCTCTCTCTCTCTTTCTCTCTCTTTCTAAAAAAAAACACACACACACACACACACACACTCCTTGGCAACCAAACATCACCAACAAAAAGAGATGATTAATATCCCAACTAATTCTCACAAAAAACAGAACAAAATCATGTAATATTTTTGCAGGCCCACATTAAAATATGTAGACCCATTTCTCTTGCTTTATTTAAGAAGAATCAATTATGCAAGTTTCTCCCATCAATTTCTTTACTATTTGTAGCACAAGCTGTACATATGCTGATCATAATTGATCAGCAATGGCACAAGACTCTTATTACCACATGACTCCTAAACATGGCCCCCGGCCCCGCTCACACATACATGACACAACCCCCCTGTTTTCTCTCTCTCTCTCTCTCTCTCTCTCTCTCTCTCTCTCTCTCTCTCTCTCTTTATATATATATATATATAATAAAACTCTTTCTCTCTCATGAATCCTTGAAATTAAACCACTGTGCTGTGCTACCGGAATGCTACGACCATCTTTTCTACAATTGCGTCTATGTTCTATACTTCCTCCTTAGTGTAGGTGGTTTGAACCCTCTGGGCCGATACCTTTGCCATTCCCGCCGAGTTGATGAGATCAAAAGGCCTCGCCTTTCTTGCTGCGACATGGTGGGTGGACTGGAAGGATAGAAACAATTCTGTTTTTTAGGGAATCCCGGTTAATGCTATCCGGTCACTCGAACGGGTCAATCTCTTGACGAACAATTGAACCGCGCTGCACTAACGAGCTGCTAGCTAGTCAATTCCCTCATCCTTTTCGTGATCACTTCTTTTTCTTTTCCCTCTTTTTTGTTTTCCCCCTTGCCTTGTCTTCGGAGGCCTTAGCTGCTTCCATCATGTATGATCAATTCATATTTTACTGAATAAAGTAGATAGTTTGCTACTTTTTTCTCAAAAAAAAAAAAAAAAAGAAATTCTGAAGACCATGCATGCATGCATCAAACCAAAGCCACATAAGACATCACAATCATGTCCCAACTTTTTATGAAGGGCAAAGCTCAAGAAGAATATGGAAGAGGCATGGAACAAACACCGTGGGCCCTAAACCGAGGACAAAACCTGCAGAGCTCCCCCAGTTACATATCTGTTTATTTGAATGTGATTCCAACATGCATGCATGTGTTGATGAGGACAATTCATGGCAACGAATTATATATATATATATATATATATATATAGTTGGTAGAATCTTTCAGCGATAAATTAGTGTTTTTGAGTTTTTAATCATTGGATGGATAGATGTGGGGTTGAGATGATGGTGGTAGGTGGTAGGTGGTGGTAGGTGGAATAGTATTTGATCCAAGAAGTATTAGTAATTGGGATGTAGATCAGTAAACTTAGAAGCACCTAGAGCTTGGTGCTTCTAAAAGTATTCTAGCTCTACTCTATATATATATAGGACTAGGCTACTATACTATTAATAGCACCAAGTCATTGGTGCTACCAAGTTTTTAGCCATTGGATTGAGAGACGTGCGGTTAAGATGATGTGGGCCCTCTAGGGTTAAGTGGGTGGTTGGTTGAATAGTATGATCTAACAGATGAAAATCATCAAAGGGGTGGATCTAACGGCGGAAAACTTTTAATTAAAAAATGACGCCAAAAAATTATGAAATTTAGTTTCCAAATATTTTTAATAGTATAGATCAAGTCTAACGGAGTCGATCATCAATTTGAAAGCCGCATCGATCATAGAAAACAATTTGGTAGCACTACTACAAGAATATTATCTATTGGTGACGAATAATATCGCCACCATATGTATAAAATGTTGCCACCTTTCTAAAGCTTTGATAGGATGGTAGTGAAACCAAAACAATGGTAAGGTTATGTAGTAAAATCAAAACTTTTATACGTCAAGCATCCACTTTACAATGTGCAATGCTTGAGGAAAGGGATGTACATTTTTAATAAAATTATACGATCGATAGAAAAGATGCAAAAGAAAGGTAATATGCATTACATTTTTAATAAAATTATACCGTTGAACGTTATTTACAATATTTAAAACTTTTATTAGAAATCAAATTTTATAATTTTTCGATATTATTTACCTTACGATCAAGATGTCACAAATTTGACAATTTTTAACGGCCGGTATATAATACTTGCTAGTTTAACGGTGTAAAAGAATCAAAATTTGTTGAATTTTCGAAATCATAATAAAGTCCATCAAGTAGGCATAAAATGAATAGTCAAAATCGAACGTCGTCCTAAAAAAAGATGATCGGATCCTTCAATTCAAGATCGGAGTTATTGATCTTTATCTATGTAGTGAATAGAATTTTCTATCGTACTCATAATAGTATGATAGTCACGGCCTATATATATATATATAGAGTAGGGCTACAGTACTATTAGGAGCACAACAGCTCTTGTGCTCTTAACTTTCTAACCACCCATCAAGTTTGATGGGTGGTTAGAATAAAAAAAGGAAGAGATATTGAAGAGATTCAAGAAGAAGAAAATTTGAGACATTCAATTTCTCCTCAATATTCCATCCCTCTTTTATTCTAACCAACCATCAAACTTAATAGATGATTAGAAAGTTAGGAGCACAAAGACTGCTGTGCTTCTAATAGCACAGTAACCATGCTCTCTCTCTCTCTCTCTCCCTCTCTCTCTCTATATATAAAACTAAGCTACTATGCTATTAATAGCACCAAGTCGTTGGTACTAAAAAGTTTATAGCCATTGGATTATGAGATGTGTGGTTAGAATGATGTGCGCCCCCTAGAGTTAAGTAGGTAGTTGGTTGAATAGTATGATCTAACGGATGAAAATGATCAAAAAGATCTAGCAGTAGAAAACTAAAGAATGTTTAAATCTTATTAATAAGCATAATAAACTCTCTCTCTCTCTCTCTATATATTTATATATATGTATATAAAAGCAACATGGGGACAAGCTCTGACTCCCCCATTCCTCAAAACTCCCTGTATGTCTCGAGCGAATGGGTCGCATGAGATCCAAGAAGCAGGAAACGACCAAAAAACAGGCAACTTGTATATTATAATAATAATAATAATAATAATATAAAATTAAATCAATAAACATTAATAAATGATAATTAAGAAATAATAAATAATAGTATTAATACTTATCCCAAATTATATTTCTCATTCTCAAACTTTAATTTTCCGTGATTTATTACTCAAATTTGTACATTATTATTATTATTATTACCATTAAATCTGTAAATTGCTAAATGGTCTCAAATTTGTGATCGATAATATAACATGATTAAAATACTGCATAATTCGTCCCCCCATGTCCTACAGGTTTTTGCTTTTTTTTTTTAAAAAAAAAAAGAAAAAAAAGAGAATCTCTGGGGCCGCGCTCCGCCACTCAGCGCGCTGTGTCTCTCACCTCGGGATCGCCACCTCGATCAGAATTACCGCATGAACCCGGTCTACCATGTACGCTGCTGCGAACCGCACTTTTTTGCCTATTATCGACCGTCCATAGCGCAAGTGACAAAAAATTTAGTGACTCGTACCCAAGGTTTTAAGTTTAAATTTTAATTAATTCTCACTTCCAGCTAAGTTTATTTCCGAATGAAAAAAGCAAAACAGATATCATGCTATCTTTCTCTTAAAAAAAAAAAAAAAAAAAATTACCAACCAGTTTGAATCTCTCAAATTTTTAGTTTTATTGTCTAATGTTTCAATTTGTATAATTAATTTGAGTCGGTCGATAATATTTTAGTTTTAAAATGTAAACTAATTATTGAAATTATAGTTTCAAAACTGTATAAAATATGTCAACTAAATCTGTAATGATAAACGGTTTTATTTAAATTTTAGAGCCAAAATGTTATTGACTAGCTAGCTCGAATAAAAAAAGTGAAAGATTTAATAGTAGAATTAATATATTTTAAAAGTTTGAATAGCTAAATCACTATACACTTTTTGCCCAAAGTGGAATTTAATTGTAAGCCTCCATGGCCATAGTGAAAGCGTTACTATCAATAGCTGGATCGTATGGGGATAAGAAAAATAGCGTTTGGATGAAAATTGAGTTGTTCCGGAGATAAGAAAAATATTAGGTAGTTTTATATAAAAAGATAATCTAACTACTATTCTCGAGTAAAAAATTAACGTTTTGATATAAAACGGGGGATAAACGACTATTCCTATCCCTATCCCTTAACCAAATAAAGCCTCATGTATCACTTTTATTCTTTCTTCTTTTTTTTTTAAGAGATAGATAACATGTTACCCGTTTCGTTTATTTTATTTAGAAATAAATTTAGCTGAAAATGTGAATCAACTAGAATTTGAACTTGGGTCTGGAGTACCAACCACCAAATCCTTTGCCACTTGCTTTAAGAATGGTCGGTCACTTTTATTCGTTATGTTTGAATGTTAAAATAAGTTATCAGGTGATACTTCATAAGTTATAAAAAATTTGTTTGTATAATTGCAGGTTATATAGTTGTTTGATTTTCGATCATATGAATGTCTAGATATTTATGATTTAATATGAAGAGTAGCGAAATGATTTATTTATTCTGAGAAAATAACCCCCATCATTTTTGAACATTTGATATATAACATTACTGATTTACTAAATATTATTATAAGCTTCTTGATTAAACTAAAGCAAATATGTTGAATAAAGTATTGATATATGTATTATGTTAATTGAGTTAGAATCACATTGAAAGTGACTAAGCGTGATTGGACGTTGGAATAAATTATTGGTGGATAATTTTTATAACGGGACCAACTCGTCCCTGCAGCAGTTTTGGTGGTGCGCTAGTGCCACGCAGACTACACTCCAGTCAATCCTACTGACCACATTTGGGCTAAGTTTATTTCTCGAAAGAACGGTTTTAGTCATACATTCATCTCCTCAAAAAAAAAAAAAAAAAAAAAAAAAAAAAAAATTGCGATCGGGAATTTTCGCGTTTGCTTCGAAGCAAGGAGTTTGAATTTTGCTTTTAGAAAGGTCACATGGCATTTAGAATTTTGCAGAGTATACTCTTCCTATGAGGTAATTTATTGTGTTCTCAAATATCTATCTTTTTTTCTTTCTTTTTTTTTTTTTTTTTTTTTTTTAATATCTTGAAAAGACAAATATGCTAGCTATTTTCATTCTAGATATTCAATCACACGGTTCATCTACCAAATATTTTTAAATCACTTGCAAATATATATATTTGAGAGATATGTAATATGTTACTTGTTTTGTTTATTTCATTTAAAAATAAATTTAGCTGAAAATGTGAATCAACTAGAATTCAAACTCGAGACCTCGGATATCAACTATGTACCAAACCTTTTGCTACTTGTGTTAGGAACAGCTGGTATCTCTTGTGATATATTGAAAAAAAAAATTATACATCAAAACATCAAAACATGACCATGTATACTGAATTAGTTATCAATAGATAGCTTGATCCAACATCCAAAATAAGGTCTAAGATGAGACTGTTCGGATATTTATGCATTCGACTAGGGACATGCCGTAAAAGTTTTTTTTTTTTTTTTTTTTTTTGAGAGATAGATAGCACGTACGCTATTCGTTTCGTTTATTTCATTTAGAAATAAACTTAGTCGAAAATGTTAATCAACTAGAATTCGAACTTAGGTCTCGGCTACCAACACCAAGCCTTTTTGCCACCTGCGCTAGGGACGGTCGGTACATATAAAAGTTATCAACAAATAGCCTCTTTCGACATCCAAATAGCGTCTAAATCTAAGTCGTCCAGATATTTTTGTCCCCCAAATAGGCCAAAAAATATCTTAAAGGCCAATTTTAGACATTTGATCACATTGATTATTTATCAAATACTAAAAACTTCTTTAATATATTGAATAAGATGGTAGCATGTCTAATAAGGAAATCATCTGCTTAATGATCTAACCTGCTATAACTAATAACTTGTTGAGTTCTAAATCACCAACCCAAAACACATGCTTAAGTTTCAAAAATAATAGTTGTAGTTAGGGGTGTAAACGAGCCGAACACGAGCGAACTAGGGTCGGCTCGTGTTCGGCACGAGCTGGCTCATTAAAGTATCGAGCCGAAAAATTCGGCTCGTGTTCGGCTCATTTAATAAACGAACCGAACACGAGCTGGCTCACGAGCTGGCCAGTGAACAATAAATAAAAAAAAAAGATTAAATATACTAAAAAAATTTTTATAAAATCTTTTCCATCAGACTTTAATCTAATAGTTAAAACTTTATATACAAATGAACCTTTTTATAATTAAGCTCGCATTTATATTTTTATTTTGTTAAAAATTAAATAATAAAAATATATATTATATATAATTATTTATTTATATATAAAAATATAAATTATATAAATATAAAATATATATTTTATCGAATCGAATACGAACATGAGCCGATCCCAGCTCGTGTTCGGCTCGTTTATTAAACGAGCTGAAAAATTTAGCTCGTGTTCTGCTCGTTTACTAAACGAGCGAGCCGATCTCGAGCTTATTTCGAGCCGAACACGAGCTGGCTCACGAGCAGCATGATGGATTGCCACCCCTAGTTGTAGTAAGGTCCAATAAAATTTTAGTGCTAGACAAGAATGCTGTAGCGGATTCGATGACCTGCTAACTCCTTTTTTGTTCGTAGCAATAGTAAAAAGTTAAATAATTCTAGGCAGAAAAAATACTAATGACTAGTTCACTTTTTTGTATTTTTTCTTATACATAATACTAATGAACTACTATTCTCGAATAAAAAATTAATGTTTTGCTATAAAGGGGGATAAGGAGTTATTCCACCCCTTATATCTAATCCAGACGCTGCTTATGAGAACAAAATTTTAGATTCACTACTGCAATTGTTTATATACCCCTGAAATGTTTTCGACTTTCTGTTTTACCCCTCTTATAAGGCTAATATTGAAAATATCTTTTTTACGTTCGAACATATTTCTAATATATTCCTAGAGTTAAAATCTGTTAATGAACTCTATTATCTCTATGAAATTACTATTTTACTCTTTCAAATAAGCACATTTTACTTTTTGGTCTTTCCAAATATACTCTTCTACTATTACTAACATTTTTTATTTGCGCTTAAGTTAAGGCAAAAGTGATATTTAATTTTTTTTAACTGTGATAGATATTAACTCACGTTTAACCTAAGTTAACTTAATGGATGATAACTGTAAGAATATTTTGAAATAACGGAGGAACATATGAGGGATATATTAAAAAAAAAGTAGGAATAAATGAGATATTTTTCAAAGTTTAGAGGGGTATATAGGCAAGTATCACTTTAAAAATATTAGAATTTTTACAGAGATAATATATAAAAATTAAACTTCATACGAATATATTAACTATATTTGTATGAATCTATATATATATATATAATTAAACCCTAAAATTTATGTATCATCTTTTTCTTTTCTTTCTTTTTTTTTCAAATTATCAGTTCAAAATATTAAATTTGCTTATTAATAGTAAAATCACTGGCTCTTATATTTTTATGCAATTTTTTTTTTTTTAATTCGATATGGATCACTATAAAGGGCTCTATATATATATATAGGTTTGGTGTTTGCATAGCTAATAATTAATTATCCCGAGGTCCAAAGAGGGCTTAAATCCAGATCGTCCACATCACGCATGCACTCGGTGTACGATTTTTGTACGGAGACCTTTTTTTGTGGGTGACACGTGGTGGGACCCGGCACATGCAGGGGTTTGATTCGTTCACGCCATTTCATGCGAGGAGGGGAGGTGGTGTTGGCGCATGTGCCGCGCCTCGGCCCCTACCAACGCTATTCATTTTCATGCGTACGTTTTTTTGGGATTTTGATTTGATTTGATGTGTTTCCTTTTTCGTCTTCATTACGTGGCGGTTCCTTGTCGTGCCACGTAGCTTCAATGTTAAATTAAAAAAATTTCAAAGTTTTTTTTTTTTTTTTGATATTATTATTATTATATATAGTTTAAAAAGTGCTAAAGTGAATATACAGTAAGCTTAGATAGAGCATGAAGTTTTTTTTTTGTATATATTAATTATTCCTTTATCAAAGGGGCAATTGCTTATATATTCTTGAAAAGTTCTCGACTTTTCGATTTACCTCTTTTAGGCTTAGTTTGGTATTGAGGCCTATCTAATGTTATTAGATAAAATGGAGTTATAGAAAAAACATATAGGGATATGATTCTGCGTTCTCCGGTGGGAACTCAGAAAATATATCGTAACCGACTCATCGCGATATGCGGAACGCAATATTACGTATGGAAACAAACGGAGTATTTTCCCAACGTACAGTCTCCCCGCACGTAACGCATTCTCCCCGCAATACCAAACGAAGTCTTAAAAGTTAATATTGAAAATATCTTTACTACGTTCCAATCTATTTCTAATATACCCCTATAGTTAAAATCTGTTAATTAACTCTGTTATATTTGTAAAATTACTATTTTACCCTTTCAAATATACCCTTCCATTATCATTGTCTTTCTTATTTGCTTTTAAAGTCAGGGGTACAAAATACATTTTGAATATTAACGAATTAGCCGACGAAAAAAAAAAAAAAATACAGGATACTAAATAGAGACACTTTAAATCACAAGTATTAAAGTAAAAAAGTGCGAAACTGTATGGATGGAATTTGAAGTTTACCTTATATTAAATAATTATATAGAATATTTAATTTTTTTTTAAATTAAGCTTTCAAAAAAGAATAATTTTTATATTTATATTCAACAGGAATAAAAGGGTAACATCCGAATCAATTGTATATTGTGGCATGTTAATAACAAATATTACATTAAAATATTATAAATATTTTATATATTATTTACGAAAATAATGACATTTAATTAAATAAATATCTTCTGAGTAATGTGTGTCAATGTATTAGACAAAAATTTTCTTTTGACATGTGAATTCAAATAAAATTATCATATACCTCCAAGATAAAAATTAAGCTTAAGTTTTTCGTATTAAAGGATCAGTAAAATTGGTCAGAGAAATCTTATCTCTAGGAAGGCTTAGTTTATACAAATTTGGGTCTGTGCATTGTTCACTGTATCGTAAATTAAGAGCTTACTCTTTGACGGCTTAAATTTTTAGAAAATTACGATTATTTCACCGCGCGTGTGTGTGTTTGTGTGAGAGAGAGAGAGAAAAATTAATATGCGAGTCTATTTCAAAAGCTAATTCGTGAACAACGAGCTTAACTAAGAAAGAAAGATGTTAAATAATGTGGAGTCTATTTCGAAAGCTAATCCGTGAACAACGAGCTTAACTAATAAAGAAAGATGTTAAATAATGTGAAGCAGTAATTTTTTTCTAAAAATTTAAGTTGGTTGAAAATAATATTTGAATATTGTTATATTTACGATATTTTTTCACACGTCTGAATTTGAAATTTTTTACTAGTCCCATACCATGAACTCAAATTAGACTAAAAGAAATTAATAATAAAATGCTAGTGAGAGAGAGAGAGAGATTACAGTTGAATGTGTAGTGAGAGAGAGAGAGAGAGAGAGAGAGAGAGAGATTACAGTTGAACGTGTAGTGATGGGGAATGTGAGTTGTACGAAATGAGTACCCCAGAGGTGTACTGGAACTGTGACCAGGTAAAGTGTGGGATCAGTTTAATTATCTTTTGTATCCTGGTGAGGGATCATGTGGGGGATTGTCATATAGTGTCCACATGGGGATCCATCAACAAGATCACGAATATTTTTCTTTATATATTATATATATATATATATATAGAGTTGAGCTAGAATACTCTCGATAGTAAACAGAACATTTTACTATCGAGTTATTTTTGATGATAGAACTTCCAAATTGACGATCGGCTCCGTTAAATATGATCTAAACCATTTAAACTATCTGGATATCAAATTTCACGCACTTTCGATATTGTTCTTTATCCATCTAGTGAACAGAAAATGAATGGTTGAAAATGAATATTCTTTAAAAAATGATGATAGGAGTCTTGTAATCAAGATCAAGAGTATAGATCTTGTTTTAAATAGTTTAAAGAATTTTCTAACAAAAATTCAATTGATTTGGATATCTTTACACCGTTAAACGAGAAAACGTCTCTTATCCACCATTAAAATTACAAATTTTGAAACCCTTTGATCATTAGGCAAATGACGAAAAATATTTGAAATTTGATTTCTAAACACTTTAAGTGGTATAGATCATGTTCAACGAGCGATCGTCAATTTGAAAGCTCTATCATCGAAAACAACTCGATAGTAACTCTATATATATATATACTCTATATATATATATATATATATATATATATATATATATATATATATATATATATATATATATATATATATATATATATACAATTTTTGTTCTATTATTATTTATTTACAAAATTAGCATAGAAACAAGTATTTATATACTTTTGAAAAGATCCCAACTTTTTAATTTATCCATCTTAGAAGTCTAATATTGAAAATACCATTTCTATACGTTCCAACATATTTCTATATATCTCTATAGTTAAAATCTGTTAATTAACTCTGTTATTTTTATAAAATTACTATTTTACTCTTTCAAATATACATTTCTACTATCACTGACTTTCTTATTTATCTTTAAAGTCAGAGACACAAAAAGTATTTTAACATTTGGTCTTTTTTTATATACCCCTCTACCGTCACCAATATATTTTATTTGCTCTTAAGTTAAGGACAAAATTGGTATTGTAAATTTTTTTAACTGTGATAGATATTTAACTCACGTTTAATCCAAATTAACTTAACATAAGATACCTGCGTAAGTATTTTGTAAAAAAGATGAAACATATGATGAATATTTTAAAAAGAAAAAAAAAGATAGCATAGGAGCTCAATTCTATATATATATACTTGGTGCTTTTACAAGCACCATAGTCGGACTCTCTCTCTCTCTCTATATATATATAGTCCGGCTGGGGTACTATCAATAGCACCAAGGATTTAGTATTATCGAGTTTTCCACCGTTAGATTTAATCCTTAGATTATTTTACCCGTTAGATTATACTATTCAACCAACCACTCACTCAACCCTAAGGGGCCCACATCATCCTAACCACCCATTTTTCAATCCAATGGCTAAAAAATCAATAGCACCAATAGCTTGGTGCTATTAATAGTAGTCCAGCCTAGCTCTCTCTCTCTCTCTCATAATAGTAGTAGGGCTCTACTACTCATAATAGTATAGTAGCCCTACTCTATATATATATATATATAATTGAGCTAGAATAGTTTCAAAAGTACCAAAAGAATGGTGCTTTTGAATTTTTAACCATTGGATGGAGAGATATAGGGTTAAGATGATGGTGGTAGATGATGGTAGGTGGAATAGTGTTTGATCCAAGGGATATTAGTACGGTTAGAAACTTAAAAGCACCAAGAGATTATTGGTGCTTCCAAAAATATTCTAGCTCCATATATATATATATATATATATATATATATATGCGCACACACATGGGGAGGGGTATGGCAAAATGGGGTCTATATATGTCTATCCCTGATCTACTTATCCACCCTTATTGCTGCAATTATTCATGCTAAGAGTTGCATGTGATCACTTGCTTTGATGGTCGTGATCATTAAAGTTTGAGCAGCTTACCATCATCATGGTGCTTTGATTTATTATTTATATTTTCTTATTTTTATCCTCTAGAAATTAAGCATGGTTGATTAGTGATTAAATAATTAAGTCTAAGTGTTAATTTGTTTTGCTCTGCATGCCTGTGAAATAGAGAATTTTTTCTTTCTATATTCGATGTGTGTGTTTGAAGCAAAATTAAGTTTAATTAATAACAAGCCTAATATTAATTGCAAGGAAAAAATTGAAGCAGAAGATTAATTAAAAAACTTTTTCTTCCTCCGCGGGCGAGAGATTTGTTTAATTAAACATCGTCGAATATATCTCATCATACAAAAAATAAGCTATAAATAGTCAGGTCAAGATAAATATCTTGTATCTGAAACGTATTAATCAGCAGAACTAAGTATTCTTACAAACTATACTAGCAGTAATTTAGTACTTGAAACCACTGATAGCGTCTATCAATTGTCGTAATCACGAAACATTGTTGCATGAGGTGCACATATGCATTTACCCTTTATTATAATGTGATTCATTGTGGACCCCTACTAATGTACTCACATCATGGAACTGGCAAAAAAAACATGGTAACATGCATGGCTAATTAATTGGTTAATTGAAGTAACTGTTGGATTTGTGTTGCTACAGTTGAGTCATGATTTTGTACTCAACTGTTTACATTTGAAATCTTGTCCTTGAAGGCATGCATATATGTTGACCTTGCCACCTGTATTTAGCCAGCAATTAAAAATTTACCGAAAAAAATGTAAGTACGATATTTATCTGAACAGTCAACCATTTTGAATCGACTATCCAAAATTTTATAATTTTATTTTACTATTTATTTTTTAATTCGTTTGATTTGAGCCAGTCAGTGATGCTCTGACTTTAAAATCAAAACCAATTACCTTTTTTTTTTTGAGAGAGAAATCGTCCGAGAACAAAATTTCATTTAAACAAAATGAGATATTACATAATTGAAAAACTTCTCAAAAGAGGACCACATAGTGCATTTTTTGCTAAATATATCATAATTAGCTAGAAGATTAGCATGTATAGCGTTTCTGGTGGAGTGAGAATTTCAACTAAAGGAGTAGGTGTGTTACATTCATCGACGAAGGACTGAAACACTTTGAGCTTCATTCTAGCATCCCGAGTGAGAGCGATTCGGATTGGTCAGGCTTGAAATCGGTCGCTTTAATCAAGAATGCTGAGTTCGAGAATACTTGCATTCGTTAATCTGAGAAGGTGTTCATAAAGAGTTTGGTTGCTTTCGACACTGTTTCAATTTTAGTTGACGATGCATCATGAACATCTTCGGTAAAATCCAAAACAAACAGGCAAATGCCTTACTGGTTGATGACAAGAAAATCTATTCCCCCCAAATCGTCGCCTTTTCAGCTACCGTCTGGGTAGACCTGCATCGTAGATTCCATGTCCACTGGCACTTATATCGGACCCAAAATAGCAATTCTAGAACGAAGCTAGCTAGCTTGCCTACGTACTAATTAAATTTGTAAAAATAAACGACACACTTAATTTAAATCAAATAAATTAAAAAAAATAAATAGTAAAATTAAAATCTTAACAAATTAGATAGTAAACACAAAGTGGTACATAATTTAGATAAGTTAAATGTGCTTTTATCAAAAATATATGTACCAACTTATACATAAGTAAGTTTACCTGGTGTGTATTACGAGATCATACGTACGCGAGAAAGTACGTTGGAAAAATACCCCATTTGTTTCTCTACGTAATAAAAAAAAAAAAAGAAAAGAAAAAAAAACAATAATTACAACCATGTGTAATGGCATGCAAAAGGGATGGACAAATGTAGGGTGCACTCACACATAAATGCCATGTGGCTGGATCAATTATAACTACCTTGGTAGCCATAACATGCTTCCATGTGCTTCTTAATTTACTGGTCCAAATTTTTTTCATTTATGTATCTGTGTATATGTATATATGATCATAAAATGTGAATCCCAACATTGAGACATGATGATGGGCTTTTGTGTCCAATAATGCTCCCCATGAGGAAAATATTTATCTGCAAAACAAATTAGGATTATTTGATTTTTTGATTTTATTATTGCATATATATATATATATAATATTCTAGCACCATAAGCTCATTATCCAATTTTGCAATTTCAATATATAGATGAGTTAATCGCACATAATTTTTACTACTCTATTAGAAAATAAAAATATAAACTTTTATACGTTCTTATCTCAACTGTTTTTTCGCTCGTTGATGCAGGTTGCTTTTAATACCGTATGGACATATAACGTAATATTTTAAACTATTAAATTCTTACAAAACCTTTTCTTTTGGAATAATTTCAAACCCTACCCTGCAAAATTTTAAAATATCATAAATGTTCTTCCAAAATCTAAAATATCATCAATATATCTCTAATGAGTTAAAACCGATCTTGATACTTAAAATTATCTTCAGTACCACTCTAGACTTCAAATTACAAATCTTTTTATATATACAACGAGGTTACCAGTATTTTTTAATTTAGAGCATTGTCTATAAAAATCATATATATATATTTTTTAGAAGGGTGTTGAAGAAATTAAATTTTTTTAAAAAAACTTTTATACAAATTTTTTAAGTCACATTGACAGGAAAAATAGACATATCTATCAATCGCACTAATCATATCAAAATGGAATTAAAATATATATCTCATAAAGAGTTTCGAATTTATTTTTTCTTTTTCTTTAAAAAAAAAAAAAAGAAAAGAAAATACACAACAACAATAGCAGTAGCAATAACAAAAACACCACTAAACGACAAAAGAGGGGCCGAGCCGAGCCGAGCCGAGCGGAGCCCCGCCGCGCTCACCAACAACGGCATCGTAAATGACAAATCTACCCCCTAGTTGGGCCCTCATCGCTGGCTTTTTCTTTTTTCCGTCTCTTTTTGCACTTTACTCCCTCCCAACATATTTAATTCCCCTTCGCTTCCCCGCCTACCCCAAATAGCTTATCTCTGTGTATATAAACCACCCCAATCTCTTCCTCCCCCCTCATCCCCGATCCCGATCCCGATCCCGATCGCCATGGGCTACCACACCGAGCTCCCAAAATCCCACCACCTCGTCCCCGCCCCCTCCCCTCCCCTCCCCCTCCCCCTCTCCCCCTCCTCCACCTCCGCCGCAACCTTGATCGCCCGGGGCCACCGCATCAAGCTCGCCGCCGACCTCGGCCTCGCCCGCGCCCTCCTCCTCCGCCGCCGCCGACGCCGCCGCCGCGGCGTCGGCCCCGCCCATCGCTCCAAACCCTACGAGGCCGAGGCCGCCGAGATCGCCGCCGCCAACGACGACGACGACGACGACGGGGGAGAGGGGGAGAAGAGGGGGAGGTGGAGGAGGAGGAGGAGGGAGTGGAGGAGAGGGTGAGGGCGCTGCGGAGGCTGGTCCCGGGAGGGGAGGGGATAGGGGTGGAGTCGCTCTTCGAGGAGACCGCGGACTACATCGAGGCGCTCCAGGGGCAGGTGAGCGCCATGCGCGCCCTCGCGAGCTTGCTCCATGGGTTGGAGAGGGAGAGCGAGAGCTCCACCACCGCCACCACCGCCACCACCACCACCACCACCACCACCACCACCACTACGATGGGTGTATGATTCGAGAAGCTTCTCGATTCTTCTTTTTTTTTTTTTCTTTTTTTCATTTTCTAATTTTTTTTTTTTTTAAATTTTGTTGAATGGTACGTAATTAGGTTTTGCCTTGGCCTGTGATTAGTCTCAAAGAGCAACGGGTTAGAATGGAAAAACACCACCAAAAAATATTTTATTTTTTTTTCTTTCATTTTTTTTTTTAATTTCTTTTTTTTTTTTGTCGTTTCTGCTTCGATTTTGTTATTAGAGATTTTTTTTTTATTCAATTCTTGAGTTGCATTTATTTAGATGCTATTTTTTTTAAAAAAAAATTCTAAAATTAGAAGCTCGTGCATTAATTATGCAGCTTATAACATTTAGAAGAAGGGGGCTATACATTAAAATTATTTTTTAAAAAATATAAATTCTAAATATAATTTGGGACTAATTTTTCGGTTTGGATGCATGAATTTTTTATTTCACATCATTTGCATATGGTAAATTACTATTTTTATAAATAATTTCTGTAATAATTTATAAAATTCAATAAATTATAGGTCATTTATCTGAAATTTTGTATATGATTTAATTAACGAAAATACTGATAAAAAAAAAAGACATAATACGAAAATAAAATATTTTAAATTATAGAATATTAAAGTTAGAAAATACGAAACTTTAAGAGTTTGTATTCGAAGTTTATTCTAAAATTAATTAAAGATGAGATTATGATTCCCAAATTTTAGAATAGCCAGTTTTTATAGAAAAGAAGAGTTTGGATATATACTTCTTACAAAAAGAAAAGAAAATATCCGAGACACTTTATTTTGCAATTTTATTAAAAAAAATTAAAGAAAAAGTAGTAGCTAAAATTGTAACATTGTAAAGGGATTAGAGATTAAATTTCTAAATATTAGAGATTAATTTAAATTTAAAATGTTGGGTGCCATGTATGAGATTAAATCTTTTCATTTGTTAGAAACCGGGGGATTTAAACGATTTTATTTAGTTTCAACAAAAGATATTTTGGAAGTGAGCTAAAATTGTAACATGTTAATTACGTGGGTAAGTAATTTTAATTACTTGTACAAATTTAAATGGTTGGGGCCTAAAACAATAATCAAAATGGTTCAATTCCTTAATAAGAAAAGCATGGAAAACTTTTTCATTTTTTTGGATTAAAAAATTTAAAAATGATATTTTTTTTATAAGATTTATTTTAAAAATTAAACAGACGAAAAATATTTTTTTAATAATCAAAAAATTATTTTATGAGAAACCAAACCCCCCCTTAGGTTTAGATAAAATGAAGTTCTATAAAAAGCATACAGGGATATTGCGTTCGTTTGGAATTGTAGAGAGATTACGTTACGTGCGGTAAGAAAATACATTGGAAAAGCGTTTGGAATTGTAGAGAGATTGCGTTACGTGCGGTGAGAAAATACGTTGGAAAAGTATATTGGAATTGTAAAGATATTGCGTTACGTGCGGTGAGAAAATACGTTGGAAAAGTATATTGGAATTGTAGAGAGATTGCGTTACGTGCGATGAGAAAATACGTTGGAAAAGCATATAGGGATAAAATATCACGATGAATCAGTTACGATATATTTTCTGCGGTTTCACTGGAGAATGCTGAAACATATCTCTATATATTTTTTTCACAACTTTATTTTATCTAATAATATTAGATAGATCTCAATATCAAACAACCTTAATGTTGGATCACATGCATGTATGTTGGATCACATGCATGTGGGAGAAAGAGATCTCATATATTAGATGCCTAAACTTAGGGAAAATGTGATACTAAAACAAAAAGGGAAAATGATTTAAAAATGATGAACTAGTAAAATGTGGGGCCAAATGAGGAACTACACTACTTTTTCTTTTATTTAAGCTTGGTTATGATGACATGCAATATCTGTGAATATTGTTGGAGAGTGCCTATGCATGTGTGATACAGCTCAAGTATTTTTAGGTGCATGGAACTTGCAACTTTTTCTCTCTTTTTTCCCCATTTTTTACACTTTATTATTATTTTTTTTCCCTATGAAATCCATAGCCACATCCATCATGAGCTAATTGTCTCTTTATTTGCTTGGGTGTTATTAGGAAATATTAGGAAACAATATAGTTGAAAATGTATGCAGTTAAAAATACAATAATTATATTTGTATTTGATGTAGTTAAAAATACTATATATATATATATATATATATATATATAGTCGTATAGTCTTGTAAAAACACCACTTGGTGCTTGTGAATTTTTTACCCTTAGATCTACACATTCGATCATTTTCACCCGTTAGATTATACTATTCAACCAACTACCCACTTAACCCGAGGGGCCCACATCATCCTAACCGTACATCTATTAATCCAATAGCTAAAAACTTACAAGCAATAAATGATCTTTTAAAAGCATAGGAGCTCAATTATATATATATATATATATATATATATATATATATATATATATATATATATATATATATATATATATATATATATATCTTTATCTTATCAATAGTACGGAGGTCTCTGCTACCAAGTTTTCTAGTTAGATCCACCCCTTTGATGATTTTCACCCGTTAGATCATACTATTCAACCATCCACCCACTTAACCCACATCATCCTAACCACACATCTCTTACTCCAATGGCTAAAAACTAATGAAAGCGCGATGACTTAGTGCTATTAATAGATATATATATATATATATATATATATATATATATATATATATATATATATATATATATATATATATATATATATATATATATATATATATAATTAGATTGGAATATTATTAATAGTAAAACGCTCTTTTTCTTTATCAAGTTTTAACTCTTGGATGAAAAATTGTAGAGTTATGATAATATTAGTCGGTTAGAGTTGAGTGGTCACTTGAGTGGATTATAGTATTTAATCCAATGATTAGAAATGATGAAAAGAGTTATCCAAAAGTTAAAAAGCAGTAGCAACAATGGAATTTTGCTACTAATAGTAGATCCAACTCTCTCTCTCTCTCTCTCTCTCTCTCTCTCTCTCTCTCTCTCTCTATATATATATATATATATATATATATATATATATATATATATATATATTGCTTAAAAAGTGAAAAGGAAAGTAATATTTTACTAATTTAAAATTATTCTGTCCAACTACTGAAATTGAAACGGTGGCCAATTTGGGTGTATTTTCAAGTAACGTAATTGGGCCTCGTAATGCAATTCCAACTGCATGAGTTGGATTCAAATGCATTAACCTAAATAGCGAATTTTGATCTGCATGCAGTTATAACTATATTGGAGTTGCAACTGCATACAAGTGAATAACTCTTAAAATGAAACTTGATTAAAAGCTTGATAATTGTGGTGCAGTTACTGTATATATGACTAGAAACACTTCTTTGAAACATCTCTTTAGTATTATGTTTGTATAATAATTTGTTAGATCCTATCCTCAAACCAAAGTTTAGGAGTCTGAAACTAAACCTGCATAATCATATTTTAAAACATTGAGAAAAAAGGCTTAATTAGTTGAATATTGGGCTGCTAATGGGCCTCTTTTGGGCCATAAGAGATTGCATGATTCTTATGGGCTAGGTGTGGACATTAGGGACGAAATAGTTTTTTGCCATAATCGTCCACTTTCGTTATTTTGTTCTATGTAGCTTTACCCTAGGTCGAAACTTAAACTCCCCAAAATAGCGTAATTGACTTTGGATCATTTAAGTCCGAAGACAATTACTGAAAAAAAAAAAAAAGGGTAAGAAAAAATAATAAATTATTAACCTACCTCTCACACCTCCATCTTTTACGTCATTCACTTCCTGCAAGCAGAACAGCAGAACTGAAAAACTTTAGTTCCAAAGCTATACAAATAAACAACGGAAGGAAAATATACTTTTTAAACTCTAGTTCACCTGAAAGCCTACTTTAACGTAATAAACTTCACCTTCGATGAAATAAACTGTAAGGGCCTATTTGGCTGAGCTTTTCACATGTGATCGCTCAACGGTTGTTGCAAGGCGTGCGACATACAATTGCAAAACCGCGTCGTTGTGAATAGCTCTTATCATTGCAATATAGATTCTCCTCTCTATATATGATTGGACTTACAAAATACATATATAGTACAAAAGATATTTGACATAGTATATATGATGCATGCTTCACTCTTTCTTGCTTTTGCTTGCCCAAAAGAAGAGTTTGCAAAGTGTGCATCCTTTGTTGCAGCTTATTTAATTTCTTTTAGCTATTGGTAATAGATTACACCAAAAAGAAGCACCAAGGAGGGGGCCATTTGAGAGCCAAAGCAAAACTCACTAGTGTCACATTATACTCCACTAATTAAAATAGCATATTTGATTCCATGTCCAATGGGAGTGGACAAGTTATAAAATTTATCAACAAGTTTTCCTCTTTTCTTTTCTTTTTTTTTTTAAAGAAAAAAAAAAGAAAAGTAATGTGGTTGTTCTTTTTTGGTGGAAGGATCCTTGTCCACCTATATATATGAAGGTTTCAAAGAAATAAAGATTAGGTTTGGTGAGTCATTTGGTGGGTGAAAGGAACATCCTTCCTACTTGAAGGTAAGGGTTGATGTTTCTCATGTACATTTGTAAAATTCTAGAAAATATTTTAGATATATCACTAATGTTTGGAGAAACTTTTCAACTATAAACCATTTTTAAATATTCCACAAAATTTTGTTATATTTATTCTTCTTCTTCTTCTTCTTCTTCTTCTTCTTCTTCTTCTTTTGTTGGGACTCCATCAACTTTCAATTGGGTTTTTTAAAAAAAAAAAAAAAAATAGTTTTTGATCATTTTATTGAATCCAATAGTTTTATGAGTTTTTATTTAAATAAAAGGTTGATTCCGATAGCTTATAAAGTTATTAATTTTCATTAATAACTTAAATTTGAACTAGAATATATACTTGGTTGAGAAAAATTAAGAGATCACAAAGTGACTAGTAAATTGTAAAAGACACATTTTTTTTCTAGCCAATTTGAAGTTACCCTTGGCATTTTCTAATCTAGTATCAATCATTTATGCTTAATTTTTATTTCATCAATTTTGACTTGAATTCCAAAGTTAAATGTACCTAGAAATCAATAACAATATTTATTTTCTTTTTTTTTCTTCAAAAAAGGATATTGAACTAGCTAGCTACTTCATTTACTTTTGGTGTACTAATTAACCATTAAGTTCTTAGCCAATTGTGAAATTTATAAAAGTCATGACCCTCAAATTATAAACTAAGTAACCAATCCAATTCGACCAGACTCAACCCGACCCCATCTCCGTTGGATCCAACTCGAAGATTGGGTTAGGTTAGGATCAAAGAAAGTCTATACGATTTCATTACAATTCGATCAATTAATCAGCCTGCGTTGCATCCGTACTTCTAATTCTTCGTCAGCATCTCTTAGTTCTACAGATCTATCATCGCTATCATTATATTTATTTTCGTTTGTCCAAAATATAGTGTGCACTCCTTAGCCATTGGAGATACATCATTTTTTGTGGTTATTAGATGATAGATTAATCATCGTCGCGAATAGTTTACGATAGAAATTAACAAGTCACTGTTCCTTGTAATAGAGCCCTAACAAACAAGAAGCTTCCCCCCTTGTTAGGGTTTGGTCCTACTTAATTTTAGGGAGATGGTGAGGATGTTAACATCTCTCCCCCTTAATCCATAATCCACCAATAAATCCTTCATAAATTGGCCATGATCACTATTGCTTTAAATTTTATTTTATTTGTTTAAAAAGTACAATTAGGCCCAACCAAAAGTTTTGGAGCTTTCTCATGGAGTTTTTGCATTAAAACTAATGTTAATTAGGTTGGTGAGGGAGAGATGTCACGCGATTGATGTTGGAGATACCCTCGTGCTTCTCGTTTCTCTTCCTTTGCACATAATTTAATATTTTTGTCACCAAATTTTGTCTTATTATAAATAAACGATCGATTAAATTACATTTTCGACGTTCGTTGTAATTTTTGGCTGGAACTTTCTGAATTATTATGAACAAATTTTATGATCTAATTTAGTTGATTAGATGCTGGTGCGTCGCTAATGTGATAGCTTAGCCACTTTTATTTTATCAACAACAATAATGCATGCCATGTTACTGCTACATCAGCAGCATATTATTATTCGGTTAACTTAAATTGAACTTTGAGAGTCGAATGTAAAAATGTAGAAAATTTTGAGTTTTAAATAAAATCAACTAAAATTTGAGAACAAAAATATCGCGTATAATTTAGCATAGAAGTAAAAATGAAAACTTTTATTTTTTTTTTTGGTTTTTTTCGACATGGCTCGTGGACCAACCCTAAACCTTTCACATGTGATACATATGAGTCATTTAAAAATAAATAAATAAATAGCAAAGTCGAGTCATTAACGGCTAAATTTGAAAGGCGATCACTAAACTAAGAAAGAAATAATTAGTTAATTAATTAATTAATTAAAAGTCTTGTCGAGCATTAATTAATTAGGTTTTTGCATTGATAGTAACTAATTTGTGGCCCACAAATGAGATATTCAACTTTAATAATGGGATTATTTAATTTCCCACTATTAATTATATAGCTTCTAGTAGAAAATGAAAGATGGTGGAAAGGTACCAATTATTTTGTTTATTTTTAATAAGAGGTTTTAATTAACAGTTAACACACATTTATAATAATAAGAGACAATCGAAAATATATTTCTCCGAAATTAAAAATATTGTATATTTATTCCTTCATTTATAACTGCAAACCAAAATTTCAAACTTGGATTGAGTAGAATTAAATAGTTTCTACATTTATACCTACAAAGTTAAGAAAATAACCATGTTAATTAACTTATGTATTTTTCTCTTTAAGACCAATTAGTCAACTTGTTTAGGTTATTTAAAATTAAAATAAAACACTTAATTAAATTAGATATTCTCTTATAATTACCAAGCGAACTATTGCAAGGAGTTATTTTTTTTGAAAAAAAGATATCACGCTACCCGCTTCATTCATTTGGAGGATGAACTTAGCTTACATAATAGAGGCAGTCAGGACCTTCGGCGGAAGAGAGAGCGAACAAAAGCCAGAAAACAAAGACAGGAAACGAAAAAGGTAGCATGCTATATACCCGCTTTGTTTATTTGCAAGGAGTTGAATTTTTATTTTTATTTTTTTTTTTTTTTGTTGTTGTTGAGAGAAAGGTATATAGCATGTTATATACCCGCTTTGTTTATTTCATTTAGAAATAAACTTAGTTGGAAATGTGAATCAACTAGAATTCGAATTTGGATCTCGGATCTGCACACTAAGCCATACGCCGCGCGGAATTTGTTAGTCATGTATGTTAAAGAATTTTTTATTTTCTACCTGTTTTATTAATTTTTTTTTCACTAATAAACTAAAAAACTTTGCGAACGATAGGATGCATAGGGCGGCGTAAGATTTATACCAAAATATTTATGTATAGATAGTATGTTTTTTTAAAAAAATTTACTGAATTTAACCATGTATTTACTATCTAAATCGATTTGATAAGATTCAACATATCTAATTCGTGCTAAGCGAAAAAAATGACTGTGTTTATCACATCATCCATCTAAATTAATGGCATGGTTAAAATACCATGGAATGGATTTAAATGGAGTTTAATTATCTAAAAAGAGGAGAAAAGGCCTTCTTTTAGCCTAATTTGTTAGGTGAGAACAACACGCGTGTAAAGCTCAATTAAGCTAATTAAGCTTAGTTAAACTTAATTAATCTAATTTGTTAGGTTTCATTCCGTGCCTTTTTAATTTGTTGTTAATTCCAATCTAAAAAAAAAAAAGTCTAAATTAAATATTGTATTATGTGACAGATTCAGAAAAGGCTAAACAATAAAATGTGAGGTGCACTGTTATCAATATTTTTTTTTAAAAAAAAATTATAAATTATCCCACACACTAACAACTGAACCAATAGGGTGATGACATGTGGCGTCCATCAAAGCCGTGTGTGTGAAAAGGACACATAGATGGAAACACGTGGCTATAAATAAATAATAAATATAATAATAATAATAATATAATAATAATAATAATATTTATTAGGGAAATTTCAAAAAACCCCCTGTGGTTTCAATTTTTTCCACTTTAGTATCCTGTGGTTTAAAATGTATCAAGTTAGTATCCCGTGGTTTCTCATTTTATCACTTTAGTACCCTATGGTTTAAAGAGTATCAAAATAGTATTCTGTGGTTTTGCACTTTATCACTTTAGTACCTTGTGATTTTAATTTTGTATGAGATTAGTATCTTGTGGTTTTTTAAACTACGCAGATCAAAACGAGCAAAGCGCGAAATCATTTAGTGATGTTGTCGACAAAGCTTCAAAACCACTTATTGATTAACTCGAGCACACTAAACCACGTACCAAAGCTTGATAAAAGAAATCACACAGACTAACTCGATACACTTTAAAACCATGCGATACTAAAATAAAAAAGTGTGAAACTATACGGCACCGACACAAGGAGAGTCACATGACTCACATGCATGTAAATGTAAAGAGAAAACATTATACACGTCGCTTTATTATAATATAATATAATAATATGACCTTTTATCGTGTCCATACATTTGATACTGTTTAATCAATTGTTCACAAAATTATTATCGATTTAACTTTATATCTCTTTATTCAAGAGCTTTAATTAATAGCATTAATTAATAATTTAGTATTATTAATAGTATACTATTCCATATAGTTCGGCTATTATATTTTTATAAATATAAATACGATTGCTTTCGTACTTATGAGTACTAGTCGTTCTCAATGATATGACTTTTGATTCGACGTTAAACATGATTTAGAGCATTTCAAACTTCTAAAAATTAAATTTTATAATTTTTTAACATCATTTACGTACCTTGCTATTAGAAGATATCAAAATCAGCAATTTTTAATGGTCAATATGAGATATTTACTAGTTTAACAAAATAAAAGAATCAAATGATCGATTGAATTTTTTATAGAAATTTTATTTACTATCTAAATAAAGATGAATAATTTCGTTCTTAAATTGAAGCATTCAATTCTCTATTTTTAGAAGGGCGTTCGATTTTGATTATTCATTTTATACCCCTTTGAAGAATTTTATTATAATTTCAAAAAATTACAAAATTTATTTTCTAAACGTTTCAAATGCTTTAAACCATTAAAAATTATTAATTTTGAATCTTTTTGATCGCCAGAAAATAATTTCGAAAAATCACAAAAATTATTTTCTAGATAGTTCAAATGCGCTAGATCAAGTCTAACGGAGCCGATCGTTTGATTTAGAAGCTCCATCATCGAAAACGGCTTAGGAGCACGGAGGCCTTCGTGCTCCTAATAGCACACAAGAGCTACGATATTTATAGGGTCCGGCTACTATACTATTATGAGTACGATCGCCCTCGTACTCATAAGTTGTTTTCGATGATAGAGCTTTCGAATCGACGATTCATACTGTTAATTAAACATTATTTACAGCATTTAAAATTTTTAGAATAAATCAAATTTTATAATTTTTCGACATCATTACCTTAGGATCAAGAGATCACAAATTTGACAATTTTTAATGGCTGGTATTGAATACTTGCTAGTTTAACGGTGTAAAAGAATCGAAATTTGTTGAATTTTTGATAAAAAATTCTATTCACTACCTAGATAAAGATCAATAACTCCGATCTTGAATTGAATAATCCGATCATTCTTTTTTATGACGTCGTTCGATTTTGACTGTTCATTTTATGCCCGCTTGATGGACTTTATTATGATTTAAAAAATGTACGAAATTTATTTTCTAGAAGTTTCGAATACTCTAAATCATATTTAACGGAGTGGATCGTCGATTTGGAAGCTCTATCATCGAAAACAACTTATGAGTACGAGGGCTCCAGCCAATACTCATAATAGTATAGTAGCCAACAATTTTTCTAGATAGTTCAAATACGTTAGATCAAGTCTAACGGAGCCGATCGTTGATTCAGAAGCTCCATCATCGAAAACGGCTTAGGAGCACGGAGACCATGCTCCTAAATCCCAATAGCACACAAGACCTATATATATATATATATATATATATATATATATATATATATATATATATATATATATATATATATAGAGAGAGAGAGAGAGAGAGAGAGAGAGAGAGAGAGAGAGAGAGATAAATTTGGTATCTTTATTAATAGCACGACGAACTTGGTGCTAGTAAGTTTTCTATCGTTGGATTAACCCATTTGATTAATTTTACCCGTTAGATTATACTATTCATTCTAGCCGCACATCTTTTAATCCAAGGGTAGAAAACTTACTAGCACCAAGTAATTGGTGCTATTAATAGTATTCCCTAGTTCTATATATATATATATATATATATATATATATATATATATATATAGAATCCTATTATGCTATCAATAGCACGAAGCACTCTGCTACCAAGTTTTCCACCGTTAGATCCACTTCTTTGATGATTTTCACCCATTAGATCATACTATTCAACCAACCACCCGCTTAACCCTAAGGGACCCACATCATTCTAACCGCGCATCTCTCAATCCAACGGCCAAATACTTGGTAGCACCAATGACTTGGTGCTATCAATAGCATAGTAGTCTAGTTCCATATATATATATATATATATATATATATATATATATATATATATATAGAGAGAGAGAGAGAGAGAGAGAGAGAGAGAGAGAGAGAGAGAAGCGGGCCTCCGTGCTCGAGCCGTTTCGATGATAGAATTTACGAATCGACGATCGGCTCAGTTAGACTTGATCTAGCATATTTGAAATGTCTAGAAAATAATTTTTACTATTTTTCGATATCATTTACCTAGAAATCAAAAGGATTCAAAATCAATATTTTTTAACGATTGAAAATAAAAATTCTATAAAAAATGGTGATATAGCGCTAAAATTTTCGATTATAAATATTTATCTTGTTGTAGATAGTATAAAGAATTTTGTATCAAAATTTTATCGATTTGAATACTTCTATACCGTTAAACATGAAAACGACAGATATCAACAATTAAAAATTATTGATTTTGAATCCTTTAAAAATTATTGATTTTGAATCCTTTTAATCATTTGGTAAATGATATTAAAAATTCGGAAAAATTATTTTCTAGAAACTTCAAATACACTAGATCAAGTCTAACTAACCGATCGTCGAATCGGAAGCTTCATCATCGAACGACTTAGGAGCACGGAAGCGTCCGTCTTTCCTAACAAAGACATAAGACCTACTATATATATATATATATATATATAGAGTAGGCTAGTGTGCTATTAGGTTCTGACACTTATGCTCCTAAGGTTTTAACCGGCCATCAAATTTGATGGGTGGTTAGGGTGAAAAGGAGAAGAGTAATTGGAGAGAAATTGAGTTTCTCAAATTTTCTTCTCTTTGAATTTCTCTCTAATTTCTCTTCTCCCATTCACCCTAACCACCCATCAAATTTGATGGACGGTTAAAATGAGCACAAGGACTACCGTACTCCTAATAGCACAAGTAGCCCGCTTATATATATATATATATATATATATATATATATATATATATATATATATATATAGAGAGAGAGAGAGAGAGAGAGAGAGAGAGAGAGAATCCTCGCTATGCTATCAATAGCACGAAGACTCTGCTACCAAGTTTTCCACCGTTAGATCCACTCCTTTGATGATTTTCACCCGTTAGATCATACTATTCAACCAACCACCCATTTAATCCTAGGAGCCCACATCATCCTAACCGCGCATCGCTCAATCCAACGGCCAAAAACTTGGTAACACCAATAATGAATTGGTGCTATTAATAGCATAGTAGCCTAGTTATATATATATATATATATATATATATATATATATATATATATATATATATATATATATATATATATATAGTAGAGGCTCTTATACTTATTATGAGTATTGGAGACCTACTACTCATAAGTTGTTTTCGATGATAGAGCTTCCGAATCGACGATCCACTCCGTTAAATATGATCTAGAGTATTTAAAACTTCTAGAAAATAAATTTCGTAATTTTTCAAAATCATAATAAAGTCCATCAAAGGGCATAAAATGAGCAGTAGAAATCGAACGATGTCCTAAAAATAGATGATCGGATCCTTCAATTTAAGATCGGAGTTATTGATCTTTATCTAGGTAGTGAATAGAATTTTCTATCAAAAATTCAAGCTATTTCAATTCTTTTACACCGTTCAACTACCAAGTATCCCATATCTAGTTAAAAATTATCAATTTTGTGAGCTTTTGATCGTAAGGTAAATGATTTCGAAAAATTACGAAATTTATGTTCTAGAAGTTTTAAATACTCTAGATCATATTTAACGGAGTGGATCGTTGATTCGGAAGCTCTATCATCAAAAACAACTTATGAGTAGTAGGCTCTACTACTCATAATAGTATAGTAGCTCTACTCATATATATATATATATATATACGAGTAGGGCTACTATACTATTATGAGTATAGAGCCCCTACTACTCATAAGTTGTTTTCGATGTTGGGATTTTCGAATCGGCGATCCACACTGTTAAACATGATCTAGAGTATTTGAAACTTCTAGAAAATAAATTTCGTAATTTTTGAAATCATTATAAGGTCCGTCAAGCGGATATAAAATGAACGGTCAAAATCAAACGACATCCTAAAAAGGGATGATCGGATCCTTCAATTCAAGATCGGAGTTATTGATCGTTATCTATGTAGTGAATAGAATTTTCTATCAAAAATTCAACAAATTTTGATTCTTTTATACCGTTAAACTAGCAATAATTAATCCCATACCTACTGTTAAAAATTGTCAATTTTGTGAGCTTTTGATCGTAGGGTAAATGATATCGAAAAATTATAAAATTTTATTTCTAGAAGTTTTAAATGCTCTAGATAACGTTTAATCGGTGTGGATCGTCGATTCTAAGCTCTATCATCGAAAACAACTTATGAGTACGAGGCGATCGTACTCATAATAGTATAGTAATGACTCTATATATATATATATATATATATATATATATATATATATATAGTGCGGCTAGAATGCTTATGGAAGCACGGAGGCTCCGTCTTCCACTTTGTTTTCAATGTTCGGACTTTCGAATCGATGATCGGCTCGTTAGACTTGATCTAGAGTATTTTAAGTATCTAGAAAATAAATTTTGCGATTTTTCGATATCATTTGCCTAGTGATCGAAGAGCTCAAAATCAATATTTTTAACCGCAAAGTTTACAAAATATCCAAATCACGTGAAATTTTGATAGAAAATTCTTTATACAAGACAAGATCAATAAGTTTGATCTAAAATTTTAATGTCATATCATCATATTTTGTAAGATTTTTATTTTTAGTTAATTTTGAGCCGATCACTAGGCAAATGATATCGAAAAATTGCAAAATTTGTTTTCTAGATACTTCAAATACTCTAGATCAAGTCTAATGACTCGTCGATTCGAAAGTCCGAATATCGAAAACAAAGTAAACACGGCGTGTTTATGAAGATCTAGCTCTCTCTCTCTCTCTCTCTCTCTCTCTCTATATATATATATATATATATATGAGTCACAATGCTATCAATCAGGCTGACCATTTTTGCATTTGATTAATTTTATAAGGCTATTTTCAAAATAAAAAAGGTGAGGGGGCTATTTGCAAAAAAACCCGTTGTAGGGTTATAGGGTTTAATTTTCACGTGGTGGTGAATTAAGCATGCGAGAAAGAGCAAGTCAAGGAGCGGGTGCTTAACGTGCAACCAAATCTTTGGACACGTGAGATTCGTGTTGACGAGATGCACACCACACGCCAAGTTTAATGTTTAAACCAATAGATATATACATTTCTCAACTGTAGCAAATATATATATATATATATATATATATATATATATAAAAGCGCGTGAAAGTTATAATTATTAAAACGTTAGTTGGTAGGCCCACCAAAGATTGCTGTATTTATACGTATCTTTACATGAGCGTTTTGTACTATTTTGGAGTTATTATCCGGGAGAGAGAGAGAGAGAGAGAGAGAGAGAGAGAGAGAGGTGTGAGAGGGGTGCGGGGGAGCTTTTTTTGCAAATTTCGCCTTTTTTATTTTTAAAAAGAGCCCTAGTATAAAATTGATAATTTTTAAAATATGGGATACTCTAGTTTAACGGTGTAAAAGAATTGAAAAATGTTTAAGGTTGAATTTTTGATAGAAAATTCTATTCACTACCTAGATAAAGATCAATAACTCCGATCTTAAATTGAAGGATCCGATCATCTATTTTTAGGACATCGTTGTAATTCACGTGTCCAATACAACTACCCATTTGATCGACTTTAGCCATTTTGAAAAATTACTTTATTTTTTAGAAGTTTTAAATACTCTAGATCATATTTAACACTGAATGGTTGATCGTTCAACTTAAACATCATAAAACAACTTATGAGTAGGCTACTATTATAATAAGTATAGTAGCCATTTTTATATATATATATATATATATAGAATTGAGCTATACTTTTCAAAATAAAAAAAGTGAGGGAGCTATTTGCAAAAAAAAAAGCCCGTTGTAGGGTTATAGGGTTTAATTTTCACGTGGTGGTGAATTAAGCATGCGAAAAAGAGCAAGTCAAAGCGGGTGCTTAACGTGCAACCAAATCTTTGGACACGTGAGATTCGTGTTGACGAGATGCACACCACACGCCAAGTTTAATGTTTAAACCAATAGATATATCTCTCTCTCAACTGTAGCAAATATATATATATATATATATATAGGCTATGACTATTATACTATTATGAGTATTGAGCCTTACTACTCATAAATTGTTTCGATAATGGAGCTTCCGATTGGATCCACTTGGTTAGAATGATATAGAGTATTTGAAACTTTTAGAAAATAAATTTCTTAAATTTTTCTTATAATAAAGTCCATCTCTCATTCAATGAACGGTCAAAATCGAACGAGTCCTAAAAAAGGATTGATCGGATCCTTCAATTCAAGATCGGAGTTATTGATCCTTATCTATGTAGTGAATAGAATTTTCTATAAAAAATTTCAACAAATTCGAATTTTGTACACCTTTAAACTAGCAAGTATTCCATACCGGCCGTTAAAAATTGTCAAATTTGTGACATCTTGATCGTAAGGTAAATGATGTCGAAAAATTATAAAATTTTATTTTTAGAAGTTTTAAATGCTGTAAATAACGTTTAGCGGTATGGATTGTCGATTCGGAAGCTCTATCATCAAAAACAACTTATGAGTACGAGGGCGATTGTACTTATAATAGTATAGTACCCGGACCCTAGGCGGTGTACAGTACTGTTCCTGGGACACTGAAATTAAGTTTCCACAATATATGTAAGGTTACATATTTATAACTTTGATTCAAAGGTTTTTTTTCCCCTCACGTGAAACTTTAATTAATTAATTAATTAAATACATATATGATCAACACCTGATTCACACCAAAATCGATGGGTTTTTTATATTTCTATACCCAACTCGATCTTAAATTAATAATTTTCATAGCATGCATTACAATACTTGGATCCTTTATCAAATAATAAATATCTCCGTTTGAGTTCATAAGGAGGCTGTGATTAGTTTTATTTTTGTATTCACCATTTTATAATAACATTCCACGCGGCATGAGTCGCCTCTTTTATATATATATATATATAAATATATCGTATTTTACTGCATCAATCGATCATTTGAATCACATAATATACTACGTACCAAAAATAGGCACAAATACAATATTGACTTTAATATCAATTAATATTTCTCTACTAAACCAATAATGGAGAGGTGTTATCAATGTGAACAAACAACTTAATTAGTTCTCATCATAACTCGAAACAGGCACATTATAATCATTGAATTCATCGATTAATAACGCGTTATTTACTATTTGTAAACTTAGTTATAATCACTACAGTAATTAGTGATATTATATATATACGTGCATGAACATTGAATTCAACAATTACTGCAACATTACGTTGCCCCAAGTACGTACCATGGCCGGATTTACTGGATTCACCGTATCCTTGTTGTTCAAAATGAGGCAAATTAAATAAAAGTAAAAACGTACAAAGCTTCTCTGAAATATAAAGCATTTTAAACTTGCTATATATCCAAATTGAGTTCAGTTGGGATATTATCGATGGAACCAAACGTTTTGTGCTATCGAATTTTCTGTCGTTAGATTTGACCTTTTGACTATTTTTACCGGTTAGATCATACTATATATTAAATCAATATTAACCCACTCTAACCCTAGAGGGCCCACATCATCTTAACCGTACATTTCTTTATCCAAGGACCGAAAACTTAATAACTGATGCTATTGATAGCATTCCAGTCTAGTTCATTCAAATTTTTAAAATTTTAATTTTACTATCTAATTTTTTAATTAATTTAATTTGAGCCGGTTGATATTACTTTGACTCAAATCAAACAACACATGAAGATTTTAAAATCAAAAAATTCTGTAAACTAAGTCAAATCAAATAATATTAAAAGATTAGATAGTAAAAATAAAAATTTGAAAACAAAATCATCATAGTTCATAATCCAAATAAATTCTGTATGTTTTTTTTTTATTTTGAGAGAGATAGGTAGCACGCTACCTGCTTCGTTTATTTCATTTAGAAATAAACTTAGCAAGAAATGTGAATCAATTAGGATTCGAACTTGGGTCTCGAATATCAACCATCAATCTCTTTGCCACTTGCTTTAGGGACAGTCGGTAATTCTATATGTTTTAACTTTAAATGAAACATATATTATTTTTGTATATATTCTCCCTAACCCTGGAATGGCGGTCCATAGACTCATGTTGCTGGTGAAGGAGTGAGACCTTTTGGGAGAGCTTCCATAACTTTCTCTTTACATTATTTTTTTTTTTTTTTTGGGACCTGGTTGCCCCACTTTTGTAGTTTAATTCACTTATGCAATGAATGAAGCGGGTAGCGTACTATTTTTCTCTCTCAAAAAAAAAACGTACGCTCTAAAACTAGAGGTATTTAAATTGAGAAAATAAACATGCCAACTTTATATATGGGCATATTAATAGCTAGGGACTATGCATACATTTTATTTTACCCATTAATTATTGGTACTTAGTACTTGTTACTACCAATTAATTTAGTATTTAATTAGTTAGGATCAATGTAAACCTAGTGAGTCGATCCCTATCCTACGCTAGTGAATATTTTTTGTATTTATTCTTCGTAGAAAAACTCGATCTCTATGGTACAAGTAGTTAAATTCCACACGTTGTTGTACAATTCCTAAACTATGCCATTGCATATGCCGCATAATTTTGGTTACTTATACCATTTTGTATTTTTTTGACTCATCAATTTTGGAGAATGAAAATACTTAGAATTGTATCGTAGCTAAACACAATTTGGATTTGGATTCTGAGATTGAGATATTCCAAAAGCTTATCGGATTCGATGTTGCGCGGCCGCGGCGGATCCAAAAAATATTTTTATAGAGGTCAAATCGGTACAATAAAAACGGTTTATAGCGATATTTTTAAATGTCGATACATGTCAAAAAAAGTACTGCTGGCTAAATTATTGACGCTTTTAAAAAAATATTGCTATATGTGGGGTCGCTAGGTATATAGTAACAGATAAAAAGTATCGCCATAATTTAAAAAGAGTGTCGCTAATTTACCAACACCTATTTAGGCATTTAGTAACCGCCGAAACTCTAATTCGTTGGCTGCGGTAGTGGAGGAGGACGAGAGGAAAGAGCTCTTTGTCTAGAATTTCAGTGAATTGAGTTAAGGGAAAAAGGGAGATAGTAATCAAATTTTTTTTTTTTTTTCTGTTTGTAATCGAGCTGAATGGGCTCGGTGGGGTGGGTTGAGTAGAATCACATTTTGTTTCAAACATGTGATGTAATTTTTTTTGCCACAAATGAGGCACTTACACAAAAATGTTTCAAACATGTGATGTAATTTTTTTTTTTTTTGTACCTGATATTCAAGTGAATTTATCCGGTAAGTAATATTATGCTTAATTACTCTCAAAAGTAATAAGTAATATTATGTTTAATTACTCTCAAAAATAAATAATTTGTTGGATTGAGCAGTATATTATGAAAATAATCATACAAATTATGAGTCATTATACTATACTAGTTAAGTTACCCGTGCATTACGGCAGAATGAGATTATAGAAGACAAAATATAAACAAAATAAAAATTTTAAAATTTTTTGACTTATATGAGTCTTCAATAAATACAAAGTCTTCAATAAATACACATAGAAGATATAAAACCGATATAGATATAAATGTAACAAAATTTATAATTTTAGTAAATAATTTATATATAACAACAATGAAAGAAGCAATAAAAAGTTTCTACTTTATACAATACACCTTGATCGCGTTGTCGACATCTAGAAGGCGAATCCCGATTTTTACGTCGCCTTCGTCTCTAGTGTCGAGCTCCTTCTTAGTCGCGATCATGTCTATCCCGTACAGATCTCCGACCTAGTGTCGAGCTCCTTCTTTGTCATTATCATATCTATTCCGTACAGATCCTCCCACACTCGCTACTTCTTCCACCTTACCGACTCCAAATCCACCGTCTCTTCCTCCTGCCGCGCCCCGCCGCGATTCCCAAAACCTTAATTTCAATCCATACAAAACTTTAAAAAACCAAAAAAAAAATAAAAACTTAAAAAAGTTACAAAACAAAATGAAAAAAGAAAAAAAAAAAGAAGGTATGAAAAAAAAGAAAGTATGAAAACAAAGAAAAAGAAGAAACAAGAAAACAATATATGAAAAAAAGAAAGTACGAAAAAAAATCTTATTTTACTTATTTGTTCTTATAAAATCAATTTATTCAGATGACTGACCATATAAACACATTAATTAAGATTGAGAGAGGGGTTAGGAAGATGAAATCAATTTATTTAGATGACTGACCATATAAACACATTAATTATGATTGAGAGAGGGGTTAGGAAGATGAAATATTTGATGGAGATGGAATCATATAAACACATTATTTGAGCGGTAAGGATTAGAAAGATGAAACATTGGGCAAAAATTTGACTATATAAAAGGGTGAAGTAGGATTCGTCGTGTGGCAAAAGTTTAGAAAAAATAAAGTATAGAAGTATAGATATAGATAAATAGATATATATCATCAAAATAAATCAATCAATTG
This sequence comes from Aechmea fasciata, assembly GCA_025177825.1. Classification (NCBI taxonomy): domain Eukaryota; kingdom Viridiplantae; phylum Streptophyta; class Magnoliopsida; order Poales; family Bromeliaceae; genus Aechmea; species Aechmea fasciata. The sequence continues at coordinate 5,342,211 of CM045928.1, read as the reverse complement.
TGGTCCAATTTCACCCTTAATTTTTCATTAATAGGGGTGGTCGTAGCATTATTTTGCTCCAAAATTTTTTTTCTCATTAATTAGGATCTGGATAATTGTACGGGATAATTTATTGGATTTAAATGCGTATAAATAATCCATGGATCCGACAAGAATCCGACAACAGTAACACCTCTACATGCGAACATTAACCACAAAGATAAAACCAAATAAACAGTACTCGGTAATAAAATAAAATAAAATCCCACCGAGCAATAAAGGTAAAGGATTTAATTACAAATTAAGTTGGCGCCCGACCCTTATTTTATTTTATTTTTTTTGGTCTCCAAATTTTTATTTTTATTTTTATTTTTGCAATTGAACCCCAAATTTTAAAATTAATTGAATCATTAGTTCTAATCTTTACCTATTTTTCCACTTTCATTTCAATGTGTTTTTTTTTTCGGATGACGTGATCTAGGGATCTGGCGTGATTGACTAACTTCGTTCTAATATTATGTAAACAATTTGTCTTTCAAAGTTTAATTTGTTAAAAACTATTTAAACATTTTTATATTTAATAAGGCCGGTGACCGAAAAATATTATTGTATTAGAAATTGTGTTTTTTTGCTAGGAATTGTGCCAATAATATTAGTATAATGTCATAAATATTTAATTATTATTATTTTTTATTTTATTGTATAAAATATATCTATGTTATTATTCCAGTATTATATTTTTGGACAAAATTAAGAAAATAAAAGCTTTGATGTTTTACTTTTCCCAAGAGTAATATATGGTAATAGATTATATATATAAAGTCAACAAAATCAATTATAAATAAAATTCTTGAAAAAATGATCTAATTTTAAGCTGTTAGATCTTCGATCCGACTTGATCAAAAAAATTCACCGACCGATCTGTTCACAACCAGACCAATTTATCGGTTTACTGGTTAAACTGCCGATTTGAACAGTTTAAAATAGATTTTTTACTTTTTCAATTTAAAGATTAAACTAAAATATTCTAAGAAGCAGGTCTCTGTCGAATCATATAACTTGCTAGTTTGATCCGAGCAATTTCATCAACCTTCATATCATCTTACGCGACTATGACTATCTCGTTCCTGCAAACGTTGTCTATAATAACATAAATCGATGCGTGAAAATATGTCGGAAATAAAGCGAAACTAGGTGAGATATTCGCAAAAGTTCAAAAGTATGCAGATATGTCCCCCGCGTGTTTTGCGGGGACATATCCGCAAAATATATCCCAGATATGTCCCCAAAAGACACGCAGGACATATCTCTGCATACTTTGACTTTTGCGACATCTCACCTAGTTTCGCTTTATGAATATTTTCGCAATTTACTATGTTTGCAGGGACCTGTATGCATTTGACCCTATATTTTAAATCATTTTGCACTTTTCGCATCAAGTCCATATGCTATCGAATTCTTTCATAAACTTAAAAATGTTAGTACTAAGGTTGATTAGAATCTCTCGGACTACAACGTACATTTCGTAAAATTGAACAATTAATGAACATTAGAGATTGAAATGAAAAAATAAAGTATAGGAACTAATGGTGCAATTAACCCAAAGAGCCTATTATTACTTGAAAAGTGTTTTATGAGTACCTAACAAAATTCCACGTCACGGTCAAAACACACGGACTCATTTGTTGCTGATCTGTTCCTAATTAACTATATGGTAAATAAATATGACTGTTTTAAATTTGGTCCTTTCCCAGTAACCATGAAGTCAAAATAAAACTAATTAATCTTAATAAAGAAAAGAAGAAAAAGAAGAAGAAGAAGAACACGGTCAAAGATATCTCATGAGATAATAATAATAATAATAATCATAAGTCTTTACTATTCTGTATATTTACTTGAATGCCACTGTAATATTGATCTAATTATTGTACAATTGAGCTGTAGGCAAGAACACTTCAGTGGCATATACGTAAATATACATACGTACATATGCAGATATATATGGACTTATCTGATAATATGAATACTTATAATTTTAGAAGTAGAGCTGCTGTGCTATCGAAAGTATAGAGGATCTGGTGCTTCTAATTTTTTGGCTCTTAGATCAAAATCTTTGATCATTTATAACCTTTAAATTAATACTATTAATCTGTGGAGACCACTCAATCTTAGAGAAGTATAACTCAACTCTGGAGAGATCACAATAATCTCAACTATATAATTTTTGATCTAATGGTCAAAAAGTTGAAAACATCAGATCCTTTATATATACTTCCGATAATATAGTAACTCTGCACTGATTATTTTTTTGTTCTTTGTTTTGTCGTAACTCGTGCAGTTCGAAAGTTAAATTCAATTACTTACTCTGTTTGTTTTGATGTAATTTGGTATCGGTGAAATTAGCTTTTTGAATTTTATTTTTTATTTTGATGTAAATAAGTGGATCCCGTTATTTCTTAAATATAGTGGTAAACTTACCGCTATAAAATTTAACCTATTATATAATAATTTTTTATTATTATTTAAAGGTAATCCTAATTTATTATAAATAAAGTAGTTATAACCCATTATAAAAGAAGTAGAATTTAGGTTTTACTATTTAAAAAAAATTTTAGAGGAGGTTGAGTGTGGCGGAAGTTGTGTTCGACATTTTAGAGGAGGAAGTCGAGAGTAGGTGAAGTGGAAGTCTCTAACATAAATTGAGTTACATTATATTTTTTATTTACACCAAAATAAATAATGAAAGTGATGGAACTTGAGTTCCATTCCTGCACTTATACCAAAACTAACAGATAAGCTCATCAATTTTATTAATTCTAAATTGTGGTTACAATTAAATACGCTATTACATGTGTAAATTAACAAACTAAGAGATAAAGCATTAAGGGGCTATTTGGTTGCAAACATTTTCAACCACATTGCAGTTGTAAATGCATGCATCTATTATTTTTTCATTTGGTTTGGTGTAGTTAGGCCCAACTGCTACAGTTATATCTACATGAGAAGGCTATGTTAATGATTGATCTGTGATTAAATTAGGATTATGATCAATCCAATTGCAATGGATTAGTGGTCGGTTTACCCATTAAAAATATAAATAATGTGTGATTGTTTTTTCATACGCTTTCTTTTTAATTTTTTTTTAAAAATATATATTTATAAAATCTAATAGGATTTTAGTAATGTCAGTTAGGATCAATAAATTTTTTTCCATACGCTTGTTATTATTTTTCAGTCTGACAATTTAATAATATCTTAATTTTTATTTTGACCAAACTTATAATATATTTATATTTAAAATTTATTAAATTCATACATAATTTTATAATATATAAATTATATATATATTAAAAATTTTAATTAATAATTAAAATATGATTACGTTATGCTCGTAAGAGGTAATATCACATTTCTATCTAAAAATTGATAGAATTTACAAATATAAATCTTAACCGCAGACTACCAAACAGAAAAAATTAATGTAACTGCAGTAATTGTAACTGTATAAAATCAAACAAAATAGGTATAATTATGACTGCAACATTTATTACTGCATGTATTTTTAATAATATTATTTTTATAACTATATTCAACCAAACGAGGCCTGAGAGTGTTGGAGTGCTCTTTTCCCTCACCACTGTTAAAGTCCTTTTGGACGGATGCAAAGTCCTCTTCTTGAAAAGGAGATGTAACCCCCCCAAAAAAGAACTAGATTTGATGGATACGTTAAGGTGCAGCTAATATATATGTCAACTTTATTATACAACAGTGAATGGTGAGCGAGGCTCACAGATCAAAACTTTGACGTTTAGCTCAGGTGAAGTATACAATAGTAATATACAAATCGAAGGTGCAATCTCAGCCATAAATCCCTTATATATATATATATATATGATTTGTTCAGTTATTTACTAATTTTTTATTATTATTAAATTTTTTTTTGAGAGATAGATAGTACGCTGTCTGTTTCGTTTATTTCATTTAAAAATAAACTTAGTTAGAAATGCTAATTAACTAGGATTCGAACTTAGGTCACGGATATCAACCATCAAGTCCTTTGTCACTTGCTCTAGGGACGGTCGGTTACTAGTTTTTCATTTTAGGTTTGATAAAAAGCGTGGTTAGAGCTCTTTACGTACTATCTTATTCTATTAATAGTACTGTGTCCTTCGCCTAAAGCGTAACCGTCACACTAAACTGTTAATCAAATCAAGAAACATCCCCCATATTTGAGGGGATCTTTTGAGGTAACCATAGCAATAATAATTTACATAATTAATATCATGTATTAATTAGTTATTAATAATTTTGGAGAAACTATGAAGGTGTGTGTGTATATATATATATATAGAGTTGAGTTATAATACTATCGGTAGCAAACCGACTCTGTTGCCACCTATTTATTTTCGATGATCAGCACCGTTGAAGATGATCTATACCACTTAAAATATCTAGAAATCAAATTTCATACTTTTTCGAATATTATTTTCTTGTCCATCAAGTCGGCGTAAAAATCAACGGTTAAAAATGAATATTCTTTAAAAAGTTATGATAGAAATTTTATAATCAAGATCGAGAGTATAGATTTTGTTCTAAATAATTTAAAAAAATTTCTAACTAAAATTCAATTGATTTGGATAGTTTTACAGCGTTAAACGTGAAAACACCTTATATCTATCATTAAAATTACAAATTTTGAAACCTTTTGAGCATTAGGTCAATGACATCGAAAAAATTTAAAATTTGGTTTCTAAATACTTCAAGTGGTATAGATCATGTTTAACGGCGTCGATCGTTGATTCGAAGGTTCCATCATCGAAAACAAATGGGTGACAATAGAGCCCGTTTGCTACCGATACCATTTCAGCTCAACTCTATATATATATATAGGCTATGGCTACTATACTATTATGAGTATATATGGGACTCCTAGTACTCATAAGTTGTTTTGGATGATGGAGCTTCCGAATCGACGATCCACTCCATTAATTATGATCTAGAGTATTTGAAATTTCTAGAAAATAAATTTTGTATATAATAAAGTCCATCGAGCAGGCATAAAATAAACGGTCAAAATCAAACTTCGTCCTAAAAAAGGATGATCGAATCCTTCCATTCAAGATCGTCGTTATTAATCTTTATCTAGATAGTAAATAGAATTTTCTATCAAAAATTCAACAAATTTCGATTCTTTTACACCGTTAAACTAGCAAGTATCCCATACCGGTCGTTAAAAATTATTAAATTTGTGACATCTTGATCGTAAGGTAAATAATGTCGAAAAATTATAAAATTTGATTTCTAGAAGTTTTAAATGCTGCAAATAATATACATCGTATCTATAATAAATATACGTTAACTATGACGATTCTAAGCCTATCATCGAACAACTTATGATAACTTATGTGGCCGGATCATCTCCTATATATAAGATATATATATATATATATATATATATATATATAAAAGCCTACTTTATATATATGTTGTCACATTATTATTTTTGTTTTTCTTATGATAGTTAATTGAAATATTTTTATATGATATGACAGCTATAATTGGCTGCAATTTCCTTCCAAATAACAGTATTGGTAGAAAAAAAAATGTTTTTTTTTTTTTTTTTTTTTCTCCCCACCCCTAAAGTAGCTAGAATTATAGTGCTTTTCAATTTATGGGCAAACGTTATTCATGTGCCCAGCATGGATTGATCCTTTTCACAACTTGTGAAAAGCATATATAGTTGAGACATATATAAGGTTTTTTTTTTTTTTTTCTTTTTAAATTATAGTTTGGAGTTGGTATATTTATGAAAATGTAGAGCATTTTGGGTTTGGAGTTAATTACCATTTCCCTTACACTACATTATTGAAAAGCCAACCCTTTTATTTTGTGTTATGATATTCAATATTGGTGTATATTTTCTCAAAAGAAAAAAATATTGAATGGTGTATAAGAAGAAGTTGATCTCTCACTTTCAAAGAAAAGTTAAGATGTTCAAATTACTATTTGTGTCAAATTTCAAGTTTGGAATCTTAAAAAAAAAAAAAAACAATCTAACAAAGAACGGTCTAAAATATTCTAAACATTTTCATTCACGAGCATCTAAGATATCAGATATACTACCCAAGCGCAGTAACGGAGCAGATCATTAGAGAAGTAAACGGTAGGAATCTAAGATTATAATCGGTGAGTGTATAATTGACTTTAATATTAGGTTATCCTTAACGTGAACATGAATTAATTAAATGACAGAAAATCTTATTTGATCTCAACACTTTTTTTTTTTTTTTGACATTTAAGCTACCAAAAAAATGATATACATAATTAGTTAGTCACCAAAGTAATATAATTTAGTTTTTAATAAAATTAATGCTCATAAAAAGTTATTTGTCCATATTCTTGGTCCCATTGCTTCTCTATAGAATTCAAATTTCTAAAATAGAAATATTATTTTCAAATATTCAAATAATCTAAAATATAGTATATATAACAACACATTACATCACACATGAAATCAAATTGATAACCAAACGGCCACCTACTATTCAAAATTAATTTAAAAAACAATAAGTTTAAAAATTCAATTATTAGTTGAAATATCAATTCCATTAGCTAAAGAGCTACAAACCATTTCACCAACCCTAACAAAGATTAAAAAAAAATAAAAAAAGGAAAAAAAAATTCATATTTTCTATCGCAACGGTAATGGAAGGTTCCACAAAAATGAACGGCTATGTGCCAAAGGTGAAATTTTATGATGAGGCCCCTCAGCTATTAGGTATTTTTAATAGGCCCCTGAGCTTTTCTTATTTGTAATTTCCTATCCAATTAGAAAATTTTAAATGAATCGATAATTTTGTGGATGAAAAAAGGAATTTAGTTAGAAATTAATCGCTTCTAATTGATAAAATTATTATTTTTAAGAAAAATTCTAAATTCAAATAATTTGAGTAACATAAATTAAAATGAATAAAAAATATAAATGTCAAATAACCTTGTAGATTTACTGTTTTCATTCACCAAATCTTTTTCTTATTTGTATCCCTTTTAATAACAATTTAAAACTTTATTTCAATTCTAAAAATTAATTATTATGTGTTACTTAATAATTACTCGATCGTGTGTGTCACCTGGCAAGGTTGAAAAATAATATTGATATATATTTTCCTTCATAGTTATAATTAGGTATAAATATACATAATTTATTTGAATTATGGACTATTTTGAATCTATTATTCAACTTAATTTTGATTTTAATACTCAAATTATCAAATATTTGATTTAACTTAGACAATAGTAATTTGACTTTAAATTTTAAGTTATTACTTATTTCAATAAATTTATAATTTGAGAATTATATGAAATATATACGAATTAAATCTATAAAAATAAATAATACATTCAAAATTTTAAGTTAAAATGCTGTTAATTGAATGAAATGAAATAAATTGAAAGATTGGGTACTAAAATTAAAATTTTAAAAGTTAGGGTAGTTGATTTAAAGTGGTCTAAAGTTTGAGTATTGTAATAAATATATTGAGGATCGAAATGGCAAACTAAGAGGGGGGGTGAATTAGGTTTCTAAAATAAAAAGTCAAAAATCAAGTTAATTAAAAACCCAAAACAATCGACAAAGAGAAATATAGAGAAATTCAAACTCAAGAATGCACACGGTCGATTTGTTTCGAGGTTCGGCACTTTGCTACGTCCCCGCCAACTTCTCAACGCAAGAGAAAGTTGGATCTCCACTAGTTGATGGTTTTGCGGGCAAGCACCAAGCCTTTACACCAAGATCTTCTTCTTATCAAGCTTCAAGACTTTGCCTCTCTCTCTTTTTACAAGAATAAATGTCACTACAATTTCACTCAAATTGAAAAAAGAATTGAGAGCTAAGTGTTTTAAAATGCTGAAGTTTTTAGCTTAATTTCAAGTGCAAGGAGATACTTTTGAGAAGCCCAAAGGTCATCTATTTGTAGCCTCGGCCAGCTCCTGGAAGTTGATGTTTCGGGCGCCCTAAAGTACATTCCGGCGCCGAACTTGTGCACGCAAGATGCGGTTCTCGCATCCCGTCGCCCGCGTGCGCCGCTTTTCAGGATACGTACGGCATGATTTGCGGGCGCTCTGACATGCGCGCTGACTTTCTGACCGGGTCAGACACGCGCGCCGAATTTCCTGACATAACTTTTTAGGGCATCCTGACATTGCGTGGCGCCGGAAAGACGCGCGCCGCCCGAGCCGCGCCGCGCTCGTCCGCCGCCGCGCCGCCTACACGGAGTCGAACTTTTCGGACCGCATCGTCAGATCCCGTAACACGCAACCTGTTAAGCCGAAATATCCGGTCGACCGAAAAGTATGTGCGGTCGCCCGAAATAGTCAAAAAGGTATCAGGACAATTTCGAACAGGAGGTGTCAGATTTCCACAGTACTGTAGATTTCGGAACTACTGTGGGTCGCCCTAAACAGGGTCCGAAAACGAAAACTTTAACAGAATTCAGATTTTCAAAGTGATAGTGGAAAGGAATTGAATTTAGCTCAAAATAACTTACTATAATTAAGATTTTGATTCAAGTAAAAATAGAGAGAGTGAGTTTGTCAATTTGACAAAGAAGCAAATGTAGCTTCCCTGGGTGAAGCTTGATATCTAGAGGATTGCCCATCTTGAGTCTTTTAGAAGATAGAATGATCTAGAAACACATAGCTCAAGACAAAGAGGTTAGTCTAATTTAAAAGTGATTATTTGTTATCATCAAAATTTAATGCAAGATTAGGGCCACTAGGCCAACATATATTATATAATTCATATATTTTTGGGGGGAGGGTTTGGCAAAGCGATACATGTAGGGGGAGTAAAGTGCAATTTAGCCGAAAATTAAGAGGGTTGTAATAATAATAATCCTAGCACTGCTCGAAAATTAATTGGATTTGGGCCTAGTTACAAATGGTCTAATCGTGAGGGGTCTCCGTGCAAACTTACCACACGCCAACAGCTGCGCGTTACAGTAAAGGGCTCAAAGTTGGCTAAAATTACCGCATACTGCCACTGCCGCAAAATGCGATACGCGGGGGAAGGTGAGGGGCAGAATCGTCCATAAGGTAAAAGATAAAACGCAAAAGATCCATCATGCCCTGGGCCGAAGAAGAAGAACTATAACAACCCCTCCCCCTTTTCCCTTTTCTCTCTCTCTCTCTCTCTCTCTCTCTCTCTCTCTCTCTCTCTCTCTCTCTTCCTTGCTATAAAGGGACGAGTCGAGACGAGATCGCGGGGACGGAGAGGGTCCTCTAAGGGTTAGGGTTCCGGATCCTCCTCCTCCTCCTCCTCCTCCTCTGCCTCCTCCTACGTCGTCGGCCTTCTCTTCTCCGGCTTCGTCATCCTCTGGATCTCGGAGATCTCGGTCGATCGATCGATTTATTGATCTCTACGGTGGTAGTGAGTCGAATACGTGATCTTGTTGCGGCGGCGATTGAGGGGTCGAGGCGGAGACGGGGGAGGGCGCTCGGCGTGCGCGGCGAGAGCGATTGAGGCGCGGGGAGGTGTTTCGAGATGGGGGTCGAGGAGAGGGGTTGATCGGGGGCAAATGCGGATGATTTGGGAGTAGCTATTTGGGTATTTGGTGGTGAATTCGAGTCGCGGGAGGTCGGAGAAGGGGAAGGAGCGGAGGGGGAAGGTCGCGAAAGCTGCGAATTGATTCGTCGGGGTCGGAGATCTGTGCAAGGATGCAGCAAGATCAGCGGAAGAAGGTGGGGGAGGGGTTCTTGATCTGAGTTTTGGGTATTGATTTCGTTTTAGTTTGGCACTCCGCGTGGTTTTTGGGGTCTTTTTTCTGTTTTCTCTCTAATCCAGATCTCATTACGGATAAAAATCTGTCCTTTATTAGTGATCTCTATGGTCTCATCCTTCAAATTCTTAGATGAGATACTTCTTACCATTTCATAAAGATTTTTGCAGCTAATTTTGTCAAAAAATTGCCTTTTTTGTTTCTCTTCCTCTTCTTCTTATCGTTATCCTCAAAATTTATTTCCCTTTCTTCTTTTAGAACGCAATCAAGTCCCTTTCTGATTGCGCCAATCATGCTAAATTGCTACAATTTCTTTCTTTGTCGATGTACTCGCTCACTATTCAGATTCTTTTGTACTGAATACTTTTGTTCCCCCTTTCTCCACCACTATCTTTGTTGTAGGACGTAAAGATATAATTTTTGCCTCTAAATTATCTAGAGAGATTCCATGTCTATTGTGTGGTTGTTTTCTATGAATCTGGTTCTCTTGCCCACTTGCATGGTTGCATTACATTGATAGTTTCCGTCTATTATTCCCTTATAATACGGACCAGAACAAGTAAACAATTCATATTGGTGGGTTTTAGCATTGCCTTTTTGGAATAAAACAAAATAATTTTGTAATTTTTATTTATTTGTATTACTTCTTGCTCTACTCCTATGCTTCTATATTTATGGAGCTGATTGGAGCTGTATTTCTATGGATTTTCTTTTATTTGCATATGTTGGTGGTATTTTCGTGGACTCAGATCTGAGACTCTGCAAGTTGCGTATTGTGGAAACAAAATTATCTACCAGCCTATAAGGAATTGCTTTAGAATACATGAATGTCTTTGCGTGCTTCTGTTGTGTATGAGACTTCTACTTGATACAATTCTGTGATTCATTAGAAAAAAAAAAGAGTAATTTTCTTGGAGCATTTGTTGGTGAAGTTGATTACTGAAGCTTGAGCTGCAACTCGTTCTTGCATCACCTGCCGAACAGAGTTGTAGCAGTTATATATTTGCTCCTAATAGTATCTGGTATCTCGGTGTATATTAAGTTCAATGGGATCTATAGAAAAGACGATTTGACATTTATTCTGTTACTTGGCTTGATTTGTGTGACATTTTTAAGTGTTGCAATGTTCATTTAAGATCTTTCTGGCTTTATGTCTCACTTAGAGAATCCCAATCAGTATATTAATTGATAAAACTCAGCATGGAAATCAGTTTCTTTCCTTTATCTGAGGCCTATCATTGGTAATAACACAATCTTGTTATGTTATGTGCTTAGTAACTGCCTTTGCAGCCATAAAAGCTCTTAGCACTTTTTCTTCTCCCTCGTACACCTCTCGGTCATTGATTGGCTATGATATGATAAAGCATTAGCTTAAAATGTTGTTAATCACTAAACGCATTGGTGGTTTGTATTTATAATTTAATTTGTCACCATCAATTCTTGTTCTTTTTTTTTTAAATTTTTTTTTATTTCTAGACTAGATTTCATTTATCAAATGAAATCCTATTCAGCTTGACCTGATAGTCGAGCAATTCCTTTGCAATACTACAGAGTTTTTGTAATTTTACTGCTATTGATCAGTCATTTTTTTTCCCCCTTTTTCAGAATTCACCGGAGATGGATTTTTTCTCTGAGTATGGTGATGCCAATAGATACAAAATTCAGGAAGTCATCGGTAAGGGAAGCTACGGAGTTGTATGTTCGGCGATTGATACACATACTGGAGAAAAAGTGGCAATAAAGAAAATACATGATATCTTTGAACACATCTCTGATGCTGCGCGGATCCTTCGTGAAATCAAGCTTCTCAGGCTTTTAAGACATCCTGACATAGTTGAAATCAAACACATTATGTTGCCTCCATCAAGGAGGGACTTCAAAGATATTTATGTTGTTTTCGAGCTCATGGAGTCTGATCTTCACCAAGTTATCAAGGCTAATGATGACTTAACGAAGGAGCACTATCAATTCTTCCTTTACCAGCTGCTCCGAGCATTGAAGTACATTCACACAGGTATGAGTCTTCGTCCTATTTTCTGCCGTATCTGCTGTTATAATTTGCCCCACAAGTATCTCACAAGTACCTAAAAACTTGACAAATTTGAACATTGTATATTAGTTTGTTACCACATAGTATTCAAATTTCATCCTGTTGTATATATGCACTGACTTACATTAACTTTACTATGTTCTACATTGAGATTTGTGCTGATATTGACTTGATTTGAGCACAGCTAATGTTTATCACCGCGATTTGAAACCAAAGAACATATTAGCGAACGCGAATTGCAAACTCAAGATCTGTGATTTTGGACTGGCAAGAGTTGCATTCAACGACACCCCAACAACTATTTTTTGGACGGTATGTCAAGAGCATGAGCTTATTGTTCAATGCCAACCTTTTTCACATCTTTTTAACATCACTCTGTACAATTAAAAAGAAAAGGTGCTTTATTAGTCAATTTCACAAAGCTTTACTATGTATTGTAGGATTATGTTGCAACCAGATGGTATAGAGCTCCTGAGTTGTGTGGATCTTTCTTTTCAAAGGTACATTTTGGTCACCTAATAATATACTTTCTGTGTTTCTCTGTGCTTTAAGATGTTATCGTTGTTTGACTAATATCCCATGCTTTTATACATGATCAGAGTACATAACATTCATCTTTTTAGCGTGCATCGTTTATAATGCCGTGAACACACTGATGCGCACAGAATAGTGACGGAAGAGGACTAACTGACAAAATAATTACATATTGAGGGAGTTAAATGTAGATTTTTCAATGGCGAAAAATGATAATCGTGTACATGTCAGGGTTCTTTTTTGCCTTTTAATCTATCTAAATTATAACCCACTATTAGTGGTAATATATGCAAATTAAAACAGAATACATAAGGATTACTTTGAATTTGTATGGATCAAAAAACCTGCTTTGCTTTTGTTTCAAGCTGAAAATTTAGGCATGTGCAATTTGCTAGACTTAGGTGCCATTTTCGGGTCCTTACTTTCTTCTTGTAGCTATCTGGCCGGTAGTTATTGTGGCACCAATAAGTCGTTTTGTGATGTTGCCTTACATTTTAAATCTGTGAAACATAAACTATGAATGTCATGATTAGCTGTCTTATAAGCTTTACATTTGGTAGTGAATAGTTGTATTTGCTTAGTATGGTCTCTTCATTAACATGCAAGGACTTGAAAAAAATCTAGTAATTTAAGAAAATGCTTGCTCAGAAAGCAATTTGGTCAACTGGTTGAAGTATTAATTCTTTCATGTATTTTTGTTGGATTTGTTGTCTTCGCAAGTGCGAGTTTTCTCTGTTTACAATATTAAAGATATATTTCTGAAAAATTGCAGTATACGCCGGCTATTGATATTTGGAGCATTGGTTGCATATTTGCGGAGGTGTTAACTGGTAAACCTTTATTTCCTGGTAAAAATGTGGTCCACCAGTTGGATTTGATGACCGATCTTCTAGGCACTCCATCATTGGATACAATTTCTCGGGTATGGTAATCTAATCTGAAAACATTCATTATGAAAATGTATCTTCTCTCCAGCTAGGAGAAACGTAAAATGATAGCATCGCATAACTTTCTTTTATTGACTACAGGTCCGAAATGAGAAGGCACGGAGGTACTTGAGCAGCATGAGGAAGAAGCAGCCTATACCATTTTCACAGAAGTTTCCCAATGCAGATCCTTTAGCTCTTAAACTGTTGGAAAGGCTTTTAGCATTTGATCCGAAGGACAGACCAACTGCTGAAGAGGTACGCATTTGTTGTTTGGAGATTTGTTTCCCTATTTTATTTTATTTTTAATTTGAATATCTTAGTTATTTTATTTATTTATCCTTTTTCATGCTACCACTCAAATGGATGTTATGCTCATTTATCAGGCATTGGCTGACCCATATTTCAAAGGCTTGGCCAAAGTTGAGAGAGAACCATCATGTCAGCCGATTGCGAAAATGGAGTTTGAGTTTGAGCGGAGAAGAGTGACAAAAGAAGACATTAAGGAACTTATATTCCGTGAGATATTGGAATACCATCCGCAGTTACTAAAGGACTACATTAATGGCACGGAGAGGACAAACTTCCTATATCCAAGGTAATGAGTTGTTACTATCCCCTTTCAATCTATTTCCTATTTTGCCTCCATGTTTTTCATTAGTATTCATATATAATATATATTTTTAATCGTCATTTTGCAGTGCTGTTGATCAATTTAGGAAGCAATTTGCTCACCTCGAGGAGAATGGTGGTAAAAGTGGTGCTGTAGTTCCATTAGATAGGAAGCATGTTTCTCTTCCTAGGTGATGTATTTGGTTTTTTATTTTACTTAAAGTTCATCCTGCTAAATTTTATATTAGTAGAAAATATCCCATTGCCCAGTCGAAATTTTGAACTTCCAACCTCTTTAACTCTTCCTATCTTTTCTGGTATATGACCCTACAAATTTAAATGAAAACAAACTGACAATTTTGGTTTGGTTTGGTTCAGTTCGGTTTTAGTTGTAAATGGTTTGGTTTTGGTTTGAGAAGTTCCCAAATTGAAAATCCTGGTTTGATTTTGGGTTGAAAAATTCAAAAACCAACCCAAACAAAAAAAATAAAACTGAAGTGTACATTTGTGTATCTATTAATATTTGTGTATGTATTAGCATGCGTGTATAAGTTATATATAATGTATCTATCAATATAAGCTACTACTTAATACACTAAGTTAATCCTGAAAATCATTCTTGCAAACATAAAAAAATAACTAATAGATGTATGAATTGTTTTAAAAAATTCAAGTGTTCAAAGCTATGAACCAAACCTATAAACCAAACTGAAATTTTTGGTTTGGCTCCGTTTGGTTTTCCACACCGGTGGTTTCATTTTGGTTTTGATTTTTCAAAACGGAATTAGATTGGTTCAATTTATCTTGTTGCCCAAACCGAAGCGAACCTGGCCCACCCTTAGTCATGTGATGTCGAGAACCTTAATCATCCATCCATATTGCCCTGTTATTTTTGCTTATTTTCTTAACAAACAAAATTGAAGGTGGCCTAGTCCTGACAAGTGTATTTTCACTAAATATCCGCAAAAAGAATGGCACATATTAACAACTGCCAAATGACATTATTGTGTAGAAAAAGCACAGCGCTTTGCTGTGAAAACATAGCAGATTTTGCCCTCTTGTTATGTTTGAAATTCGGCTAAGCATATAGTTTGCTTAAAATTCTATATTACTATCCTATCACTGTTGAATTCAACAGTCTATTTCTGGAAACCAGGATATAATGTTTTATTCAAGTTAGAAACAATTTTCCTTTATTTTCGTTTCCATTGCGTCTCTGAATAATCATCTACATTTCTCATGCCAGGTCTACTATAGTTCACTCCACTACAATACCTCCAAAGGAGCAACCAATCGTGGGCTCCTTGAGAGATAGGCAAATGCCCGATGAGGCATGCAAAAACACCCGGGATATGGAAAGGTTTACCGGAAATATAGCTAGACCTTCACAGGCAACCCAAAGGATTCCAACAGGTACTCCGTTTTATGTTTTATGTACAGGCATTTTTTTCTGCTTGTTTAAAATCTCAGAATCCCACCCACTATCTCATAATTGCGAGCTGGGATACAAAGTTTAATTTGGTGCGAAAAAACTCGCTTCTTTCCAATTGCATCATGGCCGCTGACAAAAAGAATGGCCCAGTAACTATTTGGTGGACATTTCCATTGATGTTTTATTCAAAAATTTTGCAGCATCAATTGATAGCTTGTTCGAAGACTTTTCAAATTAAGTGCCAGCAGAAATGACGCCTAAAAAGTCTTATTTAGTTTCTAGGTTTTTTTATTTTTTTCCCTTAGAAAATCAAATTCGATGGACTGTATTTTTGTTGGAATATATGTTACTGGGTTCTTCTTGTACGAAATCAGTCAACTTGACATAAGAAAAAGTTGGGCTTTTTTTTAAAAAAATTTAATCTTTGATTTACCCCTTTCTATTTGTCACAATTGTAACATTTGGTGTTGTGTCATTTTCTATCTTTTTTCGCCCCCTTCTCCAGCTAGACCAGGAAAAGTTGTTGGATCAGTAATGCCATACGAAAATGGAACCATGAAAGACTCCTATGATCCAAGGAGATTAATAAGGAATAACCCAGTTATTCCTTCCCAGCCAAACATGCCTCCGGGATACTGCTACAATCGGAGCACGGGCAAACCCGAATGCGCCGGGAGAGACCCCTTGGAGACCGAGAGGGATTATTACATAATCAATAAAGTATCTCAACCAAGCATGAATAATAGCCGGACAACAGCGGACATAACCTTAGACATGAGAGCTCCCCCTTTCTACTTTTCGGGGGTGCCGAAGGCCGATCCGGAGACGCATAGCCTTGCTTATACGAAATCCCCCTACAATGGCATCGCGGCGGCTGCTGCAGCTGCCGCCGCGGGCGCTCATAGGAAGGTTGGTGCCGTTCAGTTCGGCCTGTCGAGGATGTATTGACCATTAACAGACTAATCAGTGAATTTTAGTCAAAGCCGTTATTCTGGCATAGCCTTGCCTTATCATTGAAGTACTTCCGAGGGGCGGATGGGGGGAAAGAAGCCACAGAACTGAGGGAAGAGAAGAAATCAGTTTGGTGTGATGGAGAACAGCAGAAGAGAGATGCCTTTAAATCCGCAGGGGGACGAACATGGATGGCATGATGTGCATATTTGCTGTGATGCCATGAAGATCTTCATTCTGAATGCAGGTTAAATAATTCAAAACAGTTGTTTCGTTTATCTTTCTTGTACGAGTCCCCTGCGGTAAAAAAATTTTAGTCATTCCGGGACTAAAATTGCAAGAGAAATCCGTTGCTCTGTTAGAGTTTTCGTTCGGCATTTACTGTTATAGTTACAAAAAACCGGATGTAGCCTGTAAATATACTCTCCACTATCTATTTCCAAAGATACATCACCCAGGCATTATAAATAACTTCTTGTATGAGTAGTTCAACTATAAGAATCGCATCGTAAGTGTTGTTATGTTGCCTTTATTTTTTCTTCATGTAGTTGCTTGTTATTACTAGAATTATAATGAGGCTTCAATAAACATGTATCCTTTTGCTTTTGCGCTGTTTTCTTGGATTTTTTTTTATTCGGTTCGAAATATTTTTGTTTGTTTCTTTGGAGTGTTCTCATTATTGAGTTGCTTAGAGAAAGTCTGAAGAGACTATCACTATCAATTTGAAACATCATATTTTCACTTTTTGTGCGTTTAGTTTTTTTTCCATACCCAAATATTTTTGTAAGCTTTTAATGATGAATATTACTGCATTTGTCCTACACTGCTCTTAATTTATAGAACCTCTTTATTTCATCATTAATCAGAAACCAATTTATTGTATTACATGAGAGTGCACACAATGAATAGAGAACTGGGACCGTAATATTCCTAAAACATCCTCTTATGCATAACATTTAAAAGATCATTCTATAACCTATGCATGATGATTGGAGCACCATACTGGGGATGGAGGGTTACGACTTGGTAAGGAGCATGAGCATACGAAGGCGAAAGCTCGAACGAGAAATGCTGCAGAATCCTCGCGAGGCACAGCTTCGCTTCCAGCAAGGCGAAGTTTTGGCCGATGCACACCCGCGGGCCGCCGCTGAAGGGAATGAAGGCTCCCGGATCCCTCGACGCTTTGGATATTCCCTCCGCGAACCTCTCGGGGTTGAATTCCCCGGCGTCGGGGCCCCATAATTCGGGATCGTGGTGGATGAACACTATGGGCAGAATGAGTGCTACGCCCGGCGGGTATGTGACATCTCCGAGCTTCATCTCCTTGTATGTTTCCTGCGAGATCATAGTCGCGGGAGGATAGAGGCGAAGAACTTCGTATATAACCATCGTCACCTGCGGTAAAATTGTTGTTTCTGCGTCAGCATTCTAACTTGTTATTGCATGTTCAAGAGAGATATATGCGCGAATTTGGATACTCACAATCTTGAGCTTATTTAAGCCGTTGTAGTCGGGCTTATTCCTGCCGAACGCTTGTAAGACCTCCTCTCTAGCCCGCGCCTGCCAGGCCGGGTGCATGCTCAGCGCGACCATCGTCCACGTCAGAAGGACCGCAGTCGTCTCGTGCCCGGCGAAGTAGAACAGCCGGCATTCCCCGATCACGTCCTCCGTCGTCATCGCGGTTTCAGATCCTCCCTGCTCTGCACTGTCCTTCAAATTCGACTCCAGTAGTAAGGCCAGCAAGTCAGTGTTCCTGCTGGACCCTCCTTTTCTGATGGCCTCCTCTCTTTGCTCGATCATTCCCCTCATCAGCACATCAATCTCTGCAAGTATTTTGTCGATTCGCCTGTTCGTTTTTGTGGGCAGGTACCTGTGTCAATGAAAGATCGAGTAACAATGTTTTGCTTTAAATTGATATAAGAAGGAAATTAGATAACGAATTGGGCTAGTATATATCCTGCCCACGGCAAAGGCCGAGTTAGACCGAATCACAGTCGAAGTCGGCGAGCACAAGGTGTAAAAAGAATTTTCACTCTAAAAAAAAAGAAAAAAAACCTTCTTACCTACCATCATTCTAAAACAGTTTGATACGAAATACGTTATCTTTGAATAATTTATTGTGACATTCGAACAAAATGAAATCAATAAAAAAGAATTTTCTAAATAAATTATTCATGCATCCAAATAGAATCGTAATGTACGCATATATATATATACCTGTATCCAGGAAAGTGGACTTGGGATACAATCTCGCCTATCTCGTTCTGGAGCTGGAAGATGCGCCGCCCTTGCTCAAAGCTGCTCCCAAACGCCGTGCGGGAGATGACGTCGCCGGTGAAACTTTGAAATTCGGGCCACACGTCCACCTCCCGACGTAGCGGCGTTTCACCGTCACCTCCTTCTACAGCAAAAAGCTTCTCCCATCTCTCGATTAATTCGTCGCAGCATTCGGAAAACGCCGGTAACATGCACTGCACGTGACGTAAATTTGAATTAAATGGACGAAAATTAAATACAGTTACTCAAACTTATAATTTTCTATTCTAATGCCATATTAAATTAAGGGCATGTTTGGTTCGTAGTACATTTTGGATCTGGAATGAAAATCGATTTGATCAAATCCGATTAATTTTGTTTGGTTCACAGGAATCGGTTTGGAACTTTTCATTCCAAATCGAAATGAGAATGATCTATTAGCTTACAAATTGATTCCGGTCTTCAAATCCGGATTGAATTTCAATCTCAAGCGCACATTTACCTCTTCCTTAGGCTCAGTCCAACATTTCTCTATCTTATCCATCATTTTTCTTCTCTTCTATTTTTTCTTAGCATAAAAAAAAAAACGTGACATATTATTTTTATTATAATTTTATTCAAAAAAATTATGTATTTTTTTTTTTGCAATTTCTTACATAAATTTTTTTAAAATATTTTATTTAATATAAATTTTAAATAGTTTTATAAAATTATATTTGAAAGTAAAATTAGTATTATGTTATTCTGTTATTTTTTTACTTTCTATCAAGAGTGAAATAGAAATAATTCATTCCGATTTTCAATCTAGAAATAAACCAAACGTTTTGGGGGAGCGGGACAATCCGATTACCATTCGAATTCATTCTCATTCCATTATCCATTCCAATTCCACTCTTAAACCAAACAAGCCCTAAGTGTAGCGCTACTATGCTATCGAAAACATAAGGGAGTTTGTGCTTCTGATTTTTTTAGCACTGAGATCAAAGATTGTACGGTTAGGATGAAAGCTGTCCCTTTAGGATTGAGTGGTCCCTATTGGATAATAATATTAACCTAATAATTAAAAATGATCAAGAGGATTGATCCAAGGGCTAAAAAATCGGAAGCGCCACCTACTTTATGCTTCTGGTAGCATAATAGCTATACTCTTAAATTAATATGAAATAGACTTTGATCTCCAAAAACTTAAGCTATTAAAATAAATAATATTTTTAATATTTATATCCAACGGCCATATAACATATTTTGAAATTGATATTTGAATATTAAAAAAAGAAAGTAAAATTTCGGCATTTATAATATTCACTAATAATGTGTTTTAGTCCGTACTGTACAAATTAATATAAGGCACTCGTTTGTTTCAAAAAACAAAAGGTATTAGAGCATGTTGATGTTTTTTAAAATATTTACTCTCGTTTTCTATCAGAATTTGAAACTTTTTGATGGGTCATAAAAACACTTTTTTTAAAACGTTTTAGAAATAAATAATTATTTTATAATATTTAATATGGTATATATTAAATTAAATATTATGGACCATGTTTTTTTTAAAAATTGATATTTGAATATTAAATAAAAGAATTGTCTGTATACATTAGCACAAATTTTGTTGCTTTAAAAGTTTTCGCTGCTTTTAAAAGTTGCTTTACTTTAAAAGTTTTCGCTGCTACCGACAGTTCCTAGAGCAAGTGGTAAAGGACTTGGTGGTTAGTACCTGAGACCCAAATTTGAATCCCAGTTGATTCACATTTTCAGCTAAATTTATTTCTAAATGAAATAAACGAAGCAGGTAGCGTGCTATCTATCTCTCTCAAAAAAAAAAAAAAAAAAAGAAAAAAAAACGTTTTCGCTGCTATAAAATGGATTCGGAATCCGCTACTTGAGAAGTGCAGCGGTTTTTATCACGATTTCAAGGGATCGGAGGAAGGGGGAAAGGTCCCCTCTATATAGGGATGTCATTGGATCGAATTCGTAGCAAATTGTCAAAAAATTTGAATTTGAACATGGCAATCAAATTAAAATGCAAATTCAAATTCAAGTTCGGTAGTTTTAAAAAATTTATATTTAAAAATCAAATCCGACCAAAAATTCAAAATTCGAATCCGATCTCGAAAACTCAAATCCGCGCGCAGCAATCATTTTCCCTGATCACATTTTAAAAGCTTACTACATTAAAATTTATTAATTGAAATATAATATCAAACTAGGGTTGGGATTGTTCAGTCATGTAATCGTATTCGAAATGGCGTGAGGTGAGTTGCGTCGTGTTCGAAGTGGCGTGGAGGGTGGAAGTCGCAATCGAGACCGTGCAAGTGAATTGATTGTATATTTAATCATTTGATATTTTTTTAATAGTTAACGCCAACGATCCGACCCGACAGAGATTCGAAGGAAGAGAAGTGATCATCAATATCTATCTTTGAATAGAGGATCCAAAAGCGGTACGGCGTGCTTCTCCGCATAACGCGGGAGCCGGCGCGGGCCGGCGCGGGCGGGCGCCGGCGCGGACGAGCCGGCGCGGTCGCGGGCGCGGGCGCGGGCTGGCGAGCGGGCGGGGGCGTGGGAGAGCAGGCAGCCGCGTGGGCGGGCGCGTGGGCGCTGGGGAGCGGGCGAGGGGGCGCCGGCAGGGGCGCGCGGGCGCGAGCCGCGAGCCGCCGCGGAGAGCCGGCGCGGGGGCAGGGTTTTACAAAAAAAAAAAAAACCCTGGACCCTACTGCAGCAAATAGAAAGAGAGAGAGAGAGAGAGAGAGAGTTGCAGCACATGGGAGAGAGAGAGAGAGAGAGAGAGAGAGAGCAAGAGAGTGAGATTAAAAAAAAAACCAAAAACAAAAGGGGGTACGTGAGAGAGAGAGAAAGAGAGAGAGAGAGCAACAGAGTGAGATTTTAAAAAAAATAAAATAAAAGGGGGCGTGAGAGAGAGAGAGCTTTTTTTTTTTTATGGTATTTAAAATTAATTTTGATATTTATATATTTTTAGTTATTATGATTTTTAAATTTATTTTTTAATTTATATATTTTTAGTTAAAAACGTAAAGACTTATATTACTTATATAATATTACTTATATAATATAATAATCTATTATTATTTTATGTTATTTTATTTTAAATATTAAATTTGGACAAAATTAAAATATACTATATATGCGAGATGACATGCGAAAAATTTTAGATTAAATCTTTTTTTTACTATCAAAATTAAAATTTTTTATTATTATTATATTTTAAATTAATTTGAATATTTAAATTAATTTTAAATTAATTGTGATATTCATAGCAAACTATATATATATATATATATATATATATATATATATATATATATATATATATATATATAACTTATTAAACTTATTAAACTTATTAAAATTACATGTTGTACTTGCTAGGTATTTCTCTCCCACCCTCTTCTTTTCTAACTTTAACTCCTCTCTCTCTCTCTCTCTCTCTCTCTCTCTCTCTCTCTCTCTCTCTCTAACTTTCACTCCTCTCTTTGTGTCTCTCTCTTTTTTTCCCTTTTCTAACTCCCATCCTCTCTCTTTCTCTCTCTCTCTCTCTCTATCTCTCACATACAAAAAAAATACAAAATTTTTTATTTACTTATCTAACTTCTATCCTCTCTCTTTCTCTCAGCTCTCTCTATCTCTCACATACAAAAAAATAAAAAATTTATATAATATTATGACTCATATGCAAAAAATAAAAATAAAAATTTTAATTTAAACTATAAATTAAAATTAAAATATAACTTTTAACTTGAATCTCTTATATCTCTTAGTTCTTTTTTATATAATTTAGAATATACATTTAAATATTTATATTTATATATTTTTAGATAAATTAGTATCTTGTGGCTTTATTTTTCTATCAAGTTAGTACTATGTAATTTTTAAACCATATGGTAATAAAGTTATAAATTGCGATATCACGAATCTTAAAGTGAGAAAGTACGAAACCACTTAACTTGATACATGTTAAACTATAGGATACTAAAATAAAAAAGTACGAAATTATAGAGGTTTTTTGCTTGCTTATATTATTGGCATATGTCATATGTGATTTGGGTTTTTTTTCCCCCTTTTCCCTAGAATCCTTTGCCTACTTCAGATTTTATTTTATTTCTACCTTTGTTCTTCTCTCTTCACTACTTTGCCATTTTATTTTGTTTCTACCCTTTCTTCTACTCTCCTCATTACTTTTTCTTACGTTGAACTTGAACTCTGCTTTTATTTACGCTTATACTCTAGCATTTCCTCATATTTCACGTGTTGTTTCCTATCGATTATTGGAGACAGTAATGGTAGCTACAACAATCACAAAGAAAGAAAAGGTTCTGTTTACTGCATAAGTATTCACATTTGGAACTTAATTATGCTACTGCCAGTTACTATTGGACTGTCAATTATCTATCTCTATGCTTGACTAAATTAATACTAAAGCTTTGCCCTACCTGAGCCTACAAATTTGTATGCATGATATGCAACCCATATATTGCAAGTTTGATATCATGATATGCAGCTAGCTGTTTAGTATTCTCTTCATTTGAGAGAGACAGTGCTGGTTGATTCAAGTTTGCTTTCATGTTGAGGTGTTTGGTGCAAATTGACTATTCCTAACTTCTTACAAGAAGCTGCAATTGTCTCCTAAGTTACCCTCTACTTCGGTGTATATTTCATATAGAGGTATTCCAGACTCCCTACTTAAAGTAGTTAATGGTTTCTATTCTTTGCAGTTTTGCATTAATTGATTTGTCATGTAGTTGTCGTTATTGAGATTCTAAATATTGCTCTCTCCTACCCAACTAACTTTCCTAATTTTATTTTAACTATTATTGTTATCTTCGTTTTAAGATACAATTCTTTATGGTGTAAGTCTTTACAATTTCTGTTTTATATCTATATGTTCTATATTTGTATTTATTTGCAGAATCTCTTATGATCGAATTTATTTCTTAAATTTGATGTTGTATATAAGCTTACGATTTTTTCTCCGTATTTATATGATGCTTCCCGCCACATCAAACTTATTAATGGAGAACCTAATAGGTTCAAAACATTAATATTTAAAAATATTAATGCATAATAAAAAAAAAGATAATATTGATAGTTATAATAATTTGCTATTGTATTTTCTTTCCGCCGCATCGCGCGGGTCCGTACCTAGTATATAGTTAATTTACCTTTAGTTTCTCCACGTGGAAAGCAGGGTTGATGATTCTCCTGTGATTGGCCCATTTCTCACCTTCATGAAGTAAAAGCCCTGTGAGCACAAGCCTTGACAGTGAGTCAGGTTTGATTTTCTGAAAGTGCCCGAACTTGGTCGACAAAACCTCCTCACCAAATCTGGGTCCATTATGGTCACTGCTGGTTGGGGTCCAAGCCAAATGAATGACATTTTACCTCATTTAGGAAAAACAAAAAAAAAAATTAATTATCTACAAGATTATTTACTCTAAAGAGACTGTTTGGTCGAATGTAATCGTAATATATAAATGCAGTTAAAAATACAGCAATTGTTATTACATATGTATATCATGTTTGGTTCGATATAGTTAAAAAATACTGTAACTATAAATAATTTGCTTAGTTGTGTGCCATTGGGAAGTATATTTATACAATTTAGGATAAGTATATATATACAATCAAATATTTTGCTTTTGAAGTATATATAGTAAGTAGATAATAACAAGGGACGTGAACAAACTCAAAAAACCATAGAGCCGTAGAAGAATTTAAAATAAGATGCGCGAATCAAAGAGAAGAGAATGAGTTGAAAAATCTATATAAAAGTATGTATATATATATGCAACAAAAAAACGATCAACAAGGAACCGCAAAACCGAAGAAAAACTATATATCTACCATGTTCTCTCATGGCTTTTTGAAACAGCGGCGCAACGCGGGGGATTATATCGTGGGACGGTGGAAGGGGCTTCGCCTGGCGCTCTTTCCGAAGCTGGTCCATGCGGCCGGCGTCGCCATAGATGGGCCGGTACGTCGTGCCGTTGAGCCCCTGGGCCCGAAGGGCACGATCGAGCCTCCGCGGCCGCAGCCACAGCCAATTCAACAGTCTCAGGAACACCACCACAAAACCTGCAGCTACTGCAGCAAACCCTAATAAAACCACACTCCAAAACATTGTTACTTGCTTACTTTAATACACTATATATTCCTTAGCCACAATTGGGCCCTTTTTATAGCAAACTATATGAGAAGAGAAATGATACGACAAAGTGGAATGGAAATTAAGGGTTGGTTTTGAAAATTCTTTGTACAACCGTGTTAAGTGTTTGAATGTTCTAAGCTTTGAACGATAAGAACAAAAGTTAAAAAAAAAAAAAAAAAAAAAAAAAAAAAATCTGCTTCCTCTTCTTTTTTCCCCTCTCTCTAAACCTTCCTCGTCACTTCCTCCATAAGATGTGTTGAACGGTCAGGAATCAGCTAAGATATAAAGACAAAAAAGTAAGGGAACAGAGATTGAAAAAAAAAAAAAACTATTCCTACAAAGAATGCATAAAGCTCAGAAAACATCATTTCTTAATCATAAAATGTTTTTTTTTCTCTGTTTATAACTTCATTATATTCATTTCCTCCTAATGAGTGTATATACGAATTAATCCAGCTACTATATATATTATTGGTAGTACGGAGACTTCTATGCTACTAAATTATATTTAATAATATAATTTTCAAATCGACGATCGATTTTATTGGATATTATTTACGTTATTAGAATTGAATACTTAGAAACTACAGTTCATTTTTTTTTGACATTATTTGATTAGTGAGCAAATAGTCTTAAAATTGATAATTTTAATAGCAGATGTAATGCGATTGTAAATTTAATGGTGTAAAATAATTCAAATTCGATAAAATATTTGTCGAAATCTTTTTCACATTTAGAGAACGATTAGTATTGCTGATCTTAAATTCAAATATTTTACCATCATTTTTATGAGATTTTTATTTTTAACTGTTACTTTTAGACTACTCGTTTGATAGATAAATGATGCTGAAAAATTATAAAATTTAGTTGACAAATGCTTTTAATAGTGTAATTAAGTCTAACGAAGTGGATACGAAAACCACATCATTAAAAACAACATGGTACTATCACTACAAAAAATCTTGCATTTAAGGACACTTTAAATGATATTTAGCGACGTTTTAAAGCGTCGGCAAAAATAATCCCGACGCTTGTAAAAACGTTGTGTAAAGAGTCGTTAAATAAACATGTCGGAATAAATATACCGACGTTTAATATAGTGTCAGAAAATTTATATAAATATTTGATAAAAATATGTTTATTGGCGATGCTTAATCATATTGTCGGCAAATACTAAATATTAAAGACGCTAGAAGAAAGCATCGTTTAAAAAGCGTCGTCTAAAACATATTTTGTTGTAGTGTATGGTAGTATGAAAGCTTTCGTATTGCCGATATATAGTATAGTAGCAAGGCTTATATATATATATATAGAGAGAGAGAGAGAGAGAGAGAGAGAGAGAGAGAGAGAGAGAGAGAGAGCGCTTCCGAGTGGAGTATTTCTCCTGGCATCAAGCACTTAGTGTTACCAAATTACCAAATTTTTCACTGTTAGATTTATCAATCTCTTTGATTATTTTCATTCATTAGATTATACTATTTAACTACCCCTCAATTATAGAGAACTACTCTTATCCTAATTGTACATTCCTTCATTCAAGAGCCGAAAGTCTAATAGCACCAATAACTTAGTGCTATTAGAAGAATTCCAATCTAATTATATTCGTACATTCCTTCATTCAAGGGCCGAAAGTCTAATAGCACTAATAACTTAGTTATATTAGAAGAATTCCAATCTAATTATATATATATATATATATATATATATATATATATATATATATATATATATATATATATATATATATATATATATATATATATATATATGGTCCGTTACTATACTATTATGAGTACGATCGTCTGGTACTCATAAGTTGTTTTCGATGATAGAGCTTCCGAATCGACGATCCACACCGTTAAACGTTATTTACGATTTGAAACTTCTAGAAATCAAATTTTATAATTTTTTGACAATATTTACCGTACGATCAAGAGGCCACAAATTTGACAAGTTTTAACGCAGTGGTATGGGATACTGCTAGTTTAACGGCGTAAAAGAATCGGAATTTGTTGAATTTTTGATAGAAAATTTTATTCACTACCTAGATAAAGATCAATAACTCCGATCTTGAATTGAAGAATCCGATCATCCTTTTTTAGGACATCGTTCGATTTTGACCATTCGGTTTATACCCGCTTGATGGACTTTATTATGATTTCGAAAATTTACAAAATTTATTTTCTAGAAGTTTCAAATACTCTAGATCATATATAACGGAGTGGATCGTCGATTCTAAGCTCCATCATCGACGACAACTTATGAGTAGTAGGGCTCCAATACTTATAATAGTATAGTAGCCATGCATATATATATATATATATATATATATATATATATATGCTAAGGCTACTATCATATTAATAGGATAGGAGCACTTGTCCTATCAAGTTTTTAATCCTTGGATGAGAAATTGTAGGGTTATGATGATATTAGTCGGTTATAGTTAAATGGTGCCCCTAGGGTTGAGTGGTCCATATTGGGTTATAGTATTTAATCCAATGGTTAGACATGATGAAAAAATTAATCCAAAGACTAAAAAGCGATAGGACAAATGCTCCTATCCTATTAAAAGGATAGTAGTGGACTATATATATATATATATATATATATATATATATATATATATATATATATATATATATATATATATATATATATATATATATATATATATATATATATATATATATATAACTAGGTTAATATGCTTATTAATAAGACCAAGTTCACTGGGCGGCGCCTGCCTCGAGAGATGTGTGGTTAGGATGATGTGGCCCCCCTAGAGTTAAGTGGGTGGTTGGTTGAATAGTATGATCTAACGTCATTGGGTGCTACCAAGTTTTCCACCGTCAGATCCACCCCTTTGATGATTTTCACCTGTTAGATCATACTATTCAACAAACCACACCCATTCAACCCTAGGGGCCCACATCATCCTAATCGCACATCTCTCAATCCAACAACTAAAAACTTGGTAGCACCAAGCCCTTTGCCATTTGCTCTAGGGACGTTCGGTTGTATAGTTGTTTGGCACTACAATTCTTAGCAGGTTTCAATAAACGTGTATCCTTTAGCTTTCGTGTTGTTTTCTTGGAATTATTTTTTTTCTGGTTGGAATATTTTTGTTTGTTCCCCATTGGAGTGTTCTCATTATTGAGTTGCTTTGAGAAAGTCTTAAGAGGTGATCACTATCAAGTTGAAATATCATCTTTTCGTATTTTTTATAAGCTTTTAAAGTGTGATTTTTTTTATCCACTATGATCATTTGGTTAGTTTAGATACACTACTGCATTTATCTTAACTTCTCTTAATTTAGGCTCAAATTTAATTATGGTTCCAAATGAGGGCTAAAATCATTGCCCCATCTCAATTTAGATACCTCTTTATTTCATTACTACTCAGAAACCAATTAATTTATTTCATTACATGAGAGTACATACAATAAATATAACAACTGGAAACATATATGATATTCCTCAAACATCCTCTTACGCATAACATTTAAACGAGCATTCTATAGCCTCTGCATGATGATTGGAGCACCATACTGGGGATGGAGAGTTAGGACATTGTAAGGAGCATGAGCATACGAAGGCGAAAGCTCGAACGAGAAACGCTGCAGAATCCTCGCGAGGCACAGCTTCGCTTCGAGCATGGCGAAGTTTTGGCCGATGCACACCCGCGGGCCGCCGCTGAAGGGGATGAAGGCGCCCGGAACCCTCGACGCTTTGGATATTCCCTCCGCGAACCTCTCGGGGTT
Organism: Aechmea fasciata; assembly: GCA_025177825.1. Taxonomy (NCBI): domain Eukaryota; kingdom Viridiplantae; phylum Streptophyta; class Magnoliopsida; order Poales; family Bromeliaceae; genus Aechmea; species Aechmea fasciata. The sequence goes on along the minus strand of CM045928.1, from coordinate 5,313,769 downwards.
GAATTCCCCGGCGTCGGGCCCCCAGAATTCGGGATCGTGGTGGATGAACACTATGGGCAGAATGAGTGCTACGCCCGGCGGGTAGGTGACATCTCCTAGCTTCATCTCCTTGTTTGTTTCCCGCGCGATCATAATCGCGGGAGGATAGAGGCGAAGAACTTCGTATATAACCATCGTCACCTGCGGTAAAATGTTGTTTCTGCGTCAGCATTCTAGCTTGTTATTGCATGTTCAAGAGAGATATATGCGTGAATTTGAATACTCACAATCTTGAGCTTATTTAAGCCGTTGTAGTCGGGCTTATTCTTGCCGAACGCTCGTAACACCTCCTCTCTAGCCCGCGCCTGCCAGGCCGGGTGCATGCTCAGCGCGACCATCGTCCACGTCAGAAGGACCGCAGTCGTCTCGTGCCCGGCGAAGTAGAACAGACGGCATTCCCCGATGACGTCCTCCGTCGTCATCGCGGTTTCGGATCCTCCCTGCTCTGCACTGTCCTTCAAATTCGACTCCAGTAGTAAGGCCAGCAAGTCAGTGTTCCTGCTCGACCCTCCATTTCTGATGGCCTCCTCTCTTTGCTTGATCATTCCCCTCATCAGCACATCAATCTCTGCAAGTATTTTGTCCATCCGCTTATTCTTTTTTGTGGGCAGGTACCTGTGTCAATGAAAGAGTAACGTTTTTTAGCTTTAAATTGATCTAAAACGGAAATTATATATGGTTTAAACTATTATATTTACCATCTAATCTTTCAAAATTTTATAATAAACTACGTTGATTCATTTTTCATCAATTTAAAATGATTAATATTGCTCAATCAAGTACATGAATGATCGATAAAGAATGCATGCTAGTGATTTTAGACGAGTCTGCATGTATAGATGCATCTAACCAAGCGACAGTTAAAGCTCTGTTTAGATATAAGAATAAGGAGTTGAGCTAGAATACTCTTAAGAGTACCAAGCCCATTTTACTCTCGAGTTGTTTTCGATGATAGAGCTTTCAAATTGACGATCGGCTCCGTTAAATATGATCTAAACCATTTAAACTACCTAGAAATCAAATTTCACGTACTTTCGATATTGTTCTTGTATCCATCTAGTGAACAGAAAATGAATGGTTGAAAATGAATATTCTTTAAAAAATGATGATAGGAGTCTTGTAATCAAGATCAAGAGTATAGATCTTGTTTTAAATAGTTTAAAGAATTTTCTAACAAAAATTCAATTGATTTGAATATCTTTACACCGTTAAACGAGAAAACGTCTCTTATCCACCATTAAAATTACAAATTTTGAAACCCTTTGATCATTAGGGAAATGATGTCAAAAATATTTGAAATTTGATTTCTAAACACTTTAAGTGGTATAGATCATGTTCAACGGAGCCGATCATCAATTTGGAAGCTCTATCATCGAAAACAACTCGAGAGTAAAATGGGCTCGGTACTCTTAAGAGTATTCTAGCTCAACTCTAAGAATAAGTTATCCAAGAGTATTTGTATGAAAAATCTCTAGTATGATTATAAGTGTGGGGCTTGATTTTTGTTCTTCTAAATATCTTAATATTCATAGATTAGTAGGATAATATATTTCATCTATAAAATTATTTATCTTATTCCAAATAATATGTTATATTTCATGAATTGAGCTTTTATACTTTTAAAAGTAGTAAGTTATTGGGGCTTGTAAGTTTTTGACACTTGGATCAAGGGACGTGCGGTTAGGATAATGTGGGCCCTTAGGGTTGAGTGGGTGGTTGGTTGAATAGTATAATCTAACGGGTGAAAATGATCAAAGGTGTAGATCTAATGACAGAAAATTTACAAGTACTAAGTGGTTGGTATTTTTACAAGCACCATAACCGGACTCATATTTCATTCTAGACATTTTATTATTATAATTTTAATCCACGATTGTGTGATTGGAATTGGGTTGTTTGGATTTTGTATGTTGAAAATCCTTTTAGGATCTATTATTTGATAGCATAATATATTTTATTTAAAAATAATTTATTTTATTTCCAAAAATAAACTTTAAGCTTGAATATGATATATCTATTCTAAGTATTAGATCACACTCCTCATCTATCAAAAACTATAATTTTTTTAGTACATTAAAAAGATATATCGAATAATTAAGAGGCCTTGTTTTTTATGTATATTCTATCTTGTTTCTATATATTCCTATAATTTGCTTAAAAAATTCATATATTTAATTGATAAAGAGTGGAATCAAATGTTTAGAATGAAATACTATTCTTAGATTTCTAAGTATTTTTTTTTCAGAATAATATAAATTATTTCATTATTTTATAAATAAAATATATTATTCTATCAAATTATAAATAGCCAAATTTAAAACAAAAATAAAAATCAAACTCCTTACCCACAGTCATTCTAAAAGAATTTTTTATGGAATACGTTATCTTTGAAGAACTTATTCTGACATCGGAACATAATCTAAATAAATTAAGAAAATATATGAAATAAGATGTTTATGCATTCAAACAGAACAATATGTATTCACATATATACCTGTATCCTGGAAGGAGTACACGTTGTGCCACTTCGACGACGATCTCGCCCAGCTCGTTCTGGAGCTGGAAGATGCGCCGCCCTTCCTCGAAGCTGCTCCCGAACGCCGTCCGGGAGATGGCATCGCCCGTGAACGTTTGAAATTCCGGCCACACGTCCACCTCCCGACGTAGCGACACTTCACCATCGCCGTCACCACTACCTCCGGTAGCAAAAAGCTTCTCCCACCTCTCGATCAATTCGTCGCAACACTCAGAAAACGCCGGTAACATGCACTGTACATATACATAACCCATAATTTCAACAAAAAAAAGAATGAAAATGAAAAGGGAATATGAGATATGAGGGATCATGTTAAATTAATATGAAACAATTGTCTCGAGACCTTTTTAATAGGCGCAAAGTGTGACCTTAAGGTTGAGTGGATGGTTCGTTGGATATCATGATCTAACGTGCGAAAATAGTTAAAAGATAAATCTAATGACGAAAAATTTACAAACATAAAATATTTTGATACTTTTAAAAGCACCGTAAAATATTTACCTTTAGTTTCTCCAAGTGAAAAGCAGGGTTGATGATTCTCCTGTGGTTGGCCCATTTCTCACCTTCATGAAGTAAAAGCCCTGTGACCACAAGCCTTGACAGTGAGTCAGGTTTGATTTTCTGAAAGTGCCCAAACTTGGTCGACAAAACCTCCTTCACCAAATCTGGGTCCATTACGGTCACTGCTGGTTGGGGTCCAAGCCAAATGAATGACATTTTACCTTATTTAAAAAAAACAAAAAAAAAAAACAATTATTAGTAAAATTATTTAACTGTTTGGCTTGATGTAATTGTAAATTGTGCAATTGAAAATACAATATATATATATATATATATATATATATATATATATATATATATATATATATATATATATATAGAGAGAGAGAGAGAGAGAGAGAGAGAGAGAGAGAGAGAGAGAGTCCTACTATCCTTTTAATAGGATATGAGCACTGTCTTATCGCTTTTTAGTCTTTGGATCAACTCTTATCATCATTTCTAACAATTGGATTAAATATTATAACCTGGGGACCACTCAACCCTAGTGACCATTCAACTCTAACCGACTAATATCATCCTAACCCTACAATTTCTCATCCAAGGGGTTAAAAACTTGATAAGTACAAGTGCTCCTATCCTATTAATAGGATAGTAGCCCTAGCATATATATATATATATATATATATATATATATATATATATATATATCTTTATGCTATCAATAATAGCGGAGGTCTCCGTGCCCACTTAACCCTAAGGGGCCCACATCATCCTAACCGCACATCTCTCAATCCAACTAAAAACTTGGTAAGACTAAATGAGTCTTATTAATAAAGATAGTATTATATATATATATATATATATATATATATATATATATATATATATATATATATATATATATATATATATATATATATATATATATATATATAGAGTCCTATGGTGCTTGTAAAAGCACCAAGCACTTCTTGTAAATTTTTTACCGTTAGATCTACGACTTCGATCATTTTCATCCGTTAGATTATACTATTCAACCAACCACCCACTTAGCCCAAGGGGGCCCACATCATCTTAACCGTAGATCTATTAATCCAAGGGCGAAAAACTTACAAGACCAACGACTTGATACTTTTAAAAACATAGGAGCTCAATTATATATATATATATATATATATATATATATATATATATATATATATATATATATATATATATATATATATATATATATATATATATATATATATATATTGTTTATTGAAAGGATGAATTAGCCTATATGGGTGAGACAACCAAGGCCTCGAAGTGGGTGGTTAAAAAAAATAACAAAAAAAACCTACAAACGGGCAGACAAAACTTCGTTCCAAAACTTCGTCAGCCGCTTAATCTTGCGGGCTGCATTTTGGTAAAAGTTTCTCTCTTCAATTATGGGGTTGAAACTACGGTCAATTGTGCGTAATTTAAACAGCTACAGCAGCAGATCCAAATTTATTAAATCAGACATCAAATTTGAATATGCATTCGGTTATAATTACCACGCAGTTACGACTACCATTAAAAAATGAAATGGTGTGTTAAGACATTAATCTATACATTCAAAGTAAACTTTACTTTCGAGGTGCATAAAACATTTATTAACATGGAAAATGATCATTTCTAGACCTTTGAAATTAAGTCCAAAAGTCTGATTAAAGTCTTCCCTATCGCTTAACAAAAAAACCCCACAAAAGCCGCACGAATCTCAAAGTCAGTATAAATCGAAAAGTTTATAAAAATATGTACGCATGAAACAAAATATGAATAACAACGAACCGACCGTCCCTAAAGCAAATGACAAAGAACTTGATAGTTGGTATTCGAGATCCAAGTTCGAATTCTAGTTGATTTATATTTCTAGCCAAATTTATTTATAAATGAAATAAACGAGTGGGTAGCGTGCTACTTATTTCTAAAAAATTAAAAAAAAAAAAAAACGAACTGCAAAACCGTAGAAAAATTACATACCCTGTTCCCTCATGGCTTCTTGAAACAGCGGCGCGATGCGCGGGATTATATCGTGGGTCAGATGCGGGAGGGGCTTCGCCTCGCGCTCTTTGCGGAGCTCCTCCATGCGGGCGGCGTCGCCATAGACTAACTGGTACGTCGTGCCCCGCAGCCCCTGAGCCCGCAGGGCGCGACCGAGCCGCCGCGGCCGCAGCCACGCCCAATTCAACAGTCTCAGGAACACCACCACAAAACCTGCAGCCACTGCAGACCCCAACAAAACCACACTCCAAAACATTGTTAATTACACAATTGCTTCCTTTTAATCAACGCACTATGCACATATCATGATATGTTGTGTACGATAAGTGACAACTTAGTTAAAATTGGGCCCTTTTTATAGGTGACAAAAGGTATGGGGAGGGAGAATTCTTTGTATAAGCGTGTTAAGTGTTTGAATGGTCTAAACAACATGCCTTGGACAAGAAGGAATAAGGGACGAGATAAGAACCAAAGTAAGAACAAAATTCATGCATTCAAAATAAAAAAAATCATAATCAAAGAAACAGCGCATTGATCTTCTTAAAATAATATAATATAATCTAGTTTTACTATCTAATGTATTATTGGAAATTTGGGTTGTTGATCAAATTTGTCTGATTTTTTTTATTTTTATTATTCGGATCCGACTACGATTTTTGTTTGAAGATCTACCCGCTTCGTTATTTCATTTAAATAAACTTAATTAAAATGTGAATCAACTAAGATTCGAACTTGGCCTTGATACCAACCACCTTCGCACTGGCTTCTGGGACGATCGGTGATCCGACTCAGACTTTAAACCGAACAAAATAATTTCTATATATAGATCTAATTTTTCGTCCAAATCTAGTTAATTTTTGGGGTTAGAGTACATCGATTAGTGTCACTACTAGGACATGGTCCACGGAAAAAGAAATGATTTGAACGAAAAGCTCCTCGTCTATTTTTGGGTTGTCCTTTAAATTTGTCGTTCAGTACAGCTTTAAGATTTGAATGAAAACTTTTTATAAAACATGTATGTGTGAAAACTTTTGAATGAAAACTTTTTATTTATTTTGATAATCTCGCTTCTATTTATAGATGATTAATTTGTTTAAAACATTTAATTAAGTTGTTTAGATGGTTAGATTGGAAAAAGATGAATAGATAATTAATTTTTTATTTGGTTCTATGTTTAGATGATTAGATTGAAAAAGATAAATTAAGTTGTTTTTGAGAGAAAAATAATTTTTATATAGAGTTCGGCTTGGATACTATGCTTTTAAAAGTATATATAGAATTGAGCTCCTATGTTTTTAAAAGTACCAAGTCATTGGTGCTTGTAAGTTTTTAGCCCTTGGACTAATAGATGTGCGGTTAGGATAATGTGGGCCCCCTTTGGTTGAGTGGGTGGTTGATTGAATAGTATAATCTAACGGATGAAAATGATCAAAGGCGTAGATCTAACGGTAAAAAATTCACAAGCACCAAGTGCTTGGTGCTTTTAAAAGCACCATAGCCGGACTATATATATATATATATATATATATATATATATATAGTGGTAGGTGCTTCTAAATTTGTAGCCCTTGGATTTACTCATTGATTACTAATAGTCATTGGATCAAACACTATTCCACCTACCACCACCTACCACCATTATCTCAATCCTACATCTCAAAGGCTAAAAGCTCAAAAACATCACTCACATGGTGTTTTTAGAAGTATTTTAGCTTAACTCTCTCTCTCTCTCTCTCTCTCTCTCTCTCTCTATATATATATATATATATATGAGTTCGGCTATGGTGCTTGTAAAAGCACCAAGTATTTCGTGCTTGTGAATTTTTTACCGTTAAATCTACACCTTTGATCATTTTCATCCGTTAGATTATATTATTCAACCAACCACCCACTTAACCCAAGGAGGCCCACATCATACGAACGTCACATCTATTAATTCAAGGGGTAAAAAATTACAAGCACCAATTACTAGTTACTGTTAAAAGCATAGGAGCTCAATTATGTATATAGATATATATATATATATATATATATATATATATATATATATATATAGAGTTGAGCTAGAATACTCTTAAGAGTACCAAGTCCATTTTACTCTCAAGTTGTTTTCGATGATAGAGCTTTCAAATTGACGATCGGCTCCGTTAAATATGATCTAAACTATTTAAACTACCTAGAAATCAAATTTCATGCACTTTCGATATTGTTCTTGTATCCATCTAGTGAACAGAAAATGAATGGTTGAAAATGAATATTCTTTAAAAAATGATTATTGGAGTCTTGTAAGCAAGATCAAGAGTATAGATCTTGTTTTAAATAGTTTAAAGAATTTTCTAACAAAAATTCAATTGATTTAGATACCCTTACACCGTTAAACGAGAAACGTCTCTCATCCACCATTAAAATTACAAATTTTGAAACCCTTTGATCATTAGGCAAATGATGTCGAAAATATTTGAAATTTGATTTCTAAACACTTTAAGTGGTATAAATCATATTCAACGAGCCGATCATCAATTTGGAAGCTCTATCATCGAGAACAACTCGAGAGTAAAATGGGCTAAGATTTTAAGAGTATTCTAGCTCAACTCTATATATATATATATATATATAGAGTTGAGCTAGAATACTCTCAAAAGTATTTTTTTTTTTTTTTTTTTTTTTTTTTTCAGGATGTCCATCTTTATAATGATGTAGTAAATTTTTATTTTGCAAAAATAATATATATATATATATATATATATATATATATATATATATATATATATATATATATATATATATATATATATATATATATATATATATAGTCCACTTATACTATTATGAGTACGATCGCCCTCGTACTCATAAATTATTTTCGATGATAGAGCTTCCTAATCGACGATCCACACCGTTAAACATTATCTAGAGCATTTAAAACTTCTAGAAATAAAATTTTATAATTTTTCGATATCATTTACCCTACGATCAAAAGCTCACAAAATTGACAATTTTTAATGGCCGGTATGGAATACTTTCTAGTTCAACGGTAAAAGATTCGAATTTGTTGAATTTTTGATAGAAAATTCTATTCACTACATAGATAAAGATCAATAACTCCGATCTTGAATTGAAGGATCCGATCATCCCTTTTTAGGATGTCGTTCGATTTTGACCGTTCATTTTATACCCACTTGATGATCCTTATAATGATTTGAAAAATTACTAAATTTATTTTCTAGAAGTTTCAAATACTCTAGATCATGTTTAACGGTGTGGATCGCCGATTCGAAAATCCCAACATTGAAAACAACTTATGCGTAGTAGGGCTCTATACTCATAATAAGATATAGTAGCCTATACTCTCTATATATATATATATATATAGAGTTGAGCTAGAATACTTTCAAAAGCACCATTGAGGTGGTGCTTTTGAGTTTTTAACCATTGGATGGGGAGGTGTGAGGTTGAGATGATGGTGGTAGGTAGTGGTTGATGGGATAGGTGGTGGTAGGTGGAATAGTGTTAGATCCAAAGCTATTAGTAATAAAAAAGTAGATCCAATGGCTAGAACTTGAAGCACCAAAAGTTGGTGCTTCCAAAAGTATTCCTATATATATATATATATATATATATATATATATATATATATATATATATATATATATATAAAAGTTATACTAAAATTTTTAGAGGTATCATATGCGTACGAAATTATTTAAAAAAAACCACATCGAGAAGCTCTCGTCTACGGGTCATTTGGTTGGAACCCTCGGTACGCAACCACTACACCCTTGGGTCAAGTACAACATGTTTTACTAGCACACGAGGCGAGACTTTCTAGATTTTGAAAAGAATCTTTTATCCTCATTGCACTGCAATAAAAACGGTCTATAGCGATACTTTTAAATATTAATATATATCAAAAAAATATTACTAGCTAAATTACGGATATTTTTAAAAAATATTGTTATATGTGAGATCGTTAGGTATATACTAACATTTAAAGAGTGTCGCTATAATTTAAAATAGTGCTGCTAATTTATCAATACTTATTTAAACATTTAGCAACTATTGAAACTCTATCTCGTTGGCTGCGGTGGCAGAGGAGGACGACAGGGAAGGACTTTTCGTCAGAATTTTAGTAGATTGAGTGAAGAGAGAAAGAAAAATGGTAATAGATTTTTCTTTTTTTTTTTATTTTCTCGTTTGTAATTAGGCTAAATTGGCCAAGTGGGGTGGGTTGAGTGGAGTAATTTTTTATTTTTAATTAGATTGGACTTTATATTTAGAAATTAGTATATATTTTTTTAAGTTTTAGTATAGATGAGACACTTACACAAAAATATTCCAAACATGTGTCCCTATAATCTAATTTTGTTGTAGTGTTGCTCGCCTAGATTTCTATGAAATAAAAGAGGACTCTCAACGCATGTGATAAGCTCTTCTTTTTCTCTGAAATTTGTATCTACATTGAAAATCTACGTTTCTTATATTTTTGGACTGTGTATATAGAAGAAAACACTGTTTTTTGTTTTTGTTTTTTTTTTAAATTTTATTTTTGCCTTATCATCCCGGCCAGGCCTGCTACGGGAGTGCGGGCCTGGCCCGGCCCGGCTTGCAGGCTACCCAGCCCACTCTGCAGCAGTGGGTAGGCCCGTTCCGCCTTTTGCCCACTGCGGGCCGTCTGCCCTGCAGCGGTGCGGGCTGGGCCGGCCTGCTGTACGGGGCCCTCTTTGTTTTTTGGGTTTGTATATTTATTAAAAAAAAAAAAATTACTCCTGTGTAATAATATTTTTTTTGTGGGATACACTACAACACACATGAAAAAAACAAGTTTTCTTTGTTTTTTTCTTTTATGTTCCTGTGCGATATTTTTTTTAATTTTTTTTATTTTTTATGCTTATGTAGTATGTATGTGTTGATTATTCTGTGTGGGTGCAAATATTAATATTTGTGTAGCACATAAATATTTGTGTTTTTTTATTATTTTTTGAAAATTTAATTTTGAATAAAAAGGCTTAGACGTGTGCAGTATTACTGTAGAGTTATTTTTTTATATTCTTTCATATGTACATCTTTGTGGTGATGTAGTAAATTTCATTTTGCAAAAATAATTAATATATATATATAGTTAGTTAGTTAGTCAGGCTCCTATACTTTCGAAAATAAGGAGGCTTACGTGCTTGTAACTTATTTTTGATGATGGGACATTCGATTCAACGATTGGTTCCGTTAGACATGATCTATCTTATTAAAATTATTTAGAAACTAATTTTCATAATTTTTTGACTTTGTTTGCCTAGTAAACGAGTAGTCTCAAAATGAACGGCTGAAAATAAAAATCTTATAAAAAATAGTGATAAAAGGGCTCAAATTTCAAATTGGAAGTATTGTTCTTACTCTTGAATTTAAGTAAAATTTTTTATTAAATTTTCATGTTATTTGGATACTTCTACACCGTTAAACTTAAAAACATGCCACATCAGCCGTTAAAATAATCATTTTTGAAACCATGTGATTGCTTAGTAAATGATATCAAAAAATTATAAATTTTAATTTCTAGATAGTTATAATAACGTAGATTATGTCTAATAGAGACGATCGTTAAATCGGATGTCCTATCATCGAAAACAACTTATAAGTATGGAAGCCTCCATATTTTTGAAAATACGGAAGACTTACTATATATATATATATATATATACTTGAGCTCTTATGCTTTTAAAAATACACGGTGCTTGTAGGTTTGTAACTCTTGGATTAAAAGGTGTGCGGTTAGGATGACTATAGTGCTTATAAAAGCACCAATGTGGTGCTTCCGGAATCATCACATGACTCATGTGGTACTTCTATTTTTTTAACTCTTTGATCCACTTTTTCGACCATTTTTAATTATTAAATTAATATTATTGTTCAAAGGAGTTATTGTCCTAAGGAGACTACTCAATCCTACGAGGATTACTAACTCTATGGAAATCACTCAACCTTAGAGGGGACAACTATTATCCTAACTTTACAGTCCTTAATCTAAGAGTTAATCACTTTGAGTGTGTGTTTGCTAATTTTCTCTCTCAAGTCCCCAAATATTTTTATAAGCTTTTAAAGTGTGATTTTTATCCACTACGATGATTTGGTTAGTTTAGATATACCTGCATTTATGGCTCCAAATGAAAACTAAAACCATTAATTGCCCCATCTCATTATTAATCAGAAACCAATTTATTTATTTTACTACAAGAGAGTACATACGATAAATATAATAACTGGGAACATAATATTCCTCACACATACCCTATTATTGGAAAATTGGGTCGTAATTTGTATGGATCTAATTTTTCAAACTGAATTTTCGTTCAAATCTAGTTAATTTATTTTAGAACCACTCTATCTTTTAACACTCTTAACCTCACTGCCCATAATATTATAGTCGAATTAAAAAATATAATCATATTATATTTTATATATACAACTATTGAGAATTCTTGGGGTAACACATTTCATTTTTCTTTAAGTCGTGACGTTCTCGTCAGGTTCCAGCATATCCATAGCGAATAAATATTTTAATTTATTAAATTGTTTTAATTAATGTTTTTATATTAATTAATTAGATAAATATTATTAGTTTAACTTATAATTATTTTCATTTTTGCTATTCCAATGCAACCATCCAAACAATAAAATATTAATTAATTAGATAAATATTATTAGTTTAAAATTATAATTATTTTTGTTTTAAGTCATAATTAGCGACACTTTAAAGCGTCGGCAAAAATAATCCCGACGCTTGTAAAAGCGTCGGATAAAGAGTCGTTAAATAAACATGTCAGGATAATCCGACGTTTTAATATAGCGTCAGAAAATGTATATAAATATTTGATAAAATTAAATATGTTTATTGACGACGCTTAATCATAGTGTCGGCAAATCTTAAATATTAAAGACGCTAGAAAAAGCGTCGTCTAAAAAGTGTGGTCTAAAACATATTTTGTTGTAGTGACTATTTATCTTTTTTTTTCATGAACAGTTTAATTTTCATTCAAATAAAAAAATTACTCTAGTTTTCCAGCTTATACCTGAATTTTGTATCTATTTATAAAATAAGTGGTTCTTATTTATTTCTGAAATAAATTAACAGTTCTAATTTTAAAATATTAATCATTTTTAAACAAAAAAAAATCATCAGAATTTTGGTTCTATTCTCAAATGGAAGTTTGACTGTTATCTAGATTTTATTCTCAAAATTTCAATTTGAACAAACTTGTGGGAGAATTCACAACCTGTGGGAGAAGGCGAGATATGCGTTTCATTTTTAACATTTGTTGCTTTTGAACGACGGTGGAACGAGGGATAGACGCACTAATAAGACCTGGAGGCTCCGCGTACCACTCAAGATCAAAGTGTTCTGCTGGCTTGTTCTTAAGAAAAGACCGCCTACAACTGATAACCTTGTTAAGAGAGGGTGGACTGGGAATACAGTTTGTGTGTTGTGTAGGGCCCACAACGAGACTGTGGATCATCTATTCACTCAATGCGTTTTTCTCCGGTATATCATGGTGATGAGACTTGAGGATGTCCACGCTGAGGAAATGGGTAAGGATGTTCTGGTTGTTTGGGACAAGTGGATGGGAAAGACTGCGGCGAGCGGTACGGGTAATAGTCTTGCCGGTTTGATCGCTTGCTGGTGGACTATTTGGAAGGCTAGGAACAATCTTATTTTTCGCGCACGTTAGCTTCGACTCCTTTTGTAGCTGTCCGTCAACTCAAAACCCTGTTATCTTCGTGGATGGATCTGCTTTGAGGTTTGGTTTTTTTTTTTTTTTAAAACCCCTTCCCTTGTCGCGCCTCTCACCTCGTAAATTAAATTCATATATTCAATGAATGAAGCAGGTAGCGTGCTATCTTTTCTCAAAAAAAAACATTTGTTGTTTTTTTTTCTTCTATTTGGAAAAAGATTACATATATTGTACTTTTTTTTTTTTTAATTTTTATTTTTGGCTTGTCCCGCCCCGCAGCGGGTGAGGCAAGCCCGGCCTGGCTTGCAGGCTCCCCCGCCCGACCTGCAGCAGTGGGGTAGGCCCGGTCCTTTCAAAGATTGGGTAAACATGTGCAGGACTGCAGGACTCCAAACTCCAACAAGAAACTATTTGGGTCAGGCCAAATCTATCCAAAAACAAAGTTTTAACCCGGTTGTTAAATTTCGATTCATTCCGATCGGTCGGCCCAACCTTTCAAAGGGCTGAGGTCCCGAGCTCCGGATATAAGCAGAGATGCGAACCTCTGATCTCAAAATCGACACCAGGGTCGCAAATTTAAAGACTCCGATCGATATCATTCCCAACATCATTTTGATAGTGTAACTTGGTCCTTGTACATTTCACACCGATACGCTACTCAGTTCACATCCATTATACATTTGTTCTTGCTTGATTGAAACTCTTAACTTCTCTTAGAAAAACCATTAATAAGTAACTTTAGATTAATAGATTATTTTACATTTACTTATATAGTTACGGTTTACATTATTGAAGATAAAATATTAAAAGGTTAATTTCATACAGGTTTTTGTAAATATAGTGAATTGCAAATATATTCTTACAAAGTTCAACCTTCATATGTTGTTCCTACAAATTAAAGTCCTCATGTTTTCAAATATGTCTCTGCCATTAGAATCCGTTAGAAAATATTAATTAACTATAAATAAAATACTTAATCCTAGTTAGTTAATACGGTGAATTGATCTTTTTATCCATCTTCAATTAACAATTGAAATTTTTGGATAGATATATTTGTGATGGTAAAAAGATCATTTCATTTATAAAATAAATAGTGCTTTAACGGTAACAAATCAGAGAGACATAGTTGAAAATATTAGGACTTTTGCATGAGTAATATATGAAAGTTGAATTTCGTAGGGATATATTTGTAATTTACTATATTTGCAGGAACCTGCTTGAAATTAATCCAATATTAAAATATCATTTTTTATGAACTTATGTTTTTAGAGTAACTATTTGCTTACACCGGTATTAAAGTTAAACTCTTTAATATTCAAAATATTTTAGTAAAGTACTGTTACTGACCAAGTCAACATTGGGATATAATGGTATCTACTCATATATTTCTAAACTTTTCTTTGATAGTTCAACCTTGGCTAATTAAAATGTACAATTTTTTTATGAAAATGTTCATTTTTCACTTCTCCATCTCGACTTTTCAAAATCTATATTTTGCCTCATTAAAATTTTAAAAATACTTTCAGGAGGTTATGACGCTACTGAAGAAGGCAAAATGATAAAATTACTCTTTCTTGATTTATAACAAATTTTTTAAAATTTATTTCTGTCATGCTTAAGTATATTTTTAATATAAATTATAAAAAATTGACGGAATAAAGACGAAATTCTTACTTAGAGGATTAAATGTATCAAATTGAAATTTTGAATGAGTAAAATATAAACTTTTGAAAGTGGAAAAAGGAAAAGAAAATAAAAGAGTACATAATTAAAAAAAAAAAAAGTTTTTGTATTTTACTTCTCAATCTTTTGATCATGCGGAAAAACATATATCGTCTCGAATATTCACGATGCATACCTCTTCTGTCACCTCTTCAGTATAAAAAAATGAATACCAAACTATTTTCGGCAATTCACGATGCATATCTCTTCTGTCACCTTTTTTTTTTTTTTTTTTTTTTTTTTGAGAGATAGATAAGACGCTAACCGCTTCGTTTATTTCATTTAGAAATAAATTTAGAAATGTGAGTCAACCAGGATTTGAACTTGGGTCTCAGCACCAACCAATGCCTCTTCGCTTTCGCTTCTGAGACGGTCGGATTCTTGTCACCTCTTCAGTATGAAAAAAAATGAATACCAAACTATTTTTGACTGAATCGATCTTTACAATAAATATAACACTTACCTTAAAAACTTCAATTGGTCGTTGTTCAAACAATCAAAACCCCAACCCTAGACTTTTTTTGTCCCTCCCCATTGAGACCAAACAAAACCCACAAATTGTTACGTACGTGGTCTCTTGTCCTTGTTCTTTGGGACAGGGGAGGGGGAGCTATAGGATTGGGCATGACTTTGTTGATATATATATTCTACTTACATACACATACATTTCCTTTTTATATGCCTAAGTTAAAAATAAAATAAAAAGGACACATAGCAACATATATAGGATGAGGTCTCCGGAGTCAACATTGGACCGCAAAAATTAGGTAACGTATCACTCTCGCCATGAGATGTTGCCTCCCAGAAACAGCATCAAAAGGTTGCCTCAATTATTGCTTTGTAATAATCATATATACTCCTCTAATGTGCAAATCACATCAAATATCTAATACTTCACACAAGCCTAGTCTTTTGCTAGAAAAAGTCTAAAGTAGAGCGCTTATTATATCAGTGACGTGGGATCTTCGACTAATCGCATTAGGTTTTTTTGGATGTCACATCCTGGATTATAGTTAAACCTCATATTACGTCGATAGATCATCTTCGCATGCACAAGAATACACTTTATATATATATATGAAACGTAAGCAAAACAGGTCCAAAAAAAATTACTAAAATCTAATAATAGTAGGTGTCTAGTATATCACATAGGATATACGTACCCATTGCATCATAATTTTTAGAAGGCGAAATGGTTTAGGTTCCTCGCCTTAGAGTATCTCGATATGCTATTGATGTGTCGGTATGCAAGAAAACTTAGGGTTTAAAATGTAATGATGATGCTTAAGATTTAACAATAGTGTTTGGGATTTAATAATTAATGTTTAGAGTATAAGAATGATATTAATTACCATGTCATTAGCAATATTATAGGAGAATATATACCTTTTAGTATTGGATCCAAAATTAATAGAGTGAGTTGAATTTTTTTTACTAATAACATTAGTTATTTCACTAAGATACATATATGCTATTTACACATACACACACACACACACACACACACACACACACATATATATATATATATATATATATATATATATATATATATATATATATATATATATATATATATATATATATATATATATATATATATATATATATATATATATATATATATATATATATATATATATATATATATATATATATATATATATATATATATATATATATATATATATATATATATATATATATATATATATGGCAACAAATTGAAAGACACTCAACAAAGTCTCATTGGCAAGTTCTCCACTTAAGTTTTATTCCAAACTATATCTTAATCTCATCGCTTTATTTATAATAATAATATTTAGTAGACGGGTAATATAATTTTTAAATTATTTTTTAAAAAATAAAATAAATAATATTCTGTGTTATATTCCATAATAATATAATATAATATATTTATTTACATTACATTATTATTATATATAATTATTACACTCACCATGTGTGTCTACACCTTGCCACACGTGCGAACTGCTCCTCCTATCCCATGCATGGGGGGACACACACTGTTGTCGCACGTGACACACGCGAAGCTTCACCACATCCAAAATCCAAACGCACCCTTTTTCTTTCTACTAAGTACTAACCCTTGTGTGTTGGTAATTCCCAATAAACAAACTCACCTAAAATCCTTAATTAAGTGGAATTAAAATAAAAATAAAATAAAATAAAATCCCAAACCCTAGGGTTAGCTTAAAAGGCGACGACACTCTATATATCGCCCCGTGTCTTCATCTACGATTCTACACAAAAGCGCTCCCTTTTTCCCCCAATCCTCTCGATCGAAGAGCCCCCTCTTCGAAGTCTCCTGTAAATCCGCTCCGAGTTCCGATTTTGATCTCGTCCTCGTCCAATTCGATCCGTCCCCGTAAAAATCCTAATCTCGGATTCCTCGATCTCCTCTAATTTTTGGTAATTTTCTTGTTGGTTTTTTCTATTGAATTATGGAAGGGCTTTTGTTCTTTTGATTCAATTAGAGCTTCTTTTTTGGTTGAATTCTTGGTGGTTGATCGATTCAAATCGTTATTAATAGCGTTTAATTTGATAAATTTTATCTATTGATTGATAGATCCCGGATCAAAAGAAGAAGAACATGCCGTGGGCACCATTGTATTCGAATTACTACACCAGCAAGAAATCCGTTTGCTTTGTCGTATTTTTCCGAGTGATTGTGTATGATCTCCGAGCGCTTTCGAATTTATCGGAGAAAACTTTTTCTTTTTGGTTGCAAATTAATGTTTTTGGCGGGTTTATGGTGCAGGTGAGGTTGCTACAAATTCAGGTGTTTTCTTTTCAAATTCTTTTTGTTCTTCATATCGGTATTGGATTTGTGAGAATGCACATTGAGATCGATCTAAAGAGGTATCGAACGGTGGAGGAGGTCGGCGAAATAATAATGAATGTTAGAATCATTGCTTACTGCCAATTGATGCAAGTTTGTCAGGTGAATCATATTCTTCTATGTGTTTTTTTCTCCGATTTTATCTCGCTTTCTCTAAATGTTTCTTCATTAGGTTAATTTTTATGTGATGCACCTTATTAATCACGGAGCGTTGATCAAGTAGTTTCAATCTGAGCTGATTCTTTTAGTTCTTAAAAATAGTAATTTTACTCATAGTTTCTGAATCATCAAGTTAATTAAGATATGAGTTTGCAAAGCTAACTTGGGGAATCAAAATATTGAGCAATATAGAACTGTCCTATGCCTCTGTACAACTCTGCTCACCGCTGTACGATCACAATCTGCAAATTCTTATGATGTGCCCTGGTTACGGCCTACTGCGATTGTGTTATTGTTACCCCCTTTATTGCGGCGTGTTTCGTGGCGGTTGGATGATGGAAATGGATGGCCTGCATGCTTTTGCGTACAGAAGCATCACTTGGGGAAAAAAAAAAACGTTGATCGTTTATACATACATATTCGTGAGCCCTAGTAGGGCTAGTTTTTTCATAGTTACCTCAGGATTTAGCATTGTATCTTCGATTAAACTTCGTTCTTTCTTTGCCTTATTATTTGATTTACATGTTTTCTTTGCCTTGTTATTTGTGAATTTC
The DNA here is from genome assembly GCA_025177825.1 of Aechmea fasciata. Taxonomy (NCBI): domain Eukaryota; kingdom Viridiplantae; phylum Streptophyta; class Magnoliopsida; order Poales; family Bromeliaceae; genus Aechmea; species Aechmea fasciata. Next base: position 5,295,646 of record CM045928.1, on the reverse strand, counting down.
TGATTAATTATTCCCAAAATGGCAGCCCGAGTACTTCCGCCAGTTGCTTAAGCCTGTCACGTAGTTCCAAGTTCTCGGCACGACGCGATATTAGCTTCGATCTGTCCTAAACTACATAAGGCAATTGAAATAATAGGATGGCTAACTTGGGGTAGAAGGTATTTGTCTCCACCTTTGTCACCATACTGAAAATAACACAGCTTCTGTGAAAAGACATATTCCCTGCTTCAGTACTATAGACCCATGCAGGGGGACGCGAGGATTTTAACCGGGAAGGGCTTCCCCTCTCACGAATATGAACAGGGTTGTACCCAAAACTCAGCATTGAACGATCACTATGCATATAGAGTCCCTTTTCCGCCGCAGTTTCTATCTCCGCTCAGTGGATTAGAGTTCCAACCTTTGGAAAACTGCCCCAAAAACTTCATCATCTTTGACCACACTTGTGACAAAGGTTCTGTCATGTTCCATCCTGCCTTGGTCCGTAAGCTCGGTTCACCCAATTTGGACCTTTTTCCATCGCATCACGTGGAGAAAAACGGAAAAATTTCAAGCAGAAAGAATGATATTAGTCAGGACAAGTTCTCTTCCTCTTTCGAGGAGGACTCGAAAGATATTGACGCATTGCTTTGCTCGGACGAGGAGGGCAATGATGGAAAAAAAGATGATGATGATGATGATGATGATGATGATGATGATGTGGTCAGTACGGGGCGAACTCCTGATTTTTCTTGCTCAGGAAGACATGAACCGAGCTTTTCTCAAGATTTCACGTTTGATGGATCGATTAGTAACGAGAAAAAGAGAGTAAAAATGAGAAAAATGGTCAGAGTTCTTAGGGAAATAATCCCCGGCGGCGACCAGTTGGACGCTCCCGCTGTTCTCGACGAAGCTGTTAGATATCTGAAGTATCTCAAGGTGGAAGTAAAGAAGCTCGGGTTACAAAACTTTGATGACCAAAGCTGCGATTGAAAAAGTGGAGTCTACTATAGTAGACTCTTAATAAGGTAAAAATTATTGGTTTTGTTGCTATGTTATTTCTATGCGGTGGTGTTTGTACATTACGATCCGACATACTAGTGTGTGTCCTCAATTACTCGATTAGAGCTTGTCGGTGCATTTCCGATATGAAAGCTTGAACTTGCTACTAAAGTATTGGCAACGAAAGGTCGAGCTTTTGCTTTCGAGGAGAACCATTAATAGTGTTGGTCGTGGGATTCTGATGCCCTAAAGTGTGTGGTTACGGTGTAAGTGTGCGCTTTCATCGTCTCTTCTTTTTTTTTTTTGTAGATAGTGGAGGGAGAGGAGGATATACGGCGATGCTTGATGTATTAGGTCGTCGAAAATCCCCTTTTGTTGCATGGTCGCAGCACTACCTCTCCCCCCCTCTCTTTAATTTCACCTCTCTTTTAGTGGGCACCCCAATATTAAACTCCTGTAAAAGGTCACCGTTGTCGCGCCTTTCGGAATCTCATAAACTGTGGGGGTGTCCTCTACAAATGATATCCATAGGTTGGAGCATTGTGTGTAAGAAAAGAAAATGCTATTAATAGTTTGAGAAAGTGATTGGTGTTGGCATTTGTCTTTGTGAGTTGTGGCACTGAGGAAAAAAGTTTCCTTGATGATTCTCTGCACCCTTTGGTTCATTCTTTATGATTTCACAAGATGAAAAAAGTGAAACCAGTGTTTGGAACATCATTCATGCATTGCTGCTAGCAAAAAGCCATTGATACCTTCCTGATGCACTCAGGTTTTCTTTTCCGCTTTTGCTTTCTGCTCGCTTTAGATTCGGAAGGCAGGCGTGGATTATTCTTCGTTCTTCCGGATTGTCTTCGGACTTGAAAGCTGGGTTTGGTTTTTGTTTATGATTGTATTGAATAGAATAAGATAAGAGAGTTACGTACTGACAAAATAATATTTAGAGTTAACTGACAAAATAAATTTTTTTTTAGTTTTTCGCCTGTTTGATCTTTAAGGAAAAGTTAGTGTTTCTAAACTTTTTTTGTTTTCATATTTCATGGAAAGCTGATGTTTTGTTTTTCGAAAAGAAAAAAACTTTTAGAAAACAAAAAATTATTTTTCAAGAAATCTGGAAAAAAGGTTTTCAAAAAAGCTAGTTTCTTTGCAACTAAACAGACATAAAATTAGAAAAAAAAAAGGTTGGAATAAAATAAAATTCAGCATTTTATTTTTCATATTTTTCCCCAAAAATAAATAACCCTTATGTATGAGATTTTTTAAAAATTATATATATATAGAGAGAGAGAGAGAGAGAGAGAGAGAGAGAGAGAGAGAGCTAGCTAGGCTAGAATATTATTAATAGCACCGACCCATTGGTGAAGTTTTCGACCGTTGGATAAAAAGATGTGCGATTATGATGATAGTGGTCTTTAGGATTGAGTGAGTGGTTGGTTGAATAGTATGATCTAATGGATGAAAATGGTTAAATGGTAGATCTAACAATAAAAAATTTAATAGCAGTGTTTGGTACTATTTGAGTCTGGTTACTATATTTTTATGAGTATAAAATTTTTTGTGCTTATTTTTTGCCATTTTATATATCTCTCAGTTAAATCTATTCAACCAACCACCCACTCAATTCTAGAGCATTACTATTATCCTAACAGGATATCACTATCATCATACCACTATTATCTTAACTAACAAAATAGATTTCTATAGCGGGATACACAAAAATGGGAACTCCAATTCTAAAATTTCTATTTATGCTACTGTAAAAAGCTATTAAAGATATGAGCATTGCTAAAACACGGTTGTTAATTTACTTCAAAATTATTTTCCATTGTCATTGGAGTTGCGTGTTTACTTCAAAATTGCTTTCCATTGTCATTGGAATTGACAATCGTCGTCATCAAATATGATTTAGACTACATGAACTTTCTAAAAATGAAAGTTTTATACTTTTTCAACATTATTTGCTTAATTTTTATTGGTTTCAAATTTAAACTTGAGACCACTTACATCGTTAAGTAAATAGCTAATATAAGGCGAATTGTAGATCACTTTATCGCTCAATAAATAATGTCACACGACTTCATGAAATACGGTATCATGAAGTTCGCATAGTTTAGATAGCGTTTAATAGTACAAATCATCAGACTGAGAAATATCTATCTATAGAAGCTACGCAAAAGCAAACAATTTTATTTATTTTTGCAAGTATTCTGGCTTTACTCTTTCAATAAAAGATCATCGAGTGCTATTTTTCGGTCAATTTTTTCACAAATAATTTTTTTATTAAAGCTTTAGAAATTAAAAATCCTTCACCAAATTAAGCAGCATATATACATTCGCTTTAGAAGCATGCATGACCACAATAAGGTGGTGTCTAAATTTTCAAAACGCATTAGTTTCGATTAATAATCATTTAACGAATTATGTAATCACCAATTATTTCAACTCGTCACGCGATTTGCATGCATCTATTAATTAATACACCCACTAATTTGACTTGTGTATTTTAAAGAAAAAAAAATTGTAGCAGTACTAACAAGCGAAGCAACTAAAAGCAATTAACGAGAAAAAGAGAAAAAGACAAAATAGGATTAGTTAATAATGGTTCATTGCGTGGCACTCACTCTCCCTTTGGGAAACTTTATTAGAGATAGTTATTTACCGCTTCTTTCGAGACTAATTTATATATTATTATAATAAAAGGGTAAACTTTAAATATCATTTATGTAGTTTCGTACTTTCTCACTTTAGTATCTTGTAATTTAAAATTTATCTAGTTAGTACTCTGTGGTTCTTTTTTTTTTTTCCTTTTCTTCACTCCTCGGTTAATATTTCGTTAAATTATATATAAAAAATTTTAAATACCTCATCTAGGTTTATTGAATAATCACTTTGGTATTCTTTAGTTTTAACTTTGTTATTGATTTAACGAAAAAATATTAGTGAAATGGATAATAAAAAGAAAAAAATAAAATCACATGTACTAAATTGATATATTTTAAATCACAGGGTACTAAAATAAGAAAGTACGAAACCATAGAGCAGATATTTGAAGTTTTTCCTTATTATAGCAAAGTATATATGGGTTTTGTGTGTGTATATATATATATATATATGGAATACTATTGATAGTATTTGCTCTCTTTTGCTATCAAATTTTTAACAAAGGAATTAATCCAAAAGCTAAAAACTTGAGAGCAAAAGAGGGCAAATACTAGTAATATATAGCATTCTAACCCAACTCATATATATATATATATATATGTATATATAACAACTCACTCAACTCTAGAGGCTCATATCATCCTAACCGTGCATTTATTCATTCAAGGGTGAAAACCTAATAGCACCAATAATTTGGTGCTATTGATAGCATTTCACTAGTTCGATATATATATATATATATATATAGAGCAGGGATAGTGTGCTATTAGGAGCACAATAATTCTCGTGCTCCTAATTTTCTAACCACCTATCAAATTTGACGGATAATTAAAATGAAAAAGAAAAGAGATGTTGAAAAGAAATTCAAAGAGAAGATAAATTGAGACATTTAATTTTTTCTCAATATCTCTTTTCTCTCTCATTCTAACCAATCATCAAACTTGATGGGTGGTTATATAAAAAGTTAGAAGTAAAAGAATTATTATGCTCCTAATAACGCAGAGTCCCACTCTCTCTCTCTCTCTCTCTCTCTTTCTCTCTCTCTCTCTATATGCTCCTAATAATGCAGTACCCTGTGGTTTAAAACGTATCAATTCGCCCCCCTGTGGTTTCGTTTTTATCTTTTTGTTATCAATTTTGTTATTTTTTTTTTCTTAAATCAGTGACAAAGTTAAAATTAAACGGTACTAAAGTGGATATTCGTGGGTATTTGAAGTTTTTTGTATATAATTTAAGAAAATATTAACAAAAAAACTTTAAAAAAGATAAAAACGAAACCACATGGGGGGTAAATTGATACGTTTAATCCACAGCAGACTAAAGTGAGAATAGACGAAACCACGGGGTTTTTTTGAAGTTTTCCCATATATATATATATATATATATACACACACGTACATACACGTACACGTACACACGTACGTATCTTCACATCTCAGCGGCGTAATTAACCTGGATTAGTTAGAACATGATTTAGGCCATACGTAACGATTTTGAGTGGATTGAGATTGGCTTTACCTAACCCTAGACATAGCCACAGAGCTAGCTAGGAATATAATATACTTCGATGCGTACACTAATCGTTCGTCTCATCCATTTATAGCATTTCACAAATATTGTATACGGTGGAAAGCAAATTAAGCACGAACAATATAACGGATGGGTACGTATAGTAATTTGCATTATTCAAAATTTTGTTATGAAATTATTAGTTTATTTATTTTCAAAAAAAGGGGTAAATTTATATACATGGCGAAATGTTTGGATATATATAAAAATATTTTAAAAAACATCTGCGTTTCTCCTTTTTCCCAATCCCACACTCTCTCTTTTAGTAGTTTCTTTTTATAGAGAATATCAATCGACTAAATATTTGAATCGTTGCTACAAAAAATCTTGCATTTAAGGACACTTTAAATGATATTTAGCGACGCTTTAAAGCGTCGGCAAAAATGATCCCGACGCTTGTAAAAGCGTGTAAGAAATCGGTAAATAAACATGTCGGGATGAATATACCGACGTTTTAATATAGCGTCGAAAAATTTATATAAATATTTAATAAAAATATGTTTATTGGCGATGCTTAATCGTAGTGTCGACAAATGTTAAATATTAAAGACGCTAGAAGAAAGCGTCGTTTAAAAAGCGTCGTCTAAAATATATTTTGTTGTAGTGTTGCCGTGCCAAGTAAATCTACCTGGTTTAACCATGTAATGTTAGGTTCAAGTCCATCATGCATGCTAACGTAGGTCCGTTACACGTACTCTCCATTTAATATATTGTGATTTCAATATTTTTTTTATGGTAAAAGATGTCATCGATTAATAATAAGTCTGAACATCCAAACATGCCCTAAAATATTTTACACATGGAGCTGGAGTATCGATAATGAGGTGTTTGAATTGACGATCAATTATGTTAACAATAATTTACAGTAATTGAGCGTTACAAGAAATGAATTTAGTAATTTTATAACATTATTTATCAATGGATTAAGTGGTGTTAAATACAATGAAAGTGTTTGCCATAAAAAATTGGTGATTTTGAGACTACGTGATTCCTAAGTAATGGCGAAAAACCAAGAAACCTAGATAAATAGATCGTAGAAAACTTACGAGCTGTAGAGCATGTTTAACTGTGTCGATTATCAATTCGGATTCTGTATCAACAATAACGACGTGAAAAGTGGGAGTAGTAAGCCCAACTCATATAGTGGTGGTTTGTGAAACTTGGGCCAATTTTTGTATTGTTCCATTGTAGAGTGGGTTGGGTCGGCCCAGTTAGTGGGCTCTAATTAATTATGTAGCCCAAAATATAAATGAAAGATATTATTCTAATTTTGAATTAATTTATGTAAATTATTTTGTAATGGCTTCATCTCTAATTGGCTGATGAAGTGTTGTCTAAATAGTGCAATAATAAGAAATATTATATCGGTATATCTCTAATGTTTTTTTTTTTTTTTTTTTTCTGTTTTTGTTTTTGCAACAATATTAGAAACAGTAAATTAAAGTTTCATTTGGCATTATGTTTGCTTTTTTTTATATATCTTCTTAATAAAATTGTGTATATTAAAAAGTGTCGCAGTTTACAGTGGTTTACTAATAATTCCTTTCACCCCAAGTGTTTATTTGACAACAAACAATAAAAATTTTAAAAAAATTTATTTTGCTTCCAAAATTGTTTTAAACAGGTTGTTATATGCCCACTTGTTTGGATGCGTTGTAAGCTAACTAATTATAATTAAAAAAAATAATCATATATAACATCAAATTTTTTAGAGTTAGTATTTCAAAAAAAAAAAATGGCAACTATACCAAATGAGGCCTAAAACTTTTGCTTTTAGGAACCAAATTATTATTATTTTTTATTTTATTTTAGCAAAAGCTTTCAATTTTGTTTGTTTGCAAAAAGATTTACTTAATACTTCGTTTATTTCATTTAAAAAATAAACTTAGTTGAAAATGTGAATGTTAGGATTAGCTTAGTGCGAATATAGCAGTATTTTGCTAAACTGTATGAGGAGATGGTCAGTAAAGTAATTTTTAGCTATAAATTTCTACTTTCATTACTTTACTAGCCATAAATTAAGTTTGACTCTTAACTTTTTTTTCAAAATGCCGTAATTGACTTTTCTCTAACCGCGGAAAAATTATTTACAGAAGAAAATAAGAGAATATATAATAAAAAAATTAACTTCATAATTTTCTTTTTCGCTCTCTTATATTAGTCTGCTTTACAAAATTTTAATAAAACAAATACATAAAATGGAAGAACATAAATTTCGAAGCCATTGACTTTTCATCAAATAAATAGCTCGAAAAATAATTTTCATATAAATCTTTGTTCAACTGAAAGTTATTTTTCGGCTAAATTTTAAATTCCCAGCAAGGATCAAGATATAAAAAAACAGAGATAATTATTAATTTAGTTATTGAAATATGTTTTTTTTTTTTTTTTTTTTAGAGATAGGTAGCTGCACGCTATCCGCTTCGTTTATTTCGTTAAGAAATAAACTTAACTAACTTAACTAGAAATGTGAATCAACTAGAATTAACTGGTCTAAGTGCCAAAAGATCTTTCTGCCACTGCTTCAGAACGGTCGGGTTATTGAAATATTTTAATATACAGTTTTAAGTCTGTTTTCCACTGGATCGATATTTTGGCCAAACTTAAGACCCAGTTTTTAGAACTATGATAATTACTTAAAACAACAATAATTCAACACTAACTCAGCCCACATATTTATAGTCAAATCTTTTCTATTTTCCATCAAGGACGTCGTACTAATTAATTAAACTCGTTTGGTTTATTTTATGATCTCACATTTGGGCCTACAATTTTTTTTTTTTTTCTTTTTCTCAGAGGATAAGATTAAATATGGGTCCACATATTATCCACTCCTTTGCCTTTTAATATCTCTTCAACCAAAGCACATGTCATGTGCTTGGATATTACATCGATCTAAAACCCCACACTTTGCCTCAATTATATGCATGCACACCTCCTCTTTCCTCATTCCATGATCAAGTGTCTTTTCACATGGGAATCCACAATTGCACGCGTACGTAAAACAAGCCAAAAAAAGAAAAAAAGAAAAAGAAATAAAAAAAAAAGCCACATATTTAGGTTCAATGAATCGCCCTTTTTCCATGGAACCACTAACACGAGGGTCCGCTAATTATACTGGCTCCAATGTTGATCGAGCACGAGGAGATGCACTATCTCTTTGATTGGCTCATAGTGCAAATTGAACTGAAGAGCTCGGAATTTAGTGGGAACAGTTCTCAACGTAAGATCAATCGTCTCTTTTGATACTCTCGTGGTTTTGAAATTCGCATCTATGTGAGTACGATGAATAGCGAATGAAACGGTCCCATGTACTCAGAAGCTATCATTATAAAATTGTTGTTGAGTTCCGCGAAAAGAAAGTATCTGGGTGAAAGATAATGATGTTAAATAATATGATACAATCGATAATATTCAGAAACTTAAGTTATCAAAACGTGAGATTCGAATCCGAGGCCTTCTGCTCTAACACTGTGTAAAATATATAATACAAAATAGCAACAACAGAAATATAGAGTGTGCTGAACAGAAAATACATGAGCATCGTTCTTTGATTGCTTAAGCTTTTAGAGTATAATAATTTTTTCATGCAATTTAATATAGTATTAGTGCAGGAGGTTCCGAATTAATTCGACTTCTATGTTTGAGTCTCATTAGACTTTTAGTATTATTTTAATTCCTCTCATTTAGCTAAACGGACGTCTTGGGTCTATTAACTTAAACTTTAAAGTATAATAGTTGTTTCATACAATTTAACAGTGTACCAGTTCTAGCTCTTAAACAAAAGATTATGATAATTTGTTAACAAGTAGAAATTTTTTTTAATTCACATTCTAATGTCATACTAAACTACTCAAATTTGTTCCACAATGAACAAAAAGAAAGGAAGCTCGAGTTCGACCCAAAAACTCAAGTCCATAAGCAAACAAAACTTTTTATATTATTATATACTAGTCAAAATTCCAATTTTTATCCAATATATGTATGAAGTTGTATTAATATTAGCATTACTACATTCAATATCTTTTATCTTGGATCACAGCGATCTATGGCCAAACCAATGGTTCCAAAATAGGAGAAGAGAGTGAGAAATTTCCTTATCAAATGCTAAGGATCGAAAAAAAAAAGAAAAGGACTATATATATATATATATATATATATATATATAGAGTCCTATTACATAAGTATCAATAAAGACGGAGGTCTCCGTGCTACCAAGTTTTCCACCGTTAGATCCACTTCTTTGATGATTTTCACCCGTTAGATCATACTATTCAACCAACCACCCACTTAACCCTAAGAGGCCCACATCATCCTAACCGCACATCTTTCAATCCAACGGTCAAAAACTTGGTAGCACCAATGACTTTGTGCTATTAATAGCATAGTAGTCTATTTCTCTCTCTCTCTCTCTCTCGATATATATATATATATATATATATATATATATATATATATATATATATATATATATATATATATATATATTATATATACATAGAGAGAGAGAGAGAGAGAGAGAGAGAGAGTTGAGCTAGAATACTCGAGAGTAAACGGGGTTTTACTCTCGAGTTGTTTTCGATAGAGCTTCCAAATTGACGATCCGCTCCGTTGAACATGATCTATACCATTTAAAGTGTTTAGAAATCAAATTTCAAATATTTGCGACATCATTTGCCTAATGATCAAAGGGTTTCAAAATTTGTAATTTTAATGGTGGATAAGAGACATTTTCTCGTTTAACGGTGTAAAGATATCCAAATCAATTGAATTTTTGTTAGAAAATTCTTTAAACTATTTAAAACAAGATCTATACTCTTGATCTTGATTACAAGACTCCTATCATCTTTTTTTAAAGAATATTCATTTTCAACCATTTATTTTGTTCACTAGATGGATAAAAGAACAATATCGAAAGTGCATGAAATTTGATTTCTAGGTAGTTTAAATAGTTTAGATCATGTTCAACGGAGCGGATCGTCAATTTGGAAGCTCTATCATCGAAAACAACTCGAGAGTAAAACCCCCGTTTACTCTCGAGAGTATTCATATATATATATATATATATATATATATATATATATATATATATATATATAGAACTAGGCTACTATGCTATTATTAATAGCACCAAGTCATTGGTGCTACCAAATTTTTGACCGTTGGATTGAGAGATGTGTGGTTAGGATGATGGCCCCCTAGGGTTAAGTGAGTGGTTGGTTAAATAGTATAATCTAACGGTGAAAATCATCAAAGGGGTGGATCTAATGGAAAACTTGGTAGCAGTGCTTCGTACTTATTGATAAAGATAATAGCGGATTATATATATATATATATATATATATATATATATATATATATATATATATATATATATATATATATATATAGTCCTACTGTATGCTATTAATAGACGACGAACTTGGTGCTAGTAAGTTTTCTACCCTTGGATTAATCCCTTTGATTAATTTTACCCGTTAGATTATACTATTCAACCAACCACCCACTCAACCCTGTGGGTCCACATCATCCTAGCCGCACATCTTTTAATCCAAGGGTAGAATACTTAGGAGTACCAAGTCATTGGTACTATTAATAGTATTCCAGCCTAGTTCTATATATATATATATATATATATATATATATATATACTCTAGATCAAGTTTAACGGAGCGATCGACGATTCGAAAGCTTCGCATCATCGAAAAACGACGTGGAAGAGAAGCTCGTGCTTCGATAGATAGTAGCCTCACACTATATATATATATAGTGTGAGGCTACTATGCTATCTAAGCACTGAGCCTTCTATATAGTGTGAGGCTACTATGCTATCTAAGCACGGAGCCTTCCGTGCTTCCACGTCGTTTTCGATGATGCCTTTCGAATCGTCGATCGGCTCGTTAAACTTGATCTAGAGTATTTGAAGTATCTAGAAAATAAATTTTATAATTTTTCGATATCCTTTGCCTAGTGATCGAAGGGCACAAAATCAAATAATTTTAATGGTCATAGTGAGCCGTTTGAAAGTTTAACGGTGTAGAAAAATCCAAATTACATGACATTTTGATAGCAAATTCTTTATACTATATAAAACAAGATCAATATCTTTGATCTAAATTTTTAATGCTATATTATCGCGTTTTGTAAGATTTTTATTTTCCGCCGTTGATTATTAGCCCCTTCGTTCGCTAGGCAAATAATATCGAAAAATCGCAAAATTTATTTTCTAGGTACTTCAAATGCTCTAGATCAAGTTTAACTGAGCCGATCGACGATTCGGAAGCCACAACATCGAAATCGACGTGGAAGCACGGAGCCCTCCGTCTTCGAAGTATAGTAGCCTTACTCTATATATATATATATATATATATATATATATATATATATATATATATATATATATATATATATATATATATATATAAAATTAATTGAGCTCCCATGCTTTTAAAATTACCAAGTCATTGGTGCTTGTAAGTTTTTAGCCCTTGGATTAATATATGTGCGGTTAGGATGATGTGGGCCCTCTTGGGTTAAGTGGGTGGTTGGTTGAATAGTATAATCAAACGGATGAAAATGATCAAAGTTTTAGATCTAACGGAAATAATTCACAAGCACCAAATGCTTGGTGTGCTTTTACAAGCAATATAGGGACTCTCTCTCTATGTATATATATATATATATATATATATATATATATATATATATAGAGAGAGAGAGAGAGAGAGAGAGTTAAGGTATATAGTTGGTGCTTCCAATTTTTTAACCTTTGGATCAACCCTCTTGATTATTTTTCCTATCAAATGCTAGGTCTTGTGTTTTACCTAACAATCGAAAGGATTCGAAATCAACAATTTTTAATAATTGATCTATATCGTTTGCAAGTTTAATGGTGTAGAAATATTCAAATCAGATGAAAATTTGATAGAAAATTTTTTATACTATTTACTATAAGATCAACATCTCCGATCGAAAAATTTTAGTGTTATATCACCATTTTTTGTGAGATTTTTATTTTCAGTTAGAACCCTTTCGATCGTTAGGTAAATAATATCAAAAAAATCGTAAAATTTATTTTCTAATTATCTCAAATATAACTGAGCCGATCGTTTATTCTAAGCTCTATCATCGAAAAACGCTAAGAAATAGAAAGACCTTGGTGCTCCTATTCCTAATAGCACACAAGATCTACTCTCACTCTCTCTCTCTCTCTCTCTCTCTCTATATATATATATATATATATATATATTCTAATAAAGAGGTATATACATAACAATAAGAAGTTAAATGTCATTTCACAGGTAATGAGTTAGGCACAGCAGGGACCCTAGTGTGATAACCATTTAGACTAGCTAGCTATATCGTACAGCGCCCTTTTTAATAAGCTGCTCATCCTAGGACATGAAGTCATGCAAATACCTAATCTACAACTCTAGTAAGATCTATACATTTCCAAAAGCGAAAAATTATACTACATATAAAAGAACAAGAATTTTAAATTTTGGTCAATAACAGACCTATTTATTTTTTTGACAGAAAAAAAAAAACATCTGTACAAAATAAATAACATACTTATTGAAATAAACTTGTAGTTTCTCTTTTATCAATCTAAAATAGAAAAAAAAATTATGCTTATTCAAATATTTGCCAAAAGAAAAATATCTATTATAAATATATATTTTAATTTAAAATTCGTATAATTCTTATTTATCTCTAAAATAGAAAAAAACTTATGCTTATCTAACTTTTTTCTATCACGAGGATATTTACTATGAATTTATATTTTAATTTAAAATTTGTGTAATTCTTTCTTATCTCTAAAATAAAAAAAAAATTATACTTATCTAAATTTTTACTAACAAGATGAAATTTACTATGAATCTATATTTTAATTTAAAATTTAAAATTAGTTTTAAATTTTAAATTTTGGGACTATCGATAAATTATCTAAAACAAAAAATAATTAAATTTAAAAGATAGATTGGTTGATAAATAGATCTACATCTCCAATAACTACTAATATTCAAATTATAGATTCAAAATAAATTTAAAATGTTGAGTTTTATTCATAAATTTAAATTTAAATTTATTAATTTAAAATTTTGAATTAATTCAAATTTTAAATCATATTCAAATTCAAAAAAAAACATTGTATGTTATGAAATACATATAAAAAACATTTATAGTAAAATTAAATTGAAAACATATAAAACTTATTTGGAGATAAAATAAAGTTAGAAAAATAATCAAATAATAAATTAACATTGATAGTTATCAAATGATGCATTAGTGCTAGTATAACTAATTAGTTGTTGCATCAAACTTTTGACTCTCTAATTATAAGACGTGTGAAACTTTTGTTCTCAAATTTTAATTTGTTATAATTTCTGATACAAACTTTTTTAATTACTGTAAACAAATCTCATCATTTGATTTAGTCGACTGAATGGATGCATCTATATAATTGATCTGAAAGTGATGTGCTTATAGAAATTGAGTTGGGTATAGAGATCGAGATCGATATTGGCCAATATATGCGGAAAACTGAAATAATTATTGTTGGAAGGGACACATGAACGCGAAATTTTGTTTTCTTCTATATATAATGGCATGTGTAAAGAAAAATAAAAATTTATGAACTGCATAGTGTAATGCGACGCATGTCTAACATTGCATAGCCATCTATTTTAATTAGTTGGATGTATAAAAATTTATGAACTGCATGGTGTAATGCGACGCATGTCTAACTTAGTTATAAATTTAGACGGCCTGAAAGCAAGTGGCAGGGTTTGGTGGTTACTAACCCTAGTTCGAATTCGAATCTCAGTTGATTCACATTTCTGGCTAAGTTTATTTCTAAATAAAATAAACGAAGCAGGTAGTGTGCTACATACCTATCTCTCTCAAAAAAAAAAAATTTATAAGAGAGACCAACCGTTCCTATATATAGCAAGTGGCAAAGGGCTTGTTGGTTGGTACTCGAGACTTTAGTTCGAATCCTAATTGATTCACATATCTAGCTAAGTTTATTTCTAAATGAAATAAACGAAGCGGGTAGTGTGTTCACTATAAAAAATCTTATATTTATGGACACTTTAACTGGTATTTAGCGACACTTTAAAGCGTCGGCAAAAATAATCCCGACGCTTGTAAAAGCGTCGTGTAAAGAATCGTTAAATAAACATGTCGAGATAAATATACCGACGTTTTAATATAGCGTCGGAAAATTTATATAAATATTTGATAAAAATATGTTTATTGGCGACGCTTAATCATAGTGTCGGCAAATGTTAAATATTAAAGACGCTAGAAGAACGTGTCGTTTAAAAAGCGTCGTCTAAAATATATTTTATTGTAGTGGCCGGTTACATATCTCTCGCTCTCAAAAAAAAAAAAAAAACAAAAAAATTGTATAAGAGAGAGGGAGAGGATTTTCATGCTAAATTTGTTCGGCACATAGGATGATAAAAAGTGAAATTAAAGAACTTGTTTAACTAGTATTTGATACTTGCGCGTCGATAGCTAGTGGCTTAGACCAACAAGTTGGTAACGTCGGGTGCTGCTCAAGTTGGGCCATTTCTTTAATCTTATAATTTTTGTCAACACTTAGTTTCCTTTTGCAGATTTTATGTTTAGACTTAATTTGATTCATAGTGTAGAGAGAGAGAGAGAGAGAGAGAGAGAGAGAGAGAGAGAGTTAGGCTACTGTACTATATGTAGCACGGAGGGTTCTGTGCTATCAGGTTGTTTTCGATGATGCGGCTTTTAAGTCGACAATCGGCTCCGTTAGACTTGATCTTCACTATTAAAAATATTTAGAAACTAAATTTCATAATTTTTCGATATTATTTACCTATCAAATAAGTAGTCTAAAATTAAACGGCTGAAAATAAAAACCTCATAAAAAATCATGATAAATATTTAAATTCAAAATCGATATACCGATCTTACTCTAAATAGTGAAAAAAATTCTATAAAATTTTTATTGGATTTGAATTGTTTTACATCATTAAACTCTCAAACATACCATATCCGTCATAAAATTGTCAATTTTGAGATTTTTTTGATCACGGGTCAAATGATGTAAAAAAAATTTGAAATTTTATTTCTAAATACTTTCAATAGTGTAGATCATTTCTAACAGAGCCGATCGTCGATTTGGAAGCCGCATCATCGAAAACAGCTAGCTTGGTAGCACGGAAGCCTCCTTGTTACCGATAATATAGTAACCGGACTCTCTCTCTCTCTCTCTCTCTCTATATATATATATATATATATATATATATAGGCCGTATATATATAGTGCATAGCTATTATGCTATCGAAAGTATATAGAATTTGATGCTTCTGATTTTTGAACCCTTGGAACAAGAATTGTATAGGTGGGATGTTTGTGGTATCCCCGGAGGTTGAGTGTACCTCTAGGGTTGAGTGGTCGTGAGTAATAGTATTAATCCGAAAGTTAAAATTAATTAAAGAAGATTTAAGGACCAAAAAATCGATAACACCAAATGCTCTACGTTTCGACAAAGATAGTAACTCTACTCTCTCTCTCTCTCTCTCTCTCTCTCTCTATATATATATATATATATATATATATATATAAAATAGGGCTATTATACTCTTATAAATATAGAGTTATTTAAACCCATAAGTTGTTTTTGATGATAAAGTTTACGAATCGACGATCCTTAAAAATGATCTAGAATATTTGAAATCTTAAAAATATAAATTTCGTAATTTTTCGAAATTATAGTAAATTTTAT
Source organism: Aechmea fasciata (assembly GCA_025177825.1). Taxonomy (NCBI): domain Eukaryota; kingdom Viridiplantae; phylum Streptophyta; class Magnoliopsida; order Poales; family Bromeliaceae; genus Aechmea; species Aechmea fasciata. Next base: position 5,279,672 of record CM045928.1, on the reverse strand, counting down.
TAAGCGGGTATAAAATGAGCGATCAAAATAGAACGACGTCCTAAAAATGGATGATCAGACTCCTTAATTTAAGATTGGAGTTATTGATCTTTATCTAGGTAGTGAATAGAATTTTTTATAAAAAATTCAATTTTTTTTCAATTTTTTTACACCATTAAACTAGCAAGTAATGTATACTAGCCGTAAAAAATTTTCAATTTTGTGATCTTTTTATTGTAAGTTAAATGATGTCGAAAAGTTATAAAATTTAATTTTTATACCCTCTCATATATATATAACCGCACATCTTTCAATCTAACGGGCAAAAACATGGTAGCATCAATGATTTGGTGCTATTTAATGCCATAGTAGCACCTAGTTATATATATATATATATATATAGTTGAGTAGAATACTTTCAAAAGCACCATTGAGGTGGTGCTATTGAGTTTTTAACTATTGGATGGGGAGATGTAAGGTTGAGATGATGGTGGTAGGTGGTGGTTGATGGGATAGGTGGTGGTAGGTGGAATAGTGTTAGATCCAAAGGCTATTAGTAGTCAAAAAGTAGATCCAATGGCTAGAAACTTAGAAGCACCAAAAGTTGGTGCTTCCAAAAGCATTCTAGCTCAATTATATATATATATATATATATATATATATATATATAGAACTTGGCTACTATGCTATAAATTATGCAAAATCATTGGTCTACCAAGTTTTGGCCGTTAGATTTAAAGATGTGTGGTTAGGATGATGTGGGCCTCTCGATTAAGTGAGTGGTTGGTTGAATAGTATGATCTAACGGGTGAAAATTATCAAAAGGGTGAATCTAATTAATGGTGGAAAACAAAGTGTGTTTCGTCTTATTAATAAAGATATTTATATATATATATATATATATATATATATATATATATATATATATATATAGCTACTGTATTCTAAATAAATGAATACGGATTTTGTCGGTGCAAACCTAATAGCTAGCATGTGGTCTTGTTGCATATAGAGAGAGAGATTATTCTCTTATATACGCATGAATTGAGGAAAGTACTTAGTACACCTGGATCAATATTCCTAAATTGGTATGTGCACCACAAATCCATCCGCGTTTATCCATCTCATAATTTCAGTACAACAGTCTAATTTTTAAACATAGAAAAGAAATTGCAAATGATCAGTGGCCACATGATTAAAATATATATCAAACTAGATCAAGTGTACCTAGTGTATGGCCCATGAATTAATGTAGAGTTCGATGTACCAAGTGTAGGTAATTATTTTTTATTCACTATAACATTAAACAAGTACCAGAACCAAATTGAAAGAGTTTCGGAAGTCGGAGAGATATTGAACATTGAGCTTAAATGAGACCAGAAGGAAATTTGGCTAGAAGTTCAAGGACTTGCGGCGCAATTTACGCAAACAATAATTCAAAGTTTCCTTCAATAAATCGCTTCCCCTTTACAATTACGCCCAAATTTTTAGCTGCAACTTGGCAAAAACATGGGCGTACTTCTCCTCTCAATTCGTACATTATTTATATAATGAATAATAAATAATGTACGAATTAATCTTCTGAGACTTTAGAGCTTTGACAAATATATATATATATATATAGATAGTTTTGTAAAATTTTAATTTTGATGATATGATTCATCAAACTTTATCAAATAGTATAACAAGCCGCTCTTCTCTGGAAAAGATGCATGGTATTAATTAATTAGTCTGTGTTCCGCATCTGATTTTGTAAACCTTCAAAACATAACAAAATTTGCCTTTTGTACTTAAACTATTGAAAAAAAGGTAATCAAAATTGAAAGTGGATTCACCAATAAATATTCTTCTTCTTAATGCTTTGATTAATCGCATTTTGAAGTTTTGCAAGATGATTTGCCAGACATGTCATAGCACAGCTGTTTAATTAGTTGATGAAGTTGGGAGAATCTAGTTGTCAAAATTGTAGGTGTAGTAGCTCATTTGATGTATCTCTAAAGAGAACAAGGAGTGTTTATGCATGTTATCTTCAACAATAAAAAATAAAATTCATGCCATGGAAGCAATACCATCCATCAGCTTTCAAGTACATAGAGAACTGATCAAAGGCATACATTTTTCCCAAAACTCAAGGAGACATAATATCCTTCTCTTAAATGAGTTGAACTTATAATACATCCAATACTCCATCTATATATCTATATATATATATATATATATATATAGCACGCTAGTTAAGTCCACATGCTATGAATTAGGTACATGTACAAGAATACTAAATATCTATATTATTTGTACGTAGTAGGATATGATCTATAGTAAACATTAAGAGATACAAAGGAAAAAAAAGAAAAAGAAATAAGAGTTACTATATATATATATATATATATATATATATATATATATATACTATATATATATAGTATATATATATATATATCATGGTTGATTACTATGGATGAAGGAGGGCACAATATCCTCCAATAGGCCATAGTCAGGGAATTGGAGTTGCTGAAGAGTAGGTTGTAAGCTTGGAAGATACAAACTAGGGTTTATGCCCATTTGGTGTCCATTGTTGTTGATCATAGAGTTGGCCACTTGTTGCACCAGAAAATCCTGGCTCATGAAGCACGACGGCGCGGCATGCGGCGCCACGAAGTGGTGCATGCTCCCGCGGAAGGTCGCGGGGCTCTGGTGGTTGTGCTGGCCTTCGTACGTCGTGATCACGATCGACGGGTCTTGGTGCGACCGCTCCACCCGCTTCTTCACCCCGCATTTCTGCGTCGTGCACCGGTAATAGCTCCTGCATCGATCAATGAAGATCTAAGCTAATTAGTGAACTCTAGATATGGGGCAAATCCAAAGCTGGGTCTAGTTAGAGGCCTAGCTAATAGGGTTTAGTATGAACTAGTTGACTTAATTGGATGGCGTTGAGTAATGTGGAATTAATGAGAGGAGAAGCTTCATATATAAACTAATTGATTAAGGGTGAATTAAATTGAGTAATCACCTTGGATAGGGGCTATTCTTCACAGCTTTTTGGCCATATTTTCTCCATCTGTATCCATCCTCAAGGTGGTCAACTTCACTTTTGGTCATGAAAGCGAAGCGAGGTTCCCTGTGCCTTTTCTCTCCTTTTTTCTTTGGATTAGTACTGTTTCAATCACAAACATATATATATTCAACACAATTAGATTTACTAGCTTGTACCATTATGGCAATTAATATACATATATATATATATATATTAAAATATATATATGTTTCAATTAATTTTGGAGTATTTCATGTATAATTTATGGTTGTATCATGAATGATAAAGTGTGAATTATCTAAAAGAGTCCTAGAAAATTAGGTAACCCAACAACATCTCAAGTAAGATGTAATTGAGTGGCCCTTCCTTCTCGGAATAAAAGACACCAACTATATAGAAGAAGGAAGATCTTGTAAGAAACCCACAAAAAAGTGGAAAGAAGGCCAGGTTGATCAAGGAAAGGAACTAGAAAAGTTTTACTTTATAAATTCATCAATTTGAGAGAAACCCAGGAAAGCTTTTGTCCTGTTAGGCAAGCTGAGAAACCCTAGAACTTACACAAACAAAAAGGGGCCCAACATGACCCTAAAGATTCAAAATAAAAATAAAAATAAGTAAATGCATAATACATCAGGTCCAATTCCCCTCTATTTGATCCATAGATCTTGAAAAAGCCTAATACAAATTAGAAATGAGATCACTACTCACAATCAAAAAATGGGAAGAAATTAAAAAGGAAAAGAAAAGAAAAGCTAATTAAGACAATTAATTCAATTCAAAGCAATCAATCAAAATATATATATATGATCAAAACAAGAAAAAAGAGAGAGAGAGAGGAGAAGCTTACACTTTCTTAGATTTCTCACTCCCCTCTTCACCTTCTTTGATCTTCTCCTTCTCCTCTTCCTCCTCCTCTTCCTCCTCCTCCTTCACCTTATCTTTCCTGCACAAATCGGACTCCTCGTCTCCGACCGCCGCCTCGCTCGACGAAGACGACACCGACGAGTTCGCCGTCATCGGCGTCGCACCGCCGCCTCCGCCACCGCCACCGGCGGCGTCCGGCGCGCTCAACTTCTCATCAGCACCACTATTGCTGCTGTCGATGCAACCCCCAATCAGCATGCCGTGATGATCGGGCACGGCGTCGAATCCCCGCGCCAGCGCGGCGTAGTCGGCCGCGCCATGCAGGTAGTCGGCGAAGCTCATCACGTACGGCGCCGCGACGTCGACTGCGCCGCCGAGGTCGTGCCTGTGGGTGGCCCCTTGCATGTTGGAGAAGAGTAGTGATGAGGAGAGATCCTCATGGAGGAGGAGGGAGCTCGTGGGCATGAAGGGGAGAGCATGGTCATGGTAGAGCTCGGATGCTCCTTTATCTCCTGACATAGAGAGAGATAGAGAGATCTAGAGAGAGATCTAGAGAGAGAGAGGGTGCAGTGTATAGCTAAGGAGAGAATAGTATAGGTTGTAGCAAAGGGTTGGGGGGGGAGAGAGGGGGCAAGGAGAGGGGGTGTGTACATGTGGGGTTTGAATATAGTGAGGGGGGAGGTGAGCTTGGTCTTTCTCTTGCTTTTGTTTTGGTGCAAAAAGGTTGGATGGATGGGTGGGGGAGAGTGACATGTTTTGGAGTACCCCAATAAGAGATAATGACACATTTTCTCAATTATATATCAACACTTTCGTTTTCTCACCATATAATTAATATTTAATTTAGGCCTCATTTGGATATCATTTGATATCGCTAGCTTATTTATTTATTTAATTATTACTCTTTATTATTCTTTAAAAACTCTAATTCTATGTAGTTAATTGATGTGTTGAAAAAAAATACATTTTTCTATTCGATCACTAATTAATTTATCATGCATCTGGGCATATTTATTCCTAATTATTCTTTTAAAAAAATCTAATTCTATATATATATAGTTGATGTGTTGAAAAACAAATACTGTTTGCTGTTGACTAATTTATCGTGCATATATCCCACTAAATAATTGATCACTAATTGTTTTGAAAAAAAAAAAAATTCAGAAGTAAAAAAAAATAGTTACTTTGAATTTTTTTTATTTTTTGTTGCTAATAAATAAACACTTTCACATGCATGTTCTCTCCAACACTTTTTGATATAAAAAATTTAATTTAAGAAGTGAAAAATAAACATAATGCCAAAAAAGGCCTTAAATTATTTGATAAAATATAAATGACACCATTATTAATCGATTTATGAATGTAACATATTAAGCTAGCTCTCATTCTTAGAAAAGCTATAAGTAAAAACTATTAATTAATTTGGAGGAAAAGAACTATATTAATCTTAGTCACCATATATAATAAACTGCAAATACATATATATACACACACACACAAGCTATAGTGGAGTTTTTTTAAACAAATTTTTGCTTTTTTCCTTCTAAATATTGGTATTGGTTTAATTTAGAAAAGAAAATGATAATAACTAATAATGTTTGTTAGAGAGTTAATTGTAGCGGGGAATAGGATCGATAAATAGTTAAAAAACATATAAACAACTATCATTCTAATTTTGTCAAATATTTAATATATTGAGAAAAAAAACAATCACCTTTTAAATATTTTCTATATTAATTTTATTATGATAATAATAATAATTTTAATTAAAAGTTTATTTAGAAGCTCGTGAGCGAGGTCGCGGTCCGAGTGGGAAAGGGAGGGAATAATAGTCGACAGGGTACAAGTGATGAGTCAGCGACACCTACAAGCAACGGCGCGGGTCGGTCACGTGACGGAAATAATAAACCGGAAAGGGGAATTTCCCCGCGGTCAAAGTTTCAAACGCCCCCCCCCCCAACCCCGCGAGATCACACCGACACGTGTCCACCGCCGGTTTGACCGGTCAACCGTCACGTGGCGAAACTGCTCGATCGGGATCCGACGGTCGAGACGCGAAGCTGCGCGCGGTGCACGGTACAAAATAACTGCAGGTGTGGACGCGATTTGGGCCGCAGCGTCGGAGGCGCAGCGACGTTCGCGTCGCTGCCGCGCGTCGGCCGACCGCGAATCCCCCGCAGATCCCTCCGAAAGCGCTTCCGCGGCTGCTTTTTGGGATGCTTGTTAGCCTCACAACCGCACTTTTTATTCTCTTCGAGGCTTAGTTTGGTATTGAGGTCTATCTAACGCTATTAGATAAAATAGAGTTATAAAAAAATATATATAGAGATATGCTTCTGCGTTTTCCGGTGGAAACGAGAACACAGAAAATATATCATAATCAAATTATCGCGATATGCGTAACGCAATATTACGTACGGAAACAAACGGGTATTTTTCCAACGTACTTTCTCACCGCACTTAACGTAATTTCTCCATAATACCAAACGGAACCTAAGACTATCGTTTGGTTCGGGATTAAGAAAAAATTAATTATTTCAAATATATAATTAAACTTAAAACTAAGGTGAGAATTAGAGTTAGTTCAGGATTAAGAAAAATAGTATTTGATTGGAGTAAATGGGATAAAAAGAATAGTGGATAAAGTAGTATTTTGTTTAGTTGAAATAGTGGAGTAAGGTGGGGTTAGCTAACCCCATCCCAAATGAGTTATTCTGAAATAGCCCATTTGTGATGGGGTTTGCTAATCCCACTCCTAAATTGATGTGTTTGGAAATAAATTGGGAGCCACCTCTTAACCCCCAACCAAACGCTAACGTGCTTTAGAGGGATTTGGGCGACTAGTTTGGCTTCTCCGAAGCTTCTGCAGGTGCTAGATAGAAAAAGTTGCTGTAATAACTTTTCTAGAGAAATTCAAAAAGCTGCTACTTTTCTTTTGCCTTTTTTTTTATTTTTTTTATTATTGCGCACCGTCGCAAATGCACGCACTACATTTTTAACTGCATAGAAATATAAAGGATAACCGACCGTTTCTAGAGCAAATGACAAATGGCTTAACGGTTGATATCCGAGATACCAATTAAGTTCGAATCTTATTTAATTCACATTTCCAACTAAGTTTATTTTTGAATGAAATAAACGAAGCGAATATTGTGCTATCTATCTCTCTCTTGATCTCAAAGAAAGAAAAGAAATATAAAGGTTAAACTTCAAATATTATTTATATTATTTCGTATTTCTCACTTTAGTATTCTGTAGTTTAAAGTGTATTAATTTAGTATACTATGTTTCATTTTTTTTTCTTTTCGTCAGCTCATCCGTTAATATTTTGTTAAATTATATATAAAAAATTTCATATACTACTCACCTAGGTAATCGAATATTCATTTTGGTATTTTTTTAGTTTTAACTTTATCACTAATTTAACGAAAAAAAAATAGTAGAGGGCATAATAAAATAAAAGAAATGAAACCACGGAGTACTAAATTGATACGCTATAAACTATATGGTACTAAAATAAAAAAAATATATAAAATCACAGCAGTGATATTTGAAGTTTGAAATTCAAATATAAATTCTGTATTTGATTTAGAAATTATTTAGTTAGATATAATTCATATAGCGTTACAATTATATGGAATCGAGCTGGAATGCTATTGGTAACAAACAGGCTTCGTTGTCGCTCATTTAAAATCGACGATCGGTACCGTTGAAAATGATCTATGTCATTTGAAATATTTAGAAATTAAATTTCAAATCTTTTCGACATCATTGATCTGATAATCAAGGGGTTACAAAATTTGTAATTTTAATAGTCGTTATAAAACGTTTTTTCATTAAACGGCATAAAGATATCCAAATCAGTTGAATTTTAGTTAGAAAAATATTTAAACTATTTAAAATAAGATCGATACTCTTGATCTTGATTACAAAATACCTTTTTAAAAAATATTTATTTATTATCATTTATTTTTATATTGATGGATAAGAAAATAAGATATAGCGATATAGCTGTACATAATTTGTTTCGTTATATCCAGTTAAAAAAATATAGTTTTAAAATTTTTATCACTTTATATCCGTGGTATCGAGATGGTGTTAATTTATTATTTTTTTTTTTTGTTTCCAAGTGATTTGCAAGATAAACTTATGTTTGGTTTAAATTTTACCGTCTCAGATCCGACGGTAGAGATGGGAAGTACGGCGTAAGATGCGTTTGCCGACGCACGCGGTGTTGCGTGTTGTTTTACGATAACTGCAGGTGTGGACGCGAGTTGGATGCGTTGGAGGCGCGACGTTTACGTGGGCTGCAGTGCGCTTCGGTGGGCGGCGAATCAGATGTGATCTGCCGCAGATCATCATCTCTCGGAAAGCGCTTCTGCGTCTGGGTTTTGGATGCTTTTTACGGCCACGCAGCCGCACTTTTATTTGGAGTGGGGGATGCATTAGGGCGAGTGATTTGGCTTTCTCTGAACCTTCTGCCGATGCCAAATGGGAAAAGTTTTTTTTTTTTTTTTTTTTTTTTTTTTTTAAGAGAGAGAAGGTACACTAATAAAAAATTTATATTTAAGGACACTTTAAATAATAATTAGCGACGCTTTAAAGCGTCGGCAAAAATAATCCCGACGCTTGTAAAAGCGTCAGGTAAAGAATCGTTAAATAAATATGTCGGGATAAATATACCGACGTTTTAATATAAGCGTCGAAAAATTTTTATAAATATTTAATAAAAATACGTTTATTGGCGACGCTTAATCGTAGTGTCGGCAAATGTAAAATATTAAAGGCGTTAGCCGACTTGTAAAAGCGTCGGGTAAAGAGTCGTTAAATAAATATGTCGGGATAAATATACCGACGTTTTAATATAAGCGTCGAAAAATTTATATAAATATTTAATAAAAATATGTTTATTAGCGACGCTTAATCATAGTGTCGGCAAATGTAAAATATTAAAGACGTTAGCCGACGCTTGTAAAAGCGTCGGGTAAAGAGTCGTTAAATAAACATGTCGGGATAAATATACTGACGTTTTAATATAGCGTTGAAAAATGTATATAAATATTTAATAAAAATATGTTTATTGGCGACGCTTAATCATAGTGTCGGCAAATGCTAAATATTAAAGACGCTAGAAGAAAGAGTCGTCTAAAATATATTTTCTTGTAGTGGTGGCACGCTACCTGTTTTGTTTATTTCATTTAGAAATAAATTTAGCTAGAAATGTGAATCAACTAGAATTCGAACTTGGGTCTCCCACTTGCTCTAGGAACGGTCGGTATCGAATGAGAAAAGTTGCAATAGTATTTCTAGTGAAATTTAAAGAGATACTGTATATTGTGTTTGAAATTTGGCTTTCTTACTTGATCTTATGCGGTTTAAAGTGTATCAATTTAGTATCCTATGATTTTATTTTATCTTTTTATTATCGATTTCACTAATTTTTTTTCGTTAAACCAGTGACAAAGTTAAAAATAAAGAATACTAAAGTGAATATTCGATAAACTTAGGTTGAGTATCTGAAGATTTTTTGTATATAATTTAATAAAATATTAACGAAAAAACTGACGAAAAGATAAAAATAAAATGACAGTACACTAACTTGGTACACTTTAAACCACATGACACTAAAGTTAGAAAGTGCAAAACCACATGGGTGATATTTGAAGTTTACCCTATAATTTAAAATACAGCTGTTAAAACTATATATATCTTATTTTGTTGGATATGATAGAAAGTATTATTGTTAATTACATAAAGTTGAAAAGTATAATATTTTAAGATTTTATCATTTTATATATATAGTCCGAGATTATCTCCAACATAAAAAAATATATATTTCCTATTGTGCTTCTATATTTCTATATTCAATACTTTCTCGTGCAGCTGAGTTCAAGACTTTTTGATAGACGACCTATGTCGTAAACTTGAATTAATTGGAAGAAAATTAATCGTGCTATGAGCATAATATGACTCGAATTCATTATCTTCTACTCTCGTAACATATTAAAATAAATAAAACAACTATTATACTCTAAAAATTTAAGCTATTAAAAAATAATATTTTATATTTTTATATTTAACATATATAATGGGGAAATATCTCCTTCAAATATCGTGCTACGTTAGAATAACGTCACCTAAAATTCTACATGATCAATGGGGTCAAATTGAAACTTTGGTACATGAGACTACGAGTCATCAAATACTGCATGCCTAATCTAGGATTACCCTCACCTAAACCTAAGACTTTTTTCTCCTAATCGAGATGCTATTCCAATTTAAATATAGGTCACTAGAGTGATTAGTCAACTACATGTTTACGAGCTACACATTGCCCCATGGAGCATTCCCACATTTTAAATCCCATTAAATTAAACATATATAGATTCTATTTGGATACACGAATATCTTATATTTTTCTCTAAAAAAAAAAAAAAAAAAAAAAAAAAAAAAAAAATGAAAAAAAAATCTTATTGGTTTGAGTTTTTAATATTTGGTACATTCAGTATAATCAAATGTCGAAATTGGTGTAGCATATTTAGTCTATGGCCCTTCAAGTCATTTTTTCTAAATAGGTAGTTGAAATATGTTATTCTATCCAATCATAGATTTTAAATTTTTCAAAAAACAAAAATAAACTCGTAACCTTAAATAAAAGGAAATCATCATATTAAATAACTTATCACAAGATAATTTAAAACGTTAGACCCAGTTTGGATGTTGGAATAAGATATGTACACAATAATAACTTATTCCAACAAGGTGATTAGAAATAGGTGGTGTTTAACAAGGTGATTTAGGTCCTGTATTGATACATGAACATTTCATTCCATATATTTTTTGTATTTACTTAAGAAGCATGTTGTGCTTGAGAGATGACAAGGTGTGACCAAATTTTTAGAATTGTATATTATATATATATATATTATATTTAGCCAAAAAAATTATTTTCTCATAAGATAAATCATGTCATAGATGAAATATATTATTCTATTCAAACATGAATGCTAGGACATTTCAATAAGGAACAAAAATCCAACTCTTAGCTAGCTTTTATTATACAAAAAAAATTTATATTGAATAAGTAATATAATTGGATATCTTGTTCATATCAAAATAGGGCCTTATATTATTTGGGAAAAATAATTTGAAGGCAAAATATACTATTTATTTTATACATTTAATCACACTATTTATATATCTACCAGATATAATAATCTCTTTGAATAAATTAAAAAACAACATTAAATAAGATATTCATGCTCTCAAATAAAATCTTAGCAATAGTTGATGTAAAAAACAATTATAATGTACTAGGAACATGTTTCTCTAGCTATCATTCTCTTGATGGGACAATTTGCCTACAAGTTTATGTTACTTTGCAGGAGCCTAATTTTGTCGAAGCCAACTTTTGTTTTCTTTTCCATAAATTAGGTTCTAGTAAATATCACCAAATCATCGAATATTTTTTGAGGAGAAAGGTAGCACGCTACTTGTTTTATTCATTGAATTAATTAACTAGACTGTAGGGGTGAAGCAGTCAGAATCTTTGTAGATGGCAAAAAAAAAAAAAACAGAGACAAAATTTACATGCACTGCTTTACTGGAAGGAGGTAATTCCAATTCATCATCAATTGTTTGAGTTTGTGAACTACTTGCACCCGATCCGGTTCAATCTTCTTAAAGATCGTATCGTTTCTGGCCATCTAAATGACCCACCAATAGTTTACTAATTCGATTAGGCTGTTTTTCGAAAAGTGCATTTCTTTCCTACCCATCCATATATTCCAGACGAAGGTCACGTCATTTCTCAGGTCCCTAGCCTGAACGCCCTCTAGACCCATCACTAAAATGAATTTGCTGAATACATACCATGTGAATAGGTGGTCCCCGTTTTCTCTTTCGCCTCACAAAGTACACAAGCTGTGTTTCCTGTCCACCCTCTCTTCGCCAAGTGTTCAACTGTAAGGGACTTCTTTTTAAGAACTAGCCAACAGAACATTTTTACTTTAAGAGATATTCGGAGTCTCCATATCATGCTCGCGTGTGCGTCCCTCGATCGTACCCCCCATCGGATATTGCCTAAGAAATAAATAAGATGTTTATACAGTTCTTTTTAGAAAAAAACTTTAATTTATCCCATGTGTTTCGTGTACTCTTACTATGCCTCTTGATAGTTTAAAAAGTTTTAATTTATTATTTTATAATTTCTTCTCTAATTTTCCATAAAAATTTGCCGTCATCCATGGAGTTATAAAATGCTTTTTTTTTTTTTTTGAGAGAGAGATAGATAGCACGCTACCCGCTTCGCTTATTTCGTTAAGAAATAAATTTAGCTAGAAATATGAATCAATTAGTATTCGAACTCAGGTCTCGGGTGCCAACCATGCACCAAACTTTTTGCCACTTGCTCTAGGGACGATCGGTATGGAGTAATAAAATGCTAAACTTTACAAATCATAGAATAGCAAAGTAATACATATAATGAACGACATGGTGAGAAGCTGCAACATTTTACTACCCAATATCTTTTATGTAGCCATTTTATGATTTGTAAAATATAATTTTTTATTATTCTACCGTTTATAAATCATGGCAGTTTAATAGCGTACTGGACAAGAGAAATTTACGATGATGTAATTAAAGACAAAATTGCAGAATAGCACTACAATAGAATTACGTTATAGAGATATATTTTTATGACACTTTTATATTAGTGTCCAATTTATGCCAATACTTTTTGAAAAAATCTACTAAAACCTAAATATAAAGTACAATCCAATCAAAAATAAAAAGTTGCTCTACTCAGCCAACCACATTCAGCCCACTCGCTTGATTACAAATAAAAACAAAGAAAGATTGATCACTATCTCTCATTCTCCTCCTTCGTCGCCGCAGCCAATGAGGTAGGATTAATTCCGGCGGCTGGAGTTTGGCCATGACCATCTCACAGGGATAGTAGAAGGCTACGATCACCACGTATTCCTCCGCCACAGATTGGTGAAAAAGTGGGTGCCAAATATCAAGGCAGCCCTACGTATAACGACCCCACATATTTTAAAGACCGCAGTTTACATCTTAAAGAATGCAATAAGAAGAAAAATAGTGTAAATATCTTCCAAAAAGTACTATTGTTGTTTAAAGAGTGTAACTTTTATCTTAAAGAGTGCAGTTTATATTTCAAATAGTGCGACTTACGTCCATAATAGTTCAACGTTCTTTTAAAACAGTGCAATTTTATCTTAACAGTGCAACTTCATCTTTTTCTTCTTTTTTATTTGATTTTTTTTATTATTCTTTAGTTTTTTATCTTTATTTTTGTTTTAAACAAACAAAAGTGCTAACCCAGAGATACTCTCGTGCACTTCTTGCCCTTCTCGCCTCCGATATCGCCGAGGCCGCGCTCGCCGCCGTCCTCTAGGGTAGGCGGGTGCGCCGCATGCCCCTTTCCTCACTGGCGAACTTCTTGGTGTCGAGAAGCACCTTCTCTCTGTCATCGACGACGATGGTGTGGACGGCGGGTTCTCGGAAGTGGGTTTGGTAAGTGCAAAATCTACTGCAGTAGAGGTGGAGGGCGAAAGCGGAGAAAGAAAACTCATTGTTATCCTCGTTACCATTATAGAGGGCCGTGAAGGCGGTGGAGGAGGGTCGGAGAGAAAAAAGAAGACAGTGGCACGGCCTCTGCAGGGTTGAAGGCGACGAGGTGGGGGATGTGGGCGCGGTCGAGGGCGAGCCACCTCCGCCTCCGCTGCCTCTTCGGAGTGAAAAAAAAAAAAAAGAATAGAAAAAAGAATAAGAATATTTTGGACAGTTTGCTAAAAATTCGAACCGAATCTGTAAAATAGAAAAAAAAACGATTTAGTTTTGTAAAAACTCAAAACTTTTAAAATTTTTATACAAATTGGCTAGATATATATATACACACACTATAAAATAAGGAGAGGTAATGAGTCATTTTGCAATCATGAGGGTAGGAACCTTGTCACTATATTTGGTAGCGGCTTTGACATTTTTGGTCAAAAACACCAAGAAAATGGCATTATCAAGTCAAAACCTAAGATCTTAAAACCATAAATAGAAACAAATGACTAAGCTCAGACAATATGTGGACCATTTTTTTTTCTTTTTTTTTTTTTGTGTTTGTGTGGACCCTGTTAATTAAGTTCACTGGTTGCACCATTTATAATTAGTTTTGGTTTCTCCTTTGAATGTCAATGATGTGTGCATGTTTTGAACTTTGTATTCCCTCTAATATAAAAGAAATAAAAATCTATAATTGGTATACTCATAAAGAGTTGAGCTAGAATACTCTTAAGAGTACCGAGCCCATTTTACTTTCGAGTTGTTTTCGATGATAGAGCTTTCAAATTGACGATCGGCTCCGTTAAATATAATCTAAACCATTTAAACTACCTAGAAATCAAATTTCACGCACTTTCGATATTGTTCTTGTATCCATCTAGTGAACAGAAAATAAATGGTTGAAAATGAATATTCTTTAAAAAATGATGATAGGAGTCTTGTAATCAAGATCAAGAGTATAGATCTTGTTTTAAATAGTTTAAAAAATTTTCTAACAAAAATTCAATTGATTTGGATATCTTTACACCGTTAAACGAAAAAACGTCTCTTATCCACCATTAAAATTACAAATTTTGAAACCCTTTGATCATTAGGCAAATGATGTCGAAAATATTTGAAATTTAATTTCTAAACACTTTAAGTGGTATAGATCATGTTCAACGGAGCCGATCATCAATTTGGAAGCTCTATCATCGAAAACAACTCGAGAGTAAAATAGGCTCGGTACTCTTAAGAGTATTCTAGCTCAACTCTACTTATAAATATATATAGTTGCAACAATAATTTGCAGTAATTATGAAAAATTCACCAATTCCTGTATGTGTGTACATATATTTTGATTTTGGTCTTCTTTAATTACCCAAAATTTCATCATGTAATTAATTCGGAAAAAAGAGTGGCAGGCTTATTAGGTTCACATGTATGTGGAGGAGGATGAAAAGTAACTAGTTATTTGATTCGTATATTTTTCTGAAAATACACTTACCCAGAAATTTAAAATTATGAAGCTTCGAAAGTGTACATCCTCTTATGGCTAGGGATGCTATACTCTTATGAATATAGAACGTCATATCATCGAAAGAATTTGGTTTATATATATATATATATATATATCAAACTCTATTTGATTATTATGAGTACGATCGGCCTCGTACTCATCAGTTATTTTTGATGATAGAGCTTCCGAATCGACGATCCACACCGTTAAACGTTATTTACAGTATTTAAAAATTTAGAAATAAAATTTTATAATTTTTCGACATCATTTACCTTACGATCAAGAGGTCACAAATTTGACAATTTTTAACGGCCGATATGGGATACTTGCTAGTTTAACGGTGTAAAAGAATCGAAATTTGTTGAATTTTTGATAGAAAATTTTATTCACTACATAGATAAAGATCAATAACTTCGATCTTGAATTGAAAGATCCAATCATCCTTTTTTAGGACGTCGTTCAATTTTGACCGTTCATTTTATGCCTACTTGATGGGCTTTACTATGATTTCGAAAATTTACGAAATTTATTTTCTAGAAGTTTCAAATACTCTAGATCATAAGCGAACTGCACGCCGATTCAAAACCCCAAACATCGAAACAACTTATGAGTAGTAAGTATTTATACTCATAATAAGATAAAGAGGCCTCACTCTATATATATATATATATATATATATATATATATATATATATTAGTTAACTTGTGATGTGCTTGATCTGGATTATTGTAACATATTTTTTAAAAAAAATTACTATGCAAATTGCGAGTGATTCATTATATATATATATATATTGGCATAATTTTAAATATAAAATCCTTCTTAAATAAAAGACAGTGTTCCAGAACAATATCTTAAGAATTTCTCAAAAACTAGTTCTATGTGTACAGAAAAATATAGAATTAATTATTTCAAAATAAATTTTATGACTTGTATATTAGCTAAAAATTGTAAAGGTTCGACGCCGAAAGTAACAATATTGTTTTTGTGATTGATAAAAGATCAAATAAATTTGTTTGGGTGATAAACTGTTGTAGGAGGCCAGTGACGTGCCAAGCAAATGCTGATAATTAACTTGAGTGTGTGACTAAATGAGCGTTCGATATAGCCGGGAATGTCCTTTTCAAGGAGCAAGATGGGGCAGGTTATATGTTAGGCCTTTGAGCAACCGTGAATGTGACCTTTATAATGTAGAGTTTGCTATCTCTCTCTCTCTCTCTCTCTCTCTCTCTCTCTCTCTCTATATATATATATATATATATATATATAAACGGTACTGCTTTACTACCGGATTATTACTTATTATTTTCCAAATTTATTTATCTACCGCTTTCGAATACGATCTATACTATTTCAAAGTGTTTAGAAATCAAATTTCAAATCTTTCACATCATTTGCCTAATGATCAAAGGTTTCAAAATTTATAATTTTAATGGTCGATAAGAGGCGTTTTCTCGTTTAATCTGCCAGAAATATATCCAAATCAATTGATTTTTTGTTAGAAAATTTTTAAACTATTTAAAACAAGATCTATACTCTTGATCTTGATTACAAGACTCTATCATCATTTTTTAAAAGAGTATTCATTTTACTCATTCATTTTTCTCACTAATTACGATAAAAGAATATCGAAACATGTGAAATTCGATTTTTAGGTAGTTTAAATGGTTTAGACTATAGTTTTAACGTGAGCCGATCGTCAATTTGGTGCTCTATCATCAAAACAAATCGGTAGTAAAACGGCTCGCTGCATTCCTGATATTCCAACAACTCTCTCTCTCTCTCTCTCTCTCTCTCTCTATATATATATATATATATATATATATATATATATATATATATATATATATATAGAGAGAGAGAGATCAGGTCATCCCTCAAACTAGTTAGAAGTAGTAAAATCTGAAATCAAAACTATTGCATTGAGAAACTCAATTTCTCTCCAATTACTCTTCTTTCTTTCACCCTAACCACCCATCAAATTTGATGGGTGGTTAAAAACTTAGAGCACATTAGCTGCTCTAATAACAAATAGTCCTACTCTATATATATATATATATATATATATATATATATATATATATAATACATTTGAGTTAAAATATTTTTGAAAGTAGAGAAATACAATTTACGAACATTTTTCTTATTTGATGTCTAAAATTCAGTGGGGGTCAAAAGTAAAAAGTTGATAATAAATACTATTGATACGATATTAATTGTATTCTAAGCTGAATACGCATACTCTCTCTATATATATAGAGAGAGAGAGATCAGGTCATCCCTCAAACTAGTTAGAAGTAGTAAAATCTGAAATCAAAACTATTGCATTCCGGAGAAACTCATTTGATTTTCTGCTTTAGCCAAAAATATTTCCGCTGTTAATTAGTTCTTGGTTTCACATATTGAATATGTACATTTGGGGGTTGAAAAATGAGTTAATTTTTTTTCTTATAATAATAAGATTAAATAAGATGCCTCTTAGAAAGGCAAATTATAACCATTCCTTTCTCGTGACCATCTCATTATATATTCAAGATTAATTTGCTAGCTATTGCTACTGGTACAAAATTGGTTGTGGCACTTGAGAATAATGTGAGAAACACTAGCTAACTCATAGAGCTACAATCATTAATTAAGAACCATTTGATCAAATTACAAATGCGATGTGTTTAATATTGTTGTTCAATGTTAATTTGGAGTAGTAGTACTACTTCTAATTCTGATCCAGCTCGTTAATTCGGGGTTTAGCGTACGAATAAGATTATGTGCGTGCGTGAGCCTAGCTATGACATCTTAAAAGAGAAAAAAGTGTGATAAAAATTAATATCTTACTTATGGGAGAAGATAATCGGCGAGGTATATATATAGCAATTCTATTTTTTTTATTGATAAAATTAATCGACAAAAAATAAATAAAAAAAGATTTAGCCTTTTATTTATAAGTATGTAAAAACTCTAATACAAATAGAAATGCTATTCTAATACGAATCAAAATAGATAAATAATAATTTTAAAAAAAATTAAAAGAGGAAATCTAATTTTACTACAAATTAATAGGTGAGGTTAATTAATTAATGTAATAGTACATAAATATGCATGCATGAATAATAATTTTAGAAAAAATTAAAAGAGGAAATCTAATTTTACTACAAATAGGTGAGGTTAATTAATGTAATAGTACATATATAAATATGCATGCATGGGTAAATTGCACCCCTGGTCCTCAAACTTTGAGGCTAGCTAGTGACACTTTGGTTCTTAAACTTTTTATTTAGTTAAATCTATTGATTTAAATTTTTTAAATCATTGCAATTAAATCTCATAATATAATTTAAGTAGTTAAATATTGATAAATATTGATACATCACTAATGTGGTACTAATATGGTAATATTGTAATTAATTATTGACTATTATCTAGATACTATAAGGCAATAACAACATCATTAAATATCAGTATTCAGTCAACTAAATTTGTGGGACCATCAATATAACCTGAGTACATTTCTAAAGAAAAGAAAAAAAAAATTATTAATTGTGAGTTCCTCATTAGTAAAAATCATGTCCTGTTTAAGATGTTGGATTTAAAAAACTTCACTAACTCTAGAAAATTTGTTTTATATATATATATATATTCTATTTGATAATGTCAGTAAAATAAAAAAAATGAATAAATTAATTAAGGATAATGTAGATATATATATGCACATTACTCAAGTAACTGTGAGCAGTTTCTAGAGTACAAAAGTAACAGTTAGTAATTAATTGTTTGGTGCATGATTATATTATTAGGTTTGTGACATATTATATGTACTGAAACTTATAATTTATTGACAAGCACAGTAAAGTCAACAAAGTTTACAATGACAATATAAAAAAAGATTACTTTATATATCTCTAGAATTGTTTAGTAGACCATTTTATTAATTAATTAGTTAATACACTCTGAAAACGAATTTAATTAAGGCATGTAGTGTGATTGTGTGAACTTCATCGCATTGTTCAAACAGTACCTTCCTTTGACAATTTCTAGAAAAATTGATTCATTGGAATGCGTAGCCCACCATGCATTAATTATTCTTCATTTTATCATAATATATAATTAAGTTATATATGTAGGTTGATTAATTATATGTGTGCTACATAAAGAATTGCATGTTTAATTAGGCCTACACACTTGGAATTGCCAAACATAGTAAACTCTCCTTAATTATATATTGATCCCCAGATACGAATTAATTAACATTTGATTATTTATCCAAACCTTATTTTAATCCCCCTCGAATATATCCCACAAGTTTATCATTAATTGTTAAAAGATAAGATTAATTAAGGGCCAGTAAGTTTGGTTATACTCTCAGTTATGCATGAAATAATTGACAAGGAAACAGTAAATTACTTGCATTTTTTAGATTAAACTTACTTTTCTGGTAATAAATTAAATTTGTCATCCATTGGTATTGGTTCATTGCAAGTTATCTATATAACTATGTGGGTAAAAAAATTGAAGTATTTATTATATAAAATTAGTATTTTACAAAAATAACAATAATGCAAATAAGATGTTAATAGTTTTTTTTTTTTTAAATATAACACTTTATCAACCATTATTATATATACCCTCTAGTAAACGAAATTTTATAAAGATAAAAATATATAGAACTTATCTGAACTACGGACCATTATGAGTCAGCTATCCATCCTTTTAAAACTTTGATTTTTATTACTTATTATTTCGATCTTTTTGATTTGAGTCGGTTAACAATATATTTTGACTTAAAAACTTTAGATAATTACTAATTAAACTTGTAAAAATTAATAATACATTCAGATTTTAAAGTCAAAATACTATTAGTAAACTACAAATTGAAAGGTTAGATAGTAAAAATTAAAATTTTGAAATATTGGGTAGCCGATTCAACAAATAAGTTTTGTACAATTTTATCTTCTAAAACTATAGTTTCATACTTTTTTTTCTTTTTTTGATATATAGATAGGAATTAAGCAGGTTATTCGTACCGTTTATTTTAAAAATAATGAGTTCAGCTGAAAATATAAAATAATTAACCTTCGAACATGAGACTTTCAAATATACCATCTATTAAATCTTTAGCAACTGTGTTAGATACTGTCGGTGATCGAACTTTTAAACTTTTTTTTTTTTTTCATCTCATGCATATATATAGTGTAGTTTCACTATTCCATAGATTCGTAATCTATCAACTTTTCGACATAAGAGAAATTTATAACTCGCACTTGTCACACATCATGGCTTTTGCTTTAAGCTAACGCTTGATATATTGTGTTTACTTTTCATTGGTGCATGCTGTGGAAATTAAGTGGAAGCACTGATAATATGAAATTTTGATGCTCACAAGTCATGAAGAATCAATAAAAATAGTCACGTTGTAAAATGACTAGACCCAAGAAGGTGTATATATATCTCACTTTTTAGATGCTAAAAGAGTCAAATTCAAGCCATGACCACCACCTCTAATATAGAATAGGTGCTATTTGTTTTCTTTTTCTTTTTTCTTTTTTTATTTTTATTTTTTTTGCAAACAATCACTACAAAAAATATTATATTTAAGAACGCTCTTTTTTATATTTAACGATGCTTAAAAACGTCCCAATATATTCTAACGTCACTTTTGAAAGTGTCGGTCAAAACGTCGGCAAATAAAAAGTCGCCACGTATATATTGACGCTTATACTAAGCGTCGGTAAAATACATTCTGACGCTTTAAAGTGTCAAGATATACGGTTTAAAGCATCCGGACTTTTAAAATCCTGACGCTTTAAAGCGTCAAAAAATTAAAAATAATAGTAAAATTCATCATCATTTAATAAATTATTTTATATCATATAACAACGCTTTTTGAAGCGTCGGTATTTTTATATTGTAAAAAAGCTTGGAGATGCTTCACCTAAACGTCGTCTAAAAAGCGTCCTTATATTAAATTTTTTTTTGTAGTGAATGTTTCTTAAACCCCTTAACTATAGCTTAGTTGTGTACAGTATTTATTTATTGGTACACAAACTTTATGATGAGTCTATATATAAAAATGAGCGTGGTTAAGAATTTATGTGCGGATCAATACTCTACATATTAATTTTGAAATAATCTCAGTAACTTTATATTTTCGGACTGTTTATTATTATTTTGTACGTAATTATTAAGATATTTCATTTAGTACGTAATTATTAAGATATTTAATTTATTATAGATTTTTTTAATTTGATTGAAATCATATATATTAATTGCATTAAAAGTTAAAAGTGATGTCGCTGGACCCAAAAAAAAAAAAAAAAAAGGTTAGCGTTGCATACCGAAACAAGCTATAGTTGTGCGAGTCTTTATACATTTTGTCTTTAATATTTCAAAGTAATAAGTTTTTAATATAGTTGAGCGAGTCTTCTTTTTTTTTTTTCAAAGTAATATTTCAAATGTTAGCGACGCATACCGAAACAAGTAATAGTTGAACGAGTCTTTATACATTTTGTCTTTAATATTTCAAAGTATATATATATATATATATATATATATATATATATATATATATATATATATATATATATATATATATATATATATATATATATATATATATATATATATATAGAGTAGAATCTTTGTGCTATTAGGAGCACGAGCCCTTGTACTCTAAGTTTTTAACCGCCCATCAAATTTGATGGGTGGTTTGGATGAATGGAAGAAAAGAAATTGGAGAGAAATTCAAAGAGAAGAGAAATTGGGAAACCCAATTTCTCTCCAATTACATCTCTCTTTCACTTAACCACCCATCAAATTTGATATATATATATATATATATATATATATATATATATATATATATATATATATATATATAATTCTTATGCTATCAATAGACGAAGCTTTCGGTGCTACCAAGTTTTATTAGATTCACCCCTTTGATGATTTTCACCGTTAGATCATACTATTAAACCAACCACCCACTTAATGCCCACATCATATAACCGTACATCTCAATCCAACGGTCAAAAAATAGCACCAATGACTTGGTCTTATTAATAGCATAGTAGCCTAGTTCTATATATATATGAATTGAGCTCCTATGCTTTTAATAGTACCAAGTTATTGGTGCTTGTAAGTTTTTAATTAATAGATGTACGGTTAGGATGATGTGGGGAATAGTATAATCTAATGAAAACGATCAAAGTTGTAGATCTAACGGTAAAAAATTCATATATATATATATATATATATATATATATATATATATATATATATATATATATATATATATATATATATATATATATATAATAAAATAAATAACATATTTGTTTAGGTCTTAATAGCTTTAGGGCATGGTAGCCTAACAAGACAAAACTTTTTACTTTGGGGCTTCAAAGACCCGTTAGAGTTTTCCGCCGCAATTAAAGCATTAGCTTTTATTATTTAACAAACTCTTTGCTGAGATGGCTATGACCTCCTTATAATGTCATAAACAGATAATCTGAGTCAAAAAGATCCAGTTAATCTAGATTTGAATCCTAAATATATGCAGATTCAAACAATTAGATTTGTTGATCTAGGTTTATTCTTTCATTTATTATATTCATGTATTGAAATCCATATAATAGCTTAATTACTATTGAATACAAAGAACATACATACGTCATCTTCAGAAATTAAGTTTAAATTGTTAGAGAAAAATGATTATTTTATATTATTATTAAACATGGTATCAGAGTAAGCGGTCGTATATAATTAAGTTCGAATCATGCTAGATTCCTAGCGCCTCGCAAAAAGTTTCGAGCCCACATGTGTAAAAATATCTTATTGTATTTGCCGAAACTCTAGAGATCTTAGGCTTAGTTTGGTATTGAGGTCTATCTAACGTTATTAGATAAAATGGAGTTGTAGAAAAAACATATAGGGATATGCTTCTACGTTCTCCGGTGGGAACGCAGAAAATATATCGTAACCGACTCATCGCGATATGGGGAACGCAATATTACGTACGGAAACAAACGGGATATTTTCCCAACGTACTTTCTCACCTCACGTAACGCAGTCTCGCGATATGCGGAACGCAATATTACGTACGGAAACAAACGGGGTGTTCTACTGGACCATTGATCCTAGCTTTAGATAGAACGGCAAAAAGGATTTTAATTGACTGGGTCTACAAGACCCAAAACTTTCAAAATATTATGAACCTTTCTTAGGAAGAACGTATTTGTGAACGTATAAGCAGAAACCGAATCTCCAGTGCCGGAGATGGCAACTCAGGTAACAATCACTGAACGACTTGTAAATATTCATGCAATATATAAGTTACCTACTATATTTTCTTACAGCAAAGTCAAGGAAATATACTTTTGGATGGTCTTTCTATAGGCTTCTAGCCCCCATAATCCATTCCTAGTTGCGCGCAATTTCTCAACCGTAGACTCAGCCATCGATCCCCTAACCTCTTATGCGGTAATTGAAATTGTATCCTTCTTCGAATTGACAAGACTAACGTTTGTTATCAAACGTTAGCCACACCGTCAATTACAAGACCGCTATATTACTGTCATATTAACGACATTTATCTCGACTATGAAATTTGACTACAACAACTTTAAGAAGCTTTGAGTCACAGGACTAAAACTTAGGAGGAGTTTGGAAAATAAAATTAATAATGAACGAGTGGTGTTTGGTGGTGCAGTTTATTTTAGACTTTGAATGGCATGGTGGGGGCCACAAATGGTACGATTATCATGTGGGTACCCTTAATAAATGTACCATGCATGAACTCACTTAGGTCAAGGGATTGCCTTTTTCTCGCGTTTTCATTATTTTTTTTCCCTTTTTATTTTGCGGAGGGTGATCGATCGAAAGAAAAATTCTACTTATATACCCTGAAAAAGATGTATGTACGTCTTAATTACCTCCTTCGTCTTAGAGTTCAAAAAAAAAAAAAAAAAAAAAGAAATCTCTTCATCAATTTAATAAATTCAATACCATGTGGTCAAATGCATAAGATTGAGCGCTTTGAAAAAAAAAATCCCCCTTTCAAATATTTATTTTAATTTTTAAATTTTATATTTTAATCTAATTTTGTAACAAAAAAAAAAAAAAAAAAAAGAAATATCTTCATCAATTTAATAAATTCAATATCATGTGGTCAAATGCATAAGATTGAGCGCTTTGAAAAAAAATCCTCCTTACAAATATTTATCTTAAATTTTAAATTTTATATTTTAATCTAATTTTGTAACATATTTTAATGTAATTTATATTTTAATCTAATTTATGCTTTAATCAATTTTTTTTTTCTACTTAAAATTGAATCTCCATGATTAATTGTACAATTTCAATAAATACAAATGAACAAAAGTTTAAATAATTCTTGCGCATTTAACCTTTTTAGTATACATATATAAAGTTACATTATTCATAAGGTGCTATAGATTAATAGTCAAATTCCACACCCAAAACAGAAGGGAAAAAAAAGAGCCAAAAAACAAGAAATATGATGATTTAATATATATATATATATATATATATAGTCAATTGACATGTCTTAAAAATGCTTAACATATATCAAACATGCCAAAGATAATTAAAGGTGTTTGACTACATTACTTGCAAGTAGTGGGGTCATTGTTTTTTTTTTCTTTTTAAAAAAAAAAAGTAGTGGTCATTGTTAAATTATATATGTTTTGCTTTGAATTCTTTTTTGTATTTTTGTTGGTACTTGAAGTAGTTTTATGGAGCATTTCTATGGGCCATTTTGACTACTGCTTTTTTATTTATACATTATTGATCATCACGTACGATATGTTGACACATATAACTACGTACTTTTATAAAAAATTACATGTGATTCTATACATAATGTAAAGAGTTTTGAATAATTCGTATCTTGCATAAGCTAAGTAAAACAAGTGGTTAGGGTTTTGGGGGTTCAATCCAATTTCCTTAATTGCGGATCATGATATATATTCACTATCATCATAAAAAATCTTGCATTTAAGGACACTTTAAACAATAAATAGTGACGCTTCAAAAATAAAAGCGTCGAGTAAAGAGTCGTTAAGTAAATATGTCGGAATGAATATACTGATGTTTTAATATAACGTCGAAAAAATTTTATAAATATTTGCTAAAAATATGTTTATTGGCGACACTTAATTATAGTGTCAGCAAATGTCGAATATTAAAGACGCTAGAATAAAGCGTCGTCTAAAAAGCGTCGTCTAAAACATATTTTGTTGTAGCGTATGTAGGCTCTTGTTCTTGTAACACCCACTAGGTATTTTACTATCTCCACATCTCAATAATAAATTGCAAGCTCATATGTACATAGTATTTAAGTGATTAATCAGATAAACCAATCATACTGTAATTGTTTCAATCTTAGCTCAAAATACAAATAACTTGAAACATTTTGATTTTCTTAAAATTTTTATAACGATCAAAGAGATAACGAATCTTAAATTTGATCAGCCTCTCTCTCTAAGAAAAATGTGGCTGACAGATTATGAGCAGTGGGTAACTGTATGTCCAAAAAATGGGTGTAAATCATATATCTTATTTATCCAAGAGCCGACATTTTTTCACTAGGCTTATCAATTTTTTTAATAGTAAAAATTTTTTAAAATTTTTTTTAAACTCTTAGATAGCTTAACATAAGATTTTTACTTACTTTTGAGTGTACAAGTAATATTTCTCACGGGTTCTAGAAGCTGTTCCTTTATTTCTCATTGGGCCCTTTTGGTAATCACTTAAGCCCATTAAAAAGTGTCTTAATTTAATTCACTTGAGAACTTCAAATTGGGCCTGTAAAAAGCCCAACTTAGTAACCCAGACTAAGCCCATTATACTACATTAATGATATGAAATAAAGCAATAAAATTAATATCCAATTGTTTGACAATAAATTCTTGCATTGTTAAAGCTAGTAAATATTTTCGTTATCACTCTCTTGGGTAATTTGGTTACACGTGCATTATAAATACTCTACACTTATAATTGCATACAGATTTAAATTGAGCATTTAGTTTTATGTATTCGAATTTAACTGCTGTAGTTGAAACTTACATGATAAGACCTAGTTATAAGTATGCTTAAATTGACTATGACAACTATTTTGTTATCTCATATATAAAGCAGGGGTGTAAACAAGCCGAACACGAGCCAGCTGGTCGCTCGTGTTCGGCTCGTTATTAAACGAGAACACGAATTATTGATTAAAGATCGAAAAATTCGGCTCGTGTTTGCTTAATAAACGAACACTAACGCTCACGAAACACCAACAAAAAATAAATTAAAAAAAAATTAGATTAAATATATTAAACAAATAAATTTATAAAATCTTATTCATTAGATTTTGATCTAATAATTAAAACTTTATATACAAATGAGTCTTTTTATAATTAAGCTCGCATTTATATTTTTATTTGCTAAAAATTAAATAATAAAAATATATATTATATATAATTATTTATTTATATATAAAAATATAAATTAAATAAATTATATAAATATAAAATATGTGTATTAAATTTATTACGAAATTGCGGTGGCGACCCGTAGGTGTTCGAAAGCTCGTTTATTACTTATTTGAAAAATTATTCGTGTTAAATCGATTCTTACAATGGCCGCCGTCTAAGACTTATTCGAAATGACTTAATACAAGCAATGTTTGGTACCTTGCCTACTATGACACTACTATTCAATAGTGCTGGTTGACCTAGTGGTTGACTCACTGGTTGAATCAGTAATTTTTGACATAATAATATTTCTCAATTTTTAAAACATTGGTATTTCCATCTATTTATATACAGTTGTTGTTTGATCAAAAGCAATTATAAATATGGGATAACTAAAAATACATGAACTTACAAATATGACTTAATAAAGAAAATTCAACTGGCTTAGACTAGTTCACTGGTTTGATGGTTGAAACATCCGCTCGAATGGTTCAAACTGACTTTTTTTCAATCTATTTAGTTCAATCAAATTATTTTATAAATAGGATCATAATCGGACCGATCGAATCAACCGGTTTGATTCGGTTTTTAAACTATCTGTAAATACAACTTACTCTTGATCCATTTTTTATTATTTGTTTCCTCTTTAATAAGTGACACAAATAAAGTCATGGTACTAGAAAGAAGATCGAGCTTAGCATTCCGAGGCATGCACTGTTGGAGAAAAATTCAACAATCTCTAATGCTATAATTATTCTCATTTATTGTATTTAATTATGTTAATTAATTGGATGAATTAATTTAATTTAATTTTCTTTATGCCACATAAAGGCATGAATTAAGTGGTGTCTTGGGAACCGTTGGGATTCCAACGTTCTAAATCTCTTTCCACTATATAAACAGTGGATTGCACTGTTTATGATAGATGAAGGTTGTAAAAAGAAAGAGCTAAATAAAATACAAAAGGAGAGCCTTTATTTAAATTCTTATTTTAATTTTATTTTGTTTGATCTTTTTATCAACGGGTGTTGAAAGAGTCTCCGTCAACCTCCTTCACGATCGTGCTCGCATGAAGAGAAATTCCGGTCGTATCTTGGGGTGTTGTTCCCGGTTAATTCTGCACGTAAGGACGGGAATACGCTTGAGATCTTAGACGCTTAGGAGCTTATTTTATTGGATTTCTTTTTTCTACAATTATTTAGAAATTTAGCGTTTATCGGTAAGTTGATTTATTTATTTTTATAATAAAATTAGTTAGATTTTAATCACGATCAGATTTCTTGCGGAATTTGTTCTAACATGCACCATATCCCACACACTTAAGCAAATCATGTGACAAAACTTAGGAGATCATTCACTTTATATAAATTATAAACTATATATATATAGGGGTGACATAAATAAATTTTTAAACATATCATGCTCCCATTGCTACAAATAGGCCCTTGGTGTATGGGAATTCCGAGACAAGTTGTTGGAGTGTTGTTTTCATGTTCCTGCTTTCCTCCAGTAATGTTCTAAATTGGGATAACAATGCCATGATTATGCTTCATATATAAATTGGTCTCAAAATTTAAATTCAGAAACTTCTAATGGTCTTATAATTAAATTATTACTGCTTTTGCTGCTCAAGATAATTATTTTTTGGGTAGGAAAGTAAATTTTTTTAAATAAAAAATTTAAACACAGAATATTTAAGTAAAATTTTTTAACCATAAAATAATAAAGTGAAAATAAGCTAAAACACAGTAAATTTAAATATATTTTCGAACTATAGAATAACAAAGTAGAAATAAGCTAAATTAACCACATAGGGTGAATTGAAGTTTACTCTTCATTAGAGCCTCAAAATTTCAATTCAAATATATAATCTACTGTTTAAAGTCAAACTATGATTTTAATTCCATCCAAAAGTTTTTCTCGGAAACAAATTAAAATTTCGGCCAGTATATAATAAAAACCTATGCATCACATATACGGACACGAACACGAGATAAAGAATATGACACGACTCGGACAAGGCGACTTGATAACTTTCTGAAAATTATGACACGAACACGTATGGATTCGCTAATAAAATATAATATTACGATATATATATATATATATATATATATAATATATTTATTATATATAAAATATTAGTTTTGCTAAAATATTATTATATTTCTCAAATGAATAAAAGGTAATAAAATTTTTATTGATAATTCATATATTTTAAGAAAGGAAATTTCCCCCATATATATATATATATAATTTATTTATATTGTCCGGAAAAACATTATATGAATTTATCAAAAAGTCAAAATATATCTCATCTTATATTATATATGTATAAAAAAGTAAAAAATATACTATTTTTTAATGGGGTGCATAATGAATCTATGCCGAATTCGCATCCATGATATGTCCATGAGGGACACGAGTCCGACACAGACGCACATGTATCCGATACGAACACGCAACAAAGCTTATAGAAGTGTCCGTGATATACAAATAAGAGCTATTGTGTCTTCAGTTTTCTTTTTTCTTTTTTTAGAGAAAAAGATGTAAGCTATTCGTTTTATTTATTTTTAAAAATAAATGCAACTAAAAATATAGAGTAATTAAATTTCGAATCTAAAATCTCAAATCTTCGAACTTAAAATCTCATATCCCAATCATAAAACTATCGACAACCTTATACTTTTCATTCAGTTGATACAAAAATTTTAATAATGTGCCTTTACAAATATTATATTTAATTTTAGCTATCCATCATTTACTCATTTTACTAGCAATTTAAAAAAAAAATTATGTTTAAAGCGTGGTTTACACTAATAGTCTAATACTAAGTATATATTGTTCATGATCTAAAAAATTAGAATAGAATAATATGAATGAAAAAAATATTAGTGGGGGATAGCAAATTAAACCACTATATATTAATTATTTATCAAAACCCATACCACACAGGCTTAATTTTGCTACGGGGCACAACTCTAATTTACCCAGGCTCCAACATATATATATATACATGTGGAGCTCAACAACAAATCCCATAATTTAGTTCTCAAATTTTAATTTATTGTAATTTCTGATTCAAACTTTTAAAATTATTATAATCAAAGCCCATAATTTAATATAGTTAACTAAATTTTAACGATCGTTGATGTAAAAGTAATATAACATCTTAATTATTAACGTATCATTAATTACAATACTATTATATCACATCTGCAATATTCTAAAAGTTCGATAAAAAAATTACAACAAATTAAAGTTTGAGAGCCAAATTTGCAATTTACCCTAAAAGTAATTATATCCGACCACCAATTGAGTAGGAACAAATCTAACCCTTCATCATGTGATAATTCATCACAGTTGTATCATGCTTTTATTTGTGGACCCCTTGTTCAATAATGCTCCCTTAAATTTTTTTTCTATGATTAAGCACCTAACTCTAGAAGTGCTTTAAAATAAAAAGAGATGCACTTAATTAGGGGAAAAGTAGGTGTGAACAAGTCATTAAAATCTAAGTATTCTTTGGAGGAAGATGGAAAAATTTGTGAGAGCATTAGAAAGGATAAATCCTACAAATGGAAAGTAGATTCTTATTCTCAAAAAATTTCTATTTTCAATAGCTTGTTAGATCTCATGAGGTATATATGACCTAATTATAAACATGTTGTTACATTTTATTATTAATTAAACTATTAATATCTTACTTAAGCTTTCATAGTGATGTTACATGTGAATTAACTATTCACTTAACCTATGCTTTTAAACTTATAGCTAAAGGGTTGCAATCGTATGTTGATAACTCCCTTTATATATGCTCTATTAAATGAAATCTAACCTATGCCTTTATTTACCTATAACTCTTATTCTATGAGCCTATATACAGAGGGCTCTTCTTCTCTTTCAAAGAACAAAAAAAAATAAACAACAAATCTATTTCTATTATACTTGAGAGAGAAAAGGTCAAAGAAGGGTGTTTCTTTTGGTGGAGCTTTGGGCTCATCTACTTGTGCAGAGTTGGTGAAGCCACACGACGAGGGTCAAGCCGTTGTATCCTAGAGAGGACAAGTCAGTGCTCTACTGCTATAACGACCCAGCCCACTAGCAACAATAACTCGTTGGGCCCAGCCAACAGCCCAAAATGCTTAAGCCCAGTTATTATTACTAGTGTCTAAGTCTCCTATAAACCCAATGACAAATCCATTCCCATCCGATGTGGGACTATTGGGGTGTCACAGACTCCCCCCGTTAAGGCCCTGACGTCCTCATCAGTCCGATCACACACACACCCACGAACACCAGGCTATGTGAGACTCGTCTCGCTAGCCCATCATCCAGACCCTGGCTCAGCCGAGACTCGCCACACATGTTCAGCTGGTGAACCAGCTCTGATACCAAATATAACGACCCAGCCCACTAGCAACAATAACTCGTTGGGCCCAGCCAACAGCCCAAAATGTTTAAGCCCAGTTATTATTACTAGTGTCTAAGTCTCCTATAAACCCAATGACAAATCCATTCCCATCCGATGTGGGACTATTGGGGTGTCACAACTGCATCGGTTCAAAGGCTTTGCCAACCGTAGAGGGCTTGACTCTCCTTAAAGAGAGCGAGATATCCGTGTCTCGGCTTGATCGACTCGTTGACATTTTTTAAATTATATTGTAGCTAACCTCTATTTTTTAAATATATACACCAACAATAAACAATTATCATTAATTATTGGCTCTTCTTGATAGAAAATTCTTATACTATTTAAATTTTTGTATATTTTTTCCTTTCGAAATGAATATACTGCTTCTCGAAAATAGATAAATTTTACTTCTCGAAAATAGATCTGGGTTCTAGTTTGAGCGCCATCCCTGGGCTCCCAAGGATCCAGCGAGGAGGGAAATCCCTTACCTACAGAAGGAGCCTGAGACTTGCGGCCAAGAACAAAGGCAAGGGAAAGACATCCCTGCAGAAGGCTCAGCTGTTATTGTGCAAGAAGGTGAGAATGTCGAAGCCAACTTCTAAGATCGGGCTGCCCTCATGTGTTGGACACCCTTCCTCTTCTACCTCGATGGGGAAACCTTCTTCGCTTCAAGCTCTTAGCAGGCCGCTGGCGTCTGCTCTCCCATCGCCTTCTACCTCGCCGGGTCAACCTTCTTTGCATCATGCTATCGCGGCTACCCCCTCTTCTTCTACTTCTGGATTGAAGGCCCTTCCCTCTTCCTCCTCCGTAAAGTCGAAGGCGTCAACTGACCGGATATGTGCTTTGAAACGAGATCATGCGCTCCCTCTTGCTCCGGAAGAGATTCTGCTCATTAAGACGATCTGTGGTATATCTGATTCGGACGGCGAGATCTCGCGTAGTAGGACAAGCAGAGCCGGTGGTTCTCCGGGGCTCACCTTGTTGGGAGTCTAAGGCCTACTACTCTGCGTTGTCACTGGGCTGAGTTTCTTTCTCCATGGCCAGAAACAGACTGTTTCGTTTTTTAACGTGGAATGTTCGCGGCCTTAACGATCTAACTAAATGCTCGGTCGTTAAGTCTTTCATCAAACATTGCAGATGTGGCGTCGTTTGCTTACAGGAAACCAAATTAGCTACTACTTCTTTGGATAAGTTTCACACCTTCTGCGGGTATCATCTTCACGACTTTCGAACTCGGGACGCGGAGGGGACCAAAGGGGGATTGTTAACAGCCTGGAATTCATCTCTTTTCGACTGTATTCAAGAATGGAAGGGTGTCTTCACCCTAACCGTGCTGCTCAGGAGGAAAATTGATGGTGCCAATTTTTTGATATCCAACGTTTATGGTCCCACGGTAGCTACTCTTAAAGCTGATTTCTTCTTTGAACTTCGTTCCATCCATGCTTCTTCGTCTTTTGCCTGGACGCTGCTTGGCGACTTTAATGTACTTCTCTCGGTGGACGACAAGAACGGATCCACGACGAATGTTGCTGAGATCTTAAACTTTAGAGAAGTTGTGCACGATTTACAGTTGGTTGACCTCCCAATCCTGAATAAGGCTTTCACCTGGACTAATGGCAGGAATGCCCCCACGTTGGAGCGACTGGACCGTGCTTTTATATCTTCGAACTGGCTACTGACCTTTCCGAGGTCTACCCTACGTGCTCTCCCGAGACCTAGATCCGACCACACTCCCCTTGTCCTGACGGCCTTCACTTTTATTCCGTCGGCTAACTTATTCAGATTCGAAAGCTTTTGGCTTCGTCATTCAGCTACTGCCGAGGTCGTCTCCACTGCTTGGAATTCGACTATTTCAGGCTCGGACCCAGTCATTCAGTTCGCTTCAAAACTAAATTCCGTGCAGTCTGCTCTCCGGATCTGGAGTGCGGGTCTCTCGTCGCAGCTACAACAGCAAGCGAGTCTCTGTCTACTTTGGATCGACTGGCTAGACAACGCTGAAGAACGGAGATGCTTGACCAATCTGGAATGCGCGCTGCGACCGAAACTCAAGGTCAGATATGAGGAAATTTGTCTCCAGGAAGAGATGAAGTGGAAGCAAAGATCGAGAGTTCATTGGCTCAAAGTAGGAGATGCCAACTCTAGATTTTTCCACCTTAAGGCAAGCGGTCGGAGGAACTGTAATTTCATATCCCGCCTCACGAATGGAGCAACCTTGCTTTCCGGGCACGAACCTATAGCTGACCACCTCTTCAACTTCTTTTCCAATCAACTGGGTACAGACCCGGTACCCACCAGAAGCATCAATCTCCAGGAGTTGTATAGAGGAATCAACCCCGATCTCTCTAACCTCCAGGATGAATTCACGATTACTGAGGTGCGAAAAGCAGTGTTCTCTAGCAGCCCGGAAAAAGCGCCTGGACCCGACGGACTACCTATGCTCTTCTACCGAAAATTTTGGAATCTGATCAAGAACGACATTCTGGCGGTTTTCATTTGCTTCTACAATGGGTCGGCAAAGTTAGACGACATCAACACCGGCTGGCTCTGCCTTATTCCTAAGAAGGCAGAGCCAATATATGCAAAAGATTTTCGCCCAATAAGCCTTGTACATAGCATGGGTAAACTCATCTCCAAAGTGCTCGCTTCGCGGTTACAATCTAGCATGGCGGAGCTAATTAACCCGTACCAAACGGCGTTTATCAAGGGCCGTAGTCTTTTCGAAAATTTCAGCACCGCACACGTCCTTGTTCACCATCTCTACACCTCGAAACAGCGAGCAGCCCTGTTAAAGATTGATTTCGAACGGGCATTCGATCACATTAATTGGGGCTTCTTGGCCGACCTTCTCCGTGCAAGGGGATTTGCGCCAATTTGGATAGACTGGATTCAGGCACTTCTAAAATCTGCTAACACCTCGGTGATACTCAATGGTGTTCCAGGTAACAGCTTCACTTGCAAGCGAGGCCTCCGGCAAGGTGATCCCCTATCCCCTCTCCTTTTTATTCTCTGTGTTGACGTTCTATTCAGAATGTTCCAAAAGGCGGCTTCTTCCGATCTTCTCCTAGACCAAGGAATTGGGAATGTCAGAATTCAGACGCTCCAATTCGCGGATGACTTACTCGTCTTTCTGGATGGCTCCCCACGGTCTGCGGCGGCTACAAAGCTGATTCTCGATGACTTTGCGGCTTGCTCTGGCCTTCGGATCAACTACGAGAAAAGCTCAGTTACGCCAATTAACCTGCCAGAAGACCAAGCTACCTCCTTGGCTACCTCCTTCGGCTGCGCAGTTAAAGGTTTCCCTCTTACCTACTTGGGCCTACCTCTCTCCCCTAACAGACTTCGCAGACCGGATTATATGCCATTAATTGAGAAGATCGACAACCGTCTTGCGGGATGGAAGGGGCTGAATCTTTCACGAGGAGGCCGATTAGTGCTACTTAATTCGGTGCTATCCAGTATCCCGTCCTACTTCTGCTCGGTTTTTCGATTGCCGGTCTGGGTTGTAAAATCCCTCGACAGGATCCGCCGCGATTTCTTTTGGAGAGGGAGGAAACTACACAATGGCTTCCACTGCTTGGTTAACTGGGATCAAGTTTGTCGACCTAAACACAGGGGCGGACTAGGCGTCCGAAAGTTACAGGCCATGAACTCGGCGCTCCTGATGAAGAGCTTATGGAACTTTTACAACTCTCCGCACCTACCCTGGGTCAGATTACTAATGCAAAAGCACTATAGGTACGGACATAACCCAAGAATCGGCGACAACACTACAACCGGATCTTTGTCCAATGTGGAGAGGTATCCTCGGTACCACGCGCCGTTTCATGCATCCATCTCCTTTTCGTTAGGCGACGGAAAAGGAACTTCCTTTTGGAATGCTAGATGGGCGGGGGAATTCACTCTCAGATCTCAATTTCCAAATCTATATGCCATTGCGAGACTCAAACACCTCTCGGTCTCTACCTGGAGCCGACGCTTCGCTCACAAGCGGGACTTGGGGTTCCAACAACCTCGGATGCAGGGCGACCAACTGGATGAACTAACACAACTCAAAAATCTGATCCGGAATATCTCATTAAACCAGAACCCGGACTCTACGATTTGGCGTTGGAACGAAGATGGTGCTTTCCAGGTTCGCCGAGCATACTCTTTTATCACTTTTGATGGCATTAACGATTGCAGAAACTATTTAATTTGGAAGATGAAGATCCTCTCGAGTTAAAGTCTTCCTTTGGCTTGCGGTGAGAAATAGAATCTTAACTGAGGATACGCTAGCTAACAAAGGATGGAACGGTCCATCGATGTGTGCACTTTGCTCTAGACACGGGGAAAATCTTGATCACATTCTCTTCACATGCAATTATGCGACGACGGTTTGGGCGCAATTACTGCAAACGTTACCAACAACTCAAGTCTTCATTTCTACTAGCTCAGGAGACCTACCTGCGAGATGGAACCATGCAAGGGGCTGTGTCCGAGGGAGGCAAAAGAAATGGTTTGATCTTTGTTTCTTTGCGATGTTGGGAAATATGGAAAGAACGTACGAATTTTCGAAGAGCGATCTACGGAACGGTCGAGACGACAAGTAGAGTACTGAGCACGGTGAAGCTATGGACAATAGCGTTCACGAGAGGAGAGTGACGTGTGTTTCGAGTCGGCGTCGACTGTAATCTGGGTTGTTCTCTCGGTGCCTATGTTTTGTTTTGTGTTTTTGTTTTTGTTTTTTGTTTTGTGTTTTTTGTTTTTTGTTTTTGCCTTTGGGTTTGCCGTTAACCGGCTCCTGTAACCAACTCTGCTCAAATAGGGTATAGCCCTGTTTCCTCAAAAAAAAAAATAAGCAACTTACGGCCTTTTAATTTGTATGCTTGAACATTTTATTTAGCATATTGTTTACTCAACTACTTTATATGAGGATTTGAATATTATTAGATTAAGAGCCTCTCTGGGAGAAACATAAAAACTATGTAATTTTAAAAAATAAAAAAATAAAAAAAAACTGATGTTTTTCGCTATCCTGGATAATTTTTTTTAACTATGGATCATTTGGTACCTATTCTAGAGTTCTAAAATTCATAATTTATAGCCCAAAATGGAGTATTTTGCTGTAAAATGAAAAAGAGGTCCTACCTCAGTAAAACAAATTAATAATTACACCAAGTTAGTAATATTGCTCATCCAAACAGTATATAATTAATGCAGTATTTTGAAATATATTAATATAGTAGTATGGCATATTAATATATACCAAAGTAAAAAAAATACTATGTAAAATTTTCAAGAGCTACTTTTCCTAATCAGCGCGCTAATTACATTATCACCACTCTTAGTCTCAGAATTAATTAATGGATCGACTAAAAAGTAAACTACGTACTATGTTGAAATAGGAAAGAAGATCCTCTAGCAGGAGAGTTAATTATTATTAGATAATTTGTTCTAAGTTCTAACATTAACTCACAAGCTCTTAAGATGATTAGAATTTAGAAGCCAATTAAGATCTAGCTTAATATGGTTTGAATCGATCGTATACACAACAAAAACAAATTAACAATAGTGTTAGATAATATATTCTCCAACGGGATTATTTAGTTTTGATATATATATATATATATATATATATATATATATATATATATATATATATATATATATATATATATATATATATATATATATATATTCCCCCGACTTGATTCACATTTTAATGTTTATTTCTTAACGAAATAAACGGCATCTACCTATCTCTCTCAAAAAAAAAAAAAAAAAAAAAAAACACTGATCGTTAAAATATCGAACGTACTCGTCAACTGTTTGATTTGTTTATTGTCACCTACTATCAAACACGAGTCGCTCATAATGAACGATTTTCCTACTAGCTACTCGATAAACAATTGAGAGAAATTTTTAAAAAGAAATAGAATCTTAATTTAATAATTGAAATCCACAAAATATAGATTTATTCATATTTGGGTTGGCCTAAGATCCAAATATTAGAAATTTGTAATATATAATATGTTTGTATATATATTAATTTGAGCTATATTGAGTTGAACACGAGCAAGCTGACTACAGCTCGTGTTCAACTCGTTATGATTTCGAATTAAAAATTCAGCCTATTTTTGACTCGTTTACTAAATAAGCGATTGATTTCGAACTCACTGCGAGTCGACCATGAGCTATATATCTCACGAACAACGAGCGTGATTGCCAACCCTATAATACTGTATGTGTACAGCTAAAGCCTTTAAATGTATATTTATTATTCAGTATATATGTACACCGAAAGGCCTTTAATATACCATCTGCTAGTTTGGTTGAAGTTCTCACCAAAGTGCTGGCGAATCTATTAGTGCAGTACAGCCTACTATATATATACAATACGAAATTCGTACTAAATCAATCCTATTAATACATGTACATGGTACCGGTGAAATAAAGCTCACTCGAACAATAGTAATTTTATAATTTGAGTATTTAAAAAAAAAAAAAGGCTTTTTTTTTTTAGCTTCACATGCACAACATGTACAAGTTAAAGGGAAATTTACCGACACAATGATCATGATAATCCCAACTTTAATTCATAATTAGCTCCGTAAATTAAGTA
Source organism: Aechmea fasciata (assembly GCA_025177825.1). Classification (NCBI taxonomy): domain Eukaryota; kingdom Viridiplantae; phylum Streptophyta; class Magnoliopsida; order Poales; family Bromeliaceae; genus Aechmea; species Aechmea fasciata. Next base: position 5,242,228 of record CM045928.1, on the reverse strand, counting down.
ATTATCCACTCATTACATTATATTAATTATAAAATAATTGACTCCAAATCTCACTCTCTCTTCCCCTACTCTTTACTTATAAATACCCCTCCAAATCCCCTCCACCTCTCCTTGTCCCTTTCCAATTCAAAAGCTAAAAACTTTGAATCCAATACCCTCTCTCTTTCAATTACTATACCACCAAACACCAAACAACACAACACAACACATGTCAACCTCTTTATCATCAATGGCAACAACGAGCTCTAACTCTAAGTTTAACTCCAAATATAAATGCTGGCCCTGGAGCTGCAGTAAACTGGGCTTCTTCTCCTCTTCTTCTTCTTCTTCTTCTTCTTCTTCTTCGTCATCGTCGTCGTCGTCGTCGTCTTCTTCGTCACGGTGGAAACGATTCAACCTCAGCTTCTCTCTGCGCGACGACGTCTTATTCCGCGTAGTTTACGTAGCCGAAGCCGTCGTCCTCGTCTTCGTACTCTGCTGCTTCTTCTGCTGCTGCGGATGCGGCCACATCTGATCAACGTTGGGATTTGCAGAGATTTGTAATAAAATTTGGATTTTTATTTTTATTTTTTGCACTGTTTATTTTATTTTGTTTTGTTTTGTTTACTCTCTCTAGCTCTCTCTATTATGTGTATTGGAAGAATAGTTAATTCAATGGGATTTTTGCATATATATAGGTATCTATAAATATATGTATATAATTTTATTTGTTCCTTGCTTAATTAGTTTTAAAAAACTTTTCATGATAAAGCGTATTTGCAATTTACTACCACGGTTTGCTGCATCTATATATGGTTCCCTTCATTTTCAATGAACCAATGAAGCGCAATCCGAGTATCATGTTAGTGTTTTGTTGAATATAAAATTGTATAAACACCGTTTTACCAATTTTTAAGTTTTTGTAGATAAATCTGGCTTGTTTACACAGATCGTGAGCGTACGCCCCGATTGAAGCCACGCTAGCCTTAAGATATTAATTTCCTCCATTATTTGTTTCACGCTATAAATACTAAGAGCCTTTAATGATGCTGGTGATAAGTAAATATAAAATTGTATAAACACCGTTTTTTAATGTACCTGCTTTTGTAGCATAAATCATTGCTTTCACATGTTTAATCAAAAAAATGTCCTTTAAAAATCGACAATGTTGTTCTCTTTTATGAACATTTATTTGTTTTTTTTTTTTAAAATAGATAGCACGTTATTCGTTTCATTCATTGAAAAGATATATAAATTTAACTATAGATGTGGGGAAACCAAGCCTCGGGAGCAAAGTAAAAACTATATTAGCCTAACAAAAAAAAAAAAACAACAACTAAACTAAGCAAGTAGAGAATCCCACTCATTCACTAAAAGCCTGAGCCTCTGTACTGCTAACTCGGGATTTAGACTGATATTTTGAAAGATTGAGTCGTTTTTAACCTTCCATATAATCCATCAGTTGGCTATTAGGACAGGAAGGTTGTTTCGCTTTTTTAGGTGATCCCGACCGTCTCATCTATTATTTACGCAATTTTGAGATTTGTGTCGCTCACGTGATAGATAATGTCGAATAAAACGGTCTGAGATTGGAATCATCCCCTGCCAAATTTTTGTTCCCTTCTAACTATATACTCTTTGGTAATTTTTTTTACCTTGTTATTGTTTTTTTATCACTTGTTCTTAATAATTATTTCTTTGATCATGTTGTGATAGCCAAATAGCTAGGTATTTTACCTGTCAAATATTTCAAGCTTGCAGAACATTGGTTTTTTAATCAATACTACAAAAAAAAAATGGAGGAACAAAGTTTGGTATTTTACTTTTTATTTGTTATTTTTAATTTTAATTTTGGATGTTCTTAAGCCACCAAAATAACACACTCATTTCTATTCAAGACCGGACATATAGTCGGATAAAAATTTGGTAGGAACAGTCTCCAATATAGAATTGCTCCATCTGCTGCTTATACTGTTCTAAATTTTATGTCGACTGCAAAGTGGTCTTATATTATAGACGACTCCAACTAAATTCTTCTGCCTACACTGTTCTAAATTTTGCACCGACTACATGATGAACAGTAAATAAAGTGGTCTTTCAGTATAGACCACTCCAACTAAATTTTTATTCTTACCAACTATAATAGCAGTGAAATATGCCTAAACTTTAACGTCAAGTAACAAAAGAATGACTTTTACAGACCTGGAGTGAGCTTTGTTTGTATATAATATTTAAATTGCGGACCCGGACTAGGCCGCAATTATTATGCAAAAAACGAAGAATAAATTAAGATCCAGCCCAAATCCCACAAACGGCCCAAGTACTAAGATTTTTTGGGCCTGTTTAATGTTGATAGCCGTCGCAATTACGAAAGAAGTTGCGACAAAAGTATATAAAAATATAATTCTCATTTTTTTCCGGTGGGACTTAGAAATTATCTTTACTCCGGTCGCAAAAAATTATCATTTTATCGTACTCGTACTCTCGGCGATCCCATACGAAGCTTTACTAAAAATGTCAATATAATTCTCTCGCTGTGAGGGATCAACATTCCGTCCTCGTTGGAACAAAATCTGATGCTTAAAAAAAAAAACTCAATTACGATAATCATTTAAATTTTAATTTTTTCAATTAAACCAAGAAAAAAAAAAAAAAAAAACTACGTCCTACAATGCGAAGAGTAATAATGTTGGGGGCCTCACTGCAAATTCGCGTTCCGTTACGGAGGAGCGCAAACGGAACGGAATTCAAGTGGGCCCCACTAAACCTGGGGAGTGGTTGTTGCCGCGTCCCCTCACATCATCGCCAGTAGATTCGTTGGACCCGATCCACGTGCCTCACGTCGCCAGCTCAGCATCACATCTGGCTCCTTCCTCGACATTCACCCCCGCCACTCCCCACCAATCATCACTCGACACATGTCACTATCCCCATAGATTATTGACGTGGCGGCTTGTGACTCGTGCATTTCGGTGTACCGTGCCTCGCTAGTGGTCGAGCTGATTTCGATCATCGGAATAGAGGGAGTTGTTCGCTGCACCGGGTGCAGAGCTTCCTTCCACATATTGCACTCTTAAATTATAATAATTGATAAATTTTACACAATGTGAATCATAAGCGCTAACAAATTATTCCAAAAAAATATATGCTAATAGTAAGAACGCACTCATCGCACTTAAGAGCTCAGCTACAGTGCTCAGCAATTTCGACCTGACTCAACTCACCTAAACGTAAGGTTTATTGTTCAGTCTTTTTACCATTAGCTCTATTATGAACTTCAAATCCTACTCAACTCAACTTATTAGCTTCTAAACTTATCGTCACATAACAGAAAATTAAAATTATTTTGATCAATAAATAGCTAGCCATCATTCAATAGCTCTTTTTGTACAGTTAATTTCTAGTACTAACGGATACCTAGATAATTAAATTTAAACACTTATAATTTCTCATGTGTAAATTTTTTTAAATAGAAAAAGATTGTATTTGTTAAATTAGAATTTGAGTTTAAATAATGAAAAAAAATTAAGCACACGGATCGTGAGGTGTAAACGTACACCCGGTGCAGGAAAGTATTGCCAACAGATCTGGGGACGAGTGTCGACACGTGTAAAGTGGGCGTACGAGCATACATAGTGCTAGTGTCTCCAAACGAAAAAACAAAAAAGACCCTCAATAGAAACCAATTCGTTTTTATGTGTTATTTTTTATTTTTATTTAAAAATTATTTTTTTTTGCAAAATTTAAAATTTTTTTATAAATTTAATGTTAAAAAATATTGAATAAGTCATTATTAGATGGAAATAAAATTAATATATAAGAATAGATCGGAGGCTCTTTAATGGGACGTTATTGGAAAGTGTTTATCCCTGCCATGTGTGGTTAATTATGATTTACTTTTTTTAAAAAAAAATTGCGTGGAATGATTCAAAAAAGAGCATATTGTATTCAGGGTTGTTTTGGAGTGGAGTGGCACGCAGTGTACTAATACCACTACCAATAATTTCTCAGGAATCCGAGATGGGTTACGGATTCGTTGTTTCTCACCAAACACCAACTCAGCCTAAGTTGTGGCCATTATTTATTTTTATTAAGTGTGTCCTTATTAGTTTAGTGGGTTATTATTATTGTTGTTGTTGTTATTATTTGGTGCATGAACTTTTAGTTTTTGTTTAAATAGATTAGTTATTGATTTTACATAGTTGTTGCACTCTGTAGAGTGGCATGAAATAACAGGACACATCATCTATAATCCTATGCACAAAAAAAAAAAAAAGCATCCTTGTAAGTTGGACTTGCTGTTCATTTGTTGCAATTTTTTTTTTTTTTTTTTTTGAGAGATAGGTACGCCGCTTCGTTTATTTTATTTAAATAAACTTTAGAAATGTGAATCAATTAAGATTCAAATTTGGGTCACAGATACCAACCATCAAATTCTTTGACACTTGCTCTAGGGAGAATTTTTATGCCACAAAATGCTTTTTTTTTTATTACGACGACGACGGAATACATGGAGGTGAAAATTTAGGACCAAACAGATCTTAAGACAAAGTTTAAGGCCTAACATATATGCAAGTACCCATGCTAATAGAAAAAGTATGTATGGTTCATTGCATTGTTCCGTCAAAAACAACGCCCGATTTTAATTATCGAGACTCAAGGGAAACGCACATGCATGCTGCACGCATTGGCACGGACTTTGTTTGTACTCGCGCTCGATCCATGAGACCAATCCATGAACCAGAGAAAAATCCTACAGTTTACACATCCAGGAATTGAGACAATCATTTTGAATATTTAGTTAGTAAAGCAATTAAAACTGTAATAAGACTAGCGTGATAAAATAATCATTGGCGGGACAGATCGTAAGGTTTATACCTATTTTTGAGTATACATGCAGATACCATCTCCAAAAACACACACACACACACACACACAGAGAAAAACACCAAATCCTCTTATATATATATATATATATATAGCACCCACCACACAAACCTAAAACCTCCTCTTCTCTCCTCCACCCACCCCTAGCTAGTAGCCCTCGTCGAAAAATAACTGCTGCTGCTGCTGCCGCCGCTGCTGCTGCTACAACAAACCCTAGCCAGCTAGCTAGCTAGCTCCGACGATCGAATAACAAACACAAATTATATATATGGATCAGACCCACACATCTCCGACCCACTCATCATCCTACTTCCCCTCCTGCATGGCGTCGCCGTCGTCGTGGCTCGTGCCGCACCGCCCGTCGAACCCCGCGCGCTTCCACCTCCTCGCCCGCGGCGATGCTGCTCAGCGGCAGCGGCAGCGGCAGCAGCGGAGGGCGCCGTCGTGGCGGAGGCTCCTGGACAGGTTGGTGAGGGAGGGGAAGAAGGGCGTGTGCGGGAGCATGCGCACGACGTCCAAGCCCCTCATCACCTTCGGATACGACGCCGCCAGCTACGCCAAGAATTTCGACGACAGCTGCCGCGCCGACGGCTCCCGCAGGTTCCGCCCGGAGGACGTCGCCGTCGCTCGGTGGCGCGCCGGAGCATGTTAGGTTAATTCAGAGATTTGTATTTATAGCAGGGCTTTTTAAAAACAAAAAAAAAAAAAAAAAATTTTGCGAAAATACCCACTAGCTAGTTTTGCGAAATTGCAAGCATATATGCTGGAGATCGATCTGAATAGAGATTTGCTTAGAGTAAAAGCAAGGGGGTTAGGTTTTTGCAAAAATGTCATCTTTGTCACTGCTTTTGGAACATGCTTAGGTTCAGAATGTACATTATTAAATAGTAGTATAATGATTTTGGAGACACACCCATGCCTACTATCTTTTTAAATTTTTTTAATATATTTTCACTTATTTTTATTTATTTTCTCTTCTTTTTGTTTTTTTGACGCAAATCGATTTTCCCATCAACTATCAACTATAGAGCATTTAGACATAGACTCCTCAACTTCCATTTTTTATTCGGTTCTGATATATCAATTCCGAAGAAGTTAATTAGAAGCTGAGGGATCTAGTTTGTAATGGACTATTGTTGAGAAGTCTCCATACAATAGCACATTATGAAAGCGACAAAAAAAAAAAAAAAAAAAAAGAAAAGGTCCACAGAGAAAAGAGAATTTTAAAAAAAAGCTTTGTAGCATTAAATACAGATCAACCACTGAAAAGGAGTGAGTCAATGGTAGGGGCCAATTGGGTCACCAAAACAATGATAATGTTGCAAAGAGAGTTGAAGTTCCAGGTTTAATAAGAAAGTAACTTGACTCTGCGGGAACCATGTTCTTTTTAGAATAATAAATTGAACTAGGTGAAATGTAGGATAGTAATGCTATATTTCTATACTCAAACACTTTAGTTTTGAGTTTTAAAAAAAACAGTAGAAGGAAAAAAAAAACAGTAAAAATGTATGAAATTTATCTGAACTATGATTTAAAAAGTTTGATTTGTCTACCTAAATTTTCAGTTAATTTAATTCTGGAACTTAGTCACATTAATCATGTAAGATAGTCTAATTACTGAAATTCTAAAAGGAAAGAGCAATCAAATTGCTCGAATCAGATAAATTAAAGAGATGGATAGCAAAATCGGAACTCACTCAACATTAGATAGTCAAATCAAAATAAGCCTAGCTCAAGTAACTCCCACACATTTTTGGCCGCAAAAAAACCAAAGTAAAAAGAACTTTCAATGCAAACAGGGTTAAACTGCTCCTTTACAATGAAACATACACTTTTTTTTTCAGATTATGGAATGGCAAAGTTCATGGCCTAAAGCGTTTGCACAAAATGTACAGATGCCAAGTTATAACATAGGAATAGTACAGGAATTGCCCATGTTTTTTAAACTAATAAACTAGTACTGCTGCAAGCTGGAGTCCAGTAGATGTGTGCCAGAAAGTTCTGAATCTTTTACAGGGCACAACAAATATTTTGGATTTAAAAAATATGTTCTTCAAATCTTGATTTTTATTCTTTTTTTTTTGTTCATTCCAATCACTTGATGTTGTTTGGATACTTTTGTGACAAATAGATCTGGAATAACATTGCTCCATTTGCACAATATATCTACTAACAGATGTCTTACTTTCGAATGCTCAATATACGCTATTTTACGGATTTAAAAACTAGCTGTGAAAATGCTGAACGTTTCATGCAGTGTAATGAAGCAAAAAAGAAAAGGTGGAGAATGCAATAGAAGGTAAGAGAAAGAGGAGCCAAGAAAAAAAGAAGCTGAACTAAGTTTTGATACCAAATGACAAGCCCTCGCAAGTACAATGTACAAGATTGGCTTCTGCACACAATCCTTGATCTTTCATCAAACAATTTGATCTGATATTCATTCATAGTCGGATTCCTCAGAGAAGTCCCCGCTTTCCTAGATGAAATAAGGAAGCAGAATAATAGAACAATGATTAGTGTACAAAATGGATAGAATGAACTACTGAAGGCAGTACATGAAGATCATTTCACCTTTCTCTTAATATATTCTGCCATTGCCCTCTCGAACTCGGCTCGCTTTTCTGTAGCTATATCATAGTATGCGACCTTTTCCTATTCAGAACAAATTTATAAGCAACTGATACTTAATACGACTGCATGGGAAAAAAGAGAAAACACAGAAGACATAGAGGAAGAAAAGAGAAAAAATGAAATGAAGAATCTTCATATTCCTCGGAATATTCTGCCCTATGAAACTTATATAGTTCATGAATTGGTCTCAACTCGATTTTCCTTATAAGGAAACCATACAAGCTCAGGTCACGCCCAACACATTTCTCTTCGAGGGTACATTTTCATGGTTATTGAAGTGAGTTTTAGCTAGCTAACAACTTGAGCAACAACCTGCCGTTTTGAAACAGCCTGTTCTATAGAAACTCCTAAAATCCAAATTCTCTTCCCTTCAGAATATTCTTTGTTTAGATGAACAATTATCAAAATGAAAGCTGGCAAATAGAGCTATATGGACAATTATCTGATGTACACAACGGAGGTTCAAGGTTTTTTGTAAGCTAATCTAGCAGAATAAACCAACTGCTATTAGGAATACAGGAAATATCAAGGACCAGAAGAGGAGATTTCTGCAAACTGTTGCAACTAAAGAACAGAAAGAACAGAGCAATCATAACTACAAGTCTTGGAGGCACTTATTACTGTTGAGACTAGAAGCTTACTTTCTAAGAAAGCCTCTAAGCAGAAAGTTGCCTTTTTTTCTTTTTTTCCTCATTATTTTTGGATGAAAAAGGTAGAATGAGAACTTCTAGTCAGGAAGCTTTTTGTTGTTTTACATGCATCAACACCTTAACACAGGGAAATCTGCTGACTCTTTCTGTCAAAGAGAAATGATACTTTTCTTGCTTAGCTAGGCTGTAGAGAAATATTTGTATAAAAAATAATCAAGGAAACTTGTAATAGATGATTGTCCACTAATTGGCTAGATTGCACTAAAAGAGAAAGTGTCCGCTAAAATTTGATACATAAAATATCCGATGTTGATTTATCAGAGAGAGATACTTCATCAGATATTGGCTCTTAAATGTTTCAAACAACATGCTTTGCTATTGACTGGAATAACCAAAACCATTTCCCCAAAATGGAGTGTGTTTAAGGGCTGTGAACTCTATTTTCTGACTCTAAAAATGCACTCAAGAAACAAAAGTAGTGATATGCCCCATGTACAAAATTGTGTGCTAGAAAAAGTGTCCTTATAGTATTGCAAAGACAGAATGGAGTTTATATCAGAGCTCCCAGATCCCTACCCAAAAAAGGAAAGGAAAAAAAGGGATTCTCTAGCCCTTGGTGTATCGTAACCCAATTTAAAGCATGATTAAACTAGAAGTACAGGGCATCAAGTCTAGACTGGATGGCAGCAGCAGCAGAGTGATAACAATTTAGTCATTAATCCAAACTTATTCGCGTTAGCTACATAAATTAGATTTGTCCATTTCAGCTCTACTTACAGTTTCTTTATCAACATCGATTGCTATCATAACTTCCCATGATTGCAGTTTTAAGTTTCATGCAGTCAGCTAAAGTAAAATCAGATAGAAAAAATGAAGTTTCATGTTGCAACCTTCAATATTTCAAGAAGCAGGCTTTACACACTTCTTCACCTCATATTTTCTTAGTCGTGCTCAGAACTACCATTTCAAGGAACTAGTTGTACTCCTATGAGTTAATTATGTTTATTAAACATACTATTGCTGATAGATGACTTGTACCCTTCGTACCTAATTCATAATAAAAAATGATAAATCAATTGCAGAGAAAATAATAATAATAATAATGCTAAGGCCTGTCATGCCTCAAATGGGAAAAAGAAGATAGATGCTAACCTCAAATGACATTGTTTTCCATTTTTCTCCACATGCTTTTCCAATCTGGAAGAGATATATGCATAAGCAACCAAGGATAGAGACTAAATTTGAGTATTAAGAGTACATATATACATACATCACGCATTGATTTGACATCTGGGTTCTCTTGTTGGTAGGTTTTCCTAAAATCTTCTCTTCAAAAGAACACCAGGTTTCGATGCACATTCACATAAACCAGTCAGCTTTCCGCAAGTCAGTCAACAAAAATATATAATCAATAAACAGAGAGATGCTAGCTGAACAGAATGGCAAGACATAAGTAGTTATATTACTCATTTAGACAAAGCAAACTATAAATAACTATTACTATGACGCAGTGAATAAGCATACTTCAGGGAAATTATAACGTCATGAAAGCAAACTCACATGCCAAACTTGAAGCAATACATCGCTTGTTGAAACTTTGCTAGATTTTATCTGGCCCTGCCAAATCACTTTCCACTCAAAATCATATACTTCTCTTTTTAAGTCCCTTTGTATTTTATTTTTCTATGTTCCTCAAATACTTCTTCTTTTTTTTCGGGGGAGAACTTGTTCTTCAAATATTTCCACAAGCTATTATCTTCCATTCCATCTGGACACAGAATTAACTAACACATCTAGACTCCCAGTAGTTCACTAGAAAACAGTTACAAGCATCAATTTCTCGCCTAAAAACGAGCCTTGTGAGAAAGAGAGATTGCCATTAAACCTCAAGGTCGGTCTCCTAGTGAAGCAGTACATTTCTTTGTTTCCATCAGGCGAATTGACCATACATAATATCATCTAGGAATTGACGAGAAAGGTTGTGTAACATATGAGAGATTTGAGCACTCCAAGGTGAAGATATATTGTACTATAACTAATTTGTTCTACAACAAAAACATACTTCTACACTAATTAACAGCCTCATTTCAGATGGAACAGCAAAATATTAAGAGTACAAAAATGCCCTAATCAGATGCTAACTAATATAGTCGACATAAGCCTCTATCTACTGCTTAATCTAGTAAATCAATAAACCCAATTAGGCACAAACTTTACACAGTTCTTGTTTGGCTTGCACTCATCAGCATTAAAAGATGTATAGATCTAAACCAAACTATCGCATTTTTCACGATACACATGCATGCTTCAAAACTTTTGATTTTACTACCAAACCTTAGCATCGACGGCAACATATCATTGATCTAATGGAATATTTTGTTACTTGATAGTAAAATAAAAAAAAATTAAAGTTTAGATATCCATTTAGGAAAATTTTAAGAACCTATTACGAAATTCCAAGAACCAATTTACAGTACCGAGTATCTATTTACCTAAATTAGAACCCTAGGAAATGGAAACAGGGAAAGGGTGATTATTAACGGGGGGCGTACAAGAAGTAGAAGAATGCGGTGGGGGGTTTCTTGGGCTTGTTGCGATCGTCCTTGAGGGGCTTCTTCTTCGCCCTAGGCTTCGTAGGCGCCCTCCTCGCCGGCGCCGGCGCCGACCTCGTCGGCGCCGCCGCCGAGGATCTCGTCTTCATCGCTCCGGAGCGCGGCGGGGACGGGGAAAGGGTTTTAGAAGGTTCTTCGTGGAAAAGAAAAAGAGGAGAGGAGAGAGGGGAAAAATAAAATGATTATTATATATTATTTATATAATATTAAGGGAACTTGTTTCAAAATGATTCCGTGGCCCAATGGATAAGGCGCTGGTCTACGGAACCAGAGATTCTGGGTTCGATCCCCAGCGGAGTCGCAAATTTTTTGTTTAAGGTCCGGTTTGTTTGAAAATGTATGGGAGAGCCCCTCAAATGTAGGGGGATCTCAAAAATAATGTAGATTTTTTTAAACATCTAGAAATTTATATTCAAATCATAAAATATGTAAAATATAAATGTCATAGAAGATTAAAATTTAGAAATTAATAGTGCAATTAATTTCTTTTTGGTCAAATCAAGAGAAATTGAGAAGATTGGAATTTAAAAATTAATGGTGTAATTAATTTTTTTTTAGTCAAATCAAAGAAAATTATAATTTTTTTCTACCAAGAGTATGTTGATATTTTGCACGCAAATTATTAAATATGTAAAATGTAAACGTCATCGAAGAATAGATGCGTCATAGGAGAATAGAATTTATAAATCTATTGTGCAATTAATTTTTTTGGGTCAAATCTAGAGAAATTGAGATTTTTTTAAACATCTAGATATATTAACTATAAATAAAAATATTTGGCGGGTTTTCCTCACCACTCCTATGAAGAGTATGTTGGTAATTTATATTCAAATCATAAAATATGTAAAATATAAATATCATAGAAGATTAGAATTCAGAAATTAGTAGTGCAATTAATTTCTTTTTGGTCAAATCAAGAGAAATTGAGAAGATTAGAATTTAAAAATTAATGGTGCAATTAATTTTTTTTTGGTCAAATCAAGGAAAATTATAATTTTTTTCTACCAAAAGTATGTTGATATTTTGCACGCAAATTATTAAATATGTAAAATGTAAGCGTCATAGAAGAATAGAATTTATAAATTTATTGTGCAATTAATTTTTTTAGGTCAAATCAAGAGAAATTGAGATTTTTTTAAAAAAATCTAGATATATTATTAACTATAAACAAAAATATTTGGTGGATTTTCCTCACCACTCCTACTAAGGGTATATTGGTAATCTAAATGCAAATCATAAAATATGTAAAATATAAATGTCATAGAAAGATCAGAATTTAGAAATTAATGGTGTAATTAATTTCTTTTTGATCAAATCAAGAGAAATTGAGAAGATTAGAATTTAGAAATTAATGGTGCAATTAATTTTTTTTGGTCAAATCAAGAGAAATTGAAATTTTTTTCTACCAAGAGTATGTTGGTAATTTGCACGCGAATAATAAAATATGTAAAATATAAACGTCATAGAAGAATAGAATTTATAAATTAATCTATTGTGCAATTAATTTTTTTAGGTCAAATCAAGATAAATTGAGATTTTAAAAAATAAATATAGATATATTAACTATAAACAAAAATATTTTGTAGGTTTTTCTCAACACTCCTACCAAGGGTATGTTGGTAATTTACATGCAAATTATAAAATATGTAAAATATAAAGGTCTCGAATTTAAAAATTAATAGTACAATTAATTTTTTTTTGTTCAAATCAAGAGAAATTGAGAAGATTAAAATTTAGAAATTAATGCTGCAATTAATATCTTTTTGGTCAAATCAAGATAAATTAAAAAAAATTTCCACCTGTATGGTTGTATGGTTTTCGCTTTTTTAACCATTCTCTTTCCACGACTGTAAACAAATAGGGTACAACCCTATTTAATCAAAAAGAGTATGTTGATAATTTACAGGCAAATCATAAAATATGCAAAATGTAAACATCATGGAAGAATATAATTTATAAATATATTGTGCAATTAATTTTTTTGGGTCAAATCAAAAAAAATTGAGATTTTTTTTAAAAAATAAGAAAAACTTCAAAAAAGAATTTTAAAAATATGATTAGTAAAGCAATAATGCTGCTTCAAAATGTATTTATTCAGAAAATTTTAAAAATATTAAACTCAACTAATTATTAAATATTTCTGAATATTTTTTTAAAATTAGTAAAGTTTAAATTTACTTTTAGAAATAAAAATATTAGAATTTATTCAATTAATAAAGGACTGAAAAATCTAATATGTGATATCTTCATTTTCTAGACTTTCGATAAACAAGGAATGGAAGAGATGTATATTCTCCAACAAAAGTTAAGAGTTTCGATGAGAAAATACCTTTTATAAGAAACGAAGAGATTCCACCAAAAATACGAATAAGCTTTATAGAAAAATATGCATTTTGAATAAATACAATAATATTAATAAATATTAAATATTAGTGCATAATTTTTTTCTTCGATGGCTAATAATTTTTTAATTTTTTTATTTTATTTAGAACATGTCATTAATATATTGTTTTTTTGAGAGATAAATTTTTTAATTTTTTCTATTTTATTTAGAACATGTCATTAATATATTGTTTTTTTGAGAGATAAGTAGTCACGCTACCCGCTTCGTTTATTTCATTTAGAAATAAACTTAGTTAGAAATGTGAATCAATTAGGATTCGAACTTGGGTCTCGGATATCAACCATCAAGCCCTTTGCCATTTGTTCTAAGAACGGTCGGTTTTATTTATTTTATTTTGTTTCCAATTATTGTGATATATGAATTTATGCTTTTATTTTGCTATATATTCTATCCATAATACTTATATGTATTTTGTTTATAATAAGTTATAATATTTACTTTTTTTTAATTTAACCCTACATTTAAATATATTATTTATTTATTTATTAGTTTGTTAATAAATTTAATTAAATTTAAAAAAAATAATACGTACCATTGTACATGGCACGTGGAGTGCACGTGCACTGCCTAGTATTAATTAAGAAACAAGAACTAGCTAGCATAGTTGGAGCAACAATTCATGGAGCAGTACTTTGTTTTGATCATTTTCATTTTTTTTTTTTTTTTTTTTTTTTTTTTTTTTTTTGCCTGAGGCCTCATCTTTTACTCGCTCTGTGCTTTATAGTTAAGCTGTAATTGAATGGAAGCGGTGGCCATCTGCTATTTCTCAAAAAAAATTCATGGAGCAGTACTGGGACGACGATCTACTCATCGCGGCTCAATCCGACTTATGGAACCACCTCTTCGTCTTCCTCAGATCCATGTCGCTCAAGTGCGCCGTCGAGCTCGGCATCCCCGACGCCATCCACCGCCACTGCGGCCCCATCTCCGTCCCCGACCTCGTTGCCGCACTCAACCTCCCGGCCGCCAGACTGCCGCCGCTCCGCCGCCTCATGCGCACGCTCGCTTTCTCCCGCCTCTTCACGAGGCAGACGTCGGAAGCAACCGCCGCCGGCGGGGAGGAGGAGGATTTGTACGGCCTCACGCCGACGTCCCGCCTGCTCGTCGGCGACGCCCGAGGCCGCCGCAGCCTCGCGCCGTTCGTGCGCACAGTTCTCGACCCGGTGCAGACGGTGCCGTCCCTGCACGTAGGCGACTGGTTTAAAGCAGCCGACGGCACCGCGACGCCGTTCGAGGCGGTGCACGGCGAAGATTTCTGGGGCGTGACGAGCCGCAACCCGGAGTTCAACGCGGCGTTCAACGAGGAGATGGCGGCGGACGCGAGGTTGATAATGGACGTGGTCGTCAGGAAATGTGGGCATGTCTTCCGCGGGCTGCGGTCGCTGGTCGACGTCGGCGGGGGCACCGGCGCTGCTGCCAGCGCCATTGCGGAGGCGTTTCCGCACGTCAAGTGTGCGGTTCTTGAGCTGCCTCAGGTGGTCCGGGGACTGCCGGCAGACGGGCCCGTGGAGTTTGTCGCGGGCAGCATGTTCGAGCGCGTTCCTCCGGCGGATGCTGTGATGTTGAAGGTGAAAATAATATTCCGCTCCTGTTTTTTTTATTTTTTTACAACCACACAGACTACTGCAAAATTAATCCTTGGACCAGCTGGACAGATGGGACGGCTTGGTTCGGAGAGCACTTGTTGGGTTAAAGATTTGTTTTTTGCACTACTTATAATTTGAGAAGTTGGGAAGTGGAAGCTCTTTTGTTTAAAATGCATGCATGGGTGAAATTTTGGAACCTCGTGCTCGGCTTTAAATATAGTCTTCAGAGTAACAATAAATTATTCTAAATAGTGGTTATTTATGATGTTTGTGTTGGATTTTACAACTTTAGTTAATTAGAATGCTTTGTAAACATTTGTACTTCACGAAATAAGCTGATGATCACAGTGGGTTCTGCACGACTGGGACGACGAGGACTGCGTGAGGATACTGCGGCGGTGTAGGGAGGCTATCCCATCGAGAGAGGCCGGAGGGAAGGTTATTGTCGTGGAGCTGGTGGTCGGGTCGAGTCAGGAAGAGAAGGCGACCGAGACGCAGCTCTTCTTCGACGTGTGGATGATGGTGCAAGTGGGCGGACGCGAGAGAGACGAGCAAGAATGGCGCAAAATATTCACTGAGGCAGGGTTCGGTGATTACAAGATTGCTGCTACGCTCGGATTTCGATCGGTTATTGAGGTGTTTCCTTGAATAAAATTTATTCCGATGTGAACGTTTAGGTGGATTTGGAACTTGTTATGAATTTGTGATTGTTGGGTTGAATAATAAGATGCTTGTGATCCAGTTTCATCATATTGTGATTGTTGATTGGATAATACTTGGTTGAGTTTCACTTTTGGAAAAAAAAAAAAAAGAAAAAAAAAATGAATAGTTATGGATTCTGTCGAACGTCTGGTTCGGGTATAAGTAAGAAATAGGTATTATAGGAATAGATACAACTGTACAAGTATCGGAATAAGCAAAATAACGTTTGGATAAAAATTGGATTGTTTCCGAAAATAAGAAAATTAGCATTTAGATAGATAATATGAAATAAGAAAAATAGTGGGTAGTTATATATAAAAAATGAAGGTGCTGGTGGGAATAGTTATACTAGGTTATTCCAGGTATCCAATAACTATTATTTTTGGATAAAAAACTTACGTTTCGGTATAAAGAGGAATAAAGGATTATCTCTCTCCTTATCTCCAATCCAAACCCTGTAAAAAAAAAATTTTCTTAAAAAGATGGTATTTCAATATTAAACTAATTAATTTGATGCATCTTTTTAACCTAGCAACTTTTATTTTCATTAGGGTGCACTTGATAATAAAATAATATTTTTAAAAATATTTTTAATTTTTATATAATTTAATATTTAGAATAAAAAGGAATAAAAAAAACTTTTACACTTGATTTGTTGTTCTCTTTAACCCTTGTGTTCATCAAAATCATATTTGGTTTTGTTGGATCAGCCTCGTACATGTACTGATTAAAGTGCATGGTATGTGATTGTCACCTGCTACATGCGATTGTTACTATATCAAACATTTAATAAAAAATTTGGTGGTTGGTAGCCGAGACCCAAGTTCGAATACTAGTCGATTCACATTTCCAGCAAAATTTATTTCTAAATAAAATAAACAAAGCAAGTAGCGTGCGATCTACCTCTCAAAAAAAAAAAAATTGTTGGCTTGTGCGGTGGTGCATTTCAAATGTATTTTTCCTCACATGGATCACCGCGTTGCTTGGGCAATGGCTTCTACATGTATATGAAAACGAATGGTTCGATTTGATCTTATCCAAACTCAACCACTGCGTGCCTCATGTGGACTTTCCATTACTTTTTTAATAAATGAAAATACGATTGTAATACAGATTTAAATGTAGCAGCTCCGCCATACACACCTATGAGCTGAGGCCGGTACGACGGAGAGGATGATGGGACTTCTTGCTGCACAATTAAGGGGTAAGTTGTTGCCGGAATTGAGTAGAAGAGCTACAGAGGGATTGAGAAAAGAAGATACAGAGGGATTGAGAAGAGAGGCCGGTGGGATTGAGAAGAGAGGGTTAGGAGCAGTAGAGATGAGGATTAGAGAGAAGGGCTAGGGAAAGAGCTGGAAAAAGAAATTTAGGGGAAGAAGCGTGTATTAATTTCATTCATACCCTGATCGTATTACGTACTTCTATTTATGCTACTTTGGATCCATACTAAGATGAAATTTATATAGTCAATCTCTGGGGACTAGCAACCAAAATGACAAAATAAGAAGTGGGCCGGTTGAAGTGCTGTTCGGTGGTAGTTGGGCCTCCTTACTGGGCTTTCCCGCAATTTATTTATTTATTAATTTGTTAATAAATTTAACCCCTTTGATTATTTTTACCCTTTAGATTATATTATTCAACCAACCACCTACTCAATCCTAGGGGGGCCCACATCATCCTAACTGCTCATTTCTCAATCCAAGTGAAAAGGCCTGGGGCCTTAGACAATCAGTTTAGAGGTTACCTACTGCCCGCACACGCTGCCAAGTCCCATGAATAATGGTGTTTAGTGGCAGCGGGTGACTCTTAGCACGAGTCGGTACTTTCCGGGACAGTTCGTGGGTCCCGACGAAGTTCCGGTGTGATTTTCGGGACTTCAGGCGAGTTCGGCAATCGGTTCTGGAAAACCGATTTCCGTAGGTTATTGGTGGGGATTGTGGGTTAGTGTTTTGTGTTCGTGGGTTGGATTCTAACCCAGTGGAGCCTTCATAGGTCCGGTTGTTATTTCCTCCGCAGTCGAAAGATCAGTACCATATTCGTACAGGTGGGTATTTTGATCCGAAGTCTGTACAGTGGTGCATACTCAGTGACGTCCCTTTCACTCCTTGTTGTTTATATTGCATATATATTCCGCCCATATTGTTCCCGTTATACTCTACTTGGTTGTTTTCATGCCTAATATCATGAGTAGGAGTAGAGTAGATTTATCTGCATGTGATATCTGTGACCTGGTTGGTCGGTTCTCATATTTTGTACCTATGATCTGATTGGTCGATTCTCGTATCTTGTATCGGTGACCTGGTTGGTCGGTTCTCATATCTTGTATCTGTGACTTGGTTGGTTAGTTTTCGTATCTCGTATCTGTGACCTATTTGGTTGGCTTATTGCATGGTATTGTGATCTATTTGGTCGATTGGACTACTTGATGATTCACAAGGTCGGTGTGCCCTGAGGGGCAGGATTGTCAGTTGGTTGTCGACGATTGGCGATTGAGCATATCAGCATTGATCGCCCGATACTCGTACGCATTTCACGAACACCAGCAGTCTGATCCACCGCAATAAGGTGTTCTTTTCCTAAAAAATGGTTGCAGGTGCCAACCCGTGAGCCCAAGAGAGGTTAGATGCAGATAGAATAGTAGTGGCATAGGCTTGAGGTTTGCGGTGCGGACCAACAGAGTATTGGTTTCAGATTTGGTATTTTGGACTTGTCATCTGGTTGATGCATTCATACAGTAGCGGTAGTTGTTCTTATACATCTTATTCATGTATTATTGTTGCTATTGTATTACACTTACCAATACTTTTGTTTATTCTCTGTGACTGATTAGTATCCCTCATCCTCGTCGGCTTGTGGTACCCACTAAAAAGGGAGATATGTTTACATGTTCTCACCCCCCGCTCCCATTACATGTGATGTTGCTAGTCCTAGTAGGACGGTTCGTGAGGAGCGCAACTAGCGATCGGTAGAGCCATCGTCCCGTCATTTGGTTAATCGTCCCGTCATTTGGTTAAATTCAAACTCAATCTCTTTTAATAATGATTTAGAATGCAATCATTGTTCAATATTTTCTTTCATTTGAATAATTGAAAATGTATGAATATAATAAAGCCTTTGTGATTCTTGCAAACTAGAAATGGTTTTTCTACCTCTCGTTGTAGTGAGTTTTTAAAATGAAAAGGTTTCCGTGTGGAAAACAGTTTGTAAAAAGTTTTCTTTTGGTTTTCATGATTTAATATTTCAAAACGAGTTTCCCGGTACGAAACATTTTAAACTAATAGTTGTGAATTTCTAGATAAACTCTGAATACAAATCTAGTTGTGAATGGTGTATGAATATATGTATATTCATAAACGGTAGTTGTATCATATTTGATGTATCTTGTACTTGTGCGACGCCGTGCAAATATAGGAAAGACTCTGCCCATATTAATAGTGGACTTCTTATATTTGTGACGGATCTGGCATAGGGTCAGATTTTCAACAAAAAAAATTTGGCACTTTCATTTTATTTTTAAATTAAAAATAAAATTCCGGAGCGTGACATGTTAAAGTGGTAATCTTTTATATATAGAATATATATGGATATTCTCTTTGTTGTATAGGAATCACCAGAGGATAACGAAACCACTCATTCAACACAAGAACAAACAAAGTCCCTTTCATGCCTACATCCTAATAATATCCTACACTTTTACTCAAGTCTCTTGATTCATACTCGAGAAGAGCATTTAAAAAAGAAAAAAAAAATTTCGAGAAACAAACATAGAATCCGAATCCTACGATTTCGCGGCAGAAGATGTTGGTGGCATTGTGTACAAAGATCTCAGCTGCCTATTGATGAGCTTGCTATGGTGCAGAGCCGCCAGCTGCAGTTCGGCATCCCCCGACCACCACTGCTGCAAGCCATGGGCCTCCAGAAACTTCTGCGGCCCTTTCGACATCACGAAGAGCTTCGCGACTTCTCCTCCTACCTGCTGCACACTGCTCGCCTCCGCGCCGTCCGAATCGTTACCGTCCTCGATCGAAGCGTAATACGAGCAAATGTAGTCGCTGCTGTTTACGTACAAATGCGGCACCCATTTCTTCATCTCTGTGCACAGCCTCTTCCCTTCATTCCCGCAAACCTTCTCCTCTCCCTCGCACTTCGAAGGTAGGCTCGCTTTAACTTTGCCCCACAGATTACTCGCCTTCTCGCCGATACTCCGCACGCTCGCGGCTATCGAAACGGAAGGCGGATTGAACAAATGGCACTCTATGAAAACACCTTGCTTGGCCATCGCTTTGCCGACCTGGAGAGCGAATCCAGCCCCCAAAGAGTGCCCGCCGATGCACACATTGCTGCTGCCAAACTTACCAACCAATGCTTTCAGTGTTTCTAAAGTACCGACAAATCGAACCGAACCTTTCAAGCTCTCCCACGCCAGGAAACGAAGATCATCTTCGAGATCTCTTCTGATCGTCGGGCTCTTCAGAAGGGTGCCTCGAACCGCAAGCACGGCTTTTGGCGCGCCGCTTGGCCTTATCACTATAAAATCGGATAGGGCGGCGGTTCGGTCCCATTCTAGGACCGCGCCGTATATGGAACCGTCTCTTTCGTCGACGAGGGTTTGAGATAGCTTGTACTTGAAGGGCTTCCACCATTTGGGCGCGAGGCCGTCGTCTTCGCTCTTGTTTTCTTGTCGATCTAACTCCAGCAAGTAAACTGCTTGAATGAAGCATGCTATGACCATCCTCCTGTAATTCGGATCCTTCCTGCAAATCCAGTGCAAATTAGATGTGAATAACATTTGCTAGATTTTATCTGGCCCTGCCAAATCACTTTCCACTCAAAATCATATACTTCTCTTTTTAAGTCCCTTTGTATTTTATTTTTCTATGTTCCCCAAATACTTCTTCTTTTTTTGGGGGGGAGAACTTGTTCTTCAAATATTTCCACAAGCTATTATCTTCCATTCCATCTGGACACAGAATTAACTAACACATCTAGACTCCCAGTAGTTCACTAGAAAACAGTTACAAGCATCAATTTCTCGCCTAAAAACGAGCCTTGCGAGAAAGAGAGATTGCCATTAAACCTCAAGGTCGGTCTCCTAGTGAAGCAGTACATTTCTTTGTTTCCATCAGGCGAATTGACCATACATAATATCATCTAGGAATTGACGAGAAAGGTTGTGTAACATATGAGAGATTTGAGCACTCCAAGGTCAAGATATATTGTACTATAACTAATTTGTTCTACAACAAAAACATACTTCTACACTAATTAACAGCCTCATTTCAGATGGAACAGCAAAATATTAAGAGTACAAAAATGCCCTAATCAGATGCTAACTAATATAGTCGACATAAGCCTCTATCTACTGCTTAATCTAGTAAATCAATAAACCCAATTAGGCACAAACTTTACACAGTTCTTGTTTGGCTTGCACTCATCAGCATTAAAAGATGTATAGATCTAAACCAAACTATCGCATTTTTCACGATACACATGCATGCTTCAAAACTTTTGATTTTACTACCAAACCTTAGCATCGACGGCAACATATCTTTGATCTAATGATTCTAATGGAATATTTTGTTACTTGATAGTAAAATAAAAAAAATTTTAAAGTTTAGATATCCATTTAGGAAAATTTTAAGTACCTATTACGAAATTCCAAGAACCAATTTACAGTACCGAGTATCTATTTACCTAAATTAGAACCCTAGGAAATGGAAACAGGGAAAGGGTGATTATTAACGGGGGGCGTACAAGAAGTAGAAGAATGCGGTGGCGGGTTTCTTGGGCTTGTTGCGATCGTCCTTGAGCGGCTTCTTCTTCGCCCTAGGCTTCGTAGTCGCCCTCCTCGCCGGTGCTACCGCCGACCTCGTCGGCGCCGCCGCCGATGATCTCGTCTTCATCGCTCCGGAGCGCGGCGGGGACGGGGAAAGGGTTTTAGAAGGTTCTTCGTGGAAAAGAAAAAGAGGAGAGGAGAGAGAGGAAAAATAAAATGATTATTATGTATTATATATATAACATTAATGGAACTTGTTTCAAAATGATTCCGTGGCCCAATGGATAAGTCGCTGTAATTAATTTTTTTTTGGTAAAATCAAGGAAAATTATAATTTTTTTCTACCTGTTGATATTTTGCACGCAAATTATTAAATATGTAAAATGTAAACATCATAGAAGAATTAAAGCTGTCCAAAATATCCGGTATCCCATATCCGATCCGGACCCTACCCGAACCCTATCCGGACCCGAACCGGACCCGATAAAAAATGAATAGTATACGGATTAAAAAAATTACCCATTAAGGTTTCGGGTATGGGCCCGGATATTTTATACCCATATCCGATTTGGACCCAACCCGAACCCAACTTTTAAATGGGTAAGGTCCAGAATAGTTTTCAAATCCGAACCCGGACCGGTGAAATATCCGATAGTAAATAATAAAAAAAAAATTTGAAGTTGAATGATCAATAATATGACTTATAGATGATAAGTCACTATGTATTTTCATCCTAATGAAACCCTAGCTATCTCTTATACTCATTACTTTTTTCTACTCATGAAAATTAAAAAATGTTGAAACTTATTTTTCCACTTTAATGTTTCACTAGTTCAGGATCCGTGCGATGCAACGGAGAGATAATAGAAATAAAAATTTAAAATTTTAATAAAATTTATATCTGCAGCTTATTGATGTATAAAAAGTTATACCATATTAAGTACAACCAATTTGTATGATTAAATTCAACCGATAAAAAATAAAATTATAGTTAGAAGCTTTTATAATTTTTTTAAAATCTTCGAAATACAGTAAGAAACATACAATTTTATCGTATTTTATACCTCTTGAACATTTCGTTGTGAAAGATAAAAAAAAAAGTTAGCTCTAATTGAATCAAGTATTTCTATCCATGTATCAAAACAAATTAAGAACATAAAACACATAAATAATAAGTTAACATATTTGGCTTAAAATAATTTTGGGTGAGATCTCAAGTTCTAGTCTCCACATCATACTTTTTAATCTGCGAAAGAAATTTTATCCACAATAGAGCTTACTCAAAAAAATAGTCATAAGCTAGGATGAAAATAAAACAAAAACATAAATTAAAAAAATAATAATATTTCTTTAGAGCACTTCTTAATCCACGCAAGCTTGCTCATCAAAACCTCATACATCTTCTTAATCTTCAGCTTACAGTTGCTTCCCGCGCCGAGTCTCTTCTGGATTACCATTGCGACCTATGAACACACAACTCATTTGTATCACAAAACTGCAATATTTAAACTGACGCAGTCTTGCCATCACATCAACCAGAGAAATTCTAATTCTCAAACAATTAATTTGAATTTACCAAGAAATTCTTGCGATTCTCGAGAAGCGAGCTCCCGCACAGCGTCCACCTGAAGAGGAGGCTCGGGACGCCGCTCGCCTAGGCCCAGTTGTGGGCACGCATGAGCCAATTGAGGAGGCAGCCGAGGCAGCAGTGGTTCACGGCTAGTAAGAGTCCCGGCGTGGACCGGCCCAGCATGCACTTATATAGGCCGCGGCTCGACTTCGCAGAATGATGCTTCTCGAAGGAGGCAACATTCTTCGCATGCTTTTCTTTTTCTTTTTTTTCTTTTCTTCTTTATCATCGTCCTCATCATCTTTGTTTATGCAATGAGAGAAATGAGTATGTGAGGTGGGAGATTTGATTATTATACTCTTCTTTGCATGAAAAATAAGGATTAATGAAGAAGAGAAATGGATTGGAGTTACAAAACCTACTCATTAGTGAGTAGTGGAAGGATTAATGAAGAAGGTGAATAGATTGGAGTTACAAAATCCACTCATTAGTAGAATATGAAGCATATAATTAAATATTACACCTTGGGTGCTATATAGGAAAACCACCATAGGAAGAGAAAGAGCCGATGAAGGAGGTCGCGCCACGTTGGATAAAAAATCGAGGTTTAATATTTAATTAATGATTAATGATTAATGATTAATGAAGATGAAGATGAAGAAGAGAAATGGATTGGAGTTACAAAACCTACTCATTAGTGAGTAGTGGAAGGATTAATGGAGAAGGTGAATAGATTGGAGTTACAAATTCCACTCTTAGTAGAATATGAAGCATGTAATTAAATATTACACCTTGGGTGCTAGGAAAACCACCATAGGAAGAGAAAGAGCCGATGAAGGAGGTCGCGCCACGTTGGATAAAAAATCGAGGTTTAATATAGGGTAAAAAATTGAGATTTAATATAGGGTTATAGATTAGTCTGGCTCAGGGAACGGTTGGGTTCAGGCCTACTCATTAGTGAGTAGTGGAAGGATTAATGGAGAAGGTGAATAGATTGGAGTTACAAATTCCACTCTTAGTAGAATATGAAGCATGTAATTAAATATTACACCTTGGGTGCTAGGAAAACCACCATAGGAAGAGAAAGAGCCGATGAAGGAGGTCGCGCCACGTTGGATAAAAAATCGAGGTTTAATATAGGGTAAAAAATCGAGGTTTAATATAGGGTTATAGATTAGTCCGCTCGAGAACGGTTGGGTTCGGGCCAAGAAAAGGAAACGGTTTGGGCACTTGAGCGGTTCAACTTTGAGTCCTCACTCGGCAAAAAAAAAAAAAACGGTTAAATGATGAAAACTATGAATCAATTAGTCTGGTTCGGTCAATTAGTCTGGTTCAGTGCCGGTTAAACTTTGAGTCCTCACTCGTAAAAAAAAAAAAAAAAAAAAAAGCTGTTGAATGATGTAAACTATGAATCAATTAGTCCGGTTCGGTCTACTAAAGTACGTGAGTTTGAATTTGTGCCCACACTCAAGAGGGCACCAAAAAATTTGAGTTGGTTTGGTTGGCACCTACACTAAACAATCCGATTTGATTTAAGATAATAAAGAAGAAAACATATGAAGTACTTGAGCAGTCCGGATTTATGGGATCGGTTTGGTTCAGTTCGGTGTGGATTTACCGCCACGTGGCAAGAGAGATGCCGCCACGTGGCAAGAGAGATGCCGCCACGTGGCAAGAGATGGATACCATGCCGACACGTGGCGAAAGAAGGGTATCATGCCGACACGTGGCAAGATAAGAGAATTCATGTATTGTATAGATGTATGCATTTAACTACGTAATAGTAGATGCATATATTTTGGACCAATGTATTCGGATACTTTATTTTATTTTCTTTTGAATGAATTTTATTGGACGGTACAATTTATTAGAATGTGAGTTTTTTTTATGGTGGGCTTTATAGTTTATTTATAGACTATTTAATAAAGTTTATAAACAAAATATATTTATATGGATATCCGTATCCGAACTAGACCCGATCCATATCCGGTCTTGAACGTGTAGTATACGGGTAGTCACTACCCAGACCCGCTTAAATAGATCCGAATGGGTATATTAGTAACTTTAGTACCCAGACTCGAACCCGACCCGAAGTTAATTGGGTAGGGTATTTTTTTTTCTAACCATTTCTTTTTAGGGTACGGGTACAGTATATTAATTATCCAGATCCGACCCGGTCTACAGACACCTTTAAGAAGAATAGATGCGTCATAGGAGAATAGAATTTATAAATCTATTGTGCAATTAATTTTTTTTAGGTCAAATCTAGAGAAATTGAGATTTTTTTAAACATCTAGATATATTAACTATAAATAAAAATATTTGGCGGGTTTTCCTCACCACTTCTACCAAGAGTATGTTGGTAATTTATATTCAAATCATAAAATATGTAAAATATAAATATCATAGAAGATTAGAATTCAGAAATTAGTAGTGCAATTAGTTTCTTTTTGGTCAAATAAAAAGAAATTGAGAAGATTAGAATTTAAAAATTAATGGTGCAATTAATTTCTTTTTGGTCAAATCAAGAGAAATTAAAAAAAATTTCTACCAAGAGTATGGTGATATTTTGCACCCAAATTATTAAATATGTAAAATGTAAGCGTCATAAAAGAATAGAAGTTATAAATCTATTGTGCAATTAATTTTTTTAGGTCAAATCAAGAGAAATTGAGATTTTTTTAAAAAAATCTAGATATATTATTAACTATAAACAAAAATATTTGGTGGGTTTTCCTCACCACTCCTACCAACAGTATGTTGGTAATTTACATGCAAATCATAAAATATATAAAATGTAAATGTCATAGAAGATTAGAATTTAGAAATTAATGGTACAATTAATATCTTTTTGGTCAAATCAAGAGAAATTGAGAAGATTAGAATTTAGAAATTAATGGTGCAATTAATTTTTTTGGTCAAATCAAGATAAATTGAAATTTTTTCTACCAAGAGTATGTTGGTAATTTGCAGAATAATAAAATATGCAAAATATAAACGTCATAGAAGAATAGAATTTATAAATTAATCTATTGTGCAATTAATTTTTTTAGGTCAAATCAAGATAAATTGAGATTTTTAAAAATAATATATAGAAATATTAACTATAAACAAAAATATTTGGTAGGTTTTTCTCACCACTCCTACAAAGGGTATGTTGGTAATTTACATGCAAATTATAAAATATGTAAAATATAAATGTCTTGAATTTAAAAATTAATAGTACAATTAATTTCTTTTTGGTCAAATCAAGAGAAATTGAGAAGATTAGAATTTAAAAATTAATGGTGCAATTAATTTCTTTTTGGTCAAATCAAGGGAAATTAAAAAAATTTCTACCAAGAGTATGTTGATATTTTGCATGCAAATTATTAAATATGTAAAATGTAAGCGTCATAGAAGAATAGAATTTGTAAATTTACTGTGCAATTAATTTTTTTAGGTCAAATGAAGAGAAATTGAGATTTTTAAAAAAAAATCTAGATATATTAACTATAAACAAAAATATTTGGTGGTTTTCCTCACCACTCCTACCGAGAGTATGTTGGTAATTTACATGCAAATCATAAAATATATAAAATGTAAATGTCATAGAAGATTAGAATTTAGAAATTAATGGTACAATTAATATCTTTTTGGTCAAATCAAGAGAAATGGAGAAGATTAGAATTTAGAAATTAATGGTGCAATTAATATTTTTTGGTCAAATCAAGAGAAATTGAAATTTTTTTCTACCAAGAGTATGTTGGTAATTTGCACGCGAATAATAAAATATGCAAAATATAAACATCATAGAAGAATAGAATTTATAAATTAATCTATTGTGCAATTAATTTTTTTAGGTCAAATCAAGATAAATTGAGATTTTTAAAAAAATATATATATAGAAATATTAATGTAGTGACCTGACCCTTTAGTAGGTGAGCAAAGGGGTTTGGTCTCACTTTGTTTTTATCACCAAACCCCTCTACATACCTACACGTAAGGAGAGAGAGGGGGAGGCTTTTACACAGCTGCTAATCCCCTTCTTCATCCCCTAGCTCAACCAAAGTGAGGTGGTGAAGCTTGGGTGAAGTGCGGACATCGCCGACGACGCGCCGCGAAGCCGTTCGAGAGTTTTTCCGACGCCGTGGGTGCTGCGAGGAGCCGAGCGAGCCCGGGATTTCGCCATCCTCGACGCTGCGACGAATCTAAGAGATTCTCGAGGTGAGTGATCCATCTAGAACACCTCCATTGCTTCCACTTCAACTATTTTCGAGCCGAGTTCGGATCGTGCAGAAATCGACGTCGACTCGCCGTATATTGGGTCGTACGCGACGTAGAAGCGACGGATTTCGCTGTGCCTAGACTCGTTGGAACCGTGACGACGAGAGGAATCCAACGAGCATTTATTTGGAATTTTTGGTGAAGGTTAGCTCGGTCGAAATCCCGCTTTGCTCCCTTGCTGTTTTCCTCCTCGAACTGCTGCTGACTGCAGCGACACTCCGCGGTGTTTTGCCTTTTTCTCCGTGTAGGGAACTCGGATCGC
This sequence comes from Aechmea fasciata, assembly GCA_025177825.1. Lineage (NCBI taxonomy): Eukaryota > Viridiplantae > Streptophyta > Magnoliopsida > Poales > Bromeliaceae > Aechmea > Aechmea fasciata. The sequence continues at coordinate 5,214,903 of CM045928.1, read as the reverse complement.
GACGAAATCTGGGGCATTGGATCCGCGACTTCGAGACGATTCCAACGATACCTTACTCGCTGGATTTGGAGCAGGTTAGCCCAGTCGAAGTGCCGTTTTACTGAGCCGCTGTCCCGCGAGCAGAATCTGACAATCTGATTTGCTGATTTCCAGCGTCGACGTCGGTGCTTCGCCTAGAACTCAGCGGAGGAGAGGCGGAATCCAGCGAAACTGGAGCCGTTGGATTCCTGACCGCGAGGCGAAGATTTCGAGCCCTTGCTCGCTGAATTTGGACAAGGTTAGCTTAGTTAACTTTAAGCTTTTCTCAACCGCAGTTTTCCGGACAGATTTCGAAGAAATCGAGTTTTGATTTATCTCTTCGCAGCAGGTTGTCTTTTGGACGGTGACGGATCAGCGGAGGTGATCGAGGGACCCAGGGCACTCCTTGCTGCCAGGGATTCGCCACAGAGGTGGGCATCCATCGGTCATTCCTAAGTTTAAGTAGTCGACATGTATAATTCGGTTTTAACGTTTAGACCTTAGCTCGAATTCATGAATATCGGCTAGTATTAAATTCTGAATTTTGGAGCATGTTCACAAGTAGTATTTTTATACATGTTTGGACTTGGACTTGACTTAGGAGAAAACTACGATCAATCGTCATATATTACACTACCGGATTTAGCTCTAGGAGCCGTGTGTGTCGTATCGTCGCCGGGGGAGTGCGACGGATACTCAGAGTAGTGTAGTTTGTTCGACGCTCGCGCTGTGGATGCCGAGCTTAGTTCTGTAGAGTCGTCGGGGACCGTCGGGGGCTGACGGTGGACCCAGTTTTCTGTTCGGTTACAGTGTGTGTGCCTGGGGCATGTGGTGTGTTAGTGGTTAGACCCAGTTACTTGACTATGCCTGTGAGAGCCAGATTGAGCTCGACAGAGATACGCTTGCATACTCGGTTGGTTCGCGCCCACGAGTGCCGCTCCGGAGTCTGGCTTTGTGCTTTTGCGTTGGTGTCGCTGCGCCCTCCTGTGGGTTGCTCTCCGCTAGCTACCTTGGGGTAGTTGTAGTGTTGCTTCGACAGGCGGGACGGGTGTTTCACAGTCCCTGGTGAAATTGGGTCAGGTGTGGTTGGTACTACAGGTGGTTAGTCTTGAGTGTTCAGAGTAGTGACTTATAGCTGTAGAATGTTTCCAGTTTCCTTTTTCCTGCTCTTACTTACCCTGTAGACTTAGTGGGTGGACCGATGTTGTTTTGGGCGGCACCCACTGAGGACTACCTGTTTTTACAGTAGTTCTCACGCCCCGTTTCTTCCACCCTTGTTGCAGGGCCTTCGGCGTCGGCTGCTGCTGCTTCTGAGGGGGACCGTGGTAAGGGCGTCGCGAGCTAGAGCCCTTCCCGACTGGTGTCGTGTTAGCCGTCTTCCTCTACTGCAGGTAGTGACTTTTGGGTTACTCTTTTGTACATACAGTCGTGAACTCGCTGGAGCGAGTAGTAGTCTTTGTGAACTTGTATGTGTATTGTTCTTTTGTACTACCTGCTTATGTTTATAGTATGTTTCTGCTCTATGCTACTGCTTGTAGCGTTGTATTTCTATACAGGTACAACTACGCTTCGTATACAAGGAAAAATTTTCCTTGTGTACGGCGGATTGTCGGCGTGCCCGGTTGCCCGAGCAACCCGGGGCGTGACAATTAAGTTGGTATCAGAGCTTAGTATCAGGTCGTTGGGACCTAGGAACCCTAAGCTGGTAAACCGTAGGAAGGCTTGACGCGAGTGGCGTGATTTAATACGAAAGTCACTGATTGATTATTCTAACTCATCCTAGAGGGGAGTGAGTGACTGAAGGAGTGCCTGTTTCGGTCCAGAAAAATTATGTTGGCTGCAGACGGCATAATTTTGAGGAGAAACAGGGACTGTCTTCGAGACTTTCGATAATTGGGTCAAGAGTGTGTGTGTAACTGACCTCGTTATTAATTGTGCAGCTATGCCTCGACCTAGAGGACGACCGCCGCTTAGGGGCCGCGCCCCACCGTCACCGCCGCCACCACTGTATCAGATACCCGTGCAGGCGGAGCGGGCGCCCTAACCCGAGACGGGTGTACCCCGTAGAGGAGCCGAGCACCCGATCGGAGACGAGTGCGCCACGGACTTGAGCGCACAGCTAGCGGCATTGACAGAGGTGACGAGGCGAGGATTATTCTCGCAGCGAGATGTGCGAGAGATTAGCCGCATCATCAAGCACGCGCCGTGAGCACCAGAGCGATGCTCCACCTCCTACTACCCTGGGCCAGACCGCCCGCCGCCACACCACCGGAGATTCCTTCGATACCGCAGCGCCCGGAGGACCCGCACCACGAGGCGATGAAGCGACTGGTCCACTTTCACCGTTTTGACCCACCGACCTTCGATGGTAGTAGTTTTGAGCCTTGGGCGGTCGAGGGTTGGGTCAGTGCTCTAGAGAGGCTGTTTGAGGATCTACGTATTCCTGAGACGGAACAGGTGCAGCTAGGGGTCCATTGTTTAGTGGGGGATGCCCGAGAGTGGTGGAAGAGGATGAGGCGCGAGCAGGGAGTAGTAGCCTCGCAGACGAGCTGGGATGAGTTTTGCGGGATGCTGTACCGCACGTATTTTCCTGACAGTGTAAAGCAGAGGATCGAGGAAGACTTGAAGAGGATTCAGCAGGGCGATCGCACAGTGCAGGAGTACGTTCGGGAGTTTACACGACTCCTGAACTGTGTGCCTTTTGCAGCTAGAGACGAGGCACATCGAGTGTATCTCTTTGAGCGAGGGGTTGAGGCCGGATCTATACGAGGTTTGTACGGGCGCGGAGGTTGAGGACTTTGGATGCGTCCATTGAGCGAGCATCTTGTGGGAGGAGCGCGGCGAGGCTACACTACGGGAGCGAGCACGGGGGCCGGGACCGAGTCGGGACGAAGCGCCTCGCTCCGGCACGACGGAGGCGATCGAGTAGCGCCGTCCGCCTAGGCCTTCGCGACCACGTTTCGTGGTCGGGGGTCTTCGGCGCGTCAGCGTCTCAGGGACACCCGGCAGCGGGGGCAGCCACCAATGACTCAGCAGTGCGTGATCTGTGGAGGACCGCACGCGGCCAGACAGTGCGAGCAGCGAGAGGGCCGTTGTTTTGGATGTGGACAGTCGGGACACATGAGGGCCACCTGCCCACGAGCAGCGTCAGCAGCACCCTCATCAGCTTCAGCGCCGCAGGGGTCTTTACAGAGTTACGGAGCATCGCCGAGCTACCGTTAAGGGGACCGAGCGTCGGCACCACGACAGGATGATCGACGACGAGCTCAGTGGCGAGTCTTTGCGGCTCGGTTGGAGGACTCGTCGTGCTCGACCGAGTGGTGCCAGGTATCACTTTAATTTCTGGCATTAGAGCACGTCCTTTATTTGATACCGTTGCATCACAGTCTTTTATCAGTCGAGCATTTGCATTGTTGCATGGTCTAGAGATAGAGACTTTACCTCAGGCCCGAGAGTTCCAGATTCCTGACCATGTACTACGAGTGGTAGAGTGTTGTAGGTCTTGTCCTGTGCAGTTAGACTCGTGGATTATGCCCACAGAACTGTTAGTTCTAGGGCGACCGGGACTTCGACATTGTGCTCGGTATGGGACCGGTTGTGACGCGATACTACGCTACTATCGATCGCGGAGCGAGGACCGTGACATTCGCGAGCCGGACCGGAGGAGTTTACTTTCAGAGGCTGCAGGAGTACCTTGTTCGCCGCGTGCATTTCTTCAGTGAGAGCTCTACAGCTGATGAGTAGAGGGTGCGTGGCTTTCTTGGCGACTGTTGTAGAGGTACCTACGGCGGCGCCGGGACTCGAGGATATCCCGTAGTTCGCGAGTTCCGGATGTGTTTCCGGAGTTGACGACGATGCCGCCAGAGAGGAGGTTGAGTTTGTGATTGATGTAGTCCTCGGAATCGCACCAATCTCAAAGGTACCTTATCGTATGGCACTGCGGAGCCGAGGGAATTAAAGCGCAGCTTCAGATCCGATGGATAAGGGATACGTCGTGCCCACGTATCGCCTTGGGAGCACCGTCTTTGTTTGTGAAGAAGAAGGATGGTTCACTCAGATTATGTGTTGATTATCGGGAGCTGAATAAAGTGACCATCAAGAACAAGTACCCTTTGCCACGCATTGATGATCTGTTTGATCAGCTGCAGGGATCTTGTGTATTTTCGAAGATTGATCTCCAGTCAGGTTACCACCAGTTGAGGGTGAGGGCCGAGGATGTTCCCAAGACGGCTTTCAGGACCCGGTACGGGCACTACGAGTTCTGATGATGCCTTTTGGATTGACGAATGCCCTGCCGTTCATGGATCGATGAATAGAGTATTCAAGCCGTTCTTGGACGATTCGTAGTAGTCTTCATCGATGATATTTTGATATACTCCGGAGCGATGCGAGCATGAAGAGCACTTGAGGATAGTGCTACAACCTGCGAGAGAAGGAGTTGTATGCCAAGTTAAAGAAGTGCGAGTTCGGTTACGGAGATCGCTTTCTTGGGCCACGTGATGATTTGCGGTTGGAGTGGCAGTGGATCCGAAGAAGATTGATGCTATTCGGGACTGGCCCAGACCGACGACGGTGACTGAGGTGCGGAGCTTCCTAGGACTTGCAGGATACTACCGTCGGTTTGTGGAAGGCTTTGCGAAGCTTTCCACACCCCTCACTCGATTGACTCGTAAAGAAATTAAGTTTATCTGGAGTGAGGACTGTCAGAGGAGCTTTGATGAGTTGAGACAGAGGTTGATGTCAGCTCCTATCCTAGCCCTCCCAGTTATGGGGGAAGGATATGTGATCTTCAGTGATGCTTCACACAGTGGACTAGGTTGTGTGTTGATGCAGCATGGTAGGGTAATTGCTTATGCTTCACGGCAATTAAAGGATTTCGAGAAGAATTACCCTACGCATGACATGGAGCCTGCCGCAGTGGTCTTTGCGTTGAAGTTGTGGCGGCATTACCGGTACGGCGAGCACTGTGAGATTTTCACGGATCATAAAAGTCTCAAGTATCCGTTCTCACACGTAAGGAGTTGAACCCGAGACAACGCCGTGGTTGGAGTTATTGAAGGATTATGATATTAGCATTCAGTATCATCCCGGCAAGGCGAACGTGGTGGCAGATGCGTTGAGCAGGAAGGCAGTGCAGGGCTCGTGCCTGATGATCACGCAGCAGAGGCCGTTACTCGAGGAGCTGCAGCGGTTGAGTTTAGAGGTCGTGTCCCCTGGGTCTACTGCAATACTAATGTCTATGGTTTTGCAGCCCACTCTGTTGGACAGGATCCGAGAGAAACAGAGTGGAGACCCACACTTGTTGAGGATTAGAGAGCAGTTGGAGAGGGGACAGACAGAGGGCTTCACAAAGGATGGACGATTCGGGAGTACCGAGGTACAGGGACCATTGTGTGTACCCGTGGATACAGAGATCCGAGCGGAGGTATTGAGAGAGGCTCACTATCCTCATTATACAGGACATCCTGGTGGAACCAAAATGTATAAGGATTTGAAGACCCAGTTCTGGTGGAATGGAATGAAAAGAGACATTGGCAGATATGTGGCTCAGTGTTTGACTTGCCAACAGGTGAAGGCCGAGCATCAGGTGCCTGCTGGCAAGCTTCAGAGTCTGCCAGTGCCCGAGTGGAAATGGGAGCAGATCACGATGGACTTTGTCGTGGGATTACCTAGAGCTCAGGGTGGTTTCGGTGCCATTTGGGTGATAGTGGACAGATTGACCAAGTCTGCCCACTTCCGATTCAGACCACCTGGTCCAGAGAGAGACTCGCGCAGCTATACTTGGATGAGGTCGTCAGGCTACATGGTGTGCCAGTGTCGATTGTATCAGATAGAGACCCGAGGTTTGTATCACACTTCTGGAGGAGCTTGCAGACAGCTTTGGGTACACAGCTGCACTTCAGCACAGCGTTTCACCCACAGACAGATGGCCAGTCAGAGAGGACCATTCAGACGCTAGAGGACATGCTGAGGGCATGCGTCTTGGAGTTTAGTGGAGGATGGCATCGCATTTGAGGCGGTTGAGTTTGCGTACAACAACGGCTATCAAGCGAGCATTCAGATGGCTCCGTTTGAGGCGTTGTATGGACGCAGATACCGATCCCCTTTGTTTTGGAGCGATGTGGGTGAAAGGAAGACGCTTGGGCCTGAGATATTGCTAGAGGTGAGAAAAGGTGAAGATGATTCGACGACATCTTTTGACCGTAGCCGCGGAGGAGCTACGCCGACACCGGGAGGCGAGACTTAGAGTTCCGGGTTGGAGACCATGTATTCCTTAAAGTCTCGCCATCTAGAGGGATTCGCCGCTTTGGAGTGCGTGGAAAGCTCAGTCCACGCTACATTGGCCCTTTCGAGGTTTTGGAGCGAGTTGCCGCTTGCTTACGTAGTTGCTCTACCCCCACGACTTGTCGGGCGTCCACGACGTTTTCCACGTCTCGACATTGAGGAAATATGTGTTCGACCCTTCTCACGTGATTGACTTCACTCCGCTTGAGATTAGCGAGGATCTACGATACGAGGAGCGGCCGTTGCGGATTCTTGCTCGCGAGGCGAAAGAATTGCGCAATCGGGTCATACCGTATGTCAAAGTACAGTGGAGTAATCACGAGGAGCGGGAGGCGACTTGGGAGCCAGAGACGGTGATGAGGAGGCCTATCCCTATCCGTTCGACGAGCGAGCCGAGGTACGGTTGAGTTTCGCGTCGAAACTCTTTGTAGTGGGGGAGGATGTAGTGACCTGACCCTTTAGTAGGTGAGCAAAGGGGTTTGGTCTCACTTTGTTTTTATCACCAAACCCCTCTACATACCTACACGTAAGGAGAGAGAGGGGGAGGCTTTTACACATCTGCTAATCCTCTTCTTCATCCCCTAGCTCAACCAAAGTGAGGTGGTGAAGCTTGGGTGAAGTGCGGACATCGCCGACGACGCGCCGCGAAGCCGTTCGAGAGTTTTTCCGACGCCGTGGTGCTGCGAGGGAGCCGAGCGAGCCCGGGATTTCGCCATCCTCGACGCTACGACGAATCTAAGAGATTCTCAGAGGTGAGTGATCCATCTAGAACACCTCCATTGCTTCCACTTCAACGATTTTGGAGCTGAGTTCGGACTGCTGCAGGAAATCGACGTCGATTCGCCGTATTTTGGGTCGTACGCGACGTAGAAGCGACGGATTTCGCCGTGCCTAGACTCGTTGGAACCGTGACGACGAGAGGAATCCAACGAGCATTTATTTGGAATTTTTGGTGAAGGTTAGCTCAGTCGAAATCCCAGTTTTCTCCCTTGCTGTTTTCCTCCTCGAACTGCTGCTGACTGCAGCGACACTCCGCGGTGTTTTGCCTTTTTCTCCGTGTAGGGAACTCGGATCGCGACGAAATCTGGGGCATTGGATCCGCGACTTCGAGACGATTCCAACGATACCTTACTCGCTGGATTTGGAGCAGGTTAGCCCAGTCGAAGTGCCGGTTTACTGAGACGGTGCCCGCGAGCAGAATCGACAATCTGATTTGCTGATTTCCGGCGTCGACGTCGGTGTTTCGCCTAGAACTCAGCGGAGGAGAGGCGAAATCCAGCAAAACTAGAGCCGTTGGATTCCTGACTGCGAGGCGAAGATTTCGAGCCCTTGCTCGCTGAATTTGGACAAGGTTAGCTTAGTTAACTTTAAGCTTTTCTCAGCCGCAGTTTTCCGGACAGATTTCGAAGAAATCGAGTTTTGATTTATCTCTTCGCAGCAGGTTGTCTTTTGGACGGTGACGGATCAGCGGAGGTGATCGAGGGACCCAGGGCACTCCTTGCTGCCAGGGATTCGCCACAGAGGTGGGCATCCATCGGTCATTCCTAAGTTTAAGTAGTCGACATGTATAATTCGGTTTTAACGTTTAGACCTTAGCTCGAATTCATGAATATCAGCTAGTATTAAATCTGAATTTTGGAGCATGTTCACAAGTAGTATTTTTATACATGTTTGGACTTGGACTTGACTTAGGAGAAAACTACGATCAATCGTCATATATTACACTACCAGATTTAGCTCTAGGAGCCGTGTGTGTCGTATCGTCGCAGGGAGTGCGACGGATACTCGAGTAGTGTAGTTTGTTCGACGCTCGTGTTGTGGATGCGAGCTTAGTTACGTAGAGTCGTCGGGGGACCGTCGGGGGTGACGGTGGACCCGATTTTACGTTCGGTTACTGAGTGTGTGTGCAGGGCATGTGGTGTGTTAGTGGTTAGACCCGGTTACTTGACTATGCCCGTGAGAGCGATTGAGCTCGACAGAGATACGCTTGCATACTCGGTTGGTTCGCGCCCACGAGTGCCGCTCCGGAGTCTGGCTTTGTGCTTTTGCGTTGGTGTCGCTGCGCCCTCGTGTGGGTTGCTCTCCGCTAGCTACCTTGGGGTAGTTGTAGTGTTGCTTCGACAGGCGGGACGGGTGTTTCACAGTCCCTGGTGAAATTGGGTCAGGTGTGGTTGGTACTACAGGTGGTTAGTCTTGAGAGTTCAGAGTAGTGACTTATAGCCGTAGAATGTTTCCGCTTTCCTTTTTCCCGCTCTTACTTACCCCGTAGACTTAGTGGGTGGACCGATGTTGTTTTGGGCGGCACCCACTGAGGACTACCTGTTTTTACAGTAGTCCTCACGCCCCGTTTCCTCCACCCTTGTTGCAGGGCCTTCGGCGTCGGCTGCTGCTGCTTCTGAGGGGGACCGTGGTAAGGGCGTCGCGAGCTAGAGCCCTTCCCGACCGGTGTCGTGTTAGCCGTCTTCCTCTCGCAGTAGTGACTTTTGGGTTACTCTTTTGTACATACGATCGTGAACTCGCCATTTGTAGCGAGTAGTAGTCTTTGTGAACTTGTATGTGTATTGTTCTTTTGTACTACCTGCTTATGTTTATAGTATGTTTCTGCTCTATGCTACTGCTTGTAGCGTTGTATTTCTATACAGGTACAACTACGCTTCGTATACAAGAAAAAATTTTCCTTGTGTACGGCGGATTGTCGGCGTGCCCGGTTGCCCGAGCAACCCGGGGCGTGACAATTAACTATAAACAAAAATATTTGGTAGGTTTTTCTCACCACTCCTACCAAAAGTATGTTGGTAATTTACATGCAAATTATAAAATATGTAAAATATAAATGTCTTGAATTTAAAAATTAATAGTACAATTAATTTCTTTTTGGTGAAATCAAGAGAAATTGAGAAGATTAGAATTTAAAAATTAATGGTGCAATTAATTTCTTTTTGGTCAAATCTAAGGGAAATTAAAAAAAATTTCTACCAAGAGTATGTTGATATTTTGCACGCAAATTATTAAATATGTAAAATGTAAGCGTCATAGAATAATAGAATTTATAAATTTACTGTGCAATTAATTTTTTAGGTCAAATCAAGAGAAATTGAGATTTTTTTAAAAAAATCTAGATATATTAACTATAAACAAAAATATTTGTTGGTTTTCCTCACCACTCCTACCAAGAGTATGTTGGTAATTTACATGCAAATCATAAAATATATAACATGTAAATGTCATAGAAGATTAGAATTTAGAAATTAATGGTACAATTAATATCTTTTTGGTCAAATCAAGAGAAATGGAGAAGATTAGAATTCAGAAATTAATGGTGCAATTAATATTTTTTGGTCAAATCAAGAGAAATTGAAATTTTTTCTACCAAGAGTATGTTGGTAATTTGCACGCGAATAATAAAATATGCAAAATATAAACGTCATAGAAGAATAGAATTTATAAATTAATCTATTGTGCAATTAATTTATTTAGGTCAAATCAAGATAAATTGAGATTTTAAAAAAATATATAAAGAATAGAAATATTAACTATAAACAAAAATATTTCGTAGGTTTTTCTCACCACTCCTACCAAGGGTATGTTGGTAATTTACATGCAAATTATAAAATATGTAAAATATAAATGTCTCGAATTTAAAAATTAATAGTACAATTAATTTCTTTTTGGTCAAATCAAGAGAAATTGAGAAGATTAGAATTTAGAAATTAATGGTGCAATTAATATCTTTTTGGTCAAATCAAGATAAATTAAAAAAAAATTCCACTAAGAGTATGTTGATAATTTACACGCAAATCATAAAATATGTAAAATATAAACATCATGGAAGAATATAATTTATAAATCTATTGTGCAATTAATTTTTTTGCGTCAAATCAAGAAAAATTAAGATTTAAAAAAAAAAAAAAAAGAAGAACTTCAAAAAAGAATTTTAAAAATATGATTAGTAAAGGAATAATTTTGCTTCAAAATGCATTTATTCAGAAAATTTTAAAAAATATTAAACTCAACTAATTATTAAATATTTCTGAATATTTTTTTAAAATTAGTAAAGTTTAAATTTACTTTTAGAAATAAAAATATTAGAATTTATTCAATTAATAAATGACTGAAAAATCTAATATGTGATATCTTTATTTTCTAGACTTTCGATAAACGAGGTATGGAAGAGATGTATATTCTCCAACAAAAGTTAAAAGTTTCGATGAGAAAATACCTTTTATAAGAAACCAAGAGATTTCACCTAAAAAAAATGAAAAGATTCTCCAAAAAACGAATAAGCTTTATAGAAAAGTGTGCATTTTGAATAAATACAATAACATTAATAAATATTAAATATTAGTGCATAATTTTTTTCTTCGATGTCTAATAATTTTTAAATTTTTTCTATTTTATTTAGAACATGTCATTAATATATTGTTTTTTTAAGAAATAAGTACGCTTACTCGCTTCGCTTATTTCATTTAAAAATAAACTTAGTTAGAAATGTGAATCAATTAGGATTCGAACTTGAGTATCGGATATCAACTACCAAATCCTTTGCTATTTGTTTTAAGGACGGTCGGTTTTATTTATTTTATTTTGTTTCCAATTATTGTGATATATGAATTTATGCTTTTATTTTGCTATATTTTCTATCCATAATACTTATATGTATTTTGTTTATAATAATTTATAATATTTAATTTTTTTTAATTTAACCCTACATTTAAATATATTATTTATTTATTTATTAATTTGTTAATAAATTTAATTAAATTAAAAAAAAATAATACGTACCATTGTACATGGCACGTGGCGTGCACGTGCACTGCCTAGTATTTAAGAAACAAGAACTAGCATATATAGTTGGAGCAACAATTCATGGAGCAGTACTGGGACGACGATCTACTCATCGCGGCTCAATCCGACTTATGGAACCACCTTTTCGTCTTCCTCAAATCCATGTCGCTCAAGTGCGCCGTCGAGCTCGGCATCCCCGACGCCATCCACCGCCACCGCGGCCCTATCTCCGTCCCCGACCTCGTTGCCGCACTCAACCTCCCGGCCGCCAGACTGCCGCCGCTCCGCCGCCTCATGCGCACGCTTGCTTTCTCCCGCCTCTTCACGAGGCAGACGTCGGAAGCCACCGCCGCCGGCGGGGAGGAGGAGGATTTGTACGGCCTCACGCCGACGTCCCGCCTGCTCGTCGACGACGACGGAGACCGCCGCAGCCTCGTGCCGTTCGTGCTCTTCAATCTCGTCCCGATGCTGACGGCGCCGTCGCTGCTCGTAAGCGGCTGGTTTAAATCAGCCGACGGCGCCGCGACGCCGTTCGAGGCGGTACACGGAAGCGATATCTGGGGCGTGACGAGGCGCAACCCGGAGTTCAACGCGGTGTTGAACGAGGGGAAGGCGGCAGACGCGAGGTTCATAATGGACGTGGTCGTCATGAAATGCGGGCATGTCTTCAGCGGGCTGCGGTCACTGGTCGACGTCGGCGGCGGGACCGGCGCTGCTGCCAGCGCCATTGCGGAGGCGTTTCCGCACGTCAAGTGTGCAGTTCTTGAGCTGCCTCAGGTGGTCCAGGGACTGCCGGCGGACGGGCCCGTGGAGTTTGTCGCGGGCAGCATGTTTGAGCGCGTTCCTCCGGCGGATGCTGTGATGTTGAAGGTGAAAATAATATTCCGCTACTGTTTTTTTTTATTTTTTTACTACCACAATACTGCAAAATTAATACTACTTGTAATTTGAGAAGTTGGGAACTCGAAGCTCTTTTGTTTAAAGAACAATGCTTCAATGGTGTAAGTATTAAAATTAAACTCTTAATTAGTAAAAGGTATAATTAGATTTTACATAAAATAACCTAATAAATAGGTTACGAATTTGAATTTGTAAATATGTGGATATTAAAAATAAGATTGGTAGTATATATTAAATTTGTCAGCATCTTTTATCGAGTTTTGTTACTTATCAAATTAGATAATACCAAATTTGTTAGGTATCAAATTCAAAAAAATATTAAATTTAAATTTAAGTTTTGAAGTTGGTATTGTAATATAAAATTTTAATTTCAAAATTTATATTAAATTTTTAAATTTTGAATCTACATTGTACTTTTAATCTGAAAACCAAATTTTAATTTTTGATTTAAATTAATATTTTGAATTTGAACTGAAAATTTTATTTAAATTTGTGTCTTATATTTAAAAATTGAATTTCATTTATAATTAAGTTTGTCATGTTGCTTTGCATTTAAATTTATAATTTAGTTGTAATTTGAATTCCAACTATTATTGTAGGTATTTGAGAAGGTTATAGTATTTTTTAGTTGGATAAAACTGGTTTTGTAAACCAAAATATTTTTCTATGACCAAAATACTCTTTAAATAGGTACTCGGTGAATGGTATCTATACCTAAATCGTAAGTCACTTCTAGAATCATATTATATCTCAACCATTCATGCAAAAAAAATAAATGATCAAGATTTACATAAACTTTAGATGGTATATTGAAGTATTACTCTTGTTTAAAATGCATGAGTGAAATTTTGGAGCCTCTTGCTCGACTTTAAATATAGTCTACAGAGTAACAATAAATTATTCTAAATAGTGATTATTTATGATGTTTGTGTTGGATTTTACAATTTTAGTTAATTAGAATGCCTAAATAATTAGAATGCTTTGTAATTAAACATTCGTACTTTTAGGTACCGTTTGGTTCGGGTATAAGCAAGAACTAGCTATTACAGGGATAGGTACAAGTATGGGGATAAGAAAAATAGCGTTTGGATGAAAATTGAGTTGTTCCCGGGGATAAAAAAAATATTAGGTAGTTTTATATAAAAATGGAGGTGTTGGTGGGGATAACCGAGAACTACTATTCTCGAGTAAAAAATTAGCGTTTGGGTATAAAGGAGGGATAAGTGCCTATTCCTATTCCTATTCCCTAACCAAACAAAGCCTTACGAAATAAATCGATGATCACAGTTTGTTCTGCACGACTGGGACGATGAGGACTGCGTGAGGATACTGCGGCGGTGCAGGGAGGCTATCCCATCGAGAGAGGCCGGAGGGAAGGTTATCGTCATGGAGCTGGTGATCGGGTCGAGTCAGGAAGAGAAGGCGACCGAGACGCAGCTCTTCTTCGACGTGTCGATGATGGTGCACGCCGGCGGACGCGAGAGAGACGAGCAGGAATGGTGCAAAATATTCACTGAGGCAGGGTTCAGTGATTACAAGATTGCTGCCACGCTTGGACTTCGATCGGTTATTGAGGTGTTCCCTTAAAAGGAAATCTCTTTCGAAGTAAACTTTTAGCTGGACTTGGAGCTTGTTATGAACTGTGATTGTTGGGTTGAATAATAAGATGCTTGTGATCTTCATCTGATTTGTGATTGTTGATTGGATAAGAGTGCTTTGAGTTTCACCCTTGAGTAATAAAAAATAAAAACCAATAGTTAAGGCCTCTTTTGGTTTTTTTTTTTTTTCCCCTCCTTCCTGAAAGATGGCATGCATTTCAACATTAAACTAATTAATTTGATGCATATTTCTACCTTAGCAACTTTTATTCCCTTTAGGGTGCAGTTGATAGTAAAATAATATTTCAAAAAAATAATTTTTATTTTGAAATAATTCAATATTTAAAATAAAAACGATTTTTTTTTTAAGATAATAAATAGCACGCTATCCGCTTCGTTTATTTCATTTACAAATAAACTTAACTAAAAATATGAATCAACTAGAATTCGAACTAGGATCTCAAATACCAACCATCAAGACTTTTGCCACTTGCTGACGGTAAGTGAATAAAAAAAACTTGTAGTGTCCTAATATTAATTCATATTTTAAAAATTGTTGGCTTGCGCGGTGGTGCTTTTCAAATGTATTTTTCCTCACATGGATCTCACCGAGTTGCTTGGGCAATGGTTTCTACATGTATATGAAAACGAATTGATCGATTTGATCTCATCCAAACTCAACAACCACTTCGTGCCTCACGTGGATTTTCCATTACTTCTTTAATAAAAAGAAATACGAGTGTAATACAGATTTAGATGTAGCAACCCAGTCATGCACATATAGGGGTGGCAATCCAGTTGTTCGTGAGTCAACTCGTGTTCGGTTCGAAATGAGCTCCAGATTGGCTTGCTCGTTTAGTAAACGAGCCGAACACGAGCTGAATTTTTCAGCTTGTTTAATAAACGAGCAGAACACGAGGTCGGCTCGTGTTCGGCTCGATAACATTTCGAATATATATTATATTTATATAATTTATTTAATTTATATTTTTATATATAAATAAATAATTATATATAATATATTTTTTTATTATTTATTTTTAAGCAAAATAAAATTATAAATTTGATTTTATTTTTAAAAAAACTAATTTTAATATAAAATTTTAACTATTAGATCAAAGTCTAATAGATAAGATTTATAAATTTATTTTTTTAATATATTTAATCTAATTTTTTTTTAATTTATTGTTCGTTCATGTCGTTATTAAACGAGTAATTTTTCGATATTAAGAACAATTTTTTTTTGATTTTAATTTAATCCACAACTATGAGCTGGGGCAGTAGCACAGCACGGATACTGTAACATCAGTACCGGTCCAGTTGGTCCGATGTATTGGATCGTGCTGAGCCTACTCAATGAGGCCCACCATCCTAGCATGGCACGGCCCGAAACTGCCTTGGGCCGTGCCGGGCCAATAGATTGTCCCGCAGCTCGGCCCCGAAGGCCGTTGGAAGATGGATATTTTAGTCCCGAAATACATTTTGTGAGGCCCTCTCATTGGTGGCTCACCCGCAATCTATTCCAAAACATTGTGTGAGGGACTTTTTTTCAAAGATATTTTTACTTTAATTTTGAAAAATAATTTAGATCCTCCAAAATTTATGTTTATTTGTTGTTAATATGCTAGTAATTTTATATGACACACTTCAAGTGCATGCATCATCTCATCAATTTTTTTTCTTTTTTATAAAATTATTAATACATCGCCAGTATATAATGACAAAATTTTGAAACATGTAACAAAATAATAAATTATCAAGTTCGCTTCGAGATTGGCGCATTGGGCAGCTATATATACTGGAGAAATGTTATGTCTACAAACCCTCTTAAAGTTGTAAGATTATAATATTTAATTCGACGAGGACAAGAGTATTTTCTAATATTTTAAAAAGTGTTTCTCAACGGACAGAAATATACAGCAAGCTATTCGTTTAATTGTTTTATTTTTATAAATGAATTCAGCTAGAAACATAGAATAATTAGACTTATAACCATAAATACTAATCATTAAAAAACTTATAGTTTTAGTTTGGCATTGAGACCCATCTGACACTATTAGATAAAATAGAGTTGGTTAAAAGCATATTGGGATATGTTTCAACGTTTTCCAGTAAAATTATAAAAAATATATCGTAACTGAGTCATCGTAACATTCGAAACACAATATTACGTACAAAAATAAATATAGTTTTTTTTTCATTGTATATTTCCGCCGCACATAATGTAATTTTCCCACTATGGAAAGAAAACCTTAGTCAATTGTGCCAATTTTGGATGATTGGTCATTATTGAGATTACAACCAAAAAGTAATTGTAGCATTATGCTCATTTTCAAAAAGTAGATGAAGTAAAATATGAACAACGAAAATTATACATATCATCAAAAATTCAAACAAACTGCAGATAGTCAGTAGCTTAGGGGTTGTTACTTGTTAGGTTTGTCAGAAAAGCATAGAAAACAAATTTTGAAACAAAATTTTTGTGAAAAATCTCTTTTTCAAATTTTTATCTGTTTGGTTTCAAATTTAATGGCAAATTAATATTTATAATTTTTTATCTTTTTTAAAAATAAAAATGATAGTTTTTAATAAAATTAGAAAAAAAAATTTAAAATATATATTTTTTTCAGAACCAAACAAACGAAAAAACTGAAAAGAAAATTTCCATAAAAATAATTCTACTTTTTTAGTAACCAAACAACTCCTTCCATTCCATTTGTACTAGTTAAGGAAGCCCCGTGTATTTTTTTAACTTTATATAACAAAATTTTATCATAAATAATTTAATAAATTTTAAAAATATTATAAGGAAATAAAAAATCTGCATCCTTATAGAAATAATTTAATATTTTATTCAAGTCTAAGCTGTTTAAAAAAAAATCACGCAAAAAAAATTGATAGAATTAAAAAGAACAAAAAAAAAGAAGAATTTAAAGAATAAACAGTTGATATTACATTAAAAGTATATAAATAAAGGTATAAAAAATACAAAAGAATAAAAAAAAATTTATAAGAATAAGAAATTATATTTACAGTAACATTCGACACGTTTACTAAAAAAATTGTTTTGTAGCTAATCATTTAGCAGAAAAAATTAAAAAACTATGTCATATACTTTATAGTTTGAGTAAGAAATTTAAAAATAAAATTAAAGGATATTTCTTTCTAAAAATATTGAAATATAATAAGTAAAATGAATAACGGAAGTTTTTTTTTAATTCCAAATTAGTTATTTTATTTATAAATATATATTATTAATAAATAAATAAATAAATAAATAAATAAATATACAAATTATTAATAAATAAATACATAAAAATGGAAAAGATAAAGGGAAGAAAATGTATAAAGTGTGTTGAGAGAGTGAGAAAGAGAAAAAAAAAAAAAGAAAGAAAAAAAGAAAGAAGTGTGTCCCTAGAACCCCCAAAATTGGAGAGAGTTTCAAAAGGTTCTCAATTAAGGGACCCCGCGATGCGGGTAGTTATTTTAAAAATTAATTTTAAAAATTAATTTTAGAATTTAAATAGTGCAATAAGTACATCAAAATTTTTTAATAGGTATAGTAATCCTCCATTAGTTAGTGAAATAATTTTAGTAGGTATTATAGTCCCCATTAGTTAGTGAATGAGAAGAGAAATCATTGTTTGTGATTCTAATTAATTTTCTCAAATATAAAATTAACTTAAACTGCATCAATTTTTTTTTATTTTTTAATGTACAATTTATATGTAAATGCTCAATATTATAAAATTAATATTTATATCTAATACCAGTAGTCTAAATTATTTAACATTTATTTATAAATTTTATATTTTATAAAAATAAATAGTAAATTATATAATAAATTATTATATAATAATATATCTATATACAAATAAAATACTATATATAATAAATAAATAAATATTTATAAATAAAATTATATATAAAATAAATTATATATATATAGAGAGAGAGAGAGAGAGAGAGAATGAGAGGGAGTGGACCTCCCTCTCACGTGGTCCACGAGAAAACCCCCAATATGAGCCCGCGCCCCACGTCGACACCGCACTGCGCGCCCGCGCCCCACGCCGACGCCGCACTGCGCGCCGGCGCGTCCCACGCCGGCGCGCCCCCACACCCCGCGTCGGCTCGCATCCACGCCAGCGCTAGAGCCGCCCTCGCGCCAGCGCACGCGCCCCTCCCGCTCCCGGCTCCGCCCGCGCCAGCGCGCGCCTTGCACCGCGCCCGCGTCCCGCTCGCTGCTTCTCCCACGCCCGAGGCCGCCCTCTCACCCGCCGACACGTGTCGCACTCTCCTTTAGTGATTTGACCGTATCCCCAATTCATAAGTTTATAAATTATAAATATCAGAGACGCAAAGCATTGTTGGTTAACTATATTTAGGTATTTATATTTTTTATTTAAAGCTTCCCTTAGGTTACCTTGCCTAAGAATCCTCCTAGAAAATACTATGGATGTGTTTGGTTCGGATTATTCTAGCAAGATTACGATAATTCTATCGAGAATTATTACGTTTGGTTAAATCTAAGTATATAATCCGGTAATATAATATAACATTACAATTACACCAAAAATATTGACGAGTAGGAATGGGTATCTCATATTACTAATAACGGGCTATCTTACATTTATGTAAAACTATAAGTTTATCCCTTCGAACCCACTAACCCTTTCAATACGTTATTTTTAAAATTTAAATTTTAAATTTTAAATTATCAAATTGTCAAATTTTAAATTTTAAATTTTAAATATTAAATTTTAAACTTCAAATTTAAAAATTTAAAATTTAAACATTAAAATTTAAAATCTAAAATTTTAAATTCCAAATTTTAAATTTTAAATTTTAAATTTTTAAATTTGAAGTTTTAAATTAAAATTTTAAATTTTAGATTTTAAATTTTAAACTTCAAATTTAGATTTTAAATTTTAAATTTTAAATTTTAAATGTTTAATTATATTTTAAATTTTAAATTTTAAGTTTTAAACTTTAAATTTATAAAATTTATATTTATATTTTAAATTAAAATATTAATTTTATGTTTTTGTTCAGATTTTAAATTTTAAATTAAAAAATAAATTCAAATTCAAATTTTAAATTATTTAAAATTAAATTTACTAAAAATTTTATTATTTGTAAATAGTAAAAAAATTTACCAAATATAATTAAGAGCAATTTTGAAATAGATAATACTTTGTTATCAAGATTCCTGAATTTTATAAACTGGACCAAATAATATAGTAATACTATATGTACTTCAATTCAAATATTACATTACTTTATTAAACCAAACGCGCTTAACGCGATCAATATATAGTAATCTCATTCAAAAATCGAAGATATCTGAATACATTGAAATAATTTGTAATATTAAATAACGCGAGCCAAACGCGCCTATATGTAATTTGAGAAGTTGGATACTCAAAGCTCTTTTGTTTAAAACTATGTATTACGACACTTTTGTAAGCCACGTGTGTCCATGTTAGACACGCGCGTGCCGATGTCGGACACTGCTTGAACACCCATTTAATGACGCGATACATAGGCGCATACAACTAATATATATATATATATATATATATATATATATATATATATATATATATATATATATATATATATGAATTGAGTAGAATATTTTTGGAAGCACCAAGTTTTGGTCTTCTAAGTTTAGTCGTTGGATCTCTTTTTTTAATGACAACTAACACTATTCCACCTACCATCATCTATCCCATCAACCACCACCTACCACCATCATCTCAACCTTACATCTCACTATCCAATGGTTAAAAACTCAAAAGCACCACCTCAATGGTGCTTTTGAAAGTATTTTACCAACTCATCTATATATATATATATATATATATATATATATATATATATATATATATATATATATATATATATATATATATTTTTTTTACGCATATACAATATAAGATCATAAATATTTTAACTTTTTTATGAATACATATAATTTTTTTTAACAATATAAATAAATTAAATATGCATGGTGAAAAAAATATTCTTAAAATGTATGAATTATCAATAAAAATTTTACAAACATTCATTCACACGAGAAATATAATAATATTTTACCAAAATTAATATTTTATACATAATAAAAATATATTATTATATTAATAATATTATATTTAATTAGCCGTGTTCATGAGGTGTCCGTATCCTAATTTTTTGATAGTTTTCGAGTCACGGTGTCCAAATCGTGTCGTGTCTCGCATCCCGTGTCATACCCGTGTCGTCTAGGATTGAAATAGGATGCTTGAAATTTCAAGCATCCTATTTTCTCAAAAAAATAAATGTAAAAATAAATGAAGCCTCCTAATCGACTTCCAACAGAGTAACAATTAGCTACTCTAATAAATGGTGGTTACTTATGATGTTTATATTGGATTTTACAATTTTAGTTAATTCGAACACTATAATCAAGTTGTTCGTACTTTACAAAATGAATTGGTGATCATATATAGTGGATTCTACACGATTGGGACGACGAGGTTTGTGCGAGGATACTGCGGAAGTGCAAGGAGGCGATCCCACCAAGAGAGGCCGGAGGGAAGGTTATCGTCGTGGAGCAAGTGATCGGGTCGACCCCGGGAGAGAAGGCGACGGAGAATCAGCTCTTCTTCGACGTGTGGATGATGAGAGAGACGAGCAGGAATGGCGCAACTTATTCATCGAAGCAGGATTTAGTGATTACAAGATTGCTGCCACGTTTGGATTCCGATCAGTTATTGAGGTGTATCCTTAACATGAAACTTCTTTCCAGGTGAACTTTTAGGTGGACTTGGTGCTTGTTATGAGTAGTGATGGTTTGGTTAAATAATATGGACTTTTGTTTATTTATCTTTTACTACTATTGATAATAATAGGGGTTAAATAATAATAAGATGTTTTTAGTTTCACCTGAATGTGATTGTTGGGTAGATAAGAGTCATAAGACTCTTTCCAGTTTCACCTTGCAAAGAAAATTAAAAATTAATAGTTAATTGTGGCCTCTTTTGATGGTTTTTATTTTTTAATTTCACTGTCTCTCATGACATCTAACGTGAATGCACTGTGCATCCTCGTGGCCTTAACATTATTCATATAGGACCGACCGTTTCTAGAGCAAGTGGCAAAGGGCTTGGTGGTTGGCATCCGAGACCCAAGTTCGAATCCTAATTGATTCACATTTCTAGCTAAGTTTATTTCTAAATGAAATAAACGAAGCTGATAGCGTGCTATCTATTTCTCAAAAAAAAAAAAAACATTATTCATATAGGTAGCATTTGGTTCGAAAACAAAAAGGAATGAGCCCTTGTTCGTCTCATTATTTTAAAACACTGTCTTTGGTACTCGAGAAACAGTACTTCTCGGGATCTGAAATAAACTAGTATAAGACTAGAACTGTTATTCGACTCTTTTTCTCGAATAAGCTTGTTTCTGTATAGTTTTTAAACAGTTAGTTTTGTAAAAAAATTTTTTTTTTTTTTTTTTCTTAACAGGAATGCTCTAGTGATTTTTTTAAAAAAATGACTGTTTACTCGTACTTGTGAGAGTTGTATAAGATAAAATTATACTTGTAGTGATCTTTTTAATTTACTTTCATATTTTTTAATTTTTCGATAAATTAGTGGCATAGTAAGTTTTTTTCACTTTGTAAATTGATTGTCTTCTCTTTATTTTGTATTATTTTTTTTTCTAAAATTTTAAAAAAAAAACTTTACTTCGATAGCTACTAATTGTTTAATTTTTTTCAATTTTATTTAGAATACGTCATTAGCATATAGTTATCTTTCAACATTAAATTGATGATAAGGAATGTGTGCAATTGTCGACTGATATTTTAATAAATCGTTAAACTTTACTTCGATAGCTACTAATTGTTTAATTTTTTTCAATTTTATTTAGAATATGTCGTTAGCATATAGTTATCTTTCAACATTAAATTGATGTTAAGGAATGTGTGCAATTGTCAACTGATATTTTAATAAATCGTTGCCAAAGAATGCTACATTTTTGAATTTTTGTTGTATCGTTGTCAAAGAATGCTACCTGTTTCGTTTATTTTTTTTAGAAATAAACTTAGCTGAAAATATGAATCATGCACCTAGAATTAACTTAGGACCTCAAGTACCAACCACCTCTTGCTTGTCGCCCGCGCGCTTCATCATTGTTGAATGAATTTTTGTTATGGTCAAATAATAATTTTCAGTATGAATGTTATATAAGTTTGAATAATAATCTTCAAATAATACCTATTTGTATTTTGTTTATAGTTTGCAATATTTTATAACTTTTTCAATTTGACACTACTATTTAAATATATTATTTTTTCACTAATTTGTTAGTTTTATTTAATTATATTAGAAAAGATTATACATGAAAACTAAATCCTCTACCTCACCTTCAAGAGTATGTACCTTTATCCTCTTAATCAACGGGATAATATAAATTATGTATCTTTAACCTGTGAGTTTGGCAAAACCAAAATATTATGTGTTGGGCGAATTCTACATGTATCATATCGAGTTATTGTATAAACAAGCCAAACGTTCCAAACAATTTTTGACAACGATGCAACAAAAATTTAAATATGTAAATTACTCTGTTGAAATGAAAAGAAATATCTGATAAGTGTAAAGAGTAGCTAAATCAACTCTAGTGAAAATTTTTATTAAAATATCGGTAGACAAATTGCACACCTTTCTTATCATTAATTTAATGTTGAAAGTTAACTATATGCTAACGACTTATTCGAAATAAAATAGAAAAAAATTAAACAATTAGTAGCCATCGAAGTAAAGATTTTTAAAATTTTAGTAAAATTTTTTTAAAAAAAAGAAGAAGAAATCAGACAAAATAAAGAGAAGACAATCAATGTACGAAGTGAAAGCAACTTACTATGCAATTAATTTATCGAATCATCAAAAAATATGAAAACAAATTAAAAAAACCACTACAAATATAATTTTATCCTATACAACTCTCACAAGTATGAGTAAACAATCATTTTTTAAAAAAAAATAACCCGAGCATGCATGTTAAGAAAACTTTTTACAGTTGATATCCGCATATTAACTCTTCAATTGATGCATCGGAAGTTGCTTTTCGAAATTAATTTTTCAGACATTAATAAATCTGTTTATAGCCTTTTACAAATTCTCTTGATGGATATTTAACATCAAATTAAATATGTATGAAATTTTATTTGTACGACATTTTGCTTATCCTATTATTAAATATACTAATACATATTAATTACGTAAAAAAATATTGAATTTTTCTATTAACTTTTATCGTAACTTAAACCCAAATTCGTATTTTATTTCATTATATGTGTTGTTATTTGAAATTTGCCAACTCGAAATTGAATTTGTGTTTAAAATTTCTGATTTAAAGGTTGTGTAAAAGGTTTTAATTAACAACTAAAAATTGTTTTGTATTCGATGACGAAAACTAACACAATGAAATTAGAAGGAACTTAACTCTTCATTTATTTATTTCATTTTGTTTTCAACTATTGTCATATATGGATTTATACTTTTATTTTGTTATATTCTCTATCCATAATATTTATATTTATTTTGTTTAGAGTTTGTAATATTTAATCTTATTTTAAATTTAATCCTATATTTAAATATATTATTTATTTATTTATTTATTAATTTATTAATAAGTTTAATTAGATTAAAAAGAATAATACGTGCGTAGTAGGTGCGCTTCCCGTGCACTTCCTAGTATTTGGGAAACACAGTGCACTGCCTAGTATTTAAGAAACAAGAACTAGCATAGTTGGAGCGACAAATCATGGAACAGTACTGGGAGGACGATCTCCTGGTCGCAGCTCAATCCGACTTATGGAACCACCTGTTCGTCTTCCTCAGATCCATGTCGCTCAAGTGCGCCGTCGAGCTCGGCATCCCCGACGCCATCCACCGCCACCGCGGCCCCATCTCCGTCCCCGACCTCGTTGCCGCACTCAACCTCCCGGACGCCAGACTGCCGCCGCTCCGCCGCCTCATGCGCACCCTCGCTTTCTCCCGCCTCTTCACGAGGCAGACGTCGGAAGCCACCGCCGCCGGCGGGAAGGAGGAGGATTTGTACGGCCTCACGCCGACGTCCCGCCTGCTCGTCGACGACGGCGGAGACCGCCGCAGCCTCGTGCCGTTCGTGCTCTTCAATCTCGTCCCGATGCTGACGGCGCCGTCGCTGCTCGTAAGCGGCTGGTTTAAAGCAGCCGACGGCGCCGCGACGCCGTTCGAGGCGGTACACGGAAGCAGTATCTGGGACGTGACGAGCCGGAACCTGGAGTTCAACGCTGCGTTCAACGAGGGCATGGCGGCGGACGGGAGGTTCATAATGGACGTAGTCGTCAGGAAATGCGGGCATGTCTTTCGCGGGCTGCGGTCGCTGGTCGACGTCGGCGGGGGCACCGGCTCTGCCGCCTGCGCCATCGCGGAGGCGTTTCCGGACGTCAAGTGTGCGGTTCTCGATCTGCCTCAGGTGGTCCAGGGACTGCCGGCGGACGGGCCCGTGGAGTTTGTCGCGGGCAGCATGTTCGAGCGCGTTCCTCCGGCGGATGCTGTGATGTTGAAGGTCAAAATAATATTCCGCTCCTGTTTTTTTTATTTTTTTACAACCACACAGACTACTGCAAAATTAATACTACTTATAATTTGAGAAGTTGGGAACTCGAAGCTCTTTTGTTTAAAATGCATGAGTGAAATTTTGGAGCCTCGTGCTCAACTTTAAATATAATCTCCAGAATAAAAATAATTTATTCTAAATAGTGGTTATTTATGATGTTTGTGTTGGATTTTACAACTTTAGTTAATTAGAATGCTTTGTAAACATTGGTACTTTACGAAATAAGCTGATGATCACATCACAGTGGGTTCTGCACGACTGGGACGACGAGGACTGCGTGAGGATACTGCGGCGGTGTAGGGAGGCTATCCCATCGAGAGAGGCCGGAGGGAAGGTTATCATCATGGACATGGTGATCGGGTCGAGTCAGGAAGAGAAGGCGACCGAGACGCAGCTCTTCTTCGACGTGTCGATGATGGTGCAAGCGGGCGGACGCGAGAGAGACGAGCAGGAATGGCGCAAAATATTCACTGAGGCAGGGTTCGGTGATTACAAGATTGCTGCTACGCTCGGATTTCGATCGGTTATTGAGGTGTTTCCTTGAATAAAATTTATTCCGATGTGAACGTTTAGGTGGATTTGGAACTTGTTATGAATTTGTGATTGTTTTTTTGTTTTTTATTTGAGAGAGATAGATAGCACGCTACCTGTTTCGTTTATTTCGTTAAGAAATAAACTTAGTTAGAAATATGAATCAATTAGAATTCGAACTCGGGTCTCGGACACCAACCATCAAGCCCTTTGCCACTTGCTCTAGGGACGGTCGGTATGAATTTGTGATTGTTGGGTTGAATAATAAGATGCTTGTGAGTTTCACCTGATTTGTGATTGTTGATTGGAGCATAGATTCAAGTCCTAGTTGATTTATATTTTTAGCTTAAAATAGATGAAGCGGATACTCTTTCAAAAAAAATAAAATAAAATAAATTAAAATAAAATTTATGGCCGTTTTTTTTTCCCCGGAAAGATGGCATTTCAACATTAAACTAATTAATTTGATGCATATTTCTTCGTTAGCAACTTTTATTTTCTTTACTGTGTAGTTGATAATAAAATAATATTTCAAAAATATATTTTTTATTTTGAAATAATTCAATATTTAAAATAAAAACGACTAATTTTTTTTAAAGATAAACAACACGTTATCCGCTTCGTTTATTTCATTTATAAATAAACTTAACTGTAAATATGAATCAACTGTAATTCGAACTACCTCAAATACCAACCATTAAGACTTTTGCCACTTGTCGACGGTCAGTGAATAAAAAAAACTTATAGTGTCCTAATATTAATTCATATTTTAAAAATTGTTGGCTTGTGTGGTGGTGCTTTCCTCACATGGATCTCACCGAGTTGCTTGGGCAATGGTTTCTACATGTATATGAAAACGAATTGATCGATTTGATCTCATCCAAACTCAACAGCCACTTCGTGCCTCACGTGGATTTTCCATTACTTCTTTAATAAAAAGAAATACGAGTGTAATACAGATTTAGATGTAGCAACCCAGTTATGCACATATAGGGGTGCAATCCAAATTTCGTTCGTGAGTCAACTCGTGTTCGGTTCGAAATGAGCTCAGATTGGCTTGCTCGTTTAGTAAACGAGCGAACACGTGAATTTTTCAACTTGTTTAATAAACGAGCGAGAACACGAGGTCACTCGCTCGTGTTCGGCTCGATAACAATTTCGACATATATTCTATATTTATATAATTTATTTAATTTATATTTTTATATATAAATAAATAATTATATATAATATATATTTTTATTATTTAATTTTTAGCAAAATAGAAATATAAATGCGAGTTTAATTATAAAAAAACTCATTTGTATATAAAATTTTAACTATTAGATCGTCTAATAGATAAGCTTTATAAATTTATTTTTTTAATATATTTAATCTATTTTTTTTTTTTAATTTATTTCATTTGTCACCATGAACAATTTCGTTATTAAACGAGCTAACACTGTTCGAATTCTTTTGGGCTGACACTTTAATGAACAAATGTTATCGACCTGTTTACACCCTAATCATGCACAACTATGAGCTGGGGCAGTAGCACAGCACGGATACTGTAACATCAATACCGGTCCAGTTGGTCCGATGTATTGGATCGTGCTGAGCCTACTCAATGAGGCCCGCCATCCTAGCATGGCACGGCCCGAAACTGCCTTGGGCCGTGCCGGGCCAATCGATCGTCCTGCAGCTCGGCCCCCAAGGCCGTTGGAAGATGGATATGTTAGTCCCGAAATACATTTTGTGAGGCCCTCTCATTGGTGGATCACCCGCAATCTATTCCAAAACATTGTGTGAGGAACTTTTTTTCAAAGATATTTTTACTTTAATTTTGAAAAATGATTTAGATCCTCCAAAAATTATGTTTATAAGTTGTTAATATGCCAATTTTTTATGACACACTTCAAGTGCATGCATCATCTCATCAATTTTTTTTTTCTTTTTTATAAAATTATTAATACATCGTCAGTATATAATGACAAAATTTTGAAACATGTAACAAAATAATAAATTACCATGTTCGAGATTGGCGCATTGGGCAGCTGTATATATTAGAGAAATGTTATGTCTACAAACCCTGTTGAAGTTGTAAGATTATAATATTTAATTCGACGACGACAAGAGTATTTTCTAATATTTTAAAAAGTGTTTCTCAACGGAGAGAAATATACAGCAAGCTATTCGATTTAATTCTCTTATTTTTAATTAGTTTAATTCTTTTGTTTATAAGCGGTGGTTATATCATGTTTGATATATTTTGTACTTATGCGACGCCGTGCAAATATAAGGAAGACTCTGTTCATGTTAATAGTGGACTCTCTATATTTATGGCATATCTGGTATATTATACAGGTCAGATTTTTAAAAAAAAAAAATTAGGCACTTTCGCTTTGCTTTTAAATTAAAAATGGAATCCCAAGACTTGACAAGTTAAAGTGGTAATCTTTCATATATAGAATATATATGTATATATACCCTATTCTCTTTGTTGTATCAGGAATCACCAGAGGATAACAAAACCACTCATTCAACAAAAGAACAAACAAAGTCCCTTTCATGCCTACATCCTAATAATATCCTACACTTTTACACAAGTCTTTGTAAAAGTCTCTTGATTCATACTCGAGAAGAGCATTTAAAAAAGAAAAAGAAAAAGAAAAACAATTCGAGAAACAAACTTAGAATCCGAATCCTACGATTTCGCGGCAGAAGATGCTGGTGGCATTGTGTACAAAGATCTCAGCTGCCTATTGATGAGCTTGCTATGGTGCAGAGCCGCCAGCTGCAGCTCGGCATCCCCCGACCACCACTGCTGCAAGCCATGGGCCTCCAGAAACTTCTGCGGCCCTTTCGACATCACGAAGAGCTTCGCGACTTCTCCTCCTACCTGCTGCACACTGCTCGCCTCCGCGCCGTCCGAATCGTTACCGTCCTCGATCGAAGCGTAATACGAGCAAATGTAGTCGCTGCTGTTTACGTACAAATGCGGCACCCATTTCTTCATCTCTGTGCACAGTCTCTTCCCTTCATTCCCGCAAACCTTCTCCTCTCCCTCGCACTTCGAAGGTAGGCTCGCTTTAACTTTGCCCCACAGATTACTCGCCTTCTCGCCGATACTCCGCACGCTCGCGGCTATCGAAACGGAAGGCGGATTGAACAAATGGCACTCTATGAAAACACCTTGCTTGGCCATCGCTTTGCCGACCTGGAGAGCGAATCCGGCCCCCAAAGAGTGCCCGCCGATGCACACATTGCTGCTGCCAAACTTACCAACCAATGCTTTCAGTGTTTCTAAAGTACCGACGAATCGAACCGAACCTTTCAAGCTCTCCCACGCGAGGAAACGAAGATCATCTTCGAGATCTCTTCTGATCGTCGGGCTCTTCAGAAGGGTGCCTCGAACCGCAAGCACGGCTTTTGGCGCGCCGCTTGGTCTTATCACTATAAAATCGGATAGAGCGGCGGTTCGGTCCCATTCTAGGACCGCGCCGTATATGGAACCGTCTCTTTCGTCGACGAGGGTTTGAGATAGCTTGTACTTGAAGGGCTTCCACCATTTGGGCGCGAGGCCGTCGTCTTCGCTCTTGTTTTCTTGTCGATCTAACTCCAGCAAGTAAACTGCTTGAATGAAGCATGCTATGACCATCCTCCTGTAATTCGGATCCTTCCTGCAGATCCAGTGCAAATTAGATGTGAATAACATTTGCTAAAAGAGTACTTTTGACTATACCCAGATGTTCCAAGAACTCACTCAACCTGTTTGAGAGCATAATAGATATCAGCTGATATATTGAAAAGCGATTCGAATCGAAAGGAAGAACGTTAACAAATAGGCAAGATGCATGTTTTTTTTTTTGCAGGTTCTCAAACTTTTGATTTCATTATTCGCGACCTAAAATTTTAGTGAGTTCCGATTAGTCTATAACTTGCCAAAAGTACTTTATTTTAGTACCTTACTTTAGAATAAAAATTATTATTTACACCTAATTTATTTACTTATTCTCTCATCACAAAAAAAAAAAAAAAAAAAACAGAGTGGTCATCAGATCAAAAAAAGGTAACAACGTCTCACAAAGCTGAAACTGGTGACAAGAAACGATTTTTGAGGCAATGAACTGCATTGCATTAAAGGAAATAAAAAAAGAAAAAAGAAAAAAAGAAGACAATCTAAGAGATCCTTGAATTCGCAATTCCCTATCAGCTTCTTCGTATTAATTTTCAGTAAAAATAAACCAAAGTAAAGCAAAAGGGAAAAACCCTAAACATTAACAAAACCCTAAAATGCCAAATTTTGCAGCAACCATGTCGCAAGATCCAAACTTGAATCGAAAGAAAATTCATTAGAAACAAAAAAAAAAAAAAATGTAAGAGTGATCGAAATGGTATAATTTGAGGATGGGGAGGAGGAGGAGGATTGGAAAATCGAACCAGCTGGATTTGATGAGATCCCTCCAATTGGGGGAGGAGAGGTTGCGAGGGCCCGACACGTGGAAGTCGTACGGATGCCCCACCACCGTCGCCGCCGCCGCCGCCGCCGCGGCCTCGTTCGTTCTCCCCCCTCCTCCGCCATTGTCGTCCACGGAGCTCGTCGCCATGGAAACTTTGGAGTTTGAGCGACAGAGGAGAGAGAGGAGAGGGCGAGGGGGAGAAGGAGCGCGAGCAACGGTCGAGTGGGGAATAATGGAGAGAATGTCAAGGAAGAGGGGGTTGATTACGCGTGCTACGTTTACTACTTGCTACTCTTCGGCGCGGTGGGGGAGAGAGAGAGAGAGAGAGAGAGTGATTTAAAAGATTGGTTCGAGCACGTGTCGTCGCAACGGTCGAATTTGGAAAAAGATTTTGGGGAGAGCATGGAAGTGGGGGACAACAAGAATACAGCATAGGTTCGTTTTTTTGTAGTGTGAAGTGAACAGAATTTATACCGATTCTTAAAATTATTACTAAATTTGGACAATTTTAGCCCGATCGAAAAGTGAAGAGATGATAAAAGTTCACAAAATTTATACGAATTCTGACAAATATACTTGTTTTATAATCCTCCTCCACATTAGAGTAAAAAGTGAAAAGATGATGGATACTCTCTTTTGCAATGAATTATAATACCAGCTCTTGCATTATTCAGAGAAAAACAAATCGATAACAACATAACTAGTTCTTGTTTTCTAATCTACGCCAAAGTTCTTACACTCATTCATCCAGAAAAAGTTCACAAAATTTTCGCTTTAACTTTCCGTACGAAGAACAGCAAATATTGGGACTACAATCAGGATAATCTACAGAACTTGCCCTCCGAATACAATTCCATTCATTGGGCAAAAGATGCTAAAAGAGCTAATAGCGAAACGCTACTGAGACGGCACTACATTTGAAAAAAAAAAGAAAAAATCAAATATTATATACATTCGAATTACTTTGGACCGACTCCATCCGTTTCAACAATCGGTTTGTTGTTACTAATTGCAGCTGTTTGTTTTGATGAGATCAGTTTGTCGAGCTGTTTTTTGAGATATGCCTGCCGCAATTTCTCTCTGCGAGCGGCCTCCTGCTCTTGCCTACGCGCTCGGAGAGTCGTCGCCTTCTCCCTTGCCTGGCTTGCCTCTTCATGAACTTCCCTGTTAGTAGACATTCACATCATAATGATTAGAAAGTGGCTAAAATATTGAAACTGTATCCCCCAAAAAGAAAAACATATTGCAATTTAACAAAAAGGAGTACATTTTTTAATCCCAAATATCAAGGTTTTAAGTGCCCGTCGGCACGGGCCGTATCCACCGTGTCATACCGTGCCAACAAGATACCGGCACGATATAGACCCCGTACCGATGGAACAACTCAAAATCCTCTGTTCTTTAAATTATTAAGTAATTTTCTCAATAAAGTTCAAAAAATGTGATAAAAAGACATAATATATTGTAAGAATATTTTGTTGCTAAAAAAATAAATATTTCATGCTATTATATGTTGGCACACAAGAATTTTTTTGACCGGCACACATCGACACGGCTCAGGACACACAGTGCCGACAAGTTTCCGGCACGACCCTGTGCCACGGCACTTAAATCCTTGCCAAATATGCATTTTGCTATAAGAAAGATGAGCAGGTTTTCTGATTTCGACTAGCAGAATGGAATGGGGAGCCGGAGTACATTTTATCTACACAAAGAGTGTTAAATGAAAGAACAGATGTAACCATGATACTTGTTCAGAATTTAATTTTTCTAGCTTCATAACAATTTGTAAATTTTCTATTAGAAAGAAGCACTTTTGTTGCTAATGATAGGTGCAAGAATAGTCACTGGAATTAACCAACTTCAAAAGAGTTGAAAGAACCAACTTTATTATTCTATTCCACAAGTTTCTTAACAATACGTCGCAAATGACATGCTTTTCCATTCCAAGATCTATGTTAATAGAATTCAGAATCTGGTGGACTTAAAAATTAAACATAAAAACGAACCTCAGATTAAAAGAGGGAAATTGTGGTACCAATAGATCTAACAGATTATATCAAGGAAATCATACCTCACAAAGCGCTTATGCTCATCATTATCTATTATGGCACTTGCGCGACCAAGACCAAACAATTTGGAATTTAGCAATGAATCATCAGCATCACCATCTTGATTTTCAACTACATCATCACTAGTATTGCCACCTAATTCCGGTTGCTGAGGTTCGTCTTGTTCAAGACCCTTGCGGAAGAAGTCCACACAATACTTCTCCTTCTCTTCCTCATCAGGGAGCTCGCCTCTTGCGAGTTTCTCATAAATCTCAGCCTTCTTTTCCAAGGCTGCATAACTAACTGAGCCATCCTTAATAGCTTTCATCTCCAACTTGTCCCTGCCGTTTCAAAAACATTATTAACTTCTTCTTAGACATAGAGTATATAATCAATATGGTTAAACAATTTAACAAGGTGCGGAAAATTTAAAAATCAAAATAAAGAGAAACTAGATCAATTTGGCAGATAAATACTACTTGCAATTTAGTAAAGAAAGAAAGCCGGTTAGTGGCAGAGTGGCAATGATTTTTTTTTTTTTTGAGAGTAAGGTAGCAAGCTACCAGCTTCATTAATTAGGAAAATGAGCTTCAAAGCTGAAGAAGCAATGCCTTGAGAAGCAACGAAACCAAAGCAGAGTAGCTATGCATTATTAAAATAAGGGTACTCACTCTTCTGAGTAGATTTTTTGGAAAGGTGGAACTAACAGTTAGTGTTTATTCTAAATTCTTATACTATAATGAATTTTCTCTTGGTTAGGGACCTACTGGGTCCATGTAGTGTTTATTCTACATTCTCATATTATAACGAATTTTCTATTGGTATGTCTCCTAGACAAATTAGGGGCCTGTTGGATCAATCTCTCGTTCTCTCTATAGTAGGAACCAAGCAACTTTGGATCAAAATTTCGAATGTGCATCCCCATATAAACTGGTTTAATAATTGACCAATTAGTTTGTAGAAACTGTAAACTACTCCTAATAACTGGCTCTACTAAGATCAGTATGATTCTAAATGGAGTGAAGATTATGTTTTTGTTGTTTTTCTATCGTGGACGCAGGAGAAAGAGATCAATAGTATTCTTAGGTATTCTTTGCGACAAAAAAAAAGCCTACAATTTCCAAATTTTATGCAATTAGATGACATTATAAGCACTAGATATCACCAAGCATCTCCTTATTGCAGAATCTGAATTCTTATGGCAGATTTTCTGTGTATTTCTTCTCATTTCGTCTCTCTTTATATTAGAAGGAAAAGATCTGCAAAACTACAGTTGCAGATCAATTTCATGTGCACTCGAACAAGATCTAAATCATATAATTCCCAGCAAAAGACAACGCAAACTTTGGACAATTAGAGCACTTTAAGTAGCAAGGATCCTGTCAATGCTTATTAACCCTAATGAATGGAATATATACGCATCAAAACTCCATAAAACTGAGACAAACCAAATTCTAATTATGAAGCCAAAATGCTTATTTGGCCCCAAAAATTGCAACTCTCCAAGCAGAACCCTATCTTTCCCACTATTCACAACACGAAACTAAACCATAATCAAGCTCATAAAAGGGACTCGGATCAAACAAGAGAGCGGAGGAAAACGAGTCGCACCTTCGAGCGCGGCTCTCGACGCCGGAGTTCTTCTGGGATAATAGGTCGGAGGGGAGGGGCTTCTTCCGGGCGCGGTGGAACTCGTCGGCGGAGGCGGCGGAGGAGTCCTTGGCCTTGCGCGCCTCCTCCTGGGTGCGGTAGAGCTGGGCCTTGAGCTCGACGATGGAAGAGGCGCCCACGCCCTCGATCGCCTTGTGCTTCTTCGGCATCACCGCCGACTCCGTTAGCCACCCCAGCGATTCCACCCGCTTCCTTCTCTCCTCCTCCCCCGCCATGGCCTCGTCCTCTCTCTCTCTCTCTCTCTCTCGCGTGTTAAGCGAACCTCGAAACCCTAGTAATGGTGTTCGTTATCGGGAGGAGGGGATAGCAATCGGGGAAGAAGAAGACGAATTGAAGAAGAAAGGAAAGGGGAAGGGAAAAGTTAGGGTAAACGGGTTCGGATCCGGGCTATAAAAAGTTAGGGTAATTTGGTTTCTAAGAAAGGTATGCCAAAAAAAAAATCTAAAAAATTTTATTTTTTTTAGTTTTTCGTCATTTGATTCAGAAAATAAAAAACTAATTTTTCATAAAATTTGATTTTTTTTTTTTTTTTTTGCAAAAATACTTATTTTTCTTCGACCTGAACAGGCTAAAATTTTTTTAAAAATTTCTTGAAAAACTTTTTTGCATAATTTTCCGGAGAACCAACAACTGTTATTTCTCAAAAAAAAAAAAAAAAAAAAGGTGTACACCTCACACTTCTAATTCTACATTTTACAAATTTTTTAAATTCTTAATATTTTAAAAATATTAACAAAATAAGAAAGTGACATAAGTTCTGATTGAAGAGTGCAAGATTTATCCTTCTTTTTGGATTGCACAAATAGTATTACTTGTAATGCTAGGTCAAAAAAAAAAAACAAAAAACAAAAATACATAAAAACTATGATTCTATATTTATAGTGAGATTGCAAAAATTGTAGCGTAATCAACCGGTAAAATTTATTAGACATGATGTAGAATTTATATGTAATACATTCTGTCTACAACTGCAAATGTCTCAAAAGTGTACAAATTAAGTCGCTAATTCATGACGTACACGGAGGCACAACCTCATGAGACGTCTCCTACATGAGCACTTCATCGGTCTCATCAAGATGATAAAGAGTGAAGGTTAAAGATTTAGCAGTAAATTTGCTAATTATATTGTATTGAGTCAATAATAATTTTTCAGATTCTTTTTTTTTTTTTTTGAGAGAGAGAGATAGATAGCACGCAATCCGCTTCGTTTATTTCATTTAGAAATAAATTTAGTTGGAAATATGAATCAACTAAGATTCGAACTTGGATCTCGGATAACAACAACCAAGTCCAAGTCCTTTGTCACTTGCTCTAGAGACAGTGGGTAATAATTTTTCAGATTCTAGTAGAGAGGTCTAGGGGACCCGGGCTTCCTCCAGAAGCCCTTTGAACCTTAAATAAGACCACAAATATGTGGTGCTCCTCCTTTGAGCTTTATGTGGTCCACACAGTAAGCTCAACATAACCAGGTAAATTCTCTCAAATACATATAAATGAAAGAAACATAAGTTTTTGTTAAGCAAAAAGAGGAGAAAAAGAAAACTCTCACAACTTACCAAAAGAATCCATGGCCTGGAACTTCTCTCCTTCCTCCCCTCTCCCAACATCACCTCTGAGGATTCATACTCTAGAGAGGTTCCCAGCAAGGAACCACTCAATCCCATTGAGGCCCCATAGCTCCCCAGAAAAGCACTTTTGCCCCTGTAAAGCAGTTCAATCAGAAGGTGTCAGAGAAGAACCAAGTCTAGCAGGTCCATATTTCATGAGTATCAATAGATAATTCATATATGATTTTAGTTATGGTTTGTTTATCAGAATTATCTCCTCTATTACTGTTGCAAAATCAAACTGACAGAAAGGTACAGAATTATAGTATAATCACAGATAAGTTAAAATCATGCAGTACCTTGATCTACCAATTGAAATAACTACTACAGGCAAGTCCACAAATTAGCTATCATCAGCATATTACGAGATCTCGCTATGCCATTCTTATTAATTTTAGCTTTCTCAGTTGATTCCTTTTCATGTAGCTAGCTACTTCTCGTACCTGCATATATTTTGCTTGTTTATTCTGCATGATCATGATCTTTACTATGTTCATTTTGCTCGTCTTTTCCATGTGAAATTTGAAGCTTTTCATTACCCATTTCGCATGCTTCATGTTCTATTTGTTCCTTTCTATTGTAAAAGAGGAATATAATTAGACATAGACCCTACAGAAAACCAAACCAAGACAGGAAATGAACAAACAGGCTAATGACTGACATTCCTGTTTTTTGATACTCTAGTTGCGTATATACTACCCTTTTAATATTCAAATTCAAGCATTCGATTTTGAAAAAAGTTCTAGGATTAACGACCATATATATCTATCAGCTTTCCAACTAAATATGTTAATGACTTACAGCCTATTGCCTACTTCAGAATTTTGACAACAAAGCATCAGAAAAAACGAATGCACGCGCAAATCATATCACTCAGTGCGCAAATTACAAAACCAAATCGGAAAAATGTTACATTAACATGCCATCTCAATGTCCGAATAACTCATGTTGGTATCCTAGTAAAAAAATTCGTTAAGCAATTTTCTCTATTACCAATCTGGATTAACAATCATAAATAGGTTCAAGTGCGCACTAATCCAACATGAGTATCAGAAAACTAAATGAAAATAAGGTACTTTATTTGGGCTTTTCTTTTATATTCATTTATCGGCCATCCATAAACTTGGAAAATAAACAAACCTGTCCTGCTTATTGCCGCATTTGCTTGAAATCCTGAAGCGCTTATTATTTAACACACATCGACCATCTTTGTAATATTCACAATAATAAATCATCAATTGCAACTAGTTTGATTAACCCTTTTTTCAAATATTTGTCCTCACTTGTTCTTTTTATTATTGCATAATTAATGTCAGTAATTTGTACCTTTTAGAGTCTTCTGCGCGCACCCAGTTGGATCTATTGGAACAACTCACATCCTCGACCTCAATTGGTAGTGGTATGAATGTATTGACCTTCTTCACATTAGCATCAATCCATCAACTCTTTGCCATATTAAATTATCTTCCAAATTTCTTATTTTAGGCCCCATGAGCATCAATGAGTCTCAGCTACCTACGATTCGGGAGCAACTATCTGAACTTACAGGAGACAGAAATGGTGAGTTCACGATTCCACTGGGTAAAAAGTTAAAAGCAGGTATCAATTCCTTAACAATCCCGCAGAGAAGAAACATCAAGCGTCAGGCATACCTCAATGAAGTGGCTCGTAGAGATGACTCTGTTTTCTTCGCAACAATCGGCGCATTTGTTATCCTTCCCCCCTTTGTCATATTGGCTATTGCTGTATTAACTGGCTATGTGGAGCTCTTCCCATAAATATATATATCATAAAAGGAATTTTTATACTTATTCCCGTTAAATCTTAATCTCATATATGCTCGTAAGAGACTCAGTTTGCAGGGGTTATATGTGAAAATTCAGACTATGCCGGGGTTATATGTAAAACCGTAATCGTGAATTAGATCGAATGTCCTGGAAAAATTCAAGGGGGTCGAGCATCTTGTATACTTCTTCTTTCGAACATGTTTTTGTATAGGCTCCAGAGTGTTGCATGTATAGAGTCCTTTAACAGGCGACTGGTGTCGCCCGCGAGAAAGAAGTGCTTTTGGTTCCTCACCTCAATCCAGCTGCATCCAGCTTCTTTCAAAAGCTGCTTCTCTCTTAGTAGTGTCCTCACTTGGGCTACACCTTTCCATATTCCAGCTTTAGCATAAGTCTCAGCAAGTGCAATGTAAGCGGCAGAACTATCCGGCTCGAAATGAAATATCTCATCAGCTGCTCTTTCACCGATCACAGGATCTCCATGGATTTTACAGGCACTAAGAAGTGCTCCCCATATAGCACTATCTGGCTCCACCGGCATTCTTCTGATTACAGCTTCTGCTTCTTGCAGAAGCCCTGCTCGTCCGAGAAGATCCACCATGCAAGCATAGTGCTCCTTTGTAGGACTTACACCGTAATCCTTCATCGATTTAAAGTACTCCCTACCTTTCTGAACATCGCCCATGTAACTACAAGCCGATAACAAGCTTATAAAAGTTACATGGTTTGGCTCCACTCTCGACTCGTGCATCTTATTATAGAAATCTAGTACTTCATTACCTCTTCCATTTTGCGAATATCCCGTTAGTAGAGCATTCCACGAGATCATATCGTGGTTCTTCATACTCTGAAATGCCCTCTCTGCTTCAGCGAGACATCCACATTTTCCGTATACGGAGATTAGCGCATTCCCTACTCCGATGTCAGAATCAAACCCTCTTTTGGTACTTCTACAGTGAATTGCCCTGGCCTGTTCCAGAGCACCGACAGTAGCACAAGCACTCAGAGCACAGTTGTACGAGAAGTGGTCGGGCTTAATATCTGACTTTTCCATCTCATAGTATATTGTCAGCGCTGATATTTTGTTTGTTGCATCTATGAAGCTCTTTTCCGAGTTTTTATCATTTTGAAGGTACCCGTACATCAGCGTATTCCACGATATCAGGTTCTTCTCTCTCATCCTAATGAAAATAGCACAAGCCTCGTTGATATTGCTATTGCAAACATAAGCAGCCACCATTGCTGTCCACGAAACAACATCATACAAAAGCATTGTGTCGAACACGAGACGAGCGGCTCTCTCATTTCCTTGCTCACCGTACATGGTTATCAAAGCATTTCCAATGGAAGTTTCCGAATCGAACCCTTTCTTCACCACAGACCCATGAATCGTCACACCAATTCTTATGAATCGATTGCTTGAATACCCACTAAGGAGGCTCGTAAAAGTAAAGCAATTTGGACTTATTTCACCGTTGATCATTTCGATAAAGAGATTTAATGCTTTATCTTCCATACCATTGTTCACATAACAAGAAATCATGACATTCCAAGCAATCACATTCCTTTCCCTCATCCCGTGAAAAATCCGTTCAGCCTCCAAAATATTGCCATTTTGAGCATAAGACGCCATTAATATCGACCACGAGACCACATTGTGCTCTTTAATCTCTTCAAAAACCGTACGAACATCCATAAGATCACCGCATTTGGCATACATATCCATCAACGTGCACACGACAAGGGCGTTCTCTAACCACCCCAATTTCACTAGCAAACTATGAACTACCTTACCATTCTCTAACCATTGAAGACAAGTATACGCCTTAAGAACAGCGAGAAACGTAAACTTATTAGGAACTTCGCCTTGCACCCGCATTTTGTTAAAGAGCTCCAACGCAATCTCATAACACCCTTCTTTCTGGTATCCGTTGATCATCGCGTTCCAAGAAACCGTGTTTCTACTCGGCATTGTATCGAAGAACTCCATGGCCTTCTCTACTGTTCCATTCACTAAATATCCGGAAACCATCACAGTCCACGAATACACATCTCTCACAGGCATTACATCAAACACTTTCTCTGCACACGTTACATTACCACTTTTGAAGTACAAATTGAGGAGTGAATTGTTCGCGGCAACATCCATCGGTAGATTCTTTTTAACCACAAAAGCATGGATTTGGGCTCCTTCATCAAATGCATGAGTGTCGGCGGCGACGGAAAGTGCGTTTGCGAGCACAAACTCATCTGGGTCAAATTTGCAAATCTGAAACTGCTTGAATCGCTTAAGAGCTTCCGAATTGTGCGAATTGCGCGTGAATCGGGCTATCATGGAATTTTTTTAAAAAAAATCTGGGCTTTGGGGTGGGTTAATATGTTTTAAAGATCTGTGGAGCTTCGGTGCTGTGAGGTGCTCTGTAGAGTGAGGTGGTTGTGGTAAACATGTAGGTTGAATTTGGTTGGGGCATTTTGTCGAACATGTTTACGACACGGAGGAGTTATCGACGTGAGCAGCGTTTTAGGATTGAAGGAATTTTGCTGGGATTTTTTAAAAAAAAACCAAACACACTAATTTTATAATTTTAACAATTTTTGATGGAAATAACTGTACGAACCAAATATAAAAATCATACAATTTTAATCTTTTAATACCCAAAAATTTTAAATAACGCGATCCAAATGTCCCCTAATATAATTATAATTATATAGTATACAACTAATGAATTGAGATAATTTCGTAAATGCCGTTTTGAAAAAAACAAATTCCCAAGAACCAAAACCTATGACAATATAGAAAGTTTGGAGAACTTGAAAGCATTTACACATAATGTTAGGAATTTGATCAAAACTAAAGGTATAGAGGATTTACATAAATTACCAGTCCCAGACCTAGAATTCCGAATAAATAAATTTATCAGGGTTTGTTTAGTTTACCTGTTTTAGACCGTAATTTATCAGGGATTGTAGAATTAGAATGAAATTTATTAATTCTCATAATTGTTATTTATTTTATAGGAGTCCGATTTCGATTTTTTCTTTTACTCTTAAGATAGGAATATGATTCAATCTATTTATGGCCAAATTCCGCTTTAGATTCCGGATTGACTCGTTCTAAAGTAAATCACTCAAAAGTCTATTTTCACAAACACCTCTCCCTCCTCTCCCTTCGTCATTCTTTTGTCTCTTAACCAAAACCACTATTAATTCAAAAATCCTCGACGTAGATTCTGATTTTTATTACAATAATAAATCAAATGTTTTTGGATGATTTATCATTCTATTTTTTCATTCTAATACAATCCAGTTCTGTTTCCATTTTTATTACAATCATGAATTAAATATGTCCTAAAAGCAAATATATAGTTTGACGACCATAGGTTACTAATTGTCTAAACTTTAAAAATATGTATTGGTTCAACCATTTTACTTCCCAAAGCAGCAGTTAGATATATAACAATAAAAAAGGACAAAAAAAAAAAAAAAACCCTTATGAGATTTTCGCTTCATATGTGATGTATGATAAACAAAAGCTTCGAATCTAGCTTGGCAAGTATATAATGCGTAGAGTTTCTTAAATTATTTATCAATTTAAGTTTTTGGATTATTTCGAGAAAATAATTTTTTGAGAAATAGATAGCACGCTACCCATTTCATTCATTGGATTAGTGAATTAAGCTACAAGTGTGGAGCAACCAAACCCCGAGTCAAAAAAAAAAAAAAAAACCAACTAAGTAGCGAGTAAAAGATCTCACTCCTTCACAAGGAGTTTCAGTCTGTGTACCGCGAGCCCAGGATTGGACACAATATTCTTGAAAATAGAATCATTTCTGGCCTTCCAAATAATCCACCAGCAGCCAACTAAATCAGTCAATCTGGATCTCTTCCTTTGGTGATCCTTTCTACCCCTCCACCTATCCCATACGAGGTTGACGTCGTTCCCCAGATCTGGGTCCAGATATCTTCTACCCCTAACAATATGATGAACTTACTAAATACGCATCGGGTAAACAGGTGGTCTGTTGTTTCTTCTTCCAACCCACAAAGTACACAGTTAGGATCGCTGATCCAACCTCTCCTAACAAGGATCTCTCGTGTAAGGATCTTTTTCTTGAGCACCAACTAGCTAAACACCTTTGCTTTTAGAGGGATTCTAAGGCTCCAGATTATAGAGGCACGTGCGTCTCTCATTCCGCCGTCCATCAATATCCAAACAAGTAGATCTAACTGAGAAGAGCCCGTCAGCACTCCAGCGCCATTAATTGGATCAAGTCCGGTCTAAGTTCAACGGAGAAGCGGGATACCGATTGTTTGAGTTCCGAGATGCTCACCCCTGCATTTGGCCGACATCGTCACCCAGAATCTTGGACCAGTTCCAATTACCCCTCGTGAAACAATCGCTAACTCTAGCGTTTTTTCCCTCGGCCCAGAGGTACACATCCGGGAATCCCAGTTTCAACGATTCGTGCAATGTTTTACTCTTAATTACTCACCTTTTCTACATGATGAAGTGATAACCAATGTTTTAAAACCCGGAACTGATTCTACCAATAGTTCGACCTGTCGAACCACTTCTGAACTGTGAACCGTCGAATCGATGATCTTTGATAAATGATAATTCAAATCGGTCCAACTAAAATCGGACCAGTTCAGCAGTTTACCCGTTTAAACAATGGTTCAATGGGTCAATACGGAATTTAAAGCGCGCTTTCCGGTTTTATGAATCAAATGGAACCGGCCTAGAAATAGGGTGATGATCCGACCGGTTCGACCTGATTTTTAAAAACAGTGACTATAATGGACTCATGAGCTTATTTAAAGCATGCATAGTCGATCATGTGCGAGGCCATGTTCTCTCTCTCAGACAAACTGCTAGTACAGCACCGTCTGGTTAGGCAATAGAAATAGGAATAGATCCTTATCCCCCTTTATATCCAAACGCTAATTTTTTATCGAGAATAGTAGTTCTTGGTTATTCCCACCAACACATTTATTTTCTATATAAAACTACCTAATATTTTTCTTATCCTCGGGAACAACCCAATTTTCATCCAAACGCTATTTTTCTTATCCCCATACTTGTCAGATCTGCGATATAACAAGAGAAATTAATGACCTGATTGTGGGTGTGAAGAGAACAAAGAATATTGCAAGTAGGTCCCTCTGATTGGAATTATTGAGACAAAAGCAGCTAAAAATAAAGATGTGGTCCAACAAAATCATCCACAAAGTTGGTCAACTGCTCTTTTCTTTTGTTTTGCTTTTGTTTGAGAATTGTGGGAGTTAGTACGTAGTTTTCCTTTTAGTTAATTATGAGTGGATTTGTTACGTGGACCCATGCAAAATTGTAGTTAATTAATTTGTGGTGAAACTTTATATCTTAAATCTGAGTTATCGTTTGGTTCGGAGATAAACAAAAAGTGGTTATTTCAGAGATATGTGTAAATTAAGATATAATCAGGGATTAAATCAATTTTAAGTTTGGATAAAAATTAGGTTATATCTGAGAATAAAAAAATTTAGGTTATATATAGAGTCCTGCTAGGATACTATCTATAGCACTAAAGATTTGATGCTATCGAGTTTTTCACCGTTAGATTTAACCCTTTGATCATGCTAACCGCATATTTCTCAATTCAATGGCTAAAAAAACTAATAGCACCATTAACTTAGAGCTATTAATAGTATATATTCCAACCTAATTATATATATATATATATATATATATATATATATATATATATATATATATATATATATATATATATTCAAAACATAAAATTAAATTGAGTGAGAGAAAAATTTAAACTAAACAAGAAGACTAAAGGGGCTTAAACTCATAACCTTTTGCGCTCTAAATTCTTAAATTAATAGAGAACGAAGTTTTTAATATTTATATTCGACACGAGACCCTTAATTCTTCGACACGAGACCCTTAATTCTTCTGCAAGAAGAAGCATTTGAAAGGATTCTAACAAAGAAAAGAATTGGAACAGTTGCTGCGAACTGATTGTACTCTTCTTCTTTTTTCTTTTTTTTTTAGAGATAGGTAGCACGCTACCTGCTTCGTTTATTTTATTTAGAAATAAACTTAGCTGAAAATGTGGATCAGCTAGAATTCGAATTTGGATCTCAATTACCAACCACCAAACCCTTTGCCACTTGCTGCTAACTGATTGTACTCTTGCTTGCGCTTGGAACAGATGAAATACAATGTTGGAGGGCTTAAACCTGAAACTAATAAAAAGCTCCTGGAATATAGCAGCTCTTTAGGACAAAAAATGGAAATAGTAAAAGCAGTGCTGCATATGTATTTTGTTGATTGCAAGATTAAAATAACAAAAGGAGTATGTTATGCTCAGATTCTGCAAGATTAGTTCCACTTCATGTATAAATTGGGAAAATCAAATTTGTAACTCAACAGGAGGATCACCATCTTCGATTTTCATATGACATTGCTTTACATAATCATTCAGCTTATGCATCAAATAAGTAAGAAGCACACAACAAAGGGTAAATTTCTTTTCAATAGGGCTCATTGTGTTTCTTTCGCTTTCGAGTAGACCGAGTTTTCGTATTTCCCATCCCATCTGCAAATTGAAGTCAAGCAATCAACATATTGAAATGAGGAGAGGGGAAGGATTAAAAATAAGTAACGATAAATTGTGTAGATGAGGGGACAATTTTACGAAGTATGACCTGCACGACTCTTCATCGGACGGGATCGGTAGCTCTAGTTCAGCGCTGAATGGCTTGAAAACGCGATCAATGTTTTCATCACTCACTTCCTTGAGGGTGGGCGGGTTCCACTGTAAAATGAACAAATGAGAGAAACAAACAAAGATGCCGTGTCTATATATTTATATATCTTTTGCAATTGATTTCGCAGAGAAGCGTAAATTGATTATCCACTTAATTGATTTTTTAGCAACTAAACTCTATGAATAAGAATAATAATACTTTTGAGTCCTCTTATGCATGCATCTGGCAAACATAAAACTGTAAGGCACATGGAGCACTAGTATCACAAAATATACAACCAAGCATTAAGTTTGAAAATCTACATAGATCATCACAATATATACCAAACCCTTAAAAACTATTTTCATAACATTTTTATACTTCTAAAATCTCATTTTGAACAACTAAATCTTTCGATTTTTTTGACAATGCATGTACTCTATACTATAATCGACATATTTGACCTTCGCTTGAGAGGAGAGAGAGAGAGAGAGAGAG
The DNA here is from genome assembly GCA_025177825.1 of Aechmea fasciata. NCBI lineage: Eukaryota > Viridiplantae > Streptophyta > Magnoliopsida > Poales > Bromeliaceae > Aechmea > Aechmea fasciata. The sequence goes on along the minus strand of CM045928.1, from coordinate 5,171,342 downwards.
ATATGTACCTTTGGGGCATTGTCTTTGTCGATGCTGAGAGCTCGGATGCCCTTCATGAAGCAAGTGAACAAATAAATTTTAAGCAAACATATACATCAACTGGCAGGTTAAGAATTAGCCATACCTCATAAACATCTCCAGAAATAACTGATCTTAAGATATTCAATGTAAGTCTGAACTCTTTCTTCAAACATTCAGGCAAACTCTGCTTTCGACCTTCTCGAATCTGAATGAATAGAGAAAAATCATATGACATTATATTTCATTCAGAGCAAAACCATATGACATTATATTTATTTTCTTATATTTCAACAGAAACAGAAGTATAATTAATTATTCCATTGTACGAAACATATGGTGCAAGAGGCTAAAAGAGTACGGACATTAATGGTACTTCAAATTCAAACAAAAGCCATTATGAGATTGTGAATGCAATTTGGTTTTTTACCTTTAGTTTCCATATTGCTTTTTTTTTTCCCAATTAGTCACCACTTTTTATATATACGGCAGAAACAAATACTGTTGGAAGTTTTAACAAAGATGAGAACAGAGTTTATACCGATCTTAGTGTGATCTTTAACCCAGTTGGAGATGATCGTTTTAAGCCTTTAAGCACTGGTGCTATCCATCCATTTCCTTCGATACTAGCTTCAGCTTCCTGCAAAAAAAAAAAAAAAAAAAACGTTTGTTAATTAGAAATTTAGAAGTCCGTTTCAATTGATTCCTATTTTGTCTTAAAAAATTAGAGAGCAGAAGGATTTTGGAAATTCCCGTTTCAATTGATTCATGCTTCTCCGGTGATGGTTGCCACCACACAGTTTTATAGCATTGAATGAAAGAAGATTGGAAGTGCTTTTAGATTTTTTTCTTTTCTTTTTTGCTTTTCAAAGTATAAAAGTGATGATTTTAGCCATCATATTACCAAACTAGGCCCAAGAGGAACCACACTACCAAACTAGGCCTAAGAATGAGCCAAAACAAAGATCAATCTCTGAAGTAATCATATATCTGGTACAGAGCTAAATTGGTGGACTTCAAGAGAAGTTGCTTTGCGGTTGCATTAATGGAATAAATTATACCAAGGAGACTAGAAGAGCTTCATAGTTTTCCCTTCGTGATATATAAGTGTCTACAGGTGCAAGTACAGGTCTAAGCTAAAACGCATCAACATGCTAAGTCACACAGCAAATTAAACAAATATGCTCTTAACTTGACCTTTCCTAGTTCAGAACTTTGGAGAGTTATTCATAAGGAAATTTACTCACCCAATTATTGTAAAACTCAATATGCTAGAGCACTATAGCCACTGCTTTCAGAGTGGAAATTCCCAGCATTATGTAGAATTGGAAGAGTAGTGCTCCAGAGTGCTTTTGAAATTTTTTTGGGTACCAAACCATCAAAATGGTCACTCTCGACAAAGCACTTTTAAATCAGGTCCAAGCAAAATAGAAAGAAAGAATGCTCAAGATGCCCAAACATAAGATTACACAAAAAAAAAAAAAGGAAAAAGAATATAGGTAACAAATTGATAGAATAGTACTTACAACAAAGCCTTGTAAATATATATATTGTCATGATGGCATTGCAAGCGAAAAAATAAACTAATTCTAAATGGAAGTTTAGCAAGACACTTACAAACAATTTGATTATCTCCTCCACAGACTCCCCACAGAAGCATTTGTCGATTGTCGAAAGCCTAGAAAGACACAGGTAGCATGCAAGTATTAGCTAATTTATACTGTGTCTATTACATCTATAGAAGAATTAATCATGTACTTAATGCATAGTTTAAATTGTTTACTTGTTTAAGATACTTTCTTCCTCTGGTCGGACATCCAAGGAGAATTCTTCAATTACTGCTCTGACTGTAGGGGCATCGCCAGAGTCCAGACTTACTAATCGTTGCTCAAGCTCATGCAATCTCTGTCATGTAAATGAAGCATCAGTTGATTCGTACTAAAATATCAGCATAAGCATTAATGGAACTAATTGTTCAGGAATCTAAATGAAATCGCTGCAGTGAGAATGCTTCCACAATGATTTCTACAAAAGTCGAAATAAGAACAAAAGGATATAATAAGAAAAACATCACGAAGGAAAATGCGAATGAGTGCTAATCTTACATCTGAGGGAACAAAATGAGTTGCAAGACCAGCAGCAACCATTTCCTTTCCATTCAGTCTTGCACCAGTTAAAGCAAGATATTCACCTACAATGTAAAGAACCCAAGCAATAGATCAGAACAGTCGCATAATGATAAAAAAAATAAAATTAATATTTTAGTGAAGCTTTTGCTAACGATAAAGCAAATATTTGAAAGTAAACATGACTGAGAATTTGTAGTTCTATTTATATTTTTTTCATTATCATAATTAGTCTTTTCGCAAGAAGCAAGATATCGGTACACGACCGTCAAAGGAATACTTATAAATACGTCACAGAATGCAAATTCTAATTCAAGTTGTTGCTCACCCAGATGTCCAGGAAGTCGAGAAAGAATATATGAGAAGCTACAGTCTGTGTGGAGCCCAACACTTGCTTCAGGCAGCGCAAACACCTGTACATTAAAATTAAAACAAAGTATGATCGGTTAAAATGTTAATTTAGTAAAAATCACTTCTACTTAAACTATGATGGTAACTACCAGATGCGACAGAAGAACAAAAAAAAAAAAAAAAGATAAAGGAGAAATTTTCTATACTAGTAATACGCACTGTTTTCTCAGTGACTACAGAAAACTTCGACGGTACCACCATAGCTCCCCCTCCACCCATAACAATTCCATGAGCGAGAGCAACCTGATGAAATTAAATATTAATTGAGGTCAAAATGTTTTACTTGACAAATACAGCAAATTCTAAGCAAAAGAATCATAACTTTCTATTACCGAAAAAATAAAAATATTACCGTGGTTTTCTCGTACGTGTGAATGTGATAACAAAGCCAGTACATTCTGTACACAACCTCGAGACAGGAATCATCTGTAAAGCAACATATCATAAGCAACTCCTCTACACTATAAAGCATTAAAAATAAGAAATCAACGCCTAAAATTGGCCTTTGTACGAGAAATGGAATCATATTCTATTCTTCGTAACCTGATCTTCCTTCATAGAACATCTTTAGATCCCCGCCGGCACAAAAAGCACGGCCTGCTCCCTGTACGTGATGTGAAGCACGTTGAACGTATATATAATAATCTTCTCGCTCTGTAAAGCATAAAAATAGAACAACATATCCTCATTTTTCTTTCCTAATGAAATAACATCTACCTTGAAAATAATCAGCTTGGCGTCGTCATCTTTCTCCCATTTCTCCAGAAATTGAGCTACAAGATAAACCTGCGGCAATACATATATCATCAATTGAAGTCGCAAACAAATATTACAACATCGGCGCCGCGGACGAGACTAGAAATGAATAGCACACCACTTTGGATGAGATGACATTCAATTGGCGAGGCCGGTTTAAAGTGATCAACCTCACATTGCTGATCTCTTCTCCAATAACAACCTATAAAAAGATCAGTCCAGTTATGTTTAGTTAGTTTTATGTAACCCCCTTTTTATCGACACCCCTGAATGAAGAAGATCCACAAACAGATAAAGAAGAAGTGGGAGTACCTCCTCTGGACTTAGTTGTTCTCGAGCCATTTGGAGTAATTAGACTACACAGAAGCAACAAACAGAGTCAAGAACCCGCGCAAGTTCCAAATGAAGATCAAGTTGCATCCATGGATGGATTGTGAAAACATGTTATTTGAGCAGAGAAAGTCCTGAATCCGAGTTTCATTTAATTCAAGTCCACGTCTTGAACTTACGGAAAGGTCTCGAGTCCATATTATTTATTTTCCTCACGTTTAATTCAAATCTTTGAATTTATATATGAGGTATGTATTGATCATAAATGTTAAGAACACCATTTGTCCGTTGTTAAATGAGATCTCAGTTAAATCAAAGCGGACTGCGAAAGTGACATTCAGGTTTCTGACATCCATCAAAACAAAGAACATAAACAGACATCCCATCCCTCTACAAAGTAGGAAGCTCAGCTTAATAAATTGCGAAAGATGTTGAAAATAAATAAATAAATAAAAGAATAATCATCGAGAATAAAAGCAGGAACGAATTTTTAGAAAAATAAAAATAAAAATCGACGAACACTCAGATTGAAGGAAACAGGCAGTGAAATCCGTGTCGTTTAAGGCCAGATCCCAAAGGAGTAAAGCTAAAATTAAGAACAAAACAACGGTGTAATCGACTTGTTTTGGACGAACAAATCGAATTGCTGCAGCGAGAATCAGAAGATGTCATGGAAATCTCACCTCAGATTAAGTTGGAAATGAGTGCTTGCTTGGGAAGAGATCGGAGAGAGAAATCGAATAAGAAGATGCGAAGAGGTGGCGGGGTTGGTAGAATACTAAGAAGAGAGCAGGTAGTAGAGATGTGGACTGTTGGGTTGGTAAGGTGTTAGGTAAGGGGAGGAGCGAACCTGCAGCGAATACTCCAAATTGAGGAATATTTTTTTTTTTTTTGCTCCTTTTTCATACAAGGGAGAAGCGACAACCTTGACTTTTTTTTTCCATAATGTTTGGCGCATTTTTATTTTACTATTCTCTCTCTCTCTCTCTCTCTCTCTCTCTCTATATATATATATATATATATATATATATATATATATATATATATATATATATAATATCGAAATTTCTTATTAGTATTAAGAATAAATTCCATGTTGCTACCAATTTTTTAACCATTGGATCAACTCGTATCATTACTTCTAACCATTGGATTAAATACTATAAACCATTGGGAACCACTCAACCCTGGGGGACCCCTCAACGCTAACTACCTAATATCATCCCAACCCTACAAATTCTCATCCGAGGGTTAAAAATTTGGTAGTAAAAAAGACGTTTTTTACTACTAATAGTATTCCACCTAATTATATATATATATATATATATATATATATATATATATATATATATATATATATATATATATATATATATATATATATATATATATATATATATATATATATATATAATTGAACTCCTATGTTTTTAAAAATACCAAGTCATTGGTGCTTGTAAGTTTTTAGCCTTTGGATTAATAGATGTGCGATTAAGATGATGTGAACGTCCTTGGGTTAAGTGAGTGGTTGGTTGAATAGTATAATCTAACGAATGAAAATAATCAAAGTCGTAGATCTAACGATAAAAAATTTACAAGCACTTGGTGCTTTTACAAGCACCATAGCCGGACTCTATATTCTAATTTTAAAGTCCCTTATATATAATTTTAAGAGCAATGTCACCCATTGACCCGTACACCTACTTCGGGGTATGTATCTTATTGTGTCACTGTCCAACAGTTAAAATTTTTACACTAATCTTATTATGTCTTTAAGACAAAATCTAAAAAAAAAAAAGTCCAAATTCCAGAATGAATTGTGGTAAAATGGCCCTTTTTTCGCATTTAACCCCCTAAAAAAATTATTTTCACAAATAACCTCACCAAAATTATAACTATAATTATAATTTGACCCTATCCCCGCCACACAAGCATCACGCAAGCAAGGGTGAAAGCGCTGAAATAAGTTGAACACAATAATCTATTAACTGTATCTTGAAGAAATATAAGTGTGAAATACAGCGAATAATTCACTATGCCCGAGCATGATAAATGATTCACCGTGTTCAACTTAACGCCGCTCCCCAATCAGCTTATGTAATACTGATGTGACACCTGCATGACGAGAGTAGGATAAATTTATAATTATAAATTTAATAGAATTATTTATAAAAATAATTATTTTGAGGCGACCAAATGCAAAAAAGAAAAAAAAAACTCTGGTAAAATATTAACATGACGGGTCAGTAGCATTTCTTTTTTCTGAAATTTCAGAGATGCTGAAATATACTTACAGAGTGGTTATGTGCAATAAATTTTCTGCTCTCAGAGCCTGCAGTGGTTATGTGCAATAAATTTTCTGCTCTCAGAGCCTGCAGTATTCCATCCAATGGGCTGTATCCTATTCAATGGCAGTTGGGAGAGTGTGACTCCCAATCCCTGTTTTCTCCGTCATTCAGGTTAGGCACAAAATTTTGTGATTCCGCCGCCGCAAGGTGCAAACAAAATAGATCATAACCCTCAATTTTTGAGTTACTCATTTAGGATGCATAGAATTCTCAATTCTTTTATACAAGTAGCTGCAGAAAAATCAGACCCGCAAATCAAGAACACAAACGATGACATTATTAATCTTAAAAAGCCCAAAGAAACCCGATGGAACATCAAAATGGTTAGAAACATATTTTAACCGATTGCTCAGATTTCAAACATCACACTACAGATCAACATCTCAACTGCAATGATAAGAACACAATCTATTCTTACCAGCACACTTCAACAAAGCAAGACTTCGTCTAATAAACTACAATGATAGTTTGAGAAGATCTACAATTAGTAGCACGACAGTTTCGTCTCAACTGCAATGATAGGTCAAGATGATCGATTATTAGCCGTACACCTTAACAAACCAAGTTTTAAAAAACTGGAAAAGTTAGCCTTGCACTCATTTTACCTAACAAACCACTAAGCAAAGTCAAAAATGAATAGATGAGTAATGCTTGTTCAAAAGTACTAGTTTTCGGCCTTCAATAGCAAAGATTGTAATTCTTCAATCACTGGTAACTTATGTTGATCCTAAATGAGTTTTCTGAAAGAAAACCAAATAACCAGTACAGCTGGGACAACAGAGCATAATTTGTTCCCTTCACAAAAAAATAACAAAAAAAAAAAAAATGCTACCCCTACAATCCATTATAGCTAGTAAATCTAAAACATCCAAGGTTTTAAAATTTTGATAAGACTAGAGAATAAATATGAACCATTACACCCGGTGGCACTGCTCTCCACGAAAATATTGTTGGTTGCAGAGGTACCTAGGCGCGAGTGCGCGACAATATTGAAAACGACTCACATAACCCGACAGATTGTAAGTAAGGAGTTCACAAATAGATTGTTGTCACCCACCTATGCAAGAATAAGTAGTGAATTTGTAGCTAAGAAAAGAAATTTCATGTATATATAGTTGCTATTTTTTTTCTTAATAGCAATGTTACCTTGATAAAGACATCGTCCTGTTAAAAGTTTGAAACATCAAGTAACAGAGACCACATCCCCATCCATGGTACTCACAATCATCCAGCGAAAATTGCAAGCAACTAACAAAATTTAAGACGATCTACAGGACACAGCAGATACCTGAATTTTGACACACTCCAGCTGAATTTAAGGTTCATCTGGGAGGGATCGCACTTCCACAAACCAACCCTAGGAGTAAGTGCTCATAACATAGAGGAGCAGGTGGAATTATAATCTAACTTGGAAAAACAAAAAACAACAACCAAAATCAAATACCAGACCTATAAGCCAAAATAATAGGCAGTTTTATTGATTACATGTCTGCAAGGGTGAACGCCATATACCAGAGAAACAGATAAATGGAACTGAAACACCCGAAAGCAGAGTAATATAGGCAACAGGGAAAAAAAGGAAACCAAATTAAATATTGGTAACCTCGGCAAAGTTGCCCTTCTGATGAATTTTTCTTTTTTAAAAAAAAGTGCAAACTGAATGCAGGAATGCAAACATTCATGGGTTCTAAGCGTTCTACATGCATCACACAATATGGAGTCACCAAGTTCAACGACAGCTTAAACCCCAGGTCAAACAAAATTTTAATCAACATAAGTAGGTTTTTCAAGCAAGAATAAATCATTATTAGTATCGAAATGGTAATGGCATTTCATATATGGGTGCCGAAAAGATAATGTAGTGATGTACCTAGCAGGACAATAAACAAGAACACAAAAGAAATCTAAAGAACGATCCTATACCGTAGACCTCAGATGCCATATGCCACAGAATAAATGCAAAAAGATAATCCAACCATACTCATCAACCCAAAATTCCCACTTAAAGCTGAACAATAGCAGCTACAACAATTAAACAAAATGATTATGTGATTCATCAAATGAAATTGACTAAAACTTCGAAGCACAAAGTTAAAAAAAAACAGAAAAAAAAGATTGCCAAATGAAAATTTCGATCGGAAAATTGAAAACAGTAATCTGCATATATGTAACTATCGCCTGAACTTTCAACCTATAGCAAGGCTATCAAATACAGTGTGAGCAAATCACATGAACAAGTTGGGCCTTGAAGCCTTGTATGTGGTTTTAAGCTTCCTCGTAGGTGGCCTAACCTTCCTAAACACAAGGGGGAACTTAATTTTGGAATCATGGAATTGCTTTGTACTCTCTCTCTTGCAAAGCTTAGCAGGAACAGTCGCAGTTTTGATGATTTGTATGCAGTGAAACCTGACACGATGACGAGATGCCATCTCATTATACATCTGCTCAACAGCACCATTCAGAGTAGTGTCGCGGTATTCCTTGTACATGTTGTGGTAGCCTGTTCTGCTTTGGTACCGGAGCCAAATGCCATAGTTCTTGATCTTGGTTGGATTCCGTTCAAAAATCTACAAAGCAATTGTCACTATCATGGTCACTTCCAAAAATCAAAGAGCAAAATTCAAACTATCACATTGGAAAGTCAGCCTACTCATGAAGATTAAAAGTACTAAAATTCTTCCGTAAACCACAAAAGAGATAAGAAGTGAAAAATCTGAACATGTGCCAAAAAGATCTATTATAAGTTTTCGCACAAGGTAAACTCTCCCGAAGCTTTGAGAAAAGGTGGTAAAAAGCATGGCAGCAAAGCAATAACCTCAATCTCTACTACTAAAGCTTTATTACAATATGCAGCCACATATAGACACCACACTATTACAAACTTTCCTTTGCCATCGACAGCTACAAACCTAGAACGAAACAATCAAGATATCCACAGTCATACATGAGAAGCATTATTGAGTAGTGATCTTCATCTTACATATAATCACATTATGGCTTTCCAAAAGTTTAAAACTGGTGCTCAAGTCTAATAATCCATTCTAAATCCATTTTAGACCGCAACCAACAAAATCACGACCTAAAAAAACTATATTTGCAAAAGCATAAGATATAGAGGTAATAATGCAGCTTTTTAGTACATTAAATCCAACCAAACTTGCATACGACTATACTGATCAAGACAAATTCTGCTAATAATTGATGAAAAAGAAATGCAAGGAAACACAACCTCATTGATCGCCAAAACTTGTCCATTGCTCTTCTTCACCTTCTTGAGCTTCCTCAAAAAGTACCTAGAGTAGCTCAGAATCAGAAACTTATTTCCAAATGAAGCATCAAAGGGAGTAATCTATAACAGATCAAAGATCAAATAAATCGATCTCATTAGCGAAGCGTACCAAAACTTGGATTTGGCGCGGACCTCGTTGGTGGCCCACAGCTTCATCCGGTAGATCTTCGGGTGCTCATCGCCCTCCGAGGGGAGCGCTCTCCCCACCACCTGGTACTGGTGAAACTGTTCAAACAACGATGAAACCAAGATCAAATCGTTAGATCCATAGCATTTAGATGGTGGAACTGAAGGATGAGATAGAGGAGAAGAGGGAAACACCAACCCTAAACGCAACCATCCCGAGATCTCAAAACCCTAGAGATCGCCTCCTCTTCGTCCTCCCCTCTATCTCTCCCTCTCTCTATCAAAACCCTACGAAGCTGCGGCGGCTAAAAGCGAAGGAAATGTATTGTGTATTAGCGCATCTTTTAAAGCGATTGAGCGAAACCCTAATGGGCCGCGAGAAGGCCCATGAAAGCAACGCAACCATGCTCCCCAAGATCCACCGAGCAACTTTTCGATGTGCATTCTCCACCGTCCATCTACGGACGACAGAGATTCGAGTAAGGAAACTAATTGGACGGTGGATCGCTTACCACGTAGGCCACCGCGTTCGCCACCATTCCAGTTTCGCATGCTTCGCAAAAATGTAGGCTATTGTGAAATAGAACCAATGATTTTGACACTTACTTTACTTTCAATTAGTCTAATTTTAAATTATTTGAATTAGTTTAACTAAAAGTATTAAAATTTTATGGTTCTTTGAGTTATTAATGCTTATTCTTAAGTATAAGAACTTTTATTTGCTAAAAATTATTAAAAGGGTAAACTTTAATTAAAATCTAGTTATTTTCACTTTATTAGTATATCTGTCTTAAAAAATTATACTTAACTATTACGTGGTTATATTTATATTTTTACAAAAAAAATTTATTGTACAAAATATAGCAAAATAATTTTTTTTCATAATTATATAGTAGTAAAATGAAAATTTTTAAACCAAAAAATTGCAAAGTAAAAATGAGCAAAACCACGTAATATTTTAGAGGTAATATTTTAAATCAAAAGATTGCAAACTGAAAAAAAAAAAGAAACACCACATGGATTCAAATTAAAATTTACCATCATTAAAATTAAATATTTAATTAAATTAACTAAAAGTACTCAATTTGAAGAAAAAGTACTCAATTTGAAGAAAATCATAAATTAAATTATACTAATAAAAAATTTATTTTATTTTATTTAAAAATAATTTAATAGTAAATATGGATCAATTAAATTTTGAATTTTGAATCTTTAAATATTAATAATCATTAAATCCTTTTTACTTCCGTCAGGGACGGTCGGTGAAATTATTATATAGTTTGTGGGGTTCTCAAAAAATCTTCACCGTTAAATGCGAAGTCAACATCGCTTCTAAGCTTCTTTCTCACTGCCTGTGTGCGCCTGTTGTGTCTAAGATTTCGTTTTTTTGTTTTTTTCATTTTGGGTCTCAAATTAGTTTCATAACCAAAGCCCTTTCCCCTGATCTCGCCGCGACCGCGCCGCCGCATTGCCGATGGATCCCTCCGCCGCCCCCGCCGCCGCCGCCGCCGCCGGGGACGACGATGCCCTCCACGTCGTCTTCTTCCCCCTGATGAACCCGGGGAACACGATCCCCATGGTCGACGTCGCGCGCTTCCTCGCGCGCCGCGGCGTGCGCTGCACCATCGCAACCACCCCGGCCAACGCCGCCTCCATCCGCCGCACCGTCGAGGCCTTCCCCGCGCTCGGCCACCCCATCGGCCTCCGCACCGTCCCCTTCCCCCCGCCCTCGGCCACGGGCCTCCCCGCCGCCATTGACGACCTCGGCCAGGTCCCCCCCGCCCAGTTCTTCGGCGTCATCACCTCCCTCGACCACCTCTCCCCCGACCTCTCCTCCCTCCTCGCCGAGCTCCGCCCCGACGCTCTCGTATCCCCGGGCCTCCTCCCCTGGACCGCCGACGTCGCCGCGGAGATCGGCATCCCCCGCCTCCTGTTCGAGGCCGCCGGCGCGTTCCCCCAATCCGTCTTCTCCTCCCTCGGCCGCTACTTCCCCCTCCCCGAGTCCGTCGTCGTCGAGGGCCTCCCCCACCCGACCCGCGTCTACCGCGAGACCCTACCCGAGATGTTCGGGGACTTCCCCTTCCTCCAGCACATCGGCATCGCCGGGGCTAAAAGCCACGGCGCGGTGACCAACACGTTCCGCGAGATGGAGCCCGAGTACGTGGACCGCCTCAAGGCCCGCGGCCGCGCCTGGTGCGTCGGCCCCGTCGCGCTCCTCAACCCGGCCGAGCGCGGGGACCCCTCCCACCCGGCCGATCGGGAGCGGATCCTAGGGTTCCTCTCCTCCCACCCCGCCGGGTCGGTGGTCTACGTGTGCTTCGGGAGCATGTGCCGCTTCGGCGCTGCGCAGCTGCGGGAGATCGCGCGGGGGCTGGAAGCTTCCGGAAGGCCCTTCCTCTGGGCGGTGCGGCGGACGGCTGCCGCGGCGGAGGCGTTGGCGGGGGAGGGGGAGGGGGGAGTGCGGGCGGGCGGGAGGGGGATGGTGGTGGTGGGGTGGGCCCCGCAGGTGGAGGTGCTGGGCCACGCGGCGGTGGGCTGGTTCGTGACGCACTGCGGCTGGAACTCGATCCAGGAGGCGGTGTGCGCGGGGAAGCCGATGGTGGCGTGGCCGCTGGGACAGGACCAGTTCGTGAACCAGGAGCTGGTGGTGGAGGTGATGAGGGTCGGGGTGCGGATGTGGGCGGAGGGGGTGCGGAGGATCAAGCCCGGCGAGGAGGAGAGGGTGCTGGTCACCGCGGCGGAGGTGGCGGAGGTGGTTGGGAGGGCGGCCGGGGGAGGGCCGTGGGAGGCGGCGGAGCGGGCGAGGGAGCGGGTGAAGGATTACAGCCAGAAGGCGCGGAGGGCGGTGGCGGAGGGCGGGTCGACGTACGACGACGTCGCCGCGCTGATCAGGGAATTGGGGGCGGCACGGCTGCGGCGGAAGCAGGGGGGCCGCTCAGCGGCGGACTGATCACAATCCCCATTATTTGCCGCCGGTGGCGACGGTATGTTTGTTGCAGTTTCTTCGTTTCGATGCAGTAGTTTCCAGTCCCTTTCCGCTTAATTAATTCTCTTTTGCTAGAAGGGTAGAGGCTTGCTTTGGAGGATAAATTTGTATGGATTATCTCCTGATTAAACTAAATAAATTTAAGCCTCTATTTTTTTTTAACTTTTTATTTTTATTTTTGGTTTTAAACCGCCGCTGGTTATTGGATGATATATATCCGGATCGAGAAGATATCTACCGTGAGCGGCTTGCAGAATTGACAGCAATAGAAAATTAATATTGTGCATTTGTGCTCACCTTCAAGGGGCTAATGGGATAGAAAACATACGGTTATTAGCGTTTTTCACAGAGTAATGCTACCTTTCTTTTTTTTTCCCTTTTTAACTAAACTTCTACTTAAATTTTGTAAATTTAGAATTTGAAAATATAAGATTTATATTTATATATAACTTACGGGTAGAGGGATGTTTATATTGGCGAATCTGGAGATCCAACATAATTCAAGACAGTAATTTTTTAGTTTTTCTAAACTATGATTAATTTTTTGTTATTTATTTTGATATAACTCGTACAGTCTGAAAATTAAATTCAACTATTTCTTTTATTTGTTTTGATGTAATTTGGTACTGTAAAATTAGTTTTTTAAGTTTCGTAAGTAAGGGAATCCCGTTATCTCTTAAATATGACGATAAATTTATCGCTATAAAATTTAACTTATTATATAATTAAATTTTTTATTATTATTTATATATAATTTTAATTTATTATATATAAGATAATTTTAATTCATTATAAAAGAAGTAGAGTTTAAATTTTACTACCACAATGGCCCCGGCCCGGGGGTTCTTGGGGAGTTGGGGGCCCATCATCCTCAAGTCCCCCAGCCGGACCTTGGGCTAGGGAGGGCCTAGGCCCTAGACCTTTCTTGGGGAGATGGGCCATCTCACAAAAGGGCTCCAGACCCTTTGGAGAAACAGTTCGCTTAAAAATTTTCAAAAATTTATAAAATTTTAAAATTATTTTTAAAATTTATTATTTTATAAATATTTTTATTTTTTTATTTTTAAATATTTTATACAATATTAAAATAAATATAATAAATCAAAGGACCTGGCCGGAGGGCCGTGTTGGGTCGGGCATTCATGAAATCCGGCCCGGCCTAGATATTAGTCAGGCCGAGCCACGCCAACCCCTGGTCCGGTTTGGCCCGAGTGAATGTGGGTCATGCTGGTCCGACAGGGGCCACATTACACCCCTACGTCTTAGGTAATAATTATTATATACGATAATTTATTCTTTAAATAAACAGATTACGTTTTTATTCATACATAAAAATATTTAAACTCAATATCTTTTTTCTGGACTAAGTGAGGACTAAAAATAAAGAACTAAAATCGAGATTTGGACTTTATCGGACATTAATAATATAGGCTTTAGACGATAAAGTTTTTTTCACGTTTTATAATGCACATTTTATATTATATATGTAACTTATTTGGAGTTAATTTATTAGATTATTCCAAGTATATAGAGTGGAATTTAGTTCCTACACATTTTACCCTTTCTTTCTTTTCAATATACAAAGCAACTGTTATAAATAAAAATTATTATCAATAAATACTATAAATAAGAACTATTATAGTCAAAATTAATAAATTAATATAAAGGGAAAAATACCTGTTGCAAAACTCAGGTCCTCTGCTAGTTTGCATAAACCATTAAGTATATGGGCTAATAAGATATAGGAAGCTAACATGGTTAATCACTTATAATGACCTATTGGGGCGTTAGATTAATATATTCAGAATAATTTATTCTTATATGAAATTTTTCTTTGTATGATTAAAAATAATAAGTTTGATTTTTTTTTTCTTCTTAAAAGGTCTCGATATTCATAATTTGAAGAGAGAACACATTTTACACGCGAGGTGATTTATCTTATTTTAAAAAATAATGTGAAGATTGAGTATGATATAGGGATGCAAACGGATCCGGGTTGGTGGAGCCCGCCGACCCGCCCCGAATGAACGGGAGAAATAAACGGATTCGGGGCGAAACGGGCAGCTTTTATGATCCGAGGCGGATTCGGGCGAAACGGGGAAATTTTTGATCCGCCCGAATCCGCCCGAATCCGCCCGAAATTATTTTTATTTTAAATATATATTTTTAAAAAATAATATGTTTACAAAAAAAGTTTAAAATACAAGTAAGTTAGTACTCTTATTTCTAATGTATTTGAAATTTTTTAATTTTATTTTGAATTGTGATTTATATTTTTTATTTTTATAATTAATATTGTTAATATATATATATATAATATTATTAAAAATTATTATTTTATATTTTACAAAATATTAATAATTAATAATATTATAATTTTATAAAAAATATTAGTTGGCGGGCGGATTCGGGCGCCGGCGGGAGGCGGGTTGCGACGCGGCGGGTTATGGGATGTATTTTTTAACCCGTCACGGATTCGGGCGGGATGCGGGCGGGTTTTTGCTAATCGGGCGGGAGGCGGGCGGCTCCCGCCCGAGATCCGCCCGTTTGCATCCCTAGTATGATATTTTAATATAAATATATTTGATCACACTCTTTGTGTACCAAATATTTCAAAATTGTAAAATAAACAAAAATATATGTAAATGAGATATTTATATATATATATATATATATATATATATATATATATATATATATATATATATATTCAAAAGGGACTTTTTAAACTCTTGTGATGCTTTACAGACCTACTGCAGGATATCTCACTTTAGATAGTTCAGTGATTCGTATGAATGATGTACCTAGCAAGCAAGGTGTAAGTCATGTAATAATAAAAAAAATGAAAAAATCTACACGTACACTCCTTTTTGGGTGTATAATGTGCACCTCACTTATCTAATGAATAAAAAGTTTAATTACCTACCACATAATGTGATTGGTAACATAACTCACCCATTAGATAAATAAAATATATATCATACACTTCAAAAAGAGTGTATGAATAGCATTATTTATAGAAAAAGAGTTTGGTGAGCTGCATGATTGACATTGTGTTCAAACTAAAACTCCTCTCTCCAATCTAGAAGTTTTCTATCTAGATCTCAAATCCATATTAGATAGTTGATTTAGAGAGAGGTCCCAACAAGCTAAAACAAGATGCTCCTCATTCAAATTTTTTTCCCTCTGAGTCTGAATTCAAAATCCTTTTTTCCCCTGTCCATACAATTTATATTTGCTTATCGACGTATTAGGTTTATGTATTATATAAGTTAGGGATGTTATGCCCGAAATTTTATCCGAACACGAATCCAAACAAAACAGGCTCACCCGATGCTTAAAAAAATATAATTTCAATAGGAGTATAAAATACGAAAACCGGCAAGTTCTAACTCGCATATGAATTTTGTCAGTATCCGACCTGAATAAATTTTTTAATGTTATCTTTAAAATTTGTATTATAAAAACTTAAATATTAATATAATATGTTCTAAAATATGATAAATAGAAATGATTGTTTTGAACTCTGATTTTCAAATTCGGGTTCAGATTTCGGGTATGGTTTAGAAATAGAAGGCCTGTTGAATTTCTTCAAATGAAGAAATATGGACACGGATGTGGTTTAGCAACTATTTTAGGATGTGGTTTAGCAACTATTTTAGTTACCGTTTGATTCGGGGTTAAGCAGTGGAATAACCCCTTAACCCGAAATTATTCCCAAACACCTAATTTGGAGATGGGGTTATTCCACCCACTACTTTAACTATTTTACTCACTATTCTTCGTATCCCAGCTACTCCAACCAAACACTATTTTATCTATATCTGAACTAAATCCAATTCTCAACCAAACACAAAATTACTCTACCCCCATCTTAATCCTGAACTTAACCCTATCCCTGAAATAACAAATTTTTACTTAACCCCGAACCAAACGGTGGCTTAGTGTATAACTTACGGGACCATACCATCCAATTCGAAATAGATGACCAAAAAGTGACATAAATAAAATATTTAGTAGTGCTATGGTGTGTTCTATCTGATCAAAGATTATCTAGTTATTAGTAAGACATAATTATCATCGTTCAACTAACATAAAGAACTTTTTTTCACCAAAAAAAAAAAAATCAACTTACCGCAAAAATATTATGAAAGATCCAATGAGTGTGATAAGCAAATATGGAAGTAAGTTAAAAAAAAGGAAACTTATTTTATAGATGAAATTTTTACTTCCTAATGACTGTAACATGTGCAACTCATTTTTGTGCAATCTGATCGTCAGCAAGATCAAAGAAAGGAATAAGTGAATATCTAATAAAGAAGAGAATAAAAAGTTCTTGTCAAGCTTCAGCTTGCAAGAAAAGGACTTCACAAACACACAATCCGTTACCTCTTACCTCATTTACTTGTGAAAAACACAAAAGTTTGAAAGAATCATGAGAAGACCCAATACAAAGATCTTACCTCCAAACATTCTCTAACAGGTTCCTGCAGCCGCACTCATTCAAGGTTTCGATATGCCGTCGCTTTCATTCATTGAATCAACAAAACGTAAACACTATTATGAACAATATAATACTCTTTGTTTCCAATCAAACTACCAAGAACAATATGATATTCGTTGTTTCGGTGGGTCAAGGATAATACCTGAGACGAAGATAGTGGCGTGCCTTAAGATTGAATTCCCTTCCACAGCTGGCGACATCTATAAAGAACCAATCTCAAGGTTGGATAAATACATTGCGTATAAATCTAGTTTAAGAGAGGGATTTTAATTATCAAGTCAATGCTGAGAAATTAATTAGAAAATCAGAGTTTTATTTTGCATACCTAGTAAAGTGGTTGTCTGGCCGAACTAACTTCTCTGTTCCAAGAACCAAACGCCAAATGTTAGGAAAACAAAAAGCTTTTGCTGTAATGGAATGCTGCAACAAGTTTCTGGGCCTCTTCTAACATCAATTAGAAACTTCTGCCCTGGGCAAAACCACAAGCTGTTGGGTGTTTGGATGTAAAAAAATTGTTAGTGCTTCTTCAAATAGTTCATCCGATAGCACTTCTTCAAGCTCCAGCAGGGGATAATAGCCCAAAAATACATCCCTGACCTTAAAAAAGGAAGTAATAATTTGTAATTTATAATCTCTCCAACCCTCCCACTTCAACTTGTGAATGCTAAAAAGAATAGATTCATCATTGAATAAAGCAAAAAAAGATAATATGTCATCTTTTTTTCTAAAAAAAAAAAACTCTCATCCTAGTCAACCACCATGTGAGTTCACTACATGGCAGAGTTGTGTAGGATACTTTAGTTGTTAACCACACCAATCAAACAGAATAAACTCAAGAGAATGATGCATCAAATAGGGACCTATTTGTTAGAGCACAAGGCAGGCTGGGTAAAGATAGAAACTGAACTCAATTAGAAGAGAATGGTATTTATCAGAAAAATCAATTAATCAACATGAAAAAGAAAGAGAAAAAGAGAGTATAGCAAAAGGAGAAGTCAATTGAAGGAGTGAAAAACAAGCATCCTACTCAATCATTACCCGGATGATGTAACCACTTCAACAATTTGCGTCCTAAGACTCCAAGCTATCTTTGTATTAGCAAGGGAAGTTGACCTTTGAGCTGTTCAAATGCTCGCACTCTATATATTATCTGAAACTTCATTGTTTTTCAGCCCTGTGATTTCTCATATACGCATTCATGGCTATTCAATCGCAGACGTTGGAAGCAGATGAAACAATTCTGGAAACTATTTGGTCAAGCTTCATCACTGGCAACGCCCCGAAATGCTCTCAGCCCGACTCAGAAAGAGGCGAAGAACCACTTGCAATGCTAGAGAGGCTTCCGAGCCTTGGCAGATGGATATCCATGGGAGCCGAAAGCTGGGAAGAGCTTCTTGGTGGGATCATATCGTCCGATGGCTGCAGAAGTGCTTCCCCCACAAATTCAGCAACGCAACACTGCTTACCACCGACAGCTGAATGTCCAAAAGCAGAAAAAGTAGCTTCTTCCAGGCATTACAAGGGGGTAAGGAGGAGGCCATGGGGAAAGTTTGCAGCAGAGATAAGGGACCTATCGAGGAGAGGTGCACGAGTTTGGCTCGGAACTTTCGAAACTGCTGAAGAAGCAGCTCTGGCCTATGATGTTGCTGCTTTGAGAATGAGAGGTCCTCGGACTCGCCTAAATTTTCCACTAGAGGTGGTGGAAAGTGCATCTTCAGAAGCCACCTGGATTGAAAAGCCACTAAGAAGTGCTTTTTCTACTTGTCCTGCTTGTCCACTTTATGGATTCACTGTAACAAGTCAGAAAAGTAAGAGGCGAAGGAAAAGGAAATGGAATTATACAGAGGAGGTTGTTCATGAAGTACCAGCACAGAAGAGAACCAGCGGCATCCAAGAGATTGTAAGTACCCAAACAGAAGTCGTGGTTTTGCAAGACCTTGGTAGTGAGTACTTGGAAAGGTTATTGTCTTCTTAACAATAGGAAAAAAATATGTTTCTAAAGTACAAAAGCAATGAGTTGAAATATAACATGTTTAGCTAGCAAATTATATTTGTTATGAGACTGTTTAATGCCTTTGTTATTTCTACTTTCTGGATTAGCAGTTCTAATGGTTCACAAGATGTAACTATTATGGTCAGTTGATGTAGATAATCTTGAGTTTACATGCAATATATAAAACAACAACAACAACAACCACAATAGCAACAACAACAGCAACTAAGCCTTTAATCCTAATTTAATTCGGAGTTGGCCACTCCCATAAAATACACTTGTGCCAAGTCTTGTAATCAAGTAAACTCTAGCCAATATCTTTGGAGAATCTCACAAAGAATTATCATCATCACCGCAATACCAATATGGTACTAAAACATCAGATCCTCATATCGTGGCTCCAAGGTAAGTCACATATCCTTGTCACTATCATGGTCTGTTAACTACAACTAACTTGGCAGCTGATGATCATACATTCATTCAGCTATCAGATTCATACTTTCTAGTTATATCACAAAACTAGAAGTGCAAATGTAATGTATGTCATGCAGAAAGCTCAAATTAAATGAATGTGATGATAGAAGTCTCTTGACTTTGCTGACATGAGGTTCTGAAAAATAAGATAAGAATATTAGAGCTCAATATTGTATGTAATCTACTCTTCTGCAACCGCATCAATATAGTGGCAAAGACATTGTACAAGCAGATGGATTAATGTGAACCTAGACATGGAACATTGCTTAATTATAGCAACGGAAATCTCATGATTAAGTTTTCAGGCCCCTGGGCCGTGTCTACACTAAATTCTGCTCTCCCCTGTTATTTCATTGACCTTCAGTTCATTTATTTGTTATGCTAATACCATAACTTCCTATTACACAAAATTTAGAAGAGGGCATAGCACAAATACAGGATATCTTTCACAGCATAGTTTCAATGATTAAATTTACAGGAATATACAAAAAAAAGAATTTTCAGATGCGTATATTGGCAAAACTTAATACAGAATTGTCCCAGAATTGATGGCGCAGCCATAAACAAGTAACAAGATTAGCTACAATAGAACACACATGTCAATTTCTGAAAAAACTTTAGTCCTCCATAACTAAGGGAAATTAACAAGAAATTTTTCATTTATTGATCATGTCTAGGCAATAAATGAGTAGCCCATGTAGGTACGTGCCTTGTGTTTTACTAGGCTCCCGGAGCTCTCTATGCCTTTTTGTGCCTCGCACCTGATAAACACTGATACGAGGATATGTAGAGTCTCAAAAACGCTTGAATTAGTACCTTGGGAGCTGGCTTGGACGGAATAGAATGATATTGCATGCATAGTTGGTCATATTTCAGCCATCAAAAAGTCACCTGCACAGATATAAATACTTACGCAATTCCAATGTTGACATTAGCTCTATGCCCCTCAAAAGTCCAAATGTCCACAACCCCACATTTCCACAAAATGCAACTAAATATGAAGGCAGAAGAAATTAGAAAAACAAAAAAAGAAGGCAGAAGAATTTAGAAATTAGAAAATAAAAAAAAAACTATACCCTCAAAGGGTGCTTCTACATCATATCTGTTCCTGAATATGGCATCACCTGACACAACATCTGTTATTTTACATTTGAAGATCAACAAGAGAAGAGTATCTTCTTGGTTGACTTCTACTAATTGAGAGACAACAGGAATAAACGTGTAATGATTACAGGAACTGAACAAAGGCTAGCTTTCACGTGTAATAGCTCTTCGACAAATAGCGTCTTCTCCAAGATCTAGTGCGTCGGTGAAAGAGGCATAAAGCGATGGTACACATAGCTAAACATAACTGGATAATTACAGCTATCTTCAGTCCTGCAGAGCAGAAATTACACATATGATTAACGTCACAATCAGTTATCTTCTGCAATAGATCTCCAGTATCACCATAAGTACCTCTTAACTTCATGATAAGGTCTTCCAAATCAAGTCGACTTTTACTTGCAAATCCATCAGCTGCATTCAAATTTCCTTCTCTCGATTCATGGTTATGATTCCAGATTTTAGAAATTTTCTGACCTTTGATACATGTGTCTGGACAATTGATGCCACTATCGTATTCGTCACTTCCATCACAACAATCTATAGAGATGAACAGCCAAGATTGGAAACTATAAAAACACAAAATTAAAGAAAACAAGAGTAAAAACAAGTAAAAAAGACTATTTTAGCCGTCACTGATACAAAGAGGGCGACAAGGAAGCATAAAACAAGTGCCGGCATATCCTCAAAAATAAGTTGCTCATAGAAGAGAATGACGCCTGAGATTATTATCAACAGAAGAACAGAGAACCTTTATAGATGGCATACCACAAATGCGATCATTTACAAATGAAGAAAACAAGTAGCGAGGGGCATCTCCGATATTTTTACAGTAGAATTTGCCTTCTGGACAAGCAGATGTTCCTGCAGTATATTAGAGGACAGTTAGTTGGTAGGTCGAGTAACTAGTAAGATGAATGGAAAAACGCCGAAAAAAAAAAACACTGGTTTTATGGGAAATGCCAGACCAACAAATATGATTAGCTGTGACACTCTGAAATATATTTCGTGAACACTCTTTGAAACTTTACTGGGCAGATCTTTTCGAAATATACAGAGACACCAAAATAAAGGCAAATGGAAAGTTAGAAAACTAAACTTGTCAACGTTAACACATTAGAAGGAACAGGAATGCCAAAAGCAATAAAACTTAATAATTTTTTATCTTCGTAACATTCTTTTCATTTAATTTGCAATGTAAACAAAAAATTCCACAATTAGTCACTTAAAACCCTACATAAATAATTCTTTTGGGGTCGTTTAGCATCCAGAATTGGATCGGATAAGATAAGACAAGATAGCAACATTTGGAGAGGAGGTTTAATATGAGGGGCTAGGATTGCTAAATCCCGTCGGATCAAATAATCTGGTTGTAATGAGATTATTTAATTCCACCGGAGAAAAATCCCTTTGTTATCCACCAGACCCCTCAACCCAATGGAATAACTAAATCCTCCACTCTCCCCTAACATTACCCTTCTAGTCTTTCTCTATCCCATCCAATCCTAGGTGTAAAGAAATGGGTAGAAATTTATAGAACTTACCTCAACTATTACCGGTTTTGATCTGACTATCTAATCTTTAAAAATTTTGATTTGTCTACCTAATCTTTTAATTTATTTGGTTTGAGTCAGTTTATGACTCTTTAATTCCAAAATTTGAAAGTAATGTTCATCTTTACAGGCTTAATTGATATATTTTATACAATTCATGCAATTAAAAATTTATTAAAGTAAGAAATTAACTTAAATTTTGTATTGTAAGAACTACCAAATTTCTTAAATCAAATAAATTGAAAGGTCGGGTACTTAGATTGAAAGGTTGGATAGTCAAATCAAAATTGTCTAAAATTCAAGTAAGTTCTATACATTTTTATCAAAGAAATATTGAAATATATAAAACAGTAAATTCATTGCAAACTTAAATCAGTCTCCCTAGTGCATTTGCTATTACTGCAACTAATTTCTCAGTTAAACCAACAAGTTAGACCAACACTACTAATGATAAAACACAAATCCAAATTTAAACCCATGATGCAACCAAATTGCCACATTCAGATACATTATCAACGTATGGCATTGGATTCAAACCAGGTTCATCGGTCCCATCGGGGCAATCGCAGAACCCGTCGTTGAGGCGATCCCTCGCGAAAAGCTTCGACCTGTCCCTGCACGCGATCACCGCCCCCGCGAAGTACTCCTCACCTACAGCCTCAACAGCTCAACGAAGCGGATTCGAAGAAGCAGCAGTGGGGAGAGAAGGGCGGAGAAGTACCTTGCGGAGCAACGCCGAGGAGTGAGGAGGAGGCGAGGGAGGAGGGGGAGGAGGAGAAGAAGAGGAGGAGAGAGGTGGGAACGAAGGTGAGGATGAGGAGACTCGGCGTTTCCATGGCGGAGAGAGGAGACGAGGTGAGCACCCTGAGCTATGAATTGGGAGGGGTCGGCTCCGACTCTCCGACCCGTCCCATTTGATTTGGTATAAGGTTGACCTCCGCGCGACCTAATTAGGGTGTACACTGACTCACAGATAAGGAGAAGTTCTACACTATCACACTTGCACCACGTCATCAATAATAAACCAATTATATTTTTTCTTTTCAAATCAAAGTATAATAAAAATATTTTTTTATAATCATGATAAGACATATATCTCTAAAAGATGATAGTTGATTGGTTTGTTACGCCACGTCTCCAATATACTCGTTGCATTTTAGAATTTTTCCACATATAAGGGTGAAAAATGTGGAATGTTGTTGAATTTTTGACACTGTCAAATACGAATTCCTATGCAGATATAGAATTAGGGTACTATGCTATTAATAGCACTAAATCATTGGTGCTACCAAGTTTTGGGTCATTGGATTGAAAGATGTGCGGTTAGGATAATATAGACTCCTTAGGGTTGAGTAAGTGGTTGGCTGAATAATACGATCTAACGGATGAAAATGATTAAAGGGATGGATCTAACGATGAAAAACTTAGTAGCACTGAATACTTCATACTATTGATAGCATAGTAGCCGGACTCTACAGATATATATATATATATATATATTAGTATTAAATTTTAAAAATATTAAGGAATACTGTCAATCAAATAAGATTTTAAAGGATCACAGTTTTAAAAATATTTAAGGAATACCATCAATCAAATAAGATTTTAAGGATCAAAAAGAGCCACGAAAGTGTCTATTTGGACTTATTTCTGTTACATGTATTTAGAATAGAATATTTTATAAATTTGGAGATTAATATTACATGTTTTAAATTTGGAGTTTTTCTAATTCAGATGCAAATATACGGCGAAGACATTTGAGAATAGGATATGTTCGCTTGCTTAATTACCAGTTTGGCTCCACTACATTCACCGCACTACAACATTTCGGGAACTATGCTAGTTTACATACCACTAACATAAAGTAATCCCTCAACAGATTATAAAAAGGTGTTAGTAAAATAGCGAAGTGATAGATATCGATCATAAAATCATTTGTAGTGCTAGTTTTAAACAAATTTCAACACAAATAGATTAGTAAATTAGTAACAAACTTAGCATTTCAAATATAAAATATACAATATTTCGACAGTATTATAAATCTTGCACCAAATGGTCTGTTCAAATAATATTATACCACACATCATCCGCCTTACCTAGCAATCATTCCGGATCCATCTAGAATCACCCGGTGAGTCCAAGTCTCTGCTATTTGATTGGGCTTGGATTTTTTTTTTTTTTTTTTTGAGAGAGATAGGTAGCACGCTATCCGTTTCGTTTATTTCATTTAGAAATAAACTTAGCTAGAAATGTGAATCAACTATGATTCGAATTTGGGTCACGAGTACCAACCACCAAGCCTTTTGCCACTTGTTCTAGGAACGGTCGGTGACTTGGATTTTATTTTTATTTTTTTTTGTGGAAAACTACGTCCTGAGACGATTTTATTTAATTAATCAGTAAATATATACTGAAAAAATTCATCAAAAGAAGACCAGAAAAAAAACTTCTTGTGTGTGAGTCCCCAAGTGGCTAAGTGATCCGCGACTATTTGATTGGGCTTGGATTTTATTAATCACCTAATTTGATCATTCTTAGGGGCCAACCCAAAGATTCTCGTTGTATATTAAACTCTAATAACAAAAAAGAATGACCTGCACTCATTTTTTCCGAACTTAAATCATTACCGATCGATTGAACTCGATCTGCTCAGTTGAATCTAACATTTTGACTTGTGACAAAATAAAATGCTCTATTCAAAGTTAATACAATTCCCGAGACATTCACGTCCAACAAGCTTACCTGAACGAAATACGTTAACAATTCCAATAAAAACGGTAGTTCTTGTACTTAACCAAATGATTCGGATCAAATATAATTAGGAAAAAAGATTTGCATGCTAGAACTCATCAACTTAATGAGAAAAACAAAAATCAAGCCAAAAGTCGCAAGAAAAAAATAACAGAAGAAAAAAAAATATATACAGTTGATCAAAAGGAGTTCAACATAAAAAAAATCAAAACACCAGTGCATCACATGAATCAAGCCATTTAACATATGCACAAACAACACATAGCTTAGTGCCCTGAACCTAATATGAAAGATTATGAACAGTACCCACCATGTAGATAAGATACTTAGATATTGCAATCTTAATTACCTGTATATTTTACACATAAGTAGTAAATACTTCTAAAATTTGAATTTGTATTTAATCTTTTAATTTATTTAATTCGAGTCAATTAATAAATGTTTAACTTTAGCTTATCTTTACAAGCTTAATTAATTTTCATAGAATTTATATAATTGTAAATTTATTAAAATAACCAATTAGCATAAATTTTTTTATATTAAAAGAACAATCAAATGATTTAAATCAAACAAATAAAAAAGTTGGTACTAGAATAAAAAATTAATGGGAAGCTTAAATAGCCAAATCAATACACTAAAGTTCAAATAAATTATACATTTTTACAAAAAAAATAAATATATAAAATGGCAATATTACAATGATAGAGAAACTGTTTATAAATTTTAAATAAAACTAGGCAACAGTATGTATATATATAACCCACAAAAACTAGGACGGATAAAACTTTAATGGAGATTTTTCCGACGACAAATGTTCGAAAAGTTCTTAATTTTATCTTTTATTCAAAAGCTCATTAAAAATAATAAAATTAGAAAAAGATAAAATTAAAGTTTAAACAAAATTATAATTTTTTTGAATATATAACATATTACATATATAGCGGATCAAAGCTCCGTAGAAAAACGCCGTTAAGAAAGCTCCCCACTGTAGTTGTTTACCGTTTGAGGGTTCCGAAGCCCTAATTAAGCACCCTCTCCAAACACTCCGCCCCCAAATCCGGGAGCTCCACCACCCCCACCCCCACCCCCGACCCTTCTCGCGCCGCCGCCGCCGCCGCCGCCGACGATCGGGATCCCCGGCGGCGGCGGGAGCGGCGGCGGGGAAGTTGAGGAGCGCCCTCGCCCCGCGCATCCGGAACGCGGCGCGGTCGTACGCCGCCGCCGCCTCCTCCGCGGTGTTGAACGTCCCCAGCCACACCCGCGCCCCGTGCCGCTCCGAGTCCCGGATCTCCGCCGCGTACTTCCCCCACGGCCGCCGCCGCACCCCCCGGTAGTGCCTCCTCCCCGCGCCGCCCCCTCTCGCCGCCGCCGCCGTGGACGACGGCGCAGCCGCCGCGGCGGAGGAGGGGGAGGAGGAGGCCATGGCGGAGGCCTCGCGGAGGACCTCGAAGAGGACCATGTCCTGGGAGTCGTTCTCGTTCAGAGGGAGGGGGCTATGGCCGTGAGAGGGCCCCATGAACGGCGATTGAGGTGCGCTTGAGCTCTCCCCCTCCCCTTTTCCTGTAGAAAGAGCCGTGTATTCACATTTAGGGGTTGGTTGTGGAATACTAGTATTAATTTGGAGCACGAGATTAGGGTTTTTGAATGGTGGGAAGAGGTTTTAGTTTGAAAATGGAGGTAAACAGGGGCAAAATTAGGCTCGTGTGTAATTTTTGGCGAACGAAGGTGGTGGGAAAGGAGCGGAGGTTTAGCTTTTTAACCTCCCACCATCAACGCCTTCTATTCGCTGAGAAATTATTGCATGCACCACGCCTACCTATAAATATATTTAGGACATATATGTTTTATATAAAAT
The DNA here is from genome assembly GCA_025177825.1 of Aechmea fasciata. Lineage (NCBI taxonomy): Eukaryota > Viridiplantae > Streptophyta > Magnoliopsida > Poales > Bromeliaceae > Aechmea > Aechmea fasciata. Next base: position 5,144,718 of record CM045928.1, on the reverse strand, counting down.
TTCAAAGGAAAACACCCTAATAATTGTGAAGCCTCTCCTTTGATTACATCTAGTTGTAATTATACTATAATTATAACTATATATATATAAATATAAATTTGGTATTTAGTTTGATATATTTAACTCTAATTATAATAAAGCGTATTGTATAAGAAAGTCCAAGCTGTGATTGAAACTATCTTCAAATTAATGATTCATGAGTGTTGAAAAAAATAACTTTAAAAAAAAAAAAAAACTTACATTTAATTATTTTTTAAACAAAATATATATATATATATATATATATAGATATATAGATAATTTCACTATCATATATACAAAATAATAAAATTTTAAAAATTAATTTTTAACTGTTTACAGTCAAATAAATTATTTATAATTGTAACACTTTCTACTACATTCAATCAAATATGATACATACAGATATAATTACCACATTATAACTGCACTCAATCCTTTTGTTTTTTTTTTTTTTTTTGTGAGAACGATTCCTTTGCCAATGTCAATTTCCGTGCGTGTGTCGATTTCTATTGGAATAAAGAAACCGGAGAGACGTGTTGGAATTTGACTTCTAGAGAAAGAGACCAAATGGCGCAATGGATCTATTTGTTCCCACGAATCTCCCCATCGTCGGAGAACATGGTCCTTTTCTTTCTTTGGAATGATATACAATTAATGCAATAAATTATTAAATAGTAAATTTCTTTTTTTCTTTTTTTCTTTTTTTAGAGAGATAGGTAGTATGTTATCTGCTTTTATTTATTTTATTTAAAAATAAACTTAATTTGAAAATATGAATCAACTAAAATTTGAACTTAGATCTTGAATACTAACTTCTAAAGTTTTTTTTGCTTGCTTTTTTAGATATGGATTTTGATTTAAGATGGTTCAAAAAAAAGATAATAATAATAATAATAATAATAATAATAATAATAATAATAATAATTTGCTTCTACTGTGCTATTAAACAAGAAACTCTTTTTTGCACAAGAGTATTGCCTTGGTCCCCCCAAATGCTGAAATTTTTTTGTAAGTTGTTAATGTGTTAGGATATAAATTGATATAAATTTATGTACTATTAATAAAAAAAAATTATGAAAGAAATAAAAAAAATTCTGTTTGAATGTATGGACATCTTATTTAATAAATTTTTTAATTTTTTTAAGCTTGTAATATTTAGAGGGTAAAAGATATGATGGAAGATTCAAAATAAAATATCATATTGTACCTTCAAATTATTTATTCAAAATAAAATAAATTTTCTTGTAGATAAATAATTGGTATCCTACCATATTATACTTAATTTTCAAAAACAATCATTGACCGTGTCTAGAGCTTGGTGGTTGATACTCAAAATCTAAGTTGAATTCTAGTTGATTTATCAAATTTAAGTTTATTTAAATGAAATAAACGAAACGAAAATAAAATAAATAAAGCGGATAGCGTCTTACCTTTCTCTCGATTTTTTTTTTTTTTTCAGAAACAATCACTTAATTTCAAATATATATGGAAATTTTCATACTAGATAAGTTGTCAACAAGCGTACACACGGGCAAAACATTTCTGTGCACAGAGAGAAGCTTCCAGAACCCTGACAAAAGCTTTCCAAAGTGGGCAGTTGAGAAATTCGGAGAATCCAAGTGGGCTACGCATAAATTTAAGCAAAATGTTTTGGGTACTCCATTTTTGACCACTGTATTATATTATTAATGTATTGACATTTAGTTAGTGTTAAAAATTTAATAATAATATTCGACTTTATATAATCAATATTTAGAGTAAGAATTTAAATGCTTATCGGTATGAATCATATCTACTGTATCGTATTATACCAATAAGATATCGATATATATATATATATATATATATATATATATATATATATATATATATATATATATATATATTTTTGTTTTAAAAAATAATTAGTAAAGGTAAGTTTTTTTGTTTAAAAGTTATTTTTTATTCGGTCTAGAATAATACCACACTCAGATTGAGTATAGTTCGACTTGCTAAACTTTTCTACGCAATACAGCTTTATTACAACAATTGTAGCTAAATATATCAATTTATTTAATAAAATTCAAAAATGTGATAAAAATTATTATAATATTTTATGTTTAAAGAAAATAAATATTTCTCATTATGTGTTGGGTGAACATGTATTTTCTATATATGATCAACAATTTTCAGCACGGCTCAATATGTATAGTACTGTACTATGTCGATAAATTTTTCCCACGACCCGTTATCAGGACACTTAGGTATCGTTTGGTTCGGATATAAACAAGAAGAAAAATCATAGATGTACACCCTAAAAGAGGTGTACATCTCACAACCCACCCATCCTTGGGTGGGAATTGACTCACCAGTCACATGATGTGACTGGTAAATTACACTCCACCCAAGGATGGGTGAAGTTGTAAGATGTACATCCCTTTGGGATGTACACCTAGCATTACTCGTTCCCGAGGATAAGAAAAATATTAGGTAGTTTTATATAAAAAATGAATATGTTGGTGAGAATAACCGAGAACTACTATTGTCGGATAAACAATTAACATTTGAGTATAAAAGAGGGATAAGGGTCTATTCCTATTCTTATCCCCTAACCAAGTGGTACCTTAAATTCTTTATTTATTAGAGGGCAATGTTGTCATCAGTAATATAATAGAGTACAGTCAGCATTAGCTGGCAGCCTGAGCCAGTCCAGTCCGGTGGCGCGCGTAACACGCGCGGGATGATGAGGTCAGCGATGAAGTCAAAGACACGGTGGGGCCCGCGGCCCACTTTTGCTTTACTTTTTACAAAAAGAAACTGTAATATTTGCTGATGACTTTTTTAAAAAAAAAATTTAATAGTTCTATTAAGTTATTAACTATTTTAATTTTATTAACTAAAACATAACTAAAATTACTAAATTAAATTAATTATTTGTGAATTCAATAAATTTTCTTGTTAGTTGATAAAAAATATTCAATTGCAAAAACAAAAGTATGGAGGTGTCAATTTGGAAAAGAGTGTGTTTGGAAACGAAAAATTGTAGACCAATAAATTTTTCGCTCCACTTAAGTCGACATTAGGCGCTAAACAAAGCCGCTACTCCGCACTTTACTTGATGCAACGAACTTGTGAGTTCTATATGGAACTTATCGAATTTCAAGCATTTAAGCAATCTCTCTAAAAAGAGATTGTCACCAAATCCACAACATGGTGGGTTCCTCCTCAGAGTTTGGTGGAAACAAATACCCTTTGTTATCCACAAAGTAATGTGTTTTGAGTTTGGAGGAAACAAACACAATTTGATAGTACAGATGGGTATTCCAAAATGACCTATAGGTGAGGGGTTTTTTTGTATTTATCTGTTTTTAAAGTAATTCTATTGACTCTGTGTTTCAAAAATTCATTTTAGAGATTTATATATACTAAACTCAAAATTCAGAGCTCGACCATGAAATTATGCGCAAATAATTCTAGAAACCTATTCTGAAGATAGGTTACCGAGCACCTTATCATTTGTAGTTTGAGTTTTGAATACCCAACTTTGAATGTAAAAATCAAGATAATTTACCCTATATTGTTAGAAAGAATAAATCTAAAATTTACGTAGTTCAGTAATTATCTACATTTACGAAGAAAACAAGAGAGGTTATCTACTACACGTCAATGTGAAGAAATGAAAATATAAGCTTACATGGTTACACCTCGTATTTCATCATATAAAAAAAATTAAAATCTTTTAATAAAAGACATCGTTCTCTTATTCCAACGAAAAGCTCAAATAAAATACCAAAAAAAATCATAATCGAGAAAACTAAATTAGAGAAATATAAAAATTTCTGATCAAATCATTTATGTCGTTATTTTGAAAAATCTAAACCACTCAGACAATTGGTTGAAAATCTTTGCGTTGCTAGCAACTTCAACCCGAAGTTGCATGTGAGGCCGCTATGCACCGTTCGGCATGCATAGGGATGTCAACAGGTAGGGTTTGAGTCGGGTTTTTAAAAACCCAAACTCGAACCGAATCTGAACCCGAAAACCAAATTAAATCCGAACCAGGACTCGAACCCGGCGGGTTTTAAAAATCCATACCCATATTCATCCCCAACCAAAATCCCGAAACTTGATTCCGAACCCGAACTCGGCAGATTTTAAAAATCTATGCTATTGGATAAAAATCTAATGGATAGAAATTATTAAATATTATATATATTATATAAATAAATAAAAATAAATTTTTTTATATATAAAATTAATTCGGGTTCGGGTTCGGGTTCGGATCGAGTAAATACAAAATCCATACCCATATTCATATCCGTCGGGTTTTTATTTCTATATCCATAACCGAATCTGTATCCGTTTAGCTCGGATAAACCCGCTCCGTTTGGATTCGGATTCAAATAATATTTCGGATATCCATATATCCATAGGATAGATCAAAGAAAGAAAGAAAGTGTTTTCCTTCTTCCGCTCTATTTACTTGGCGGATTGGAATAAAACGAAATTACATTTTTCTATAATTTTAATTACATCACTTATCGCTCCATTCGGGTCGGATTGATGTAGGATCTCCACCAACCCGGATCTCCCTATGCATCCCTAATCTACACGCACTATATAGGCGACAATCACTCTTCAGGATTAATTAACTCTTAAGGATCGCTCTCCTTCATCAGACAAGCCAGCATAGATGTCTATAATTAGAGCTATAACATAAAGGAAGCTATTAGCACTCTTCCTTATAACTTTGCTACAGAATAGAAAACTAAATTATTATTGTATCTCTTGATTATTTCCTTTGTAGACTAATTGAGGTTGTATTTATATTGTATATTTGTAAATAGAAATAATTCTGCTCTGTGAGCTTCTTCCACCCAAAAAATTCAAAGTTACAATTCTTCCACAGTATTCACTTTACACCAAACCAATAATAATGAAAAAAGGCACAATTTGCAACATAAATAACAAAATTTTCTATCTGTGGCATAATTATGATTGTTTAAACAATGAAACTTCTAGGATCACCTGTGCAATATTGAGATCCATAAAGTATTGGGGAAACTTCAAAAATCCTATCTGTAGTTTCTCACTTTCTCACTTTAGTACTCTGGGATTTAAACTGTACCAATTTGCCCCCATGTGGCTTTGTTTTTCTCTTTTTAGTATTAATTTTATTTTATTTTTTCTTAAATCAATGACAAAGTTAAGTTAAATGAATATTCAATAAATCTAGATGGATATCTGAAGTTTTTTTATATATAATTTAACGAAATATTAACGAAAAAGCTAAAAGAAAAGATCTGAATGAAAATTTAATTAATCTTTTAAGCAATAAAATGAGAAAGCATAAAACCACATAGGGGGTTTTTGAAGTTTTCCCTAGAGTATTTGATATGGTGTAACCTCATGTTACCTTGATCATTTGTTTTGCTCCTCTCCTTGCTCCCCTGTGCTTCATTTCATCTACAATGGCTGTATCAATTTTGTGTTGGCATTGTTTTCTTCACTTTTGTGACACTCCAATAGTCCGGATGGGAATGAGGTTGTGATTGAATTTATAAGAGACTTAGACACTAGTAATAATAACTTGGCTTAAGCATTTTGGTGAGTAGTTGGGCGAGTTATTGTTCTTGCTAGTGAAATCGTTATATTCGATATTAAGCTCATCAGTTGGACATGTGTGGCGAGTCTTGGCTGAGCCAGGGTCTGAATGACGGGCTAGCGAGACGAGTTTCACATCGCCTAGTGATTTTGGGTTGTGTGTGTGATTGAACGAATAGTCACATTGGATGGGAATTGTCGTTGGGTTTATAAGGGAATCTACAAACTCGTTAGCTTTTTCGGGCTTGTTTGAAATTGTGTGTCTAAAAACACTTGCTTTTATGTTTCGAAAGATCAAAAAATTCCAAAATATTTTTGTTTTTTCCTTCAAATTAATTTATACTTTTTGGGCCTTGCAGAACTTAAAAACAGATGTTTTTAACAACTCAATCCTAAACTACTCCTCGGTCTTTACTTTTTTGAGCTACAGACTATATAATCACTAGAAACAACTATTTTTTTTTTCTATAACTTAGTAATCTTTTTCTTTTATTTTTCGATAATTGGACGAAGAAACAACTAAGCAAATTCGATCCGACCTGCCCTACCGCTCCCGCATAGGGATGTCAACGGGTCGGATTCAGGTCGGGTTTTTAAAAATCCGAACCCGACTACCAAACTCGAAACTAAACCCGAACCCGATGGATTCTAAAAATTCACATCCAAACCCGAACGCAAGCAAAAATTCGAAATCCGAACCCGAACCCGAACCCGACAAAAAATTAGAAAACCTGAACCCGATTTTAAACCCAAAAATCCGAACCCGAAAATAATATTTGCCAATTATATTAATATATATATGTATTTTGGTTTAGATTACAAAAATTTTTAAGTATTTTTTTTTGCCTTTAGGTTCAGATCTAAAGCTTGAATTTTTTTTTATATATTATATCATATTTTTGTTCGTGTTCGGGTTCGGGTTTAGATTTGGGTTCGGGTCGGGTTCGGGTCGGATACAGTCAATATCCATATCCGTCGGATTTTTATTTTTAATATCCATATTCAAATCCATATCCATTTACCTCGGATAAAATTCATATCCGTCGAGTTTGGATACGGGTTAAAGTCGGGTATCCATATCCATTTACATCCCTACTTCCGCCTAATTTTTGTTCTTGGGTCAGGCTCGACCCGGTTCATCTAAACGGGCCGGTCTCAAATTATAAGACCCGTGAAAATCCTCACTGGGCTTGTGGTTTTAATTTTGTTTCATTCGACCTTTTACTTTTAATACTTGATTGCGGACATTTTGGCCTAATCTTGGACTTAAAATATATTGCAAAATATAAAGTTGGGCCACATAATATTAACCTCGTACAAAACAGGCCTGATCCAAACATGACCCTAAAAAAAAAAAAAAAAATCAAATGTATTTTGGCTAAAAGCATTTTGTACTTATCTTTTGGATTAGTGATAATTGCCCAACCGATTTTGATTTGAAGAATTACTTCTAATTAAAAATTTAAAAACAGAAGAGCATTTGGCTCGGTATTACAGGAAAATAATTTTTCTGGAGAACTTGTGTAAATGTATTTGGTAAATTCGTCCACATTATCACTTTCTTACACAAAACACAATCCATTCGAGTAGGCATATGTATATTATCGGTAGTAAACTGAGCATTTTACTACCGATTTATTTTCGATGATAGAGCTTCCATATTGATGATCGGCACCGTTAAACATGATCTAAACTATTTAAATTATTTGAAAATCAAATTTCACACATTTTCGATATTGTTCTCTTGTCCATCAAGTGAACAGAAAAATAAATAGCTGGAAATGAATATCCTTTAAAAAATGATGATACAATTTTTATATTTGAGATCTAGAGTCTAGATCTTATTTTAAATAGTTTAAAGAATTTTCTAACAAAATTTAGTTGATTTGAATTCTTCTATACCGTTAAACGAGCAAACGCACCATATCGGTCATTAAAATTATAGATTTTGTGACCCTTTGATCGTTCAGTTAGTGATACCAAAAAATCATCAAATTTGATTTCTAGATAATTTAAATGGTTTAGATCATGTTCAACGGTGCCAATCGTTAATTTGGAAGCTCTATCATCGAAAATAAATCGGTAGTAAACCGCTTAGTTTACTACCGATAGACGATAGTATTCTAGCAAAGCTTGGGCTAATTTTAAACATATGGAATAACGCATATATTCCTGTGAAATTCAACTTTTTATATTTATTCCTTCAAAAGTCAAGTGATATTCATATTTATCCTTCTTATTTATGACCGTTAGAGCATGTTTAATTTTTAACAAAAAAATAAATAAAATGACATTTTTGTCATTATATATATATATTTCTTCAAAAGCTCTAAATGTTTGAATTATTCAGAAATATCCTCCTAAAACTTTTCAAACGGCCATCTTCTTTCTTTCTACAATCACAACTAATATAAGAATCATAGAAAGTTCAATTTATCTCATTCATTAATCAGAAATAAGTATTTAAACTATAATTAATTATATTTTTCTAACGGATCCAAACAGGAATATATTTGAAAACGTTGGGACTTTCGTAAGGATAAATATGAAAAGTTAAACTTTGTAGCGATATATCTGCTATTCGATATATTTATAGTGAGCAGTATGCAATTAACCTATATATTATTATGAGTCAGGCTATTGTGTTTGTAAAAGTACCAAGTATTTGGTGTTTATAAATTTTTTACTATTAGATTTACACCTTTGATCATTTTTATTCGTTAGTTTATACTATTCAATCAATCACCCACTCCACTCAATTCTAGGGGGTCCACAACAACCTAACCGCACATCTTTTAATTTAATGGTGAAAAATCTACAAGCACCAGTAATAACTTGTACTAATAAAAGTACAGGAGCTCAATTCATATTATTATTATATAATAACTATTTGACTTTTGTTTTTTTATTTTAAAGAGGATAATTTTTGGGTCCAGTAGACCCGGTGCAATCAGGTGGGCGGTCTTTTTGTCTCAGTTGATCGATAACCTCGGTCGTTTCTTTAAAACGAGTTGAACTTTTCGGTTGCTTTCGCCAGCTAACACCACACGTCGTTTTCTTTTTCCCCCTCGCCTATAACTCATTTCCCCTCTCTCTCTCTCTCTTTCTCTCTCTAAAACACCCGACGTTTCCCTCCACACCCCTCCACCCTCTCGCCATGCGAAGAACCTCCGCGGCGACGACCATTTCTCCCTCTTAGGGTGATCGAAACCCCGCTACGGATCTCATCTAGGGCACCGATCTCATCGCCGGAGCGGCGGCGGAGGGGGCGGAGGCGGAGGCGGAGGAGGAGGAGGAGGAGGAAGGGGAAGGGGATGGCGTATAGGGCGGACGACGACTACGACTACCTCTTCAAGGTGGTTCTGATCGGGGACTCGGGCGTGGGGAAATCGAACCTCCTCTCCCGCTTCACGCGCAACGAGTTTAGCCTCGAGTCGAAATCCACCATCGGCGTCGAGTTCGCCACGAGGAGCATCCATGTCGACGACAAGGTCGTCAAGGCCCAGATTTGGGACACCGCGGGACAAGAGAGGTGCGCTCTACCTTTTCCTTGTCCTCTTCTTTCCCCCTCTCGATTTGGTGCATCCGATCTCCTCTGATCGGTGTTGTTTGATTCGTTGTATAGTTGTTTGCTGGTTATTTCGATCGGTTTGGGATGCTACGGTTTCAGATCGGGTGGATCTGTTGTTATAATTGATGATTGGTTGGAGAAATAGGTAGTTAGGGATGAGATCTTGGTAGGATCCTTTTCGTTCTCTTCACAGCTTTATATGAATTTGAAATATGCGAATGGACTTTCCAAAGCGTCTAGATATTATGGAATTATTTATTGATTCGTTTTATAGATTTTGAGGTCTATTAATGCTTTGGGACCTTCTTTCGAACTCTTAGGAGAAGTGATTTTTGATCTCATTTTTGCCTAGTCTTACAATGTTCATGTATTCAACTCAATTCTGAAAAATAGTTTATTATGTCAATCACTAATCCGAATATCTTCCGTGATTTTTGTAGCAAGAACTTACCCAGATGTTTTCTTGCTGATCTACTTGGTTAAATTGTTGTCTTAATGATGTTGCTTAGTTTGGCAAAGAAGGAAGGAAAGAATCAAATCGTATAGTACAAGGGAAAAGAATAGAGTGATTTTCTTGACATAAATTCAGCATCTAAATGTTTTGCAACCTACCACTTGCTTTCTGAGATTTTGTAGACCATGAACTTCAGCGATCATATTTGTTGTTCAATAGGGAACAAAGGGGCCTATGGGCAATCAAGAACTCCTAGGTTTTAGCTAAAGTGCGGACTAGGTAAATCACATAATAATGACTTTCAGTGGGAAACAAATTTTAGTCTAAATTACAAAATCCTTTTGTCTCTAGCTTGTTTCTCAATTGTCCCCTGCATAATAAATTGCATTAATTTTTGCATGTACTTTGTCAGTGCCTCAAATAGGTCCTAAGTTTTGGGATGCTTGTTGAATTTGGTTGGAAAACTGGATGCAAATGTGTTGGCAGATGTCGACAATAAAGCTTAACAGAGTATAACTATATAATCATTTAAGTCAAATAAATTGCCTAACAAGTTGTCAATTTTGATAACTTTAGTAAATTACATCTCTTTTATTTTGTTGTTTTGATATGGATCAATGTGATATGCCAAACCACTAGACTGAAGTTTTATAGCCGAATTCCCCTAATTTATTGGGGCCTAATTGTGACAATAGGATAAAGTAGAAATGGATGAACTTTTTATGCAGGGGGTTAATTGGGACACAAGCTAAAGTGAAAGGTTCCCCACCTCACAACACCCCCCCCACCCCCAACCTGTAATAAAGCCTTAATTGTAACTAGCACTTTGCTGGAAATCTGGAAAATGTTAACAAATTACATCTTAGTGGTGTTTTGATTTTGTGAGAGGGTAGAAATGCTTTCTTGGATGAGACTTTATGTGAAACCATAAAAGAGAAATTTGGCTTTTATTAAGATTTCCTTGGATAAGTTTGTACCCAACGATTGACCAGTGTAACAGACCAATCGGCTTGTTTGTGAATCTCATGCAGTCAGTTAAGTCAATTAACGAATGTTACTATAATAAGAACATTCTTGAATTCCTTTTTGGTGTTATTTTCCTGCAAGTTGTTTCAGAAGTTGTGAGCTCATAAAATCTTGGGTCATAGTTTGACACTAGGTTGCCTTTTTCCCCTTTTTTCTAATCTTGATCATTGTACAATGTAGACACTAGATATGTTCCTTGTACTTTATATTGTTCCGGAGCATGCAGTTTCCGAGAGTGTAGTATGATTTGTCCTAGGTGATCTTCTTTGCACCTATTTATCTATAATATTGGATGTACTCTTGTGGGTTTTCTATGTCGTCTAGGTGAAGCTGATGAAGGTCATTTCCAAAAAAAGAAAAGTGCCTTCTTCATGCTTACTTTCTATTTACATGTATAATATTGGATGTACTCTTTCGGATTTTCTGTGTCATATAGGTAAAGTTGATGAAGGTCATTTCAAAAAAAAGTGTCCTTCTTCATTCTTACTTTCTAGTTACGTATATGGATACCATTTCTGATGGTCTAAGGGGACAAGTGCAAAATAGTGGATAGCTTTTCTATTTACACATTATGGTAGCATAAGCTCTTCCAACAATGGTAGTGTTCTAATTTGTCTGCATTTATAGTTGGTACTCTGCACCATCAACCTTAGCTAGGTCAAGTTCCTGTACAAACCTGCATCTTATTTTAGGCATCAGCTTGTAATAATTCAGAATTATAGTAGAAAATTGTTGTTTTTGTGTGCTGTGCATTTTGGTCGGGTACTTAAAAAGCTAAAGTGAACTATTATCTTTTAACTGCTTAACTAGAGAAGCATCACTAATGAACTGGACGGTCTATTGGCCTCGCGAAGCTACCATTGAAGACATTTTATATCATTCTAGCAATCTTGGGATAATTACACCTTGTATACTCCATGGGTTTTCCTTGGTATCTTATTTGTCACACATTCCCCATTATTTACCTGCACAAGTGCAGAAAGCCTAAGAAATGTTTGGCTGTTAAGATTGCTGGTCCATCTCAAATTCTTTCTTTCATTTATGTGCCATCCAATGTTATGAGAATGAATAGCGATTTTCTTTATTTGGATTGATTGTGTTGCTCAAGTTGTAGTGGCATCCTATTATTATTATTTCCAGGATGCCCATGCCCTCTCCATTCCACTTACCTATGAAAAGTTAAACAAAGTTTGTAGAGTGTCATTTTGGTAAAACCAACTTAACCTGATCTTTTACCTGTTCCCGTCTTAATAGATACCGAGCAGTCACGAGCGCATACTACCGAGGGGCTGTGGGTGCCCTGGTAGTCTATGATGTAACCCGCCACATTACATTCGAGAATGTGGAGAGGTGGCTGAAGGAGTTACGGGACCACACAGATGCCAACATCGTGATCATGCTGGTGGGCAACAAGGCGGACCTGCGCCATTTACGGGCCGTGTCCACCGAGGACGCCAAGGGCTTTGCCGAGAGAGAGAACACCTTCTTCATGGAAACCTCCGCCCTCGAAGCATTGAACGTGGAGGCTGCCTTCACCGAGGTGCTCACGCAGATCTACCGCGTGGCCAGCAGGAAGGCCCTGGACATCAGCGGCGACCCATCGGCTCCACCGCGGGGGCAGACCATCAACGTGGGGTCCAAGGATGATGTATCGGCCGTGAAGAAGGTCGGCTGCTGCTCAGCTTAGATACCCTGAATGTGTTTTTACAGTCCATGACATTGTTATTACTGGTGGATATGGCTCACACAAACCTCTTTTTTTTTTTCTTTTTTTTTTTTTTTCGGAATGCATTGAGGAGCTCAAGACACACTGAAATATGGGGGGAGAAAAAAAATAGGGTTTTAAAATCTGGGTTCTTTTATTGTTCTTTTACACACTGGATTTTTTTTCTTTTCTTTTTTTTCTTTTTTTCTTTTTTTTTTCCCAGTTCATGTATTGTTTGTTAATAGTACACCTCTATTGCACTTTAGTAATTGCTTTGGCTTGGGCATTTTGTACGTCATTTACATTTAATTATTGTATGGATAAATGATTGCTTCATTGCTTTTCATGCTCTGTTCTCTTTTTAAGGAAAAAGTCTTCGTCACTGTGTCATATAGGATGACATAAAACTCTAATTATGAATAGTATAATAAGTTTATAATAAAATTATTTTTTAAAAAATTATTATTGCAGTTATGTATAATGGGAAAGCTTCTGATTGAATGTCCCTTATTTTTACTAATGTGTGACAGTGTGAGGGCGAAAGACTTCCTCTCTCTCTCTAGGATGCTGTTTTTATTTCCAGCTATTCGTCTTTTTCGGCCTTGGCCACCTTAAACACGCCGTCCAGTTTTTGTCACTTTAAACATGCGTCTGGCCTGTGATGGATCCACAAGGAATTAGCTAGGAAATGTAACAATGAATTATCCACTAATAATTTATGCTTTAAGGTAAGAATTTAAATATAGTGGTACGAGATTATTTAAATTTATCGGCATTTAGACGGTGACAAGCATTTAATAACCGTACAGATGTGCGCAGCCAAAAAATATATGCGCGCTAATACATAATGATATAAAAACTTATTTTTTTTAGCAATAAAATTTTTAGTTGTTTATTATATATATATATATATATATATATATATATATATATATATATATATATATATATATATATATATATATATCTTTATCAAATCTTTTGGATTTTATTAAAAAAATTACTTACTAATTTAAAGTAAAAAAAAAATTGAACTGTACAAGCAAAGACGAGAATTGTATCAATATCGTGTATCTTATTGACACGATACGGTACGGATAGATACGATTCGGTCATATATATATATATCAAATCTTTTGGATTTTATTGAAAAAATTACTTACTAATTTAAAGTAAAAAAAAATTGAACTGTACAAGCAGCACGAGAACTGTATCAATATCGGTATCTTATTGACACGATACGGTATGGTAGATACGATTCGTATCGATAAGTACTTACATCCTTGCATTAAGATCCTACTTGAATGTTGAAACAAATTATCTAAGAAAAATTATTCGGTACAGTTGATTGTAACAAAAAAAAGTTTGATTTTTTACTTTTTGAGAAATCTTGCTATTCATAATTTTGAGCAATGGCATATCTCATCTACAAGGCGGTTTATCTTCTAAAAAAATAATTCAAAGGCTGAATATAATATTCAATTAGATTTTTATTATATTTTTCATCAAGTATCCAAATATTTCAAGTACATCATGAAGGTCTGCTGGACAAGATATTCATACATCCCAAATAGGGTTTTTTTATAAAATAAAACTCCAAAAAGTTTAAATTGGTAAAATAACCCAATCAAAATTTTATTTGGAAAACTAACCCTCTTTTCGCTAAGTTGGATTTTTACTATAAAGGCGGTGAACTATTCACTGCTTTTAGATATATATAATGAAGGCGGTGAATCATTCACCGCTTTTATAATATATATGTAAAGACGGTGAATGATTCACCGTCTTATCTGTATCTATCTTCATAACTTAGATAAATTTCGATATAATTAGGATATTTTACACTAAAGACGGTAAATTATTTACTGCTTTTACATATATGTAAAGACGGTAAATGATTCACCGTCTTATCTGTATCTATCTTCAGAACTTAGATAAATTTTGATATAGTTAGGATATTTTGCACTAAAGACGGTATATTATTTACTGCCTTTACATATACATTATGAAGGCGGTGAATCAAGCGGTGAATGATTCACCGACTTCATTATATATATCTAGAGACGGTAAATCATTCACCGCCTTTCTAGCAAAAATCACACGTGGCGCCTACATGACGAAAGAAGGATTATTTTTCCAAATAAAATTTTGACAGAATTATTTCCCTAATTTTAAAATTTTGGAGGGTTACTTTATAAAAAAGCCCTCCCAAATAAGGCATAAAGGAAATATTTTCCGATATCATATGCAGGGTCCAATCCGCAAATATATGTATTATTATTATTTATTAATCTAGTAACTACCTACCCAAAATACTTAAAAAGCTCAATTTATTCGTACTAGTGCTAACTCTTATACGTATCGTTTTATGATCCATTCTCCATCCGGTACAAATTATAAGAGTTATAATAAGTAAGGTGGTGTAAAGTGCGAATGAAGTTTTACAGAGTTTTGAGGTAATTCACCTCCACGATTCATTGTTCCGTATGGTTCATATAAAATCACTGCAGATAGCCAGACACTGTACAAGTATTTATGAGATACTGCCCAGAATGCGCAAGATTAAAGCATTTAAAATCAGATTCGACAAGAGACGTTAGGTAACTAATTCCATACACTGCCATTATTGGTAAAGCTCACTAACTAATGACACAGAACACATACTATTTTACAGTTATCTTTTCCTGATATCAATAAAAAATGTAATAGAGTAAAGCATACACTAGAAATACAGAAATAGTTAATATAGCAGAAGAGTTTGGACAGGGCGTTACTTGCGTGCTTCAACCTTCTTCTGTTCTTTGGCTGACAAAATAATAGAGATCTATTAATTTTAGTACATAATTTAGTGTAGTCAGAGCAACTAAAGAAGAAAAGGAGACACAAACATCGATGCAAAAGTTCGCCGAAGAACTAAGAAGCAAAAGATAATGTAAGCTCCACACGATTACATGATAGGAAATACAAATTATTTTAAGCTCCTCATGGCCTATGCGAGAAAAGAGAGAATATTTGACATTCGTTGCATTTTCCGCTAACTGTTGCTGCAAAAACTGGAGCTCAAAAGAATTGAGGTAATCACTAATTGTGCTAGAACTTTCTAGTGCAAGCAGTCACGAGTTCTTACAAAAAAGAGCATGACAAATTTCATATTATGGAGCGGCAATCCAACATAAGAGAGACAACGGTATAGAAGATAAATACCAGCTTTTTCCTGCTCTCTTTTCTTTGCAGCTTCGGCCCTTTGCCGTCGTATTAAAGCAAGGCGCTCTGCAAATGGATAAAGTAGAAGGTTATCTTCTTCTATGCTACTCAAGGAGCTCAATTAAGATAAAAACAAGTACTAAATGCTATGGATACATAGGCTACTTATTTTCTTCATACGAGTAAGAAAGAGTGATTCTAGACTCAGCACAGTTTACTATCAAGAAAATTCCGTTAAGCACATGGTTGAGAAAAGGCTGAAAAGCAGGTCTTGATCCTGGTAATATGACTAGGGTTGACGCAACTAAAGCGTTTGAGCCAAAAGAGAATCAAGTCATACAACCCAGCCGACCCAACTCATTGATGCCTATACTGGCGAACCCTCCTTACTACATGTGAAACATCAAAGAAATAAATGTGACAAATCAAGCACTAAGTCAATTCGTAGGGCTCCAATCAAATTGAAGTAGCACTTTTATTGGATTTTGGACAATCTTCTAGTTGTAGTGATTGGTATTTTAATATAGACATGGGTGAAAAAAAAATGGCTTAAAAAGTTTTAAGACACGTGATCATAGGATAACCCAAATTATGTGCCACCTTTGACAACGGTCTCCTCTAAATGAAGTTCCTTTCACGAAAGGCACAGCCATCTGCCTTTCTGGTTTTAGAAGGACAATTAACAAAAATATATGATTAGTTTTCCCATGCCAAAACTAAGGCAGGATTAAAGGTACATAGAATTAAAAGTGTAAAGACATATTGCATAGTTGTTACATATTGGAGATACTTCTTACTACCCTGAAATTATAAGTAACAATACTGATGATAAAGATTGATTATCATCTAGCTACAAAAGGACTCTGATACGACACAGAGGCGAGGGCAGGCATGCAAGTGCCTCTTCAACATTCCAGTGGACGATTACATGTGCATATTCAGAAGCACCACTTCATACACATTATGGCCACATTGCGGAGGGGTAGTATGGTCCTAAAAGTTGAAATGCATGCTAAAGTTGAAAAAAAAGGGGGAAAAAATATTCAGTTTTTGCAAATTCAAGAAAAAAGTGGGTTATTTTTTAATTCTTAGCAGAAGAACAAACATAAAGGTTTGCTTGCCTAGAAACTTCTAAACCACTGTGTATGAAGGCCATTTTAAATGTAAAAGCATGTTCTTAAACATAATGCCATACATTAGCACCATCAAAAAGAGAGGGTGAACAATTCAGCCAAATAAAACAAGAATGTTTGCTACTTTTAAGCAGACCAAGAAATAAAGAGTTTTTCTAGTTTTACCTAAATCTTTTTTAGCTTGTTCTGTCTTTCCTTGCTCCTGAAGCCTCATGTATCGCTCACGAGCTTTCTGTTTCTCTATCTCCTCCCTTCAACAAAGAGGTAGTAACTATATTACTACCGACAGTTAGCTTGTATGAGAAATAAAACATTATAGGGCATCCTTGATACTATCCTTTCATCTAACTCTCTCTCTCTCTCTCTCTCTCTCTCTCTCTCTCTCTCTCCATATATATATATATATATATATATATATATATATATATAGTAATTTTTGAGTTTTGAATTTTCTCAAAGGCGGGATATAGTAAGAAATTACTAAAAGATATATTTATATGGCAGTGAATCTTCACAACCTAGGAAATTGCAACTTTTTGTCAATTTAAAATTATTTCTTCAAAAAGTGTATTGGTTGGTTTAATAGAAAATATGAGATGGGATGAAGGAAGGTGGAAGTGGTGATAATTGCTGAAGTGGCGGCCCAGGTCCAGGCAATGATTCCTCCAAAAGAAAGGTCTATGAATGTTTTAGAATGTTAAATGAATTTCTCTTAATGAATGTTTCAACTAGCTTTTTGGAGTGATATAAACAGGTTTCTGACTACAATATCATTGACTTCACAAAGCATTATCAAGAGTCTATCTCAATTATTCAACAACAAAACCATAGACAGCTTAATGACTTATTCATTCTTATATTCTCTTTCATTAATATACTGAATCATATATATATATATATATATATATATATATATATATATATATATATATATATATATATATATATATATATATATGTATATATTATATCTTTCAACCAGTTTTTCAATGTAACATGATCGAGTTTCTTACCAAAATTTCACAAAACATTATCAAGAGTATATCTTAAGCATTAACTAACAAGACTAGAGACAGCTTAACGACTTGTTCATTATTACATATAATTATATTCATACTGGTTACTTTATATGCACCTACTAATTAAGTTCATACACCATTTAATTTCATAAAGTTCATATCAATTGTCATAGAACATCAGAATTTATTATTCTTCTTTAAGGTCATACATTTGTAGCAATCTAATACTTCTTAATCATAAAAATAAGCTAGCGCAAATGATTCAGTTATGAACCTCAATATCTAGTCTATTATATACATTCAATGGAATGGACTCTAGGAAGAACAGTCATACAAAAGACAATAAGTATTTCTTGAAAGTAATAACACACAAAAACACACCTTTCACGTCTCGAGAGTTCAGTTGTTCTACCAAACTGCACAGAAGTACCAAATTATCATTTATGTATAACTGATTAAACAGCTGGAAATCAACAATATATCCATTTGGAAAAGCAGGAAACTGACAAGAAAGAAATTACTAGTAAAGGCAATTACATTTCACAAATAAAAGCAACAGCATATTGCTAGTGTTCATAAAACTAAGAGATCAGTAAGCTGGCAACAGTGCTAAGATCCTACATTAAAGATATATTTACAAATAGATGGAGCTAAAGACTCAATTATAATTGTATGATAGTATCTCTTGATCCTTTGAATATACATAGTGAAACATATCTAACCATAACCGAGCAATTATCTTTTTTTATTTATTTTCTCCCACGTGAAGTTCCCTCGATTTCCAATACGTTATTGGGGTCATGATCTTTCATAATTAACTAATCATGCACATAATTAGTAAACAAAAAAATGACCTTAAATTAACAAACCATAAAGAAGATACAGGCAACAGGATTTTGATAGAGGAAAACAACTATTTTAGATTACCACATTAGTTACTGCATGAATGCTAAAATAACATAGTACCACACTTCGCGATTTTCATCAAATTTGTAAAGAAAGGAGAAATAGGTCAATGATGTATATGCATATGCAACAGAGGAAAGCAAAAAAAGTGAAAGCTTCTAGCGATACTAAGAATCATTGCCTATAAAACTAAAACAAGGAAATAAACCGTCCAACTTACATCAGCTTCTTTGGCTTTCACCGTCTTGGGTTTTACCAAGTTTGGATTTTCAATTTCTATAATACGCAGGGTGCCTTTCCCTTTCTGTAAAGAATATAATAACATAGACGCAAATAAGATGAAGGAAATCTATACATGAAAAACCAGAAAGAAGAACTGCAGAGGCAACAAAAATATTATTAAGAAAAGTTCCACCTGAGAATCTTCTTCAGAATAATTTTCAGATTCCTCTTCATGTTCTTCTCTTTCTTCATCTTCAGCTTGCTCCTGCTGCATTTAGAAGGTCTTCATGTTAAGTGCAAAGGACAATTAAACAATCAACAACCAAGTTTCAACAACCAAACATCGTAAAGTTGTACCACAGAAAATGTAGAGTTCACAACAATTGACAAGAAACTCATCAATCTTCATACAGGCAAACATAAATGGAGCAATATTAAATCATTGCTATCATATATAGTAAAAAAATATTAAAAAAAAAATTCCATATCCAGAAAAACCCTTTGGAAGGTAGAATCAACTTCTTACCTCTGCACACCACAGTACAAGTGCTTAAATTAATGCTACATTATAATTAACAACATGCTTGCTTGACAACAATAAACTAGAAGTGCAATAGGTGATATATTTATTTAGAAAAACGATGTTCAAACCTGTTTAAAAGTGCGTGGGCGAGCTGCAGTACCAGCAACTGCAGTAAATTGAAGGGCAGTAAAATTAGAAATGCTGACAAAGACCAGAAAAGCAACTTTTAGAATGTTGTCACAGAGTGGTACAGTCTGAAGATAGATTAACATGGTATGATAATCAATTTATGAAGAAATCTACTTGAAGCATGAGCTCATATTGTTCAACTTGCTCCAAACAATGTTTTCTCATCCAAGAGATCGCATGTGATAAACTCTCTCAGTCACTCACTTTCTATGTAAATGTTCTATATTCTTGCTCTCAGATATCTCATACCAGGACAATTTCCATCCATTTATCTTCGTGTGTAGATCAATCAGATTCTTTCTATTCCTATCGTTCACATCTTCTTGAAAAATAAAGGGTTAAAAAAAAAAAGCTCTTGCAACTTTTGCATTAACATATAATCTATATAGAATAATAAAAGTTGAACTATATATGGCGCTCTCCCCGCGTTTCGCGGGTCACGTCGCGGGTCCCACAATTTTTTTTTTAAAGCTTTCTCTCTCTCCACCCCCTCTCTCTCTCTCTCTCTCTCTGGGCTTCGGTGGGCCCCCCTCCCCCACCCGGCTCTCTCTCTCACTCTCTCTCCCCCTCCCTCCCTCTCCCTCTCCCCACAGCGCGCTCTCTCTCTCTCTCTCTTTATATTTTTTTATTTAAATTTTAAGTTTAAATGTTAATATATAATATTTATTTTAAATTTAAAACTTCAAGGTTTAAATTTTTAACTTTTTAAACTCTATAAAACTAATTAATTAATTAAATTTATTAATAATATTATATATAATATAATTAATTAGTTTATTAATAATACATATAATAAATGGCGTTTCAAATTTTAATTTTTTTTATCCCTTTTTATTTAAAACTTTTTTTATTTTTCTCTCTCAATTTTTTAAAGTTTATAATTTTAAATTAGATTTAAAAATTAAAAAAATTAAAAAT
The DNA here is from genome assembly GCA_025177825.1 of Aechmea fasciata. Lineage (NCBI taxonomy): Eukaryota > Viridiplantae > Streptophyta > Magnoliopsida > Poales > Bromeliaceae > Aechmea > Aechmea fasciata. The sequence continues at coordinate 5,124,244 of CM045928.1, read as the reverse complement.
TTTGTTCAAAATTTTTTAAAAATTAAGTAAATTTTAAGCGTCACGGCCTTCACTAGTTTCTTATAAATCATCATAACAATTCGATTCTTTCACATTTCTCATAGGTTCAAAATCAAAATCTCAGAACATTTGGAGTTTACTCCATCGAAATCCAAAAAAATTCACCCTCCGAATGAATCATCAAACACAAGTTCACAGTAAAATTACTAATTTCCTGCCAGAATCGGATCAGACCGGCCAAAAATTCGAGCTAAATCAACGGAACAAAAAAGAGAGAACAAAATCGACAAGATACAGCATCAACCTCTACAAATACAAAACCCTTGATGAAATGATCGGGAAAAAGGCGAGCGCGATACCCATCACCTCGGGGGTGGAGAAGTTCCTGCGCCCCGTGGGCTTGCCCTTAAACTTTCCCCTGCCCATGGATTGAGAGCGAGAGGGCGAGGAGGTGGACGACGAAGCGTAGAGATCGAGAGATCGAGAGGGTTTACGCTACGCCTCGAGAGTGTTGGGGAGGAGAACAAGGAGGAGGAGGAGGGAGAGGAAGCGTTGGTGTTGGTTTCTCTCTCCTCTCAGACGCTGGTGCTGTGAATGAACGCCACGCGCTCCGTCACTGCGCCGACTCCTTTTATAGGTCGCCGTCGGAATTTTTTTTTTTTTTTTATATTAATAGACTTTAAAAAAACATTATTAAATAATTACAAAAATATTTTTTTAAAATTTTTTTTTACATAGTTATACTTATGTGGGGAATGAAACGCCATTTTTAAATGCAATAAATCATTACCGTCTTCTTAAAAATACTTAAATTATTTTTAGACCACAAAGTAGTAATTAACCTGAAAAGTGCTAAATGAAAGGGCACAAATTGAAATTATCCTTCCTTTTATTGAGACTCTCTCAATTTTAATTTGTCCGAATTGATTAGATTTAACAGTTTAAACTCCTTTATAGTAAATAAAAGTAGATTAATTAAATTTAACAGTTTAAACTACTTCATAGTAAATAAACATAGATTAATTAAGGCTAATAACAAATTATAACATAAAACTTAATAGAATTTTTAACTTAATAAACTAAGTGCAAATCAAATAAAAAAATAGGAGTTAAAGGAGTGTCAGTAAAAAATAATTAAAAAGTTGAGGGGCTTTTTTAAGAATGACCTATACTCAAGCTGTTTGTATTGCATTTTCTTCCTTTTAGTTATTGTAAATTATAATTTACCTCAAACCTGTTATAATTGCAACAAAATTTTATAATCCAATTTAGTTGACTAGATAATAATATATACTCTTAATATTCAGCTATGACAACGTTTTAGTAGATTAAACAATAATGTATTATTGATATTCGGCCACTACTATATTTTGATTGACTAGAAAATAATATAGTATACAATTTAATTGATTGGATAATACTGCATTGTAAAATTTATTGCAATATCTAGTTGCGGGATTCAATTGTAATAATTCAGAAAATTTGAGTCAGAAATTACAATAACTTAAAATTGTACCAAAATGTTACACGCTCATAATTTGAGGACCAAAGGTGCAATTTTGCCAAAGTTTTTTGATTCGAACTAGAGGGGAAGCAAAACTGGAGAAAATATTCTTCTTTGCTTCTTCAAGTTGGTATTATTAGCAATATCCCGTGTTAAATAAACCAACATAATTATTCTACTCTATTCAAGAAGGGTTTGAATAACATGAGCCACAGCCTACCTGATTTGGTTGCGTGTTGGTGGATCACTTGAAAGGTTAGAAATGATCTAATCTTCCGAAACATTCAACCGGACCCTCCGGTGACAGTATACAAGTTAAAGAAGATGCTGATTTCTTGGGATTTATTTACTCAAACTACTAGTTAATCTATTATAGCTGGGACTTCTTTTTTTTTTCTACATTGTCGTCCTTTTTCGAGATCTTGGGTGCCTCACCTCGATCTGTAGCTTAATTCAATTTATCAATGAATGAAGCAGATAGCGTGCTACCTTTCTAAAAAATATATATATATATTCTACTCTATCCTAGTGGCGAATAAATAACTAGAAAAAATAATAATAAAACTTTTTGTTTAAAAAGAAAGATCTGGAAGAATATGTCTAACTATTTGTAGTGGCTAAAAGAGCATCATATTCGTGAAGTATCAACTAGTGGAAGGTAAAAAAGGGGGAATGTGTTCCGCTCTAGGAGAAGGGAAGAGGATGTTTGAGTATGTGTAACTTTGGGACAATGTAGATTTACTTTTTCTTTTTCTTTTTTTTATCAAGCAACTTACCTAGGGAATCTTTGGTTCTCACCTCAAGTTGAATTTGTTAAACCAAAGATTGTGCTCTAGAGATAAAAAGGTCATGAAAAGTAGTTCGTAGTTGCAATCTATGCCTATCTGTGGGGTGTCGATGGGTTGGGTCGGGTCGGGCGCGATTGATTTGATCTGCAACCAAGTTTCAATACGGAAGATTAGATGAATTAGGTCCGAGCTTACATCAAGTTTCTAACTTCAGAAAACATGCGCTAAAGAAAAGGGGGGGTTCTCGCGAATGATCTAGGGTTCGAGCGAAAAGTAGTATTCACATATCTATTTTTACTGAGGGCAATTGAATTCAATCAATCGGTACATAGTTTTTAGAGTTTTTAGATTCAATCAATATCTTTTTAGTATCAAAAATAGTTTTGTTAAGAACATTGCCTTTCTATGTGGTTCTGCAAGTTATTGTTAGTTAGCAGCTAGGTTGTATGGGTTTCAGGCTTACATGTGAGAAAAATGTCCAAAAAATTCCTCAAACCATACCGAAAGCGCACCTCCTAATGTTACAACATGTGATGAAATGTAGTGACTGTAAAACTCAAACCATACCGAAAGCGCACCAAAATTCTTCAAATCACAATTCAGACACTGCTTGGGATTGAACTTATTATATTCATTTAGATTTGTCACAAGCCTTGCAACAAATAGAGCAGCATATACAGATGGACCAAACAAAACTAAAGAGGCGTTCGACTGCCAACAAACAGTCTACACAAGTTTCCAGTGTCCCACCCGGTGACTATCTTTTATCAGGTTTAAGTTAAGCACCAAGGACATTCTACCGTCAAGCCACTATACATCGATTACGATTAGCAACTAACCACCAGAGTAGATATATATATATATCTATATATATAGCATTTGAGAACAAAAAATGACCTCAAATTCACAGTCATCGGCTGACTCAAAAGTCAGATAATTAGAAGGATGGAGTCGCGCTTTTCTTCTTCGAGGCTAATATATTGTCACATTGCGTGAGAATCAGATCCATTAGATCTGCAGGTTTTATGTATTCCCATAATACTCGTGAAGTCTCTCAATGGAATAGCCGTACGGGAGACTTGGCCCGTAAACAATCTCTCCATTTAGAGAAATCTGGTCCAGTCCATGATACGCAGTCGAAATGTTTTCTTGATTAACTGGGTTTGGAGCAGGTTGAGTACTTTCACCAACATCCTTCTGATTAGTTTTTGCCTTGTTGAGTGAACTACTAGCAGGTTTTGCTTTGGCACTTTTCTTGGCATCGACAAGCTTAAATTCCAGCCTGTACAAGGCGCAGGCATCACAGTTGTTGATCTCGTACTCGTAGAGATGCCACTCAAAGTGGGGTAGTGGTTGCGGGTCCATATAGTATGACCTCTTCAGGCCCCCAAATTCTTTCATTAACTGCTTCCTCGATTCATGCCAGCCACGGCCACTGTAATCTGGCAGTGATCTTTGCTTTCTGTTCCCACTTTCGAATGCCCTTCTTGGCTTGTCAAAGAAAAGCCATTCTCTTATTGTTTCGCCATTGAGAACAGAGAGTTCAAAAAGCTCTGCAATATGGCAAGACAGAGGAGCTGTCAGAAAAAAAGCTTTTTCTTTGTCTGCATGATCGTTATACTAATCACAAGGTAAGACAGCATTACCATAGACTCACCAACAAGGATTAAAGTGTCGTGGCATCGGGTCGCACCGAAAACTTGCCGGTACGGTACAGCACGGTGTGTGCTGGGTCGTGCCGATGCATGCCGGTCAAAAAAATATATGGGTGCCGACACGTAATAGCAAGAAATATTTATTTTCTTTAGAAACAAAATATGTCAATTATTTATTATGCATTTTTATCAAATCTTTTGAATTTTGTTGAGAAAATTATCTACTAATTTCAAGAATAGAGTTGGGAGCTGTATCATGCCGATATCTTGCCGGCACGATACGGCACGGCAGATACGGCCCGTGTCGATGAGCACTTTAATCCTTGCTCACCAACATGTAAAATGTGAAAATAACATGATCTAGATAGGAAGAGTTCTTAAACAAAATATATCTTATTTACATGCATAATCCAAGTGGAGAATTATCCAATTCATGGGGAAAATTTCTGCAAGGACAAGGTGATATATGTAAAATATCAATTTGTTTTTTTAAACTCATACATGCAAATTCAGACTTCAAGTGGAAGATACAAAATAGATAATTTTGCAGGGCTCCATAGGTAAATATATCTCGGAGAAAAGATACAAACATACCAGGAGCATTCCATGGAGACTTTGCAGTCGCAGCCCCTTCACATACAGGGATACCAACATTCTTCCCATGTGTTTTTGCAATAAGAGAGGCAAAAAGAGGACCATCCTTAAGATCAATACCTCCAGGACGGATCACCGGTGCCATTCCAGGATGACCTTCATTCAATGCCAGAGTGGCATGCAAGCTAATGCAGTAATCTTGACACCATTCTGATCCTTGAGCAGGCCTTGGACAGTCCCACAGTGCACATTTCGGCCCTAAGAACGCAGAAGGTGGAGGGCAAATCGTTGCAAGCAAGTCAGACATGTGGGGGAACGCGTCACTGGTGTTCTGCTCAGAGGTGTTGATATCAAGGTATGGGTTGTGAGACAGTTCCTGATGCACATTGTACTGTTGATATTCCAAATGGGAAGGGCCATCAAAGCAGTTCATAATATTTGGGTTTGAATCTGTGTGGAGGTTGCTTTTGTAATCATTAGCATATAAGAATGCATTGTCTGGGAGTTCTTGGTTCACATAATAATTCTGCAAGTAAAGCCAGTTTGATAAATCGTTATTTGTCTCAATGAGGGAAGCAATGAGCCAAATTGCAAACAATAAGATGAAATAAAAAAAATACTAGTTTGATGTCTGAGAAAAGTAATGACTATTTCTCAGCTACCAGCTTAATAATTTCAATAACATAAAATCATGAATGTGATTACACCAGACATGATGTCACACTGTATGTTCAAACAAAGTGGCAAGTCATGCTATGAGATGTAATCCTGTATCATGAACGGACTAAAGAAGTACGCTAAAACTATATAGATGACAGGCAAACATGCTAACAAAATTGTGCACCTTTCAAAGCTACACAAAAAATTGAAAGCTTAAAACATCTGAAGCTAAGTTAACAACATAAAGCAAAATATTAGCAAATAAAAGCAAAAAATTCTCTCCTACCTTTCCCCAAGATCTACATTAAATTAGTATCACATCATCCAAATAGCAGCCAATAATATTTAGGTTTGCATCAACAGGTTTGTTTCCTTTGGGTAAAGCCTAAACCAACACCTGGGCGAATAAAAAAGCGGCTTAATATTATTTAGCCCGCATCAGATTAGCATGAAGGAAGACCCTTGGGCCAACTATCTCAATAAATACGCTATGGTTGGTTATAGGCCTTGAGATTTTGGTGATTGCAGATTGTACGAGTAAGCATGTTCTTCCTCACCCAAAATATTTTAATCTTTAGGGAGATAAAACTTCCTTTTCAGTACAAATAGTCTCGCGAGGCCTGTACCTAGGGTTGCAACTTAGGTTGAATTTGACATGAATTCACTTGAATACTTGATCGATGTAATAAATAGGCCATGCTTATTGTCACATTCAGAACTTTGCTAGGATTAGCAATTAAGAAGTCCTAACACGAGCCTTATTTATGCCACCCAACAAGATATATAACATTAGAAAGTCCTCTACTACCTTTTTTATAAATAATTATTTGTTCAATTTATATTTATTTTTAAATTATACAAGACCACACAAGGAGAAAACTTACCAGTCTCTTTCTCCATGATTTAGAGAATGAATGAACCCTAGAGTTCCTAGCTTTCCCTTTCGGTTTTGATTACACAGAATTCAAGCAACCAAAACTAACCTGGTCCAGCCTGTCCTGTTCAATCTTCATCTCTACTAAGACATACATTAACCCAAGGTCGGTTTGGGCAAGTTTTAAAGAAAGGCCATCAGAGGGTCTGATTACACTGGGTCACGGTTGAAGATGGTGCGTGTGCAAGACTGCGTAGAGGTCGGCCTTCAACCGAACCAACCCACCAAAGTTGCACCCCTGTTTGTCCCATTCAATTTTACACTAATTATTATTTTTAACAAGGAAATGATAAATTTACTCATGTTGATGGCGACTAATTGCATTTACTGTGCTCTTTTCTTTGTTTTTTGTTGACATCCAGTTTGTCAATCAATAAATGTAGATTTCAGTTTTCCATAGATGGAAATTGAAACCATTATTTGCTGGAACTTCACTGAAGCTTTCGGCAGTAATTTAATCTTGAACCTGATTTCTTTCAACATGTAAACTGCTTGGTGAACTGACAATTGACAGCCAGCAGAACAAGTAGGTCATGGCTAAATCAGTGGTAGCTTATTTGTCCTTAATAGGAGGTTGGCCACAATATTAGTATGCTGATGGTTTCAGCATTTTTGTTCTCTGAAACGGGCTCCAATTAACAATCCTTACAATCCTTATTCATAACATCATCAGCCTGTGTATTACTGACTTCAAAAGCCACTAATGTCTCAAAGGAGACGTCACCTGAAGACAAAATACGCTCTATGTGAGGATAGTATTTGACTCAAGGTTTTAAGTGCCCCTCGGCACGGGCCGTATCCATCGTGCCGTACCGTGCCAATAAGATACCGGCACGATACAGACCCCGTGCCGATGGCACAGCTCAAAACCCTTTATTTTTTTTAATTAGTAAGTAATTTTCTCAATAAAGTTCAAAATATGTGATAAAAAGACATAATAAACAGTTAGAAAATTTTGTGGCTAAAGAAAATAAATATTTCATGCTATTATGTGTCGACACACAAGAATTTTTTTGACCGGCACGCATCGGCACGGTTCGGCACGCACCGTGCCGTACCGTGCCGGCAAGTTTCCAACACAACCCCATGCCACGGCACTTAAATCCTTGATTTGACTAATAGGTGGAAAGAAAGATGGAAGGTTCAACTAACACTATTACAATCAGATAAACTCCATAGCCAAGTTCTTTGGACTACTTCCTTCTAGGTCTCAGGTTAATTAAGGACAGGCAAAATCCACAAACAAGGCATATTGAAGATTGTCCACCATGTAAAATAGAATAAAATGACTTTAGATTAGTTTGAATCAAACATCATTACAGCATTCTGTATTCCTGTATTCCCTGAGAATTTCCAGGTGTTGTTTCATGATGCTTACACATGGAGCAATTTTTAAATGTAACCACGTATGTTATCAAGATCATGGATTCTATTCTGCCAATGTCACCCTACATATCGTTACAATAAGCAAAAGTACTAAAAGTACTAAAAGTACATACTCTCTTTTGCCAAAGGCCATTCTTAGAGTGTCACATAATTAATTTGGCTAACATTTGAATGCGAGTATAACACCTGGTGAGTAACAGCACTAATGGACCAATGATTAGTTGGCAGTCTATTTAAGAATACCTATTTGTAAAATGCAAAAGATTTTGCCAGTCTCTAGCCAGTCTTTAGATGATATCATGAATTTTTTCACACTACAAAAGAGGACCACAAACTCATGGTCCTTAATCCTTCTGGATGAATAAATCGACAAGCAAAAAATTGTAAAGCACAGTTCCTTCCAGTACAACAGGTTAAATACCTTATAATGTGAAAAATCTCAGCATCATGAACAATTAACATTGAATACTACAGATTTAAAAACCTTACATAGTCAAGAATCTTCAGCATCATGACTCATGCTGCAACAATTCACATCATATATAGACAAAAGAACAGATTATAATGTAGAAGGAAAATATCAGATGTTAAAGGAGGACAAGAACAAAGAATGAATATCATAAACGCTTTTAACCCTTAAATAATTAATATCATCCAGTTGCAATTTTAATTTCTTCCAGTTACTAAATATTATACATATACAGTGTTCTCAAGCGAAAAGTGGAACATAAAGGCAAAGCAGTTAATATATAGAAAGAGAATATGCTGCAGTGGAAGAAGAGAAAAAGACAACTTCTATGTCCAAGATGTCACCTATGCAAAACAAATAACAGAATGGTCCAAAGATAAATAGACAAAATGCCGCCGATCAACAACCCAAAAGCATTAGGCATGAGTGAAGGCCTAAAATAAAAGAATTTGTACCACAGTAACAAAGATATGGGCTGACTAATTGGATCAATTCTGCACTTAAACCCAACAGCATAAGAAATTACCTATCACAAACACAATACACACTAAATATGTTACACTGCAAATTGGCTCTACATCAGTTAACTCCAAATATCCTATAGCCAACACAAACCAAATACCATATTTGTTAAACTTCTGAACATCACAATACAAAACAACTGAAAATGAATTATAGATGTGAAAAAGCTAAATTACAACCAAAATGGGGCCCGTCACTTGCCAGCCTCTAAGAAAAATAACAAATGGTCAAACATGTCACAAAAGAAAAAAGTGGAAGTATCAGATAGAGAAAAGTAACGCAAAAGAAAAAGGCAAAACTGATGAAAGCAATCTGATGAACAAACACACATAAGATGAATCCTACAATAAAAGACAATTTCTCAGTAATCCTATTGGCATGCAAGCTTTCTTGATGATTCCGTCTCAACCATTTCAAAAATATCAGTGAGCAGTAAAACATTCCAGCCCCTGAATGTTTTGTATTGCTATTTATATTCAGGCATCAGATAAGCTCCTGCAGTTTCCCTCCAATATAACCTTCAACTCACCCATTGAAAATTGTATTCTCTTATTCAATAATCACAACCACGAGAAGGAAATGATCTTATCTAAGTTACAACACCAACCAACCCTATCGCAGGGATTTGGTGCCAACGTCATATCATCAGAACAAACACTCAAATTACAAAACAAATATCATGGGAGCCGATTTCAAAGGACTTAATTCATCACTCCAACCATGATGCAGATGCAGTTCCAAACACAATACCAGAAATTGTTTAGATCCACACAAAGCAAGCACAAAACTCTAACCTAAACATTACAAATAATAAACACTACTACTACAACACTAAATAGCGAATAATTTAGGACAAATAGTGTATGCAAGCAATTAAAAAGGAATAAAAAGTGATCGAATTAACCTCATGGAACACAGCAGTCCCTCCATTCCCTTGCACTACCCCGACGTCGCGTTGTGCAGCATCCTCCGGCTCGGGCTTCGGGACCCCTGCAGCCAACTTGCTCGTAGCATCGTCCTCCTCCTCGCTCAGCTGCAACAGCCGCAGCGTCTCCGATGGCAACAGATCCTGCGAGTTCCCCTGCCCCCAGAACCAATTCAATCAACCACCAAATCACAAAATTAGGAGCAAAATCGAAGGGATCGACGATGCTTACGAGCAAGGAGGCGGCGGGGGAGGCCTCATTGAGCTCGGCCTTCCACTCGCGGAGCATCTGGTGGACCTGCGCCTCAAGCACGGCGGCGTCAGCGCCGCGGCTCTCGCGCCGCGCGGATTGGAGGTCGGAGAACATCCCCTGGAGATCGTCGACGCGGTTCTTAGCCTTGTCCTTGAACAACTGGTGCGACGCCGAGCGGCTCCCCCTCCCCATTACCTCCGTCGCCGCCACCCCGATTTCCCTACTCTCCTCTCGCAGCGCCGCCGCCGACACCGCCGCCGCCGCCGCCGCCGACGACGACGACAAATCGAGAGCGGCGAGGAGTCGGAGAAGATGATCGAAGGAGAAGGAGAGGCGATCGAAACCCTAGAAGGCGAAGTGGAAAACGAGGAGAAGGAAAGAGAGAGAGAGAGAAAGGCGAAGGGGGCTTTTTGATGGAGGTGGGAATCGGGAGAATTGGCGAAGGGGGCTTTTTGATGGAGGTGGGAATCGGGAGAATTGGCGAAGGGGGCTTGCTTTGCTTTGCTTTGCTTTTCTATTCTTTTCTTTTCCTTTCTCTTTTTTTTAAACTCCTTTTCTTTTTACTGTACCGTCGCTTTTTAGGTGTGGATCGCGTTGCAGTGTGCAGGGAGGGAGCGAGGAAGTATAACCCGAAAAAAGGGGCGGAGGAGGGATGCGGCAAAAGCGAAAGGAATTGGCGCGTCTCGCGCCGCAGCGGCGCGCCACCAAACGCGCGTCCGGAGTGGTCCAAGGCCCTTTGAGCCAATGGACTACTGCTGAACAAATTACCCATCGATAGAAAAAATCTAGACAGACAACTTTTTAAAATTGTACATTCTACACTCGTATGATCCAACGGTTTCGATATGTGGAGACTCCTCAACTAGAAAAAGTCTAGACAGACAACTTTTTAAAATTGTACATTCTACACCCGTATAATCCAACGGTTTCGATATTCGGAGACTCCTCAACTATAACCAAATTGGAAACTAGCCCCTCAACTTTGGCTTTCTTTTGTTTTTAAGAGAAAATACAAGTCTACAACTAAAAAGCTAAAATATAAATAAGCTGACTTAAACTGAGGGATTCCCATTCCACTCGGAAATCGGAATGGTACTCCTGCGTACCAAACACCGACAAACGGATTAGCCCATTCCCATTCCCATTCCTGGTGAAAAATAAGCGAACCAAACACGCATTCAGATTATTTGAAAATAACTACGCAATTTTTAAATATCTTAATTTTACTATGTGACCCTTCAAATAGTTTGATTTGTCTTCTTCAAAGTAATTGCATGCAACAAGTGCTTTCAGATATTTGTGCACAATACTTGCATTTGATGGTGTTAAATTCAAATATTTAATTCCTAACTAAAAAATTATAATTTATTAGATAGCAGGAATAGAAAAAACAAATAAACTAAATAAACAATAAAAGTATAGTGTGCAAATCTAAAAACATATCAGGGCCGCGCAATAATTTTTTAAAAGTAATAAACAACTCAGATCAAACAAAATAAGGGTTACGTACTGATATACCTTTCTAATTTTTTTTTAAAAAAACTTATATGCCCCGCTAAATTTCAAATTACTATGTATACTCCTCTAAACTTGTAATATCTTATGAAAATACCGCTTGAATTAAATTTTTGTTAATTTTTTTTAATTTTTTTTTTTTATTTATCTTTCTCTTTTCTCTTCTCTTTCTGATCTCTAATCTTTTACCATAACTTTCAATCTTATCCGCTAAAGCAAATGGCCCTAATCAATAAGAGATTCTCTTAAGTCTTACCAGGAGTAGTTGGCTTACTCTAAAGAAAAAAAAAATGATTTAGTAGGCGAAAAAAAAGAGAGAGAAAGAAGAAAGGAAACTTAAGAAGATTTTTAAAAAATTGATAAAAATATAATTGGAAGAAAATTTTGGTAAGGTATTGTAAGTTTAGAAGGATATGCAGATTAATTTAAAATTTGAAGGAATATATAAGTTATTTTTAAACTTTAACTGGATACATTAGTATTTAACCGTAAACTTAAACTGTTTAAAGATTGAGAAGTTGCTTCCAAACGACCTAAAGTTCAGAAAACTTGTATACATTTATATTTTAAAAAAAAATAATTAAAATGAGTGGCTTAATTTGGAACTGTGGTAAGATAGTATTATATGCAATGAGAAAATACGATAAAAAATATCACATTTATTTTTATACATAATATCACGCTGCATATATCGTAATAAGTCAGATATATTTTTTTACTATCCTTAAAAAAAAAAATAAAACTGAAAGTATATTTCTATATATTTTCATCCAATCTTTCCCGAGAAGCCTTTTGATGGGCCTCCATATCAGTATCTAACTCTCAATTTTATTTTTTTTTTACAATTAAATGAATTTAGCTAAAAAAATTAAAAATTCTATTAAAATCATTATGAATTTTATCAAGATTAATAGTTTTAACTATTTTTTAGTAAATAAAACCAAAATAACTAATCAGTTAGTAGAGAAAATGAATTTAATAAAATTTTGAACTAAACCATGTAGATAATTTGATCCCAATAAGTTGAAATTTGGAAATGTCAATAGAAAAATTTGAACTTGAGAGCCTATTTCAAAATTTCATACAGTAGAGGTCTCGATATAGTTTTACCATATATGGCGACTTCCTCAATTGTAGACATTTTTTATTGGTTCCTCACCTTTAACATTTTGATGAGATTCTTTTAATTTTTAAATTTGTACTATTAAGTATCCAAATAATTTTGTTAAAATATTTATTAAATTTAATTACAATTTGTTGTGGGCGAATCAAGTTGGCTACAAAAGCCTTTTTATTTTTGCATGCTTTCTTTTAAACTTCTGATGCGCATGTTGCCCTTCAGTTTTGTTTATATCAACCAACTACGTGGACCGAACCGTTTACTTTATTTTTGTGCCAACATTATTATTTAAGTGTTGTTACTAAATTAGGTGAAATTATCAATAAATTTGATATTTTTTATATTTTTATTTAACTAAAAACAGTTGATTTAGAAAACTGATAATTAAGAGCTCTAAGAAAAATAAATAAATAAATAAAAGATAAGAGTTGAAAGGACAATTATGGTTCCGAGGATCGCGATAGGGCACGGTAGGAAAAAACGGTGATAGGATTGGGAGTCAGTGAGGAAGAAGAAGCAGTAGATGTGGAAGAATCTGTACGAGATTGATATAGTCGTGATTAAGGAGGAGCTCGACACTAGCGGCGAAGGGATGTAAACATCAGAATTTGTCTCTATGATGTTGATTGTGCGATGAAGTTGTGTATGGAGTAGAAATTATTTTTATTGTTTCTTTTATTATTGTTATATGTGATTTATTTATCGAAATTATAAATTTTGCTATATCTATATCTGTTTTATATCTTATATTTGTATTTATTAAAGTCTTATGCCAAATCAAAAAATTAAAAGTTTTTATTTTATTTATATTTTATATTCTATAGTATTATTCCGCCGCGAGTATTAGTAAATTATTCAAAATCCTTTCTTGCAAACATCACCTATTTTTTTCTCCCTTCGTTACCATGCTCTCTTTTAATCGAAACTCTCTATTAAAGTTTTAAGCGCATGTTTGGCCTAACTTCTGAAAAAATAATTTCTAAAAAAATAATTTTAATTTGGAGAAATAATTTTGGGGGTTGAAGAATCAATTTTCAGCTTTTAGAAAATAGAATCAGATTTTTCATATATCTTTACCAAACACTCTATTGGGCCAACAAATAATTTTCAGCCGAAAATCACTTTCAAATAGCTAGGCCAAACAGGCCTAAATGTCAATTCTGATTTTTACTCACAATGATACAGTATTTTATTTTTATTCTTATTCTATTGTGAATCAAACATGCCTTAAGAAGAGATATAGTGGTGCCTTAATTTTAAGGAAAAACTTTAAAAACCCCCATTGTGGTTTCAATTTTTTTCACTTTAGTACCATATGGTTTAAAAAGTATCAAGTAAGTAGTACCCTGTGATTTCTCATTTTATCACTTTAATACCCTGTGGTTTAAAGAGTATCAAAATAGTACCCTGTGGTTTTGCACTTTATCACTTTAGTACTCTGTGGTTTTAATTTTGTATCAAGTTAGTACCTGTGGTTTTTTAAACTACATGGTACTAAAGTGATAAAGTGTGAAACCATATGATAGTAAAGTGATAAAGTTCAAAACCACAAGGCACTAACTTGATACACTTTAAACCACATGGTACTAAAGTGATAAAGTGAGAAACTACATGGTACTAATTTGATACATTTTAAACCACATGGTACTAAAGTAAAAAAAATTAAAACCACGAGGGGGATTTTTGAAGTTTTCCCTAATTTTAACAAACAAAAAAGAAAGGAAAACTCTACCTGTACAACCGGGTGGGGTTGTATATCCTACAACCCCACCATCCAACGGCCCCACTTAATTCATTGTACAGTAACAAAATATTTTCACCCCTCTTAAGTTTTCACCTACTACTCTCTCTCTCTCGGTTAACAGCCTCTCCACAATCTCTCCCTCTCTCTCTCTCTCTCTCTCTCTCTCTCTCTCTCTCTCTCTCTCTCTCTCGATCTCTCTCGACTCCTCGATTCCGCTCCTCCGCTCGTAAACCGGCTCGCTTCTCCCTACTCCATCTCTCTCTCCCTCTCACCTTCTCTCTCTCTCCCTCTCACCTTCTCTCTCTCTCCCTCCCTCGCTCTCTCTCTCTTTCTCTCTCTGTTTCTCGCACCCTTCTCGCACCCGAAGCTATATAGGTGTTCCTTTTAATATTACAGCTGTACCGTGGAGTGGTATAACTGTTCCATATCAGACTACAGCTGCGAAAGCTGTAGCCCTATATAGCAATGGCCATTCATTTGAGGCAGCTATATAGGTGTTCCTTTTAACATTACAGCTGTACCGTGGAGTGGTATAACTGTTCCATATCAGGCTACAGCTGCAAAAGCTGTAGCCCTATATAGCAATTGCCATTCATTTGAGGCAGCTATATAGGTGTTCCTTTTAATATTATAGCTGTACCGTGGAGTGGTATAAATATTCCATATCAGACTACGATTTTGCAAAGTACACAGCCTCTTCTATAGCAATGGCCATTAAAGCGTGCACATTTAAAATTTAAATACACTATGTTAATTTTAAAAATATAAAATTTTCATTACAAAATTTCCATTACAACTAGGGATTCGAGAAACCCTAACAACCACAATCCGGCGCCGAAGAAGAGAGGTGACGGGGGGTGAAAGACAAGAGGGTTTTCATCTCGTCGAAGAAGAGGGCGAATCCATCGGCGGCGGCGTGAGCAATAGGGTGTTGGGAGAGGCCAAGGGAGTCGCGGAGGTCGAGTATGGCGTCGAAGAGGACCTCGCCGGAGGCGACGCGGCTCACGTCGGTGCCGAGGGCTAGGATTTTGAGGGACTCGAGCTCTCTCGGTGGCCAAAATAGGACCAAGGAGGAGGTGAGAGATGAAAAAAGGGGGGGAAAGGAGATGAGAGGAGAGAGATGAAAAAGGGGGGGAAAGGAGATGAGAGGAGAGAGATGAAAAAGTGAGGGAAAGGGTATAAACAATATGATGGAAGTGAGGATATCACTGTAATTTTTGATGTAGAATAGCAGCCGTTGGATACAAACTTGTAAGATGTACAACCCCTTTGGGGTTGTACCGGTAGCATTACTCAAAAAGAAATCATAGTTTGGCCGCTACAAGGCTCGAGTAAGCGTCTTAGGTTCAGGGCCGACTCGGGTTCGGCTTCTGGCTCGCGATAACATTTCCAAGATTGGGTTCGAGCCTCGACCATTTCCCGAGCTTCGGTTGTGACGCATCAAATGCCGTTCACGGCGTACGGACGGCTCTGATCGCCTCTGATCTTCCGCGCGCGGGCATACGATCCCTCCGTGCGGCCCGGGGCGAGCGCGTGGACGATGGCCTAACACGTGGCCCACCCCAACGCCTCTTCTCGAGAAGCTATTTCCTGGACCAGGTTCACCAAACTCATCTGTAAACCGCCCAAAAGTGTTGCTCCTCCATCTGTAGATCTCCACCGTCCAAAAAATTCCAGCCTTTCTCATATTCAAAATTATATATATATTTTAAAAAATATGGTGATTATTTAAATTTTAGTATTTTTATAAATAGGTGTCAGAACTTTAAATCTCTTGAATTTTATTGAATGGTTTAATAATTTTTTTCGGAACATACTAATTATACACATAATCTTGCAAAACTTAAAAAACATCAATTTTTTTATTTTAATATATATAAAGTTATAAACATTAATAAATAATTCATTCTATTTTTTGAATTCTGATTCTTAATTATTATAATTCGAAAATATATATTATTTGTTTTTGCATTTTATAGTTGTATAATATTATATGCTAGATATGCAAATAAAACTGCAGTTGAATTAGTAACTTTAATTAAGGAGGAAAATTTGTTAGATTTTTTGATAAAATGTATCGGATGTATCATGTAATTACAAATAAAAAGTTCAGACCCTTTCTTGCAAATTGGAACAGTGCAGGGGCATTTGTACATTTTTCCTAAATTATATTGTCATATGTGGTGGAAAGTGGAAACTAAACAGAGAAAAGAGTGACGTGTTAGACCGGGTCCAAGAGAAAATTTTCCCCGTGTTCTTACTCCCCCAAACCCAAACATGTACTCTCTCACCTCCACCAGGGTTTTCGTCGTCGTCGTCGTCGTCGTTCTCCTCCTCCTCCTCTGTGCGCGGCAACCCCTCCGGGACCTCCCTAGGGTTTAAACCCTAAGTTCGAGCGCTCTCCCCCTCGCTGCGCGATGTGGAGGCGCGGGATCTTTCGCCGGAGCTCCGCGGCGCGGGGGCCGGGGCTAAGGTTCCGGTGGGCTTCCACGGTGTGCCGCGCAGTCGTGGTGCCGCGCTTTGGCGGGCCCGAGGTCCTCGAGGTGCGCGGCGCCGTCGCCGTCCCCGATCTGAAGCCGAGGGAGGTGCTCGTTCGATCCCGCGCCGTCTCCATCAATCCCTTGGACTTGAGAGTGAGCACCCCACCATTCTCTTTGGATCATCACTACCAGATTGGTTTCAGAATTATAATGTTTCTTGTTGAATGATCGAAAGTGTTCAGTGTTAGATTCGAACTCCAATCAAGTTTAGATATAAGGAGAACTTGTTGTGTTTCCAATTCGTACTCATTGATATAAGCAATATCAGCTATTACGGCAAATGCCATATAAGCTAGTGAAATTGGCATTACATAGCATTAATTGCTTTCTGAAGAATACTAATCACTTCTAGTGAAAATGTATAGATATTGTGAGAACAAATGATGGTTGTGTTACTGAATTCGATTAACTTTTGTCGTCTCCAGATGCGATCTGGTTATGGTCGTTCGATATTTGGACCGCTTCTGCCGATCATTCTTGGCCGTGATGTTAGCGGCGAAGTTGCAGCTGTTGGTTCTTCGGTTTCTTCCCTCACTGTTGGGCAAGAAGTATTTGGTGCGCTGCATCCGACAGCTGTGAGAGGCACTTACACTGATTATGCCATTCTCTCGGAGGACGAACTAACTCTCAAGCCGCCCTCACTGTCTCACGAGGTAACTAAATTTTCCCTCCACTCTCAGTGCGCTTGGGGCCTCTTCAGATGCATGAACATGTTTCTCGGCGCATCTTTTGTGCTCACGCAAGGGCCATGTAGAGATTGGTTGATGAGTAGTATGATTGAATGTCTGCGACGGCATAGTTTGTATTATGGCCTCTAAGTCAATTTCTCAGAATAAGATAAATCACCTCAGAGGTGGAATGTATGATCCTAGAAAATCATACTTGTAAGAACCTGAAATGAACCAAACAAGAAAATCTTCACAGTGCACAAGTTAGCAATGGGTAACCTGTTTCGATGGAGTATGCAGTGTTAGAGAGCTCAGTTTAGAGAAACAGGATAGAGCTCAGTTTAGAGAAAACAAGTGCTTTTAGTTACACGTCCAATTTTTGGAGTTGTGTAATCGATTAATACAACTGACGATAAAACTATATCTTATCAGTTTGGCAGTTGGCACTCTGTCCTATCAAGATTCTTACTCAAAGTCATTTTCAATGAATTTTGAATTATGACTGGGCGATTGAAGTTTTCTATACTTCACTAGGTAGCAGCAGTTGCTTATTTTGTCATGTTATATGTTATTTTATCCATATGTAAAGTTACATATAGTTACAAAAAACTAATTGAAGAATTGGATTTTGCAATGTTGCAGGAGGCGAGTGCAATTCCATTCGCTGCTTTGACTGCATGGCGTGCTTTAAAAAGTACAGCTCGAATTTCACAAGGGTATGTGTAGCGACACACCATTATTTGACTACTAACAAAATGTAGGCAATGTTGAATGAAGTTTCTAATACTTGTAGTATCTGTTTTCCACATAATCAATAGAAGGACATCTGTTTTTTTGTTTATCTTTATTTTATTCTTTTTTATTCTGTGCTATTAGTTTAATGAGTATGATCAAGACATGATTTTGAATTTTTGGCTTTTCTGACTTGTTTAGTTCACAAGAATCCAAGACTATAATGTGAATCTATTTAATTTTATCAGGAAACTTGTGGTGAACTCTATTTTCATTAATTTAGCATCCAAAATATCCCTATACTGATCAACATACTGGATTGCTTTATTCTTCTAATACATGATACTATTTGTCATGATCTATAACCCGCATAAATCTGCATTGGAAATATCTCAGTTAGATCATGCAAAACCAATAAATTTCATTACTTGTTGTTAGCTTCTATAACTCCTGAGTTGGTCTATGACTGTATCCTCTATGAATCAAGCAAGTGTTTTTGTGATAAATGCGAGACAAAGCGGCCATTCTTTATTTCTTTTTTTGGATGTCAATTACCGTCTTGCTCAAGTTATGTAACTCCGTTCATTGCTGTACTGGTTATTATAAGCAACGTGTTCAGTCAAATAGAAGCAGGTGCATGATTTTCTTTTTGCAGACAAAGATTGTTGGTGCTAGGCGGAGGAGGGGCAGTTGGACTAGCTGCAATTCAGCTTTCCGTTGCTGCAGGGTGCAGTGTGACCACTACATGTGGAAGCCAGAGTATTGAACGAGTTCTGGCTGTTGGTGCTGAGAAAGCTATTGATTATACAACTGACGTAATGGAGCTCTTCGCTGTACATTATTGTTTCTTAACATTTGTGACAAATTAGATGTGCTGCTTCTACCTTAGAGTGCTTCCCTATTAGGACTTAGAACTGTTTGACGTCTTTCTATCATGAGTTCATCTCATACCTCAGATGTCATTTTGTTTTGGTATTTTGGAATTAGAATATACGGGAGGTTGCATCTCTTTGTTACTCTACAATTAACTCTTGTTCTGCTGTGTTTCAATAGAAATTAGCTCAGGGGCTCAGGGCCTTTTTATCTGATTAACAGAAACACATTTTTGGTTGAATTTGGGTGATTTTTCTACTTTTAAATGTTTACTTCCTCTGGATTTATGGTGCTTTTGCATCTTTTGCAGGATATTGAGTCGGCAATTAAAGGCCAATTTGATGCTGTTCTAGATACTATAGGGATACCTGAAACTGAAAGAGTTGGCGTTAATCTTTTAAGGAAAGGTGGACACTATATGACTCTTCAGGTAATCATCTTTCTGTTCTTAAAATTAATAAATGTTAGCTTGGTATTTTCTCCCTTGGTTATATTCATTTCTTATGGGGTTTGTGCTTGTTTCTTATGGTAGGGAGAGGCAGCATCCATAGCTGATAGATATGGATTGGCTGTAGGTCTTCCTGCTGCTACAGCCATTCTATTAAAGAAGCAAATTCAGTACCGCTATTCTCATGGTATAGGTGAGAGCAGCAGCTTTTGCTTCTTTGTTATTTTATTTTTGAGTGAAGAATTAATCCACAAAGATCAGTGGTTAGAGATGACAGTAGAGAGATGCACACTGCTCCATCGGTTGTCTTAAATATTATTACAGGAAAATGTTGTCGTCCTTAAACTTTTCTCCTATTATCCTTCCTATAAATCTAACTATTTTTCCTGAAAATCTGCTAATTCAATATGATCAGTTTTGTAACCTATAACTTATGTGTGATCTGAATTCAGAGTATTCGTGGACATACATGCGGGCGGACCCTGAAGGGTTAGACGAAATCCGCAGATTATCAGGAGCAGGGAAGCTGCAGATACCGGTCGACAAGACGTTCCCTATCACCGAAGTAAGAGAAGCTCATAGAGTCAAAGAGAAAAGGCTAATACCTGGTAAGGTTGTGCTCGAAGTCCACTAGTGCTTGCAGAGTTGAAAGTTGATTAGTACCGATATATCAAGCTCTCCCCACAACAAATAAATGAAGAAGAAGAGATGAATGTACATGTGACATTGTTTTTTTCTTGTTTGATGAACCTCTCTTTCCTTCCTTTCTATATTGAAGTGTAATCAATTTCTCTCTTTTAGTACAGGAAAAAGTCTCAGATCAATCCAACATTTAGAAAGCTCTCTGAATGCAAACCCAACATCAGAGCTGCTTTTGAAAAATGAAACACCAAAACTAACACTCTACCTTGCCCCAGCTTAAAATATATACATTTGTTTTCTTTATTCTCCCTTTACTATCAACTTGATATCTTTCTAGTCAGGCTTGTTCAGTAATAAATATTCCACCCCTTTTCCGCATCTAGATAATTTTCAAATAAAAACCAATATTGAATACACAGATCATCAGAAAATCAGATCATTACTGCAAAATTACTACAAAACAAATTCTAACAACTGCAACTATCAGTTTCTTTATGGAGAATTTTCATCAGGTAAAAGGCCGAAAACCAACTTCTCTTTACACTCATTTACAGATCAACAGGAGGTGGCCATTGGATCCACCACTGTTTCACTTGCTCAAACAAGTAATCAACAAAAATTAAATGACATAAAGCAAAGGGACTCAAATAATGCTGCAGTGGTAAAGCAGAATCACCAATCCCAGCCTCTGAATTCATTAAACCACTGCCACCACAGGTTTAGCAGCTTCTGATGATTGGCCATGCTTATAGTTGAGAATGTTAGAGAGACCCCATCCCCGCGAAAGGCGTTCGAATTCGTTGATCCTCTGCTTCAGTAGTTCCACTTCTTTCATCAAATCCTCCTCCTTTTGCTTCATGCCCTGCCATTTAGATCAAAAGATAAATCGCCTTCAATTTTTCACTACAAAAAGATAGCTGTATATATAAAAAATAACTTCCATCGCCTTTTTGATCATATCGTGAGCGCAATTTGAGAGAGAAGGAGAGAGAGAGAGAGAGAGCAATGATAAAAGAGTTGCTAACTGGATTCAAAAGTCTACAATAAACCCATATGACAGTATCCAACGCTAAACTAACCTTAAACTAATCTAACCTAGTTGGACTTTAATTACAGTTTAAATCACCTACTTGTCTTTTAATCAAGAATTTAAGTGCCCATCGGTTCGGACAGTACCCACCCGTGCCGTAGTATGCCAATAAGAATCAATACTGTATGACCTCCGTATTGATGGCATGGCTCAAAATCCAATTTTTTATGAAATTAGTAAAGTAGTTATCTTAATAAAGTATAAAAAATTTGAAAGAAATTATATAATAAGCAATTAGAATATATTAGCGCCAAAGAAGATAAATATTTCATGACAATGTGTGTCGACATAGCTATTTTTGTGATTGACACACATCAACACGGCACGGCACAACACATTGTTTGTCGTACCGTGTCAGCGAGTTCTTGGTACGACCTTGTGTCACAACACTTAAATCCCTGGTCTAACTATATTGTTTCACTAATATAAGCAAGTACAAGAAATCTAACTGCATTCAGATTAACAAAGTAAACTATAGATATATAAGTTCAGCAGCAATTTTAAAACTGCAAATGATTTCTTAAACTATCTCTGCAGTAAGTTCTATGATAAAATTCTACTCTCCTGGAAGAAAAAACAGCCTAACAGAAATTAAGCAGATCTGATGAAATGCCATTATACTGAGTAAAAGAAGAATAGATATCAATAATACATTACCTCAATTTCTTGTCTGCGTAGTTCTTCTTTTCTAGCTTCTGATCTAGCACTTCTTTGCACCTCAAAAATAATAAGCCCCCCAGCAACCTGATACATGAAACACGGTTATATATATCTACTTATGATAAGTTTAAACCTGTGTACAGGCCAAAAAGAAAGATAACAAGGGGAGAAGTTCTGGAATCTCAGTAAATACTATACTCTGTTTATGTTCTCACATGATTTAAGGCGCACAAAGTGCACTGAACACTCCCTGAACTATAGCGCAATTTGAGTTCACCATCTGATCTTTCAAAGAAATACTAGAATCATCTTAACAATCTGTTTCTGTGGCAAGTAAACCCATTTAGACGTGGTTTTCTGACACAAAACCATAGGTATCTCGAATTGCACTAAAGTTCAGGTAGTTTTGGGGCCTTCTTTTCTATTAAAACCGACAAATTCAAACTGAAACAAGAAGACATGCTCACAGAATTAACTACAGTTTCCAAGAAGCAAGCATAGTCCCACCTCACAGTCGACAAATAGTGGTCACATAATCAAAAGCGACAAGTTGCCTATGACGGAGTATAGAATATGATCACATTTACGTGATTTCTCTACCAGTAGTAAAAAAATTGAACTATACTTCAGTTTCTATTGATTACAATTAGGCTATTTGAGATAGGTAGATAGGAGTGAAGAATACCGAAAATACGAAGACTTCTCCAAGAAGATCTACAGCAGCTTGAACAGCTCTCTCCTCATTGAGAGGTCGAATCTCAACATCAGTTGCATGACCATAAAGTCGCCTTTGCATATTCGTGGTGAAACGATGGTTGGCCTGATAAAGCAAACATAAGAAATGATTCAGTAAGAACCAAAAGGCAATCAAATCGCACGAATATTAGTATTTTCTCTCATTTCACAGGCACTACTAGTCTCTAAAAACATCTGAAAACTACTAGGTCATAGGAAATCAGAGTGGCGCACATAATCAATACCAGTTCTTAAAAGTTTATATAAACAGAAAGAAAGATTACGAATGATTTAACCTGATTAAAATTTACTACTAACCGTAACCTGATAAAAAATTTACTAATCATGAATTCTCCAAGCTATTTTCGTCATAACCCCTTCTTGGTTGTTGCCCACAATGGATACAAGTAATCCACTTGAGACCTTGTTTGTTTACTCCATTTTCCGTCTACAATTTAATCACCCTATAGGAACTTCTATAATAAATGTATCCAATTAAAGATGAACTCCACAGGAACCAACAAAGATCGCCATTGATTAGATATTTCTTATGCTCAGAGAAAATAAAACTAAATCAGATCAAGGTTTGTGTAACAATCAATCCTCTCTGTCGCGTTTCAGGCACAGCAACTATGAATGAATATACACTTCGGCTCTATTTAGATGCATATGAACATCTCAGTAGGAAAATCTTTTTGATTTACTTTAGAAGTATATAGTATTTGGTAGATGAGAAAAGATGAGAAGTACATTGTTTCGAATAGATAGATAGATACCATTTTCGACCTTGAAGTTAATTTTTTTATTGTAAGATAAATTATCTATACTATCCTTTCAATTCTTTTTATTACAAGATAAATCATTTTATATGTGAAATATATTATCCTACCAAATAATGCATGCCAACATCTAGGATAAAATTTTTATATCGAATAAGTTATAATCAAATACTTGGCGCCGATAATTGGATGGAGGAATCTGTTGGATCAAATAATTCTAAATTGTAAAGTCAAAGTGTCGTCGACCGACTTAAATCAAACAAATTGAAAAATCGAATAGTCAAATTAAAATTTTGAAAAATTGAATAGCAAAACTAAAAGTAATTCATTATTCAGATAATTCGTATACGTTATTACTAGGAACAGAAAAAGACAAAAGCAGCAGCAAAACAGGATAATTAAAAAAAGGAAAAACAAACGCAGAGACAAAACAATCATCATAAGAACTACTATTACAAAGTTTGAGACTAAAATCTAAGTACCAAAAAAAAAAAAGAAAAAAGAAAAAAAAAAGCAAGGGACCTGGGCAAGGTTAATAATAAGTTGGCGGAACTCGGGGTGGAGCCCCGCTTGTTGCTTGAGGCGAGAAACGATGGGCTTGCTGAGGCTCTTCAGAGCAAGGGACCCAAGCTTCACCAATGGCAGTATCATCCTCTCCCTCTCTCCTCTCTCTCCTCTCTCCTAACCACTACTATCATATATACTCTTTTGGGTTCTCCATAGCAGAGGAGAGAGAGAGAGAGAGAGGAGATATAACATCTTGGAGATCGAGTTTCTTGGAGAGGAGGGAATGGGGGGGAAAGGAGAGAGAAGGGGGAATAATTAATCAATGGGCCATCGGATAAGAGGCACATCTCATCACAATTTTATTTTGGGTTTGACTAATTTACAAGGTAAGAGCCTGTTGACCTTCCTTAAACATGCACAAGCAATTATACTTGCCCTAAAATTACTTTTTGGTTGTAATCTCAAGAATGCCCAATCATCGAAAATATCCATCTTCCAACCGCCTTGGGGCCGAGCTGCGGGATGATTGATTGGCCCGCGACGGCCCAAGTCTGTTGGGGGCCGTGCCATGCTAGGCCGGCGGGCCTCATTGAGTGGGCTTAGCACAGTCCAATACATTGGACCGGCTGGACCGAAATGGATGCTAGAGTATCCGTGCCGTGCTACTGCCCCAGCTCATAGTTGTGCCTGGCGGGGCTGCTACATCTAAATCTGTATTACACTCATATTTTCATTTATTAAAATAGTAATGGAAAGTCCACTTATTAAAAAAGTAGTGGAAAGTCTACGTGAGGCACGAAGTGGTTGTTGAGTTTGGATGAGATCAAATCAAACAATTGGTTTTCATTTACATGTAGAAGCCATTGCCCAAGCAACTTGGTGATCCAGTTCTGGACTCGGACCCAATCACCTGCTCCGCGACGATAACCTTCCCTCCGGCCTCTTTCGATGGGATAGCCTCCCTGCACCGCCGCAGTATCCTCACGCAGTCCTCGTCGCCCCCAGTCGTGCAGAACGCTCTGTGATCATCAGTTTATTTCGGAAAGTACAAATGTTTACAGAGCGTACGTTCTAATTATTTAGGCATTCTAATTAGGGCCGGCAAATGAGCAAGTCGGCTCGTGTTCGACTCGCGTTCGGCTCGATATTTGGCTCTTGAGCTCGGCTCGAATTAATTTCAAACAAGCTTGAGCCTAAATTTAGACTCGAAATTAATTTCAAGCCGAGCTTGAGTATTATTAGACTCACTCGAATTAGACTTGAAAAGCTTGATATATATCTATATAGAGTCCGGCTGCTATGCTATCAATAGCACGAAGCACTCGGTGCTACCAAGTTTTTCACCGTTAGATTCACCCCTTTGATGATTTTCACCCGTTAGATTATACTATTCAACCAACCACCCACTTAACCCTAGAGGGCCCACATCATCCTAACCGCACATCTCTCAAAAAAAAAAACTTGGTAGCACCAATGACTTGGTGCTATTAATAGCATAGTAGCCTAGTTCTATATATATATATATATATATAGAGTATGGCTACTATATTATTATAAGTTGTTTTCGATGATAGAGCTTCCGAATCGACGATCCACTCCGTTAAATATGATCTAGAGTATTTAAAACTTCTAGAAAATAAATTTCGTAATTTTTCGAAATCATTTACCTTACGATCAAAAGCTCACAAAATTGACAATTTTAACGGCCGATATGGGATACTTGCTAGTTTAACGGTGTAAAAGAATTGAAATAGGTTGAATTTTTGATAGAAAATTCTATTCACTACCTAGATAAAGATCAATAACTCCGATCTTAAATTGAAGGATCCGATCATCTATTTTTAGGACGTCGTTCGATTTTGGCTGCTCATTTTATGCCCATTTGATGGACTTTATTATGATTTTGAAAAATTACGAAATTTATTTTCTAGAAGTTTTAAATACTCTAGATCATATTTAACGGAGTGGGGCTCTACTACTCATAATAGTATAGTAGCCCTACTCTATATATATATATATATATATATATATATATATATATATATATATATATATATATATATATATATATATATATATATATATAAAGAGAGAGAGAGAGAGAGAGAGAGAGAGAGAAGAGAGAGAGAGATAGAGCTAGACTACTATGCTATTAATAGCATCAAGTCATTGGTGCTACTAAGTTTTTGGCTATTGGATTGAGAGATGTGTGGTTAGGATGATATGGGCCCCATAGGGATAAGTTGGTGGTTGGTTGAATAGTATGATCTAACGGTGAAAATTATCAAAGGGATGGATCTAACGGTGGAAAACTTGGTTACTGAATGCTTCGTCTATTGAGTATTGATAATATAAATGGACTCATATAGAGTCCTATTATTATACTTTTATGAATATTGGCTCCTTATACTCATAAGTTATTGGCTCTTAGATTTATTTTACTGAATGTTTCGTGCTACCAAGTTGTTTTCGATGATGCGGCTTCCAAATCAACGATGGGCTCCATTAGACTTCATCTACACTATTAAAAATATTTGGAAAACTAAATTTCATAATTTTTTGACATTATTCGGCTAGTGATCAAAAAGTCTCAAAATTGAAAATTTTAATGGTAGATTTGATAAATTTGTGAGTTTAACAATGTAAAACAATCCAAATTTAATGAAATTTTTATAGAAATTTTTTTTTTTCCTATTTAGAGTAAGATCAATACCTTTGATCTTAAGTTCAAGTCTTTTATCATTATTTTTTATGAGATTTTTATTTTCAGCCATTCATTTTTAGATCGTTTTAGGAATAAGATAAATAGTGTTTGGATGATTAGATCGGAACAATCGGAATAAGAGTTATAATTTTAAATTAAAATTATTTTATCCTATTAATTAACATCAAAAAATTATTTAAAAAATAATTTAATAAAATAATAAATTTATTAGCTATGAATATTATATAAGATAACAAAAATATATTAATTTATTAATTAAATATAAAAATAATTTAATTTTAATTAGTTAGTAAATTATTTTAGCTAGATAACTAGTAAAAAAAATTAATTTGATTAATAAAAATATTAATGATTGATCAATATAAATATTAGTCTATGAATAAATATATTAAATTATTAATAATTAGTTATAAATAATATATTAATAAATTATTTTATTATTTAAGCTGTAAATAATGATTTAAATACATTAATTAGATTAATTAATAATTTAATACTATAATTAAAATTAAATTTAAACTTTAATTAATCTTGTTCCTACATGGGAACAAAGCTTATTTGAGGAAAAGAGTCGAATAACAGTTCTAGTCTTATACCAATTTATTTCAGATTCTGAAAATTATTTCTCGAATACCAAACACAGTGTTTAAAAATAATGAGAGGAACAAGGGCTCGTTCTCTTCTGTTTCCGAACCAAATACTACCTATACGAATAATGTTAATTAAGGCCACGAGGATGCATATAGCATTCTCTTTAGATGTCACGAGAGACAGAGAAATTAAAAAATAAAAACCATCAAAAGAGGCCACAATTAACTATTAATTTTTAATCTTCTTTGCAAGGTGAAACTGAAAAGAGTCTTATGACTCTTATCTACCCAACAGTCACATTCAGGTGAAACTAAAAACATCTTATTATTATTTAACCCCTATTATTACCAATAGTAGTAAAAGATAAATAAACAAAAGTCCATATTATTTAATTTAACCAAACCATCACTACTCATAACAAGCACGAAGTCCACCTAAAAGTTCACCTAGAAAGAAGTTTCATCTTAATTAAGGATACACCTCAATAACTGATCGGAATCCAAACGTGGCGGCAATCTTGTAATCACTAAATCCTGCTTCGATGAATAAGTTGCGCCATTCCTGCTCGTCTCTCTCACGTCCCCCGGTTTGGACCATCATCCACACGTCGAAGAAGAGCTGCGTCTCGGTCGCCTTCTCTTCCTGACTCGACCCGATCACTTGCTCCATGACGATAACCTTCCCTCCGGCCTCTCTCGATGGGATAGCCTCCCTGCACCGCCGCAGTATCTTCACGCAGTCCTCGTCGTCCCAGTCGTGCAGAACCCACTGTGATCATCAGTTTATTTCGTAAAGTACAAATGTTTACAAAGCATTCTAATTAACTAAAATTGTAAAATCCAACACAAACATCATAAATAACCACTATTTAGAATAATTTATTGTTACTCTGAAGACTATATTTAAAGCCGAGCACGAGGTTCCAAAATTTCACCCATGCATGCATTTTAAACAAAAGAGCTTCCACTTAATTCCCAACTTCTCAAATTATAAGTAGTATTAATTTTGCAGTAGTCTGTGTGGTTGTAAAAAAATAAAAAAAACAGGAGCGGAATATTATTTTGACCTTCAACATCACAGCATCCGCCGGAGGAACGCGCTCGAACATGCTGCCCGCGACAAACTCCACGGGCCCGTCCGCCGGCAGTCCCTGGACCACCTGAGGCAGCTCAAGAACCGCACACTTGACGTGCGGAAACGCCTTCGCAATGGCGCTGGCAGCGACGCCGGTGCCCCCGCCGACGTCGACAAGCGACCGCAGCCCGCGGAAGACATGCCCGCATTTCCTGACGATCGCGTCCATTATGAACCTCGCGTCCGCCGCCATCCCCTCGTTCAACACCGCGTTGAACTCCGGGTTCCGGCTCGTCACGTCCCAGATACTGCTTCCGTGTACCGCCTCGAACGGCGTCGCGGCGCCGTCGGCTGCTTTAAACCAGCCGCTTACGAGCAGTGACGGCGCCGTCAGCATCGGGGCGAGATTGAAGAGCACGAACGGCACGAGGCTGCGGCGGTCTCCGCCGTCGTCGACGAGCAGGCGGGACGTCGGCGTGAGGCCGTACAATTCCTCCTCCTTCCCGCCGGCGGCGGTGGCTTCCGACGTCTGCCTCGTAAAGAGGCGGGAGAAAGCGAGCGTGCGCATGAGGCGGCGGAGCGGCGGCAGTCTGGCGGCCGGGAGGTTGAGTGCGGCAACGAGGTCGGGGACGGAGATGGGGCCGCGGTGGCGGTGGATGGCGTCGGGGATGCCGAGCTCGATGGCGCACTTGAGCGACATGGATCTGAGGAAGACGAACAGGTGGTTCCATAAGTCGGATTGAGCTGCGACCAGGAGATCGTCCTCCCAGTACTGTTCCATGATTTGTCGCTCCAACTATGCTAGTTCTTGTTTCTTAAATACTAGGCAGTGCACTGTGTTTCCCAAATACTAGGAAGTGCACGGGAAGCGCACCTACTACGCACGTATTATTCTTTGAGTAATGCTTCGGTACTTTAAAAGAAAAAAAAGTAAAAAAGATCTTCACCCTTGATTAATCAAGGGTAAAAATATAATTTGAATACTTAGCAGGTAAAAAGATTATTTTAAGATTATTTTATTCAAGGTTAGTTTGGTAATTAAGGTAATTAAACAATACAATATTTAAAAAATCTTTTAATTGAGTTCCTAAAATTATGCATTAATTATAGGGATTTTAGAAATAGGTTTATTACTAAGAATTGAGGTCCTAAAATTATGCATTAATTATAGGGATTTTAAAAACCGTTTTATTTCTACGTACGATGAATTTAAATTTTAAATATTAAATACTTAAAAATTAAAAGTTAAATTTAAGTTAGAGACAGTTTTGATCTCTACGTGGATCTCGTCATATAATTTTTTAAGATTATAAGATTACGATTGTATTTTTTAAAACGAGATCGTTTTAGAGGTAGTTTTGATACATTAAATTTTAAATATTAAATACTTAAAAAAATTTAAAAAACTTTTAAATTTTTATAGTTTAGACATTAATTTTGTATCACTTATTTAAAAAATTGTTGTTGATAGACCTTTTTTTAGTAGCAAAAAAATATTGCATTCCATTTACAAAAAAAAACATACTTATCCAAATTTCTCATTCAACCGAATAATATCTACTATTGAATATTTTTCACAATCGCCCCATAAAAAAATATTCCATACTGATAAAAAAAAATGAAAATCTCTACGTGACACACATTGAAAATATTTAGTATTCACTATCTCTTAATTAACTAACTAAAAGAAAATTAGATATGAAAAAATAGAATGATTTAAATAAGCTTATCAAATCAACTTTAAATTTTAAATTTGGTTCATAATTTCACATATAAATTAATATTTTAATTCAAAATTTGAAATTAATTAAAATTTTAATATTTGGGTGTGTAAACAATATTTCAAATCGAAAATAATTAATTAACTTGAAAATATATCAAATTTTAATATTTGCGTGTGTAAACAATATTTACATTTAAATATTTCAATTTGAAAATAATTAATTTAACTTGAAAATATAAAAGATCAAATTGTCAAATCATTTGAAAATTTTCTTATATAAAATGACAAATTATAAAAGAAAATATAGAGAGAGAAAAAGGAAGCAAAGAGAAAAAAATAAAAATATAATAGAGATAAAATGACTAAATTACCTATGTATTAAAAGACAACAATATTTTCGTACCTCTTCCCAAAGTGACCGCTATTGCAGGTCAC
Organism: Aechmea fasciata; assembly: GCA_025177825.1. Taxonomy (NCBI): domain Eukaryota; kingdom Viridiplantae; phylum Streptophyta; class Magnoliopsida; order Poales; family Bromeliaceae; genus Aechmea; species Aechmea fasciata. The sequence goes on along the minus strand of CM045928.1, from coordinate 5,093,953 downwards.
AATTTTAAAAAAATTAAATCGAGTCGTTGAATACACGTGAATGAACGAATCTAAAAAAAAAAAAAAGTATAGGAGCATTGCTCTTATTCTTTTTAATCTAATTAAACTTATTAATAAATTAATAAATAAATAATATATTTAAATATAGGATTAAATTTAAAATAAGATTAAATATTACACACTCTAAACAAAATAAATATAAATATTATGGATAGAGAATATAACAAAATAAAAGTATAAATCCATATATGACTATAGTTGAAAACAAAATGAAATAAATAAATGAAGAGTTAAGTTCCTTCTAATTTCATTGTGTTAGTTTTCGTCATCGAATAAGGTAATTTTACAAAACAATTTTTAGTTGTTAATTAAAACCTTTTACACAACCTTTAAATCAAAATTTTTAAACACAAATTCAATTTCGAATTGGCAAATTTCAAATAACAACACATGTAATGAAATAAAATACGAATTTCGGTTTAAGTTACGACAAAAATTAATAGAGAAATTCAATATTTTTTTACGTAATTAATATGTATTAGTATATTTAATAATAGGATAAGCAAAATGTCGTACAAATAAAATTTCATACATATTTAATTTGATGTTAAATATCCATCAAGAGAATTTGTAAAAGGCTATAAACAGATTTATTAATGTCTGAAAAATTAATTTCGAAAAGCAACTTCCGATGCATCAATTGAAGAGTTAATATGCGGATATCAACTGTAAATTTATTTGACATGTTAATATGCCGTTTGAGCTGATGGGATGAACGTTTTATGGGGTGATTCCCGTAGAAACTCTCCTTACGTGTCTTTAACATATCCTTAAGCACATTATGGAATGGGCGAGGACTTAAATCACTGAATTTAGTTCAGATCAGATCAGATTTCATATTTTCTTTAATGGGAAGGGAGAATTGTGACTCTGAGTTTTGCCAGGATAGACACTTAATTAAAAGATGCTTTACTTATTATACTATTCAAAAATTTTGTCCTTGAGCCCCCGTTTGGTTGGCGGTTAAGGGGTGGAATAATTCCTTAACCCCCATTTTATTTCCAAACATTCTCAAAAATTGGTGGAGTTAGTTAACCCCACCTCAAATGAGTTATCCCGATTTAGCTAACCTTACCAAACCCCAACCAAATATTATTTTCTATTCATAATAACTTACTATTCTTCTTATCCCACTTACTCCAATCAAACACTATTTTTCACTATCCTGGACTAACTCAAATTCCAACCAAATACAAAAATACTCTAAACCCACCTTAACCCCAAACTTAATCCTATTTCTGGAATAACTAGTTTTTCCTTAACCCCGAACCAAACGGGGCTAAGAGAATAATGTCTCGCAAGTTGCTCAAACACACCGTCTCAAATGCTTTCGGTCCTGTTGACAAGTTTGGTACCTTGAACTGTGATTGCTTGGCTAAGACACGCTTTCTTTATTTAGAACTGTGATTGCTTGGCTACTAATTGTTTAATTTTTTTCTATTTTATTTAGAATAAGTCGTTAGCATATAGTTAACTTTCAACATTAAATTAATGATAAGAAAGGTGTGCAATTTGTCTACCGATATTTTAATAAAAATTTTCACTAGAGTTGATTTAGCTACTCTTTACACTTATCAGATATTTCTTTTCATTTCAACAGAGTAATTTACATATTTAAATTTTTGTTGCATCGTTGTCAAAAATTGTTTGGAACGTTTGGCTTGTTTATACAATAACTCGATATGATACATGTAGAATTTGCCCACACTACAACAGAATTAGATTATAGGGACACATGTTAGGGACATTTTTGAGTAAGTGTCTCATTTATGCTAAAACTTAAAAAAATATATACTAATGCCTGAATATAAAGCCCAATCCAACAAAAAATAAAAGATTACTCTGCTCAACCCACCACACTCAGTCCATTTGGCCCGATTACAAATAAAAAAGAAAAAAAAAGAAAAAGAAATTACCATATACTCTTCTCTCTTCACTTAATCCACTGAAATTTTAGATTGAGAGCCTTTCATGTCGTTCTCCTCCGCTACTGCAGCCAACGAGATAGAGTTTCGGCGGTTGCTAAATGCTTAAATAAGTGTTGGTAAATTAGCAGCACTTTTTTAAATTATAGCGATACTCTTTAACTGTCACTATATACCTAGCGACCCCACATATAGCAACACTTTTTAAAAGTGTCGGTAATTTAAGCTAGCAGCACTTTTTTGACATGCACCTACACTTAAAAGTGTCGCTATAGACCGTTTTTGCTGTAGTGCCAACACATAATATTTTGGTTTTGCCAAACTCACAGGTTAAAGATACATAATTTATATTATCCCGTTGATTAAGAGGATAAAGGTACATACTCTTGAAGGTGAGGTAGAGGATTTAGTTTTCATGTATAATCTTTTCTAATATAATTAAATAAAACTAACAAATTAGTGAAGAAATAATATATTTAAATAGTAGTGTCAAATTGAAAAAGTTATAAAATATTGCAAACTATAAACAAAATACAAATAGGTATTATTTGAAGATTATTATTCAAACTTATATAACATTCATACTGAAAATTATTATTTGACTATAACAAAATTCATTCAACAATGATGAAAGAATCAATCGTCTCTGGCGCAAATGACAAAGAGCTTGGTAGTTGGTACTTGAGGTCCTAAGTTCGAATCCTAGATGATTCATATTTCCAACTAAGTTTATTTCTAAAAAAAATAAACGAAACAGATAGCATTCTTTGACAACGATACAATAAAAATTCAAAAATGTAGCATTCTTTGACAACGATTTATTAAAATATCAGTTGACAATTGCACACATTCCTTAACATCAATTTAATGTTGAAAGATAACTATATGCTAACGACATATTCTAAATAAAATTGAAAAAAATTAAACAATTAGTAGCTATCGAAGTAAAGTTTAACGATTTATTAAAATATCAGTTAACAATTGCACATATTTCCTATCATCAATTTAATGTTGAAAGATAACTATATGCTAACAACGTATTCTAAATAAAATTGAAAAAAATTAAACAATTAGTAGCTATCGAAGTAAAGTTTTTTTTAAAATTTTAGAAAAAATAATAATACAAAATAAAGAGAAGACAATCAATTTACAAAGTGAAAAAAACTTACTATGAAACTAATTTATCGAAAAATTAAAAAATATGAAAGTAAATTAAAAAGATCACTACAAGTACAATTTTATCGTATACAACTCTCACAAGTACGAGTAAACAGTCATTTTTTTAAAAAAATCACTAGAGCATTCATGTTAAGAAAAAAAAAAAATTAAAATTTTTTTTACAAAACTAACTGTTTAACAATTGTACGGAAACAAGCTTATTCGAGGAAAAGAGTCGAATAACAGTTCTAGTCTTATACTAGTTTATTTCAGATCCCGAAAGGTACTGTTTCTCCAGTACCAAAGACAGTACTGTTTGAAAATAATGAGAGTAACAAGGGCTCATTCCCTTTTGTTTTCGAATATTAATAATGTTAAGGCCACGAGGATGCATAGAGCATTCACGTTAGATGTCATGAGAGACAGAGAAATTAAAAAATAAAAACCATCAAAAGAGGCCATAATTTTTTGATTAAATATGGGTGAACCCTATTTCAGAGACAGTACAAAACCAAAAAAAAGATCAGGCAAATGAAAAAAGAAAACCCAAAATAGAGGCCTCAAGCAGCAGCCAACAGTCGGCCAAAGAAGAGCGTACATCAAAAGAAGACTCAAAAGAAGGCCCAAGAAAGAGTGAACATTAAAAGAGGCCACAATTAACTATTAATTTTTTATTTTCTTTGCAAGGTGAAACTGAAAAGAGTCTTATGACTCTTATCTACCCAACAATCACATTCAGGTGAAACTAAAAACATCTTATTATTATTTAACCCCTATTATTATCAATAGTAGTAAAAGATAAATAAACAAAAGTCCATATTATTTAACCAAACCATCACTACTCATAACAAGCACCAAGTCCACCTAAAAGTTCACCTGGAAAGAAGTTTCATCTTTAAGGATACACCTCAATAACTGATCGGAATCCAAACGTGGCAGCAATCTTGTAATCACTAAATCCTGCTTCGATGAATAAGTTGCGCCATTCCTGCTCGTCTCTCTCACGTCCCCCGGTTTGGACCATCATCCACACGTCGAAGAAGAGCTGATTCTCCGTCGCCTTCTCTTCCTGACTCGACCCGATCACTTGCTCCACGACGATAACCTTCCCTCCGGCCTCTCTTGGTGGGATCGCCTCCTTGCACTTCTGCAGTATCCTCACGCAAACCTCGTCGTCCCAGTCGTGTAGAATCCACTATATATGATCACCAATTCATTTTGTAAAGTACGAACAACTTGATTATAGTGTTCGAATTAACTAAAATTGTAAAATCCAATGTAAACATCATAAGTAACTAGGGGTGTAAAAAAATTTGTCGCGTTCATTGCTTAATAAACGTGTTGTTTAATAAGCAGCTTAATAACACGATAATGCACGTCTTTGAATGATCTAACAATAAATAAAAAAAAGTTAGATTAAATATATTAAAAAAATAAATTTATAAAATCTTATTTATTATATTTTGATTTAAGATTTAAAACTGTATATACAAACGAGACTTTTTATAATTAAGCTCGCATTTATATTTTTATTTTGCTAAAAGTTAAATAATAAAAATATATATTATGTATAATTATTTATTTATATATAAACATATAAATTAAATAAATTATATAAATATAAAATATATGTCGACACACTAGCGGAAATTCTCCTGTTCGGCTCATTTATTAAACGATGAAAAATTCAAATTCGTGTTCGCTTGTTTACTAAACGAGCGAGCCGATCTCGAGCTCATTTCGGCGAACACGAGTTGGCTCGCGAACAATGAAATGGATTGCCACCCCTATAATTAACCACCATTTATTAGAGTAGCTAATTGTTACGCTGAAAGTCGATTTGGAGGCTTGATTTATTTTTATTTTTATTTTTTTGAGAAATAGGATGCTTGAAATTTCACTCATGCATTTCAATCCTAGGCGACACGGGTACTGACACAGAATACGAGACACGACACGACTTGGACACCGTAACTCGAAAATTATTAAAAAATTAGGACACGGACACCTCATGAACACTACTAATAAAATATAATATTATTAATAAAATAATATATTTTTATTTTGGATAAAATATTAATTTTAGTAAAATATTATTATATTTCTCGTACGAATGTATGTTTGTAAAATTTTTACCGATAATTCATATATTTTAAGAATTTTTTTCACCATATATAATTTATTTATATTGTCAAAACAAAATTGTATGCATTCATCAAAAAGTTAAAATATTTATCATCTTATATTATATATGCATTGAAAAGTAATATATATATATATAGAATTGAGCTAGAATACTTTTAAGTACCAACTTTTGGTGCTTCTAAGTTTCTACCGTTGGATCTACTTTTTGACTACTAATAACCTTTGAATCTAACACTATTCCACCTACCACAACCTATTCCATCAACCACCACCTACCACCATCATCTCAACCTTACATCTCCTCCAAGTTAAACTCAAAAGACCACCTCAATGGTGCTTTTGAAAGTATTCTACCAATTTCAACTCTCTCTCTCTCTCTCTCTCTCTCTCTCTCTCTCTCTATATATATATATATATATATATATATATATATATATATATATATATTAGTTGTATGCGCTATATATGTATCGCGGCATTAAATAGGTGTTCAAGTAGTATCTGACACGAACACGTGAGACTTACAAAAGTGTTTGTAATACATAGTTTTAAACAAAAGAGCTTTGAGTTCCCAACTTGGCTCGTGCTATTTAACATTAAAGATTTTTTCAATATATCCATATATCTTTGATTTTTGAATGAGATTATTTCTTCTTTTTCTTCTTCTTCTTCTTCTTTTTTTTTTTTTTTTTTTTTTTTTTGAGAGAGATAGAAGACGTCTTCGCTTCGTTTATTTTATTTAGAAATAAACTTAGCTGGAAATATGAATCAACTAGGATTCGAACTCAGCTCTCGGATATCAATCACCAAATCTTTGGCCACTTGCGCTATGGCGCGTTTGGTTTAATATAATAATGTAATACATCGGTTCAGTTTATAAAATTCAGAATCCCGATAACAAAGTATAATCTATTTCAAAATTGCTCTTAATAATATTTGGTAAATTTTTTTTACTATTTACAATTAAATAATAACATTTTTAGTAAATTTTATTTTAAATAATTTAAAATTTTTTTAAATTTTTTTTAAATTTAAAATTTAAAATTTAAAATTTAAAATCTGAACAAAAACATAAAATTAATATTTTAATTTAGGGTTATTTACATAAAACATAGTCAATTGCGGAAATATCTACAAAAAGCGAAACTAGGTGAGATGTCCCCGCAAAGTCCAAAAGTATGCAGATATGTCCCCGCGCCTTTTTGCAAGGATATATCCGCAAAAATATTTTTTCGTATATATCCCCGCAAAAGGCGCGCAGTGACATATCTCGCATACTTTGGACTTTTGCAGTGACATCTCACCTAGTTTCGCTTTTGCAGAATATTTCCGCAATTGACTATGTCAGAGGACTGTATGCATTTGACCCTTTAATTTAAAATATAAATATAAATTTTATAATTTTAAATTTTAAAATTTAAATTTAAAAAATAACGTATTGAAAGGGTTAGTGGGTTCGAAGGGATAAACTTATAATTTTACACAAGGGTTACACAAATATAAGATAACCCATTATTAGTAATATGAGATACCCATCCCCGCTCGGTAATATTTTCGATGTAATTCTGCATCATTTGTAATGTTATATTACTGACCAGATTATATACTAGATGAACCAAACGTAGTAATTCTGATAGAATTATCTGTAATTTTGCTAGAATAATCCGAACCAAACACATCCATAGTATTTTCTAGGAGGATTCTTAGGGCAAGGTAACCTAAGGGTAGTTTAAATAAAAAATAAGGTAACCTAAGGGAAGCTTTAAATAAAAAATATAAATACCTAAATATAGTTAACAAACAATGCTATGCGTCTCTGTCATACAAATGGATTGGAAGGAGTTGTTTGGTTACTAAAAAAGTAGAATATTTTTTATGGAAATTTTCTTTTCAGTTTTTTCGTTTGTTTGGTTCTGAAAAAAAAATAAATTTTTTTTTTCAAATTTTATGAAAAATTATCATTTTTATTTTTAAAAAAGATAAAAAAATAAAAATATTAATTTGCCATTAAATTTGAAACCAAACAGATAAAAATTTGAAAAAGAGATTTTTCACAAAAATTTTTTGTTTCAAAATTTTTTTTCTATGCTTTTAACGAACCTAACAACCCCTAAGCTACTGACTATCTGCAGTTTGTGTGAATTTTTGATGATATGTATAATTTTCGTTGTTCATATTTTACTTCATCTACTTTTTGAAAATGAGCATAATGCTACAATTAGTTAATGTTTCAGTACCTGAGTTCTAAACCTTTTACTGAGCGCCGCTGTCACGCCCCGGGTTGCTCGGGCAACCGGGCACGCCGACAATCCGCCGTACACAAGAAAAATTTTCGTAATACGGTGCTACTCGTATGGAAATACAACGCTACAAGCAAGAGATAGAGCGAAACATACTATAAATATAAACAGTAGTACAAAAGAGTTATACACATACAAGTTCACAAAACCACTACTCGCTCCAAATGAGTTCACGATCGTATGTACAAAAGAGTAACCCAAAAGTCACTACCTGCGGTAAGGGAAGACGGCTAACACGACACCAGTCGGGAAGGGCTCTAGCTCGCGACGCCCTTACCACGGTACTTGCCCTCGTATAAAGAAGAAAGCGTACGCCGAAGGCCTTAACAAAGGGTGGAAGAAACGGGGCGTGAGAACTACTGTAAAAACAGGTAGTCCTCAGTGGGTGCCGCCCAAAACAACATCGGTCCACCCACCAAGTCTACAGGGTAAGTAAGAGTAGGAAAAGAAAACTGGAAACATTCTACAGCTATAAGTCACTACTCTGAACACTCAAGACTAACCACCTGTAGTACCAACCACACCTGACCCAATTTCACCAGGGACTGTGAAACACCCGTCCCGCCTGTCGAAGCAACACTACAACTACCCCCAGGTAGCTAGCGGAGAGCAACCCACCCGAGGCGAGCCGACACCAACGCAAAAGCACAAAGCCGGACTCGGAGCGCACTCGTGGGCGCGAACCAACCGAGTATGCAAGCGTATCTCTGTCGAGCTCAATCGGCTCTCACAGCATAGTCAAGTAACCGTGTCTAACCACTAACACACCACGTGCCCCCGGCACACACATCGAACGTAAAATCGGGCCCACCGTCAGCCCCCGACGGTCCCTGACGACTCTACAGAACTGAGCTCGGCATCCACGGCGCGAGCGTCAAACAAACTACACTACTCGAGTATCCGTCGCACTCCCCGGCGATGATACGACACAACACGGCACCTAGAGCTAAATCTGGTAGGGTAACATAAGACGATTGATCGTAGTTTTCTCCTAAGTCAAGTCCAAGTCCAAACATGTATAAAAATACTACTTGTGAACATGCTCCAAAAATTCAGATTTGATACTAGAAGATATTCATGAATTCGAGCTAAGGTCTAAACATTAAAACCGAGTTATACATGCCGACTACTTAAACTTAGGAATGACCGATGGATTGCCCACCTCTGTGGCGAATCCCTGGCAGCAAGGAGTGCCCTGGGTCCCTCGATCACCTCCGCTGATCCGTCACCGTCCAAAAGATAACCTGCTGCGAAGAGATAAACCAAAACTCGATTTCTTCGAAATCTGTCCGGAAAACTGCGGCTGAGAAAAGCTTAAAGTTAACTAAGCTAACCTTGTCCAAATTCAGCGAGCAAGGGCTCGAAATCTTCGCCTCGCAGTCAGGAATCCAACGGCTCCAGTTTTGCTGGATTCCGCCTCTCCTACGCTGAGTTCTAGGCGAAGCACCGACGTCGACGCTGGAAATCAGCAAAACAGATTGTCAGATTCTGCTCGCGGGGCAGCGGCTCAGTAAAACGGCACTTCGACTGGGCTAACCTGCTTCAAATCCAGCGAGTAAGGTATCGCTGGAATCGTCTCGAAGTCGCGGATCCAATGCCCCAGATTTCGTCGCGATCCGAGTTCCCTACACGGAGAAAAAGGCAAAACACCGCGGAGTGTCGCTGCAGTCAGCAGCAGTTCGAGGAGGAAAACAGCAAGGGAGAAAACTGGGATTTCGACTGAGCTAACCTTCACCAAAAATTCCAAATAAATGCTCGTTGGATTCCTCTCGTCGACACGGTTCCAACGAGTCTAGGCACAGCGAAATCCGCCACTCCTACGTCGCGCACGGCCCGAAATACGGCGAGTCGACGTCGATTTCTGCAGCAGTTCGGACTTAGCTCGAGAATCGTCGAAGTAGAAGCAATCGAAGCGCACTAGCTGAACCACTCACCTTCGTAATCCTCCTGGTTCAGCACCACGCCGAGGAGAAGGGAAGTAGCACCACGCTCGGCTCCCTCACAGCAACCCGACGTCGGAAACGCTTGTCGGCTTCGCGGCGCGTCGTCGGCGAAGTAGCAACCACCCAAACTCTTCTACTCCAACCAAGGAAATTTAGAGAGAGAGAGATGAAGTGGGGAGAGTTGAGTGCTGCAAATGAGGCCTCCCACCCTCTCCCATGACGTGTAGGCATGCATGGGAGGGGGTGACAAAACCAAAGTGGAGTTGACCATTCGCCTCACCACCTAACACGCCGTACCTACAAACGGCCCTTGTACTGCATATAAACAGTAACCCGAGAGCGATTCGTCACGGCACCATACCGGTATATCTCTGGTGGCTATACCGGTATAGCCATCATTCTTGTACCGGTATAAACCAAGATTTGTACCGGTATAGCTCACTGAAAATCCACTATTTCGCAGATTTTCAGGATTCAAGCTGCTATCGTGTTCCCACAAGGCCCGTTTGGCGTCCCATTGGCGCCAATGCGCCCCGGACTTGTCCCGACGCTCGCCTGAGCCGTTGACAAGTTCCAGCAGAAAATCCAGGTCACTACACCCTCTCCCACTACCAAAAGTTTCGTCCGCGAAACTAAAGCATACCTCAGCTCTGAGCATCAAACAAGTAGGGGTAAGACTCTCTCATCACCACCTCTGGCTCCCAAGTCGCCTCCCGCTCCTCGTGATTACTCCACTGTACTTTCACATACGGGACGACCCGATTGCGCAATTCTTTCGTCTCGCGTGCAAGAATCCGCAACGGTCGCTCCTCGTATCGCAGGTCCTCGCTGATCTCCAACGGAGTGAAGTCAATCACGTGAGAAGGATCGAATACGTACTTCCTCAATGCCGAGACGTGGAAGACGTCGTGGACGCCTGTAAGTCGTGGGGGTAGAGCAACTCTGTAAGCAACTGGCCCAACTCGCTCCAAAATCTCGAAAGGGCCAATATAGCGTGGACTCAGCTTTCCACGCACTCCAAATCTGCGTATCCCTCTGGATGGCGAGACTTTAAGGAATACATGGTCTCCAACCTGGAACTCTAAGTCTCGCCTTCTGGTGTCGGCGTAGCTCCTCTGGCGGCTCTGGGCTGTCGAAAGGTGTCGTCGAATCATCTTCACCTTTTCCTCAGCTTCCAACAGAATCTCTGGCCCGAGCGTCTTCCTTTCACCCACATCGCTCCAAAACAAAGGGGATCGGCATCTGCGTCCATACAACGCCTCAAACGGAGCCATCTGAATGCTCGCTTGATAGCTGTTGTTGTACGCAAACTCAACCAGTCTCAGATGCTGATGCCATCCTCCACCAAACTCCAAGACGCATGCCCTCAGCATGTCCTCTAGCGTCTGAATCCTCTCTCGACCGCCATCTCTGTCTCGGGTGAAACGTCGAAGTGCATTGTGTACCCAAAGCCGTCGCAAGCTCCTCCGTAAGTGTGATACAAACCTCGGTTCTCTATCCGATACAATCGACACCGGCACACCATGCACTCGACGACCTTATCCAAGTATAGTCGCGCGAGTCTCTCTCTCGGACCGGGTGGTCCGAATCGGTAGGAAGTGGGCGTACTTGGTCAATCCGTCCACTATCACCCAAATGGCATCGAAACCACCCCGAGCTCTAGGTAATCCCACGACAAAGTCCATCGTAACCGCTCCCATTTCCACTCGGCACCGCAGCACTCGAAGCTTGCCAACAGCACCGATGCTCGGCCTTCACCTGTTGGCAAGTCAAACACTGAGCCACATATCTGCCAATGTCTCTTTTCATTCCATTCCACCAGAACTGGGTCTTCAAATCCTTATACATTTTGGTTCCACCAGGATGTACTGTATAAGGAGAACAGTGAGCCTCTCTCAATATCTCCGCTCGAATCTCTGAATCCACGGGTACACACAGTCGGTCCCTGTACCTCAGTACTCCCGAATTGTCCACTGTGAAGCCCTCTCGCCCGTCCCCTCTCCAATCGCTTCTCTAATCCTCAACAAGTGTGGGTCTCCACTGCTTTCTCTCGGATCCCGTCCAACAGAGTGGGCCGCAAAACCATAGACATTAGTATTGCAGTAGACCCAGGGGACACGTCCTCTAAACTCAACCGCTGTAGCCCCTCTAGTAACGGCCTTTGTTGCGTGATCATCAGGCACGAGCCCTGCACTGCTTTCCTGCTCAACGCATCTGCCACCACGTTCGCCTTGCCGGGATGATACTGAATGCTAATATCATAATCCTTCAATAACTCCAACCACCGGCGTTGCCTCAGGTTCAACTCCTTCTGTGTGAACAGATACTTGAGACTTTTATGATCCGTGAAAATCTCACAGTGCTCGCCATACAGGTAATGCCGCCACAACTTCAAAGCAAAAACCACCGCGGCAAGCTCCAAGTCATGCGTAGGGTAATTCTTCTCGAAATCCTTTAATTGCCGTGAAGCATAAGCAATTACCCTACCATGCTGCATCAACACACAACCTAGTCCACTGTGTGATGCATCACTGAAGATCACATATCCTTCCCCCATAACTGGGAGGGCAAGGATAGGAGCTGACATCAACCTCTGTCTCAACTCATCAAAGCTCCTCTGACAGTCCTCACTCCAGATGAACTTGATTCCTTTACGAGTCAATCGAGTGAGGGGTGTGGAAAGCTTCGCAAAGCCTTCCACAAACCGACGGTAGTATCCTGCAAGTCCTAGGAAGCTCCGCACCTCAGTCACCGTCGTCGGTCTGGGCCAGTCTCGAATAGCATCAATCTTCTTCGGATCCACTGCCACTCCAACTGCAGAAATCACGTGGCCCAAGAAAGCAACCTCCCGTAACCAAAACTCGCACTTCTTTAACTTGGCATACAACTCCTTCTCTCGCAGAAGTTGTAGCACTATCCTCAAGTGCTCTTCATGCTCAGCATCGCTCCGGGAGTATATCAAAATATCATCGATGAAGACTACTACGACTCTGTCCAAGAACGGCTTGAACACTCTATTCAGCAGATCCATGAACGCGGCAGGGGCATACGTCAAACCAAAAGGCATCACTGTAAACGCGAAATGCCCGTACCGGGTCCTGAAAGCCGTCTTGGGAACATCCTCGGCCCTCACCCTCAACTGGTGGTAACCTGACTGGAGATCAATCTTCGAGAATACACAAGATCCCTGCAGCTGATCAAACAGATCATCAATGCGTGGCAACGGGTACTTGTTCTTGATGGTCACTTTATTTAGCTCCCTGTAATCCACACACAGTCTAAGTGAACCATCCTTCTTCTTCACAAACAGCACTGGTGCTCCCCAAGGCGATACGCTGGGCCTGACGTATCCCTTATCCATCAGATCCTGAAGCTGCGCCTTTAATTCCCTCAGCTCCGCTGGTGCCATCCGATAAGGTACCTTTGAGATTGGTGCAGTTCCAGGGACTACATCAATCACAAACTCAACCTCCCTCTCTGGCGGCATCGTCGTCAACTCCGGGGGAAACACATCCGGGAACTCGCGAACTACAGGGATATCCTCGAGTCCCGGCGCCGCCGTAGGTACCTCTACAACCGTGGCCAAGAAAGCCACACACCCTACTCATCACCGTCGAGCTCGCCGAAGAAATGCACGCGGCGAACAAGGTGCTCCTCCAGCCTCTGAAAGTAAACTCCCCCTGGCCTGGCTCGCGGAATGTCACGGTCCTCGCTCCGCAGTCGATAGTAGCGTAGTATCGCGTCAACCAGTCCATACCGAGTACAATGTCGAAGTCCTGCAGTCGCCCTAGAACTAACAGATCTGTGGGCATAATCCACGAGTCTAACTGCACAGGACAAGACCTACAACACTCTACAACTCGTAGTACATGGTCAGGAATCTGGAACTCTCGGGCCTGAGGTAAAGTCTCTATCTCTAGACCATGTAACAATGCAAATGCTCGACTGATAAAAGACTGTGATGCACCGGTATCAAATAAAGTACGTGCTCTAATGCCGTAAATTAAAGTGATACCCGTCACCACTCGGCGCCGACGAGTCCTCCAACCGAGCCGCAAAGACTCGCCACTGAGTCGCTCGTCGCCGATCATCCCGTCGCGGTGCCGACGCTCGGTCCCCTCGACGTAGCTCGCGATGCTCCGTAACTCAGACAGACCCCCGCGGCGCCGGGCCGATGAGGGTGCCGCCGACGCCGTGGGCAGTGGCCCTCATGTGTCTCGACTGTCCACATCCAAAACGACGGCCCTCTCGCTGCTCGCACTGTCTGGCCGCGTGCGGTCCTCCACAGATCACGCACTGCTGAGTCCTCTGTCGTCCCGCCGACGGTGTCCCCGAAACGCCGACGCCCGAAGACCCCCGACTCGAAACGTGGTCGCGAAGGCCCAGGCGGACGTCGCTACTCGATCGCCCTCCGTCGTCCGGAGCGGGCGCTTCCTTTCCCGACTCGGTCCCCGCCCCCGTGCTCGCTCCCGTAGTGTAGCCTCGCCGCGCTCCTCCCACGGCTCGCGCTCAATGGACGCATCCAAAGTCCTCGACCTCCGCGCCCGTACAAACTCGTATAGATCCGGCCTCAACCCCCGCTCAAAGAGATACACTCGATGTGCCTCGTCTCTAGCCGCAAGGCACACGGTTCAGGGAGTCGTGTAAACTCCCGAACGTACTCGCACCGTGCGATCGCCCGTCGAATCCTCTTCAAGTCTTCCTCGATCCTCTCGCTTTACACCGTCAGAAAATACGTGCGTACAAAGATCCCGCAAAACTCATCCCACTCGTCTGCGAGGCTACTACTCCCTGCTCGCGCCTCATCCTCTTCCACCACTCTCGGGCATCCCCCACTAAACAATGGACCCCTAACTGCACCTGCTCCGTCTCAGGAATACGTAGATCCTCAAACAGCCTCTCTAGAGCACTGACCCAACGCTCGACCGCCCAAGGCTCAAAACTACTACCATCGAAGGTCGGTTGGTCCAAACGGTGAAAATGGACCCGCTTCATCAATCGCCGTCGCTCGCTCTCGTCGTGGTGCGGGTCCTCCAATGGCGCTACCGTATCGAAGGAATCTCCACCGGTGGTGTGGCGGCGGGTGCCGCAATCGGGTAGCGGAGGTGGGACAGATCGCTCGGTGCTTTCGGCGCCGTGCTCGACGACGCGGCTAATCTCTCGCACATCCGCCGCAGAATAATCCTCGCCGCTCGTCACCTCGTCAATGCCGCTAGCCGTGCGCTCAAGTCCGGCGCGCGCTCATCTCCGGTCGGGTGCTCGCTCTATCGGGGTACACCCGTCTCGGGTTGGGTGTCCCGCTCCGCTCGTACGGTATCCGATACATGGTGGCGGCGGTGACGGTGCGGGCGCGGCCCCTAAGTGGCGGTCGTCCTCTAGGTCGAGGCATAGTCGCACAATTAACAACGAGGTCGATACACAAACACTCGACCCAATCATCGAAAGTCTCGAAGGTGGTCCCTGTTTCTCCTCAAATTATGTTGTCTGCAGCCAACATAATTTTTCTGGACCGAAACAGACACTCCTTCAGTCACTCATCCCACTCTAGGAGGAGTTAAACAATCAATCATTGACTTTCGCGTTAAATCACGCCTCTCACGTCAAACCTTCTTAGGGTTTACCAGCTTAGGTTTCCTAGGTCCCAACGACCTAATACTAAGCTCTGATACCAACTTAATTGTCACGCCCGGTTGTTTCGGCAACCAGGCACGCTGACAATCCGCCGTACACAAGAAAAATTTTCTCTTGTATACGAAGCGTAGCTGTACCTGTATGGAAATACAACGCTACAAGCAGTAGCATAGAGCTGAAACATACTATAAATATAAACAGGTAGTACAAAAGAGTTATACACATACAAGTTCACAAAAACCACTACTCGCTCCAGCGAGTTCACGACTGTATGTACAAAAGAGTAACCCAAAAGTCACTACTCGCGGTAGTGGAAGACGGCTAACACGACACCGCCGGGAAGGGCTCTAGCTCGCGACGCCTTACCACGGCGATGACGCCGAAGGCCCCGCAACAAGGGTGGAAGAAACGGGCGTGAGAACCATCAGAAAACAGGTAGTCCTCGGTGGGTGCCGCCCAAAACAACATCGGTCCACCCACCAAGTCTGTGGTAAGTAAGAGTAGGAAAAAGGAAACTGGAAACATTCTACAGCTATAAGTCTCTACTCTGAACACTCAAGACTAACCACCTGTAGTACCAACCACACCTGACCCAATTTCACCAGGGACTGTGAAACACCCGTCCCGCCTGTCGAAGCAACACTACAACTACCCCCAGGTAGCTAGCGGAGAGCAACCCACACGAGGGCGCAGCGACACCAACGCAAAAGCACAAAGCCAGACTCCGGAGCGGCACTCGTGGGCGCGAACCAACCGAGTATGCAAGCGTATCTCTGTCGAGCTCAATCTGGCTCTCACAGGCAAAGTCAAGCAACTGTGTCTAACCACTAACACACCACGTGCCCCCGGCACACACACCGTAATCGAGAAAATCGGGCCCACCGTCGGCCCCGACGGTCCCCCGACGACTCTAGAACTAAGCTCGGCATCCACGCGCGAGCGTCAAACAAACTACACTACTCGAGTATCCGTCGCACTCCCCGGCGACGATACGACACACACGCTCCTAGAGCTAAATCCGGTAGTGTAATATATGACGATTGATCGTAGTTTTCTCCTAAGTCAAGTCCAAGTCCAAACATGTATAAAAATACTACTTGTGAACATGCTCCAAAATTCGATTTGATACTAGAAGATATTCATGAATTCGAGCTAAGGTCTAAACATTAAAACCGAGTTATACATGCCGACTACTTAAACTTAGGAATGACCGATGGATTGCCCACCTCTCGTGGCGAATCCCGGCAAAGCAAGGAGTGCCCTGGGTCCCTCGACCACCTCCGCTTATCCGTCACCGTCCAAAAGATAACCTGCTGCGAAGAGATAAACCAAAACTCGATTTCTTCGAAATCTGTCCGGAAAACTGCGGCTGAGAAAAGCTTAAAGTTAACTAAGCTAACCTTGTCCAAATTCAGCGAGCAAGGGCTCGAAATCTTCGCCTCGCAGTCAGGAATCCCACGGCTCCAGCTTTTGCTGGATTCCGCCTCTCCTACGCTTAGTTCTAGGCGAAGCACCGACGTCGATGCTGGAAATCAGCAAAGCAGATTGTCAGATTCTGCTCGCGGGGCAGCGGCTCAGTAAAACGGCACTTCGACTGGGCTAACCTGCTTCAAATCCAGCGAGTAAGGTATCGCTGGAATCGTCTCGAAGTCGCGGATCCAATGCCCCAGATTTCGTCGCGATCCGAGTTCCCTACACGGAGAAAAAGGCAAAACACCGCGGAGTGTCGCTGTAGTCAACAGCAGTTCGAGGAGGAAAACAGCAAGGGAGAAAACTGGGATTTCGACTGAGCTAACCTTCACGAAAAATTCCAAATAAATGCTCGTTGGATTCCTCTCGTCGACACGGTTCCAACGAGTCTAGGCACAGCGAAATCCGCCACTCCTACGTCGCGCACGGCCCGAAATACGGCGAGTCGACGTCGATTTCTGCAGCAGTTCGGACTTAGCTCGAGAATCGTCGAAGTAGAAGCAATCGAAGCGCACTAGCTGAACCACTCACCTTCGTAATCCTCCTGGTTCAGCACCACGCCGAGGAGAAGGGAAGTAGCACCACGCTCGGCTCCCTCACAGCAACCCGACGTCGGAAACGCTTGTCGGCTTCGCGGCGCGTCGTCGGCGAAGTAGCAACCACCCAAACTCTTCTACTCCAACCAAGGAAATTTAGAGAGAGAGAGAGATGAAGTAGAAAGAGTTGAGTGCTGCAAATGAGGCCTCCCACCCTCTCCCATGACGTGTAGGCATGCATGGGAGGGGGTGACAAAACCAAAGTGGAGTTGACCATTCTGCCCTCAGCCCACCTAACACGCTGTACAAACGGCCCTTGTACCGGTATAAACAGGCAACCCGAGAGCGCCAACACGGCACCATAATCAGATATCTCTCGGTGGCTATACCGGTATAGCCATCAATTTTGTACCTGACAAACCAAGATTTGTACCAGATAGCACACTGAAAATCCACTATTTCGCAGATTTTCAGGATTCAAGCTGCTATCGTGTTCCCACAAGGCCCGTTTGGCGTCCCATTGGCGCCAATGCGCCCCGGACTTGTCCCGACGCTCGCCTGAGCCGTTGACAAGTTCCAGCAGAAAATCCAGGTCACTACAGCCGCGGGCTGGCCGAGGGCCACGATGCGGGCGCGTACAGTTAAGAAATAATTTATTTAGTTGCATACAGTTGAGAATTGTATTACTAAAATTTTATTATTTTATATACGTGGTGTAAATATTACATCCAATGTAGAAAGAAAACTATTTTCTACTCAAAAAGTGATTAGGTAGATAAGAAAACTTTTTGTTTAATATTTTGACTGTTGCAGTTGATACTGTAGCGAATTTATGCACAGTTTCAACTATTATATTTGAGCCTTCTCGTTCAATTTCAATTGAAGCAATTGAATTTTAATACATCAAGTCAAATACTCAATTTGAATCTACATGCAGCGAGAACTACAGTGCAGTTGCAATTACATACAATCAAACAATTCTTTACAGTAAATATGAAATGAATGATTAAAAAAAACTTTAAAAAATGTATAGAACTTACTTATCTATAGTTAGGGTTGTCAAACGAGCTGGGCGGCCCGCGGCCCGCCCGAGTCGGCACGAGAGCGGCACGAGCACTGTAGCACTCGTGCTGGGTCGGCCCGGCCAGTTAAAGCGGGTCGTGCTGCACCTTGCTCCCGCGGCCCGGCGGCTTGGCACGGCTCAGCATGACACGGGCCTCGGCCGTGCCGGGCTTGAGAGGATGCCCCGGCCTGGCACGGCCCGGCCCGGCCCGGCCCGTGTGGCCCGGCACCAGCCCGGCACGGCATGGCACGGCCAGGCCCGTGTGGCCTGTGCCTACCGAGCGGGCCAGGCCAAGGTTCTCTGCACCTAACAACCCCAACTCCCAATGCTTTCGGAGTTGGGGTTAGACTTTGGGGCTTTCCAATGTTTGTCATGAGTCATGACTTGGGAGATGTGCCTGTTGGACCAAAATGTCCTTCCCAACAGTAAAATATTTGACTGTTGGGAAGGGCATCTTGACTGTTGGGCAGGGTATTTTGGTTCAAAATTTGACTGTTTGGAAGGATATTTTGGTCCACTGTTGGGAAGACCATTTTGGTTCAAAATTTTAAAATTTTAAAATAATTTAAAATTTTAATATTTTTACAAATGTATTTTAAAATTTTAAATCTTTTTACTTATATATTATTTTTTAAGGAATAATATTTTTAATTTTATTTTCAAAAAATTTAAATATTTTTTAAATACAATTAAAAAAATAAAAAGGGATGGCCCGAAGCCCGGCCCGACCCGTATAGTCCGGGTTGAAGGACCGTGCTGGGCCGGGGTCCAAGAACTTGGGCCCGGCACGGCACGGTCCGACTTTAGGGCCGAGCCGTGCCGGGCTTAGCTCCAGCCCGTTTTGGCCCGGTAAATGTGGGCCGTGCCGGCACGGCCCACATTACATCCATATCTATAGATTATTTTGATTCCACTGTCTAATTTTTTAAAATTTTGATTTTACTATCTAATCTTTTAATTTGTTTGATTTGAGCCACTGAATGATATTTTTGCTTCAAAATTTGAACGGGTTATTTATTTTTACATATTTAATTAGTATACTTTATATAAATTTTATATAAATAATGCATTCAAATTTTAAAGTCAAAGTATCGTTGGCCAGTTCAAATCAAATAATAAAAATGTTGGATGGTAAAATCAAAATTTTGAAACTTAGGAAGCCGAATTAAAATGAACCGTAGTTTAGATAAATTTTTTATATTTTTATTTTAAAGAAAGAATAAAATTATATAGAACTTGTCTCAACTATAGACTATTTTGCTTTGGCTATCCAACCTTTTATTATCCAATCTTTTAATTTATTTGATTTGAGTTAAACAACAATACTTAATGATTTTAAAATTTAAATGTGTTGTTTATATTTGAAAGTTTAGTCCGTATATTTTATGCAATTCTCGCAATTATAAATTTATTAAAATAAGTAATAAGTTTAACATTTAAAATTAAAATACTATTTACTGATTCAAATCAAATAAATTGAAAGATTAAATGATAAAATAAAAATGTTGAAAAGTTTGACAGTTAATTCAAAATGTTCATAGCTAGACAAGTTTCGTGTCTTTTGATTTAATGGAAAATAAGAATGTTATGAAAGCATATTAAAAAATTGGCAGTATATAGTTGTAACAGTAAGAAAAAAAAAAAAAAACGAGAGCGGAATTTTATTTTGACCTTCAACATCACAGCATCCGCCGGAGGAACGCGCTCGAACATGCTGCCTGCGACAAACTCCACGGGCCCGTCCGGCGGCAGTCCCTGGACCACCTGAGGCAGCTCAAGAACCGCACACTTGATGTGCGGAAACGCTCCCGCGACGGCGCCGGCGGCAGCACCGGTCCCCCCGCCGACGTCAACCAGCGACCGCAGCCCGCGGAAGACATGCCCGCATTTTCTGACAACCAGGTCCATTACGAACTCCGTGTCCGCCGCCATCCCCTCGTTGAACATCGCGTTGAACTCCGGGTTCTGGCTCGTCCTGCGCCAGATATCGCTTCCGTGCACCACCTCGAATGGCGTCGCGACGCCATCGGCTGCTTTAAACCAGCCGCTTATGAGCAGCGACGGCACTGTCTGCACCTGGTCGAGCATGGCGCGAACGAACGGCGCGAGGCTGGGGCGGTCTCCGGCGTCGTCGACGAGCAGGCGGGAGGTCGGGGTGAGGCCGTACAAATCCTCCTCCTCCCCGCCGGGGGCGGGTTCGGACGTCTGCCTCGTGAAGAGGCGGGAGAAAGCGAGCATGCGCATGAGGCGGCGGAGCAGCGGCAGTCTGGCGGCCGGTAGGTTGAGCACCGTGACCAGTTCGGGGACAGAGACTGGGGCTCCATGGCGGTGGATGGCGTCGGGGATGCCGAGCTCGATGGCGCACTTGAGCGACATGGATTTGAGGAAGACGAACATATGGTTCCATAAGTCGGAATGAGCTGCGAGGAGATCGTCGTCGCAGTACTGCTCCATAATTTGACACTCCAACAATTCTACTCGTCGTGTTTCTTAAATATATATAAAAATATGGCTAAATTATAAAAAATTATTCTGCAATATTTATTTTTTTTATATTTTTTTTTCTGTCATTCAAAAATTAATAATTTATTATTTTAAAAAGTAAAAAATATTTAATTTGGCCCCGCCGTAAGTATTTCGTTTATATTCTATTTTTTATACCCCAAATACTTCTAAAACCTTATTCTTCCTCCTCCTTCACCAACATAATCGTCTGCGCCGCCTCGCCCTACTCGATAGGGTCTCCTCCCTACAATCACCGAAATATTATTATTATTTTTTTTTGAGAAAGATAGATAGCATGCTACCTGATGCAGGACGGGTCAACTAATCCTACAAGTAATTATTTCTAGATGGGGTAGGCAAAAATATTTGCAGAAATAAAATTAAAAGAGTAATTTTTTTAAAATTTTTTTTTAAAGAAAAGAAAAATGTTCGAAAAGAAAATTAATAAAGTAAAAAAAATTGATCAAATAGGAGATTGTACCATACGACATCCAGCTAGTGCGTGATTAAACTATTGCGATTAATTCAGATCATTCACAATCTATTTTCAACGTCCTTCCAGTCATACTTGTAAATACCGCGTAGTCGAATTTCGCCCAACGATAATAATAATCAAGTATCTTGAAAGATCAAAAAGACTAAAGAATTTTTTGAAATTTAGGACAATTAAAACAAGTCTACGAAGTTTTCCGCGAAAGAAAAAAATAGAAATCAAAACATTCTATAGACCAAACTTTTATTACCTATAGAGAATTTGCATAAATTGAAATATAGAAAAAAATACTAGCTTGTGATGTGCACCGGGTTCATCCAATGTGTGGCTGCTGCTTGTTGGTTCACTCCCTGGGCAGGAGCTTGATGACGTGTGTAGAAAAATAAAGTCACCTCGGGAAGTGCGTTCAAGGAGCTTCATCTTCAACTTTTCTTCTTGCTGCTTGCCCCAAGCTCTCTCTCTCAATTAGCAGCTCCTCTCTTCTCTAAATTCTTAACCAAATCTCACAACTCACGATAGTCAAAATTTACAGAAAATTAAGAAAAATTCAGATCCAACCAAACCTTATAACTCTTGACCTCGCTAGAACCGAAAACCCTTCGGAAAAATAAAACTTTCATCCAAAAACCCTTGGCAAAAAAATTCAAAATTTTATTCAATAATCATCGTCCCTTTTCATAAAACTTTGTAGGTTATTTATATTCTAATTACATCCGAAAAATCTCAACTAGAGATTTATCTAAAAGGAAAATAACCGAAAATCTCAACTAAGAGATTTATCTAAAAGAAAAAAAAATAAATATTTCTAACAAGAAAATCTTAAAATAATTGAAAAATCAAAAATAATCTTCAGATCCATATAACGGGTTCGGGTGTCAACTTGCGCCGCCTTCGTTGATAGACCTAAAACTCGGGTGATGATACGGGTCGGGTTCGGTCTGCATCACTACATTGCTACCTGCTTGCTTCGTTTATTTCATTTAGAAATAAACTTAGCTTGAAATGTGAATCAACTAGGATTCGAACTTGGGACCTCGAGTACCAACAACCAAACTCTTTGCCACTTGTGCTAGGAACGATCAGTAACATTTTTTATTTTTTAAGAGAGTAAAGTATAAGTTTATGAATGATACAGAAAAAAAGTAAAAAAACCAATATTGATAGAAAAATTTTATATAATTTAATCTAAAATATAGAACATATATCTCTATCACCTTAAGTTATTATTGTATAACAGTTGTTTCGTATTATTTAATACAGTATTAAGACAAAAAACTCTAAACCCATTTGGTTCGGAGTTAAGGAGTGGAATAAACCAGTAATCTCGAAGTTATTCCCAAACACCCAATTTGACGGTTAGGATTAGCTAACCTCACTTCAAATGGGTTATTTCGGCATAGTAGATTTGGGGTGGGGTTGGCTAACCCCATTCCACGCCAACCAAATACTTGAATCAGTCAAAAAATTATAAAATTTTATTTCTAGAAATTTTAAATGCTGTAAATAACGTTTAACGGAGTGGATCGTCGATTCGGAAGTTCTATCATCGAAAACCACTTATGAATACGAGAGTGATCGTAATCATAATAGTATAGCCGCACCATATATATATATATATATATATATATATATATATATAAATTTTATAAATAGAACAAAATTAAAAATTAGATTAGATTTAAAAAAATTATAAATTTTCTTCTATGTACATGAACAAAGGAAAAAAAAATTGAAGTTAGACGAAACTGAACAAAGGAAAACAAGTATATTTTTTAAAAATTTTAAAAAATTTCTAATTTAATTTTTAGAAAAAATAATTTATTATTCTTACATTTTTACCTCTATTCTTTTTTTTATCTATCTTATCTTATCCTTTTATTTTGATTTTTTTGATTTTTTTATGTTTCATTTGTAGTTTTCTTCCTAATTTTTTTATATATTTTTATTAATTCTTTTATGCAGCTTAATTAAAATTTATATTTAATATAAATAATTTAACTTATTTAAAAATTATTTATATATATATTCTAAATTTTTATAAAAATAAATAAAATTTTAGATTGAATTAAAAAAAAATATAATTTTTTAATAATATATTAACATCACAAATATATAAAAAAATTTAAAAAGAAATTAAAAAGAGAAAAAGAGACAAAATAAAATAAAATAAAATCCCTCTCCTATTCCTCTCCCCTCCCTCCCCTCGGCTGCCCCAGCCTCTCCTCTCCTCTCCTGCTCCTCTCCCCGCGCCACGCGGCACCCTGTCCCGCGTGCCCGCCTGCCCGCGCCCCACGCGCCCGCGCCACGCGGCGTCGCCCACGCCCGCGCGCGCACCTCGGACCGCCACCTGTTCCAAAACTGAGGATTATATATGTATAATATAATATAATATATAGATAGATATATAGATATAAATATATAGATATAGATATAGATATAGATATAGATATAAACATAGATGTTTTGCAAAAAGTAATTAATTTATTCTTTTTCCAACTAAGGCAGATACCTATTTTAAAAAGTTACTTAAAATTGACTAATCATAAATTTCAAATTATGAAAAGCTGCAATACCAAATTTGTTAAACCAACAGTATATAGTAATAGATTTACTATTTATAGATTTCTCTCTAGACGAGGCATCCTGAGGTTCTTATTTATTACTACCATTAATTACTCTTCCTCTCTCTAAATAAAGATTTTACAAAAATTAATTAATTTCTTCCTTTTTCCAAGTAAGGTACATACTTATTTTAAAAAATTATTTAAAATTGACTAATCACAAATTTCAAATTATGGGAAGTTACGACAGCAACTTTGTTAAACCAACAGGATACGATTTACTATTTATATGTTTTTATTTTTCAAAAATCGTTGATTTCTCTCTGGACGGGGCATCTTGAATTACCATTAATTACTTTTTTTCCCTCTAAATAAGAATATATTGCCTCTTAAAATTATTTCTTATTTTATTCGTTACTTTTTTTATTTTTCAACTAACGTTTCTCTGGCTTCTCTCTTTGCAAGAGATATTTGAATTTAGGGATAATTGCCTATATACCTCTCATGCGTCTGAAAATATCCGATCTACCTTTACTTTTTTTTTTTCTTTCTAAAATGCCCCTCATACGTTCCACCGTTATTGCAAAATACCCCCGCAGTTATCTCCTGTTAAGTTAATCTGGATTAAACGTGAGTTAAATATCTACCACAGTTAAAAAAATTAAAATACCAATTTTGTCCTTAACTTAAGGGCAAATAAGAAAGGTTGGTGATGGTAGAGAGGTATATTGGAAAAAACCAAAAGTTGAAATACTTTTGTGCCCTTGACTTTAAGGGCAAATAAGAAAGATAGTGATGGTAGAAGGGTATATTTGAAAAGGGCAAAATAGTAATTTTACAAAGATAACAGAGTTACTTAACAGATTTTAACTTTAAGGGTATATTAAAAATAGGTTGGAGCGTAGGATGGGTATTTTAAATATTAGCCTTCTAAGAGGCGTAAATCGAAAAATCGGGAACTTTTCAGGGGTATATAAGCAATTGCCCCTTGAATTTATCACCTATGTTTCTTCCTCCAAAATTAATTTGAATTTACCAATTATGCTTTATTTTTTTCAAAAATATATTAATTTCTTCTTTTTCAACCTAAGGCACATACCTATTGTCAAAAGTGACTTAAAATGTACTAATCACAAATTTGAAATTATGGAAAGTTGCCACACCAAATTTTTTAAACCAAAAGTATATGGAGTACATTTGATGGGAGGGCAATTGATGGCAGGGTAATATTTTTTCTTTTCTCACTTGCCCTTTCTCTTTCTCTCTTATTAAAATCTTTTCATCTCCTTCTCTGTTTCTCTTACTCTCTTTTTCTCATCCCACTCTATGCTTCGATCTTTTTCTCTCAATTTGTCTATCACATGCTGAAGTTTTCTAGAATGCGGCATCATGGCTTCTTATGGCGAAGAAGATTTGCGGTGGCGAAATGCTTCCGGATATACACGATCAACTGTTTAATTAATTACATTTACCACTTATCAGTAATGTTGATCTTCTTCTTTCTTGCTCTATGTTGGAAAATTCTCCTTCTACTCTCTATGATAGTCAACAAGTCAACAATTATCAACATAATGGCTCTGATTTACAGTTTGACACATGATGTATATAGAGGTTTTTACACCCTTTTTTTTTGCCACTTGAAATTTTTTTGCCACTTGCAAGATTTTTATGTTGACAGGTGCAAGTTTTCTTTGTCTACATGGCTCACATACAAATCTATTACTTCTTTTGCTAATTCAAAAAACAGGAAAATTACCATTTATATTCACTTTGACACATGACATTTAGAGGTTTTCATTTTTCTTTCAGTATGATTTTTAAGATGAAAAACTCTTTTCTCCTCTTTTTTTTTTTCTTATTTTTTGATAATGTTTTTCTTCAAAAAAAGGAAGTATGATTTTTATGAGCTAGTGCATCAACTGGATCTTAAAATTGAGGAGAAAAGAGATTATAGGTGGAGATACGGTCACTTTGAATCGTAAGCTTTTCTTTTATCATTTTTTATTATTTACTAACATGAATTCCGAATTTTTATATTACTATACTAAATTATATGGCTTTTCTAGAGGTTTAAAATACATTTAAAAATTTCTACTCTCATACTGTAATAATTAAGATGTTCCATTAATTTTTTGGTTTCAATTTTTGTTGTATGAATTTAATAAGTCAATTTCGTGATTTACATCTTCTTTTTTCCGTAATTATTTGACATCAATATTTGACAATTCTCTAAAAAAGATAATAATAATAATATATATTCCGTATATGCTTTTAAGATAACAATGCTCTCTTTTTACGTATTTAGGGGTAGGGGTGTAAAACGGCACGGCCTCGGGCTGTTGTAGCCCGGAATTGGGTACTGTGGGACACGTGCCAGGCCGGGCCGGCCCGAGTCACTGGGCCGTGCTAGGCCGCCCTTTTGTAGCCCGACGGCCCGGCACGGCATGGCTCGCTTGGGCCGTGCCAGCCGGGCCCGGACCACATGGCTCAAGGCAACTGGGGAGGCCCTGTGGTCATGTGGTCTGTCTCTGCTCCCAAGGTCTGCTGGAGGTGCAGTTTGGTCCAATGGATCAAAATCTATCTTCTTTTTTTTTTTTTTTAAATACAAATTTATTTTATTTTTTTTAAAATTAAATATTTACTTTAGTCTAATTATTTTTATATTTAATCAAAATATTAATTTTAAATAAAAATATTACATGTTTATATTTTTAAATTTGTTTAAAAAATTTAAAAATAAAAATTTTATTAGCATGGCCCGAAGCACGGCCCGGCCCGTGCCTTTCGGGCCGAAGGGCCGTGCCGGGACAAGACATTAATAATTTGGGCCTGGCACGATCCGGTCCGAAATTAAATCCGGACCGGGCTGGCCCGGCCCTGAGCCCGTTTTGGCTCGAAAAATGTAGGCCGTACCGGCCCAACACGGCCCACATTACACCCCTATTTAGGGGTTACTACTTACTAAGATTGTTGGTTGCACGGAAATATAATTAAAAATATATATACTAACCGACCATCCCTTAACAAACGACAGCAAAGACTTTGTGGTTGATGCTTGAGACCCAAGTTTGGATCCTAGTAGATTCACATTTCAAATAAGTTTATTTATAAAATATATATATATATATATATATATATATATATATATATATATATATATATATATATATATATAGAAGTTAGAACTAGGCTACTATACTATTAATAAGCAAAAAATATTAAGTTTTTTTTTGAGAGAGATGCAAATGAATGATGTGAGGGTGGTTAGTTGAATAGTATGATCTAATGGGTGAAAATCATCAAAGGGGTGGATCTAATGGCGAGAAAACTTGGTAGCATCGAGTCTTCGTCTTATTGATAGCATATATATATACTCTCTCTCTCTCTCTCTCTCTCTCTCTATATATATATATATATAATTTGTTGAATATATTACTATTAGAGACAGTGAGTTCCAATTATTATTTCTGTGATTTGTGAAAGAATTAACTATATAAAATTTTTTTCACATAAAAAATTACTTAATTTTTTATTTTCTATATTAATCTCTTTTTTTTTTTATATGTGTGTGTATATTTATTTTGATCTTTCCTTATTTTGACTTTTACTAGCCTGTTGTTGATAACTTTTTTAAGTTGTTTACAAAAATTAATTAAATTTAGGAAAGAATAAATTCTCGTACATAATTTTACCCAATATATATGTATACTTAAAAACAAAAGTAGAAATAAATGTCTGATTTGCAAAAGATTAAAATTGGATCGTACATTTTTGCCGCAAAAATATTTTTTTATTTTTTTTGTAGGTTAAGCTAGAATATTATTAGATCAATTAAGAGTTTAGTGATATGATATTGTTTTTGTCTAATTTGGTTTTATGAAATTTTTTTATAACTTATATTTCTTAATTTTTATTTTATTTCATTTAGAAATTGTAAAACTTAATTAATTATAATATTAAACTAGCGTAGGAACCCACGCGATGCGGCGGGTGGAAATGCTTTAGTAAAAATTTATGATTTACAGATTTAACAAATGAATAAAAACGTTAAAAAAAAACAAAAGAAATATTTAAAATATTATGAAAGGTAATAAATAATGAAAGAAAAACTACAGAGACTCAAATTTACATTTAATTTATCATATAAAGATATTTATTTATCCTATCATCAATTTGTTTGAGTAAGAGAGGGTGAGGGATTTCGGGGGTTGGGAGATGAGGACGGAGCGGTTTTTGAAGATGAGGGGTCTCGGAGGTTGGAAGATAAGAGGGAAGCAGTTTTGGGAGATAAGAAGGGAGCAATTTTGGAAGAATGAGGTCACGCCACGTCAATAAAATATTGGGATTCATAGTTTAGTATAGATTGATTGAGGACGTAGATGCCGAAGCGGCCACGGTCTCCACCTTCATCATGGAGGGGAGGAGACGAGGCTACCTGCTGGCTACAGACTTTTTTTTTTTTTTTCTTTTTTCTTTTTTTGACCTTTTAAGGTAAAAATTTATAGATATCCTTCAACTATAAGCAATTATAAAATAACCTCCTCAACTTTTTTTTATTTTACTATTTTACTAAGATCACACAATGTTTTCGAATAAATTGAGGGTGAGCAACGACCTTCGGACGAGCTATGGGACGATCAATTTGCTAGCCACGGCCCAAGCCTATTTTGAGCCATGCCATGCTGGGCTGGCGGGACTCATTGAGTTGGCTCTACACGGTTCAATAATCAATTTATCGGACCGACCTGCATGGATGCTACATATCCGTGCCGTACTACTGCCTAGCTCATAGTTGTGCCTGGCGGTGCTGCTACATCTAAATCTGTATTACAATCGTATTTCCATTTATTAAAAAGTAATGGAAAGACCGACCGTCCCTAACGCAAGTGGCAAAGGGCTTGGTGGTTGGTACTCAAGACCCGAGTTCGAATCATAGTTGATTCACATTTCCAGCTAAGTTTATTTTTAAATGAAATAAATGAAGCGGATAGCGTGCTACCTATCTCTAAAAAAAAAAAAAAGAAAAAAAAAGAAAAAAAAGTAATGGAAAGTTCACGTTAGGCACGAAGTGGTTGTTGAGTTTGGATGAGACAAATCGAACAATTGGTTTTCATATACATGTAGAAGCCATTGCCCAAGCAACTCGGTGATCCATGTGAGGAAAAATACATTTGAAAAGCACCACCGCACAAGCCAACAATCACAAATCTGATGAAACTTGCAAGCATCTTACTATTCAACCCAACAATCACAAATTCATAACAAGTTCCAAATCGACCTTAAAGTTCACATTGGAATAAATTTTATTTATTCAAGGAAACACCTCAATAACCGATCGAAATCCGAGCGTAGCAGCAATCTTGTAATCACCGAACCCTGCCTCAGTGAATATTTTGCGCCATTCTTGCTCGTCTCTCTCGCGTCCGCTCACTTGCGCCATCATCCACACGTCGAAGAAGAGCTGCGTCTCGGTCGCCTTCTCTTTCTGACTCGACCCGATCACCATCTCCATGATGATAACCTTCCCTCCGGCCTCTCTCGGTGGGATAGCCTCCCTGCACCGCCGCAGTATCTTCACGCAGTCATCATCGTCCCAGTCGTGCAGAACAAACTGTGATCATCAGTTTATTTCGTGAAGTACAAATGTTTACAAAGCATTGTAATTATTTAGGCATTCTAATTAACTAAAATTGTAAAATCCAACAGAAATATCATAAATAACCACTATTTAGAATAATATATTGCTACTCTTGGAGACTATATTTAAAGTCGAGCACGAGGCTCCAAAATTTCACTCATGCATTTTAAACAAAAGAGCTTCGACTTCCCAACTTCTCAAATTACAAGTAGTATTAATTTTGCAGGAGTGTGGTAGTAAAAAAATAAAAAAAGCAGGAGAGGAATTTAATTTATTTTGACCTTCAACATCACAGCATCCGCCGGAGGAACGCGCTCGAACATGCTGCCCGCGACAAACTCCACGGGTCCGTCTGCCGGCAGTCCCTGGACCACCTGAGGCAGCTCAAGAACCGCACACTTGACGTGCGGAAACGCCTCCGCAATGGCGCTGGCAGCAGCGCCGGTGCCCCCGCCTACGTCGACCAGCGACCGCAGCCCGCGGAAGACATGCCCGCATTTCCTGACGACCACGTCCATTATGAACCTCGCGTCCGCCGCCATCCCCTCGTTCACCACCGCATTGAACTCCGGGTTGCGGCTCGTCACGCCCCAGATATTGCTTCCGTGTACTGCCTCAAACGGCGTCGTGATGCCGTCGGTTGCTTTAAACCAGTCGTCTAAGTGCAGCAACGGTGCAGTCATCACCGGGCCGACCACCAAGCGCACGAACGGCGCGAGGCTGCGGCGGCCTCCGGAGTCGCCGACGAGCAGGCGGGACGTCGGCGTGAGGCCGTACAATTCCTCCTCCTCCCCGCCGGCGGCGGTGGCTTCCGACGTCTGCCTCGTGAAGAGGCGGGAGAAAGCAAGGGTGCGCATGAGGCGGCAGAGCGGCGGCAGTCTGGCGGCCGGGAGGTTGAGTGCAGCAACGAGGTCGAGGACGGAGATGGGGCCGCGGTGGCGGTGGATGGCGTCGGGGATGCCGAGCTCGACGGCGCACTTGAGCGACATGGATCTGAGGAAGACGAACAGGTGGTTGCATAAGTCGGATTGAGCAGCGACTAAGAGATCGTCGTTGTAGTATTGTTCCATGATTTGCCGCTCCAACTATGCTAGTTCTTGTTTCTTAAATAGTGCACAAGCAGTGCACGACTACGGTACGTGCAATGTACATATTATTTTTTCTAATCTAATTAAATTTATTAACAAATTAATAAATAAATAATATATTTAAATGTAGAGTGTAAACGATCCAGCCCACTAGCAACAATAACTCATGCTTAAGCCAAGTTATTATTACTAGTGTCTAAGTCTCTTATAAACCCAATGACAACCCCATTCCCATCCGATGTGGGACTATTGGGGTGTCACAAACTCCGTTAAGGCCAGACGTACGTCGGTCCAATCACACACACACCCAAGAACACTAGACGATGTGAGACTCGTCTCGCTAGCCCGTCATCCGACACAGCTCGGAGACTCGCCACACATGTCCTGCTGGTAAACCGGCTCTGATACCAAACGTCATGACAGAAAGGAAAAGTCGACGTACATTAGTGAGAGACAGGAAGGGAGCGAGGGAAGGAGGCGATGATGTATAGCAAAAGATGAGATATAGAGAATTGATGAATAGATTTGAGATAAAAAATTAAAAGTCTGGTGGAGGGAAGGAAAATGACCATAATGAATAATTGGAGATAAAGAGGTTAAGATTGTAAGATGCTTGTGAGATCATCTAAGCATACTATTGAAAGTTTGGTAGTGGAATCGTTTGAATTAATTGAAAGTATAGTAGAGGAAATGGAAATGGTCATAATCAATAATTGTAGATTGAAACGCTAAAATGATATATGATAGTGAGATCATTTAAATATATTAATTGAAAGTTTTGTTAGTGCAACCATTTAAATATATTAATTAAAAATTTTGTTAGTGGAACCGTTAAAATGTACATTGAAAATTTAGTGAGGGAAAGAAGAAGAGTCACATGGTAATTAGGGGAAGGAAAACTTACCATGTGGCCTGGCAATAAACATTGAGAATTCATGTAAGTTAATATATATCTAGATTTTTAAAAAAATCTCAATTTCTCTTAATTTGACCGAAAGAAATTAATTACACAATAAATTTATAAACTCCATTCTTATATGATGTTTACATTTTGCATATTTTATAATTTGCATGCAAATTATCAACATAACCTTGGTAGAAATTTTTTTTCAATTTGTCTTGATTTGACCAAAAAGAAATTAATTGCACCATTAATTTTTAAATTCTAACATTCTCAGTTTCTCTTGATTTGACCAAAAAGAAATTAATTGCACTATTAATTTCTAAATTCTAATCTTCTATAACATTTACATTTTACATATTTTATGATTTACATGTAAATTACCAAAATACCCTCCGTAAGAGTGGTGAGAAAAATCCATCAAATATTAGAATTTAGAAATTGCTATACAACTAATTCAATAAAAACTAACATCTCAATAAGTGTATGAAGACCAATTAAATAAATATCACCAATTTGATTTAAATCCACGTAATATCTAGTATATCTCCCTCTAAAAGTTTTTTTTTTCTCTTTAAATTCAAGTCATAATTGATGTCATTGCTTATGGCAACAATATCTTCTTATATATAAAAAACAGCATAGAGAAATTTAAAAAATAATTCATAAATAAGTACTAATATTTAATATTTATTAATATTATTGTATTTATTCAAAATGCACACTCCTCGATTAAACCTATTCGTTTTTTGGAGCAATCTTTTCGTTTTTTGGTGAAATCTCTTCGTTTCTTAGAAAAGATATCTTTTCATCGAAACTCTTAACTCTTTAAATCTTGAAGGAACCTCTTTGTTTGTTGGAGAATATATATCTCCTCCGTACCTCATTTCTCTAAAGCCTAAAAAATGAAGATTTCACATATTAAATTTTTTAGTCCTTCATTAATTGAAGAAATTCTAATATTTTTATTTCTAAAAGCAAATTAAAACTTTACTAATTTTCAAAAATATTCCGAAATATTTAATAATTAGTTGAGTTTAATACTATTAAATTTTTTTGAATAAATGCCTTTTGAAGCAGCATAATTTCTTCATGTAGCACTAATCATATTTTTAAAATTCTTTTTTGAAGTTCTTCTTTTTTTTTATAAAAAAAATCTCAATTTCTCTTGATTTGACCCAAAAAATTAATTGCACAATAGATTTATAAATTTTATTCTTCTATGACATTTACATTTTGCATATTTTATGATTTGCGTGCAAAATATCAACATATATTTTTGGTAGAAAAAAATTTCAATTTCTGTTGATTCGACCAAAAAGAAATTAATTGCACCATTAATATCTAAATTCTAAACTTCTCAATTTTTTCTTGATTTGACCAAAAAGAAATTCACCATTAATTTATAAAATATTCTAATCTTCTATAACATTTACATTTTACATATTTTATGATTTGGATATAAATTACCAACATACTCTTGGTATAAGTGGTGAGGAAAACCCACAAAATATTTTTGTTTATAGTTAATATATCTAGATTTTAAAAAAAAAATCTCAAATTCTCTTGATTTGACCTAAAAAAATTAATTGCACAATAGATTTATAAATTCTATTTTTTTTATGACATTTACATTTTGCATATTTTATAATTTGCATGCTAATTATCAACATGCCTTTGGTAGAAGAAGATTTCAAAATCTCTTGATTTGACCAAAAAGAAATTAATTGCACTATTAATTTATAAATTCTAATCTTCTCAGTTTCTCTTGATTTGACCAAAAAGAAATTAATTGGACCATTAATTTTTAGATTCTAATTTTCTATGACATTTACATTTTACATATTTTATTCTCTTGATTTGACCTAAAAAATTCATTGCACAATAGATTTATAAATTCTATTTTTCTATGACGTTTACATTGTGCATATTTTATAATTTGCATGCAAATTATCAACATACCTTGGATAGAAAAAGATTTCAATTTCTCTTGATTTGACCAAAAAAAATTAATTGCACTATTAATTTCTAAATTCTAATCTTCTTAGTTTCTCTTGATTTGACCAAAAAGAAATTAATTGGACCATTAATTGTTAGATTCTAATTTTCTATGACATTTACATTTTACATATTTTATGATTTACATGTAAATTACCAAAAATGGTGAGGAAGACCCGCCAAATATTTTTGTTTATTGTTAATATATCTAGACAAGATTCGCTACTGTGTGGTTGGGGATCAAAGGGGAGGATAAGGGGATTATACCCCGTTAACTCCAAACACCAATTTAGGGGTGGGGTCTGCTTCGTCTACGGCCTCGGCGCGCCCCGACGCCCGGCGCTGCTCCGTGCGCTCTTCCGCCACGCCCGCCGGACCGCTCACCGTCAACGACCTCTCGGTGCGTCAAGCGCCTCCTCCCCGACGCCGACTGGATCAAGGCGCCGCCGGGGCCGTTCATCTGGTGCAGCGGATGGAGGAGTGGGAAAGGGCAAAAGGGTCATTTTACACACCGTAACTCCTCTGTGAACATTTTTCATTTTACAGGGAGCCAAAGTGTAGATTTTTAAATGTCAGGGAGGGAAAGTGAAAAAATAAATTATTACAGGAGAGTTTTCTGTAATTTAGCCATTAAATAAATATCATTAAATTGATTGAAAATCCACACAATATTCAAGATATCTCCTTCTAAATTTTTTTCTCTTCAAATTCAAGTTCTAATTGGTGCCATTGTTTATAGCAACAATACCTTCTTATATGGAAAAAAAATGAAAAGGGCCTCACAAAATTATTTTCCGGACTAAAATATCCATCTTCCAACGGCCTTGGGGGCCGAGCTGCAGGAAGATCGATTGGCCCGGCACGGCCCAAGTTAGTTTCGGGCCGTGCCATGCTAGGCTGGCGGGCCTCATTGAGTGGGTTCAACACGGTCCAATACATCGGACCGACTGGACCGATATAGATGCTACAGTATCCGTGCCGCACTACGGCCCCAGCTCATAGGTGTGCCTGGCGGGGCTGCTACATTTAAATCTGTATTACACTCGTATTTCCATTTGTTAAAAAAGTAATGGAAAGTCCACGTGAGGCACGAAGTGGTTGTTGAGTTTGGACGAGATCAAATCGAACAATTGGTTTTCATTTACATGTAGAAGCCAGTGCCCAAGCAACTCGGTGATCCATGTGAGGAAAAATACATTTGAAAAGCACCACCGCACAAGCCAACAATTTTTAAAATACGAATTAATATTAGGACAGTGCAAGCCTATCTGGAGAAGTTTTCTGTTAAATGTTTGATATAGTACAATCGCATGTAGCAGGTGACAATCACATTCCATGCACTTTGAATATTATGGCGCAGCAAAAGGAGATGGTACGAGGCTAGGGATGTAATGTGGGCCGTGCTGGGCCGGCACGGCCCACATTTACCGGGCCAAAACGGGCTAGAGGCCAGCCCGGCACGGCCCGGCCCCAAAGTCGGGCCGTGCCGTGCCGGGCCCAAGTTCTTGGACCCCCAGCCCGGCACGGCCCCTCGGCCCGGACTGTACGGGCCGTGCCGGGCCGGGCCGGGCTTCGATTTTTTATTTTATTAATTTTATTTAAAAAATATTTTAAATTTTTTTAATAAAAATTAAAAATATTATGTTTTAAAAAATAATATATATGTGAAAATATTTAAAATTTTAAAATGCATTTCTAAAAATATTAAAATTTTAAAATTTTGGACTAAAATGCCCTTCCCAACAGTCAAATTGGAAGGGCATTTTGGTCCATCTACCCAAGTTATGATAGCCCTTGGGAAGCCCCAAAGTTATGACAGGGACAGCCTTGGAAAGTCCAAAGCCTAACCCCAACTCCCAAAGCATTGGGAGTTGGGGTTGTCAATGGAGCAGGGTGCCCCAACTCCCAAAGCCCCAAACCCAACTCCCGAGCCCGGGCCCGGCTCGGGAGGCACTGGCCACACGGGCCGGGCCGGGCCGGGACTTCCCGCCAAGCCCGGTACGGCCCAGGTCCGTGTCGTGCCGGGCCGTGCCGGGTTATCGGGCTGCAGGAACAAGGCCCGGCACGACCCGCTTTAACTGGTCGGGCCGGGCCGGCACGGCACGCTACAGTACTCATGCCGTGCCTGGCCCGGCCCACTACCGTGCCGGGCCGGGCCGCGGGCCGCCCGGCCCGTTTGACACCCCTATACGAGGCTGATCCGACAAAGACAAATATGATTTTGATGAATGCAACGGTTAAAAATAACAACAAATTAAGTGTCAAAGTTTTTTTTATTCAATGACTGTCCTTAATTAAATCAAGTGGCAAATGACTTAATTATTGGTATTCAAACCCCAGTTCGAATTAAAATAGTTGATTCATATTTCTAATTAAGTTTATTTCTAAATAATATAAACGTACTCTTAAAGAAAAAAAAATTTATTTCTTTTTATTTTAAATATTGAATTATTTCAAAATAAAAAATATTTTTTTAAAATATTTTTTTATTATCAACTGCACACTAAAGAGAATAAAAGTTGCTAAGGTAGAAATATGCATCAAATTAATTAGTTTAATGTTGAAATGTCGATCTTTCCGAAAGAAGGAAAAAAATATTATTATTATTATTATTATTA
This sequence comes from Aechmea fasciata, assembly GCA_025177825.1. Lineage (NCBI taxonomy): Eukaryota > Viridiplantae > Streptophyta > Magnoliopsida > Poales > Bromeliaceae > Aechmea > Aechmea fasciata. Next base: position 5,057,920 of record CM045928.1, on the reverse strand, counting down.
TGTTTTGAGAGAGATAGCAGACGCTATAATGCTTTCGTTTATTTTATTTAAATAAACTTAATTTAAAAATATAAATCAACCATGATTCAAACTTGCCTTAGGTACAATCAACAATCACAAATCAGGTGAAACTCACAAGCATCTTATTATTCAACGCCAACAATCACAAATTCATAACAAGTGCCAAATCCACCTAAACGTTCACATTGGAATAAATTTTACTCAAGGAAAGACCTCAATAACCGAACGAAATCCTAGCGTAGCAGCAGTCTCGTAATCACCGAACCCTGCCTCAGTGAATATTTTGCGCCATTCCTGCTCGTCTCTCTCGCGTCCACCCGCTTGCACCATCATCCACACGTCGAAGAAGAGCTGCGTCTCGGTCGCCTTCTCTTCCTGACTCGACCCGACCACCAGCTCCACGACAATAACCTTCCCTCCGGCCTCTCTCGATGGGATAGCCTCCCTACACCGCCGCAGTATCCTCACGCAGTCCTCGTCGTCCCAGTCGTGCAGAACCCACTGTGATCATCAGCTTATTTCGTGAAGTACAAATGTTTACAAAGCATTCTAATTAACTAAAGTTGTAAAATCCAACACAAACATCATAAATAACCACTATTTAGAATAATTTATTTTTATTCTGGAGATTATATTTAAAGTTGAGCACGAGGCTCCAAAATTTCACTCATACATTTTAAACAAAAGAGCTTCGAGTTCCCAACTTCTCAAATTACAAGTAGTATTAATTTTGCAGTAGTGTGGTTGTAAACAAATAAAAAAAAACAGGAGCGGAATTTCATTTTGACCTTCAACATCACAGCATCCGCCGGAGGAACGCGCTCGAACATGCTGCCCGCGACAAACTCCACGGGCCCGTCCGCCGGCAGTCCCTGAACCACCTGAGGCAGCTCAAGAACCGCACACTTGACGTGCGGAAACGCCTCCGCGACGGCGCGGGCGGCAGCGCCGGTCCCCGCCGACGTCGACCAGCGACCGCAGCCCGCGAAAGACATGCTCGCATTTCCTGACGACCACGTCCATTATGAACCTCCCGTCCGCCGCCATGCCCTCGTTGAACGCCGTGTTGAACACCGGGTTGCGACTCGTCACGCCCCAGAAATCTTCGCCGTGCACCGCCTCGAACGGCGTCGCGGCGCCGTCGGCTGCTTTAAACCAGTCGCCTACGTGCAGGGACGGCACCGTCTGCACCGGGTCGAGAATCGCGCGCACGAACGGCGCGAGGCTGCGGCAGCCTCCGGCGTCGCCGACGAGCAGGCGGGACGTCGGCGTGAGGCCGTACAAATCCTCCTCCTCCCCGCCGGCGGCGGTGGCTTCCGACGTCTGCCTCGTGAAGAGGCGGGAGAAAGAGAGCATGCGCATGAGGCGGCGGAGCGGCGGAAGTCTGGCGGCTGGGAGGTTGAGCGCGGCGACGAGGTCGGGGACGGAGGTGGGGCCACCGTGGCGGTGGATGGCGTCGGGTATGCCGAGCTCGACGGCGCACTTGAGCGACATGGATTTGAGGAAGATGAACAGGTGGTTCCATAAATCGGATTGAGCCGCGATGAGTAGATCGTCGTCCCAGTACTGCTCCATGATTTGTTGCTCCAACAATTAACTCTTCGGTGTTTCTTAATTAAATATATAAGTATGAAATATAGTTCTTTACCATTTTTTATATTATTATGGCTAGTGTGCGTGGTTGGGGATTAAAGGAGAGGATAAAGGGGTTATCCCCGTAACCTTTAACACGAATTTAATTAGGGAGGTGGGATTTGTTAACTCCATTCCAAAAAAGTTATCCCACGCAGATAATTATTGATTTCTGCATTGACTATGTATAATTTAAAGAGAATCAAGATACTATTTTTTATGCTTAATTTATAACAACACTTACAAATACTGTAAATATTTTTTTGTTTCCAAAATTTTTTCTTTATTATTGAAGAAAAATTTGTGGTGTAGTTGTCGGAATCATCTTTTTTGAAAAATATTCTTATTATGATCACGTCCTCTAAAAACGTGTCTTTTAGGATCAAAAGATGAGAAGAATTTCAGCAAAAGATTTTATATAGAGTCAGTAACTGCTATGATACTGAACGCTTTTAAAGAATAATTTTAACATTGTTGGTCGTTTGGAACATCCACGTGAATACTAATTAAATGTATTATAGTTATAAGTTTTTATTATAATGTCTATAAAAATATTCTAATAGATATTTTGACCGTATTTTTTTAGTTATAAATTTTTTTATTTTTAATTCTTAAAATTTTATATAATAATTAATTAAAATAATACTTATTCGCAGCAAAACACAAGTCCAATACTAGTCCCACTTAAAAGGGTGTATATGGTACGATAGGAAAAAGATTATGCAAATGAGCGAGAGTTCCGGCGAAGATAAAAGACTTAAAAAAAAAAAAAAAAAAAAATATTCGAAGGAGAGCTCTGATATGTATCCAATCCCTTCTCTTTGGGCCATCTTTCCGTATGCATGATACGTTCATCTTTCCTTTCTTCCGAGCAAGCCGCCTATAGAAGGATTAATCTGCTGTGCTTTTTGGCTTTCGTTTATTATTTATTATACCGGAGAGTTATTATAACAAAATATGTTTTAGACGACGCTTTATTCTAGCATCTTTAATATTTAGCGTTTCTTTGACTATGATTAAGCGTTCTGCAAATAAATTTTTATCAAATATTTATATAAATTTTTCGACGCTATATTAAAACGTCGGTATATTTATTCCGACATGTTTATTTAATAACTCTTTACACGACGTTTTTACAAGCGTCGGGATTATTTTTGCCGACGCTTTAAAGTGTCGCTAAATATTATTTAAAATGTCCTTAAATGCAAAATTTTTTATAGTGAGTGATGTTGCCGGGCAAGCCATTAATTATTTAATTAGTTAATCAATTATAATAATAAATTAATTATTATGTAGCATGATATCAGAGCAAGATAAAATAAAACGAGAATAGAACAATATCTAGCATGATATCACAGCAAGATACATAATCTACTCTAAAAGTCATAAAAAAGTCTACAACATCAACATCCACAAAATATATAATAAGTGTCTACCTAATAACCATTATTTCACAGCATTTAATACAGTATTGAAGTAGTGAGTTCTAAATTTGTCCTATTTAACTTAAGTCATTCTCCCATTTGTTTGTAGCCTATAAAAAAAGTTTTTAGTCAAGCGTGAAAGAGAATTTTAAATATAAAAAAATTAAAATATTGTTATTTACTAGCTTAAATTTTTGGGGATTAGCGTTTAATATAAACAATACATGTTAAATAAAAATATAAAAAATATCAGTCTTCAAGACAGGCTGGCTTGGAAATACGAGTTGTGTCTTTGTGTGGTGGGCACGACGAGACGATGGACCACCTGTTCACACAATGTGTCTTTACTAAGTTTATTATGCGACGAGTGGAGGACGTGCGGGGAGGGACTTCGGCGATGATGTCCATGCATGCAGGACGGTGGAAGCGAAGAGAGAGTGGTCACCGTAAGAGAGGCGGTCTAGCCGATTTAGCGCATCTTTGGTGGACCATTTGGAAGGCTAGGAACGATCTAATTTTCCGTGACAAACAAGTCGACCCCGTAGTCGTGGTGCGCAGGCTTAAGTGTCTTATCTTTTCTTGGAACACCCATCTTTGAGGGGATTTTGTTTTGTTTTGTTTTTTTTTTTTTTTTTTTTTTTTTTTTTCGCTTTTTCGCCCCTGAGAGCCTCGAGCTGTCTCATCTACCTTAGCCTAATTCACTCTTTTATTGAATGAAGCAGGTAGCGTGCTACCTATTCTCAAAAAAAAAATATCAGTCTTTAATAACTTAAATTTTTAAAGTATAATATTTATTTTATATAATTTAAAAGTGTCGCACAAGATTGATGTTTGGAAAAAACTTAATTTAGATCGATGTTTTAAAACCCGAAATTGATTCGAATCGGATGAGATGTTGGGCAATTCAACGAATAGCTCAATCAATCAAATCAGTGACGTTAGCGTGATATAATATATAAAAATTATTATTAACTTTTATGTGTAAAATAACAAAGTTAAAGAAGATAAATAAATATAGGGTAAATTGCACATTTGATTCTCAAACTATCAAGCTGGTCATATTTTGGTTATCAAATTTTAATTTGTTATAATTTTTTATTTGAATTTTTAGAATCGTTTCTATAAAATTTTATAACCCAATTTGGATGAGATTTTGTAGAGATTATAATTCTTTTTTTTTACTTTTATTATTTTATTTTATTTTATTTTTTACTTTGACCCACGGTAAACACCACCTAGGTGTAACCGTTTTTTGCTTTGGATTTCAGCCTAAGTTGATAATATGATGCAAAAAAATAAATATTATTTTTATACTGTAAATAATTTAAAATTTTAAAAATATGTTTACTCTTTTCTAAGTTTATATTATAAAATTAGAGCTACAATTTGAACCATATTTTTAAATTATTGATAAAAAATTATAAATACATTTAAAATTTTTAGGTATTTTATAAAAAAAATTATACTTTTAAATCGTTATTATGTTATGAAACTACTAGGCCTTCTTAGTCTTTCTCTATCGTAATTAAGTCCAGCTCCCAACACCCAACACGTACGCCAGCAAACAGTTTGGTTTTTATTTTTTGAGAAATAGATAGCACGCTATCTTTTTCGTTTATTTTATTTAAAAATAAACTTAGCTAGAAATATGAATAAACTTAGATTAATTAATCTATTTATTGGTTACAAAGCATTTATGAATGATGCCTGTCCACTTCTGGGCAAGTGGTAGTGGACAAGGCCCTGGTTTCTGGTTTCAAGGGGTTAGGTGTTTGGGACCTACATGCATGCTACGTGTATAATCGCCTATATATGAATAGCAAAATATATTTACTATTTTGGGTATGAAAACAAATTAAAAAGCATTTATAAATGATGCCTATCCACTTCTGAGCAAGTGGACAAGGCCCTGGTTTCCTGGTTTAGTCAAGGGGTTAGGCGTTTGGGACCTACATGCATACCACGTGTATAAAACCGCCAATATAAGAATAGCATTGTTCACACACACGCGTGCGCGAAAATATATACCTAGTTTAGTCAAAGGGTTAGGCATGTGGACCTACATGCATGCTACGTGTATAAAACCGCTAATATACGAATAGCTTTGTTCACATACACGCTTGCGCGGATATAGATACCTGGTTTAGTCAAGGGGTTAGGCGTTTGGGACCTACATGCATGCTACGTGTATAAAACCGCCAATATACGAATAGCATTGTTCACACACACGCGTGCGTGCATATATATATACCTGGTTTAGTCAAGGGGTTAGGCGTTTGGGACCTAAATGCATGCTACGTGTATAAAACTGCCAATATATGAATAGCATTGTTCACATACACGCGTGCGCGCATATATATATATATATATATATATATATATATATATATATATATATATATATATATATATATATATATATATATATATAGAGAGAGAGAGAGAGAGAGAGAGAGAGAGAGAGAGAGAGAGTTTGGTAGAATCTTTATCGATAGCAAAAACCCTCCGTTGCCACCCATTTGTTTTCGATTATGGAGCTCCAAATCGACGATCACCGTTGAAAATGATCTACACCACATGAAATATCTAGAAATCAAATTTCATGCTTTTTCGATATTATTATATTGTCCATCAAAAGGGCGTAAAAATGAACAAACTACAAATGAATATCTTCTAAAAAGTGACGATTGGAATTTTATAATCAAAATCGAGAGTATAGATCTTGTTCTAAATAGTTTAAAATATTTTCTAACAAAACTTCAATTGATTTGGATAGTTTTACACCGTTAAACGAGAAAACGCATCGTATCTACTATTAAAATTATAAATTTTGAAACCCTTTGATCATTAGGCTAATGATGTCAAAAAAAATTAAAATTTGATTTCTAAATACTTTAAGTGGTATAGATCATGTTCAACGGTACCAATCGTCAATTTGGAGGCTCCATCATCGAAAACAAATGGGTGGTAACAGAGGATTTTTGCTATCGATAGCATTCTAGCTCAACTATATATATATATATATATATATATATATATATATATATATATATATATATATATATATATATATATATATATATATATATATCCGCTATGGTGCTTGTAAAAGTACCAAGTACTTAGTGCTTGTGAATTTTTTACCGTTAGATCTACACCTTTGATCATTTTCATCCATTAGATTATACTATTCAACCAACCGCCTACTTAACCCAAGGGGCCCACATCATCCTAACCGCACATCTATTAATCCAAGGGCTAAAAACTTACAAGCATCAATGACTTGCTACTTTTAAAAGCATAGGAGCTCAATTTTCTCTCTCTCTCTCTCTCTATATATATATATATATATATATATATGTAGCTACAGATAAGCTTATGGAACACGGAGGCCTCCGTGCTTTCACTTTGTTTTCGATGTGCGGACTTTTGAATCGACGATCGGCTCGTTAGAGTTGATCTAGAGTATTTGAAGTACCTAGGAAATAAATGTTGTGATTTTTCGATATCATTTGCCTAGTGATCGAAGGGGCTCTAAATCAATAATTTTAACGGCCGTGGTGAGCCGGTTGCAAGTTTAACGGTGTAGAAATATTCAAATCACGTGAAATTTTGATAGAAAATTCTTTATACCATATAAGACAAGATCAATAACTTTGATCTAAAATTTTAATGTAATATCATCATATTTTGTAAGATTTTTATTTTTAGCAGTTGATTTTGAGCCACTTCGATCACTGGGCAAATGATATCGAAAAATCGCAAAATTTATTTTCTAGCTACTTCAAATACTCTAGATCACGTCTAACGTCGCCGATCGTCGCTTCGGAAGTCCGAACATCGCAAGCAAAGTGGAAGCACGGAGGCCTCCGTGCTTATGGAAACATCCTAGCCGCACTATATATATATATATATATATATATATATATATATATATATATATATATATATATATATATATATATATATATATATATATATATATATATATATATATATATATATATAGTCGGACTACTATTAGTAGTAAAATTTCATTGTTGCTACCGTTTTTAACCTTTGGATCGCTCTTATCATTATTTCTAACCATTAGATTAAATACTATAACCCATTGGGGACCATTCAATTGGGGGACAACTCAACGCTAACTACCTAATATCATCCCGACCTTACAAATTTTAATCCGAGGGTTAAAAACTTGGTAGTAAAAAGGCGTTTTACTACTAATACTATTCCTAATTCTATATATATATATATATATATATATATATATATATATATATATATATATATATATATATATATATATATATATATATATAGTATATAGTATATAGGGTATGAGCTGATATATCGATGTAATCGGTTACTTTGGGGTTGAGCTAGAATGCTATCAGATATGATCGATGCACATCGGTAGTTTGTTTCGATGGTGGAGCCTCCAAATCGACGATCGGCATCGTTGAGCATTATCTATATCACTTGAAGTATTTAGAAATTAAATTTCAAATATTTTCGATATCATTTGCCTAATGATCAAAGTGTTTCAAAATTTATAATTTTAATGGTCGATATGAGGCGTTTTTTTAGTTTAACGGCGTAAAGATATCCAAATCAATTGAATTTACGTCATTGGATTAAAAGATGTGCGATTAGGATGTTGTGGGCTCCCCTAAGATTGAGTGGGTAGTTGGTTAAATAGTATAATTCAAGGGATGTAAATGATAAAAGAGGTAAATCTAACGGTAGAAAATTTGATATATAGCAACAAATGCTTTATGCTATCCATAGTATCCCGGTCGGACTATATATATATATATATATATTTATATATATATATATATGACTTTGTGCTATTAAGTTTTCGATTTTCGGATGAAAAAAAAATATGCGGTTAATTATGATAATAGAGTAGGGCTACTATACTATTATGAGTAGTAGAGCCCTACTACTCATAAGTTGTTTTAGATGATAGATCTTTCGATTTGACGATCCACTCCGTTAAATATGAGCGAGAGTATTTAAAACTTCTAGAAAATAAATTTCGTAATTTTTCAAAATCATAATAAAGTCCATCAAATGGGCATAAAATGAGCAGAAATCGAACGATGTCCTAAAAATAGATGATCGGATCCTTCAATTTAAGATCGGAGTTATTGATCTTTATCTAGGTAGTGAATAGAATTTTCTATCAAAAATTCAACCTATTTCAATTCTTTTACACCGTTAAACTACCAAGTATCCCATATCGGCCGTTAAAAATTGTCAATTTTGTGAGATTTTGATCGTAAGGTAAATGATTTGAAAAATCACGAAATTTATTTTCTAGAAGTTTTAAATACTCTAGATCATATTTAACGAAGTGAATCGTCGATTCGGAAGCTCTATCATCGAAAACAACTTATGAGTAGTAGGGCTCTACTACTCATAATAGTATAGTAGCCCTACTCATGATAATAATAGTTTTCTAGGATTAAGTGGGTGGTTGGTTAAATAGTATGACAATGGGTGAAAATTGTCAAAGGAATAGATCTACATATAGGTAAAACTTTTGGTAGCACAAAATCTTTAGTGCTATTGATAGCATAATAACCATACTATTATTATTATGGGGCAATTTCATAGATATCCCTCCAAAAGTTTAAAATATCATATATGCCCCTACAAAGTTTAAAATATCATATATGTCCCTGTAAACACTGAAAATTATCACCAATGCCCCTGCCGTCACTTGTGTTAGCTTTACTACGGTTATTAAAAGGTTAAAGATGGGTTAACTTTTAAAATTACCTATTTACCCTCCTTCTCAACTATATTTCTTTTTGAAACTGCTCCCTCAATTTTTATTATTTTAGTTGACAACCCATTAATTTTTAGTTTTTGAAAAAATTAACTAATTTTAGTGTATGAAAAATGAGAATTTTATAAGTTTTTTTTTTTATGATTTTACCACATCTAGTGGCTCTATTTAAATTTTGGGAAATAAATAACTTTGTATTAAAATTTAAATAAAAATAAAATTTAAGAATTTTTCCTATCTTTTTTTAATATTGGAAGCTTAAAAATTTTTTAAACCAAAATTATTCTCAATAATTTTATCTCCATTAAATATATTAAAAAATTAAAATATAATATATTTTAGCCTACGAACAAAACTCTCTTTTTTTCGGTTGTCACAAAAATGCATGCATATTGTTATTTGATTTATTTTATATTAAATAGGAAGAAAAATTAAATCTATCTTTTATTTCATAATTACTATTACTGATTAGGAATGTGAATTGATATAGGTACACAATTTTATCTGAACTTGATTTTGAATAGGATGAGCTTAATCAATACTGAGTACGGATAGTTTCGATTAAAGTTATAAAAAAATAAAATCACATTATATTCAAACTCGGTTATGATTTTGGTTTATATCTAAACCAAACCGAATCGAAATTGTGAAAACAAAACCAAAATCATATAAAAACATACTATATATAAAATACAATTTTTATATATTTTTAATAATTAATATATATTAATAATTTAATTTAATATTTATTATATTAAATAATTAAATTTAGGTTTACAAAAATTGTCTTGAAATATGTATTAGTATATCTATTGTTGATGAGAGATAAAGGGTAAAAATAGTATTTTAAAAATATAACTCTATTTTAAAGGGGCTTTCACGGAACTTAACTAGTGAAGGGTATATATGATAATTTTTGATATATTGGAGGGCATTCATGATATTATAGATTTTAGAAGGGTATTGATGAAATTAATAGTTTCGGGAAGGGCATATATGAAATTATCTCTATTATTATTATTTAAACTCCTATTATTATCAAAAGTAATATGGGATAAAGAAGCAAATTAAAGCCTCCATTATTTAACCCAACAATCATAAATTCATAACAAGATCAAGTCCAGATCCAATCCGCCTACACCTAAAACTTCACCTTAAAATTAATAAATTTTATTTCAAGGATACACCTCAATAACTGATCGGAACCCAAGCGTGGCAGCAATCTTGTAATCACTGAATCCTGCCTTAGTGAATATTTTGCGCCATTCCTGCTCGTCTCTCTCGTGTCCCCCGGTCTGGACCATCATCCACACGTCGATGAAGAGCTGCATCTCCGCCGACTTCTCTTCCGGGCTCGACCCGATCACTGGCTCTATGACAATAACCTTCCCTCCGGCCTCTCTCAGTGGGATCGCCTCCTTGCACCGTTGCAGTATCCTCACGCAGTCCTCGTCGTCCCAGTCATGCAAAACCCACTGTACGTGATCATCAGTTTATTCTGTATGGTACGTACGGATGTTTAATTATAGAGCGTTCTAAGCGACTAAAATTGTAAAAATCTAACATAAACATCGTAAGTAATTAACCACACTATTTAATTTAGAGTAGTTAATTGTTACTCTAGAGACTACTTAAAGTCGACCCCAGGAGGCTCGAAATTCAAATGAAGGAGTTTTCTTGAGTTTCCAACTTCTCGAATTATATGTAGTATTAATTTTAGGAGGGTTCTTAGGGAAAGGGTCCGAAGGAAGCTTTAAATGAAAAATGTAAATAGCTTAATGTAGTTAAAAAACAATGCTCTGCATGCGTCGATGCCATACGAAACGGAATAATCTAAGCTGCTGACTATCTATAGTTTGTGTAAATTTTTATAATTTTCTTTGTTCACATTTTATTTTTTAGAAATGCCTGATGTGCCGTAAAATTTGTATCTTATAATATTATTAATGTGTTGAAATGTATATGCAGAGAATTTTGGTTTTAAAATTTAGGATGTAATAATGGTGCTTTGGTGGTGGTTTTAGGTTTAGTAATAATTTTTGGAGTATAATAATGATGATATCATGTACATGTCATGCATCGATCTTCAAATATTAAGGAAAACTCAAAATGGAGTATCTGTAAAAATACAGTATAATTACAAATATACGCATATAATTAAAAATACTATAGTTATAACTATATGCATTTTGTTTGATTTGATGCAGTAAAAAGTGTTATAATTAGAATAATTTGTTTAGTTACATACAATTCACAAATGTATTTTTAAAATTTTATTATTTTTTTATATGTGGTGTTAATATTAAATATCCAATGCAGAACGAAACTATTTTCTATTCAAAAAAAATTAGGAGGTAACATTATTTACTGCTTAAAATTACTTTTCAATTGTTGTAATTAGATCCGAGATAAATCAGGGCGTAATTTCAATTACTGTATTTGGGCCTTCTCACATGGTTTTAACTAAAATAGTTGAATTTAAATACATCCAATCAAATACTTGATTTGAATCTACATGCAGTGAAAATTATGGTGCAGTAACAATAGCATGTAATAAAAAAAAACAATAGCATGTAATCAAACAGCTCTTTACTGTAAATCATGAAATGAATGATAAAAAAATGTAAGATTATATTGAACTTTTCTTATCTATTGATTATTTTGATTCAGCTATTCAACGTTTCAAAATTTTGATTTTACATTTTAATCTTTCAATTTGTTTAATTTAAAATTTTTGATTGTACTATTTAATTTTTCAATTCATTTGATTTGACCCACTGAACGGTATTACGACTTTAAAATTTGAATATATTGTTTATTTTTACAAATTTAATTAACATATTTATATAAATTTTATAACTATAAATTTATTAAAATAAATAATTAGCATAAATTATAAATTTAAAAATTAAAGTATTGTTAATTTTCTACAATCAAATATGTCCAAATGTTGGACGGTAAAGTCGAAAGCACCCGTGCAAAATGTTTGTAACTCAGATAAATTTTGTACGTCTTTATTCAAAATAAACAAACAAACATAGAAACAATCCAAATAATAATAATAATGTTGGTTAACAGACCAACCGATCCTAGAGTAAGTGGTAAAGAGTTTGATAGTTGATATAAGAGGTTTCAAGTTTGAAATCTAGTTGATTCATATTTCTAGCGAAATTTATTTTTGAATGAAATAAACGAAACGGTAGCGTGTCTATCTATCTCTCAAAAAAAAAAAGAAAAAAAAATAATGTTGGTTAACAGCAGCTTATTCACCTTTAACATCACGGCATCCGCCGCAGGAACGCGCTCGAACATGCTGCCCGCGATAAATTCCACGGGCCCGTCCGCCGGCAGTCCCTGGACCACCTGAGGCAGATCGAGAACCGCACACTTGACGTCCGGAAACGCCTCCGCGATGGCGCAGGCGGCAGAGCCGGTCCCCCCGCCGACGTCAACCAGCGACCGCAGCCCACGAAAGACATGCCCGCATTTCCTGACGACCACGTCCATTATGAACCTCCCGTCCGCCGCCAACCCCGCGTTGAACGCTGCGTTGAACTCCGGGTTCCGGCTCGTCACGCCCCAGAGATCGCTGCCGTACACCGCCTCAAACGGCGTCGCGATGCCGTCGGCTGCTTTAAACCAGTCGCCTAAGTGCAGCGACGGTGCAGTCAGCACCGGGCCGAACACCAAGCGCACATACGGCGCGAGGCTGCGGCGGTCTCCGGAGTCGTCGACGAGCAGGCGGGAGGTCGGCGTGAGGCCGTACAAATCCTCCTCCTCCCCGCCGGCGGCGGTGGCTTCCGACGTCTGCCTCGTGAAGAGGCGGGAGAAAGAGAGCATGCGCATGAGGCGGCGGAGCGGCGGAAGTCTGGCGGCTGGGAGGTTGAGCGCGGCGACGAGGCCGGGGACGGAGACGGGGCCGCCGTGGCGGTGGATGGCGTCGGGTATGCCGAGCTCGACGGCGCACTTGAGCGACATGGATTTGAGGAAGACGAAGAGGTGGTTCCATAAGTCGGATTGAGCCGCGATGAGTAGATCGTCGTCCCAGTACTGCTCCATGATTTGTTGCTTCAACAATTCTACTCGTCGGTGTTTCTTATAAACATATATGTATAAAATATAGTTCTTTACCATTTTTTTTATATTATTAGCTATGTGTGGTTGGGGATTAAAGGGGATTATACCTCCCCGTTGACTCCAAACACCAATTTAGTGGGTGGGGTTTATTAATTACCCCACCCCAAAAGAGTTATCAGGGATAATAATAATTGATTACTACATTTATGAAATTTATGAAATGACTAGGTATAATTTAAAGAGAATCAAGATGCCATTTTTTATGCTTAATTTATAACAACGCTTACAAATACCGTAAATATTTTTTTTGTTTCCAAATTTTTTTCTTAATTATTGAAGAAAAAATTGTGGTGTACTTGCCGGAATAATCTTTTTGAAAGATATTCTTATTGTGATCACGTCCTCTGAAAACGTGTCTTTTAAGGGTCAACAGCAGTAAAAGATTAATATAGAGTCAGCACAAGAATAATTTTAACATGGTTGGTGGTATGGAACATCCACGTGAATACTAATTAAACGTATTATATTTAAAAAATTTTATTATAATGTATATAAAAATATTTTAATGGATATTTTGACCGTATTTTTTCAGTTATAATTTTTTTAATTTTTAATTCTTAAAATTTTATATAATAATTAATTAAAATAATATTTATTCGCTGTAAAATGCAAGACCAATACTTGTCCACTTTAAAGGGTGTATATGCATGGTACGATAGAAAAAGGATTGTGCAAATGAACGATGTTCTGGCAAGGATAAAATCTTGAAAAAATGATCGATGGAGAGCTTCCTATCCCATCCTTTCTGTTTGGGCGATCACTACAACAAAAAATATATATATATATATTTTTTTTAGGAATATTTGTCATAATCGCTTCATTCATAAAGCAGATGAATTAAGCGTACAAGTGGAGCGCTGGCCTCCGAAGCCAAAAAAAACAAAAACACTAGAAGAAATGAGTCATAGAAAAGTAAAGACGCATTTTAAACGACGCTTTCTTCTAGCGTCTTTAATATTTAGCATTTATCGACACTATGATTAAACGTCGCTAATAAACATATTTTTATCAAATATTTATATAAATTTATCCCGACATGTTTATTTAACTATTTTTTACACGACGCTTTTACAAGCGTCGGGATTATTTTTACCGACGCTTTAAAGCGTCGCTAAATATCATTTAAAGTATCCAGTGGATCTTTCCTTATGCATGGCATGTTCATTTTTCCTGTCAACCAAGCAAGCCACCTACAGAAGGATTAATCCGCTGTGCTTTTTGGCTTTTGTTGGTTATTATACCTGAGAGTGATGTTTCCGGGCAAGCCATTAATTATTTAATTAGTTAATCAATTATAAAAATAGATTAATTATTATTTAAATACTTATTAATTTAATTCTTTAAATAATTAATTAGTTAATTATTTCAAAATTTTAATTATATTAATTAATAATATTTTATAATGACTTATAAATTAATTAGTATAGGAATAAGATAGAGGATAATTTATTCTACTTAATGGGTGGAAGTACTATTTTTCTATCGTAGCAGGTGATTTCGAAATAATCCGTTGAGAGAAGGATAGTAATTCGTATACTCTCTTTGGGCGTGTTTGGTTCAAAGTCGAAATCGGAATCGAAATCGGAATCGAAATAAGTTGGAATCGGAATCGGAATGACTCATTACCTAATTGCTTTGGTTCATCATCACCCGAATCGGAATCGGAATAAATCATTTCCATTGTCGGTGTTTGGTTAGATAGATATAAAAAGGTAATCAAATTAATATATTAATTTTATCTTTATAATTAATATATTAATTTAAATGCAAACTCAAAATTATATTAAAAATTTACATCAAAATTTTGAAATAATATCAAAATTTTAAATCTATTTTTTAAAAATTAAACTTTGAAGGTGAGTGTATAATTCAAAATATAAAACTAAATTTTTATTTATTCAAATTCAAACTTAAAATTACAATTTAAATTTTAATTTGAATCCCTAAATTTAATTTAAGTTTTGAATAAAATTTGAATAAAATTTTATTTAAATTAAAATTTAATTTAAATTTAAATTCATAAGTTAGATTCAAAGTACTTGATTAAATTTTAATTTTTAATTCAAGTTCAAATTAAAATTTAAAATTATATTTAATTTTTAAATTTAAACTCATATTTTAATTAAAAAAGTTAAAAAATATTCATTCCGCCCGGATTCAACTTTCAATCCGGCCTTCTAGGCCGGATTGAAAAAGAAAGGCGATTGAGGGATTCCTATTCCACTCGGGAATCGGAATCGGAATGGGACTCCCGCGTACCAAACGCCCACAAACGGATTCGCCCATTCCCATTCCCATTCCTGGGTGAAAAATAAGCGAACCAAACACGCCTTTATCTCTTGAACCAAACATGTTTTAAAACTCAGAACTAGTTCATATCAGATTAGATATTCCATTATGGCTCAACTGATTCAACAAATAGGTCGAACCAGTGATGTTAGCATGATATCACAAGCAATAAGTTATTAATTTTTTTGTGTAAAATAATAAAGTTAAAGAAGATAAATAAATATACGGTAAATTGCTCATTTGGTTATCAAACTATGAGGTTGGTAACATATTAATGGACCTCAAACTTTAATTTGTTATATTTCAATTTTTAAAAGTATTTCAATAAAGTCTATATAACCAAATTTAGGTGATTAAATACTAAAGTATTTCTTATGTCTACAAATTCCTGGATTGGGAATTCTACTGATTACAACCCATTTTGGTTGGTTTTTTTTTTTTTATAAAATTCAAATACCACCTTTTTGGTTTCTCACTTTTTCACTTTTTTACCATATGATTTAAAATTTATCAATTTAGTATCTTTTTCTTTTTCGACTTTTTTATTAATATTTCGTTAAATTATATATAAAAAATTTTAGATATCATATCTAGATTTATTGAATATTCAGTTTAGTATCTTTTAATTTTAACTTTGACTGAAATACCCTTGAAATCATATCTTTCAAGTGCAAAATTAAATACTCGATGCTAATGGAGGGAGATACGGTGGTTGACCACGACAAATAGCGTGCGAGACTCATCTCAGCATCTTCATTGATTGCGGCAACGACGATGGCTTTGAAAGAAGTGCAGCGGTGCATGCGCAGCAGCGTGGCGCTATTGCTGCGATTCACTTCGCTTCGGACTCTTCGAAGTTGCAGTTGGTTGGATTGATGATACCTATAAAAATCTAGTAGGAGGTGTCGAAGTTTCAGGTCGACAAATAGAGAGAGAGAGAGAGAAGGAGAGGTGTCAGTTGCTAGGCTTGGGAGTAGGATGTAAATGGATATGGATATCCGACTTTAACTCGAATCCAAACTCGATGGAGATAAATTTTATTCGAAGTAAATGGATATGAATTTGGATATGGATATAAAAAATAAAAATCCGACGGATATGGATTTGGATATTGGATCGTACCCGACCGAACCCGAACCCAAACCCGAATCCGAACCCGAACCCGAACAAAAATATGATATAATATATAAAAAAAAATTCAAGCTTTAGACTGAATCTAAAGGCAAAAAAATACTTACACTTTTGTAATCTAAACCAAAATACATACATACATATATATATATATATATATATATAAAATTGGTAAATATTATTTTCGAATTCGGGTTTTCGGGTTTAGAATCGGTTCGGGTTTTTGGTCGGGGTCGGATTTGGGTTTGGGTTTCGAATTTTTGCTCGGGTTCGGATTTGGTCGTGGATTTTTAAAATCCATCCGAATGCGACCCGTTAACATCCCTACCTGGGAGGTGACGCGCGATGGGAGAGGATGTGGCTTGGGGAAAGGGGAAAGGGTGTCATTCAAAAGATAAATTCTAAAATATAACAGGTATATTGGTGACGTGGCGTAACAAATTAATTAAATATTTTTTTTTAAAAGTATATATATCCCATCATAATTATAAAAAAATATTTTTATTATATTTTTATTTAAAAAGAAAAATATAATTGACTTAATTATATTTTTAATAATGTGGTGTAAGTCGTATAGTGTAGAATTTCTCCATTCAAAGAGATGGAGAGAGCTAAGAAAGTAGAAGAGGACAATATTGTATGAACCAGCTGGCATATCTCTCCACACATGCATTATATTTAATTAATCTATAAAATATAAATTTTGAACTAATCTATTTTATAAAATTTAAATTTTTAACCAATCTACAATACATTGGGTCTATGTAATATTTAAACGCATACATATGCCAACAAAATAAACCACCTCCACAGACTCTAGTATATAGTAATAAATGGTACGGGGCTTAGAGGTTTGGGGCCAGAAAGGCTGAAAGAAAGCTAAAAAAAAAAGAAAAAAAAGAAAAAAAAAAGAAGAGTATGCATCTGCAAATCCTTTGCCATAAATTTTAAAAAAGATTTTTTGCTTATTTATTCTTAATAGTATTCAAAGATTTTAAACTTATTATGAAATTATCAAAAATATTTTTCTAAAACTAAATCCTACTAGTAAATCATGGGGAAAAAAAACAAGAATATTTGAAGGAAGAGAGTGGGTGAGAGGTCCACATGGATTCTGTGCTTGCGGCGTTGCGGAGAGCTGCATGCATATTTTGCTTCTTGAGTTTTTATTTTCCGACGAAAATCGCCAAAAAATGAAAATACCTTTCCTTCTAAAAAAATAAGTTTTAGAGCAATCCAAACAACCTAAAGTTCTAATTTTTAGGCTAATATATTTGACCTTAATTATATGAATAATCTTAAGGCCACGAAGACGTAAAAGGGTTTCACGTTAGACATAGAAATGAAAGAACAAAAAAAAAGACACACACACACACATACAAAAGGAGGCCACAACTATTAATTTTTTTATTTTTTCACATGGTGATGAAACTCAAAGAAGTCTTATCCACTCAACAATCACATTCAGGTGAAACTCAAAAACATTTTATTATTCTTGAACCCCTATTATTAATAATAATAATAGTAAAAGATAAATAAGCAAAAGTCCATACTATTTCATCCAACAAACACAATTCAGAACAAGCTCCAAGTCCAACTAAATGTTCACCTCGAAAGAAATTTCATTTTAAGGAAACACTTCAATAACCGATCGAAATCCAAGAGTTGCAGCAATCTTATAATCACTGAACCCTGCCTCGGTGAATATTTTGCACCATTCCTGTTCATCTCTCTCTCGTCCCCCGGTCACGATCATCATCCACACGTCGAAGACGTGCTGCATCTCCATCGACTTCTCTTCCGGGCTCGACCCGGTCACCTGCTCCACGATGATAACCTTCCCTCCGGCCTCTCTCGATGGGATCGCCTCCTTGCACTTCTGCAGTATCCTCACGCAAACCTCATCGTCCCAGTCGTGCAGAATCCACTGTCATTATCAGTTTACTTTGTGAAGTGCATGCCAACAACTTACCTATATATAGAGTGTTCTAATTAACTAAAATTGTAGAATCCAATGTAAAAATCCTGAGTAACCACCATTTAGAGTAGCTAGTTGTTACTCGTTACTCGATCCGAAGACTATACTTCAAACAAAAGAGCTTTCAGTTCCAGGCCAACTTCTCCAATTATATATAGTATTAATTATTTTGCAGTAGTTTGGTAGGGAAAAAAAAAAAGCAGGAGCGAAATTTTATTTTGACCTTCAACATCACAGCATCCGCCGGAGGAACGCGCTCAAACATGCTGCCCGCGACGAACTCCACGGGCCCGTCCGCCGGCAGTCCCTGGACCACCTGAGGCAGATCAAGAACTGCACACTTGATGTGCGGAAACGCCTCCGCGACGGCGCGGGCGGCAGCACCGGTCCCCCCGCCGACATCGACCAGCGACCGCAGCCCGCGAAAGACATGCCCGCATTTCCTGACGACCACGTCCATTATGAACCTCCCGTCCGCCGCCATCCCCTCGTTGAACACCGCGTTGAACTCCGGGTTCCGGCTCGTCACGCCCCAGACACCGCTTCCGTGCACCGCCTCGAACGGCGTCGCGGCGTCGTCGGCCGCTTTAAACCAGTTCCCTAAGTGCGGGCACGGCGCCGTCTGCACCGGGTCGAGCATCGCGCGCACGAACGGGGCGAGGCCTCCGGCGTCGTTGACGAGCAGGCGGGACGTCGGCGTGAGGCCGTACAAATCCTCCCCCTCCCCCCCTCCACCGGCGGCTTCCGACGTCTGCCTCGTGAAGAGGCGGGAGAGAGCGAGCGTGCGCATCAGGCGGCGGAGAGGCGGCAGTCTGGCGGCTGGCAGGTTGAGCGCGGCGACGAGGTCGGGGACGGAGACGGGGCCGCCGTGGCGGTGGATGGCGTCGGGGATGCCGAGGTCGACTGCACACTTGAGCGACATGGATTTGAGGAAGACGAACAGGTGGTTCCATAAGTCGGATTGAGCTGCGACGAGGAGGTCGTCGTCGTCCCTGTACTGCTCCATAATTTGTCTCTCCAACTATTCTACTCCCAGTAGTCTTTCTTACCCGTGCAATTATATATAAGGAATCGATCGCCCTAGAGCAAATAGTAAAGAATTGGTTTAAGGGTGGAATTGGAATGGATAATGGAATGAAAATGAATTAGAATGGTAATTGGAATGACCCACTCATTTAAAATGTTTGGTTCATTTGTGGATTAGAAATTGAAATGAGTTATTTCCATTTCATTGTTTGGTTTATATAAACTAAAAAATTATAGAATATCATAATACTAATTTAACACTCAAATATAATTTTATATTATTTAAAATTTATGAAAAATATAATACTATTCTCTAATGAGTTCTCCAAAAAAAAATCAAATTTATTTTTAAAAATTATTATGCAAGAAAAAAATTATAAAAAATTAATGAGATTTGAGAGAGGAATAGGTTTTTTTTTTTTTTTTTTACGAGAGAGGATAGATGGAGGGAGAGGGGAGGTGACCCAATGGGCTTCGGGAGAGGAGGGTGAGAGGTCACGTGGGCTCGGGAATCCAACGGGCCTCGGGAATGAAATTTCATTCCGGGCTTGGAGACCGGAATCAGTTTGAAGGTTAATGGGCCATTCCCATTCCAGTCCGGAATAGGTATCCCAAACCGATTCATGTGAACCAAACAAAATTAATCGGATTGGATTAAACCGATTCCCATTCCATATCCAAAATAAATGAACCAAACAATTTAAAAATTATTATGCAAGAAAAAAATTAGTGGGATTTGAGAGAGGAATAGAGTTTTTTTTTTTTTTTTTTTTTTTACGAGAGAGGGATAGATTGAGGGAGAGGGGAGGTGACCCAATGGGCTTCGGGAGAGGAGGGTGAGAGGTCACGCGGGCTCGGAAATCCAACGGGCCTCGGAAATGAAATTTCATTCCGGGTTTGAAGACCGAATCGGTTTGAAGCTTAATGAGCCATTCCCATTCCGATCAGGAATAGGAATCTCAAACCGATTCATGTGAACCAAACGAAATTAATCGGATTGGATCAAACCGATTTCCATTCCATATCCAAAATAAATGAACCAAACAAGCCCTAAGTTGGAATCCTAATTAGTTCATATTTTCGATTAAATTTTTTTCTAAATAAAATAAACGAAGCGAGATAGCGTGATACCATTCTCTCAAAAAATATATATACAAGGAATAATTCGATATTTTATTTTACAAAAAATAAAATATAATTTAATCCGTTAATTAATAAAGGATAAAATTATTACTTTAACATTTTGTAAGTTAAAATGTAACTTCATGCCTAATTTAGACATTGATTTTGCATTAATTTAAATATTGAATTAAAAAAAATAATCGATATTCTAAATTTAGGCATTAATTTTTAAAATTTTAAAATTCTTCTAATTTAGGCTATATTTTAAATTTTAGGAAGTTTAGAAATGGTGCTATTTATAAATATGTTGAATTTAAATATTAGATATTAATTAAAATACTTAAATCTAAAAAAAATAAATTTAAATTAGAAAAATTTTGTATTACTATTTAGCAAAATTTGAATGTTGGTAAATACTTCAATTCAACATATTTAATATGTTAAAATTTTTCTCAATTTCTCTAGTTTAGAAATTAATTTTGTTTTACTATTTTAAAAAAATTGAATGTAGATAGAAAGGAATTTACATTCAACATATTTAAAATGTTTAAAATTTTTTTGAATTTTTCTAGTTTAGACATTAATCTTATTTCACTAATTTAAAACTAATTGAATACATGTAAATATTTAAATTCAAATTATTTAATATATTTTTAAAAAATTGTGAATTTGTTGAATTTAGACATTAATTTTGTATTACTATTTTCAAAAATTGGATGTGGGTATAATTAAAATTTATTCTTAGAATAAAATTGTATGGGCTAAGTTAATTCAAATTTTAATACTAAAAATTGATCTTTTAAAATAACGAGGTTATGTATTATAATTTAAAATATAAGCAAAAAATAAATTTGAAGTTGGGAATCTATATAAAAAGCATATAGAAACCTACTTAATATAGTGCAATTTAAACTTACTAATGAATAAATTTAGACGGTATAATTTAAATTTTAAATTTATATTAAATCTTAATCATAGAGATTTTACTAAAATAAACAAAATTAGGACTGTAGATAAATTAAACAAATCTATCTGAAAGTAATCTAGACTATTTATATATTTTATCAATTTCATCCGTCTAATTTATTTGATTTATGAAGTTGATTTTGATTTTCACCTATAAACTAAACTAATCTATATGAAAGAATTAAATTATTTTAATAATTTTATTTAAAAATTTAATAGACTTAAAGATTTGCTATCTACTCTATAAATATTTTTTAAAAATAATATGTTAAATTTGGAGTATTTATTTCAAATTATAAAAAAAAGTGATGTGTCTTTGAGAAAAAAGAAACTATTGCACACTACAGCAAAATTAGGTTAATTATATATAGGGACGTATGTTTGTGACATTTTTGAATAAGTGTCCTATTTATGATAAAATTTAAAAAAAACATCTACTAATGCCTAAATATAAAGCCCAATCCAACCAAAATTAAAAGATTACTTTACTCAATCCACCACACTCAAATTTCACTTGGCCTAATTACAAATAGAAAAAAAAAAAAAAAAAAATCGATTACCATCTTTCCGTTTCTCTTCATTCAATCTCTTGAAATTAGGATGAAGAGCCCTTCCTGTCGTCCTTCTCTACCACCGCGATCAACGAGATAGAGTTTGGCGGTTGCTAAATGCTTAAATAAGTGTTGGTAAATTAGCATCACTATTTTAAATTATAGCGACACTCTTTAACTCACTATATACCTAGCGAGCCCCACATATAGTAACACTTTTTAAAAATATCGGTAATTTTAGCTAGCAGCACTTTTTTGACATGTACCTATTTTTAAAAGTGTCGCTATAGACCGTTTATTGTAGTGCATGCACCTTTGTATAGTAATATTTCTTACACTACCGTTTATATTAAATAATTAATATTTTAATATCGAAAGTAAATTAAAAATATATGATCTGTACGGTCTAATAATTTAAATTATATTTAATAAGTTTGTTTTTTAAATTTTTATTAAATAGTTTTAAGTATGTGGTTTCTGTGTGTGTGTGTGTATATATATAGCAGGACTACCGTGCTATTAAAAGCAGAGCAGTCCTCGTGCTCCGAACTTTCTAACTACTCATCAAGTTTGATGGGTGGTTAGAATGAGAGAGGGAAGAAATATTGATGAAAAATTGGATGTCTTAATTTTTCTTCTTTACGAATTTCTTTCCAAGATCTCTTCTTTTTCTCTTTCTAGCCATCCATCAAATTTGATGAGTAGTTAAAAAGTTAGGAGTACAAAAATTTGTTATACTCCTAATCGTACGGTAGTCCTACTATATATATATATATATATATATATATATATATATATATATATATATATATATATATATATATATATAGAAATATCGATATATATATATATGTTGGTCTTATCGAGTTTTTTAATTTGTGTTGTTTAATGCGCTTGTGTCTATTTGATACACGGAGGAAGTTTATTGTATCACATTTACTATATTATTAATAATAAGTCAATCATACTTTTTTATTTTAAAAAATATAATAAAAATATTTTTTTATTAATACCTCCAATCCGAGAGAGACAATTTTATTATTCAATACGCCAAATCAGTAATATATGCATTTTAAATTTTTTCATGAGATAGGCCACGCCTGTGCAGTCTTAAATTAATAGAGCTGGTGGCCAAAAAAGTTAACGCTTCGGATCCCACGCCATTCATGTATTTTCAAATTTATATATGTCAAAAAGTTTATGAAACGAATAATATAAAATATATAACTATCTCACAAATCATATTATATAATAAAAGGAATAATTACCTATATACCCTCATGCGTCTTAAAATATTCGATCTATCCCTACTTTTTTTTTCTTTCTAAAATGTCCCCTATACGTTCCCCCGTTTTTTCAAAATACCACCGCAGTTATCTCCTGTTAAGTTAATATGGGTTAAACGTGAGTAAAATATCTACCACAGTTAAAAAAAATTAAAGTACCAATTTTGCCCTCAACTTAAGGGCAAATAAGAAAGGTTGGTGACGGTAGAGGGGTATATTGAAAAAATCAAAAGTCGAAATACTTTTGTGCCCTTGACTTTAAGGGCAAATAAGAAAAACGATGATGGTAGAAAGGTATATTTGAAAAGGGCAAAATAGTAATTTTACGAGAGATAACGAGTTACTTAATGATTTTAACTCTAAGGTATATTAGAAATAGGTTGGAACGTAGTAGGGGTATTTTCAATATTAGCCATCTAAGAGGAATAAATCGAAAAATCGAAAACTTTTCAGGAATATATAAGCAATTGCCCGATAATAAAAAGTTTTAAAAAAAATTTATTAGCAATAATTATATAAAATCTATACCATCCATTCATATCTCCTGAATTTTACAATAATTTTTAAATTTATATGAATAAAATAATTATGGGTGGACCTCTCACTGTTCATTCTTTTTTTTTTTTTTTCGAAAGTCCCTAATTACAATTTTGTAAATTAAGTAATTTTAGTTATTTTAAGTTTTAAAAAACAAATAATATATATCCCATGCGAAGCATGGATTTTATATTTTTCCAATTTAAAAGGTGCACGTGGGACCATTGGAAAAAAAAATAGTGCAAATAAATGAGAGTTCCAGAAAGGATAAAGACTAGAAACAAAGATCGAAAGCGTCGCATTCGATCTGTTCTCTTTGGGCCATCTTTCCATTAGTTCGGCACGTTCAACTTTTCTTTCTTCCAAGCAAGCCATCTATAGAACTAATCGATTTGTTGTGTTTTTTTTGGCTTTCGTTGATCATTATATTGGAAAGTGATGTTCTTTATTTTAAGGGGCAATTATTTATATATTTCTGAAAAGTTTCCGACTTTTCTATTTACCCGTCTTAGAAGACTATTATTAGAAATACTTTTACTATGTTCCAACCTATTTCTAATATACGCATAGAATTAAAATCTGTTAATTAACTCTGTTGTCTTCGTAAAATTACTATTTTATCCTTTCAAATATACTCTTCGGTTATTATTGTTTTTTTTATTTGCCCTTAAAGTTAGGGACACAAAATATATTTTGACTTTTAGTCTTTTCTAATATATCCTCATCAATATTTCTTATTTGTCTTAGGTTAAGGGCAAAATTGACATTTTAATTTTTTATTACTGGGTAGATATTTAACTCACGTTTAACCTAAGTTAACTTAACAGAGAATAACTGCAGGAGTATTTTACAATAACGGTGGAACATATAAGAGATATTTAAAAAAAAAAAAAAATAAATCAAATATTTTTAAACGTATAAGAAGTATATAGATAATTATCCTTTATTTCAAATAGGGACGTAAATTTTACACCTATCGTCTTAAAATTCACAAAAATTTATATAATTTTGAGTAAGAATATAAAAAGAATTAATATGGCAAATCGAATCACGCAAGTACCAAGAACACGCCCGCAAACTGTGACATTTTTGTTTGTTTCTTAATATGAGCTGTTTTTTTTTGTGTTTTTTTTTCTTAACTTTATCCAAAAGTGTTAATGGATTACAAGTTGATAGATGACACGTGTGCACAGTTTTGAATGGATAGGGGAGATCGTAGAAAAAAGTTAATGCTTTGGGTCCCACCAAAGTAAGGCTTAGAATCTTTACTCACTGTCCATGTATTTTCAAATTTATTTCTGTTTAAAACTTTGTGGTAAAAATAATATAAAAAATAAAAAATTAATTACCATCTTTTCTTCTTTCTTCGCTCTACTAAAATTCTGACGAAAAGCCTTTCTTTGTCATTCTCCTCTCGCCATCGCAGCCCAACGAGATAAAGTTTCGGCGGTTGCTAAATGCTTAAATAAATGTTCGTAAACTAGCAGCACTCTTTTAGGTTATAGCGACACTCTTTAACTGTCGCTATATACCTAGCGACCCCACATATAGCAACACTTTTTAAAAGTATCGGTAATTTTAGCTAGTAGCACTTTTTTGACATATACCTATATTTAAAAGTGTCGCTATAGACCGTTTTTGTTGTAGGATCCTACGCATTATATATATGTGAAAATAATTTAAAAATATTTATTGGTCTAAAACTATATAAAATATACAATTTTCTTTCTTATCTCATGAATTTTACAGCAATCTTTTAAATTGTATGAACAATATAATTACATAAGCACCTTAGCTATTCATTTTTAATTTTGTTTTCTTAATCGAAAGCCCATTATCACAAATTTTTAAATTAAATTATTCTAGTTATTTTAGATATACATTTTTTATGTAAGAAAAAAAAAATTGAGAGAAGGATAGCGCGCTACCTACTTCATTCATTCAGTAAGTGAATTAGACCACATAGGTGAGGCAATAAGGACTCGACGAATGGCGAAAAAAAAAGTTAGGTCACTTCACTAGACTAAGTTTTCTTCGTAGGTCTGTCAACTGCTTAGGCTTCGTTTGGTAATTGCGGGGAGACTGCGTTACGTGCGGTGAGAAAGTACGTTGGGAAAATACCCCATTTGTTTCCGTACGTAATATTGCGTTTCGCATATCGCGATGAGTCGGTTACAATATATTTTCTGCGTTCCCACCGGAGAACGCAGAAGCATATACCTACATGCTTTTTCTACAACTCCATTTTAACTAATAACATTAGATAGACCTCAATATCAAACTAAGCCTTAATCTTATAAATCTTGGTGATGAGTCGCTCCGTGTCGTTCGAAGATCGCTCTATTTGTAGAGTCCTAAGAGACCCACCAGCAGACTATAATTCCTATAAAACCGGTTGAGGTAGGTTGTGTAAAAAATTATTTTTGTTAAATATTTATGTGTCATATGTATTTATTCATTAATTGACCTATTTATTAGTACAGCAATTCTATTATCTATCTATTACTGCATACTAAACTGCTTGAAACTCTCTCATTTTGACACGTAGCCCATGCGTAAATGCGGTGCACCCGGTGCACCATGGACCTAATAAGAAAAATAAAATTTTATTTTGTTAAATACATCTAAAATTTATAAAATATTATTACATAGTCATTTTGAATAATATAAAATAAATTGAATTAATTATAGTTTAGTATCGACGTTTCTATTCTACAAATTTACTAATATATATGAGATGGTATATATACACTAGGTGCATGCAGTCACCGAGTCCATTGTGGAGCACTCCCCATTTGTTGACGAGTGTCCCATCCAAAATTCGGTGCACCGGGTGCACCATAGTTCCTATAAATAATTTTATTTCATTTTAATGTATGTATCTAAATTTTATAATTTTTAATATATTAAACATTTAAAATACTATAAATTTAAATTAAATTAAATTAATTTTATTTTTAGTGTTCTTATTATATAAATTTACCGGTGTGTGTGGAAATATACATAATACACTAGGTGCATGCAATAATTTTCAATAGAAAGGAGCATTGTTTATGGACATGCCTCCATTCCATTTGTTCAGCTGGTGCACCATGGACTCAATAGAAAAAATATAATATTATTTTAGTGAATATATTTAAAATTATAAATATTAACATATAGACATTCTAAATACTATAAAATAAATTGAATTAATTAAATTTAAGTTTTAACATCTCTACTATACAAATTTATTGATGCTTATGAGACCTATATGTATACTAGGTGCAGTCAATGAGTTCGACAAATAAAAAAAAATTATTATTTTATTTTAGTGAATATATCTAAAATTTATAAATATTAATATATGTAGATTTTAAATACAATAAAATAAAATAAATAATTGTTTAACTTTTGACATCTTAATTATACAAATTTATTGGTGTGTCTGAGATGTGTATGTATACTAGATGCAGTCAATGAGTTCGATAAAATGTCACTTTGAATTAAAAACCTCAACTATGGTAATTTGGTTAATATCTCCGCCTTGAGTTATTTTTTAAAATTTATTTGTTTTATTGCCTACCAACTATTAAATCAATTGGAGTACTCCGCTATTTTTTGTCAATTATTTATTATAAATCCAAATTTTAGAAAAAGTATATCTCTGTTAGGCGCCGAGTTCCGTCCTCTCCTACATTGTCAAAGAACTTTCTCGGGAAGCGCGTCGGGACGTGAAACGGCTCTGAAAGGTGACCCTCGAAGTTTGCGCCCCTTCTACTGATCAAGCAATTCGGCCAGCGAGGGATCGAGCCAGCCGGGTTCGAACAACTCTATTCTATTCTTGGTTCGGCAAGATGAGCCGAATGCACAGGAGAGAGCAAGGAAGAGGTTAAAAAGATGAGCCGAATGTTTACCACAACACAAATCCTGATTGGCACGACACGGTAGGAATGATAAATTTCTATTGAATAGAAGATGGGAGAACACACAAACAAGGGAGTGATGCTCGTGGGGCAGACAGACTTCAAGTTTAGTTTACAACGGAGTGATGCCCAAGGGGCAGACAGACTCCAGGAATGATGCCCAAAGAGCAGACAGACTCCAAAGATTTACATTACCGGCTACTCCTAGAGAAAGCAGTAAATGTAAAAAAAAAAATCTTGAAAAATAGGGGTGGTCTTTTGTTCGCAGAGAAAAGACCCTTTTAAGGGTATCATGCGCCTATTTATTGAGTTGCCGAGTTGTTTATGATCCTTGCACGATCGGCCACTATCTCCTGTCTCCTGATATTTCGGACCATCGTCAGCCGATTGGTAACCACTTGAAACCGCCTTTAGTTAATATAACTTCTTTGATCAGGTGAAACTCGAAGAAGTATTATCCATGCCACTCAACAATCACATTCAGGTGAGAAACTCAAAAGCATCTTATTATTCCTTAACCCTTATTATTAATAATAGTAGTAAAAGATAAATAAGCAAAAGTCCATACTATTTTATACGACAATAACATTAATTCATAACAAGCTCCAAGTCCAACTAAAAGTTCACCTCGAAAGAAATTTCATTTTAAGGAAACACCTCAATAACCGATCGAAGTCCAAGTGTGGCAGCAATCTTATAATCACTGAACCCTGCCTCGGTGAATATTTTGCACCATTCCTGTTCATCTCTTTGGCGTCCCCCGGTCACGATCATCATCCACACGTCCATGAAGTGCTGCATTTCCGTCGACTTCTCTTCCTGCAGGCTCGTCGACCCGCTCACCTGCTCCACGATGATAACCTTCCCTCCGGCCTCTCTCGATGGGATCGCCTCCTTGCACTTCTGCAGTATCCTCACGCAAGCCTCGTCGTCCCAGTTGTGCAGAATCCACTGTGATCATCAGTTTATTTTCTGAAGTGCCAACAACTTAACTACATATATATGTATAGAGTGTTCTAATTAACCAAAATTGTACGTAAAATCCAATGTAGACATCATAAGTAACCACCATTTAGAGTAGCTAGTTGTTACTCCGAAGACTATATATACTTAAAGTCGATTAGGAGGATCGAAATTTCACTCATGCGTTTCAAACAAAAGAGCTTTCAGTTCCAGGCCAACTTCTCCAGTTATATATAGTATTAATTATTTTGCAGTAGTTTGGTAGTGAAAAAAAACAAGCAGGGGCGGAATTTTATTTTGACCTTCAACATCACAGCATCCGCCGGAGGAACGCGCTCGAACATGCTGCCCGCGACGAACTCCACGGGCCCGTCCGCCGGCTGTCCCTGGACCACCTGAGGCAGCTCAAGAACTGCACACTTGATGTGCGGAAACGCCTCCGCGACGGTGCGGGCGGCAGCACCGGTCCCCCGCCGACGTCGACCAGCGACCGCAGCCCGCGAAAGACATGCCCGCATTTCCTGACGACCACGCCCATTATGAACCTCCCGTCCGCCGCCATCCCCTCGTTGAACACCGCGCTGTACTCCGGGTTCCGGCTCGTCACGCCCCAGATACCGCTTCCGTGCACCGCCTCGAACGGCGTCGCGGCGTCGTCGGCCGCTTTAAGCCAGTCCCCTATGTGCGGGCACGGCGCCGTCTGCACCGGGTAGAGCATCGCGCGCACGAAGGGCGCGAGGCCTCTGGCGTCGTTGACGAGCAGGCGGGACATCGGCGTGAGGCCGTACGAATCCTCCTCCCCCCCGCCACCGGCGGCTTCCGACGTCTGCCTCGTGAAGAGCCGGGAGAGAGCGAGCGTGCGCATGAGGCGGCGGAGCGGCGGCAGTCTGGCGGCCGGGAGGTTGAGCGCGGCGACGAGGTCGGGGACGGAGACGGGGCCGCCGTGGCGGTGGATGGCGTCGGGGATGCCGAGGTCGACTGCGCACTTGAGCGACATGGATCTGAGGAAGACGAACAGGTGGTTCCATAAGTCGGATTGAGCTGCGACGAGGAGGTCGTCGTCGTCCCAGTACTGCTCCATAATTTGTCTCTCCAACTATTCTACTCCTACTAATTAGTCTTTCTTACGCATGCAAATATATATAAGGAACCAATCGCCCTAGAGCAAATCGTAAAGAGCTCGGTGTTTGGTATTTGAGGTTTAAATTTGAATTAATTGATTCATATTTTTTACTAAATTTTTTCTAGCGAGATAGCGTGATACCATTCTCTCAAAAAATATAGGGAAAAATATATATACAAGGAATAATTCGATATTTTATTTTACAAAAAGTAAAATATATTTTAATCGTTAATTAATAAAGGATAAAATTATTACTTTAACATTTAGTAAGTTAAAATGTAACTTCATGCCGAATTTAGACATTGATTTTGCATTAATTTAAATATTAAATTCAAAAAATTTAAATATTAAATATATAATTTTAAATTTTAATTTGAACTTGAATTAAAAATTAAAATTTAATCAATTATTTCGAATCTAACTTATGGATTTGAATTTAAATTAAATTTTAATTTATATAAAGTTTTATTCAAATTTTATTTTAAACTTAAACTAAATTTATGGATTCAAATTAAAATTTAAATTATAATTTAAAATTTCAATTTGAATAAATCAAAATTTAATTTCATATTTTGAATTATCCACTCAACTTCAAAGTTTAAATTTTTTTAAAAAAATATATATTTAAAATTTTGACATTATTTCAAAATTTAGATAGAAATATTTAATATTTAATATTTAATTTGAATTTAAATTAATATATTATAAAGATAATGTTAGTATATTAATTTGATTACGTTTTTTATATCCACCGAACCAAACACCGACAATGTGAATGATTTATTAGATTGCGATTCAGGGTGATCGATGACCCAAACAGAATTAGATAACGAGTCATTCCAATTCGATTCTAGCTTATTTTGATTCCGATTCGATTCCGACTCCAACTTGAAACAAACACGCCCTGGTAACGTGGCATCCCAACTAATCAAATGAATCTTTTTGGGTTAATCCATAATTTCATGATTATAAAAAAAAATATTTTTATTATACGTTTCTGCTAGAAAAGAAGATGTGATCAGCTTGTTAGTGCTTATGTGATGCAAATGTGACATAGTAAACTTCCTTCAACCAAGGGAGAAAATTTTATTGGTTGGAGACGTCACATCAGTAATATATTCGGTGCTTTTTAGATTCTTTTGTGACACAGACCAAGTTTGTGCGGAGTCTTAAATCTACACAGTACGTGGCTAAAATGGTTAATGCTTTGGATCCCATGCGTCATTCAAGCATTTTCAAATTTATATATGTTTAAAAAATTATGATAAAAATATACAAAATATATAACTATCTTACTAATCATATTATATAAAAAGGTTAAAAAAATTATTAGCTATAATTATATAAAATCTATACCAACCATTTATATCTCAGGAATTTTACATTAATATTTTAATTTATATAGACAAAATAATTATACCCACTCTCCTTGTTCATCTCCGTATTCATTCTTTAATTTTTTCTAAAAGATGTAAATTAAATTATTTTAATTATTTTTAAATTTTTTAAAAAAGTAAATAATATTTTCTTATTGTGACGCATGAATCTTATGCTAGTCCACTTTAAAGAGTGTATGTGGGACCAAAGGAAAAAAATAGTGCAAATAAACGAGGGTTCCGAAAAGGATAAAAACTTGAAACGAAGATCGAAAGGAGCGTTGTATTCGATCTCTTTTCTTTGGGCCATCTTTCCATAAGAATGGCACATTCGACTTTTCTTTCTCCCAAGCAAGCTTCCTATAGAAGGAATTCGTTGTGCATTTTGACTTTCGTTGATCATTACAACGGAGAGTGACCGACTGTCGGCTGGAGCAGTGGCAAAAGGTCGATAGTTGATCGAGGCCAAGTTCGAATCTTGGTTGATTTATATTTCTAGCTAAATTTATTTTTAAATGAAATAAGCGAAGCGGGTAACGTGCTACTTATCTCTCTCACAAAAGAAAAAAAAAAACAACGAAGAGTGATGTTCTCTTTAGCCCAAAAAGAGACGTAAATTTTACGCCCTTCTGTCTTAAAGTTCACAATAATTTTTATAATTTTGAGTAAAAGTACGGCTTTGTTTGGTTAGTGGGTAGGGATAGGAATAGACTGTTATCCCCCTTTATATCCAAACGCTAATTTTTACTCGAGAATAGTAGTTTTCGGTTATTCCCTCCAACACCTCCATTTTTTATATAAAACTATCTAATATTTTTCTTATCCTCGGGAACAATCCAATTTTCATCCAAAAACTATTTTTCTTATCCCCATACTTGTACCTATCCCTGTAATAGCTAGTTCTTATCCTCGGGATTTGAATGACAAGTAATTAATGATAGTTCTTGAAGTCGGTGTTTGGTTAGAGGATAGGGATAGGGATAGGGATAAGCACTTATCCCCTTTTATAACCAAACACTTTCTAGAATAGTAGTTATCGGTTATCTCTATGCACCAACACCTTCATTTTCTGTATAAAACTATATAATATTTTTCTTATCCCTACGAACAATCGAATTTTTATCCAAACGTTATTTTTCTTATCCTTATACTTATACCTATTTCTATAATAACTAGTTCTTGCTTATACCCGAACCAAACAGTACCGAATGAATAGTATAAGAGCCTAAGATAAACAATTAACTCACTTTTAAATACACAATAGCTAGCATTGCATTTCTCTCTTGCAGTTGAGTCTAACAAGTACCACCCAAAATGCCTGCAAACAGTGTCGTTTTTGTTTGTTTCTTAATTTGAGCTGTTTTTTTTTTTTTTGGTTTTGTCTATATTCGAAAACAGAGTGTTGTGGATTACAAGTTGACAGATCACACATGTGCACAATTTTGAGTGGATAGAGCAGCAGATGACAGGAAAAAAGTTAATGCTTGGGGTCCAAGTAAGGGTTACTGCATGTTCATGTATTTTCAAATTTATACATATTTAAAAATTTGTGGTAAAAATATATAAAAAAATATATATAACTATCTTATGGATCATATTTATTTGAAAATAGTTTAAAAAATATTTATTGGTCTAAAACTATATAGAACATACATTCATTATTCTTATCTTGTGAATTTTACAGCAATTGAAAATAACCCCACCTATTCTTACCTATTTGAGGTGGGGTTAACTAACCCCACCTATTTTTAAGGGTGTTTGAAAATAATATGGAGTTATATATATATATATATAGAGTTAAATTTCTTATCTTTTATGAGTATTGGCCCTTTATACTCATAAGTTTTTAGCTTCGATTTATTATTGATCATTTTCAGTTAGATCTTACTATTCAACCAACTACCTATTCAACCCTAGGAGACCACTATTATTTTATGTGGGGACTACCATCATCCTAACCACACATCCCATCAATCAACGGTTAAAAACTTATGAGTATAAGAGGACTAATACTCATAAAAGTATAGTAGCCCTAATATATATAGAATTGAGCTAGAATACTTTAGGAAGTACCCATTTTTGGTGCTTCTAAGTTTTTAGCCATTGGATCTACTTTTTTAACTACTAATAGCCTTTGGATCTACCACTATTCCACCTACCACCACCTATCTCATCAATCACCACCTACCACCATCATCTCAACCTTATATCTCCCCATCCAATGGTTAAAAACTCAAAAGCACCACTTCAATGGTGCTTTTGAAAGTATTCTAGCTCAACTCTATATATATATATAGTCCGGCTGCTATGCTATCAATAGCACGGAGGTCTCCGTGCTATCAAGTTTTCCACCGTTAGATCCACCCCTTTGATGATTCTCACCCGTTAGATCATACTATTCAACCAACCACCCACTTAACCCAAAGGGGCCCACATCATTCTAACCACACATCTCTCAATTCAATAGCTAAAAACTTGGTAGCACCAATGATCTTATTAATAACATAAGAGTTTATATATATATATATATATATATATATACACACGCTATGGTTGGTACACTCATTAATTGACCTATTTATTAGTACAGCAAATATTATTATTATTTTTTTTCTTGGGGGTTAGAACTTAGAAAGCAAATTACAGAGAATTTTTTAAGTACACTTGTCCACGTCTGAGCTGGTGGATAAGGCTCTGGGCTCCGTATGTTAGGGCCTACAGGGCATGCTAATTTTTTTAAAAAAATATTTTTAAAAAAGTGTACCAATACATTTACTTATTCTTTCCAAGTTTACATTAGTAAATCCTAAAGAAAAAAAATTATTTGAAATTTTTTTTTAAATTAACAAATATATTTTAGCCCTGTAAAAATAAATAAAATATTTTTAAAATTTTGAATGACATATTAAATATTATTGCAATAGAAAATAAGATGTGTGGAATAGATATATGTGACTTTTCTATAATGTTAATAATAATTGACAGAGATTGGTATGACATGTTCTCTCAAATAATATGTCGATTTTTAATTCTACATTTTTAATTCTGCAACTTATTTTTAAACTTCAATATTTTTGGTAGGTTTAGTAGTTCGTGATAGCCCAATTTTTCCTATAAATAATAAGTAGGATATTTTTTTCCCTCCTTGTAGAGATTATTTTTTCCATTTCTAATCTAGTGAGAATTTCTACATAAAAATAAAGTCACTTTAGGGGGTGTATGGTTGAGCTTAAAACGAATCAAAAAAGTATTTTCAATAATGAAAAATACCCTTTTGTTTATTTGATTCGATCCAAAAAAATATTTTTACAGATTTGGAGAAAAATTGGAGTTTTTTATTTTTCGCTGTTTTTCGGCCGAAAATGAAAACTCAAGATGCGTAAAACTTTTCTCATTTGTTTTTTTTCATCAAACCAAACAAATGTGAATATTTTTTCCAGTCAACCAAATAAATGTTGATAGAAAATTACATTTTTCTCCTTCAAACCAAATACTACAAAACGTAAAAAAAATTTCCATTAAATTTTTTTTTCTGGATTTTTTTCACGGAAATTATGTTGAACCAAATGGACCTTAGCGAAAGCAGAAGTTGTAAAGTCACAAATTTTTGTTTTAGAGCTTAATACAGCTTTTGATCACAGTAAATTTTTGTTTTAGAGCTTAAGCTTAATATAGCTTTTGATCACAGTAAAATCTTCAAAGAAACCTAGAGCGGAATCAGTTTAGGGCTTAATCCCAATCCAAACTCGACGTGGTGGCAAAGCCTAATTTCAAACTTAATTTGCATGTCCCGTGATCCAAGTATAATCTCCGAGCAAGTGGATATTCAGCATTCAGAGACATATTACGTAAGGATTTAAGTGTCCATCGGCACGAATCGTATCTATCGTATTGTATTGTGCCAATAAGATATCCACACGATACATATATACTCCGTACCAATGGCACAACTTAAAACTTTTTATTCTTTAAATTATTAAGTAATTTTTTTAATAAATTTAAAAAATTTAATAAAAATATATAATAAATAGCTAAAATATTTTGTTCTAAAGAAAATAAATATTTCGTGAAATTATGTGTCGGTACACATGAATTTTTTATGACCGATATGCATCGGCATGATGCGACACGCACCATTTCCTACTGTGCTAATAAGTTTTCGACACGACCCTATATATACACGGCACTTAAATTGTTGATAGTACGTGTATTGCAGATACATTTCATTCTCACATTTGGCTACAAACAAAAATAGTATACAATGGGATAAATGTATGGATGCTAAGCAATATTTTTCTGATATGGAGATTTAGTTCATGTTCTTAAACACTTCATTTGAATCACTTCGTGAACTTCGTGCGATATAATTATTTCCTCATGAATTGAATAGTTTCCGAAGTTTGGTAGTGTAAGTTAATTTTGGCGAACTAGACTAGAATAGTATAAATAGCACCAAGTCATTGGAGTTATTAAGTTTTCGGTCCTTCTTGGATGAGGCGATGTACGATTAGAATGATAGTAGTCCCTTAATGTTGAGTGCGTTATTAGTTAAATAGTATGATCTAACAGATAAAAATAATCGAAAGGGTTGATCTAGAGGCAGAAAAGTTGATAGCATTGTAGCCGGACTTATTTTGAGATTTACTAGCAGTGTAAGTGGGTCATGTTCAGGATGGGCCATTTGATATTCGAGCTTGGCCCACAAAGCCCAGAAAGACTAATAGGCATTGGGCTTGGCTTTGGATCCTTAAAGCTTAAAACCCAATAACCCTTTTTTAGTTGCACTTCCGCTAGGGGCTATTAGTTTGGTGGGGGCAGAAGAGGTTGGAGGGCGTTCGTATGCTCGATCTCAACTTCACCCTGGTAGGGTAATAAAATCATATTTCCACACTGCATACGAGATAAAGATCGGTGCTTACAGATCATACGCTTTCAATTGCCCTTCATGTCTAACCTCTGAGATCGATCGCCAGGCTCCTCCAAATGTCTATGCTGATGAAGTGAACGAATTTCAGAAAACAAAGCCTAAATCGACCCGAAAAGCCCAGTTTTCCGTAACTCAAACCGAGCCTAAATAAAGCCTAGCTAGTTGGATGGACCTTGTTTGAGCCGAACCAGTTTCACATCCAAGTAAACAGAATAATTTAGTAAACATTTCTGTTACAATATTTATAAGGATTGGGCACAACTACATTACTCTTATTAACACATTTTCTGAGAATTTCCTCTCTTTTTTCTAAAAAAAAAAAAAAAAAAAGCTACTAATGTGTTGGTTATTTTGAAAAGCCATGTATGCCTGGATT
The DNA here is from genome assembly GCA_025177825.1 of Aechmea fasciata. Taxonomy (NCBI): domain Eukaryota; kingdom Viridiplantae; phylum Streptophyta; class Magnoliopsida; order Poales; family Bromeliaceae; genus Aechmea; species Aechmea fasciata. Next base: position 5,021,350 of record CM045928.1, on the reverse strand, counting down.
GGCTTGCACTATATAGACCTACATTAGCAGATATAAATGGTAATCGTAAGGACAACAAAAACATTAGTCAAGAGTTAAAATGTATTATGATAATGTCATCTAGGTCAATCCGAAATAAACTCGAGATCAAATTATTCGTTTAATAATTGAACTAAACATGAACGGGATATTTCACCTCGACATTTTAACGAGCCAAACATAAGTTTGGATCCGCTCCCTCATGTTCGACTTAAGATAGTTGGAATATATATATACTTTAGAGTAGACCTATTATACTATCGGAAGCATAGAGAATCTAGTGCTTTCGATTTTTTGGCCTTTAAATCAACTCCTTTGATTATTTCTAACCTGTGGATTAATACTATTATCCTGTGGCCTGTGGGGACCACCAAACCCTAGAGGGACTTCTCAATCCTGGTGGGACCGCAATCATCTCAACCATATAATTTTTAATCCAATGGCCAAAAAGTTAGAAACATCATACCTTCTATACTTCCGATAGCATAGTAGCTATACTCTACTTTATACTAATATAATTAGTATATATTATATTAATGAATATACAATTATACAGAATTGAGCTAGAATACAATCGGTAGTAAACGGACTCCGTTGCCACCCATTTATTTTTTATGATGGAGTCTCCAAATCGACGATCGGCATCATTAAAAATGATCTATAACACTTGAAGTATCTAAAAATAAAATTTCATGATTTTACGATATTGTTCTCTTGTCTATCAAATGAGCGTAAAAATAAACGGCTGAAAATAAATATCCTCTAAAAAGTGGTAATAGAAATTTTATAATCAAAATTCATAGTATATATCTTATTCTAAATAGTTTTTTACAAAAATTTAACCAAAATTCATTTGATTTGAATAATTTTACACCATTAAACAAAAAAATGTCTCATATCTATTACTAAAATTACAAAATTTGAAATCTTTTGATCGTCAATGATGTCGAAAAAATTTAAATTTTGATTTCTAAATACTTTATATGGAAAAGATCATATTTAATGATACTGATCGTCGATTTGAAGACTCCATTATAAAAAACAAATGAATGGCAACAGAGCTCATTTGTTACTGATAGCTTTTCAGCCATAACCAAGTTGATTTACATGGGAGCGAGCCCATTTTGGTAAACTAATCGAGCCAACGAATCGGACATGAGCTATCTCGTTAAATTGCAATCCAATCAAAAGTTCAACATTTCAGCTCGTCAGAAACTCGAGCCGATTTCTAGTTGGTCCCAGCTCGGTCGTGTGTTCGAACTTTTAGCAAACAAGAAAGATTTCAAAAACTGCCCGTCATTTGTTTTCGTATCCGCGGCCAACCGCTAATTAAGATTGTTTGAAGCAAACAAGAAAGATTTCATGAAATATTTCAAAAATTATCCCTCTTTAATGAGCTCAAAAAAGATTTCAAAAATTGTCCCTCTTTACTTACCGTTCCTGGCGAAGGGCTTGGTGGTTGGAACATGAGATCCAAATTCGAATTCTAGTAATTCATATTAAAAAAAATATATATCCCTCTTTAATGAGCTCAATTTTATTTGTTCTTTTTTTTTTTTTCTTTCTCCTAGGTTCATAACGAGCAATAGAATTTTTTTGCTAAAAATTATATATTAATTAAATGGACAACTAGGTGGGTCGACTTCGTGAACATATACAAGTCTTCGTTTAAAGATATATATTTTTTTTTTGATCCATAAGAAATAAAAAAATTCGCTGTTAATCACTATGGTATGATTTAGAAGACCTTACATATAAACTTACCTTCTCAGTCATTTCGTTTGCATTGCATGGATATTTCTGAATATTGTCTTTATTAATTATTAGTGTAAAATTATTATAATTTTAAACGTGTAAAGAGTGGGTGCTTTCGACGTTTTAGCTATTGAGCTATTAGATAAAAAATTATTATAAAATTAAATGATAATAATTTTCTTATAGAATTTAATGGTCCTCTTTAAAGATAATCGTATTAATCTAAATACTAAAAATGATCCAAAGGCTTGACCTAAGAGTTTAAAAATTAAAAAGTACTATATGAATGATATTTTTGAAAACAGTATAGTCAGACTCTAATTATTATTATATAAAAATTAAGATACTAAATTTCATCGTCCTCGCATTACTAGATTAGATAAAAAAATTAAAACATAATTTTTATATTATTGAATATATCTAGCTATGAAAAATTTGTAAATTAGGAAATTCAAATATTTCTTTTACACGGAGCAACGAATTTACAAACAGTGCGTGGCAACCCCTTAAATTCAATCTCCCCCCAAAAAAAAGATAAAAAAAAAAGATAAAAAAAGGTATATCTATGATCATCAGCACCGTCACAGCGTTTAATCAGACGGCCGCAAATTGATTCCGAGACGCGTCGAGCAATCAGAGCCACAGAGCCCCTGCCTCCTTCAAGATCGGGACGAGCTCACCGGAGATGTGCACGGCCATGAGCCACTCGAGCCCGCCGACGAGCCTTCCCCCGATGAACACCGCGGGGAGCATCCCGCCGGCGCCGCCGATCCCCGTAAACTCCTCGAGAATTGCGGCGTCGTCGACGGCGATACCGCCGCAGGCTGCGGCTCCGTCGGCGAGCTCGCAGACTGTCGGATTGACGCCCAGGCCCTGCAGCAGGCGCTTCACCACGTGGCCCAGGCAGCACCCACGCCGCCCCACCACCACCACCGGCCGCTCCGCCACCACCCTCCGAACCCCGTCAATTGACGCCGCCGCCGCCACCGCCGCCCCCGCCGTCATCTCTCCGTTTGAGATTTTTTTTATTATTATTATTATTATTATTTTCGGCGTTGATTGGAGATTATTAGAACCGAAGATGAGCTCGGGAGGAGCAGGGGGGGAGGAGCCGAGGCATTTTATATGCGGATTGGGGAGGAGATGACGTCATCGTGGGGCCCTGATTACGTCACGGCAGTTACCGATTCCCGCCGTTGCTGCGTCAAAAATGCACGCGAGTCGCGTTTTGTTTTGTTTTTTTTCTGTTTTGATGATATTTATCCCTACCGATTTTTAAATTCCGAATTCCCTTTGCAATTTTTTTTTTTCTTTTTTTTTGAGAGATAGGGAGTACCTACTCGCTTCGTTTATTTTATTTAGAAATAAACTTAGTTAGAATGTGAATCAATTAGGATTGACTGGATCTAGGATATCAATCGTGATCATTTGTCTCGCTTCTGCAGGATTTGAGTTCTTTGCAAATTTTTAATTAGAGTAAACCTTAAACCTTAATTTATCGAACCATAATTTAATGCATTTTTACTTTGCATCTTGCGGTTTAGAAAAATAAAATTTAACAACTACATGATTTAGCGCCTTTTTACTTATCTATCTGTGGTTTTATTTTCGGTCAAAAATTAAAACCATTGGGCGGTTTTAATATTTTTACCTATCCTATTTTTTTATGACAAAATAATTACAAAATAGTTGAGTATAATTTTTTAAACCATATTATATTAAAATAAAGATTTTTTCTTCAAATACCATTTATGTAGTTTTGCGCTTTTTTTTTAAGATTCGTAGTTTAAATTGTATCAAATTAGTATTATGTGATTTATTTTTTTCGTCAGCTTTTTCATTAATATTTCATTAATATTTTGTTAAATTATATACAAAAATATTTCAGATACTCCACTTAAATTTATTGAATATTTATTTTAGTATCTTTTAGTTTTAACTTTGTCACTGATTTAACGAAAAAAATTAGTAAAATCGATAATAAAAAGATAAGAATGAAACCACAGAATACTAAATTGATACACTTTAAATCATAGGGTACTAAAATAAGAAAGTGTCAAACACACGGGTGGTTTTTAAAGTTTTTTCTAAAATAAACTAGGGTAAATCAAACATTATCCTTTTAACTTTTAAATATATATATATATAATCTAATTAAAAATTCGAACTATGAAATATATTTCTACCCTTTGATTGTTATTGGTTAACCGTTAAAATTTGACCATTATATTTTTATAAACATATTTTTTTTAATATTTTTTAGAACTTATAATTGATAGTTCACACAAAATAACACGAAAGATAAAATAAAAAATAAATATTAATAAATAAATTAGAATATAATAAAAAATTATTTTAATCGTCAATCATAAACAGTATTAATATTACCAAATATTTTGTGCTATTCAATTTTCCACATTTATATATATATATATATATATATAGAGAGAGAGAGAGAGAGAGAGAGTAGAAATTTCTTATTATGAGTAGTAGAGCCTACTACTCATAAGTTGTTTTGATGATAGAGCTTAGAATCGACGATCACTCAGATTAAATATGATCTAGAGTATTTAAAACTTCTAAAAAATAAATTTCGTAATTTTTCGAAATCATTTACCTTACGATCAAAAGCTCACAAAATTGACAATTTTTAACGGCCGATATGGGATATTTGGTAGTTTAACGGTGTAAAAGAATTGAAATAGATTAAATTTTTGATAGAAAATTCTATTCACTACCTAGATAAAGTTCAATAACTCCGACCTTAAATTGAAGGATCCGATCATCAATTTTTAGGACATCGTTCGATTTCGGTTGCTCATTTTATGCCCATTTGATGGACTTTATTATGATTTTAAAAATTACTAAATTTATTCTCTAGAAGTTTTAAATACTCTAGATCATATTTAACGAGTGGATCATCGATTCTAAGCTCTATTATCGAAAACAACTTATGAGTAGTAGGGCTCTACTACTCATAATAGTATAGTAGCCCTACTCTATATATATATGCTATTGGAACTATCAAAACCAAATTTCATAATTTTTTGACTTTGTTTGTCTAGTGAACAGTAGCCTCAAAATAAACTACGAAAATAAAAATCTCATAAAAAAATGTTGATAAAGGACTCAAATTTCAAATCGGAATTATTGATTTTGCTATTGATGTTTAGTAGAATTTTCTATTAAACTTTCATATAATTTGGATACTTCTACACCGTTGAAATTAAAAATGTGCCACATCGGCCATTAAAATAGTTCTTTTGATCACTTGGTAAATGATGTCAAAAAATTATGAAATTTGGTTTCTCGATAGTTTCGATAGGATAGATTATTGCTAACGGAGCCGATCGTCGAATCGGATGTCCAATCATCGAAAACAACTTACAAGCACGGAATCCTCCGTACTTTCGAAAGTACGAAAGTACGGGAGACTTACTATATAGTGTGAGGCTACTATACTATCGGAAGCACGGAGCCTTTCCGTGCTTCCACGTCATTTTCGATGATGCGGCTTTCGAATCGTCGATCGGCTCGTTAAACTTGATCTAGAGTATTTGAAGTATCTAGAAAATAAATTTTATAATTTTTCGATATCATTTGCCTAGTGATCGAAGGGCACAAAATCAAATAATTTTAATCGTCATAGTGAGTTTGAAAATTTAACGGTGTAAAAATATCCAAATTACATGAAATTTTGATAGAAAATTCTTTATACTATATAAAACAAGATCAATATCTTTGATCTAAATTTTTAATGCTATATCATCGCGTTTTGTAAGATTTTTATTTTCAGCCGTTGATTTTTAGCCCCTTCGTTCGTTAGGCAAATAATATCGAAAAATCACAAAATTTATTTTCTAGGTACTTCAAATACTCTAGATCAAGATCGACGATCTAAGCCACAACATCGAACGACGAAGCATAATTCAAAGCATAGTAGCCTTACTCTACTATATATATATATAGAATTGAGCTCTATGTTTTTAAAAGTACCAAGTCATTGTTACTTGTAAGTTTTTAGCCTTTGGATTAGTAAATGTGCGGTTAGAATGATGTGGGTCCCCTTGGGTTAAGTGGGTGGTTGGTTGAATAGTATAATCTAACGGATGAAAATGATCAAAGTCCTAAATCTAACGGTAAAAAAATTCACAAGAGTGTTTGGTGCTTTTACAAGCACTAATGATTCTCTATATATATATATATATATATATATATATATATATATATATATATATAGAGTGTGTAAAGCACAAGCTCTTGGAATTTATTTTTGATCGCCGAGATCCGCAAGAAACAAAAAGACAAAGCTAATAAAGTTTCTTGCGCGATCTCGAGCCGATCCAAGGATAATAAAGTTCCAAGACAAGAGTGCTTTTACAAGCATAGAGCTTTACTCTATATATATATATATATATATATATATATATATATATATATATATATATATATATATAAATATAATTTTTAAGGGCAGGAATGTAATTTTATTGTTTAACATTATCGGGAGGTATTATTTTTGTATGACGTGGGCGCACGCAGGCCTGTTTTTGGTTGAGTGGGGCTCACAGTGCTCTGCACAAACGCGGTGCTGACTGCCGAAGCCCCCAGCTGGTGACGTCAGGCGTCAGGCGTTCGCTGGTTGGGAATTCTCCCCCCCCGCGTTGTGAGGTGGAAAAAAAGCAAACGACGATGGACCGATGGAGAGAGAGGGTGTGTACGTCTACGACGTGTACACGTAAGAAGCTGAAGAAGCTGCTACGAATCCCAGTTGTCTCTACATGCTCCAATGTGAAAAACATGTACTACAAACTGTACAGTACATTTTTTAAATACAAGCATTTAATTCTAATTTTATGCTATACCTGCTGATATAAGCATGTACTACAAAATGTACAGTTCTTGTTTGGCCAAAACCGAATTGATGAAATCTAATCAAATTCAAAGAACTTGATATATATGTTCCGTTTAAACTTCTATTGTTTAGTAGCAATATCAGTCGCTAGAAGCTAAAATTTTATTTTCTTGTTTGTCAGAGAATGGTGTTCACATGGTTTCAAATCTAATTCCAAATTAACTGAATCAAACTAAATAAGACAATTTGGTTCAGTTTATGTGATTTTCACGGCCAAATATTTTTAATTAATTGTTTGGTCCATATTCAATTTTCTGTATCTATATTTTATCATAACTCAGTTTCTATTCTTACGAGGTGAATCAATATGTAATTAAGGGAAACAATCTTTTGAGGAACTAATTAACTATACAACTAAACCTAACCGAATTAATATACTTTGGTTTGATTCAATATTGCGAATAAGTTGACCTAGTTTAGTTCTGAATCTTTTTAACCTAAAAATTTAACCTCTATTTCAAAAGTTTTATAAAGCTAAATCAAACCAAATCAAATATACCCCTGAGGAAGATAGTGTACATGTTTAGTGTTAGGAAAGAGTATGTATAGATAGCACGCTACCTGCTTCGTTTATTTCATTTAGAAATAAACTTAGCTGGAAATGTGAATCAACTAGGATTCGAACTTGGATCTCGGGTACCAACCACCAAATCCTTTGCCACTTGCTCTAGGAATTGTCGGTATTGATCTGAAAACTTGAACTCTTGATTTAGGAAGACAAGTCATAGGTGAAGATATTTCTCTCCAAATCATGTGAACTTTTATGTATATATAGTTGTACTAAGTTCTTGATTGTGGTGGATCATACAGGACAGTGTGGAATTAGTACGACTCATAAATTTCTTATTTTCATACCCGTTTGTTGGGACGAAAGAGAAATTCTAGTGTCTTACACTTATATCACATCATCAATAACCAATTAATTATATTTTATTTTTTGATAAAAAAGTATATTTAAAATATTTTTTAACAATTATGATGGGACGAATGTAGTCAAAATAAATATTCTGATTGACTGTGAATGTCACGTCCACAATATATATAACTGGTATATTTTAGACATTTTTGGCACGGAAAGTGAAAGATAATGACAAAGGTGGGGCGCCCGCCGATTGTGGAAGACTACCAAAGAAGTGACGGCACGCATGACCGATCAGGAGGCCGCGTTACGTCCAGATGAATTTGCGTTATCATTGGATTCGATCGTTTGGAGAAAACTAATTGGACATTGGACGTTCCCCGCTCTTCTCAGAAAAAAAAATTTAGAATGCACCGAATATATTTGTGACATAATATTTTCAACTAAAAAAATTATTTTTATTCCATCATTATTAATATAATAAAAATATTTTTCTTATATTTTTTTCAAATAGAAAGATATGATTAATTTGTTACTTAATGATGTCTGCAAATATATAAATACAATAGAATTTTGACACGTGGCTACGTTTTTGCCTGTAGAGATGCAAAACCAGCCAAATGCGAACAGATTGATTTTTAGCCGAGATGCAAAAAAATATTTTGCTATCAATAATATTCCAGACTGGCTCATAAAAATAATATTTTTAGCTACCACATCATCAAACTAGGCCTTAAAAAAAACCATTCTTTGCTTTTCGCAACTATTATATCTTAACTAGTTGTTCACCTGCATAATTTGTGCTTCATCAACTATTCACCAGTCTAGTTTGTAGAATATATTAAAATGAATAAACTAAGTTACATAAAATTTTTCGGTCAATATTCGTTTTTTCACTTTTCATAGGTCATTCAAAAATCTATATGTTATTGCTTTAAAAAATAAAAAAAGGGTTCACTTTGAACCTCACCGTCGTTGTTATGTTAGGATTCCGTTTATATTCTATATTGTATACCCAAAATATCTCTGAAATTCATTTTCTTTTTCATCTTTGTCCCTGCCACCTCGCCCTCCACTGCGCCACCTCACCCTCACCCACTTGTCCATGCCCACACACATACTCTAGCCCTCCTCCGCCGCCTCAGCCTCACCCTCGCCCTCGCCCTCGCCCTCCTTTCCATCCAGACCCACCCCGATGAATATTACGGACAATTTGATCATTTTGTCACAGCGTACCTTCCTGTGAATATTTTTTATTTTAAAGCCGATAAAGTATAAATTTTTGAATAACATGAAAAGTGAAAAATTGAATATTAACAGAGAATTTTCAGTAATTTAGCCAAATTAATATTTATTTCCATACAAAAATTTTATTTTGAAATTAATGAAATCGATAATAAAAATTAAAAAAAAATTATTATAAGTATTAAATTAATATACTTTAAACCATCGGTTACTAAAGTGTGAAATCATATAATGATATTTGAAGTTTTTTTCTAATCCTTTCGATAAGAGATTTATCTACAAATAATTATAATTAGACGATGCTAGATACAATAAAATTAACTTGTGTTACATAATTTCAGAAAACAAGCAGTAAATCAAATCTCGGCCACGTGACACTACCTAATTTTTTAAGTGGTATTTAGTTTGCCTACGTGGCTTATATTTATAAGCTGTTCATAAATACGGAAAAAGACATTCTCATTCTCTCCGCTTTAATAAAATGGATTAATGATCAATTTAAGCGGTCTACAAAAAATGTCATTTATTATATAAAAATAAATAAAATATTATTTTTCTATATCATTTTTAGTTTTTTTTTTAAAATTTTTTTATGCAAGTTCAAATTGAGCTAGCGATGTATCCAACAATGATTTAAAAATTAGGTTAAAACGGTTGCTTCCATTATAAAACAATCCGATTCAATTTTTTAAATAGCATAAGTTAAAAAATTATTTTGAATCATTTGAATCAACAGTTGAACCATCAAATTGGTAAATTTGTTTAATTTTAATCAAATCAGCTGAATTTTTCTGATCAAGTTATATGAAAATCCAACAATTTAATAAATTCAGTTAATTTTATTTTTTATTACCACATATTAGCCACTGTAAAACTTAAAAATTAATAATTAAATATTATGACGTCATGTGATGTCACTAGTTCAATCAGTATCCAGAGATGCAAATGGATTTGGATTGCTAGAGATTCCGCCCAATCCATGCCCGATAAGGAACTAAGTACGAACTAAAAATTTAGAAAATTATGGCTCGTCCTAATTTCGCTACGATCCGCCAAATAAATGGATTGATCCGCCTCTATGAGTTAAAATTCGTTAAAAATTCGCTTCGATCTCGATCCGCCTATATTTGTAGATTAGTATTCAATCCGATTTTTAGAATATACAAATTCAACATAATAATAATAATAATGAAATGATAAATCTAAATACCGCTCTTATAATTTCATAATTTTTTATTGTAATATCATATGGTTGAAAATGTATTTAATTTAGTATTCTATATTTTTATTTTATTTTTTTGTTATTTTCTCCGTCAATTATTTATAAAACCATATACAAAAATTTTTTGGAGAGAATAATAAAAATAAAATAAAATAAAATTATATAATATAAAAATAATATATTTTGAATTATAAAATACTAAAGTAAAAAAACAAAAAACTATAGAAACGAGTGCGTTGCATGTGGGTGGGTTTGCTTTTGTAGTTTTAAGTGGGACCGTGGAAAGGGGACAAAGACGCCGCACCCAATGATAATTAACCAAAAAAAAAAAAAAAGGAAAAAAAAAAAGGGAACAAATGCGACGACTTGGTCAACGTTTTGGCGAGTCAACGCTACGCTGACCACGTCCCGTTTTGCGCAACGTGGGGAGTTTCGGGAAGAGTTTTGAAAACAATTACATGATGATCTCACGCCCACGTCAGCCACGAAACAACCCGTTCCCATTGATGAAGTTTGACTTGTCAACCATGCGGTAGGTAATGGACTTATACTTGTCAATCATTATTTAATTACATTCACTTTTAATTTTAATAATAATAACAATAATAATAATAATTAACTAATTATTTTATTTATTTTTACATTTTACTTACGCCCAGATTTAAATCGTGAGCTTATTTTATTGGGTAAATTGCACATTTTGTAACGATCGGCAATAAAAATTTAATATATTCGAATCGCCGATTCAAAATACGTAGGTTTAGCTATTATTAATAAAGTTCATAATCTCATGTATTCCCAATCACGAACTATTTTCATTAAAATGTTGAATTATTGGAGTGTCGCAAACTTATTTCTGTTTGGGTCCTGACGCGCGTGCTCTAGATCAAATCACAAATATATATAGCCCAAGATCACTGAGCGCTGTATGACCCATTTCACACTTACGGTGGATGAATCAATTTTAATACCAAATATAATAATCCGATCTTGGCTCGAAATGTTTAAGCCCAGTTACTATTACTAGTTTGATTGTTTACTATATTTAGTATCATAGTGGTTCGCTTGTCGAAGGAGTGAGGTAGGTCTCGTGTCGCCTAGTGATCTTGGGTTACATATGTGATTGGACTGACAAGAATATAAAGGTCTAAACGGAAAGTCTGTGACTCTCTAATAACCTAACAACAGATGAAAATAGTATTACAATTAGAAATATAAGAGTCTTATATAAGAGATTATGAAATTTAGTAATAATAATGAGATTTAAGTATTTTGGGCTTTGGTTTAAATCCACTGAGTCATTATTGCCACCAGATTAGATCGTTACACGTTTAGTCCTCAAAATATGAAGCAAGTGAGTAAGTGACCCTTTAGCTTTCAAAATAATTTTTAGAATTATTGTAATCACAATTTCCACAGTCCAATCACACTACTACATCATCATATATTAATGATATATTAATATTTACTAAACTAAATTCATAGTTTGTGCTTAAAATTATAGTAAATTAAAATTTGAGAATCAAACTATCACCGACCTCCTAGTTTGAGGACCAAATGTACGTGCAATTTATCCTTATTTATTGTAGGCAATATATATTTACTATTTATCAGAATAAAAAGATTCAAAATATGCTTAGACATATATAATGTATGTGTTTTGATAATAATAATAATAAATATTATTTTGATAAAACCAATTCCCAATTTTATATATATTCCAGCGTAATTTGATGTAATTTATTTGTACTTTTTAAACCAGGGACGAGTGATAACAAGTGTTACGTACCATGTAAAGATTTATAAAATTTGTAATTGGATGCTTTATGGATCCGATTAGAGATTTTTGGATCCGAATAGAGCTATACCTAATCACGCGTCACGTGTTGGACCCATAGTTAGTTAATTCGGATTCGGCAAAAATTCGGTACGGGTATAATTCGGATAAAATTCGTCTTCTAATTTTTAAATTCGTTGAAAAATACGGCTAAAAAACGGATTCGCCAATTATACGGATACGTGATTTATACGGATATTATACGTTCATCAATTAAAAATTCGGGATAAAAAATTCGGCTATTAAATTAAATTTTTTTTCTCTCAAAATTTATGCTATTAGTATAAATACTCACATTTTTTAAGAATATAAAAAAAAGAACTATAAAATTAAGCGAAATAAGTAAAATAAATAACAAACTATATTATAACTCAAAATAAATAATAAATTAAATAAATAAGATATTAAAATAATATAATAATATGTTTAGACATATAATGTATGTGTTTTGATAATAATAATAATAAATATTATTTTGATAAAACCAATTCCCAATTTTATATATATTCCAGCGTAATTTGATGTAATTTATTTGTACTTTTTAAACCAGGGACGAGTGATCACAAGTGTTACCATGTAAATTAAGATTTATAAAATTTGTAATTGGATGCTTTATGGATCCGATTAGAGATTTTTGGATCCGAATAGAGCTATACCTAATCACGCGTCACGTGTTGGACCCCCACCCTCATGAGGAGACTTTACGCCAACCACACAATGGAGATATTAATTAAACCATTTTCTAGAAAAAAAAAAATCTAATCAAATCAACATACATTAATATTAATTAAGAGTTTGACATGTAAATGCATTTCATCAATTTTGTCCTTCCATACTATTTAGTCATTTTCAATAATAGAGCTTTAGCGTTAACGTTTCAAATAGTCAAACATGATTTAAAATATTCGAATCTTTTTAAAACTAAATTTCATATTTTTTGAGAATCATGTTGCCACGCGCGGTACATTAAACTATTGCAAAAATTAATTGCGAAAATTAAATTATCTTAAAGAAGATTAGGATAGAATTATTTGATTCGAGATCAATAGTACTATTAATTAGTTTCTTTCACAGCTTTATCAAACATGCATGATGTAATTAGTTATATGTTTGATAATATATATCTTAGATGAGGTAAAAGATAGTTAAGTAATTTTAAATGAGAACAGTAATATAGGAAAAAAATAAAAACTCTATTTTAATTAGCATTTAATGTGGTTGATGAGCTGTAGATTTTGGAGAAAGAGTTACGTAAAGTACATAAATTTTTTTGTGTAGTTAATTAGCAAATGAATGCAAAGAGTCTAGCTCAAGTGAAAAAGAGTAGTAACATAAATTAAAAAAATTAAAGAGTCAAGTTTTGCCTTTGATCATTTGCATGGTATATAATTCAAGATCCATTCTACTATTCATGTCATTATTTATTATTTTTTTTAATTTAACAAATAGGGAGCCAAATTTCATTAATTACTCAGAGTTTCAAGTTCGACGTTAATGGTCCTTAAACTCTTAAAAGAGTTTAACTTTACTTCTATCCTTTTAATGGCTCACTGTTTTTTTACCGTATATTTCAGCATCAGTACCCACTGAGTTACAATCTTTTTCTCCGTCAACATAAGATCACCGAAATGAAAGTGCGACTACAACAAAAACGGTCTATAGCAACACTTTTAAGTGTTGGTGCATGTCAAAAAAGTGCTATACTAGCTAAAATTACCGACACTTTTAAAAAATATTGCTATATGTGGAGCCGCTAGGTATATAGTGACAGTTAAAGAGTGTCGCTATAACATAAAAAAAATACTGCTAATTTACCAACAATTATTTAAGCATATAGCAAACCGAAAACTCTATCTCGTTGGCTGCAGTGGCGGAGGAGAACGACAGAAAGGGCTCATCGTCTAGAATTTCAGTGGATTAAGTGAAGAGAGAAGAGTAGATGGTAATTTATTTTTCTTTTTCTTTTTTTTCTTTTTTTGTAATCGGGCCAAATAGACTGAGTGTGGTGGGTTGAGTAGAGTAATTTTTTATTTTTGGTTGGATTAGCCTTTATATTCAGGCATTAGTAGATGTTTTTTTAAGTTTTAGCATAAATGGGACACTTACTCAAAAGTGTCCCATACATGTGTTTTTATAACCTAATTTTGTTGTAGTGCGCGTAATATGAATGAAAAAAAAATGATGTATTTTTGACGTATGGATATATTGATGACTTATTACATACAAAGAGATGAGAATTTAAATTAACAACACTGAAAGTTTAGGAAGTAAAGTGAAATCTTATTGAGAGTTCAAAATTTTAAATATTGGAATCAAAAGCTCTTGAGATCAAAAATTGAAGTTGACATTAAGTTCAAGAACTAGTAGTACAAGTAATTCCTCATTTTATTAATGTGCCTCTAACGCGTTCATTGAATCAATGTATAACGCGTTAAGTATATTTTAGTGAGCAACAAATTAAAATCATAGTCCCCACACTCTCTATCACTGTCACATGAATTCAAAATCATAGACTTATTTACTAGTGGCCAAAAGAAGATGTTGTCCAAAGCGAACAGTTTTTAAAACTTTTAGATAAAATGTACGAATTATTTTAAACTTTTAATTTCAACGTTTAATTACATTCCTAATTTTATTAAATTGTCTAGTAATTAAACCACTGTACTTGAGCAGAGCTACTAATTAGACAGTTGTTCTGATCGCGTATGTCTTGCATACATTTTTGTTGGAAATAATAATCCAAACTTAATTTAAAATTTAGTTAGAGATAGAATATATCTAAATTATACATTAAATAGGATTTGTACTTATCCAAATTAAAAGTTAAATTTATTATTTGTTATAATTTGGTGACTATATATAGTTAGGAATGGGTTCATTTAAATGTAATTATTTGCTTTCTTCATATTATTTTATTCTATTTTAGATTTTGAATTATATACGCAGGTATTAAATTAAGCAGCTGTATATTAACAATTTTAATCAAAAAGTTATTGAACTCAAAGCAAATCATGCTTTCAACAATTATCAAATTTGAAAGTTCTGAGTTTATTTTGCAAAAATACCAAAGTTTAAGATGTCTCTACACATTTTCTCTTCTCTTTTTTTTTTTTTTTTCCCCTTTTTTAAATTTTAGAGGGTGCGCGGATTCTTAAATAAAGTTCAAAAAAGTGGTAACATGCATGTGAAAAAAATATTTTCTTTCTTTAAAAAAAATTTAGTGTCCATGTGAAGTTTTCTTTTCCATTTTTTAAAATCCAAAAATAATAATTAAGAAAAAAACTTTTTAATAATTCCTTTTTTCGGAAAATAGTTTTTTAATTAAAATTTTCAGAGGCTCCACCATATGCAGCGACGGATCCAAAGTCGACGTTGGCTTCGTTGAAACGCCGACTTTGGCCTTTGCTTGTGGTGGGCCCCACCATCTTAAATATCCTCCAAAATTTCATTGATGTATGGATTTGATCATCTCTTTGGTATTTTTCTTAGATAATTAAATTACATCTAATTTTTTTTTTAAAAAAAAGAGATAAGTAGTACGCTACTCGCTTCGTTTATCGTTTATTTTATTTAGAAATAAACTTAATTAAAAATGTGAATTAATTGTGATTCTAACCTTGAGCATCAATCATCAAACCTTTTCGCATTTACTGCGGACGATCAATAAATTACATCAAATATTAAATTAGAGATATTATGGCGATACGTGCCTCGCGTTTTTGTTGTGTACCTGTGTTTATTAAATTAATATCTACATTTGTTTGATGATGGCCTTTTTGCTACCGGTTTAAAATTTTGCAAAAGTGGTTCATTATTTTAAAAGTTTACAAATTTGATTCGAATTTTTAGTAAATTAATCAAAATATTCTTATTTATTTATTTCTTTTCTTTCTTTTTTTATTTTTGAGTAAACTGATCGAATCTACAAAATCCAAATAGTGGAGTAATTTTGAAGAAAAATTCTATCACATAATGGCTGAAACACGGTTAAGTGTAGATCGAGTTACTAATAGGATAATAAAGTTTTATTTATTTATGATTCATACTGATTGTCTCATTAATTTGGATGAGCAAAAGTAAGGTGTTTATATAGCAATTCTTAAGCAAAATGATTATTGTTTGTATTTTGCTCTTTCTAGATTTTTTTAAAAAAAAAAATATTAAGTTAGATGTGTTAGATTTTATTGATTTTTTTTTTATGATTTAACGCCCAATACTTAATGGGTCTTGTCTAGGAGACCAACTAAATTTCCATATATGAGATTTAGTCCCACATTGAAAACTAAAGCTGTGTTGTTGTGATTTATATATTGCTTCATTCTCAAGCTGGTTTCTTGGGAGAAAATGAGAGTTGTGCACTCGACTAAATACACGCATAGCACGACTAGCGAAAAGCAGCGCGCGCCGTCCAAGCATCCGGTTCGTTTTATTTTTATTTTTATATTTTTGGTTTTATCTTTATCTCAATTCTAATTCTAAGATATATCCCATATAATTTTAGACTTATTTTGTTTTTTACAGAATTAACGCGTTGAAACAAGATTTTTGCCTTAGTTATATATATTGGAGGAAGTTGCATAAGTTCAACCTAAAGTCGGGCATTTCTAAGAACAAAATCCTATCCTATACCTCGCCTTCTTCTATTTTCTCGTCATTGATCTTTTGCGCTGATTTTCGCTGAGCCTTCTCATATTTTGTTGGATCTGAAGCTTGTTGAATTCGTCTTGCGCCACCTTGAAAGCATGCCAACTCGGTGAAATGTGGTCGTTGTATTGCTCGAAGTAATTACCGAAAAGCGCCGCACGTGGAGGGGCAATTTCGCTTTTAGGACAGTGCTATGCACTTCTCGATCCACGGACTTTTTCTAATCCATTTTTTTACCGTATTTATTATTTAATTTATTTCTCAAATTTTTTTCTATAACTGATATTAAACTTACAAATTGTTATTAAACAATACTTTAATAAAAAATTAGAAAAATTATACAACAAGATGTTATTCAGATTAAAATAGATAACAACAATGAACAACTAAAATTTACAACAAACTAAGGGCTCAGAAATCTGTGGGTGAGCATTTGAAGCACTATTAGGGAGATCAATATATTATATAGTGCAAGTAGGAAATTAATTAATGGGAAAAGTATATGTTGTGCACTCCTCGATTCACGGACCTTTTCTAATCCATTTCTTTACGTATTTATTATTTAATTTATTTCTCAAAATTTTTTCTAAAACTGATATTAAACTTACAAATTGTTATTAAACAATACTTTAATAAAAAAATTAGAAAAATTATCCAACAAGATGTTATTCCGATTAAATCATATAAAGACCCTAGAAATGAACAACTAAAATTTACAACAAACTAAGGGCTAAGAAATCTGTGGGTGAGCATTTGAAGCACTATTAGGGAGATCAATATATTATATAGTGCAATTAAGTAGGAAATTAATTAATGGGAAAAGTACATTACATGTATCTCACAATTAATGTTTGTTGCACTTTTAAACCAACATATATAGAGTGCCACTTATCCATTATATCATTGAGGGTACAATCAACACCGCCATTAATCAGTTCTACACTTTTTTTTTCTTTTTTTCTTTTTTATTAATAGTGAGAAAAGAATACTCTTTAGGCCATTTTAAATGTGTCCACTCTCTTAAAAGTAGTTGGGAAATAATTTATGGTGTGAATTAAAGGACAAAACTAAGCTTTTTGTAACTTTAGCAAATTTCGCTTTAATTATGTACATAGCACCTTCAACAAAAGAAACAAAAAAAAAAAATAGTAATAATGATCAAAAATGAGAAAGTAAGACTTATCAATTCAATATGGGCTAAATTATACTTTTGGTCCTCAAATTATAATTAAGTTGTCTGACACTTGGATGCTCATACTGTAATTTATTATAATTTTTAGTGTGAATCTCCCGAATTATTATTATTACTAATTGTTGGAAGCCGATTTTGCTGGCCTTTGAATCGGTCAAAGACCTTCCTCGGGAAGCGCATCGGGAAGCGAAACGGCTACGAGTAATGACCCTCAAAGTTTGCGTCATTCGACTGGATCAAACGATTTGGCTGACGAGAAATCGGGTCAGCCGAGTTCGAAGAAACTCTACTAAAGATTCGGTTAGGCCGAATTGAGCCGAATGTACGGACTGATCACGAGCTTGGTTCGGTAGACGAACCGAATGGAAGAAATATGTGCCTATTGTTTCGGCTTAAAGAGCCGCAGCTTGGTTCGGTAGATGAATCGAATGAAACAAATACGCACCTGTTGTTTCGGCTTAAAGAGCCGAATGCTCTTCTTATATTGAAACTAATTTGCGGGAAACAGTACAGAGGGCAAGTGTACCTAATGGCATGCAGACTCGGTTGATCTTTTTAAGAACTACTCCTACGAAAAACAGTAAACGCGAAAAAGTAAAAGTTATAGGTAGACTACAAAAAAATGCAGAAAATTATAAGAAAAATAAGAGTGGTCTTTTGTTCACGAAAAAAAGACCATTTCAGGACGTTATTAGCCTATTTATAGACCGCCCTTACTAATGAGTTATTGCCTATCCATAATTAACCATTACTTCAATTTTCTCGGGCCACTTCTAGCCGATCGGAACCACCTGCAACTGCTCGCGGTTGCTATAACTTTCCTTAAATCGTGCGGCTTAGAATTCTTCTAATGCTTCTAGTTTATGGTGAAATTATTTTTAATCAATAAAACTGAATGGAGCACCAGTGTACCATATGTCCACACCTAATTGGCCGGCCCAACACTATAAAATTTCACAATCGATTAGTTAAGTAAATGTTAATGTGTCGTAAATATGATAATGTATTAGTATATATTGTGGTTGATGTTGGAACAATAATTACAATATTATAACACTTCTAAATTAATCAGTAACATATTAATATTTAGTTAATCAAATTAAAGTTATGAAACTTTGATTGTAAAATTCTACAAATTAAGTTTGAGATATAAACGATAACAAATGAAAAAAAAAAAAAAGAGAACCAAAGTATCACTCGCCTATATTGTTTGAGCATCAAAAGTATAATTTAGCCATCAACTTAATTATCTCCTATATTAATCGTTTCCAAAGAGATACCTTAAACTGTTTGGAAATTGACATGGTCACAAAAAAGGAGTATCTTGCGAGATTTGAAATTATTAGTTTGAGATTGTTTAAACTTAGTAACCTCTCTTGCATCCTCAACTAATTGATATGATGTTTTTTAACTTTATAATTAATTAGCAAAACAAAATTGATAGTTTGGTATGAAATTAAAAGTTAGGGAGTAAAATACTTTTTTTTTTTTTGGGTAACATAAGTGTTGTATTACTTTTACGACAACTTTACATGAACCCGCCCTTTTGGAATTTAATCTGCGTTGAATTTCGTAAATGCATGTAATGTAATTAATGCAGGGTTTCATTAATTACAAATCAAAATATATGAAACCATTAGTTCGAAAATATTAGTTGGTGCAATTAATTTGAACTCATATGCAAAATGATTTACAATGATTACATTGAATATAAGACAATTTTGAAAGTTTTATTTGTGATTTGCTTTTATTTCTATTTTGTCCAAAAATACCGCCTCTAATTCTTTAATTTGACAACGCCTGGCACAGGCCGTACCATCCGCGCCGGAGGGCCGATACTGGGCCGGGATCCAAGAACATGGCCCAGCAAGACATGGCCCAAATTTGGGACCAGGCGCGGCCGGCCTCCGGCCTGTTTCACCCATGCTTAATGTGGGGCGTGCTGGCACGTCACACCCCTACAACGCTATCAATCAGTGTTAGGCCAGCCTGGGTATCCTGGGCCTGGCATATTATTATTAGAGGCAATTGCTTATATACCCCTGAAAAGTTTTCGATTTTTCGATTTACCCCTCTTAGAAGACTAATATTGAAAATACCCTCCTACGTTCCAACCTATTTCTAATATATCCTTAGAGTTAAAATCGGTTAAGTAACTCTGTTATCTCTGTAAAATTACTATTTTGCCATTTTCAAATATACTTCTACCATATTTTTTTTCTTATTCGCCTCTTAAAGTAGCACAAAAAGTATTTTGATCTTTTCCAATATACCCCTCTACCGTCACCAACCTTTCTTATTTACCCTTAAGTTAAAGGCAAAATTGGTATTTTAATTTTTTTTTAACTGTGATAGATATTTAACTCACGTTTAACCCAGATTAACTTAACAGGAGATAACTGCAGGGGTATTTTACAATAATTAACGATGAGGTATTTTAGAAAGAAAAAAAAAGGATAGATCGAATATTTTCGCATAGAGGTATATAAATTATCCCTTATTATTATTATTATTATTATTATTATTATTATTATTATTTTGAGAGATAGGTAGCACGCTATCTGATTCGTTTATTTCGTTAGACCTGGCATATTATTTATGAATAGTACTATAAGGTTTCATATCCAATTCAAAATACAATTTTTTGTACTATCGCAAAATGGAAGTTTACCCTTAATAGAATTAATTATTAGAATTACCAACCGTCCCTAGTACAAGTGGTAAAGAGTTCGGTGATCGGTATCCGAAGTCTTAAATTCGAATCCTAATCGATTTATATTTACAGCTAATTTTTTTTTAAAAAAAAAATATTAACGAGCAAAATACAAATGAAATGTTTACATCATCAAAACTCATCGTAGCAAAGCAGTACGTACAAACACCACCGTGCATAAAAATGCAACACACCAGAACAAAGTAATTAAGAGAAATAAAAAGTGATACATGCACAAATTAACTACGTATTATCATAAGTAATCCTCACATGATCAACAAAAAAACACTCCCAATTGCACTTACCACCAACCCGGCTCCCAGAAAAAAAGCCCTCCCCGGGGCCGAGCTACTGTCCCCGGCGGAGTCCGCCGACCCCGCGGCGCTCTTCGGGCCCTTCCCGGGCTTGGCGTCGGCTGCGGGGAGCGGCGCCGAGGCCGGGGGCTTGGAGCCGAAGAGGTCGTAGGGGAGGAGGACCTTGTCGACGGAGTAGACGGCGAGGGGGAAGTCGGTGGTTAGGGCGCTGGCGATCGGCGTCTCGACGATGCCGGTCGACACGTTCGCCTGCTGCCCCGTCGCCGTGCCGGTCGTCACGTTCAGCGTGTCGGCGCCGCCGCCCGCCGCCGACGCCTGCGTGTTCAAAGGGTTGCTCGTCGTGGCGAACGCCGACAGGGTGTAGAACCTATTGTTGTATTAATTGTTGTTGTTTTTGGGATCGATCATTTGATTGTGAAACAGTAAAATAGAAAATATATTGCTAACGTGTTGATATATAAATTTTGAACACTTTTAAGTTTCGCATGTAAATTCATCAAAATTTTCTACATCCTTTGATGCTAAAACATTAATATTAATGCAGTTGAGTATATGTAACAATACTTTGTGCCTGTATTAATTCTTGCAAAATAATCTAGTTGTATAATTTTTATTTGAAATAATTAGTAATGCTCTATATAAATATTGCTCATATGCTAAATTGCTAGTTTGTTGGTCTATGCACTGTACACCTAATAAGTGAGTGTATATCTTACATTTAATTCATCCAAACGACCAGTATATATATTTTTTATACCAAAAATCCAAAAGAATAATGTGTAATTTTGAATGAATTTGGTGTAAAATTTACACCCAATTTTTGAGTATATAAATAGTATTTGACAATACTAGATCTATATTCCACTTTGGATTGTAATCCTACAACTTGTACGTCTAAAACAAGCTTAATTACTACACTTTAATCAAATATAAAATCTTATCACTCCTTAATTTCTAGTTATTTTTAACTAAAAATCAAAAATGATTGGTTAAACCATAAAAGCTATTGGATTAAATGTTGTAAAGATTGAAACCTCTTAAATCTATAAAGCCATTACTATTTTTCAAAAGCCCAAAAAATCGATCGATCTAATGAAAAAAAAACGGACCCAGCAATATTAGTCTAATTAGCACATCTCTGCCGTGCTTAGGACTGACTCTGATATCATGTTATCGAAACAGTTCGATCGATCTAGTAAGAAACGAATCCACGAAAATTACTTGGGGAGGACGTGGTAGAGGACGAGCTCGATCTGGTCCTGCTGGGAGAGCGAGTTCAGAGTGCCGGACTTGAGGGAGTTGAAGGCGCCGTCGGTCGGCGCGAAGATGGTGAGGCCGTTGAAGGAGTTGTTCAGCTGGCTGTTGATCTGCTCGTCGACGCGGCTCTCCTTCAGCAGCCGGATGAACGTCGCGTACTGCCCGCCCTTCGCGAGCACCGCCGTGATGTTCGGCGGCCCTGCGGGCGCCGGGGCGGGCGCCACCGTCTGGGCAAGGGCTTGCCGGGCAGCGATCACCGCAAAGAATGCGGCAAAAATGAACGCAAAGTAAGACATAGTGGTAGTGAGTGGCTGCAGCAGCAGAAGTGGGCAGAGCAAGGAGAGTCTGTGTTATGTAATGTGGGTGGTTGTTGCAGTGTGTGGGGGTGGGAGGGTGTTGAGAATATTTATCTGCTATGCATGCTGGAATGAGCTGGCTCTAATTAAGGAGTGGGTACCGCTCTTTGAGCAACTGTTTTGCTAATTCTATAAATTTGGACACATATATTATGGGTCCGGCTACTATACTGTTATGATTACGATCGCCCTCGTACTCATAAGTTGTTTTTGATGATAGAGCTTTCGAATCGACGATCGACACCGTTAAACGTTATTTGCAGTATTTAAAACTTCTAGAAATCAAATTTTATAATTTTTCGACATCATTTACCTTACGATCAAGATGTCACAAAATTGATAATTTTTAACTGCTGGTATGGAATACTTGCTAGTTTAACAGTGTAAAAAAATCAAAATTTGTTGAATTTTTGATAGAAAATTCTATTCACTACATAGATAACGATCAATAACTCCGATCTTGAATTGAAGGATCCAATCATGCTTTTTTAGGACGTCGTTCGATTTTGACCGTTCATTTTAATGCCCGCTTGATTGACTTTATTATGATTTCGAAAATTTACAAAATTTATTTTCTACAAGTTTCAAATACTCTGGATCATATTTAACGGAGTGGATCGTTGATTCGGAGGCTCCATCATCGAAAATAACTTATGAGTAGTAGAAATCCAATACTCATAATAGTACAGTAGCCATGACATTCCTATCTGTGAATAGTGTAAAATAAAATAAAATTACTGAGTTAGGTATGTACCAAACAGGTGACCCCTGGGAGTTGGGGTCAGATTATAATAATTGAAGGAATGATTGCATATATATCCCTGCAAAATAGTAATATTATATGTTTTATTTTTTTTAAATTTAAAATATAATTTTGCCAATTTTAAAAGCATGTGAATATTTCTCGGATCGCTCAAAACCTGTGATATTTCATTATTTGCACTCCAGTGACGAAGATCAAACTCTCTCACTTTTCATTAACATATTTTTTGATCTTCTACTCACGGCTTTTTGTAAAATGTCTGAAATGCCAACTTTATATAAGAGCGCGGTCAAGCAAATAAGAATAAAGCACTCATTAAAAGTATAGTATATAGAGTGCCATTTGACTAGCCAAGAAATATAATTGTAAATTTCTTAAATTTTCATGAATATATATATATATATATATATATATATATATATATATATATATATATATATATATATATATATATATATATATATATATAGTCTTACTATCCTTTTAATAGGATATCATGTCTATCAATTTTTTAGCGCTTTGGATCAACTCTTATCATCATTTCTAACAATTTGAATTAAATACTATAACCCATTGGGACCACTCAACCCTGGGGGCCATACAACTCTAACCGACTAATATCATCCTAACCCTACAATTTCTCATCCAAGGATTAAAAACTTGATAAGCAAATCTCTATCCTATTAATAGGATAGTAGCACCTATATATATATATATATATATATATATATATATATATTAATTATAATATATATATAGGGAGTTTGGTTGTAAAAAAAAGTATTTTGTCTTGTGAATTTTTTACCATTAGACCTACAACTTTGATTATTTTCATTTTAGATTATACTATTCAACCAACCACCCACTTAAAAGGGGCTCACATCATTCTAACCGCACATTTATTAATCTAAGCTAAAAACTTACAAAGACCAAAGTTGATACTTTTAAAAAATGAGTTCAATTATATATATATATATATATATGATACTTTAAAATTTAGATATATAAAAATATAATATTCTAATATTATAAGGATATATTTTTAACTGTCCTATAATTCATGAGAAATGCTAAGTCTACAGCCCAAAGGCAAAGGAGTTTCCTTAATTCAATGGCGGTAGGATTTACAGTCTCTTTTGGAATTTTTTAGTAAATAATAATAATAATAATAAGACAAATAGAAGGGAAAAAGAGGGTTGGATGGAAAGAGATGTCCGAGTACAACCAAAAAGTGTTGCAATCCTAGCACTCTTCATGGAATACAGATGCAGCCATAGCTAATGCTTGGTTGGCAGGGTGAATACCCTTGAGGTAGGTTCTCTATCATCCGCTCGTTCTCTAGTACGTGTATCTTGTCGGATTGTTGGCACTAATCATTAATCCCAAAAACTCGAACTATTAGAAATACACAATTAATTCACTTTGATCTGGATCGATCCAATCTCGATTGTGATTCGTACTCCACTTCAACACATGATTCCGTCATGCTGCAGGACGAGGATCTGGTCTATTTAAGTTAACATATTTATTTTTGTCTAATATTTGAGAAGAGTGATGTGAGACACTATTTGGCGAATTCTCTAAGACCATTCGTCTCTGGAGACCAAATCCGATTGGTAGGAAATTCCGAGTGACCCATGTCCAAGAAATGTACGTGTTGGCTTGCAATTTTGAGTTGGGTTGGTAGGAAATATTTTTCGATTTTCTTTTCGAGTATTTCAAGTAATAGCTTGCCCCCAAGGATCATTTTGGGAGAACATCATGGATTCGAATCGCAAACTACGGTGCTACAGATCCGGTTTTTTAAAAGGCCAAGATCCGAATTCTCAAAAGAGAGCTTGATATGGTGCCAGGCAACAGCTACATAATCATTTACTAGTAAGCTTCACAAAATTCTTGTAGGTTTTGACCACAATAGAGAAAAAGAACTTAAAAAAATAAAAAGGAAAGGTTTCTCATATAGAGTCCGACTATTGTACTCGTATAAATATAGACTCTTTTATACTCATAATCTTTCGATCGTTAGATTTACTCTTTTTACACCGGCCGTCCCTAAAGCAAGTGGCAAAGGATTTGGCGGTTGGTATTCGAGACCCAAATTCGAATCCTAATTGATTCACATTTCTAGCTAAGTTTATTTCTAAATAAAATAAACGAAGCAGGTAGCATGCTATCTATTTCTCTAAAAAAAATAAAATAAAATAAAAAATAATAAAAAAATTACTCTTTTTACCTATTAAATTATACTATTCAACCAGCCGTCCACTCAACCTTAGAGAACGACTATCATCCTAACTGCGCATCTTTTCGTTCAACGGCTGAAAATTTATAAATATAAAAGAGTCTATACTCATGAGAATATAATAGCCCTAGCCTCTCATACAAATGAATTTTTAAGGATAACTCTAGTCCATAACATGCTAATTAACATTTCTCTAAAAGCATATTTGGATAGTTTTGATCTAGCATATATTTGAATAGTAGAAACATGAAGCATGCTTCAGAGATTTAGCACAAAGAAGACAAACAGTTAGCAACTAAATATGAATTTTGTAGAAATGACAACTCCATATTAATAAAAAAAAGAAAAGAAAAAGAAAAGTAGTATACACCAAGGAACAGCAAAAGGAGGCCAATTACCTTTATCAAAAATGAGGTTATTTAGGTGAACAAATGACCATGTGTCCACAACAGGTACAACCACTTTTACATTGTTAATATTTATATTCTTAATACAATTGGAAACAACAGGTTAGGTTTGATCTGAGACAAACAATGATGAATCACAGATGATACTTAAAAGAGTAAACTGTAATTTACCACACAGTGATTTAGCATTTTTTTTTTTTTTTAACTTGGCCACCCCATGATGATTCAAAAAATTAATACTTAACTATTAAGTGGTTTAACACGTTTACACTTTGCCACCCTATAATTAAAGCTTTGTTTGGGATTATAAAAAATTGCGTTACTGAGAAAATACGATGAGAAAATATCATATTTGTTCCGTACATAATATTACATTACACATATCACGATGAATCGATTACAATATACTTTTTACGATTCCACCGGAGAACGCAAAAATATATCCCTATATACTTTTACCCCAACTCTATTTTGTCTAATAACATTAGATAAACCTCAGTACCAAACTAAGCCTAAAAAGATAGATTTAACTACTCTATGATTTTATTTTTATTTCGGTACAAGAACCTATCGTTTAACAAGATACTGCTTTAAAATTTTCCAAAAAAATTACTTCACTACACTATCCGACGGCAGGTATTTTCGGTAAAACAAAATAAAATCACAAGATAATTAGATATAATCTTTTGAAACGTAGGAGCAAACTGAAGCTTACCCATTACTAAATAATGCAATTTTTGTGACCACATGCCAAAGCAATGTCAGAACTCAGAAGGGAGTTTCAATGCAAACGAGGACAAAATACTGCCTTGTAAAATATCATTATCCCCGCAGTATAAACGAATTCTGCAGATAAGATAAATAAACCGGTTTTCCGACACACATTTCTACAAGTTGATTAGATCTAGAGAGAACCATCATTAGAAAAACATACCTGCTACAAAATAATGCAGTGAATCGGAATACAACTACCATAGCGTGATTCGTAACATCGGTACAAGGTACATCAGCAAGCTCCCCACAGGAAAAGAATTCATATTTGAAGTTCTTAACCCCAGCTGTTTGGTAATATGGGAAGCACTGATAGAGATACAGATATACATATGTAGAAACATATAGCAGCAAGCTAGTTTATATTAAGTCGGAGTTTAAACTAGAAGGCTATCGAGGCTTACATTCAAGTAGACATCGAGGGCAAAAGGTAATTCATTTGACCAATTTCAGGCATTTTCACTCGGCATGCTACCATATTTCCTTCATCTCCAGTGCAAATAAGTAGTTTAGAAGCAATACCGCAGAACTCCCTACAGAAGCATCAGTAAAAGGGGATAAATTATTTGCTTGTAAACAACAGTATCATAATACCGAAATTCTACTAGGGGAGATTGAATGTGAATATACTTAACTGCCAAGGATCATCCCCTACCAGCATCATTTCATCTTCATCATCAGTGTACACAACATGCCATTTGTTGTTCGGGTCACTCAACATTCCTTCCATATTGAACAACCGTTCCAGCTCGGAGATCAGATCACCATACCCATCAAACTTTGAAAGATCGATAACCCTATCTACTATACTCCCTTGCTTGCAAACCTGCAGTATTTATTCTATAATAGAGAAAAAAAGGGACAGGTTCCTACAATGTAGCAGCACATAGTGCATAAGAAGAACTTACTGTAGTAAAACCACGCCTCGGTGATTTCAGCATATGTTCCTTCGAAGTTGCAAACTCCGTTTCAACAGTCACAGGGGTCCTCTTGCTTAAGGGAAAACCGAATAATTTGCAAACGTTTGTATCAATTTTCCTGCTATTTAATGGCCTGGCAACATTCACGGTATCCTGGACTTTTCCCATTTCAAAGTGCTCATCAATAAGCAGGGATAGCCCTCTGAAAGTTCCCGAAGGCTTAAGACTATCAAGTTGGCTAACATCTTTATCTTTAGCCCCTCTATGCACTGTTTGATGGTGAGGAACTCTATAATTCGCTTGTTTAAACATTAGCACAGAAGAGGGAGATGATGCTTGAGATGGTGGGGTAGATGGTTGAGCAAAAGAGGCATATACATGAACTGGCCCAGACCATCTATTTGTTCCAGATGCATACTCACCATTGAATGCATCGAAACCACCACTTCTTGAGTAAGCATCAACTGAAGCTCCTTTGAAAGGAGGAAGAGGCGGAAATTCTTGACCTTGCAAGACCTTATCGAATCGAATTGATTCACCAAAGCCTGCGCACTGGCGGGTAAAATTAGAGTTCCCAACCGGAACTCGAAAAGCACTTCTCAGAGAAGCTAATGAGCAGCCGCCCCTATCAGTGGAGCATCTCTCCATGTTCAACTGAGAAGATGAGAGACTGACAGCATTGTGGGCTTTAAAGCCCATAAATTCTTGACCTTGCAAGACCTTGTGGAACCTTGCATATTCCCCAGCTTCCGTAGAATCAACTCCATCTGCAAATTGTGGAGAAGAAATTTTGTAAAACACATTCAAATAGAAAGAGATTATATAATACGAAAATGGCTTTGCAAATAATGGGGTTACAACTTTACTTGGAACTGGGAAATCGGGATTAATTGTGGGAAGGCATATTTTGATTCTTTTGGAACTGGATGCTGAGAGACTGTGAGACCCAGAAACCGAGCCGATTGGCTCAATCTCCCATGGAGAAACCCTATTTTGTCGACTGCAATCCACCTTATCGTCCCATCTTACCTTTTAACGAATTGGAAATCAAGTAATTAGCATCATTTTTTAAGTTATATAAACAAAAGTACATACTAAAGTACGATAAGACACATTCTGATTCAGTATTAAGGCACTGCAAGATTAGTAGAAAGACACCATACTTGCAGTGGCAACTAAAGCATATATGTTCAAAAAGCCAACTAGCATGACGCATTCTTATTCTGAAACTCTAACAACAGAATACGCAGCAAAGGACTTAATGAGCATGAAAAGGTTTATATCAGATCAAGCATTGAAAGAAGGTTGAGAAAACATAGTAAAAAAAAGAAGAATAAAGCAACTCTAATGAAACCTAGTCTTACACAAGGAGAGAGAACAGTGCTACATCATAAAGCACCATTGCACATACTATTATATGTAAGTCACATGTATGTTTTCGCATTATATAGGTACACATACATATACATGATATGTATGTCACTCTTTTAACAAAGTAGATCCTCGAAATGGGAGACTGTCACATGGAAAGTAATATATAGATAGAAAACCTAGCAATGTTGCTTTTATTTTGTTTGGTTATTTCATTATTAACATTGAGATTGTCATCTCTTAATTAGGAAACATAAATACCAAGGAAGAACTTCATGAATGAGTTCCTTACTTTCTTGCTTATTTATGTTTCTGGTTCAAATATCACAAAAGAACCAGCAGAATTATCTTTTAACCCAATGCTATCTGCATTCTAAATATATTAACAGATGATTGAGCAATTCACATTAATTTACAAAGAAAGGAAAGGAAACAAGTCTCGCATATTTCTTTTTCAAGACCAGGAATCAAATACATAATACATATTCAATATGCAACGGACAAAGGTACAGACTGAAGCAACAAAATATATAAAAGAAGAGGCATAATAACATATGGTAGTTCAAAATTACCATTGTAAGCTAACTAGTGCCTTCCACTTCAGAGATAAAGTTCATGCAGAGGAAACTTTTATTTGCTGAGACAGAGGATTAGAGAACTAATTTTGCTACAAAGTCTATTTGATTTTCATTCACTCAGCAAAGTTGGTAGTTGAGGTTCATGTCTAACAATGGCACCTATAACAGCTTTAAGCAAGAATTCTGATAACTAAAATCTTTAGTATATCAAACTAGAGAATACTATGAATCAAATATATACCACTAATTAAGTCAAACATCAAAAAAATAATAATAATTCCAAATTTCAAATATAGAATGGAAACTCTAGCTCAACAGTAATGAAGCCACCATAATATAGTAAATCATGTTATGCAGAGCAAAAGCACAAGATGTTTTCTAGGAGTAGAAATAGATTAAATAAACCAGATCTAATGCAAATGAATTCAGAAATCTTCATTTGAGTGAAGATGAAAACAAGTGAAACTAGAATGGGCTTAAAGGGTGGAAGTGACTCAATAATTTACACAGGCTTGTTGAGTAACTTGATATGCCAAGGAAGTAAGCTAAAACATACCAATAGACATCTCCATTTTGAACCTGGCCATCTCAAAGGGTCCATGTCGCCAATCCCAGTTACCAATCCTGTACACCTGCACAAGAAGAACAGAGAATATAACATTCCAACTACATAATAGAAAGCAAAAGACAATTACTACTATTAGTGCATTTTCAAAACCTTCTCTCTGCGGAGTCTTCACTTTCATATCGCGTCTTGAACCTCATTCCAACTGAAAATGCATGACTGAAGCTCTTCATAAACTTCCAATATGGCACAATAAATTCTGACGAGCTTGCCCTGCAGGTCCAAAATCCAAATTGTGAAGTCTAATTTAGGATGAGCACAAATGACTTTTTCTATATCTTGACCTCTGGTGGCTCTTTTAACTAGATATAAGTATGATTTACAATCATAAAATCTAACTTATAGAGTCCAAACTAACTCTTGGTGGCTCTTTATATATGACAAAAGTTAATCTTCTGAAATTACATCTGAAATACTTATAATAAACTGACAAACAATAACTAATTCAACCTACTTGGACTCATTTAAGGTAGAAGTAAAGAACCTAACACATAAAGGAGATATCACAAAATAACTTCTAAGAGGATCGGACAAGGAAGCAGATAATATAATCAAGGCACACATGAAGTGATAATGCACCTCCAAAGACTTCAACTGATAGTAGATGACTCAACTTGTTCGAGTCAATCTTACCAACCAACAATGATGACAGACGAAGATTTTGCAATGGACATCATTTATTGTATATTTCAGTCATCCACTAGCCATGCAAATGGCAATAGAGTAACAGGTTAAGCAAACAGCTTATTCCATTCATGACTTCATCTAGTCATGAAACTATAGACTGAAAGATTGAATAGGCTCCTCTCCTACAGCTACCACAAAACTAAATGTGATTTTCCCTAGCTTGTGGCAAAAGGGAACTCCTAGTCAGTAATTCTTCTTACACCAATGTCCAATCATTAATCAAAATGAACCTTCTGCTGTAACCACCAAACACACACATAGCAAATCAAGTTAAAATGAAAATCATGCTTGAGTAGATAGGGAAAAAGGAAAAAAAAAAAAAAAAAAACAAACAAACAAACCTCGGATTGTAATAAATGTGGAAGCCACTCTTTGTTGAGACCGCATTGGCCACAGTAGTCAGTGTGCTAAGAACTGAATTTTGGCTATAAAGAGCTACAAACGGACTTCCATTTCTTAGCTGAGCAGCTCTCCTTATTCCCAATCTCAACACGCCGTCTTCACCTCTGAGAAATTAGCAAAGGTCATTCAATGAAATAGTTTGTTTCTTTTTTTCTTTTTTGAAAACTGATTGTTAAATAACCAAATGCTTCACATGCTACCGAATAAAGAGCACGGCATCCCCTGAGACAAGCTTCTTTCTGTTAACAAAGGAACTCCACCCTGTAGTTAAAAGATGCCTCCGTGGTTGACCTGTAAAATTCATGAAGCTAAGATTGTTCAGGAAAACTGGAATTCTCAAAGCTTAATACCAGTATAATTTACATGCATTATTGGACCCAGATTGAGAAGCATTTAAATTTTAACTTCATATTCTACTATAGGAATTCAAGCAAATATTAACCACATTGAAAATCAAATATTGGATCTAATCTAGATGTTTAAAACAAATTTCTGCTTGAATCATCTTCTGCCAAGCAATATCCTGACGATCTTAAATCAGGTAATGTAAAGATTAAAGTGAATACAGCTCAATATTCCACTTGGAAAACTCTCACTAAAGCAGGAATTGGAAAGAAGTGATTGCTATTCAAGATATATCAAGAGACTGAATGTCAGTATGTAAGATCGGCATTCAAATAAGGGAATTACTGAGAAGCAAAAGTAAGAAAATTTAAGCAAGACGGATTTCAAATAACAAATAACCATTCATTCAAAAATTAGACATGTCATTATTGAAGATATCGCAATTAAGCCCACTTCGAAAAGAAAAGGAAGAAGAAGAACAAAGAGTACGCAGAATCTAGTATGTGATATGACATAACTTCAAAATTTTAACAGCAGGTGAAAACAAAATATGACTGCAAATGCATTACAGTAAGCAATTGCATTTCTAATTTATTCCGAGTCAACGGAAAGTGAGTAAGGGCTTAATTTCAATGACTTCACCTCTATAGATATGGCGAAACTTCCAGTCCACACCATGCAAATCCTTTGCGATAAGCTCTTGATAAGGCCTCTGCAGTTTATAATCCTAACCCAGAAAGAAACTGAATAAGCACGAAAAGAACCAAGAAGACAACTTTTTATAAGTCAAGACCAAGCGGAGTAACACTCCCCTAAAGACTAAATTTTACCAGCGGCGGGAAGCAGTCTTCTGCAGCTCGGCGAGGAACAGAGAAGCCCCCATGGGTGCTCGTGTCAGAAGCAGTCAGTGTCTTGCAAAACATATGACGCGTTGACGAACATTGCTCTTTCTCGGCTTCATCATTTTCGCATTCCACGTCAATCCCACCCTCGAGAAGCTGCTGCCCAAACTCCTGAGAAGACCAAATCGGAGATTAAATTAATCACTAAAAAGCGCTTTTTATTGTCTCCCCCGAAAAGAGCAACAAATCCAGGTTACTGAAGTGATTCAGCTATATGCGGGTGAATAATTTCATCTCAGAAGCCGTATTTTTTATCCATTTGCCGAATTTCGTAAAATGGCAAATAAAAGACAGATTTACAGTTGATTTCCAAAGATTGAGATAAACCCCCTAATAGCTACATTTCACCCAAATGCATGTTTCTGGTAATAATCTTAATTGAAACACATAGCATCCCTTAAATACAGGAGAATGGAGAGCATCAAAAACCTCACCTCACTTTCTGAGGCGAGAGAGAGCTGCGCATAAACCTCATCTGTAGCAGGATCAGCCTGAAATTAAGATAAAACAAAGCAGGGCGAGAGATCAAAGGCAATTCCTACTCACTTCCCAAACCACAATTGCAATGTGGGGAAACTAAACTAAGGGCTCGCGAAACTAACATGGAGCTTAACGTCGATCACTCGACAAAACACATGCGGCGGCACGTTGCAGCGCCCGATCCCCCCGCCGCCGCCGCCGAAATGCTCGAGATGCCCCTGCGGCAAGTAGACCACCACGCTCCCCCTCCTCGGCAGCGCGATCGGCCGCCCCGCGCACGCGTGCCACAGCTCCAGGCACACCGACCCCGCCGGAAACCCCCCCTCCGCCGCCGCCGCATCCCCGCGGCGCGCCGCCCCGCTGACGGCCGCGATCGGAGCGCCGCCGGCGCCGTGCTCCGGCGCCGCGGCCTCGTCGTCTTCCTCCTCCTCCACCGTGTTGAGATCGATCCCCATCCTCGTCGCTCCAACCCCCGACGAGGAAGAAGCAGGAAAAGGAGGAAGGGGAAAGCGAGTGGTAGCTTTAAAAGAGATTGAAGCTAGGGTTAGGGTTAGGGTTAGGGTTAGGGATAGGGTTAGGATTGGCGTGGAGCTAGTAAGTGGCGGGCATGGAGATAGTGGAATGACACGTCGGGGTAATAATAGTCATCAGCCGATTAAAAAGTTTAAAAAATATATATAGCAAAAAAACAAAAAAAAAAAAAGAAAACAACAAGAACGAAGAGAAGTAGAGAGAGAGAGAGAGAGAGAGAGATAAAAAGGGTGGGTTTAAGCGCTCTCTCTCTCTCTCCTCTCCTCTCTCTCTCTCCTCTCCTCTCCTCCCCTCCCACTACTGAGCGTAGTAAGAGAGGGAACAGAGGAGGAGGAAGAGAGAGATAAACGTCTCATTTGGATAGAGAAAATATAAAATAATAATAATAATTTTTTATTTTTTGAAAAAATTAAAATTTTATTTTTATAAAATATTATTTCTTTTCCTTTCGCTTTTTTGTTCCCACCTCGACCTTTTATTACTTGTTTCCTTTTTATGTTTAGTGTTGTTCCCCTCTCTCTCTCTCTCTCTCTTCTCCTTCTCTCTCCTCCACGGCTCCACTACACTAGTGAGAGAGAGGGGGAGCGGTACTCTCTCTCTATCTCTTCAATATTTATATATATTGTTTGAAATATTTGCATATGTATCCTTACAAATTAGGAATATTACATATCCATGTTTCTAAATTTTGAAATATCTTTACAGATGTATCACTGAGAAGAGCTCAAAACTCATCATGCAATAATAGTAT
The DNA here is from genome assembly GCA_025177825.1 of Aechmea fasciata. Classification (NCBI taxonomy): domain Eukaryota; kingdom Viridiplantae; phylum Streptophyta; class Magnoliopsida; order Poales; family Bromeliaceae; genus Aechmea; species Aechmea fasciata. The sequence goes on along the minus strand of CM045928.1, from coordinate 4,987,248 downwards.
AATGATATAATGACTATTTTGCCCTACTGTTGTGCTCTGCAATGATGACAAACTGAGATGCATGGTGAAATTAAACTCTATTATTTTTCTTATCTATTTATGAATTAAGATTGTTTGATCTTATTTTGATTTTTTTTTTCTTGAATATCTTTGGTTGCTAATCTTAGTATATAGAAGTCATGAAGTGGATAAGGACAAAAATAATTTTTTTAAATAAAACATGGTGCCTTTTGACTAGTTAAAGAAACATATTTACAAATTTTTTAAATTTATAAGCAGTAGAAATTTATATATAACATATTAAAATTTGAAGAAATAAGGCTTTTTTTGCATACAAAATCTACTTATTTTAGACTTGCAAAACCGGGCCACCTTTTTCGTTTTTGCAGATTCGGTCCGCTTTTGCAGCAAACTGACCAAAATGCTCTTATACCTTTTTCTCTTTCCTCTTTTTTTTTCTCTCGTTCTTTTTTCTCTCTCTCTAAAGAATGCAAGAAATGGCGGAGGCGCAAACAACCCACCTCGCCTCCGCTCCGCACGCCCTCGCCCGTGCAACCCCGCCATCCTCGCCTCCGACTCTGCTGATCGAAGCCGCGCCGCCACCGTTCTTCTTCACTAGGGCACGGCGACGTCAGCTCTTCTCCTCCACCGCGTCGGAACGTCGAGACGTCGTTAGAGGCGGTAGGCGGGAAGATCGCCCGACGACGTAGCGGTGGTTGCGATAGAAAGCAAGAAAGAGGTGGTGACAAAAAAATTATAAAAAAGAAATAAGAATAATAAAAAACAAAAATAAAAATTATTTTTTCCTACAGAAAAAATCAAAAAATATAGAAGAAGAAAGAAAAAATAAAAATTGCACTCTTAAAATAATATTACACAGTTTTTTAAAAAAATTGCACTGTTTTAATGAAAATTACACTATTTGATATATAAATTGCACTCTTTTGAAATAAATTTTGTACTTTTTAGACTAAAATTACACCATTTAGAATATTTTGCACTATTTCATTTCTTTTCTTCTTTTTTTTTGTTTTTTCTCTTTCTCCTCATCCTCTTCTTCTTCTTCTTCTTCCTTTGCTTCCTGTCAGATTACACCATTTAAAATTGCGCTCTTCGCTTCTTCCGAGCTCCGGCGGAAAGGTCTGCTCCGGCCGCGCAGCGCCCGACTCGCGCCGCGCGCTTCCCCGAATGGGAGCGCGCGAGGAAGCCGGGGAGGAGGGCCCCGCGAGCCTCGGAACGCGCGAGGATCTTGGAACGCGCGGTCCAAGATCCTCGCGGCGGCGCGCGCCACTCCTCTGCGGCCAACGGCGCCGGCCGTGGGGCCTCTCTGCGCTTCGCGCTCCGGCGCGCGCCCGGCTGGGGCGCCGCGTGCCTCGGAATGCGCCGAACTCTCGCGGGGACATTCACAAAGGGCCCTCAGTTGTGCTCGAAGTCACCTAGTTAATAAAGCTAATTAAGCCCCGCATAAATGCATCACCACCCGCACCCCACCGCGATGCGCTGGCTGGCTTCACCTACCGACCCCCGTCCTTCCGCCTCCGCCCCCGCCTTCGTCCTCTCGCCGCCGACGCCGACGATGACGCCTTAGCGTCGGCAGCTCATGCGTCCCCGTCGCTTCGGCGAGGAAGATGAGAGCATTCAAATAATGCAAATTTTTTAGGTGTAAAAATAGTGTAATGGTGTGAAAAAAAAAGAAAGAAAGAGGAAGAGAAGAAAAATTATACAATTTTGGGCAAAATGGTGCAAAATTGAATAAAATAGTGCAAAGTTGTGCAATTTCCACCAAAATTGTCCCTATTTTTCGCCTAATTTTGCACCATTATTTTCAATTTTGCACCATTTAGATGAAAGTTACACCATTTTTTTCTCTTTCTTCAATTTACACATTTTTTTTTCTCTTTTTTTCTCCTTCTTCTCATCGTCTCTCCTCACTGCGGCATCGTGTAGCACCGTCTCGGCGACCCACCTTCTCGACAGTGGAGCTCGAGATGGGGGAAAGTGGGGACGGCGAAGGTCGGCGCGTTGAGGATGATGAGAGGGTCCCGGTGGTGGCGGTAGCGGTAGCGGAGTGCGGTCGGGCTGTTGGAAGCCCGCGACGACAAGGCGCCGCGTGCGGCGGCGAGGAAAGCAAAGGCGGCGACGCTCCGGGTGCGCAAGGACGGAGGGCGGGTCCGGCGCGGCGGGCGCGCGAGGCGGAGTGGGCGGTCCAGACCTCCCCGCGCCTCCGCTCCGCCCCGCCCCCGCGCGCGCATGGACCTACTCCCGCCCTGCGCACCCGGGACCCGCCCGTCCCCTCCGCCCGTGCGCTCGGACCCGCTCCCGTCCCTCGCCGTGCGCGCCCAGCGCCTCCGCCGCCGAGACGCCCCAACTTCGTCACCCATCCTAGGACTACTCCCGTCCTAGCACGCTTAACTCTCTTAACCTCTTGGAGTCTTGCACCACCCAAAATGCTTAAGCGGGTTAAGAGTTTTAGCCCTATTATATCTCATATAAAGGACTATTTGGGGTTTCACAATCTCCTCCTTTAAACCCCGACGTTCTCGTCGGCTCGGACTCACAAGTACCGGGCGATGTGAGACTCGTCTCGGCCGTCATTCGGACCACTCGAGACTCGTCTCACACTTTCTGGTAATTGGCTCCGATACTATCGTAACGACCCGGCCACTAGCAACAATAACTCGTTGGGCCCAACCACCGCCCAAAATGCTTAAGCCCGATTATTATTACTAGTGTCTAAGTGTATTATTATAAACCCAATGACAATCCTTTCCCATTCGATGTGGACTATTGGGGTGTCGCGTACTCTCCGTTAAGACCCCGACGTCCTCGTCGGTCCAATCACACACACACACGATCACACCGGGCGATGTGAGACTCGTCTCGCTATTCGTCATCCCGACCCTGCTCGGTAGAGACTCGCCCACGTATGTGGTGAGCCGGCTCGATACCATCCGAGACGCCCCAACTTCCCGGTCACCCGTCCTAGGACTACTCCCGTCCTAGCACGCTTAACTCTCTTAACCTCTTGGGTCTTGCCACCACCCAAAATGCTTAAGCCGGGTTAAGAGTTTTAGCCCTATTATATCTCATATAAAGGACTATTTGGGGTTTCACAGCCGCTGCGCGCCCGAAACAAAAAAAGAACGATAGAAAAAAAAAGAGAGGAGAGAGAAAAATGTATAAGAGCATTTTGATCAGTTTGCTGAAAAAGTTGACCGAATCTGCAAAAATAAAAAAAGTTGCCCGATTTTGCAAAAATCCAAAATAAGTGAATTTTTTATGCAAAAAAAGGCAAGAAATAAATAGGTAAGGAAAAATAGCCTTACGGGTTCTGCTACTAATGCCCTGTGAATAAAGCAGTACTATTATCCTTTTTACATTCTATATATTATAAATGTTTTTTTTTTAGAGAGATAGATACGTTAATACATTTATTTCATTTAGAAATAAACTTGGTTGGAAATATGAATCATCTAGGATTGACTTGGGTCTGATACCAACCACTAAGTTCTTAATTTGTCACTTGCTTTATATATTATAAATATTACTATTAAATTCTAAGTACCATTATTATACCTTAAATCTTAAATATAAATAAATTCTAATCTCTATATATATATTAGACAACACATCAATGTTATATTGTAGGGTAACCCAAAGAAAGTATCCAAAGCATTTCTCTTATATCTACATGTAACTATAATGAGTAAAAGGAAAAATCCAAAGAGAGAGAGAGAGAGAGAGAGAGAGAAAAAAGAGGTTGTAGTGATATTTTATTAGAAATAAAATAATGATTTTTGAACATCAAAATAAGTTATGTTATAAGTATAATAAGTTTGAATTATGGTTAGAGTGAGAATGAAAAATAAAACTGAATTTCAGTGGAATGAAAAAATAGAATGACTTATTATTTGAAAATATTTAATTTATTATTAAAATGAAAATCGGAATGCACAATTGACATATATAATTAAGATGCTGAAAAGTGATTATTGTTGAAGTGAAGAAGGGAGAGAAGGAAGAGGTATTTTTGACAGTGGTTTACTCTGAAATGCGTTTGAATTGGATTATAAATGGACTAAATCATTTTCATTTCAGAGTGGAACGAAAATTAGAATTTAATTTTTATAAAATAAATAATAACTATCAAATAAGTAAATTATCTCATTTTGATTAGGAGTTTAAAATAGGTAAACCAAACAAGCCCTAGGATTCTACTTGAATGCATGAATATTTTATTTAGTTTATCCTTTTAATTTACTCAATAAGAATATAGTATTTGGTAGATAAATAACGCAATAAAATGTCTGAAATAGAATATCATAGTTGACCTTAATTTTTTTTCAAAATAAAAGATATTATTTCTTAAGTGAAATATAATATAAATATAATATCCTACTATATCATAAATGAGTAAGGCTTCATTTGGAATTTGCTGGCAAATTGCGTTTACGTGCGGTGAGAAACGACAATAGAAAAATTCTCTGTTTGTTTCTATACGTAATATTACTGTTGATACCAAAATTGTGCCGACCTAACCCACGTACGAGCCAGCAAGGACACGTGGTACACCAAGAGTCGGCAATAAGGCGCGACAAGAAGGCGGGAACGGTTGAAGATTGGGGCGTAACTACCATGAGGAGTTGGCATAACTTCCATAAGGAGTTAGCATAACTTCCATGAAGAGTTAGTGTAACTTCCACGTGGTTACAACCACTCCCCCACTACTTTCAACCAACTTTTAATGCGGCTATAAATAGGAACTTTGAAGCTGCAATGAGGTCTTTGCCCTGCGCACAAAAGACCACCCTTATTCTACCGCATCTTTCTTTCTGCATTCGTTTCCTAGGAGTAGCATGTAACCTAGAATTTTGAGTCTGTCGCCGCCGGGCATCACTCCTGAGTCTGTCTGCCTCGGTGGCATCACTCCGCTCTTTGTTGTAATCCTTAGAGTCTGTCTGCCCTTTGGGCATCACTTTTGAGGATTACAGTCTATCCTTTGTATTCCCCAGTGTATTTTCTCAATATAAATCATTACTCGGCTGATCCGGGCCGACTGTTTAAGACTTTTTCTAGCCCATTCGCTCTTATTTTGCTTGATCTTTTACTTGTCTTGGCTATTCGACTCTTTCAGAACCGAAGTGAGAATAGAGCTTTCGAACCGATCGGTTTGATCCCTCGCCGATCGAATCGATTGAAGATAAGAACGGAGCATTTCTCGAGGGTCATCAATCTGAACCACTTTCTATCCCGACGCGCATCCCGAGGAGGATCTTACCGGTTACGGGATCGGGAGAATTTCGAGAGACAAACAATTTTGGCACGCCGGTGGGACTCGGTCGGGTTTTTTCCAATCTAGTCTCTATCATATGGTGACGATATCGCTATGAACTTCGCGTAGAGCCATTCCCGGGCCTTCAGGGAATGACCAAGCTAATAGCGCCGAAAATGCGAATGAAAATCAGACGGTGCTACCTGTTGGAGGAGAGACTAGTGGACAGTCGGCACATCAAGAGCCGAGTCTAACTCAGGCACTCGGCCGGATACGAGCCGAGTCCCGCAAACTTTAGATCAAAATATTAATCAAAGTACCGCTCGACGACTAGACGCGGCGTGCCGCCATCACGGCCTATAATGAAAATATTGTTCAAATCAGACAATTATTTACCCGAAACGAGGAACTTTATGGGGGGCAACAAGGGCCCCTAAATGCGCCGGTGCAACAAAATCCAGTCGTGTCGGAGGTTCAAACTGTTTATAGGCCGGCAAATATAAACGCCGACCCGCAGTCGGAGATTGCATCGGGTTTACCTCCTATACCAGCTTACCAACTCCAAAATGTAGGGGCTAGAGCTGGGGGGCAAGCTCCGAATATGCAAGGAGTTAACTCTATTATACCGAATTTCGGTCTACTGCAAGGACCGAATGTAGTACAAGCACATGTTCCTTTGCAGGGGAACAATAATGAAATATACGCACAAATTGAAGAAGTCATCCGAAATACTTTCGGACTTGGCGCGAGTCGGCGGTGCGGTGCGTATTTAGATCTCCATATCCGCGAACATCGACGTGGAGCATCCGTATCCCAAGAACCGGAAAATGCCGAAGTTCGACAAGTTCTCGAGCGATGACACGAGAATACGATCGAGCATATAGCCGGTTCACGGACGATGTAGAAAGCGTGCGTGACTCATTTTTGAAACTTCGATTATTTAACACGTCGTTGACTAAGACGGCATTCACTTGGTATACGAGTCTACCGGCTCATTCCGTTCGGGCTTGGGATGAATTAGAAAGAAAATTTTATGAACGATTCTATAGGTCGGAGCCACAATTATCGGTCGTGACTTATCTTTATATCTGACAAAGCTAGGTGAAACGGTCGAAGAGTATTTGAGCCGTTTCAAAATAGCCAAAAGTCGGTGCTTTACGAGAATCGAATCGAGTTCGCCAAAATAGCGTTAAATGGTCTACATTTTAAAATAAAAGACCATTTTGAAGATAAATATTCGTCTAACATATGTGATTTAGGTGTTCGAGTTGCCCAATATGAGCAATTTCGAAAGACAAGTGAGGACGATCGAACAATGGAGCCGATATAAAAATAAAAGAAAAGGCAAGGAAAAATCCTTACTAGAAGAAGCAGTCGGTTCAAAAAGAAGAGCCAATCGGATGAAAGTGAAGAAGCGGCTGATGAAACCGAGGTATAGCCACTTTCTTCAAGGAGAAAATCTTTGATAGAAAAACATTCGGTCCAAGAAGAGCCGAACCGATCGAATGAAAGTAAGAATCGGTTGATAAAACGAGATATAAGCGGCTAAGATTATAAAGAGCTGTTTTCTTTAAGCCGACCAAGACCAGCGAAACTAAAGTTTGGGTCTCGGCTGAGCAGTCGATTTGGCACCAATAGTCATCCGAATGTTCATTCGAAAGACTATTGAGGCATTGTTGATACCAAAATTGTGCGAGCCTAACCCACGTACGAACGACAAGGACACGTGGTACACCAAGAAGTCGGCAATAAGAAGCGCGACAAGAAGGCGAGAACGGTTGAAGATTGGGCGTAACTACCATGAGGAGTTGGCATAACTTCCATAAGGAGTTAGCATAACTTCCATGAAGAGTTAGTGTAACTTCCACATGGTTACAACCACTCCCCCACTACTTTCAACCAACTTTTAATGCAGGCTATAAATAGGAACTTTGAAGCCTGCAATAGAGGTCTTTGCCCCTGCGCACAAAAGACCACCCTTATTCTACCGCATCTTTCTTTCCTGCATTTACTGCTTTCCTAGGAGTAGCATGTAACCTAGAATTTTGGAGTCTGTACGCCGGGCATCACTCCTGAGTCTGTCTGCGCCGGTGGCATCACTCCAGCTCTTTGTTGTAATCCTTGAAGTCCTGCGCCCTTTGGGCATCACTTTGAGGATTACGATCTATCCTTTGTATTCCCTGTATTTTCTCAATATAAATCATTACTCTGATCCGGCCATTGTTTAAGACTTTTTCTAGCCGTTCGCTCTTATTTTGCTTGATCTTTTACTTGTCTTTGGCTATTCGCTCTTTCACAGAGCAAGTGAGAAGCTTTCGAACCCGATCGGTTTGATCCTCGCCGATCGAATCGTTTGAAGATCGAAGGGCGCATTTCTCGAGGGTCATCAATCGACTTTCTATCCCGACGCGCATCCCGAGGAGGATCTTACCGGTTCTGGGATCGGGAGAATTTCAGAGACAAACAATTACGTTCTGCATATTATGCTTAGTTAATTACATATATTTTCTACGGTCCTATCAAAGAACGCAGAAACATATCCCTATATACTTTTTCTCAACTCCATTCTATCTAATAGCGTTACATCCACCTTAATACCTAACTAAGCCTAATTAAGTTTTTAAGAAACAAAGTAAAACTTACCGACCGTCCCTACAACAAGTTGCAAAGGATTTGGTAGTTGGTACCCGAAGTCCCAAGTTTGAATCCTAGTTGATTCACTTTTCTAGCTAAGTTTATTTCTAAATAAAATAAACGAAGCGGATGACGTGCTACCTATCTCTCTCTCAAAAAAAAAAAAGAAAAAAGAAAAAAGAAGGAATGAGGGGTGGTGAGGTGAGGTGAGGTGAGGTGGTGTGGGGGATGGGGGGTGTGCAGTGTTAAGATCTTGCGCACCTCGATCGCTTTCTGCTCTCGCTTTTATCGGTGGGTCTGATTCTTGCCATTGGGACAGCTGCATTCTTGTTGCAGTGCTTCCAGTCTGACGGATTGCATATCTTTGTTACATTTCTAACCTTAAAAAATAATAATAATAATTTCAACGGATCTTTACAAACATAGTAAATTATAAATATATTTCTATAGGTACCGTTTGGTTCGGGTATAAGCAAGAACTAGCTATTACAGTACAGGAATAGGTACAAGGATGGGGATAAGAAAAATAGCGTTTGGTTGAAAATTGGATTGTTCCCGGGATAAGAAAAATATTAGATAGTTTTATATAAAAAATAGAGGTGTTGGTGGGGATAACCGAGAACTACTATTCTCGGATAAAAAATTAGCGTTTGGGTATAAAGGGGGGATAAGGGCCTATTCCTATTCCAATCCCGTTTGGGTAAAAAATTAGCGTTTCGGTATAAAGGGGGGGGATAAAAAATATTAGATAGTTCAACTTTCATATATTATTTCTGTAAAATTTTAATATTTTCAAATATGTATCTGCTGTTAGAATCCCCAAGAAAAGGATTAATTTCATACAGGTCTCTACAAATATAGTGAATTACAAATATATCACTACAAAGTTAAACTCTGATGTGTTATTTCTGTAAAAATGCTAATATTTTCAAATATGTCTTTGCCGTTAGAATTCGCTAGAAAACTTTAGTTAACCATAGGTTAAATACTTAACTCTGATTAATTTACGAGATAACTTGACATTTTTGTCCCTCTTATATTATACTGTTGTGACTTTTGAAGTGACATATTTGTCATGGCAAAATTGACATTTCACTTAAAATATAAATATATTTATAATGATAACAAACCAAATGAACATATTTAAAAATATCTTTGCAGGATCAATTTATGAAAGTTAAATTTTATAGGAATATATTTGTAATTCACTATATTTGTAGGGACATAAATGTATTTAACCCCCCCAAAAAGTTAATTTCATATAGCTCCTTGTAAATATATTAAATAGCAAATACATCAATACAAATGTTAACTTTTTATATTTATTTCTATAAAAATTGGGTGGTATTCATATATGCTCTTCTGATTTTTCACCGTTAGAGGATTATTTATTTTTAACAGATAATAAGTGAAATGACACTTTTGGTACCACAACAAAAGCCCCAATTGTTAGAATCATATAAAAATATCCTTCCAAAAATTCTCAAGGATCGTCTACTTGTTTTCTATTATCACAAAAAATATAAAAAAGGTAAAAAAATCAATTTATCTGGAATAAGTATTTTATCTATGGTTAACTATATTTTTCTAACAGATCGTAACGGCAGGGATAAGTTTGAAAATGTTATGACTTTTATAAGAATAATTATGGAAAGCTGAAATTTGTAGCCCCCACAAAAAATCACAACGCCTCGAATCTTGGTGTCACAATTTCTTTTCACGGGTCAATTAGTGACACTTTAATTCATAAACTTTAATTCGGCATAATTTTTTTATCGAGTTCTCTTCAATTATTACAATCAAGTCATACAAATTAAATTTTGACTAAATATTGATAAATTATTAACGCAGAAGGGCTGTAGAAATATCTATACCATTTCTACATTAATAATTGATCAATATTTAGTTAAAAAAAATATTATGAGACTTAATAGTAATAATAATTCAGAAAGTTCCCAATAATTATAATGAATTAAAGATTGGGGACTAAAATGTCACACGACTATGCTATTCATTTGAACTATCAGAAAGTAATATTTAAAATATTTATAATATTCACTAATACTCTTTATATCTAAACTTCAGTAAAGCACAAGACATGTACTAAAATTAAATAAGACTAGAAATTTAGAAAGATTCGAACTCAGAATTTTTTACTCTGATACGACATTAAATAATATGAAAACAATCGAAATTATGTGAAAACTTAAACTAATAAAGGATGATATTCTTAATATTAATATTCAACATACAGTAATTGATTTAGTGTGCTCAAATACTATTACGGCGATAATATTTTATCATGTTTATGTAAAATATTTAGTTAATCTTTTCCTTGTCAAAAATAGCATAAAATTACTTTTGTATTATAATTTTTTTTGTGAAATTAATTAAGTAAGAAAAAAAAATTAATTTCATATAGGTCCCTACAAATATAACAAATTACAAATATATTTCTACAAAATTTAATTTTTATATATTTTTCTTATAAAAGTTTTAATATTTTCAAATATATTTCTTTGGTCTATTACTGTTAAAGTACTATTTATTTTATAAATGAAATGACATTTTTGTCGTCCAAATATTCCAACTTAATTGAAAAGAGATAAAAAAATCAATTTATCTTATTAACTAATTATCATTAAGTATTTTATGAGGACTTTTGTAAAAATAGCATATAAAAATTAAAATTTTTAATTTTTTTTTTATAATTCACTATATTTAAAAAGACTTATATATGGAATTAACCCTAAGAAAAAAATATTGCTAGAGATTTCAATACATAATAATAAAACCACTCACCTATGGTGGTGGGGCTGATAATAGAAATAAAGAAAAACTTCAAAAAAAACTCCTGTAGTTTCGTAATTTTTTATTTTAGTATTACATAGTTTAAAATGTATCAAGTTAGTACCCAGTGGTTTCGCGCTTTCTCACTTTAGTATCCTATGGTTTCGCACTTTCTCACTTTAATACCCTATGGTTTAAAGCAAGGTTTTAAATGCCCGTCGGCACGCATGTGCATCCACTGCCGTCTTAATCTGTGCCAAGATCTGGACGATACCAATCTCGTGCGAGATAGCACGATTCAAAACCTTATATTCTTTAAATTAGTAAGTACTTTACTCAATAAAATTCAAAAGATGTGATAAAAAGACATAATAAATAGTTAGAATATTTTTTGTTGCTAAAAAAAATAAATATTTCATACTATTATGTGTCGGCACACAAGAATTTTTTTGACCGGCACGCATTGGCACGGCTCAGCACGCACCGTGCCGGCAAGTTTCCGGCATGATCCCGTACCACGACACTTAAATCCTTGGTTTAAAGTGTATCAAGTTAGCACTATATGGTTTTATTTTTGTATTAAGTTAGGATTCTGTGATTTTATTTTTCTCTTAATAAATATTAAACCACAGGGTACTAAAGTGAGAAAGTGCGAAACCACAGAATACTAATTTGATATATTTTAAATCACAGGATACTAAAGTGAGAAAGTACGAAACCATTTGATACTAACTTGATACATTTTAAAAACCATGTTTGGTTAAGGGATAGGGATAGGAATAGGCCCTTATCCCCCCTTTTATACCCAAACGCTAATTTTTTACTCGAGAATAGTAATTCTCGATTATCCCCACCAACACATTCATTTTCTATATAAAACTACCTAATATTTTTCTTATCCTCGGGAACAACCCAATTTTCATCCAAACGCTATTTTTCTTATCCCCATACTTGTACCTATCCCTGTAATAGCTAATTCTTGCTTATACCCGAACCAAACGGTAAGGTATTAACTTGATATATTTTAAATCACAGTACTAAAATGAGAAAGAGTGAAACTATAAGGGTATTCGAAGTTTTTCGTAGAAATAATAATAAAAACAAAAAGTAAATAAAAAAATTTAAATGAAGGGTCACTGCTTATTTAAAGCGACACAAAAAAAATGACAGGACGTAGAGCCGTTCTGCTCTCCCGGGGGGACAGTCTTGTGTTTGGTGTTATTGCTCACGGCTGTCTGCCGCTACAGTCCCAGCAATGTTTGTACGACTGCAGTGCGTGTACCGTAACGGTTAAATATTTCCATTGTCGTAATTAATTATAATTTTATCATAATATTATATATATATATATATTTAATTAGTTTGTTGATCAAATATTTGTAAACATATTTGTTCTGTTATTTGTGGCTTAATTGCTGATTATTATATTTGGAATCATTTCATAAAGGACACCTTCCCATCAATTCTATGAATTTTACGAATTTTATTTTTATTCAAATGCGAATCTTAACGGGACAGATTTATTCACTGATAAAAGTAAATAAAAATCTGATAGGTTTGAATTCGGATATGAATTTTAACGATCATATTACTCGAATTAATTTTACATTATGTTACACATGTATACGTGTAAATGTTCAACGTCATATTTAAATTTATATTTTAGATTTAAATTTTAATATGATGTGTTTTGAAAAATAGTAAAGAGAAATAATTTTTTCGGGTTCGGATTCGGCTTCGGGTTTGAAGTTCGGTTGAGTTCGGTTTTGGGTTTTCAAAATCTGTCGGGTTTGAGTTTCGAGTTTGATTGCCCGATTCATATTTAAAAGTCGACCTAAATTCGATCCGTTGACATCCATAACCTGCGTTAGCGGATGGATCTAATCAACGTTACTACGAGTGACGCGAGTGATGGTGGAACCATCATCTGGATTATTACTACAATCTAATTTAGAGCTCTCCATGCACGGGGGACAGCGGTTAAGATAAACTCTCACCATTTGGTTTTAGGGAATAAGAATAGGAACAGACCCTTATCCTCCCTTTATATCCAAATGCTAATTTTTTATCCAAGAATAGTAGTTCTCGGTTATCCCTATCAACATATTTATTTTCTATATAAAACTACCTAATATAGAACAACCCAATTTTATATAGAACAACCCAATTTTTATCAAACGCTATTTTTTATCATCGTTCATGTGAAACAACCGTTGTATTAAAACTTAAGGTGTTAAAGAACGGTGTTTAAATATTTTTATATTTAACACTCCCCCTCACAACTAGACTTGAGACTTTTTGGTCGGCCCATGATGTGGGCTTGAATTAAATAGGAGAAAATTAATATGCTAGGAGCCTGGCGTGAATCGAACTCAGGACTTCCTACTCTGATGCCATGTGAAACAACCGTTGTAGCCTAAAAACTTAAGCTGTTGAAGAATGGTGTTTAAATATTTTTATATTGAACAATTCAACACATATTCGCATCTGAATTCGCATTCTAAAAAATAATATGGATACTAATATGGTTCATCACAAATCTGTGTTTTCACCCCTACCTCTGTGTCACTAATGTAAATAGAATTGTAGATCAGTGTTTGTAAACACTTTTGAGGTATTAATTCTTTGTACAAGCAATGCTACATGTATATTTATTCAAAAAAGAGGTATAAATTTTTACATTTTCACTGCAACATAATTAAATTATAAGGATATATTTTAAGGACATTTTTATATAAGTGTTTCATTTATGCCAAAAAAAATTTAAAAATTTACTAAAGCTTAAATATAAAACATAATCCAATCAAAAACAAAAAAGTTACTCTATCTAACCAACCACCCCCCTCCCACTAGACTGGATTACAAATATAAAAAAAAAAAAAATGATTACCATCTTTCCTTCTCCTCCTCCACCGCCGCAGCTGACGAGGTAAGGTTAAACGACTAAAATTCGCAAGGATCTCGCAGAGACCGTACAAGGCTATGATCGCCACGTAATCCTCTGCCACATGTCGCTAGAGGAGTGGATTTTAAATATCAAGATTGCCAAACCTATAGCAACACTTTTAAAAAGTATCCGTCATTTAGTAAATAGTACCTTTTTAGACATGTGCCGATATTTAAAAATGTCGTTATATCTTATTTTGTTGTAGTGTAACCTAACGATTTAAGGGTCAATATTTTTTACTAGTTTTATTAATTTTTATATAATATTAAAAATTTTAAAATAAATTTTTAATATTACATAAACCATCTATTACTAAAGTGAGGAAGTGCTAAACCATATGAAAATATCCGAAGTTTTTTTTACTTTTTATGAAAACACATTGTTTTGTAGTTTTTTAAAATATTATTTTTTTTTATAAAATTTGAAAAATAATCTACTTTTCCTAGGAACTAACCAGGAGACCAAAAAAGAAAAAAAATTTGTTCCAGAAAACTAATTTATAAAATATTTTAAAAATAAAGCGTAAACAAAGAAAAAAAGAAAAAAAAGAAGACAAAGAGCATGGTACTAAAGATGAAGTAATAAAAGGGAGAGGTACTAATGGGAATTTAAGTGCAAGGAGCCTTTTTGATGCCCTACATGCATGGTTAGGGTGTTGTTGGGGTGCAGGGATTTGGTCCCCCTCATTAATTTGTCTATGGAAAATGCTAGATGTACACCCCAAAAGGGTGTATATTTTACAATCCCATTTATTTTTGTGTGGGGTGTAATTTACACAGTCACATGATGTGACTGGTGAGCAGATTTTCATCTTTAAATACGTGGATTGTAAGATGTACATCCCATTATTATTATTATTATTATTTTTGAGAGATAGGTAGCACGCTATTCGCTTCGTTTATTTCATTTAGAAATAAGTTTAGCTGAAAATGTGAATCAACTAGGATTCGAACTCGGATCTTGGGTATCAACCACCAAATCCTTTGCCACTTGCGCTAGGAGCAGTCGGTGATTGGGAGTGTTATTAATAAGTTACATGTGCCCATATGTATTACTATAAATTTTACCAACCAAAACACACTTCAATAATTGATGCGCCTTAATTTGATGATACAGTGCATTTGATGTCACTCAGAAGGGATCTACCTCAAAACATCATAAATTTTAGACACTAATTTTTTTACAAATTAAATATTAACTCTTTTTTCTATCGTAAATTTTCTAAAAATAATCGGTGCTCAGAACAGCTGATTTTAAAGGTGAAAAATACTGCCTTAATATCTCAAAATGAGAGCTACGATTTACACCCTTAATTCTAGAATTTAGAATTATTTTTCTGTCCTGAATTTTTTAAAAGTAACCGGCACTCGAGCAATTGGTTTTAAAGACTCGAAATGTTAGTTACAGTTAGGGGTGTAAAAGAGCCGAACACAAGCAAGCTGGAGTCGGCTCGTGTTCGGCTCGTTCTTAAATGAGTCGAACATGACTGACTCATTAAAGTATCGAGCCGAAAAATTCGACTCGTGTTCGGCTCGTTAATAAACGATCCGAACACGAGTAGCTCCTACGAAATTTGAACGATAAAATAAATAAAAAAATTAGATTAAATATATTAAATAAATAAATTTATAAAATTCTATTCATTAGACTTTGATCTAATAGTTAAAATTTTATATACAAATCGATTTTTATAATTAAGCTCGCATTTATATTTTTATTTTGTTAAAAAATTAAATAATAAAAATATATATTATATATAATTATTTATTTATATATAAAAATATAAATTAAATAACTTATATAAATATAAAATATATGTATCAGAAATTTGTTATCGTTTGAACACGGCGGTGACCACGGCTCGTGTTTGGCTCGTTTATTAAACGAGCTGAAAAATTCAGCTCGTGTTCGGCTCGTTTACTAAACGAGCGAGCCGATCTCGAGCTCATTTTGAGCCGAAACAAGAGGCTCGCGAGCAATGATGGATTACCACCCCTAGTTACAGTTACGCCCTCTCATTTTATTAGGGTTTAAAATGATCCGGAAAGGAGAGCATGTGAAAAATAATTGACAAAACAAAGACACAATATAGAATTTTGGATAAGGGGGAATAAATTTATACATCCTTTTATTAGTGCATATCAGTAAATTTTTTTTAGATATATAATTTTTTATTCATAGGTATTTTTACATCTTATAAATATCATGTATGTGGTGTTAGATCGATCTTTTATTGTTTTCTAAGTATATTTTATTCATTCAATTTCTTAATAAATAAATTTAGAAAATATAAAACGACTATTTCTAACTCACAACTCGAATACTAATTATCAAATTTTTTATCATTTTCGCTAGAAATGAATGTCACATATGAAGTGTACGTATGTCTATATATATATATATATATATATATATATATATATATATATATATATATATATATAGAGTCATTATCTTTATTAATAGCACAACGAACTTGGTCTTTAGTAAGTTTTCTACCTTTAGATTAACCCCTTTGATTAATTTTACCCGTTAGATCATACTATTCAACCAACCACCCACTAAACCCTAGGGGCCCACATCATCCTAGCCGTACAACTTTTAATCCAAGGGTAGAAAACTTACTAAAGACCAAGTCATTGGTCTTTATTAATAATATTCCAGTTATATATATATATATATATATATATATATATATATATATATATATATATATATATATATATATATATATATATATATATTTTCTTACCCCATATAAATCATATGCATTGAATTAGATTTTTTTTTTAAAAAATTTTAAAATGCTGATTATTAAAAATTAGATACAGGTATACTAATAAACTATTCACCAAGTATTTAGAAAGGACATGAATCTCAGAATATAACATTATCTAATAAAATCAGCCCAATCTAAAGGGTGGAATAACTCCTTATTCCTACTTTTATATCCAAACATTAATTTTTTACATGAAAATAATAGTTCTCGATTATACGAAATAAATTTGGTATAACTATTCCTACTAACAACACCTTCATTTTCTATATAAAACTATCCACTATTTTTCTTATTTCATATTATCTCCAAACATTTTTTTTATTTTAAATAATTCAACTTCCATATTTTGCTTATCCCATATTTTGTACGTATTAGGGATAAATAGTTAACTACTTATATCCGAACCAAACGGTAAG
Source organism: Aechmea fasciata (assembly GCA_025177825.1). Lineage (NCBI taxonomy): Eukaryota > Viridiplantae > Streptophyta > Magnoliopsida > Poales > Bromeliaceae > Aechmea > Aechmea fasciata. Next base: position 4,970,410 of record CM045928.1, on the reverse strand, counting down.
TTTAAGTTTATTAGATACAAATTAATTAGCGAAATAGTAAATTCTTTATTTTTTTAATTAATAATTTGATACTTATTATTCACATGGGAGCTCTAATAAAATGTTATTATTATTAGCTGATCACCCTCGATTTTTTTACCCAATTTTTTAAGTACAAGAAAAAGATCCAAGCAGTGATATGCAGAACAATGATGGGGTTTTCGTACACTACCATTAAGAGAGGCAGGATGTTTGCACATATCCTCACATGGGGACAAAAATTATATGGGCAGTGGCCCCAAACAAAGCTTGTTTGGGGCCACTCCCGGAAGGGCGCCATGTGGCACCCGAACCACGTGGACCCATCGGTCCCGTTGCTCTCTCATTAGATTTTTTTTGGGTGCACCCGGTGCACTAGTTATGTTTTAAAATTTTATTTTAAATTATAATTTAATAATATATATATATATATATATATATATATATATATATATATATATATATATATATATATATATTATGATATTTTAAAAATATATGTAAAATAATTTAGAATTTAGGATTTAAAAGTTATTTTTTATATATTTTTTATGTCAAAATTAAACCTAAAATTAAAATTTTAAAATAAAAAATGATGCACCTGGTGCACTGAAAAAGGGTATCCTCAAAAAAAAAAAAAAAAAAAAAAGGACGTGGTGTCCACAAAATTTTTGCCCCTCACATGGTGGTGGGTCCCTGGAATTGCCCGTATCATAGGTCGCTTTTACTCGAAATTAATGCTTACTATATACTATATACTATAAACTACTATCCATATCAAAAAGAATTTGAATAAAAATGTCGGCAAATTTGCATAAAAAATTTACTAGTTTTGCGCTTTTGGAAACGTGGACCATCTTTTTCGTTTTTATAGATTCGGACTGAATTTTCAGCAAACAGAACAAAATATCCTTATATTTTTTGCTCTTTCTTTTTTTTTTTTTTTCGTTCTTTTTTTTTTTTTTTTCTTTGCAGAGAACGGTGGAGGTGGAGGTGGAGGTGGAGGCAGAGACGGCCCACTTCGATTTTGTCCGGCGCATCCTTACCCCCATACGCGCACCAACCGCATTCCTCGCCTCCGACCCCGCCAAGGCCACATTACGATTTTTTTTTCTTCTCTCCGACCCTTCTCGATCGTCTCCGACGACGACACCTATCTCACCCTCTCTCGCTCTTCTCGTCCTTTCCCTCTCCCTCCTTCGCCTTCTCTTTCGATATCACTTACCTAGTGATCAAAATGACTCAAAATCAACTGAAAATAAAAATTTTACAAAATATGATGATATGACGTTAAATTTTTAGATTAAAAATATTGATATTGTTTTATATAGTATAAAAATTAAATTTTCTATCAAAATTTCACGTCATTTGAATATGTCTACACTGTTAAATTTGCAAATGGCTCACCACGACCATTAAAATTGTTGATTTTGAGCCCATTCAATCACTAGGTAAATAATATCGAAAAATTACAAAATTTATTTTCTAGGTATTTTAAATACGCTAGATCAAATTTAATGGAGCGGATTATCGATTCGAAAGTCTCAACATCGAAAACGATTTAGGAGCACAAAAGGCTCTGTACTTTCAGAAGCATACTAGCTCATATATATATATAGTGGAGCTAGAATACTTTTAGAAGCACCAACTCATTGGTGCTTCTAAGTTTCCAGCCCTTAGATCTACTCTTTGATTTCTAATAGCCTTTGGATCAAACACTATTTCACCTATCACCACACCTACTCTCATCATCTCAACCCTACATTTATCCATCCAAGGACTAAAAATCCAAAAACACCAACCATTGGTGTTTTTGAAAGTATTCTAGCTCTACTTTCTCTCTCTCTCTCTCTCTCTCTCTCTCTCTCTCTCTTTATATATATATATATATATATATATATATATACATATAGATATATATATATAGACCGGAATGCTATCAATAGTATCAAGCTATTGGTCATATTAGTTTTTTAGTCCTTGGATTGAGAAATATGTGGTTAGGATGATGTGGGCCTCCTAAGGTTAAGTGAATGGTTGGTTTAATATTATAATCTAACGGATAAAAATAATCAAAGTGTTAAATCTAATAGTGGAAAATTTGATAGCACCAAATTCTTTGTGTTATCAATAGTATCCTAGCTGGACTTTCTCTCTCTCTCTATATATAGGATTATTAATTATACTATCGATAATATAAAGTGTTTTAATAAATAGTATGATCTAACGTATAAAAATAATCAAAGAAGTAGATTTAACGGCGAAAAACTCGATAGTACCAAACGCTTAATCCTATCAAACTCAAAAAGACTCCCTTGTGAGGGATTCAAAACATTTGCCATAAACACACTAGCACATCCATAGTTTTTCAACTAAAAGAAGCAAGTAAGAATTTTATACTATTTGTTAATTACTTAATGATCAATTTATTAAACAAAATTATCTAAACTGTAATTCTCTTGACTAAGCCCCCGTTTGGTTCGGGGTTAAGGAATAAGTGGTTATACCAGGGAGAGGGTTAAGTTTGGGGTTAAGATGGGGTTAAAGTATTTTTGTGTTTGGTTGGGAGTTGGAGTTAGTCGATGATAGTGAAAAATAGTGTTTGGTTGAAGTAGGTGGGATAAGAAAGATAGTGGGTTATTATGAATAGAAAAATAGTGTTTGGTTGGAGTTTGGTGGGATTAGGTGGGATTAGCTAAGTCGGGATAACTTTTTGAGGTAGGGTTTGCTAACCCCACTCTTTTTAGTGTTGTTTGGGAATAATATGGGGGTTAAGGTGTTATTCCACCCCTTAACCCCCAACCAAACAGAGGCTAAAGATTCTATTTAGTCAAGTTGTCTTGTGAATTTTTTTTTTAGAAATGTGAGACCCCAGATAGTCCTATATATGAGATATAATAGGGCTAAACTCTTAAGAGCTTAAGCATTTTGGGTGGTGGCGACCCAAGAGGTTAAGAAAGTTAAGCGTCTTTAGGACGGGAGTAGTCCTAGGATGGGTGACCCCGGGAAGTTGGGGCGTTACGGATGGTATCGAGCCAATTACCGGCGGAAGTGTGAGATGAGTCTCGAGCCGAGTGCGGATGACGGGCTAGCGAGGCAGTCTCACATCGCCCTGTACTTGTGAGTCCGAGCACGACGGGACGTCGGGGCTTAAGGTGGGGAGATTGTGAGACCCGAGATAGTCCTATATATGAGATATAATAGGGCTAAACTCTTAACACTTAAGCATTTTGGGTGGTGGCAAGACCCAAGAGGTTAAGAAAGTTAAGCGTGCTAGGACGGGAGTAGTCCTAGGATGGGTGACCCCCTGGGAAGTTGGGGCGTTACAAGAAATCTAATGAGCAATTGTGAAACATTTGTCGTACGTCAGTATATCAGTATATCAATAGTTTTATAAAAAAAATTTGGTTAAATTATAACAAAAGTCTCCTGTATTTCAGACCTGGTCGTAATATTTTCTTGCATTAAAATTGTATTACTTACCGTCATACGCTTAAATTTTAAAACTCAGTAAATTTTTTTATTAGAGTCGGCGAATCACATTTTACCATAAGTCAAAATATATTCAATTTTCAACAAAAAAAAAATATTTAAAAAAATTTAGATAAAAAAATTCTCTTATCTTACTAACACCATCAAAATCAATAATTTATGGAGTAATTTCTTTAGTTTATTGCATGATTTGCAGCTAATTTTATCTGTAATTTTAATTTTACAAAAGTTTATAACTGAATTAACAAGATAATATAAAAAAAATATACTAGACTAATTAATAATTTTTTTTATAAGCGATTTTTATAATTTTGCCAGAGAACTTTTCTAGGTAGTTATTGCGGTAATCTAAAATATTAAACAATCCAACTTGACCCCGGATAAACCGGAGCACCAGCACACAACAAAACCCTATTCCACCCTTTATTTTTATTTTTATTTTTTATTTTTAATGTTTTTGGGGATTTGTAGCTATTATTAAGCATGGGTCAATTTGCATAAAAAATTCACAAGTTTTGAGCTTTTGGAAAGCTCGACAGAGATTGTACTAGTACGAGCTGCAAGCTGCAAGCTGTACTGTTAGAAGAATTATTACATCATTTCTCTTCGCGTTGCCAGTCACGTATTCTTTCAAAGATAGCTTCAAAATATTTAATTTCGAAAAATCAAATAATGAGTACCAGGGCGGGTAAATAGTAAGGCCTATTTGGCTCCTATTTCGATGATTGGAAGGTTGCGTAACCACATGAGGGGCATATTTAATGTCCGTCCGAAGTCGTACAGTGAAGTATGCATATCCGAATGAAATCTATAAAATCGATAAAGATAGTTCAATTTTACAAACACTCAAAACTTGTGAATTTCTTTATACAAATTGGCCTTCATCATTTATAGTTTACCATAAAATTAAGGAGTCTATTATGATAGCTTAGTTACATTAGGTAGATTCTTTTATTTATAATAATAATAATAATAATTAATTAATTAAAGATGGGCTAATCAATGACATTACAATCTCTGTTCCCACCTTGGCTACATCCCACTTTCCTTTTTAAGCTCCCATCACTTTCTACTTTAATATCTCACTTTCCCTTTTTAATCTCCCATCATCCCATCACTTCTCCTTTAATTTCTCACAACACTCTATCACCATTTTCTCTTTCTCTTGTTTTTTATTCTCTTTTATAAATGGGCCAAATTGCGAACTATTTATCCTAGTTAGTTAATTCACGAATTATTTATGAATTATTAAAAATTTGAATTAAACGGACTTTGTTACGAATTTTTCTCAAAGAAAGAAAATTATTCGCGAATTTTGGGCCAGTCGAATTATTCGTGAATTATTGAAAACATGAATAAAAAACTTATAATTTTTATTTTTAAATATAAATTATCTTATATTTTATAATGAATTCGTTTTCTAAGCCGAATTTTTCAACAAATTTAAAAATTAGAAAACGAATTTTATGCGTATTACATCCGTACCGAATTTTTGCCGAATCCGAATTTTTTAATAGTTGTCTAGCCTCTTTACAAAAAAAAAAAAAAAATTCTATCTAGCTTCCTTTTTGAAAAATACTCATAATCTAACATCATTTTTATAGATTAGAAAGAAAAATGATAAGTTAATAATTAAGTTTTATATAGATTAATATGTTAAGTGGGTGGATATTATCTTTTTGTCTCTCTTCTCTCGTGTAGAATTCAAATTACATGTACATTTGTTTTAGTTGCTTGTATTTTATGTACTCCTCTTAAATTTTGAAACACAAAAAAGATTCTATATCATCAATTTTAATTAGGGATGTCAATGGGTATGGATACGAAAAATTACCCGAACCCGAATCCGAACGGGCGGGTATACCCGAGCTAAATGGATATGGATTTGGTTATGGATATAAAAAATAAAAACCCGACGGATATGGGTACGGATAAGGAATTTGTGTATACCCGCCCCGAACCCGATCCCGAACCCGAACCCGAAATAAGTATATATATATTATTTATTTATTTATGTAAGATATAAAATATTATAGTAAAATATTTAATTATGTTTATTTATATAACATGAATGTATTTTGATTGTATTTTAGTGTGTTTTAAAATTTTGATTTTACTATAATATATTTTAAAATATGTTAAAAAAATTCATTATTTTGGGTTTGGGTTTTCGGGTTCGGGTTTTCGGGTTCGGGTTCAGGTTTCGGGTTTTTGGTCGGGTCCGGATATGGGTATGGATTTTTAAAACCCGTCGGGTTCGGGTTCGGGTTCGGAGTATTAACCCGGGTTCGGGTTCGGGTTTTTGAAAACCCGATCCAAACCCGACCCGTTGACATCCCTAATTTTAATATTATAAAAAATTATAAAAATTAAAAATATATTCTTTGTATTCTTCAATAATAATTATTCTTTGAAGTTCTAAAAAATTATACGTGAGATACGCGGTCAAAATGATTGTTCATTAGTAATTTTGTTTGAAGTGAAAAGTCTATTTAAACTGTATGAACAAACTTAAGATATCTACTTAAGAAATTAAATATATAGGTATTTATTTATGACAAATTAAAGTGTATGAGAGGAGAGAGAAAAATATTAACATATTAATCTATATAAAAATTATTAACCTATCATTTTTTTTTTTCTAATTTATAAAAATGAAGCTAGATTAGGAATATTTTTCAGAAAAATGCTAGATAGGAAATTTTTTTTGTAAATAGGCTACACAAGTAAATAGTTCCCAAAAATTGCAACTCAATTTATGAATTGTGTGACACTTCATCTTTCAACTTTTAGTCTATTATAATTAGTGTCTCAAAGTTTTTATATTGATGCAATCAAGTCTATTTAAGTTGGTTACATAGTAATGTATTTTGATGTGACAGTAATATAGTTGATAATTTAATAATAACTAAAGTAGCATCGCAGTGACACATCAGTATTTAGTTAACTAATAAACTGGATAGTAAAATTTTATTATTATAATCTTAGAAGATTAATGTGACACCTCAATAGTCCCACATCGGATGGGAATGGAATTGTTATTAGAGCAGCATTTTGGGGAGGTGGTTGAGTGACAGTTATTATTGCTAGTGAGGTGAGTGGGTTATATTTGGTATCGAGCTAGGTTCACAGAAATTTGGACATGTGTGGCGAGTCTACTTTGAGCTAAGTGCGGATGACAGCGGTACAGCGAGACGAGTCTCACATCGCTTGGTGATCGTGGGTTATGTGTGTGATTGGACTGACGAGAACGTCAGAGCCTTAACGGGGGGAGTCTGTAACACCCTAATAATTCCACATCGGATGGGAATGGATTGTGATTGGGTTTATAAGAGACTTAGACACTAGTAATAATAACTGGGCTTAAGCTTTTTGGGCCGGTGGTTGAGCCAAACGAGTTATTCTTGCTAGTGGGGTGGATCATTACAATTAATATGTATATATTGTGGTCACTGTACAAAAATTTTGAGTCATTCTCCACCCTCTAGTTGTTTCCCTATACTCAAAGGAGAGGTCCTCAATTCGAATCTCAGCCGCTAAATCTGATCATAAAAGCTCTTGCTATGAAATTTCAAAAGATATTTTTTTAAAAAACTATTATTTTGGATCATGACCAATTCGAATCAGATACATGCTTAAGTATAACAACAACATAGCTACACAAGCTTTTAAAAAGAAAACTCTCTTATGCATTAATGTTAAAGCTCCAATTTGAAATATCTACTGTATTATATAAATCACTTTAAATGTTCTGTGTTACGGCATAAAATCACGCGTGAATTGCTTTTATCCCACAAAACTTAGGTTGCGATTAGTTCGAGGGATTAACAAATCAAATTTACTCGCTATTTTATTTTATTTTTTTTGAGTTAAACTTGTTAGTTACTTAGTTAATTAAGATCGGGTTAAATATAAGGTCAAATCGGGCCCAATATTCAATTAAACCATTTTTATCCATGAATTCAATATTGGTCTCACTCAAATTTAATCTAGTACTTTTTGCGGCATTAACTATTAACTATAATAATTAATTATATTTAAGCTTTTTAAAATCTAAGATTGTTTTTATATTGTTTTAAGATTATTTAATTTTTGCCTTTCTAATTTAAGCTCACGTTTAAATTTTACAAAAAAAATTTGGAATCTATACATAAAAAGATATTAAATATAATATTAAGAATACCGTTATTTAGCAACTTAAGTTTTTATGGAAAAATGATTGTTTGCTTAGTTTAATAATATGCGACTACATCATTGTCCACACTAATATCATCCCGATCTTACAATTTTTCATCCAAGGGTTAAAAATTTGATAGCAAAAAGATCATTTTACTATTAATAGTATTCCAGCCTAATTCTATATATATATATATATATTAAATAATGTAAAATAAATTCCGATTGTCGAGTTCGGGTGCTGTCAAAATCTATATCTAAATTCATATTCGTCTAATTTTTATTTTTGATATCTATATCCAAATTTATATATGATTAGTATTGAATATATTCATTCCATTCGAATTCGAATTCAATAAAATTTTAAATATTCGTACCCATTGAAATCCCTAGATTTAACCCTCGAAACATTGTTGGGCCCGACAAAATTGATTGGTTTGGGTGAAGTTTGGTCCAATGATTTACAAATAGAATGGCCTGCAGTGGGCCATACATATATATATATATACATACAGTTTGTACACGTCTGTACATAATCATGATTCCATGACATGATGGGATCTAAACCCAATGGCATCTGTCTCCTTTTCCTTATTATTATTATTATTATTATTATTATTTTGATTTTGCTTTTTAGGGTTTGTGCTTTGTGTCCCCCTCTTTCTATATTCTTTGTATAGGGGACAAGCCCATTTGGTGGGACCCGCTAATTAAGGTAAACATGACAATGACAAGGGTAATGAGACACTGCCACACTTGGGTAATTTTTTTTTGTTTTTTTGTTTTTTTTTACACTAGTTAGTGTCAACGGACTGAACATGAGCTGGCTTATTAAAATGTCGAGTTGAAAAATTCAGTTTGTATCGATTGTTTCTAAAGCAAGTGGTAAAGTGCTCAGTGGTTGATACAAGAGATCTCAAATTCGAATCCTAATTGATTCATATTTTTAATTAAATTTATTTCTAAATGAAATAAACAAAGCGGGTAGCGTGCTATCTATCACTCTAAAAAAATAGAAGAAAATTTCACTTCATATTCGGCTCATTAATAAACGAGCGGAACATGAGCTAGCTAACGAATAATAAATTAAGTGAATTAGATTGGATATATATATAAATAAATTTATAAAATCTTACGTATAAGATTTTGATCTAATGGTTGAAAGTTTATATATAAATGAGTCTTTTAATAATAGAGCTTTTCTTTATATTTTTTTGGCTAAAATTCAAATATTAAAAAAATATATTATATATAAAATTATTTATTTATATATATGAATATGAATTAGATAAATTATATAAATATAAAATATATGTATTTAAGCTGTTATTGGGCCGAAAACAAGCGAGATAACCCCAGCTCGTGTTTGGCTCGTTTATTAAATGGGTTCAAAAAGTCAGCTCGTGTTCGGCTAGTTTGCTAAGCAGCGATTGATCTCGAGCTCATTTCGAACCGAATACGAGTTGGGTTGCGAATAATGAGTTGAATTACCGTTCCTATCTCATTCTAATTCTAGTTAATTCATTTATTATAGACTAGTGAAAGAAATGCACTTCAAAATAAATTTTTTTTTTTTCAAAAAAATTTAACTACCATGATCGACTTGATTCTATTATGTAATATTTCAGTAGCTCTTTACATTATCTATTAAATTATTCAATTCAAATTGAGTAGTTGTAAAAATGTGAGTGCAATAGTGAAATTAATATAGATTCTTTATGTAGTAGAAATTTTAGATTTTTATGGATTAGGAGATATTTTTAATTTCTATATTTGATGGCATTCATTAGTAGACCATTAACAAAAATCTATATTAAAATCATAATGATGTAACCCCTTTTTAGTATATATTTTTTTAATCCCATAATTAATCATATTTTAGTAACATTGGCATGTAACATTTGTGGCCATGTGTAGGTAAGGGAGTGGGAATTAGTTTGGACACTTGTCGCTTTGTGATCGAGCAAATTAAATCATAAATTTAAGTTTGGTATTAAATTAAATCTAAATCAATTAATTGCTTCGTTAATCGTTATGACTTGTGCAAGAGGAACAAAATTAGATTCAGATGTAAATGGGCTTGGCCTATGGGCCAAACTTTTTATCGAGTCGGGCCGGGTTATTGGGCCCTCGACCCGAAATCCGCTTTGGATGCTTGGGCATTTTGTTTGAAACATTTGTGATTTTGATAGATAAAAATAGTGTGTTCAAATATGAAAAATAGAATAGCGCGCATTCGATCATAATTCAAGTAATTTTTTCGGAATAAGATAAATCGTCTCGGAGGTGAAATATGCTATCATACTAAATTACCACTAATAAAACATTTGGGTAAAACTCAAATTCGTTAATATTGATAAATTATTGATGTATACATTATGATTCATGATGCAACAATAATTAAGATACTGTATTATTTTTATATCTACAAAATTCAAAAACTCAAATCAAAATTGCTACAAATTAAAATTGGAGGGCCAAAATATCATGCTCCTCATGGTTTGAGGACCAAAAGTGTAATTTATTTACGTTACCTTTTCTATTAATTTGAAACTATTTTTATTATTATGATCAGGGGAGAAATAAAATATTACATATATATATATATATATATATATATATATATATATATATATATATATATATATATATATATATATATATATATATATATATATATATATATATATATATATATACTAACTTAACCGTAGAACAAAAACATTGAGATTCAAAGCTACAATTAATTCCACGTGTGGGTAACAATGCATGTTAAATAGATCGTGACATCTAAATGGGCCTAGAACAATTAGCTCTTTTATGTGCCATGTTACTTACACAGATATATCACAATTGATACAAATTAAAAGGTCTTAATTACACTTTAATAATTACATCTCTCTTATCTAAGTTTAATTTTTCTTAACATGTAAATCTACAATCTTATTCAATCATCGATCTTAGGTCAACACAAAACGAGCTCATTTCAAAACCATATTTACCCGATAAAACTCGCTCCGCACGCATGCAGAGCGAAACTAGCTATCACATGTGCAGAACTGGCTCTATCGCTATTACTACCACCGTTACCATTTCCTCCTTGGTTGTTGTAACCTAACAACCCCGCGCTGTAGAACTCAGCGTCGACGTGCCCTTCTTTGTACGCAATCTCGTCGCCCTCGATGTCGACGCTACCGCTACTCTTTCCCTTGAAGCTGCTTTGTTCCGTCGCGTCCTCTCGTACGCCGCCGCACTGTCGCGGCTGCGTCTGGTAGAACACCTTTGACACGATGAGCTCGCCGTCCTTCTCCTCCTCGTCGGCGCCGAGGTGGTACTGGTGCGTGACCCAGTTGGTTTTCTCCGGTTTCTTTTGCTTGCCGTAGCTGGTGTAGAGGACCAAGATCTTCTTGTACCCTAGGAGGTTCCCCTCGGGGCCGAACACGGGCCGCGTCTTCCCTGTCTTGTGCCACCGCGTCTCGCCGCATTGCGGGTTGGCGGTGTGCACCTTCCGCCGCTTCCGCGTGCCGGTTGTGTACGCGCGCGACGGCCGGTGGAAGAAGTGCCGGATTAAGCCGTCCCTGCTGACTCCTGAAGCATAGGAAATGCAATAGAGGGGAGTTATCTATATATTAGCTATCTGTGTAATTGCGCTACTACGCATTAACAAAGACAAAGCTATTTGCCACGCACATCAAGCTTTACGAATCAGCACGCGCTGCTGTAACGACGCGACGCTTGTTTATCGATGGTTGGTTGAATCGTATGATTTAACGGGTGAAAATCATCAAAGGAGTGGATTTAACAGTTGAAAACTTAGTAGGACAGAGATCTATCGATAAAGATGAAATTAACTCTAGCTATATATATATATAGGTTTGAAATATATATATTAATTGTTGTAAATAATCATTTGATTAATTTTGTAAATTTATTCTAGGGAACTCTCATCTCTAACAATATAATGACAGTGTTTTATATCTTATTAAAACTTGATTTCAAATTCAAAAAATAAAGTAGAATTAGGGAATTTTGGGTACTAACTCCAATTCGGCATGGGTTCTCTTCGCATATGGCCAAATCGAATCAGGTGCGTCCTTGATCTGACTCGATTCGACGGTTATTATTTTTTTTTAATTATACCTGATTTAATCTCGATATTCATTTGAAAAGCTTAATTTTTGGAGATATTTTCTACTCATATTAAAATAATTAATAGTAAATTGATTTGGCCTAAACTTCTACTTAGGAGGTGTTTGGATTAGTTTAAGTGGTGAGGCTGATCTCAAGTTTGGATGAAGTGATCGAGTCCAAATGTTTGGTTTGATTTAAGTAGAAGATGGCTGAGCTAGACTTGTACAAATTGAACCGGTGACATGAGCATGACATTATAAATATTTATTTAATTATTATTTTTAATTTTATTGTATAAAAAAGTATGGATATATTATTATTCTACGTACTATACATCATGATTAATTATAAAATATTAATTTTTCGATCAAATTAAGTATATAAATTTTTAAGTTTTACTTTCTATAAAACTAATATGTACTAATAAAAAATAAAATCAGCCAAATTAATTTTAAGCTGTTGAATTTAATATAAATTGATAAAAGAATATACAGTCGGATTGATTCAAATCGAACTTGTTTTTCTTTTTAACAGTTCAAATATTTTATTTTATTTTATTTTTTCTTTTCAATCTACAGTTTTTTTTACTGCTTTCTTTATTTTAATTTTCAATTGCTACTTGTAAAGAAACTGCGTCAACCTCTGTTCATAGTTCGTACTCATAGAAAGGGTTTCGACTGTATCTTGTAATACTATTCTCAGTTAATCATACTGGAAGAACATAAATATAAAAATACGTCTTAGTACTGTACCTTGCATATTTCCAGATCAATCAAATTTCACTTTCTTCTTAATTAGTAATTGTTATGTTTTCGTAGCAATTTTTTGTAAATTTGGTTTAGTTTAATCACGTCGGTCCTTTATTTATTTATTTTTTTCCCATTCTTTAATGTATAAGAAATTTTCAAAATTATTTCACAGGCCAAGGCTATGAATGATCAGTCAAACAAAAAGAAGCTCATGATGTTTATTAACAAGCAAGGATTTGAGTGTCGTGACACTGAATAGTACGTCAAAATTTGTCAAGATGATACGGCATCATATGCACTTTAACCGCATCAAAAAAATTTTTGTGTGCTAATACATAATAGTATAAAATATTTATTCTGTTTAGCAACAAAAAATTTTAATTATTTAATATATCCTTTTATCACATCTTTTGATTACTAATTTAAAAAATAAAGGGTTTTGAGCTGTGCCATTGGTACTGGATCTGTATCGTGCCGGTATTTTATTGGCACGGTGGATACGGCCCGTGCCGACGGACACTTAAAATCTTATTAACAAGATTAATTAATTTTAGGCTTGATTACAAAATTTCCTTCTTCACTTTTCTTTCTGTCTCAAATATCTTTATGCATAAAAAGTTTAATAATATGAATTAACCTTACACCCTAGTCTTGCATTAAATAGGTCCAATTATAATTTGACATGAAAAAAGCTTAAATTCTCGCATGTAAATACTTTTTTATGATTCTTCTTAAATTTTATATACTAGCATCTTAAAGTGCAGCAATTAAAATTAACGAAAAAGCCTAACGGAAGGGTTTATTTGAGACAGAACTAAAGTGTAGGGTGAATATATAGAGTCCTATATACATTATCAATAGCATGAAGACGCTACCAAATTTTTCACCGTTAGATCCACCCCTTTGATAATTTTCATCCGTTAGATCATACTATTCAACCAACCACCCCATTAATATGAGGCTATCATCAGCATAATGAGTATTATTAATAATAAATATAAATTTTTAATATATATATATATATATATATATATATATATACCATTTAAATTTTTTATGCACGAAACTATTTGAGGCACTGATTAAAATATAAGTTTTATGATTAAGCCATAATTTTAATATTGGTATCGATAAATGTAATTAATTTGGTTTCTATTTATTAATAATTGAATTTGATCAAACTTTAATTGAGCAAATTTAGGAACTGTTTCGATTCGCATCACACGAGCACAAATCTCCAAGCTAGAGACTTGCACACGTGATTAATTGCATCATGCATGCATAAACGTCAAACGTTGAGTGCACGAGATGAACGGCGAATAATTAAGCATGTACTGGTAATTTGCTTAAGGAGCCACGCAAAATCACCCTAGAGGATAAAAAAGAAAAATCTTTCATTATTATTTTTTGGCTAATTAAATTACATAAAATCTTCTTACAAATACTCTGTCTTTTTATTTTTTCTATCAGACACTACAACAAAAACGATCTATAGCGACACTTTTAAATATAGGTATATGTCAAAAAAGTATTGTTATCTAAAATTACCAATACTTTTAAAAAATATTGCTATATGTTGGGTCGTTAGGTATATAGTGAAAGAGTGTTGCTAATTTACCAACACTTATTTAAGTATTTAGCAACCGTCAAATTAATCGCTATATGTGGCCTGGCAGGAAGGACGATAGGAAAGACTTTTCGTCTAGAATTTTAATAGATTGAGTGAAGAGAAGAAAATATGATAATTGATTTTTCTTTTTATTTTTTTTCTATTGATATGTTTGTAATCGGGCAAAATTGAGTGGGTGTACATGGTGGCATGGGTTGAGTACTTTTATTAATTTTTGGTTGGATTGAGCTTTATATTTAGGCATTAGTAGATATTTTTTTAAATTTTAGCATAAATGAGACACTTACTCAAAAGTGTTCCAAACATTTATCCCTATAACCTAATTCTGTTGTAGTGTGACTTTTAATAATCTATATTTTGTCTTCTTAAAATTTTAAAAATAATTTTAGAAAAGGTACGACATTAATGAAGAGGATAAAATAATCAAATTTCTCTTATTTTTTCTACAAGAAAAAAAAAATACTATATTTTATTATTTTAAAAGATATTTTTAGTATAAATTATAAGAAATTGACGAAGTAGTAATAAAATCATGATGGAAGGAGTTAAATACAACAACTTGAAATATTGAAAAGATAAAATGTAAGTTTACAAAAGTTAGAAAAAAAAAAAATCAAGTATTTATAAGAAAATTTTCTATAATTTTTTTTTTCCCCTTTTTTTTTTTTTTTTTTTTTTTGATAACACGGATAGGTATATGCATGTCACTATGCATTGAATCTAAAATACAAAAATATTATTTTTTGAGAGTTTAAACTTTTGAAACCTGTTTCGTACATCATATATTTTAAAATGTCCAAACATGAGGTTAGAATTTAAAATTTTATATCTATTTTATCATAGAATTAAGTTCGATGAGGCATGGATTAAAAATTTCTACGAAAACTTATAATACCTTAAAATGTGGGATTTGAAAACTAAATTATTTTTTTCAAAAAAAAAAATAATTTTAAAAATAAAATATTATTTTACAAACTTTATTTTTATCCCAAAATTTAAATTGAGTACGAGAGACAAATAAAGCTATGAATTTTCTAAATCTAGAGATACTTAAATAGATTGTAAATATTTAAATAGTTATGGTTTTTATTTAATTTATTATTTGATTTAAAATGATATGTGAAATATTCTTTATTAAAAAAGGGAATTGTGGTGATTTATTGATATAGTTGTAGTTGGATAATTTTTGTACTAAATGTAAAAATAATATATTCTTGAGTACCCTAAAATATGTACTAAACAAAACTCTTTTTTTTTTTTTTTCAAGAGAGAAGTTCTCTATCATAAAAATAAATTTTGGAAAGATTATATAATTTTAGTAATAAAAATCTAAATTTCATAAATCAAACGGACTCTCACATACAAACGATTATTTCACATAATTTAATTAAAAAACACACAAGTGGGATCGAATTGGGACGGAACTCACCCCCTGTCCTTTACAATTTAGTTGGTTATTAAATCTCATAATTTAAATCATTAGCGAATTTAATAAAATTTCTTTGACTAAAAGAACTCAATTTCAAAAAAAAATTAAAGCAGGTATTAAAAAAAAAAAAAGAAGGTAAAACTGAGGGACCATTTCAAAATATATCTTATCATTAAAGCATTCTCCATAAATTTTTGCCCAAATATAAAAAAGAATGGTTATGTTAAAGCGTTCATGAGGCCCAATCTAAAATCTGGTACCGTTAGCTATTACAGGAATTGATATAAGTATGTGGATAAAAAAAAAAATAAATGTTTGAATGAAAATTAAGTTATTACAGGAATAAAAAAAATAACGTTTGGATAGATAATATAAAATAAGAAAAATAATATGTAGTTATATATAAAAAATAGAGTTATTTGTGAGAATAATTATACCAATTTATTTCATGATCCGATTTTCGGATAAAAAATTAGCGTTTGGGTATAAAGGGGATAAGGGTTATATATTCCACCCCTTACACCCAATCCAAACGGGGAAGCTATATATATATCGGATCGAATTGAGGATAAGTTTTTATTAAAATTCGGGAATAATATTCTTACCGGGGAGCCTCTCGGGGTGAGTGTAGCAGATGCCGTTGTCGCCTTCGATCGTCGGGATGTAGTCGTCGATGAGAGGGTGGAGTTTTCGCGACCCGGGCCTCGCCTTGGCCTCCAAGTGCTCCAGAAGCTCCAGGTCGGTCGGGTCGAACTTCACTCCGGCCGGCAAGCCTGCTGCAGTCTGAATTGGTTTTCGGTTCGTATCATGCTTTGTCCTCTGAATTCCTAATCTCTATGTATTGCATATGTGTGTATGAACAGAAAATGCGTACTACGTGCAGTTGTAGATATATATATATATATATATATATATATAGTTTTGTATATATGTATGCATGTATAGCTGAATAAATTGAGCGATCAAACACCACTTTTACTCGGCTTAACATGAAATTGACACTAATACTTTTTTTCTCAAAAAAAAAGAAATTCGAGTTTAAAATGCACCCAGCAATGGATCAAAAATGCACCCAGCAATGATTCTGAGAAGAGAAATGCTAAGTTTATGCTTCAAATTAAAATGTTCAAAGGCATATACAATATGAATTACGGTTTCGTGATAAAATTTCTTTTTTGTTTTGGGAAAATTGAGAAGGATAAATAAAACACTGGTTTGATAGATATCTTAATTATGAAGTTATCAATTGTTCTATCAAATTAAATGTAATACTTTGAAGATAATTAAATTTAATAGAATAGAGTGTGTAGGTGTGGATAGATACACAGCGTAGTGTTTGCTTATTTGACAAAGCAAAACTCAAAAACTCAAAATTTTTGCTTTTTTTTTTTTTTTTTGTTGGAAAAAGATGATACTTTTTGATATCTGGTTGAATATTGCACTAATAATCATAGCTAGCCAGAATTAATAAAAATAATAACAAATACTTATCCAATCACACACACTAAATCAAAAATCTAATTTTCTTTTTTTTTAAAAAAAAAACTTAATAACAACACAAATTGATCGAGGCCAAAGTTTTTTTTTCCTTTTTTTTTTTTGAGGAAAAAAAACACATAAGAGAGAGAAAGAGAAAGAGAGAGAGAGAGAGAGAAAAAACAAAACCTGCAGGTGATCCTGATCATATTGGACACGATGACCGCATGATGGGCATGTCCTGATCAAGCTTACACGAATCTCTTTGCTTGTTTGAGCCGTGGAAGAAGCTATAATATTCTTATCCACCATGTCATATATCTATCTTCGATCTATACCCACACTAATATTGCACCATGCATGTCACACACATATATATATATATATATATCCCCCTTCATATATATATATATATACACACAACCCTCTCTCTCTCTCTCTCTCTCTCTCTCTCTCTCTCTCTCTCTTATTCTTTCCTCTTCTATAGCACAAGCAAAAGATTAAGGCCAACAATGATCATAGCCCCCCCAAGAAAAGAGCATAGCAAAGAAGAGGGAGAACAAAGCAAAGGAATTAAAGAATAATAAAGGAAAAGGAGAAAAAGAAGCTTCTCTATGTTAAAGCTATGCCCCCCCCCCCTCTCTCTCTCTCTCTCTCTCTCTCTCTCTCTCTCTCTTAGTTCTCCTTGGGCTTTTAGAAGGAAAAGAGTTGTACCCAGCTTTTGCTCACCCTCACCATTCCCTAGCCAGTAAGGTTAATTACATGTAGGAAAAAGGGTATGGGAACAGAAACCCATAGCATATATATATATAACCTAGGTATATATATACATACAAAAAGAGAAGAGAAAAAGAGAGTACGTGGACACAATAAAATGTATAAAAAATTATATAGATGAATAATCTTATTCATGTATATATACACAAGTGTGGAGATCAAAAGATACATAATTAAATTGCCAAATAGTGGTCAGTTGCTTGATCCTCAAGTTTGGTTAGCTTGTGTACGTACGTATACGTATAGTGCTAGGCTACTTATAATAACTAATAATCAAAGGAACGTCGTTCAAAGAGAGAATTAATTAATTAATTATGAGGAGGAATATATATAATTAATGATGATATACTATTCGTACTCATATAAGTTTGTTCCATTAATTCGATCGTACCCGTAAATATGATTTACAATATTAATTTTTTTTTTTTTAGAAAAAGCAGAAACAACAAAAGGAGATAGATCGAGCAAATGGGTTGAGTAGAGAAGGGGCAACCTGATTCCAAGAGACGTTCTACCACCCGGAGAGAGATAGTTGGCTAAAAGAGAGATAGAGAGAAGCATTTCAGATACAAGGTCATCTTTAGAGTGTCTTGGAAGACACACCCAACAAGATAATTCCAACCAATTGCGTTTGCGTTTGTCATCACCACACCAATTATTTATTTATTTATTTATTTTCTTCTGAATAATATCTTTTTGGGAGAACTTCAAAAACTAGAGTATCGTATTTTCTCATTTTAGTATTCTGTGATTTAAAGTATATCAATTGTCTCCTCCGTAATTTTATTTTTTTTAATTATCAATTTTATTATTATTATTTTCAAAAATTAATTAAAAAATTAAAGATAAAGAAATATTCTATAGATCTATACAGATCTCAACTTTTTTATATATAATTTAACGAAATATTAAAAAAAGCTAAATGATAAAAACAAAACCACGTTTTTTTTTTTTTTTGAAGTCTTTTTTTTTTTTTTTTTTTTTCTTCATGTATCATTGGTAGGGGTGTACACGGTTTGGTCCCCAATCGAACATCAAAACGACCCAAATCAAATAATACTATTTTGGTTCAGTTATATAGAGGCTTTCAATCCGGTTCGGTTTCTCAGTTTCGGTACGGTTTGAAGATATTTCTTAATCGAACCGATTTCTCCTGTATAATTGGTACGGGCGTACGCGGTCTGATCCAAAACCGAAAACCAAACCTAGCCAAACTAAATAAGACTATTAATTGGTTCGGTTTATATGATTTTTGGTTTTGATCGATTTTTAAAGTTACTAAATTTCGAGTTTCGATTTCGTTCCGTTCGAATCGAACCGAAAACGGATGGTAATATTTTTTACACTTTTTATCTAAACTATTTATTAAAATTTTATATTTATGATCAAATGTTGATTATATATCTGAATATTTTTTCTTAAAATTCTATACATATAATTAAATCTTTTATGTGTGATTTCATAATAATTTAATTTTCAATCTTATATTATTATAAATTAATTCATAAGAAAAATAAAAAAATCTAAAAATTAACTACAAAATCGAAGCAAATCAAGTTAATTCAGTTTGGTTTGATCGGTTCTGAGTATAAATCAGTTTGGTTTGATCGGTTCTAATATATAGAAATTGTTTTATACAAAGTAGAAATTATGAGCTTAATTTTGGCTCCTTCAAATATTTTGGCATTTATAATTTAATAAGACAACATATTTTACTAAGAAGCTATTATTATCACAATTTTTATAAAAAATTTAAAGGCTGAATGTAATATCCATTCTAATTAAACATCTTTTTTTTGTTTTTTTTGTTTTTTGTTTTTTTTGTTTTTTTTGAGAGAGAGAGAGTTCGTTTATTTCATTTATTTAGAAATAAATTTAGCTAAAAAAGTAAATTAACTATGATTCGAACTCTGCCTCTGATACCAACCGCCGTCCTTTGCCACCGACTCTAGGGACAAAACATCCGTTAATTAATATACTTCATCTACTGAGGCTTCGTTTGGTATTGCAGGGAGACTGCGTTACGTGCGGTGAGAGAGAAAGTACGTTGGGAAAATATTCCGTTTGTTTCCGTACGTAATATTGCGTTCCGCATATTGCGATGAGTAGGTTACGATATATTTTCTGCGTTCCCACCGGAGAACGCAGAAGCATATCTCTATATGTTTTTTCTACAACTTTATTTTATCTAATAACGTTAGATAGGCCTCAATACCAAACTAAGCCTGAATATGCGCTCTATGAGTAGATTGAAAAGATACACTGAATAAAATATTAATGTATTAATTCCAGTAGAACCGTTTTATATATATAACAAAATATTTTTGACAATGTAGCTAGGTTCGTTGTCGATTAATTAATACTATTAAACATATATAATTTAAAGCATTCAAACAATCTGACCAAAAAAATTTTAAAATTATTTGCAATTATTCATCTAGTGATCTCAAAGTTTTAAAATTGATAATTTTCAATGGCCGACTTGAATTAATTATTAGTTTAGAGCAAACTATAAATTTGAGTTTTTAATATAATATTATACTTATTATTTACATCAAGATTATAAATTCTGATATTGAATTCAAAATTAAGTTTTATTTTTTATTTTAGAAATTTTTTTTATTACGACTGTTTATTTTGTTGATGCTTGAGTAAACAATCAATAATAATAAAATGTTAATATTTGGTTTAGATTTGTAGT
Source organism: Aechmea fasciata (assembly GCA_025177825.1). Lineage (NCBI taxonomy): Eukaryota > Viridiplantae > Streptophyta > Magnoliopsida > Poales > Bromeliaceae > Aechmea > Aechmea fasciata. The sequence goes on along the minus strand of CM045928.1, from coordinate 4,949,831 downwards.
TATCTAATTTGGAGATAAATCCTAATCTAATTGGGATTATTTAATTTGGCATATATGGATTATAATTAGGAGGATAATTCTAGTAGAACTCGAATTATACTCTTATTAGGAGACAGGTATTATATATACATGCTACGGCCAAATTAATCGGAGCGACCAAAAAATTAAAAGCCATGCACTAATTAATTAAGTTCTTTGGGGCGTACGGGTGCTGCGGAGAGAACCGAAGTGAATTTCGGTGGCAGCAACATCATGAGCCGAGTTGGAGCTCTAATTAATTAAGGAGTGATCCGTACGGGTGGTGAGAGAGAATTAATTTTGGAGTTTCTCTAATACGACGCGTCGTTCGTCGTTTCGGATCCAATTAAGTTTTGGTATTTTGGGAGATCTTCTTTGTACTCCGCCTTTTCGACATTAATAAAGTATTTGCTTCCGTCTTCGCCCGTGACGTAGGCCGTCCGAACCACGTAAACATCGTGCTCTTTCCGCTTTATCTTTTCTTTTCTCGCATCAAATTATTTTCTGAATCTATTTTTCGACGTTCCGATTCTAACAAACTGGTATCAGAGCCTTTCTATTCCCTTTGAGGATTAAGATGACGACGAAGTTCGAGATTCAGAAATTTGACAGGTCCAACAGTTTCGCATTATGGCAAGTCAAGATGCGTGCTATATTGACGCAGCAAGGATTGCAGAAGGCACTGTTGGGAAAAGAAAAGATGCCCGATTCTTTGACGGCAGAGCAAAAGGAGGAGATTGATGACAAAGCTCTTACGGCAATACAATTATGTTTATCCGATGAGGTATTGCGCGAGGTCTTGACGAGAAGACCGCCGCAGGCTTTGGCTTAAATTGGAGTCTCTATATGACGAAGTCTCTCACCAACAAGTTATATTTGAAGCAACGTCTCTTTATGTTACGCATGGCGGAAGGTACCTCTATTAAGTCGCATTTAGATGAATTTAATTCTATTATTATGGATCTTCGCTCGATAGATGTCAAAATTGAGGAGGAAGATGAAGCCCTTTTATTGTTATGTTCTCTACCACCCTCTTACAAGAATTTTCGTGAGACATTCTTGTTTGGACGAGATACTCTATGTCTCGATGATGTTAAATCCTCTTTACTTTCAAAAGAGAGAATTGACATGCAGATAAGCAACGAGACAGGTGGAGTTTCAGGACATGGTTTGGTCGCTAGAGGGAGGTCTCGGAGAAGGTTCCTTAATAGAGAGGTACATCAAGATCAAAGTCAAAGCACGGGAATCGATTTGTGGTTATTGTAAGAAGGTCACATAAAAGCCGATTGTTTCAAGTTGAAAAATAAAGAGCGGCGGAAGAATAACGGTGATAAGAATCAAGGTCGAAAAGCACAACATCAAGCGAGAAGCAAGTGTTGCGGCGGGAGAATCGGATAAAAATGATATCGTCTTCACGAAGCTACGGATAAGACACGCAGTGATGAGTGGCTTATGGATTCGCATGTACCTTTCATATTCCGCGCGCATAGAGAATGGTTCTCGACGTACAAGCCTTTTGAAGGTGGAGATGTATTGATGGGAAATCACTCTACGTGTACGCGCTATTGGAATTGGTACTGTCTGTGCACGAATGTTCGATGGAGTAGTGAGGACTATATCTGAGGTTCGGCATGTTCCGGATATAAGAAAAAATCTGATCTCATTGGGTACACTTGATACTAAAGGCTTTAAGTATTCTTCAGTTGATGGGTTAATGAAGGTCGCTAAAGGGAATCTTGTAGTGATGAAGGCCAAGTTGTCCGACATGTTATATGTTCTACAGGGTTCCACTGTGACAGGTTCTGCAGCGGTGACTTCTTCCTCTATGTCAGATTCGGATAGCACCAAATTATGGCATATGCGACTGGGCCATATGAGTGAATATGGTATGATGAAGTTGGACGAGAGAGGTCTACTTGGTAGTCAGAGTTTAGAACAGTTGGACTTCTGCGAGCATTGTGTTCTTGGCAAGCAAAAGAGAGTCAGCTTTAAGGCCGTAGTTCACCGGACAAAATGTACTCTGGACTACATCCATTCTAATCTTTCGGGACCTTCTCGTACTCCTACTCATGGTGGTGCTAGATATATGTTGACTTTTATTGACGATTATTCTCGTGAAGTGTGGGCGTTCTTTCTGAAAAGTAAGGATGAGGTGTTCAATTATTTCAAGCAGTGGAAGGTCATGATCGAGAAGCAAACTGAAAAGAAGATCAAGAGATTAAGGACCGACAACGGTTTGGAATTGTCGTCGAGTTTGAAGAATTGCAAAGAAGGAAGGGATCGTTCGACATAAGACCGTCGTGCATACTCCACGACGAACGGGGTGGCCGAACGGATGAATAGAACTCTTTTGGAGAGAGCTCGTTGTATGCTCTCTAATGCTGGCTTAGCGAAGAGTTTCTGGGCAGAGGCGATCTTTACAGCATGCTATTTGGTGAATCGATCTCCACATTCGGCACTTGATTGCAAAACTCCGGAGGAGGTATGGTCTGGCAGCCCTTCTGATTATTCTAATTTGCGAATATTTGGTTGTCCTGCTTATGTTCATGTAAATGAAGGCAAGTTAGAACCTAGGGCTAAAAAGTGCATTTTTATTGGTTATGCATCGGGGGTTAAGGGATATAAATTGTGGTGTCCTGAATCGTCTAAATTAATTATTAGTAGGGATGTCACATTTGATGAATCTGCTATATTATATCCTAACCATAATTCTTCTGATGAGACCCCGAGTGCTAGCAAGCAGGTGGAAGTAGAGACCGATGGTATAGTTCAGTCACAGGATTCTTCTCAGTCAGAACAAGTTCAGTCGGCAGACACCCCAGTAACTGAAACCCCACAATTTGAGAGGCAGAGCATTGCTACAGGCAGAGCGAGGAGACAGATTAAACCACCGCAGAGATACGGTTATGAAGATATGGTTGCTTACGCTCTTTCAGTGGCACAAGACACAGAAGAATAAGGTGAACCTTCTACGTATAATCAAGCTATTTCAGGTGCCAGTTCTGCAGAGTGGTTGGTGGCGAAGAATGAGGAGATGGAGTCTCTCCATAAGAATCGCACATGGGAGTTGGTAAAACCGTCTACGGTAAGAGAATTGTTAGTAAATGGGTCTTCAAGAAAAGGACGGAATCCCGGCGTAGAAGATATAAGGTATAAAGCTCGTTTAGTTGCTAAGGGCTACAACAGTAGAAGGTGTTGACTTCAATGATATTTTCTCACCCGTCGTGAAACATACTTCTATTCGTATTCTTTTATCGTTAGTAGCCATGAATGACCTGTATCTTGAGCAGCTTGATGTTAAGACAGCTTTTCTGCATGGAGAACTTGAGGAGCAAATTTATATGAAACAGCCGGAGGGATTCATTGTTGAAGGGAAGGAAGACCATGTTTGCCTGTTAAAGAAGTCGCTTTATGGCTTAAAGCAGTCTCCTCGACAATGGTACAAGCGGTTTGACTCCTTTATGACAGGTCACGGATACTCCAGAAGCAAGCGTGAGCTTGTGTTTATTTCCGAAAGCTTGATCAGGGATCTTTCATATATTTATTGCTCTATGTCGATGATATGTTAATTGCTTCCAGCGCCATAGTTGAGATAAATAAATTGAAGACTTTATTGAAGGGTGAGTTTGAAATGAAAGATCTAGGTGCTGCTAAGAAAATCCTTGGTATGGAAATTAAGAGGGACAACAAGTCAGGACTACTGCATTTGACACAAGAGAAATATATAGAGAAGATTTTAAGGCGTTTCGGAATGACAGACGCAAAACCGGTGAGCACTCCTTTTGCGCCGCATTTCAGACTTTTCGGCCGAGGCATCACCGCAGTCCGATGATGAGCGGGAGTACATGTCACATGTTCCATATTCTAGTGCAATGGGAGCATCATGTACGCCATGGTTTGCACACTCACGGACATCTCCTACGCAAAGGAGCATGGTTAGCAGATATATGACCAATCCCGGTAAGGCTCATTGGCAAGCTGTTAAGTGGATTCTGAGATACTTACGAGGTACCACTAGCACTTGTTTGGAGTTTGGGAGGTGTAAGGCTGGTGTGGTTGGATATGTTGATTCGGATTTTGCAGGTGATTTGGATAGGAGGAGATCACTTTCAGGTTACGTTTTCTCTATTGGCGGATGTGCAGTTAGTTGGAAAGCTTCACTACAACCTATTGTCGCCTTGTCTACGACGGAGGCGGAATATATTGCTATGACGGAGGGTGTGAAGGAAGCTATGTGGCTAAGAGGTTTATTTGGAGAGCTTACCTCTTGTTGGGATCCGACGATTGTTTATTCGGACAGTCAAAGTGCAATTCACTTGTCGAAAGATCAGATGTTCCATGAGAGAACAAAACAGATCGATGTAAAGTTTCACTTTGTTCGGGATGTGATTGGGAAGCGCACAGTAACTGTTAAGAAAATTGGTACCGAGGACAATCCGGCGGATATGTTTACTAAGTCTCTTATTATTGCCAAGTTCAAACACTGTTTGAACTTGGTGGCAGTTGGCAGCATTTAAAGCCCTATGGGGCGTTTGGAGAAGACGGAGCACGGAGCGTTAAGAATCATTGAGGCGAATTAAATTCAAGATGGAGTTTTGTGGTGATCTCGACATAGCGGCTAAACTACAAATTAAACCAAGGTGGAGATTGTTAATATTTGGTTTAGATTTGTAGTTATCTAATTTGGAGATAAATCCTAATCTAATTGGGATTATTTAATTTGGCATATATGGATTATATTTAGGAGGATAATTCTAGTAGAACTCGAATTATACTCTTATTAGGAGACATGTATTATATATACATGCTACGGCCAAATTAATCGGAGCGACCAAAAAATTAAAAGCCATGCACTAATTAATTAAGTTCTTTGGGGCGTACGGGTGCTGCGGAGAGAACCGAAGTGAATTTCGGTGGCAGCAACATCATGAGCCGAGTTGGAGCTCTAATTAATTAAGGAGTGATCCGTACGGGTGGTGAGAGAGAATTAATTTTGGAGTTTCTCTAATACGACGCGTCGTTCGTCGTTTCGGATCCAATTAAGTTTTGGTATTTTGGGAGATCTTCTTCAGACCGCCTTTTCGACATTAATAAAGATTTGCTCCGTCTTCGCTCATGACGTAGCCGTCGAACCACGTAAACATAAGCGCTTCTTTCCGCTTTATCTTTTCTTTTCTCGCATCAAATTATTTTCTGAATCTATTTTTCGACGTTCCGATTCTAACATAAAAATCATGAAACTTATTTACTAAATATTTTAAATATTCTACATTATAATTAATGATATAGATCAGAAAGTCCCGACCATTGAAAATGACATTGATTGCAGAAAAAAGATTTGTGCTATATATCTAGATCGCTGTAGCATAATCTATGTACAGGAAAAAGGCGACTAAAAAAAATTTACACCATCAACATAACTCTTCTTTGAAATTTGGGTGATGTGATCAACACACCACATCGACTGTTCCTAGAGCAAGTGGCAAAAGACTTGGTGGTTGGTATATATCCGAGATCTTAGTTTGAATCCTAGTTGATTCACATTTCTGACTAAGTTTATTTCTAAATGAAATAAACGAAGCGGATAGCGTGTTATCTATCTCTCTCAAAAAAAAAAAAAAAAAAAAACGACGTAAGGTGATGTGATAATGTGAATCCCTTTGAGATTGTCGGGGTCAAAGAAGCCAATCTTCTCATTTAATGGTGAGAATGGCGAAATTATTCTCCTCTTCTAATCCTAGCTAGCTATTTATCTCAACTCCTATAACCTACTTTTTTTTTTAGCATGTTAGGTTGGAGAAATAATACATGTACACTTCAAAAAAAGAAGAAAGTATGTACATTCTACACCTTATTATTCTAGCTATCGTTTGGTTCCGGGTTAAGGAAAAACTAGTTATTCCAGGTGTAGTGTTAAATTCAGGGTTAAGATGGGGTTAGAGTATTTTTTGTATTTGGTTGGGAGTTGGAATTAGTCCAGAATAGTGAAAAATAATGTTTGGTTGGAATAGGTGGAATAAGAAGGATAGTGGGTTATTATGAATAGAAAATAGTGTTTGGTTGGGATTTGATGGGGTTTGGTGGGGTTAGCTAAGCCGGAATAATTCATTTGAGGTGGGATTAGTTAACCTTACCTATTTTTAAGAATGTTTGGAGATAAAATAGGGGTTAAGGGGTTACTCCACCCCTTAACCCCAACCAAACAGGGCTTAGGGTTTAGAAACTTTTAAAACTTTTAATGTTTTTTTTATAAAAAAATTACAAGACAAAAATCAATTTTTGGCCCTTAAATAAGGAGGTGTAAGATCATGTACACATTTTGGAGTACGTATAGGTGGTAGACCTCTTTAGATTTTAGCCCCCGTTTGGTTCGGGGTTAAGAAAAAACTAGTTATTCCAGAAATAGTGTTAAGTTTGGGGTTAAGGTGGGGTTAAAGTATTTTTGTGTTTGGTTGGGAGTTGGAGTTAGTCGAGGATAGTGAAAAATAGTGTTTGGTTGAAGTAGGTGGGATAAGAAGGATAGCGAGTTATTATGAATAGAAAAATAGTGTTTGGTTGGAGTTTGGTGGGGTTAGGTAGGATTAATAGCCGAGATAACTTTTGAGATGGGGTTTGCTAACCCCACCTCTTTTGATAGTGTTTGGGGATAAAATGGGGGTTAAGGGGTTATTCCAACCCTTAACCCCCAACCAAACGCGGGCTAGAGTAGAGATTATTGCACAGCAACCATATATTTCACCAACATACAAAATACTTTAAAAAATAAAAAAAATTTAAAACTGGTTTTAATCTCTCCTCATTTTATATTAAAATTTATGATGGCAAGTACAAAAGTAGGGTTTTCAGCCACTATATATCTTTTTTTTTTTTTTTTTAGAAATAGGTAGCACGCTATCCGCTTCGTTTATTTCATTTAGAAATAAATTTAGCTGGAAATGTGAATCAACTAGGATTCGAACTAGAGTCTCGGGTACCAACCATCAAGCGCTTTGCCACTTGCTTTAGGAACGGTCGGTCAGTCACTATATATCTTAATTAGCATTCAAAATAAGTTTTAACTGCTGTTCTTTCTTCTTTTATTACATTCTAATAAAGACTTATTTATTCATTTTGTCTACTCGTAATAATAATAATAATAAAAAAAGGGGCAATTTCGCCACTACCCTCTCTGAAATATCTAAATATCATAGATACCCCTGCAAAATTAAAAATATCATACATACCCCTTCAAATGTGAAAAATTTTCACAATTACCCTTCTTTCTAACGGTTGTTACTATAACCATAGTTAAAATTTGGTTAAATAAAGGTTGAGTTACAAAATTACTAATTTAGCCCTTAAAGGGTTAAGTGTTATTTTGATAGCAAATAATTAAGGGGTAATTTCATAACTATCCTTCTAAATTTTAAAAATAACATCTTTAGCACTAATTATTAGTGAGTAAAAAAAAAAAAAACCCCTCACCTATAGATCATTTTGAATTAGACCCCTTTAAGTTTTATTTTTTAACATTAAGAGACCTTGGACTATCAGTTTTTTTTAGTTTTGATTTTACCTGAGGGGCATTTGGATTCTCATAAAACAGTTTCGAAATATTATATATATTTTTAAATAGTTAATGTTGAATTCTACTACGATAAATTACATCATAACTATGTATAATTTAAAAGCGAAAAAATCATAATGAGATTTAACTATTACACTTAATAGACTATAAATCTTTAATTGTAATATTTTAATAATAATGTTAAATTATTATGTGATTCAAATGTTAAAAATTGATCAGATAATTAATCTTAAATATCATGTTTAAATTATTGCTAGGGGTAAAATTGGTATTTATAAAATATTTGATGATCACTTGACGGAAAGATAACCTAAAGAGTATCAGCGAATATTTTTTTATTTTAAGAGGGGTATTGATGATATTTTCTAATTTAGAGGGTTATTCATGAAATTATGATTTTCCAGAGGGGTATTGATGAAATTATTCCTAATAAAAAAGATAATAATATATATTAAAATTTTAAATTGCCTAGCTAAGGTGAACATGTGCTTTGGCTTGTCAACTAAGCCAACTGCAGGATACAGCATGTTTAGCCCCACAAGACATGGCTTGTTGAGTTTGTGATCTTGAGAGGAGAGGATCAAATGTTTACTCCATTGTACAATGTCCAATTTAATTATGATAAAATACGCGCCGCGTGTCGCATTATCGATTCCAATAAGAAGATAAGGACACGCGCTTAGCGTCGAATCATTCTCGAGATTAGTTGGTGTTATGCAGCTGATAGGGATTAATTAGTGAGGCGACAGATAATTTGGTGGAGACAAGAAGGGTTTTTAGGTGAGAAGAAGCACGCTAGCTTGAGAGGGACTACTCTTAACCTTTGTATAATTTCTGATACACATTCATTTGCTAGGAAGAAAATGGGAATTAAATAGAGGGTGTTTTATATGAAAAATGTTTTTTAAACAAAAATAATTTATATATAGTGAATATATTTTTTTTCGTATGTCTAGTTTTTGAATAAAATAATTAAGAATTGTGGAATTTGAAGAAAAAGAAGAAAAAGACGAGGAAAATCTAAAAGCCAAACATACCAAAGACACCTTTTCAGCCAAATGCCCTTTAATAAATCTCTCTCTCCCATTCAAAACTTTTATTTCTCATTGATCGTTACTAGTGAAAATAGTAAAAGATTTGATGATTGATATCTGAGACCTTAAGTTTGAAGCATAGAATTTAGTTTCACATATTCAACTAAATTCATATTTTTTTTAAAAAAATGAATGAGATAAGAACTATACTGGAATACTACTAATAGCACCAGTTGCGTCATTCAGATAAAAAAATGTACGATTAGGATGATGTGGGCCCTTTAGGGTTGAATGAGTTATTGATTAAATAGTACAATCTAATGGATGAAAAATAATTAAAATATTAAATCTAATGGTGAAAAACTTAGTAGCACCAAACACTTGGTGCTATCGATAGTATCCCAGCTGGAGTCATAAAATAAATAGCAAGTTTTCTTTCTCTGTCTGAAAAAAAAAAAAAAAAACATTTGTTACACATGTATTGTATTGTTGTGTTTCTTCTCTTTGTGGTGGGGAAAATTATAACATCCATGTCTTTAATAAAACAAATGTTGCGGGCCCAAAAACATTGAGAAAATATTCATGCATAAATAATGTACGTACCTCATTTGGCGGATTATTTTAGCTTCATTTGTCACATGCAGAAGGAAGAGTCAAGCCTCTACAACAAAATATGTTTTAGACGACGCTTTTTAAATGACGCTTTCTTCTAGCGTATTTAATATTTAAAGATTCACGACACTATGATTAAGTCACGCTAATAAACATATTTTTATCAAATATTTATATAAATTTTTCGACGCTTATATTAAAATGTCGATATATTTATCCCGACATGTTTATTTAACGACTCTTTACACGACGCTTTTATAAGCGTCGGGATTATTTTTGCCGACGTTTTAAAGCGTAGCTGAATATAATTTAAAGTGTCCTTAAATGTAAATTTTTTTGTAATGTATACTAGCTAGGTAGGTTTCATGGTGTCTTCTTCTTCTTCTTCTTCATGGTGTTTTCTCTAAATAATGGTTCTTCATTTCATAGTTTGAAACATATTAGAATTTACTAGCATTTTCTCTTCAAATTATTGCCACATAATTCAAGTTGAAAAGTTATAAAAAATGTCTAAGGAATATTTATTAAATCATCATAACTTTTTATTTAGTTAAGCATATATATTACGCAGGTTTTATCATTTGTATACTTAATAAGAGTCATTGGTAATTCATTTTAGTAAAAATATATCAGGCTCAACAACCTCCCAATCTAAAAGACATAATTAGTTAGTAATTTATTATCTCAAATAAAAATATACAATATCTTTGTAGTACTAATTATCAGTGAAATGAACAAACTCCTAAGAAAAAATTGATTATGTCACACTGTGGTTCGAAAAATTACTATAACTCAAAGAATATTTTTGGTGTTGTGTTAAAATTTAAATTACAGTAACAGATTTGAATCCTGCATAGGATCCGTGCATGGATACATATTATACGAAATTTTATCCAAACGCGGTGGGTTTATCCGATGTTAAACGGAAATGGTTTCGGATAATGATATATAAATAATGAATATCGAAAAAATTTGGATTCGGGTATGAATTTTGTCTCTACCCAAACTAAACTGGAATCCGATCCGAATCTGAATTGATTTTACATTATATAATAATATATATAAATATTTGGTATTGTATTTGAACTTACATTTTAAAACTCTAGATTTTACAATAATATGTTTGAAATAGAGTAGGGAGATAATTGTTTCGTGTTCGGGTTTCGGATTTCGGTTGGACTCGGATCTGGATATTAATTTTAAAATATGTCGGATTCGGTTTCGGATTTGAATTTTGGGTCTAGATTCTGAGTTCAGGTTCGGATTTTAAGTAACCTAACCCGAGTCCAACATGTAACGTACTCGATGTGAAATGTGAGAGAATTTTTTAATATAGTTCCAAGATATATAGAACTAAAAAAATTATTTATATATAATACTTTCTTATTGCATTCAATCAAACAAAATACAAATAGTTATAATTTCTCCCTCTAATGGATTACCTACAGCTTTTACTTTCAAATATGAAAAAAAAAAAAAAAAAAAAAACACTAGCCATTGTAGGCCCAAACAAAACCCGCATGGGCCTGTTCCCCACAACTTGGGCTAACCAGGCCCAGGTATAGGCTTGAACCCAAACCCGGCTAATTAATTAAAATTTTAGAATAATTCAAATAAAATATATATATTGTATTATATTCTTAATTAATTCTTTGGGGCAATGGGCAAATTCTGAAAAAAAAAAGAAAAGAAAAGAAGAAATGGCTAGATTGTGTGAAAACAAGGATCATATTTATAGTAACATCACACAAACCTAATATGAAGAACAGCGCATTTTGAAACAAGCATTTGAATTTTGAACTTGTAATTTTACTATCTACCTCTCTAATAAATTAAGTATAAATGTTTAAACTTCTATTGTCGATTATTAGAAAAATATTTCGTCAACGGGTGTGTTAAAACTGAACAATACTTTGAGCTGTAATTCCATAAATGTTTTCGTCCAAAAGTTTTTTTCTATTATATATCTTATTACATTTTTTTCGCAAATTTTTTTGATAAAATTTATAATTTTTTAATAAGAAATTGTAGAGAATACAAAATTTTTTTTTTTAGTTGCAAATTTAGTGCTTATCTTTTGTTACTAAAGTGCTCAGTTGAAAAAGTGCTGCATAATTAGATTGTACGGACTGAAAAGTACAACAAATACTTTATTTGGACATATTGTAATTAATATATAAAGTAAAAAGTAAAAGTAAAAGTAAGCTCTTAAAAAAGTTTTAAGAAAGGATTTTACACGTGCTTTTTGCAAGTACATAATAAATTTTACCTAACACTTCACTTCACATATAACTATTTTACACAGATAAATTCATGAATTAATGTAGTATAATCAAAATTAATAAATGATGTCAAATTTCTATAAAAATCTGTTCTTAATTATCCACCAAAATTCTAATCCAAATCTCGCCACTCTATTACAGGCACGGCGGCAGCTGCAGGCTGCCCAAGATGGCCGCGACCTGCGCCATGGACGGCCGGCACTTCCTCCCATTCCCGACGCACGCCGTCGCCACCTTCGCCATCCGCTCGATCGGCCGCATATCCCTCGGCGCCGCGACCCTCCGGTCCGCGACCTCCCCGACCCCCCCCCCCCCTATCCTCGGCCCCGCCCACTCCACCACCGTCCCCTCCTCGCCCCTCCTTCCGCTCAGCAGCTCCAGCAGAATGACCCCAAATGCGTACACGTCGCTCTCCTTGCACGGCGGCCCCTCCCCGTCGTCGTAACTGCGAAAATTCAATGTCAGAGTCTTATATGTAGCGAGCACACCGGTATTAATAACTAAATATTCATCAAGTTATTGGTGCTAATAGATTAGATCATTACATTACCTACTGCGTGCATTGAAAATATCATAACCTTATATGTGGTTAGTATATTAATATTAATAATTAAACCTAGCAAATTATCAATGTTAAATAATAAAAAGTAATTTAATTTGTTTTCTAAAACTTAAGTTACCCAGCTTTATATCTAACACTCTTTCTCATATTTAAAGTCGAAATTTTTTAATTTATTTACGACGGAGTTAGGTGGGATTCAAAATCGAAATCTCCCATTCTGATAACATATTAAATTATATAAATTAATCATTTTTTCTAAAAACTTGTAACTTATAAAGGAGGTATTTTTATATTTTTATATTTACGGTTAGTGCCGTTTGACTGAATCATTACGGCATTCGTTATGATAAATTTTATATATGATTGATATGTTAGTATTAATAATTGAACTTGCAAGTTATTAGTGCTGGTCGGTTGGGTCGTTACGATACCCGCTGCTGCGATCATTGGTTTGCAACGGGAACGGCAGTGCGTAGTCGGAAACCCTGGCGCAGAAGTTCGCGTCGAGCATGATGTTGGCAGGCTTGATCCGGCCGTGCACGATGCCGAGCGCGGTGGCGCTGTGCAGGTGGGCGATGCCGCGGGCGGCGCCCGCGGCGATGCGGAGGCGGAGCTGCCAGCGGAGCAGGCCGGCGAAAGGCCCGCCGTCGGGCGCGCTGCCGTGCAGGCAGATGTCGAGTGTCTTGACGCCGGGGACGTACTCGGTGAGGATGATACGCTCGCCGGGGGCTTCGGAGTAGCCGAGCACCGGGACGACGTTCGGGTGGCGGCCCGCGAAGGAGAGCGACTTCACCGCCGAGCCGAATGCGACGCCCGGGTTGAGCAGGACCACGTCCGGGTGGACGCGCTTCGCGGCGAAGACGTCCCCCGACGGCGAGACGGCCTTGTAGACGGTGGCGTGCGGGCCGTCGTGGATGACGTGTGACCGGTGGAAGCCGGCCGTGGCCGACTCGATGTCGCGCAGCGGCCGGGGCCGGGCCGCATGCAGCATCGCCGTCACGCTGCTCTCGTCGTCGTCGCCATCGCTGCCGCCACTACTAGTGTCGCTGGAATTCTCTTTGTCGACGCGGCGCATTCGTCGGCAGAGGAGGAGCAGGGCGGTGGCGAGGGCGACAAGCGATAAGGCGATGGCCGCGACGAGAGCGTCCCCGGCGACGGACGCGAAGTGGCGACGGCTGCTGCTGCTCATGGGGAGGGGGTTTTGATTGCTTCTTGCTTTGTTATGTTTGAGGTAAAATTGCCATTAATGGAGAGAGGAGAGAGAGAGAGAAGCGGGTATATATATGTAGGAGGAGTTGGTGGGTGTGGAGAGGAAGAATATGGGGGTGAGAGTCTGTTGAAGGAAAGGTGGGGTGTGTGTGTAAGTTTTGGTGAGGGGGTTGGGCTTCTCAGTTCCAAGTTCCAACTATGTGTATTAGGTTTTGTCTTTTGGCTCTTAGTACAAGTATATAAGACAAACTGTTATATAAGACATACTAATAGGTGTGAGGTTACAATGCTTTTGGAAGCACAGAGCCTTTCGTGCTAACAGATCATTTTCGATGTTGCGATTTTCGAATCATCGATCGGCTCCGTAAAATTTGATCTAGAGTATTTGAAGTACCTAGAAAATAAATTTTATGATTTTTCGATATCATTTTTCTAGTGATCGAAGGGGCTCAAAATTAATAATTCTAATGGCTGTAGTGAGCCGCTTGAAAGTTTAGTGTAGAAATATTCAAATCACGTGAAATTTTAATAAATTTTTTTTTATACTATATAAAATAAGATTAATAACTTTGATCTAAAATTTTAATATCATATTATTACGTTTGGTAAGATTTTTATTTTCAGCGTTGATTTTGAGTCCTTTTTTTTACATTTTATGCCCAATACAATTTCAACACCAATCTACAGCATAATAAAATTTACTGTGGACGTGCGACAGAATTATCCTATGTATAAAAATTTTCTAGGCACACAATTGTATTAATTGTACTTCCCAAAATTTGGAGTCTAAAATAGGTCAAATTCTTAGGTTAAATCCAAATCAACTTGCGACTTTTTGAATGGCCAAAATTAAACTTTTATCATGTGTGAAAGAACTAGTTGTTTTAAAATATTTAAACTAATAGAAAACAAATTTAGATTAGCGGCCCAAACTTGTTTAATAAGTCCAAAATGTGGACGTGAATTAAATTTTAGAATGAATTAAATGGAATAAGCTAGAAGAAGTTTAGAATCTCATGAAAACACAGAGTCCACTGCTTTGATATTTATCTTTAAAATCTTAAATTGTGAAAAAAATATTACTCATGTAAATTTGCATTTAATACAACACAATCACAATAGGAAATTGTCAAATGGGGTAACTCAAACTAGATTACATATCATTAATTGCCCCCATTTAAGGGGGAGGTATAAGTATGATTGTTTTGTTTCCATCTTTATTTCCATGAGTGCACCAACTCACTTACCAAAACCTTCATTATTTAAGGCGGTTTGGGAATTAATATTTTGAGTTGTTTAGAAACATATGTATATATGTAACGACCAGACCCACTAGTAATAATAATTCGCTGAGCTCAAACCAACGGTCTAAAATACTTAAGCCCAGTTATTGATGTGAGACTATTGGGGTGTCACAGACTTCCTCCGTTAAGGTCCTGACGTCCTCGTCAGTCTAATACACACAGCCCAAGATCATCAAGTGATGTGAGACTCGTCTCGCTAGCCTGTCATCCAGACCTTGGCTCAGCCGAGACCCGCCACACATTTCTGGCTGGTGAACTGGCTCTGATACCAAATGTAACGACCCGACTCACTAGCAATAATAACTCGTTGGGTACAAACCACCGGCCCAAAATACTTAAGTCTAGTTATTGATGTGGGACTATTGGGGTGTCACAATATATGTAAATCTACAAACATAAGGTTCTCAATTATTAGTTACAATAGTTCCAAAATTACAATTAACCAGATCATTATGACAATTTTCATTATCAAATAATCTTAAACTAATATAGTTGAAAACTGTTTTTTTTTTTCTCTGAAATTTAAAGAAGATACTATTTTGAGACAGTAAATGGCATTACACTAGGAGCGTTTAGTTGTATGTAGTTGCAACTGCACGACAGTTATAACTGCATACAAATACAAATTCGATATTTGGTTTTGATATATTTATCCAACTGCTGCAATAGAAACTGTAATAGGAGGTCCAACTTTAGCAATTAGAGCTACATCTAAGTTGGCTGCAGTTGCAACTACAGCAGTTGTAGAGAATACTTTTAAATAAAAAGTAAGCTTACCTCCTTAATTATTTTTTAAATAAAAAATAATTTTTTTCTACATTGGAGGTAATCTCACCATCATATATATAAAATAATGTAATTTTAAAATTTATTTCTCCATTGTATACAACCAAACAAATTATTTGTAGGTACAGTACTTTCTAATACATCAAATCAAATAGAATACATGTAGTTGTAACCGCTATATTTTCAACTGCATGCATTTCTAATCGCACTATATTTATAATTACATCTAACCAAAGGGTCCCTAGATTGACTCAGCCTAACCGTAGTAATTAGAGAGAATAACTTTAAGTAAAAGATACTGACTGTCCCTAGAGCAAGTGGCAAAGGGCTTGATGATTGGTACTCGTGATCTAAGTTCGAATCCTAGTTGATTCACATTTTTAGCTAAGTTTATTTCTTAACAAAATAAACGGTTTGAGCAACAAACGCTTACCTATCTATCAAAAAAAAAAAAAAAAAAAAAAAAAAAAAAACTTTAAGTAAAAGATAAACTTAATTAGCTGGCTAATTATTTTTTAAATAAAAAAAATATATTTTTTTTATATTGGAGATAATCTCATCATTATATATATAAAATAATATTTTTTTTGTAAATTATTTTTCAATTGCATACAATCAAACAAATTATTTATAGTTGCAATACTTTCTATTACATTCAACCAAAAAGAATGTATATAGTTGTAATTACTGCGTTTTTAACGGTACATATGTCTAACTACACTATATAATTACATTTAACTAAATAGATAATTTTTATTTTATTTTTATAATACTATCAAGTTGATAGTTTATTAAGCAAATTTATTTAATTTATTTGATGCTATTGCATTACTTATAAGTAAGTTTATCTATAAAATTTTATAGCTAAATTCATAATTATCCCAAATAGCTAGATCAATTTGAGATAATAGCAAAGTATAGGAGAAAATTGATGTCAGTTTTAATGTAGAGGATAATCGAAATAGGGGATAAAGTATAAGCAGGGTTTTTTATTATTTAACCTTAAAAAAAAAAGGTCAAAAGAGGAACTTTTAAATTGTAAAATGTTGGTTTTAGTTGCTAGTGTTTAATTTTGGTTTGAGAAATTTTCAACTTGAAAATTTTGGTTGCTTTTGAGATGAAAAAATTCAAATCACGTAAAATTTTTGATAAAAAATACTTTATAGTATATAAAATTAGATCGATATATATTTTTGATCTAAAATTTTAGTATTATCTCATTACTTTTTATATTATTTGTACTTCAACAATTGATTTTGAGTTCTTTTAATCATTAGATAATAATATCAAAAAGTTAAAAAAATTTATTTTTTAGATACTTTAAATATTTTAAATAAAGTTTAATGGAACCGATCATCGATTCTAAAGAACACAAGCTAGATTCTCTCTCTCTCTCTCTATATATATATATACTAAGTTAATACCTAAATTAATTTTGTAAATAAAAAAAATTACGAATAAAATTTTTTTGGTTCGATTTAATTTTCCAGATACTTGATTTGGTTTTGTTTTTAATTTTCCCAATGTGAATTAGATAACTTGAATTTTAATATTTCTTGTAACCTAACAGAACCAAACCCTGCCCATAAAAAACAAAGGAAAAGGATAACTATTCTTACCAAACAATTTCTACAACACTTAATAAAATTAAAAATGTAGTTATTGGATTTTATTTTTTGCCTTCAGAATTACAACAAACACCTTGTAACACTTCTAATTAAAATTTAAAACAATTCTATATATGAAGTATAATTTGACTTAATCTCTAAATTCGGCTTTAATACTTTGGGTGTAAAGGTCAAGAGGGTTTATGTTAAGGCTAGAACAATTTTAGGATGACAGTTTCAGGATGAATGACCATCCTGAAAAATGGGATTTCGCAGTTGGTATCGAAGCCAATTACTGAGGGCATGTTTGTTTGCAGGGAAGTAGGGTGAAAGTGAGAGGGAGGAAGTGATTTTCGGTAAAAACTGATCACTTTTGTTGTTTGGTTCGCCATAAAAAAGTTACGGTCAAAACTCAAGTTAATCTAAAACGGGATAATTGACTTCGGCCCGCCGTGGGCCGAAGTCCGGCCCGCCGTGGGCCGAACTTAAATTACGGTCAAAGGAGGTGAAGAAAATATAAAGGAAAACTTCAAAAAAACCCCTTGTGGTTTCAATTTTTTTCACTTTAGTACCATGTGGTTTAAAATGTATCAAGTTAGTACCATGTGGTTTCTCATTTTATCACTTTAGTATCCTATGGTTTAAAGAGTATCAAAATAGTACCCTTTAGTTTTGAACTTTATCATTTTAGTATCCTGTGGTTTTAATTTTGTATCAAGTTATTATTCTATAGTTTTTTAAACTACAGAGTACTAAAGTGATAAAGTGTGAAACCATATGGTAGTAAAGTGATAAAGTTCAGAACCACAGGGCACTAACTTGATACGCTTTAAACCACAGGGGACTAAAGTGATAAAGTGAGAAACCACAGGATACTAACTTGATACACTTTAAACCACAAGTGATACTAAAGTGAAAAAAGTGTGAAACAAATAGAGGGTTTTTTTGAAGTTTTTCCAAAAAATAATAAAATAATATACTACGTAAAAATAGTTATATTTAAATATATTTAATTATGGTACTAATTATTCTTTTATTCAAATTTGGCATATTTAAAATATGATAAAAATTGATTAATTAAGTTTTAATATTTTTTTATTTAGTTTGTATAATTAAAATATAATAAAAATTGATTAGTTAAATATCAATATTTTTTTACTTTATAATTTTATTATTGTATTACTATAATTTATGTATAAAAACATAATTTAGTTGCTTTAAATTAAATTTTAAATTATATAAAAATATAATTATATTATTTTTATTTATTAAATTATTTATTATTTATATATAAATTATAGTTTTACATCATACACTTTCTACCTAACAAATAGCAAAACTAATGAAACTTCACTTCCATACCTACAAAACAAACAAATGAGAAGACGTAGTTTTCACCGAACTCCGCTTCAATCCAAAGTCCACTTTCGCCGAAACAAAAATGTCCTAACCGAAAGTATGAGATGTGTCTCGGATAATAATAGATTTTAATAACAGGATACGCCATGAATTGAATATAGCAAGTTAAGCTAGGGTCTAAAGGATAAGAAAAGCAAGACGAGTCTCACGTTACCTAGTGCTTGAGTGTGCTCGAGCTTATCAGGACTTAAAAAGAGAAGAAGTGTAACACTCCCAGAATTTGAAATAGTTTTATATATTAAATATAATCAGACTAAATATCTAAATTAATCCGACTATAGCATTTTAGACGATACGCTGCACCCAAGAGATTAAGACGGAGGGTTAAGTATGTTAGGGCTAGAGTAGTTCTAGGATTAGTGACCTTCGGCGCGTCACACACCCCGTGATGGACTCCTTTTTAACCAATTAATACCGCAGCACAAGAAAATTTGTAAAATATTATAGAATTTATTTATTTATATGTATATTGTTACACATAAATTAGCAACTAATATATTGGTTAAACGAAAAACTATATTCTACTGGGCCAGTAGACGCTAGTGGGCCCACAGGCCCATCAAGTAAATAGCCTTTGGACTCTACAAAAAATTAACTTTGCAGCAGGCCCAATCTAGAATCATATAGAGAAGGTAATCTCTCTTTACACAACTTCTTATAAGAAAAAAGACAGCCGTCGTATGATGTGAGCAGTGGTTGTCATAAGAATAGGGATTCGCAAGGCCATAGTTGGGAATCTGGTTGATTCGTATTTACCTTTAAGTTTATTAAGCGGGTATCATGCGAGAGTGTATAATTTACATTTTATTCATGTAATTCATAATATTTTTTTTACTTATCTTATGATGTGAGAAGTTGAAATATCTCTCCCTATCGATGAGTAAGATATATGATATATACCCTTTTTCGGATATATGAATAACATTGCTCTATTAAAAAAAAAAAAATCACATAAGAATCCTAAAATAATTTCTCAAGCTTTTTGGCAATTCCTCATGTGTAATGCCTATATTCATAATACTATGAGCAATGGCGCTAGGGAACCACGACTATTTTATATATATAATTAAACAGGAAGAATCACTTAGAATGCAAATTTAAGCATAAGCAATATGTTTAATGAGCTTACTAGTTTATCTGCTCCACAAAGTTCCTGCAACTCATGGAATTTGTTAAAGCCTCTCTCTTCTTTTTCCTCTCTCATCTTTCACAAGTACACTCCAAACTTAAAAGTTTTTAACGGCTTAAAATCCTCTTTTCTCCTTTGCTTTTGAGATAAAAACAAACAGCTTGATGCTGGTCCTCATCAAAACAGAAAGTGCCCAACTTAATTACTTTCCAACATACAAATATATATATATATATATATATATATATATATATATATATATATATATATATATATATATATATATATATATATATATAGAGAGAGAGAGAGAGAGAGAGAGAGAGAGAGAGAGAGAGAGAGAGTGCTTATTTTGTTTTTTCGATGATCGGACTTTCGAATCGACGATCGCTCCGTTAGAGTTGATCTAGAGTATTTGAAGTACCTAAAAAATAAATATTGTGATTTTTCGATATCATTTACCTAGTGCTCGAAGGGGCTCAAAATCAAAAATTTTAACGGCCCTGGTGAGCCGATTGCAAGTTTAACGGTGTAGAAATATCCAAATCACGTGAAATTTTGATAGAAAATTCTTTATACCATATAAGACAAGATCAATAATTTTGATCTAAAATTTTAATGTCATACCATCATATTTTGTAAGATTTTTATTTTCCGTTGATTTTGAGCCACTTCGATCACTAGGAAAATGATATCGAAAAATCGCAAAATTTATTTTCTAGATACTTCAAATACTCTAGATCAAGTCTAATCTGATGATCGTCAATTCGAAACCCAAACATCGAAACAAAGTTAAGACGGCGCTTCGCACAAGATCCTAAGACTCTATATATATATATATATATATATATATATATATATATGTATATATTTGTATATGTATGACTCAAAAGTTATTTGGTTTGTTTTTAAGTACATCACATTTCCGTTCCAATTACACATTAACGGCTTCACGGAAACGTTGTGTTACGGCCTTACATGAAAAGTAAGCTATCACATGAGAGGGGAGGACACGAAATGGGAAATTTCTTCTTTTTTTTTTTTTTTAAAAAAAAAAAAGTTATCTGTACGCTTAATAATATGCTGTTAATTCTATACGTGATATTTCGACCCGTCAAAGCTGGCAAAAGGCGAAAAAAGGGCTTGATGATCCAGATCCAAGTCAATCCTAGTTGATTCACATTTAATAAGTTTAATTTTAAATAAAATAAACGAAGCGAAAGAAGATCTATCTTTCTCTCTAAAAAAAAAGAAGATATTTTTAGAGTTTGGTGTTCGGAATATTTTTTTAATTTTTTTATTAAAATTGTTGATAAGATTACCTTTTGAAGGATTAGGGTGTAAATCTTACAGATATATAGTGTTGAATTATAGACTATCTTGAGTCGACTATCCAATCTCTCAAAATTTTTATTTTATTATCAAGTTTTTTTTTTAATTTGTTTGATTTAAATTAGTTAGCTTTGAATTTTGAATGCGTATTTTATCTTTACAACTTTAGTTAATACGCTTCGTTTAATGCAATTGATTTATATTTTAAAGTCAAAGTACCGTTACTGATTTAAGTTACACAAATTAAAAAGATAGGATAGTAAAATTAAAAAGATAGGATAGTGTTTGGATTGGGGATAGCAAGGGGGATATCCTGCTATCCCCAATCTTATCCCCAAACAACTTTTTTTTTTTTTGGGAACTGTTGTCCCCAATTCAAACACTATCCTCTTATCCCCAAATACCTCACTATTCTCTTATCCCCAAGGGGTAGTTTAGTAATTTTCACATTTCACCACTTCACTATCCTCTTATCCCTAAATACCATCCAAACACTTTTTTCCTTATATCCCTTTATCCCTATCCTTATCCCTATTTTCATCCAAACACAAAATTACTCTTATCCTCATACTTATATCTATCCCTGTAACAGCTAGTTCTTACTTATTCCCGAACCAAACGCTACCAAAGATTAGATATTCGACTCCAAATAATTTATAGTTTAGACAATTTCTGTACGTGTTTACTGTAGTAAAAATTTAGGTAAACTTCTTGATAGGGTTTTAAAATTTGGTCCCTCTTGTAATAAATTTAGATATTCGACTCAATTAGGATTCGAACTTGGAATCTCGAGTACCAACAATCAAACTATTTGCCACTTACGTTAGGAACGGGACGATCAGGTCTTGGATTTTTGGAGTTGGATTGATCATTTGTTGACATTTCTGTAGGAAAAGCTAATACCTACATAAAATGACTTCAAGTTATAAATTTAGCAAAAACAATAATAAAAAAAAAACCACCATTGTTTAGTTCAGCTGGTTACAATATTCTATCATCTGGGTTACATTAATTACCTGTTTACGAAAGCATCAACTGCTTTGGTAAAAGCTGATTACAGTTTCCTTCGATCCACACCCTTCATTAAATTATACATCTTTAGTTAAAATTTTCACAGAACCAATATTGGTTTGAAAATTGGGATTGAAATTGCATTATTTGCATGAGAGAAATTTCAACTCCCACTAAAATACTTAGAAATTTTCAAATGCGCCACCTGGTTAAAATACTATACATTTTTTGTGATTGAGAGTGCAATAGCTTTATTTCTTATGGTTTTAGTTTTCCAAATAATTAGCAAAATATAATATTTTGTAAATTGCAAAGTGAGAAATTATGACACTTTATCATTCTTTACTTTATAAAATACAACACTTTGCTATTTACAAATATATAAATAAATTGATTAAGTAATTAATTAACTATGACAAAATTGTTGAGGAATGCTTCAATCAGGGGCGAAGCCAGAAATTAAGATTCGGGGGGGCCAAAATTTAAATTTGATAGGAAAAAATTTTGACCTCGAATAGTAAGAAAAAAAAATTTATCAGATTTACTGATCAGTTATTACTAGCAATAATAACGACAATATATTTTAGAGAGGAACAAGATTGTGAGAATTAAAAAGAAAGGACCAAAAAATTTTAAAAAAAATTAAGACAAATTTTATTAAAAATATTAATGTGTACAAAATTAAAATCTATAATATTTTAATTTTTATTATAAATGATCTTTATGTAATTTTAAAAAATTGAGGAGGGGCCATAGACCCTAAAAAAATTAATTTGCCCCCTAAAATTAAAATCTATAATATTTTAATTTTTATTATAAAGGACCTTGATGTAATTTAAAAAATTGAGGGGGGCCATGGCCATTGTCGGCCCTCAATGGCTCCGTCCCTGGCTTCAATACACCTACTAAATTAGATCTACCGTTCATATTTGAGGGCGAGATTGACTTTTGCATAATAGTTACGCTCAGGTTACCATCGTGAAGGTAATATGGAAAAACAAATACAAGCTAATTACCAAATTTGATTTACCGTCTACAAATATTTGTTTTCTTATTTAATTTTGTTACTTACCAAATTAGAAAGCGCTAATTTGATAAGTAATAAACATTTATTTAATACTTATAATTGTGTACATTAAATTCAAATTTAATTTTAATTTTAATTTTTAAAATGAAAAATTTTATGTTTAAATGAATAGTATATTTCAATTCAAATTGTTAATTTGATATTAAAACAATACGAAATTTCAAATATATTAACTTATTTTAAATTGTAAATTATATTGTATTTATAAACATAACTTTTATTATTTATTTAAATTAAAGGCTTCTATTTTTAAAATTAAATTCAAGTGCTAATTTGATAAGTAATAACCTTTATTTAAACTTTATAATTGTGTACATCAAATTCAAGTTTAATTTTAATTTAAATTTTTATAACACAAAAAATTTAGGGAAAACTTCAAAAACCCCCACCGTGGTTTCGTCTATTCTCACTTTAATACTCGTGGTTTAAAACGTATTACCCCCTGTGGTTTCGTTTTTATCTTTTTTAAAGCTTTTTGTTAATATTTTCTTAAATTATATACAAAAAAACTTCAAATACCCACGAATATTCACTTTAGTACCCTTTAATTTTAACTTTGTCACCAATTTAAGAAAAAAACAAACAAAATTGATAACAAAAAGATAAAAACGAAACCACGGATGGCGAAATTGATACGTTTTAAACCAGAAGATCTTAAAGTGAGAAAACACGAAACCACATGGGGGGTTTTTGAAGTTTTCCCAAAAATTATGTTTAAATGAATAGTATATTTCAATTCAAATTATAAATTTGATATTAAAACGAAACGAAATTTTAAATATATTAACTTATTTTAAATTGTAAATAATGTTATATTTATAAACATAACTTTTATTATTTATTTAAATTAAAGGCTTCTATTTTTAAAATTAAATTCAAATTGTTCATTCGATAGTAAAAACAACATTAAAATTTTAAAATATTGATTACAATTAAATCTTAAATTTAGATTTAAGAGTAGATTGGACATGGATTTCTGTCTCAACAAAGAAAAAAAGAGGTAAAATACCTTCGAGAAAAATATCTGTGGATGAAAAGTTTCTAAAAATAAAATGAGATATCTTACCAAATTATTAGAAGAGCATTATGGGAATGAAACTATTAATTTACAAAAAAAAATCCCTTCATGCTAATTTTACATATGAGAAGATCTTTCTATTTTAACAGTTTATTTCATACTTGATCAACAGACTTTATTTTAATTTTTAAAAAAATATAAAATGTAATTTTTAAATATTTTAAATACTCCTAACCATATTTAACAATATTAATTGTCGATTTAAAAATCTATCATAAAAAATAATTAAATATATGAATACAAAATTCTCCATACTCATTTATAACAGCTGTAATTTCTCTCTCTCTCTCTCACTTGAGAAGCTGATTCAAATTCTAACAAAGAATATGATAGGTGCACTTTCTCTCTCTTATTTATATATATATATATATATATATATATATATATATATATATATATATATATATATATATATATATATATAACGGGTGAAAATGATCAAAGAGTGATCTAACAAGAAAAACTCAGAAGACTGAACGCTTCGCTATTATTAATAAAGATAAGAGCTAATATATATATATTTCCTTTGAAGCTCATTCAAATTCAAACAAAAGTGTTGGATAGAAAATATCATGAGCGTGGCCCCTCAAAATAAATTCCCTAATAAAAGGCCTTTACTGTCCGTATAAGCAGTAGCTATCACATCCACATCCATAATATATACGTAGGCCAAATCTATTAAATTTCCCAAGCCAGAAGCGCTTCCAGGTGTGAACGCAATATGTGCACTGTTCAGCTGCAGCAATTCAAAGCAGTAGCAGCAGCAGCAGCAGCAGCAGAGGCAGAGAAGCACAAATTAACCCCACATTTCCATTATTAAGTACTAGTGGGCATGCATGAATCCTTATCTCCATGAAAGCTACTACCACAGCTAATATCTCACTATCTTCTAGCATTTGGCATAGTGCTTCTGCTTCCCCCTGAAGCCAAGAAAACAAAAAGGCACAAGTGCATGTTACCGGAAAGTATAATATGCCGCTAGGGATGTAAACGGATCGGGTTTGGATTGGATTTTTAAAAATCCGACCTGAACCCGAAAACTAAATTAAAATCCGAATCGGGATTCGAATCCGGGATTTTAAAATTTCATACCCATATTCGTCTCCGACAAAAAACTCGAAATCCGAATCGTACCCGAACCGGGTGGATTAAAAATTCATATCATTAGATGAAAATTTAATGGATAAAAATTATTTAATATTTTATATATTATATAAATAAATAAAAATAAATTGTATATATATATATATATATATATACATATATAATTTATTTGGGTTCGGATCAGATAAATAAAAAATTCATATTCGTATTCATATTCGTCATATTTTTAATTTTTATATTCATAACCGAATTCATATTCATTTAGCTCGAATAAACTCATCCAGTTCGGATTTCGATAATATTTCAAATATCTATACCCATTGGCATCCGTATACGCCGCCGACACCGTCAAATCCATACCCATCGACATCCATATATGCCGCCGACACTATCTAAACTTTGAAAATTATATATAAGAACTTTACAATCGTTTCAATCAACGAGCATTTCTCTTCTTTCGGGGATTAGTCGATCGCGCTTACATAATTGATAATTGTCGAGATGGTTGATCGAAACTAAACGGCTACAGAATTCATATGAATTCATAATTAGTTTACGTCAACTTTCTAAATTTCAGATAACGACATGTAATTGCGCCAGTAAAATCGCAACCGATTTCGAACATGCTCGAGAGCTCAGACAGAAGCATCTTCTTGGTAGTAAGGGGACAGCTTCCCGTCCCTCCCGTGCTTGCAGTTGTTGAAGATGTTGTTGTTGTTGTTGTTGTCGTCGTTGTTGCTGCTGTTGTTGTTGTTGTCCGGGTTCACGTCGAGCAACATCTTAACAACCCTCCTCATTGATGCGCGGTTAATGGGGAGGGAGCTCGCGCAGAGGAGGCCGATGCTGAGGACTCGACGCATCTCCTCCTTGAAGGTTGCTACATCGAGCTTCTTGTCGAACACGTCGTCGATGCCTTTCTCCTCCAATGTGCTACACACCCACTTCACCAAATCCTTCTCCCCGAACTCCGGATCGACGGGGCGCCTCCCGGTTACGAGCTCTAGGATGACCACGCCGAAGCTGTATATGTCGCTCTTCTCGTTCACGCGCAGCGTGTACGCATATTCTGCGTCCGACAGTAGAAACAATCACCGAGTGAGACACCGTTGCGTCATTTTATCGAACGTATGGCGGGCAATTTGTAACAATCTACTGACCCTTTTTCGGACCACATTACAAACAATCTTTGTGAATTAAATTATAATGAAATTAGATTCTTAATAAAAAAAAACAGAAATTAACTATGTTTAGGAATAAGGGAGCCAAAATGCAATTTGAAAAATTCTAAACAGAAGAGATAACACTCACCGGGAGCAATGTAACCGCAGGAGCCGGCGATGACCGACATGGACTTGGGCCCCATTCCGACGACCTTGGCGGCGCCGAAATCGGCGACCTTGGCCCCGAATTCGCCGTCGAGGAGTATGTTGTTCGATTTGACGTCGCGATGCACGATCGCGGGGACGCAGTCGTGGTGCAGGTACGAGAGCCCCTCCGCCGCGTCCAGCGCGATCTTATACCTGATCGGCCAATCGAGCAGCCCGCCCTTGCTGCTGTGCAGCAGGTCCCCGAGACTGCCGTTCGGCATGTACTCGTAAACCAGCAGCTTGCACTCCTTGTGCGTGCAGCAGCACCACAGCTTCACAATGTTCTTGTGCCGAATTTTCCCCAGAGTCGCCACCTCCGCTTCGAAGCCGTCGTTGTCGTTGTCGTTGTTGTGTTCTTTACGCGCCGGCGCGCCCCACAGCTTCTTCACCGCCACCGCCTCGCCGTTGCTGAGCACGGCCTTGTACACCTTCCCCGACGCGCCGCTCCCGATCACGTTGTCCTCGTCTAAGCAGTCCATGATCTCGTACTCGCTGAATCCGAGCTTGTGGAAGGACGTGAGCATCCATTTCGACTTGTCGATCCTGATCTTGCCCTTCTTGTAGCTCCGGTACTTGACCGAGAACCAGACGAGCCCGAGAGCGAAAATTGCCGCCGCGGCCACGAAGATCGCCCGGAGAATCCAAATGATCCCGCGGCGATCGGAGACGCCCGCGCGTCGGCCGGGGCAGGGGCCCGAGGCGCCCCCGCACAGGCCGGGATTGCCCAGGAAGCTGTTGGCGTAGGCGCCGCTCGCGTAGAGCGGCGGCAGGGTTCCGGTGAGGCGGTTGTTCGACAAATTGAGCTGGTTGAGCTTGAGGTTCTGCAGCTGCGCCGGGACCTCACCGGCGAGGAGGTTGCCGGAGAGGTCGAGGTAGTTGAGCACCGGGAGCTCCCCGAGCTCCGCGGGGATCGCGCCGGTGAGCTCGTTCGCCGCGAGGTTCAATTGGGTGAGCTTGTTCCAATTCTGGATCCCCGTCAGCAGCTCCCCTGATAATGAATTGTTGTGGAGGTCCAGCTGGCCGAGATTTGATAAGTTGGCGAGGGAATTGGGGAGAGGCCCGTCCAAATGGTTGTTGGCCGCGGAGAATTCGTAGAGGTTCGGCAAATCGCCGATGGACTCCGGGATGGGGCCGGAGAACCGGTTGTCGGAGATTAGGAGCTGGGAGAGGTTCGCGGCGGCGGAGATCTCCGGGGCGATGCCGCCGGAGAGGGAATTGGCTGCGAGCTCAAGCAGCCAGACGTGGGGCAGCGCCCAGAACCCCGCCGGCACCTCGCCGGAGAGGCGGTTCTTCTGGAGGCGCACGCGCGTCAGCGTCCGGCACCGCCCGAGCGAGGCGGGGATCGGGCCGGAGAGCTGGTTGTCGAGGAGCAGCAGCTGCTCGAGCGCCCCGCCGTCGCAAATGCCGGCGGGGATCCCCCCCGAAATCGAGTTCTCCGACAGGTCGACGAAGCTCAGCGGCGCGTTCCTGCCCAAGTCGGCGGGGAGGGGCCCGGAGAGCCGGTTGGAGAACAGCCGGAGGTCGGCGAGGCGGCGCGCGAGGGCGAGCGTGGGAGGAACCGGGCCGGAGAGATGGTTCTCGTAGAGGTGGACGCTCTGGAGGCTGGGGGCGAGGAAGAAGTCGTGGGGGAGGGGGCCGGAGAGGGAGTTCATGGCGGCGTCGAAGTAGCGGAGCGCGGAGAGGTTGGAGAAGCCGGCGGGGATGGGGCCGGAGAGGCGATTGGTGTACAATTCGATCTGCACCGCGGAGGCGAGGGCGGCGAGGGAGGCGGGGATGGGGCCGGAGAGGTTGTTGGTGGAGAGGTCGAGGTTGCGGAGGGCGGAGAGGGAGCCGAGGGAGGGAGGGAGGGGGCCGACGAGGTTGCAGCCGGCGAGCCAGAGGGTGCGGAGGCTGGTGAGGTTGGAGAGGGAGGGCGGGAGTGGGGAGGGGGGGAAGGGGTTGTAGGAGAGGTTGAGCTCGCGGAGCTGCGAGAGGGCGGAGAGGTGGGAGGGGAAGGGGCCGGAGAGGAGGTTGCCGACGAGGGAGAGGTATTGGAGGGAAGGGAAGTTAGAGGAGAAGGAGTTGGGGACAGGGCCGGAGAAGTTGTTGACGGAGAGGTCGAGGTAGAGTAGGGAAGAGGATAACGAGGAGGGGAGGGGGCCGGTGAACTCGTTCAGGGAGAGGTCGAGGTGGGAGAGGGAGGAGCAGGGGAGGAGGGAGGAGGAGGGAGGGAGCAGGAGAAGGAGTTGAGGGAGAGGGAGAGGGAGGAGAGGCTCGGGAGCTGGCACAAGGGAGGCGGGAAGACGCCGGAGAGGTTGAGGTTGGAGAGGTCCAGCGAGCTGACAGACAGAGTGCCCGGGGAGCAGGAGACGCCGGTCCAGTTGCAGGGGGAGGGGTCGGACGGCTGCCAGTCGGAGAGGGCGCCGCTGGGGTCGGACAGAAGGCGCTTCGCCGCCAGCAGGCGGAGGCCGTCTTCAGTGAGGGAGAGAGAGGAGGGAAGGTAGAGGTGGAAGAAGAAGAAGAAGAGGAGGAGGACGTGGAGAGGAGCCATGGAGAGCGCGAAGAGGAAATGGGGAGAGTGGTGGCGAAGTTGTGGGGGGGAGGTGGTTGTTACTTGTTAATTAGTAGAGGAGGTTTAAAATGTGTGTGGGGGAGTGGATATGTAAAGGAGGAAATATGGTTGTTGTGCTCTACCAGAAAGCGTACCCTCAAGTACCTCGCTGTTTATGTATTTTCTCTCTCGTCTATTTATTTTTTTACATTAAAAATAATAAAAAATAATAATAATAAAAAGCGTTTATTACAGAATAATAGTGTTAGCAGATTTAAAATAAAATAAAATATCACTCGTGGTTGATACTGGATACAAATTAGAGGTATATATACTTGGGGGTACTGTTACGCGTACTCGTAGCATTAATTGCTACTCACTCTAATAGCGTGATATTGGGGAAGGAGTTTTTGCATGGTAAAAGGGGGGAGGAGGATCTCGTTTCCCTATTACTCCTGCACGAGTTTCGAACAGGCTCTGCTGGTCCCAAAGTGGATGAGTAGTAAAGGCATAATTAAAAAGTTAAACAATTCGGAAAGAGAGAGAGAGAGAGAGTTTGGACGAATGAGAAGAAGGTTCCATTCGGGTTGTGTGTCTCGTGCGTGATTCAAATTTAAATCTGCAAAGTTAAAATATCAGACTTTATTTTTTCGAAAATTTTAAAAATGTATAAATTTACCAAATTTTTACTATTTAAACTATTATACTTTAATTTATATAATAAAAAATTTACTAAAAAGCTTATAATTTATGACAGGAGAAAATATTAGTAATGATAAATAATATTAAATATACAAAAATTTCCATGTGAAGATAGAACAGTTATTTTGTAGAGGAAAAGATAATGATAACATGAATTAAACTCCTGAGTTTAGGAATGTGCGGTTATGATAATAGTAGTAAATAATCAAGTGATTAAGATCTAATGAAAAAAAGTTTACAACCTCCAAGTGCTTTGTATTTTTAAAAGATATCAGTCGGACTCATGATAACTGATCAACTAAAGAAAAACACAAATGTACTATAAACTATATAATTTTGAAGTGTTATATTTGGTAAACAAAATTTATAGGAACAAACATGTAAGTTTCTTAATTACTTCCTCTTAGTCACACGCAATTAATTCAAAACTAATTTAGAAAAAAGAATTAAAAAAAAAAAAAAGGCTATGATGAAAAGGTTTTTTGATTTTTTATTTTGGCATATGTGCGTTGCTTTGGTGCGTTTGGTCCCAATCCGCGCAACTGGTGTGATTTTATTAGCCGCCTTAGGATTTAGGTGTAAGAATAGAGTGCATTTAGTAGGGGTACAGGCACAATGAATGTGATGATTGTTTTTTATTAATAGAGAAGTTCTATTTATTATTTATATTTTTTGAGGGATAGATAAGACGCTATCGTTTCGTTTATTTCATTTAAATAAACTTAACTTGAAATTAATCAACTAGGATTCGAACTCGTGACGTATCAACCACTGCCCTTCACTGCTGCAGAATCGGTTCTATTTATTATTTATAAATAAATTGATTTTAAAATATAACTTAATTAGATTTTAAATCTGAAATCTCGAATACCAATTATTAAGTTTTTAATCAACTGTATTAGATATGATTGTTTTTTTTTCTCTAAATAATAGCAAAATCCGATGTTTTATGTAGAAAAAAGCTCGATTGTTTGTAATACATGGTTTGCAAATAATCAAGAGGTTCCAAATTAATGAAATCATTAATAATAATTTCGTTCACATCTTTATAATCTTTACAGAGTAATAGACTGACTTTTGCTTATGAAGAGATTGTTTTCATGATTAATTCAAAATCCTGATCATTACCTTATTTAGCAACTTATATATCATATATAAGTACGTGTAGTGATTTACTACTTAAGTAATGTGACTATTTATTAATTTGGTTTAAATAGATAAAAAAGTATAAGTAACTAGGTGAAAATTCAAAACAACAAAAAGCAATCTACTATCTAGCTACTATGAGAAATAACTCCTACAAATTAGAAGTGCGAAATTGAGTTTTTTTGTAACTTTACTTGTTCGCTATCATATACTTCTCGCTACCAAATATGCAATCTCTGATCTAAGTACCGACAACACTTTGTCGTCGTTCATTAGACAACAAACATCTGCATGCCATCTCTTACGAGTCTAGATTACGAATATTAACAAACTTTCATTGTCATCTTCAATAGCGTACTGCGGTTGCAGAGATACGCTCTTGTAACGGATTGTTTGGCTGTACGTATCAATACTTTTCATGCTGATGAGTTTTGCTTCTGGAAGCGACAATCATGCAATTTTTTTTAAGTTTTTGAAAATTGTTCGAGTACGTATGAACTGCATACAAAACCCACAAAACCAGTCCATGAATGTTATGAGGAACGCCATAGCTCAACATTTTTTTTTGAGATATTAAAGATCCGCATCTTTTATGAATTGGTTAGCACTTAGAATGTTTCTAAAATTATTACCGACATGATCTCTCTCTCTCTCTCTCTCTCTCTCTCTCTCTCTCTCTCTCTCTCTCTCCATATATATATATATATATATATATATATATATATATATATATATATATATATATATATATATATATATATATATATATATATGCATTATACATTTATCGATCAATTATCTTATTATATACCGACCATCCCTAGAGCAAGTGGCAAAGGATTTGGTGGTTGGTATTCAAGACCCAAATTCGAATCCTAATTGATTCACATTTCCATAAATTTATTTCTAAATAAAATAAACGAAGCGGATAAAGACGCTATCTATCTCTCGAAAAAAAAAAAAAAAAATTCTAGCCGTTCGAATTTGACACATGTCAAAGTGTCAAATGTAACAATAATTCAAATTAGGTTGGAATACTTCTAAAAGCACTAAGTTGTTGGTACTATTAGATTTTTGGCGTTTGGATAAAGAGATGTACGGTAATGATGATAATAGTCCTTTAGAGTTGAATAAGTGGTTAGTTAGATAGTATGATCCAACGGATGAAAACGATCAAAGATAAATCTGATAGTAAAAAAATTGACAACTAATTGCTTAGTGCCAGAATTGCTTAGTGCCAGCCAGGCTCCAATCGTTCATACAAAAACTACCATATATATATATAGAGAGAATTGAGCTCCTATGCTTTTAAAAGTAGCAGTGATCATTGGTCTTTGCAAGTTTTTAGTCATTGGATTAATAGATGTGCGGTTAGGATGATGTGGGCCCCCTTGGGTTAAGTGGGTGGTTGGTTAAATAATATAATCTAACGGATGAAAATGATCAAAGGTGTAGATCTAACGGTAAAAAATTCACAAGCGAGTTCTTGCTTTTACAAGCACCATAAACCTATATATATATATATATATATATATATATATATATATATATATATATATATATATATATATATATATATATATATATATATATATATATATATATATATATGGAAATGTCTAGCTGTACACCCATAAAAGGGTGTACATCCTATAACTACATAATCCGACGGTTGTAAATTGGGCCCTAAATTCTTTTTTAAAAAGAATTTTTTTATGGGCCCTTGGATTATAGGTTGTAAGATCTACAACTCCAAGGGAGTTGTACCCCTAGCAGAACTCTATATATATATATATAGAGTTAGGCTGGAGTACTCTTAAGAGTATTCCAACCATTTTGCTATAGGGTTTTTGACCGTAGGATCGCATCAAGATTCGTGCTGACTAAATGGGGTAACGGCGCCGTTACTTCCCAGTGAAAAAAAAAACCGTGCCCTTCCTTCTCTGTCCGTCCGTCTCTCTCTCTCTCTCTCTCTCTCTCTCTCTTTCTCTCCTCTTCTTTCTCTCCTTCCCCTCTTCTCTGTCTCTCGACCTCTTCTCTCTCGACCTCTTCAAAAGCGGCCGCACCACCTACTTGGAGGAAGCCGCCCCTCTTCGCTATCTCTCGATCTCACTCGGGGAGCCGCCGGGCACCACCCACTTGGAGGAACCCGCCCGCGCCCGCGCCCCTCTTCGCTGTCCCTCTTCGCTGTCTCTCGATCTCACTCGGGGAGCCGCCGGGCACCACCCACTTGGAGGAACTGCCCGCGCCCTCGCCCTCGCCCCTCTTCGCTGTCTCTCGATCTCTCTCGAGTAAATTAAGGTTATTTTTTCATCTCTTCTATTTTGCATTTAGGGTAACAACATTAAACCATTTTGCAGTGAGATCTAGTCCTGTGGATCACTATTGGATCCAGCAGTGGAGTTCATGCATTATAAATAAAGCTTGAGATGTATGAGTGTTTGATTGCTTTATATTCTCAGTTGGAATCCTTCGTTGTGACCTTCTATGCTATATGTCTCGGCTATGTGAACAGACATTTGTGCTTTAATTAGTCTAAGTGTGTTGCTTATATGATCATGTTATATAACATACTGTTTAATTCATCCTTTTTGTTTTCTTCAAGTTATTATTATTTTTTTCTTCTTTGAACACATCTGTTAGGCTGGCTGTCAAAGCAGAAGTTTATATTATGATATCTTGGCATAATCCCATCTATTAACTGTTAAGAGGAAATGATCAATTACATATTTGGCCTTTCAATTATAACTATTTCTAGGGTTAAAATATATGGAGGTTAATTATAGGCTCAACTAGACATTTGCCAATTTTGCCAGATTAATAAAAATTTTTAGCCTAAATTGCCAAGAAAAAAATCAACTGTAAATTCTCTAAGATACATTTGGCATGTTTTGAGGAAATTGTCTAGGATCATTTATGTTTGGCCTTTTGCACCAAATCAAGCATTCTGGACCAAATTGTTATGGGAATAAAGTTAGTACATTTTATTTAACGAGATCAAATTAGTGGATCACATTACAATCTGCACTTGCATGAACTGATGTTATACCTTTATATGTGTGTGTGTGTGTGTTCGATTTGAATTGAGGTTAATAATATTGCTAATACCATAAACTACAAATTCACAAATAGGTAGTGAATACATACTGACTTATATGCTGCAAAAGCATCAATTTCTGCTTGCTTACAAGTTAGGGCAGGGTAGGAATCACATTTATTGCATTTTTATTTAAATTTGTTTTGCTTCTTAAAAGTTAACGCCGTTACTTTTTTTGAAGCATCCTATTGAAACTGTTTCCATCAACTTATTCGCAGATTATCTCTATAATGGAGAGGAAGATTACTGGAAATGCTCAATCGCCCGTAGTTACATGTTCTTGTGGAAAACCAGCTAAAATTAGAACCTCTCATACACATGCAAATCCAGGTCGGCGCTTCTATGGCTGCCCCAACTATCATAAGCGAACAGATGGAAGCTACAACAATAATTTTTGTTCATTCTTTAAGTGGTGTGACATGGAGCACAACAGTTCAGAAACAGACACTTCTAAATTGACCTCCTTTGGAAGCTCGTCCAATGGGACGCAAACTTTTGAATCATCGAATAATAAAATTGGTTGTTCACGAAGAAATGAGATAGAGGAAATGCGAGTTGAGATGAGGATATTTTTTGTTTTAGTAATTGTATTACTTTTTGTAATTTTTTTAAAGTTGCTACCGTGAATGAAGTGTGCTTCCAAGAAAACTCTTGGCAAGTTACTCAATTACAATGCTCAAGGGTTTTTGGTTGCGGGCGAAGCTTTTATTGGTTGTGCGGATGTGATGTTTATCTATTTGCATTTTGGAAATGGAGATTGATGTTTGTGTACTGTTTTGTTAATGTCTTATTGGTTGCGCGGATGTCATGTGATGTTTATCTATTTGCATTTTGGAAATGGAGATTGATGTTTGTGTACTGTTTTGTTAATGTCTTATTGGTTGCGCGGATGGCATGTGATGTTTATCTATTTGCATTTTGGAAATGGAAATGGAGATTGATGTTGCCAAAATCTGCAGCAGTTTGAGGCAAAAAATTGCTACAGTTTTAGGCATTTTTTTTTGCCTCAAACTACAGCAGTATTTTGCCCCAAACTGCAGCAGTTTTAGGCAACAAACTGCTGCAGTTTTAGGCAAAAAACTGCCCCAAACTGCAGCAGTTTTAGGCAACAAACTGCTGCAGTTTTAGGCAAAAAAACTGCCCCAAACTGCAGCAGTTTGAGGCAAAAATTACTGCAGTTTGAGGCCTCAAACTCCCTCAAACTGCAGCAGTTTTAGGCAACAAACTGCTACAGTTTTAGGCAAAAAACTGCCAAAAACTGCAGCAGTTTTTTGTCTCAAACTGTAGCATGTAGGAGCACAAGAAGCACAAGAAGCACAATTTGAGGCAAGAAGCACAAGAAGCACAATTTGAGGCAAGAAGCACAAGAAGCACAATTTGAGGCAAGAAGCACAAGAAGCACAAAAAGCACAGTTTTTTGTCTCAAACTGTAACATGTAGGAGCTATTGTCTAGAGTATATTTTAAAAGATACAAACACTCATAACAAAATATATAAGTAACAAAATACAAGAGTTGAGTTACAAGACTAATAGCACTTAAATTCTACAATCCCTCATAATTAGTGTCTCTTTCTTCATCACTTTCACTAATACCTTCTTTACTAATCTTTTCAGCTAATGGTACCTGCAATAAGAAGCAAATGATATATAAGAAACCAAAAAAAAAGAAGATACAACTAAATTACTTATGCACAGTTGCTAAATAAAATCAATTACCTCCGTACAAGTTCGAACATTGTGACCTTTCTTTTTACAATTTGCGCATGTTCTAGGTTTCTTTCCATACTTTTCTGCAGGGGGTTTAAATCGCTCGGGCTTTCTCCTTCCTTTGCATTGCGAATGTGGAGGGTCCTTCACTATCAACCCAATTTTACTTGATTGCGCAAAGTCACTCACAAAGTGAGATGATCTCATTGACAAGCCTTGTTCATCTCCAATATCATTAGCAATATTATCTCCTTGTTTCTCTTTCAAGGCCTGATTTAGTGAGAGGATCTCCTCAACAAGACTATCAATTTTTTCACATGCCATTTGATATGACTCAAAGTTCTTTGAAGCTTCAAATGGTATTTTCTGTACTTTAAGACTGAGTGCGTTGAATCTTAAAGCTTTCGAATTTAAGGAATCACCAGCTTCTATGTTTCTTAATTTCATGCTAAGGGATCCTCTTTTTGCCACTTTGGTCCATCGTTTCATAATATAGTCAAGAGGAATTTTACGCATATTAAGATGGATCATAACTTTTAATGCATGAGAGCATAAAAGACCACTAAATTCAAAATATTTACAACTACATTCAACTCTTTCTTTACTTGGATCAATACTAACTGTGTAAGATTGTACGCTTTGATAAGGTAAAGTAGAGTCAGGCATTATGCTTAACTTGTATGACAAATTGTCCTTCAATTCGGTTAACTCATATCCTGTACTAGCTCTTAGCTGATTTTTAAATTCAGAGTATACTCGTCTTGTGTACACCTCCCGAGCTTCTTTTTCAATGGGATTATGTGACCACAAACTAGGTTCGCCATCCCCTGATCTAAAGTCTGCCTCATCCTCTTTGTCGTATCGACTAGCAACCATCTTTTCAAACTGTGTTACAAACTTGTAAATTGATGTATGGCAGTCTGTGTAAATCTTAGTAAGAGCATTCATACTCTCACTACGTTGTGATGTAGACATTTCAGCAAACAATGCATCTCTAAAGTATACAGGTACCCAGCTTTCTCTACTATTCCACATAACCTGAAGATGACTGTTGTCTTGCAATTCAAAATTCTGAAGCATCATTGACCATCTTGTTTCAAACTCCTCAACAGTTATGCAATTATTGATACATGATTCAAGTTCTTTCTTAAAACCTTCTTTTTTGTTATAAAATACACCCAAATATTCTCTAGCTTTTTTCATAACATGCCATTGGCAACATCTGTGGACGGTGTTTGGAAAAACCTGCTTGATGGTTTTTTTCATTGCTGGATCTTGATAAGTAATAATGGATTTAGGATGCTGGCCAAAAATTGCCTGAAGCCAAGTTTGGAATAACCAAGAAAACGTATTAGCAGATTCGTCTCTAATAAGTGCACACCCAAAAAAGATTGATTGGCGGTGATGATTAACTCCTATGAAAGGAGCGAATGGCATATAATATTTATTTGTCATATAAGTTGTGTCAAAAGTAATGACATCTCCAAAGTTTTGGTATGCCATTCTCGACCTTCCATCAATCCAAAATAAGTTTCGTGCTGTATTTTCCTCATCAACCTCAATAGCATAAAAGAAGGACGGATCTTTGGCTTGGATCTTGTGAAAGTAATCAATAGTGGATGATATATCAACACCTCTTAAACTTCTATTCCTCTCAGAAACTTGATTATTTAGATCCTTCCTTGTGAAGTGAATATTTTGTGATCCTCCTTCTCTTGCAGTCATAAATGTCATTATTTGACTAGTTGAAATATTCTGTTCACTTAACATGTGAATAACTTGCTTTTGTTCAGTAGTAATAGAACGATGTGATCGAAGAAAACGAGTTTTCGAAGGACTTGTAACTAAATTATGATTGTGTTCCTTTTCAAAAGCAGTCACTATCCATTTGCTATCTTCTTGCATTTTGATCCTCAAATGCGCTTTGCAACCTGTGCGACTATACTGCATGGATTTCTGAGGTGTGCCTTTATCACCTTGCACTTGTGCTTGAGATTTGTAACGTCCTTCTTTTGAGCAAACATAATAATGCGATGTAACCATATTATCTTTCCTTTTTGCTTTGTAATGACTAGCTTTCCGTATGCTAAATCCAGTTTTATATGCATAGATATTATAAAATCTCCTTGCTTCCTCCTCACATTTAAACTCCAATCCAATGCGTGGCTCATCAATTGATGATTCTGTAGCATGAGCAATTATATTTGGGGTGTCTTGATCTTGCTGGATTAAAGGAGTTAATTCTCTGTTTTGTGAATCAACTTGCAAAGTTCCATGAGACTCTCTATTTTGAGAATAACTCATATCATCAAATGGAGATTCGGTTTCTTGCCCATTTGAAGATACATCATCACAATCATCTGAGCCATGTGAATAGTAAACATCCCCACTATCCATCTGTTAATTTTATGAAAAGTAAAATTTTTTAAATGAGTACATAACAATTTTAGTAAGATAAAATATACCAAGTGAAATCTCATTATAGAGCTCATAAAAAATAAAACTGAACAAATTTACATATTGTTAAACAGAAAAAATGAACTGAGTATTCCAGCCATTTTGCTATATTCTCAGTTGATTAAGTAAATGAGTGAAAAAATAATGGTGATATGCAAATGAGTGAAAAAATAAAAGAAAAGAAAAGAGACAATAGGTGATATGCAAATTCCAAAATGATGATCTGTTTTTACAAAAACGCATAATGGTTTGATTTTTTATGCAAAAAGGCCAAACATAAATGACCCTAGACAATTTTCTCGCAAAACATGCCAAATGTATCTTAGAGAATTTACAGTTGATTTTTTTTTCTTGGCGATTTAGGCTAAAATTTTTTGTTAATCTGGCAAAATTGGTAAATGTCTAGTTGAGCCTATAATTAACCTCCATATATTTTAACCCTAGAAATAGTTATAATTGAAAGGCCAAATATGTAATTGATCATTTCCTCTTAACAGTTAATAGATGGGATTATGCCAAGATATCATAATATAAACTTCTGCTTTGACAGCCAGCCTAACAGATGTGTTCAAAGAAGAAAAAAATAATAATAACTTGAAGAAAACAAAAAGGATGAATTAAACAGTATGTTATATAACATGATCATATAAGCAACACACTTAGACTAATTAAAGCACAAATGTCTGTTCACATAGCCGAGACATATAGCATAGAAGGTCACAACGAAGGATTCCAACTGAGAATATAAAGCAATCAAACACTCATACATCTCAAGCTTTATTTATAATGCATGAACTCCACTGCTGGATCCAATAGTGATCCACAGGACTAGATCTCACTGCAAAATGGTTTAATGTTGTTACCCTAAATGCAAAATAGAAGAGATGAAAAAATAACCTTAATTTACTCGAGAGAGATCGAGAGACAGCGAAGAGGGGCGAGGGCGAGGGCGCGGGCGCGGGCAGGTTCCTCCAAGTGGGTGGTGCCCGGCGGCTCCCCGAGTGAGATAGAGAGACAGCGAAGAGGGACAGCGAAGAGGGCGCGGGCGCGGGCGGGTTCCTCCAAGTGGGTGGTGCCCGGCGGCTCCCCGAGTGAGATCGAGAGACAGCGAAGAGGGGCGGCTTCCTCCAAGTAGGTGGTGCGGCCGCTTTTGAAGAGGTCGAGAGAGAAGAGGTCGAGAGACAGAGAAGAGGGGAAGGAGGGGAAGGAGAGAAAGAAGAGAGAGAGGGAGAGAGAGAGGGAGAGAGAGGGAGAGAGAGAGAGAGACGGACAGAGAAGGAAGGGCACGGTTTTTTTTTTCACTGGGAAGTAACGGCGCCGTTTCCCCCTTTAGTCAGCACGAATCTTGATGCGATCCTACGGTCAAAAACCCTATAGCAAAATGGTTGGAATACTCTTAAGAGTACTCCAGCCTAACTCTATATATATATATATATATAGAGTTGAGCTAGAATACTCTCAAAAGTATTAAAGAGATGGTCTTGTGAGTTTTTAACCATTGGATTGAGAAATGTAGGGTTGAGATGATGGTGGTAGGTGGTGGTAGGTGGAATAGTGTTGATCCAAGGGATATTAGTAAACAAAAAGTAGATCCAAGGCTAAAAACTCAAAAGCACCAAGAGAGTTGGTCTTTTGAGAGTATTAAGCTCAACTCTATATATATATATATATATATATATATATATATATATATATATATATGTATATATATATGAGTTGAGCTAGAATATCAGCGATATATAGCAAACGGGCTACATTGCCACCAAATGTTTTCAATAATGGAGCCTCCAAATCGACGATCGGCACTGTTGAACATGATTTATACCACTTGAAGTATTTAGAAATAAAATTTCAAATCTTTTCGACATTATTTGCCTAATGATCAAAGGGTTTCAAAATTTGTAATTTTAATGGCCAATATGAGGCGTTTTTTCGTTTAATGGCGTAAAGATATTCAAATCAATTGAATTTTTGTTCGAAAATTTTTTTAACTATTTAAAACAAGATCTATACTTTCGATCTTGATTACAAGACTCCTATCATTAATTTTTAAAGAATATTCATTTTCAACCGCTCATTTTTGTGTCCACTTGATGGATAAGAGAACAATATCGGAAATGTATGAAATTTTATTTCTAAACACTTCAAGTGGTATAAATCATGTTCAATCGGTGCCGATCGTCGATTTGGAAGCTCCATCATCGAAAACAAATGAATGGCAACTGAGCCGTTTGCTATTGATAGTATTCTAGCTATATATATATATATATATATATATATATATATATATATATATATATATATATATATATATATATATATATATATATATATATATATATATATATATATATATATATAGAGAGAGAGAGAGAGAGAGAGAGAGAGAGAGAGAGAGAGAGAGGCTGGTATGCTTCTGGAAGCACGTAGCCCTCCGTGCTTTCAAATTGTTTTTGATGTTTGGACTTTCGAATTCACGATCGGCTCCATTAGAGTTGATCTAGAGTATTCGAAGTACCTAGAAAATAAATTTTGTAATTTTTCGATATCATTTGCCCTGATCGAAGGGCTCAAAATCAATAATTTTAACTAGTGGTGAGCCGTTTGCAAGTTTAACGGTATAGAAATATTCAAATCATATGAAATTTTGATAGAAAATTTTTTATACCGTATAAAGCAGGATCAATAATTTTGATCTAAAATTTTAATATCGTATCATCATTTTTTGTAAGATTTTTATTTTCAGTCGTTGATTTTGAGCCACTTCGATCACTAAGCAAATGATATCGAAAAATCATAAAATTTATTTTCTAAATACTTCAAATACTCTAGATCATATCTAACGGAGCCGATCGTCGATTCGAAAATCCAAACATTGAATATAGGGGCAATTGCTTATATACCTCTAAAAAGTTTTCAACTTTCCGATTTACCCCTCTTAGAAGACTAATATTGAAAATACCATTATTCTGTTCCAACATATTTCTAATATACCTATAGAGTTAAAATCTGTTAATTAACTCTGTTATCTTTGTAAAATTACTATTTTACCCTTTCAAATATATCCTTCCACTATCACTATCTTTCTTATTTGCCCATAAAATCATGGGCATAAAATGTATTTTGACTTTTGATATTTTTCAATATATCCCTCTACCGTCCCCAACATTTCTTATTTGTCCTTAAGTTAAGGACAAAATTGACATTTTAATTTTTTTCAACTGTGGTAGATATTTAACTAACGTTTAACCCAAGTTAACTTAACAGGAGATAACTGTAGGAGTATTTTGCAATAACGGTAAAACATATCAGGGGTATTTTAAAAAATATATATATATGTAGATAAATCATATATTTTCAAACGTATGACAGGTATATAGGTAATTATCCCTTAGCCCCCGTTTGGTTCGGGATTAAGAAAAAACTAGTTATTCCATGAATAGTGTTAAGTTTGGGGTTAAGGTGTGGTTAAAGTATTTTTGTGTTTGGTTCGGAGTTGGGATTAGTCGAGGATAGTGAAAAATAGTGTTTGGTTGAAGTAGGTGGGATAAGAATGATAGTGAGTTATTATGAATAGAAAAGTGGTGTTTGGTTGGGGTTTGGTGAGATTATGTGGGGTTAGCTAAGCCGGGATAACCTTTTGAGGTGGGATTTGCTAATCCTACCTCTTTTTTATGGCGTTTGGAGATAAAATGGGGGTTAAGAAGTTATTCCAACCCTTAACCCCCAATCAAACGGGAGCTTAAAAATAACTTTAAAACCACGGAGCGCTCTGTGCTTATTCTAGAAGCAGGGGAGGATCACGAGTTGCGGGAGCCACCACCGTCGTTTTCGGTTCGCGAGGAAATTTCGCCCATTACGTTTTCTACATACGAGCGCCACTTTGCGTCGTGGTTTTTGGCGGGAACGGGAGAGTGAGTGGATGGGAATCGTGGGTTCGAGAAAACGAGGGAGAGCGCGCGCAGGACGAAGATAATTCTCATCAGAACACTAGACAGTATAAACAGTTTCACGCTCTCGTTGGATTTGGCCACACACAAAAAAGACATAACTAAATTCGAATTAATTTGTCCAACTTTTATTATTTCTCACGCACATAATCATTTTTTTTTTTTTTCGGATTAGTTTTAGTTGTCGAATTGCCGCGGTCGAATTCAAATTCAGATAAAATTTTAGGTATTGTTGACGTGAGCTCGAAGATATCAGGAACAGCTACCAACTTTATCCTATCGAACTAATTAGACAAATTGCTCGATCAGAATCGTTAAATCATCAAATCTAATAAAGCTGGCTCAACCTATATTAATTATTTACTCTCTTATTAATTATTTGATGATGTGGGGCTTATATACGTATATCCTACTTTTGAAAGTACTACCATTTCTACGGATTCTATGCGATCGAAAAGACTTACTTTGCTAGCAGCGATCTGGTGGGTAATTTGGTTGTGTTCCGAGCTATACCGACCAATACTAGCCGGTCATTTGAACGAGTCAACCTTTTGACAAGTGATTGGAACGTGCTATGACAATAAATTAATAGATCTCTATCTATCCTTCCGTCTACCCCTCACCCCTCTTATTCCCTCTTGTTTTTGTAACCTTTTTGAACATTTTTCGATTTCTTTCATTTTCCTTGCCTTTCATCGAAGGCCCTAGCTGTTTTCATCATGTATGCTCAGTTTATTTTACTTAATGAATGAAGTAGATAGCTTGCTACCTCTTTCTCAAAAAAAAAAAAATGTATCTTGCGAAAATCCATTTTAGAACATAAAGTGCTGTCCAAAATCTAGCTCAGTAATATAATTCCTAAAATTTTGAAAAACCTTCAAATACCACTTATGTGGTTTCACATTTTCTCACTTTAGTGACTTGTA
Source organism: Aechmea fasciata (assembly GCA_025177825.1). Taxonomy (NCBI): domain Eukaryota; kingdom Viridiplantae; phylum Streptophyta; class Magnoliopsida; order Poales; family Bromeliaceae; genus Aechmea; species Aechmea fasciata. The sequence continues at coordinate 4,906,807 of CM045928.1, read as the reverse complement.
GTTTAAAATATATCAATTTAGTGCTCCGTGATTTCATTTTTATTTTTTTATTATCGATTTCACTAATTTTTTTTCGTTAAATCAGTGACAAAGTTAAAGCTAAAGAGTACTAAAGTGAATATTTGATAAACTGAGCTAACTGCGGTATCTGAAGTGTTTTTATATATAATTTAACGAAATATTAACGAAAAAGTTAACGAAAAAATAAAAATGAAACTACGTTACACAAACTTGATACACTTTAAACCATAGATCGAATACTAAAAAAAAAAGTGCAAAACCAAGAGGTGATATTTAAAGTTTATCCTAAAATTTTACTAGTACTACAATTTAGCTCTTTATCACAAGGGAATTAAGTTCAGGTAAATTCTAAACATTTACAATTATCACAGAGTGGCGTAAGACAAAGCTGCATTAAAAAAGAAGAAACACAGTAACAAAAAGAGATGATATACGAATAATCAATTCTTCATCAAAAGCGAAAGTATTATTAATTAACTCTAAAACTCTAATTACATTATTTATTTATTTTTGAGAGATAGGTAACACGGTACTCGCTTCGTTATTTCATTTAAAAATAAATTTGACTAAAAATGTGAATCAATTAGGATTGACTTGATCTAAATCTGATCTTTGTCATTACTGCTTCTAAACGATCGGTTCTAATTACATTAATTGCATGAACACCACATCTGTATAGCCGGAATAGCTTTACTATTAGACTCATAGATCACGAAAATTAGGGTTGCACGCTGAACTTGAATACTCGAACAAATATGATGACTGCTTAAATTTTTTTTTCCCCAGTCATTAGGCTTAACGAAATTTTCGACTCAACTTAATTGTGTCTTTTTTTTTCTTTCTTTTTGTTCATTTTTTTAAAAAAAAACCTTAATGCTAAATTGATTACATGGCACTTATGTAATTTAATTTAAAAAACATATTTTTGGTAAAAAATAAAAATAAAAAAAAACAAAAACAAAAGAGGGGTCCAAGAGTCAAAGTGATCATTGCGAGGAGGGGGATGGTGAAAACAGACCAGAAGTCGGACACGTCGTCTCCTCGCTCGTTGACTGACAGGTTTGACCCGACAGTTAAGTGTGAGGCCTGGATCTCTCTTTCACGGGTAGTGGGACTTTTATTAAAAAAGTTGGACTTATTTAAATTTAAAAATTTATTTTATAAAAAAATAATTTTATATATTGCTGAAAAATACGATTAATTATCGACTATTTTATATTTGGGGCAATTGCTTATATACCAATGAAAAATTTTCGACTTTTCGATTTACCTCTTTTAGAAGGCTATTATTGAAAATAACCTTGCTACGTTCCAACCTATTTCTAATATACCCCTAGAGTTAAAATATGTTAATTAACTATATTATTTTTGTAAAATTACTATTTTGCCTTTTCAAATATATCCTTTCATTATTACTGTCTTTTTTATTTGCCCTTAAAGTTAGGAAAACGCTAAGTGCACAACCCGGTTGGGTTGTACATCCTACAACCCAACCGGCGAACGGTCTTGATTAAATTAATAGAATAGTAGCCTTTAATCTCACCCTCTTTTAATTTTTTATCTACCGGTCAACTTATCTTTCTCTCTGGGTGTTCCTTTTAACATTTATAATCATAGAATCGGTATAATCGTCCCATTTCGTCAAAGGCCGCAAGCCTTCTATTTAACAATGGCCAAATAAAGGTGCCACATATATGGGTGTTCCTTTTAACATTTCTAACTGTACCAAGAACTGATATAACTGTCCCATTTTAGGCTAGAGCTGCAAAAGTTAAGCCTTCTATTTAACAATGGCCAAATAAATGTGCCAGCTATATGGGTGTTCCTTTTAACATTTATAACTGTACCGAGGACTGGTATAACTGTCCCATTTCAGGCTAGAGCTGCAAAAGCTAAGCCTTCTATTTAACAATGGCCAAATAAATGTGCCAGCTATATGGGTGTTCCTTTTAACATTTATAACCGTACCGAGAACTGGTATAACTGTCCCATTTCAGACTAGAGCTGCAAAACTTAAGCCTTCTTTTTAACAATGGCAAAATAAATGTGCCAGCTATATGGATCTCTCTCGCTCTATCGCTCGCCGACCTCTCTCTCTAGCTCGCAGGGGCTGGCAAAGGGGAGTAAGCCGGCGCCCTTCGCTCGCAGGCCTCTCCCTCTAACTCGCAGCGCGGCAGCGGGAGTGAGGCGGCGCCCCTTCTCGCCGAAATCTCTCTCTCTCGCAGACACCAGGGAGTGAGGCGCGCCCTCTCTCGCCGGAGATCTCTCTCGTGCTCTATCGCCCAGCCCGCTCTCTCTCTAACCCAAAGGGAGGAGAGAGATGAAAAAAATAGGGGAAGGGAGGAGAGAGATGAAAAAAAGGGGGAAGGGAGAAGAGAGATGAAAAAAAGGGGGGAAAGGATAGGAGGAGAAAAATAGGAGTGAGAATAACATTGTTTTTTTCTTTTGTAAAAGCAATCTAATATAAGCCGTTGGATTCAAAGGTTGTACGATATACAACCCAAAAAGAGTTGTACCAGTAGCACTACTCTTAAAGTTATGGGCACAAAATATATTTTAACTTTTGGTCTTTTTCAATATATCCCTCTACTGTCATTAACATTTCTTATTTGTCCTTAGATTAAGGGCAAAATTAGTATTTTAATTTTTGTTAACTGTGATAGATATTTAACTCATTTTTAACTCAAGTCAACTTAATAGAAGATAACTATAGGATTATTTTACAATAACGATGGAATATACGGGAGTTATTTTAGAAAAAATAAAAAATAAAGATAAACCGGATATTTCTAATATAAAAAACAGATTCAACAAACAAACGAGTTTGAACTATCCGTGAATATATCGTCAAATTTGCAGTTCATTTGGGCATTAATAAATTTTATTCGTAAATTTTTAAGACTGATATGCAGGTTATTCATAATATATATTTTTTTATTCTTATATTTGCTTAAAATATTATAACAAGTTTTTTTAAAAAATATCACAATATATAGTAGGCAAAAAAATTAAGATTAGAATTCTAAATATAAGATAAAATAAAATAAGTATTCACTTAATTATTAAAAATATAATAACTAATAAGAAATAGTTATTATATTTTATAAATTTAAATTGTAATAAAATTTGATTTTAATAAAAGAGCTCTTTCCACGTGACTTAATTGAGTCGGTCTTAATTTTTTTTTTTAAAATTATTTTTATAATTTGACGTTGATTGCTACGTATTGGCCCCTCCGCAGCTTTTTAGATTCCCTCCTCCACGTGTTCATTATAAAAATATAAATAATTTTGTTTGTTTTTATTGATAATATAATGCTAATCAACAAGATCGCGTTACTTTAATAAAGGTGATTTATTATAAATTGTACAAATTGTACTATAATTTATAGGGTAAATTGCACTGTTGCCTCCTGAACTTTTGGTGGAGTTTTACTTTACCCTCCAAACTCTTAAAACAGTCATTTACCCCTCTATACTTTAATATTGCATCTTGTTGCCCTTAGTCGATTAAAGTTAACAGTGAGCAGGAGTTGACGGAAGGGTTAGGTTTCGGCGGTTTGTGTGAAGGAAAAACAATGAGAAGAAGAGTTGGAGAGCATAGAAATGAAGAAAAAAGAGTTTTTAAGGAATAAAAGTGAGTTGGTTGGAACAAGAGACAGTTTAGGCGGTTGATTTCCTGCCAAAACCTAACCCTTCCGTTAACTCCGTTAACTTTCATTAACTTTAAGCGATGGAAGGGACAATAAGATGCAATATTAAAGTATACGGGGGTAAATGACCGTTTTAAGAGTTTGGGGGGTAAAGTGAAACTTCGCCAAAAGTTCGGGAGAGCAACAGTGCAATTTACCCATAATTTATATAATAATTTAATTAAAAAATAAATTTATTTATTTATTTTTATATATATTTTTAAAATAACATCTGATATATCTTTTCTAAAACTTTAAAAATATCAATATATATATTTTCGGTAGACGGTAATACGCTTATTATTTTTCAAATTTTTAAAAAATATATATATCTAGTATGTTCTAGAGTTTATTAATAAGATTTGGAGTTTAGAATAATATTTTAAAATTAGAAAGATAAATTAAAATTTTGAATAGTAGCGAAGTGTATGTAAGCAAAAGTTTCTCAATTATTTTAGTTTAATAATACTAGATAACTCTTAATACCAAGTTGACATTTACCAAAAAAAACAAGTTTTTTATAGGTAATATATATTTGGATTGCGAGAAAATATGTATATTTCATGCAGTCAAAAATTATGATATAAATTTAAATATTTGAATAATTTTATCGAAAAAATAAAATCATAATTATGTTTTTCTTTTTTAGCTTAGTTTTTTTTTGGCTCACTAGTTTTAAGCAACTCCTAATACCAAATTAACAGGCACTGGCTAAATGAGGCTATTTTTTAGTTTAATAATATCAATCCAAGGAAAAAAAAAATTTCACTTTATTACTACTGCTGCTACTATTATTATTATTATTATTATTATTGGAATATTAACTTTTTTGTCTTTTTGTTTCTTTTAGTCAAAAGGAGGTTAACTCATTGTGACTCATAATTGAAATTAAAAATTCCTTAATTCTTTGGTTATGTATCATAATTAGTGTTGAGGGAGCCCTTTATTTAAAAGTTAATTACTTGGTAAGTGGAAGGATGACATATTCCTGCCACTAGTATCATGTGAAAAAGACAAAAAAAACAAAAAAAAACAAAAAAAAATAATAATTTAAGAGCTTGTTTGAAAAAGAGTTAAAAGTGAAAGGATTCATTTGTTTTTCTTTACTGTTGAATGTCTAGATAAATTTAAAAATTTTAGAGTTAATTGATTCTTATATAACCATCAATTAATTACTAATAAAAATATATAAAACATGGAAACAATTAAAGTAGCCACTTGAAATAAATTGAAAATTCATGTATTTTTATCTTACTTATCTTACTTTTTAATTTATTATTCTAATTACTTATGGCACAATTTGGGATGTGTCGTTTAATTTTGTTTTTTATATTTGCATGTAGCAAATTGATGGGAGTATATTTTTATAGTTTGTGTACAGAAAAATTCTGCACAAAGTTCATTTTTCACATCCTGGCATGGAAATTTAGTTAGTGTGCTACTGTGCTACATTCTGTATGGATAGCAATTGCTCTGCAGATTCAAAATAAAATAAAATATGTACTCGTGTACAGATTTGGATATATATATATGAGTCTGACTACTATACTATCGATAGCACGGAGGATTCCGTGCTACCATGTTGTTTTCAATGATGCGGCTGCTTCCAAATCGACGATTGGCTCCGTTAGACTTGATCTACACTATTGCAGGATTGCAGAGAGCAAAGCAATATCAACATGGAAAGAAAAATACAGAAAACGCCGAAAATATTATTCCAATATATTATTAATATGTTGATAATTTATTATAATATTTTTTACATAAAATTTGTAATATATTAACAATGTATAAGAATAATATTTTGTACGTAGGATCTGTGAACATTAATAATTATAACATGCATAAACATGAACACTAAATTATACAAAATGACGAAGCCATAATTTTTTCTAAGAACAATTAATGCTATTTGTACAACCAAAAAATAATAACAAATCTTACATCCTCTCCCAACCGATGGTTAACTTCTTTATGCTAGCCTTACCTACTTATTTTTTTTTTTACTATTTAAAATTCAAAACTACAACTAAGTTAATGAATATAAGGATATAATATTTACACTAGGGATGTCAATGGATATAAATATTCAAAATTTTATCCGAAATCGAACCTAAATAAAATGGATATATCCGATGCTAAATGGATATGAATTCGGATATGGATATGAAAAATAGAAACCTGACAAATATGGATTCGGATATGAATTTTGACTGTATCCGACCCAAATCCGAACCCGACTCGAACCCCGACTCGAACCCAAATTTATTTTGTATTATATATATATATATATATATATATATATATATATATATATATATATATATATATATATATATATATATATATATAGTCCTATGCTATTAATAGCACAAAGACTTGCTACCAAGTTTTCCGCCGTTAGATCCATCTCTTTGATGATTTTCACCCGTTAGATCATACTATTCAACCAACCACCCACTTAACCCTAAGGGGCCCACATCATCCTAACCGCACATCTCTCAATCCAATGGCTAAAAACTTGGTAGCACCAATGACTTTGTGCTATTAATAGCATAGTAGCCTAGTTCTATATATATTTATATATATATATAGTCCTACTATGGTATCAATAGCACAAAGCATTCTGTGCTACCAAGCTTTCCACCGTTAGATCCACATCTTTGATGATTTTCACCCGTTAGATCATATTATTCAACCAACCACCCACTTAACCCTAGGTGGCCCACATCATCCTAACCGCACATCTCTCAATCCAACGGCCAAAAACTTGGTAGCACCAATTACTTGTGCAATTAATAGTATAGTAGCCTATATATATATATATATATATATATATATATATATATATATATATATATATATATATATATATATATATATATATATATATATTTGATGTTATATTTGAATTTGTATTTTAAAAATTTAGATTTAATGTAATATATTTTGAAATATTGAAAAAATAAATAACTATTTCGGGTTCAAATTTTCGGGTTCGGGTTTCGAATTTTTTGTCGGGTTCGTGTTTGGATATTGATTTTTAAAATCCGTCGGGTTCGGGATCGGGTTCGAGATTCGGGTCTCGGGTTTGGAGCCGAGTTCGGGTTCGAATTTTTAAAACTCCGCCCGAATCCGATCCTTTGACATCTCAAATTTACACTCATTTCTTATGTGCACAGGAAGCATTTCTTTTTCTGTAATGTCAAATAATTGTTTACCAAGGAACCTAAAGCAGTAAATATAAAGGACGTAAAAACGTACAAAACTTAAATTATAGACCATTTTGAGTCACTTATCCAATTTTTCAATTTACTTAGTTTGAAACAATTAACGGGCTTTAGCTTCAAAATGAGAGTACATCTTTTATCTTTACGTATTTAGTTACTATACTTTATATAATTCTCATAATTATAAATATATTTGCAAAATTAATAGGCTTAAATTTTAAAATTAGTCACGTGTCTCAGATCAAATAAATTTAAAAATATAATAACAAAATTAAAATCTTAAAAAATTAAATTAAACAACATACTCAAATTGACCTATAATTTAGATAATAATAATTTCTGTTCATTTTTACCTAAAAAAATAATAATAAAAGCTTGATGGATATATCCATAGAATCTCCACTTAAATCTCTTTTGCATTGGTTTGACCAGGTCAACGAAAAAGGACGTTGACCCACGTGTCACGGTCATTAGCTTGTTAAATTCGGGCCCCACCCTATAACCCACATTCCTACAATGATTAGTGAGAATGAGAATGTTTACTATTTCCTAGTATTGTTATAAAAAAATAATAATATTTCTCATAGAATTTTTGCACTGCAAGAAAGATATAAGAATAGTTTTTTAAAGTTGAATGCCACAATTATTTAAACATTCGCTTGTTCACATCCAGTAATTTAAACTTACACCGACTGTCCCTAGAGCAGGTAGCAAAAAGTTTGGTGGTTGGTATCCGAGACCCAAGTTCGAATCTTAATTGATTCACATTTCCAGCTAAATTTATTTTTAAATGAAATAAACGAAACAGGTAGCGTGCTACCTATCTCTCTCAAAAAAAAAAAAAGTAAGTAGCAAAGAGTTTGGTGGTGGTATTCGAGATCCAAGTTCGAATCGATTAATTCATATTTTCAGTTAAATTTATTTTTAAATGAAATAAACGAAGCAGGTAGCATGCTACCTATCTCTCAAAAAAAATAGTAATCTAGACTTAAATTTCATAATAAATATATTTTAAGTGCATATATAACATTGCTCATATATTTATAGTTGAAATTCAGTGTAATTAAATAGAGATAGAATACCATAGTAATTTAACTCAAATGAATTTATCTTATTTAAGACACATTTTCATGTTATTTTAGTGTATCTCTACAAATGCTGTTTTAATTTCTAAATAATTCAAAATAGTATCAAATTATAATTTCGTTTTCTATTTTAAATGAAATACTATGATATTTCTATCTTATAAGATTTAAGTCTAAATTAATTGAAACATTATTTTATAAATTTAATGTTAGACATACAAAAAAATTTATGTTTTTAAAAGAAGTTTTCTTCAATGATGATGATATTAATTTGCAAAATCACTTAAAACTCTTTTAAGTTTATACATAAAATGTTGATATATTGATATATTTTGATGATAGTAATTGATTGGTCGATGCAATACTAGTGCAGGAAGCCGCGCGATACGGCGAATATAATTATATTTGATTAAATTTAATAATATAAAAAATACTTTAAAATTTTTAAAATATAATTATAATTTAATGAAAAATAATGAAAGATAAAAAAAATTATTACATAGAAATCAGAACCCTTTGTGCCCTCATTTAGGACATTCTCTACTAACACTGATGATTTCGTGAAATATCACAGTGCCTTCAACCCTTTTTCGGCAAGTCCATATCTGAGCCGATACTTCTCGTCCTCCGAGACCATTGGAGTAAAGGGATACACACTCTTTGTATAACTATACGTTATAAATTTAAGTGGTCCAAATCGAGAGAGGGGGTTGGGGGCTATGGTTAGAGTTCGACTCACCCGACGTTGACGGTGTGGGTGAGGGTGTGGCACGCCTGCGCCGCTTGTGGTTGGAACGGACGTAATAGGCGAGATCGTTGTAGAGCATGCCGAATGCCGTGCCCATAGACTCCTCGAGCACCGCCTTTTAGAAAATAAAAACTAATAAAACGGAAAGTCGAAACAGCAGAGAAGAAATTAATAAGACGGAAAGCCGAAGAGGCATATGCTATTGGAAAAGAATTATTGAGATAGAAAGCCGAAAGACAGACGTTAAGAAGAAGGTGAGCGGTCACAATGATTGGAGAGTAGAAATTTTGAGAATAAGAGATTGTGGTGCCGCCACATGGTAAAAGTTTATAAAAAATAATGTATGTGTATGTATAGATAGATGATATATATATAGATATTAAACTCTTTACGTTCCTACTGTCCTACATACTATACTTTTGAGATGCTGAAAAATATAAAAATATGAAATTATTATTCTCTCTTAACTTAAGTTATTAGAAAACACCAATTTGTATAATTTAACCTGTTGTCAAAATAGATGATTCTAAATACGAATTACGTCATATCTTGAGTTTATAAAATAATCTCGAGCACAAATATAGAAAAGAGTGTTGAATCTAAAATATAAAAATATTATTCTTTACTACTTAAGCTATTAAAAAATAATAATTTTACATAATTTAATAGATGCGAATGGATCTACACTGTATTTCACTCTGCCATTGTGACGGGGTAAAATATATGTCGCTTAAACAGATGCAAGTTTTTTTTTTTTTTTTTTCCCCTACCCTTCTCCTCTCCTATGAAGCAACCTCTATATAGGAGTGGTAATTAATGTGGAACATCAGCACTAGCTAATTATTCAAAAAATATGTATAGATAGAAATGATATATTCATCGCACTTAGGGCATATTTATTTCAACGTCAGTAGACTTGGGGTGGAAGTTGACTTTGGGTTGAAGTTGAGTTGGGGTAAAAATTAATTCACTTCCGCTGTTTGTTTTTAACTATGGAAGTGCAGTTCTGCGAGTTATGTTGTTTGTTGGGGCAATTGCTTATATGCCCCTGAAAAGTTTCCGATTTTCAATTTACCCCTCTTAGAAGGCTAATATTGAAAATACCCCTCCCACGTTCCAACATATTTCTAATATACCTTTAGAGTTAAAATCTGTTAAGTAACTCTGTTATCTATGTAAAATTACTATTTTACCCTTTTCAAAATAGTATTTCGACTTTTGGTTTTTCTAATATACCCCTCTACCGTCACCAACCTTTCTTATTTGCCCTTAAGTTAAGAGCAAAATTGGTATTTTAATTTTTTTTAACTGTGGTAGATATTTAACTCACGTTTAACCCAGATTAACTTAACAGGAGATAACTGCCGGGGTATTTTGCAATAACGGTAGAACGTATGAGGGGCGTTTTAGAAAGAAAAAAAAAGTAGGGGTAGATCGGATATTTTCGTACGCATGAGGGGTATATAGGTAATTATTCCTTGTTTGTTTGGTAGAAAGTAGATGGCGTAAAAAGAGTAATTCTTCACCTCCGGTATACTTACCTCCAAAGTAATATCATTGTCTATTTTGTAACTTAGTGAATAATAAATTATAATAAATAAAAATTAATATAATTATATATATATATATATATATATATATATATATATATATATATATATATATATATGTGTGTGTGTGTGTGTGTGTGTGTGAGGCTACCATGCTATCGGAAGCACGGAGCCTTCCGTGCTTCGATCGTTTTTGATGTTGCGATTTTCGAATCGTCGATCGCTCCGTTAAACTTGATCTAGAGTATTTGAAGTATCTAGAAAATAAATTTTATAATTTTTCGATATCATTTGCCCCATGATCGAAGGAGCACAAAATCAAATAATTTTAATTGCCATAGTAAGCCGTTTGAAAGTTTAACGGTGTAGAAATATCCAAATTACGTGAAATTTTGATAGAAAATTTTTTATACTATATAAAACAAGATCAATATCTTTGATCTAAATTTTTAATGCAATATTATCGCATTTTGTAAGATTTTTATTTTCATTTAGTTGATTTTTAGCCCCTTCGTTCACTAGGCAAATAACATCGAAAAATCGCAAAATTTATTTTCTAGGTACTTCAAATACTCTAGATCAAGTTTAATGGAACCGATCGACGATTCGAAAGCCACAACATCGAATCGAATGATTAGTTATTTGAGCTCTCCCGCTTCCAACATTAGCATTTCTACTCTCTCTCTCTCTCTCTCTCTCTCTCTCTCTCTCTCTCTCTCTATATATATATATATATATATATATATATATATATATATATATATATATATATATATATATATATATTGAACTAGGCTACTATGCTATTAATGACCAAGTCATTGGTTCTACCAAGTTTTTGACCGTTGGATTGAGAGATGTGTGGTTAGGAAGGTTAAGTGGGTGGTTGGTTGAATAGTATGATCTAACGGTGAAAATCATCAAAGGGGTGGATCTAATGGCGAAAAATTTGGTAGCACCGAATGCTTCGTCTATTGATAGCATAAGAAATTTGGACTCTATATATATATATATATATATATATATATATATATATATATATATATATATATATATATATATATATATATATATATATAGAAATTTTAAAAATTATATTTTTTTTGTTTGCATATAAATTATAATAATGTAACAAATAAAATTCTAAAGTTAAAAAATTATTAATATTTAACAAATTCATTTTTCATCATTTTTTAAATATATAAATTAAACAAAAAATATATTAAAACTTACATAACCCTTATTATATTAATTTTCACGGGAGGGCGGAGAGGATAGCCCTAGTACATTAATTTTTACTCTCGCCTCTTTGCACCTCACCGAAATTGACTTCGCCCCCATAAGAGGGCGAAGACAATTTTATTATTTTAGGTGAACTACACTTTCGAATGTAATAAATTTACTGGAAATCAAACAACGGAAGTGACTAGTTTTCACCGAAAATTACTTTTTCCTTTCCACTTTCACCTCACTTTCGTGCAAACAAACAGGCTCTTAATGGTTCAACTACAACACTCACGGATTTCGACTTGACACAACCTATCGGGACGTTAGGTTTATTGTTGAAAATTTTATCATTAGATCTCTTATGTATAGCAGTCTCACTAAACTTATTAGGCTCGTCTAACTTAATTTATTAGTCTTTTTGAGTCTATTGTCACTAGACAAGTAGTTTGACTTATTTTAGCCCAATAATAAATAACAAATAATCCCCCCTACCCCAAATACCTACACCGTTAATGTAGTGTGTGGGAATTAAACCCACACCACTGGCTCTGATACCACTTGTGGATCATAAACAGTAAACAACCGTTTCAAAAGCACGTGCTAATAAAAAGGACACATCCGTCACACAACCACAGCGCTAACGGGATTTGACCTGACTCGGTCCAACCAGCATCACTCTATTTCAATTATAACTCGGCCCAACCAGGCATCTTACAATTTCGAACGTCACTCGGCTCAACTTAGCGTCCCACCACAAGATATATGGAATACTAGCTTATTTAAGCCAACAGTTAATAATACGTAGAAGTAAATAAATGGGCTACAGTTTTGCACAAGATAAAATTAAGTTCAGGGAATAAATTAAACTCTGGTAAATGTTCAGAATACGAGCGATAGAAATTAAACACCGCTAAAATTTTGGATTGCCTGCAGCAATTCAGTTACCTGTAGGCATTTAATTATATGTCTTCAACTGGTGACCAGGCTAATTAACATTAGCTTAGCCCAGCATTTATGAAGCCACACTAGTTTGTCTCTCACCAGTGTTCAATTTTTTTTTTTTTTTTCTTTAGCTACTTATTTATCTGTTTCACTTTCAACAAACACTCACATAAAGTCCCATCATTCCCTATAAAATCGTCGCATGCGCTAAAAGGATATCTATATTTATTCAGAGAAAACTTCAAAAACTCCTGTCGATTCACATTTTTTTCATTTTAGTATTATGTAATGTAAAGTGTATCAAGTTAGTACTATATGGTTTCTCACTTTATCACTTTAGTACCATATGGTTTTCAACTTTAATTTCAAAAATATTAATTCTAAGTAAAAATAAGATATACTAATAATTATATATTGATTAGTGACGATATTTAGTAATAAATCCGCTATTTTATTATATTTAGCGATATCTACTAATTTACGTTGCTAATTTATTCTATTTTTAAACACTAATCGTAAATTGGTAATAAATTATTAAAATTTAGTAATTATCAAGTAATTGTTAAATGTATTAATTGACATGATTTAAATAAATGTTGCAGAGTAAACATCGCGGCATTTAACAATAAGCGTTGCAATTTTATTACATTTAGTGTCATTTTTTATAAAATGCTAAAAATTTCAATAGCATTCACTAATTTATACTGCTAATTTATCGTATTTTACAACAACAAAAATAAATTATTACTAAATTATTAAATTTAATAATAATTATTAAATAATACTATTAAATATATTAATTAGCACAATTTAAATAAAAACTGCAAAATAAATGCTGCTAAATTATTAATTTATTATTGTATTTTTTTTTCATCCAAAGAGCCATTAATGTGATGCGACAGTTGTCTCAAGTCACCTGAACATTTGTATTGATGGTGATAAGGTCTCTGGTAACATCCACCCTTATCTTTAATTCTCTTTACTAGGTGGATTTTTTAATCTAGCAGTAACATTATTTTTCTAAATTAAATAATTTTTTAAAAATTGTAAATATTTTTTTAAAAAAATTGTAATGAAATTGATAAGTTTTAATGGCAAATTTAAATAGTTAAAGATATAGATAATACTATATCACCGTATTAATGTCATATTTTATTTTATTTTTTTTACTTTTATTATACATGTTAAATCTCAGTTCATAAAAAGATTAATATATAATACTATTTTTTAAAAATATATATTTGAATTAATTTTTGAGAAATTTGTGAAATAATAAAAATACATAAGATAACAATCGCAATTATTATATATTTAAACGATGACGAAAATTTATTTTTTTTATTTTTGATATATTTTAAAATATTTAATTTGATGGTATTGTTTTTATATATAGGAAATAAATGTTAGATACCTTTCTCAAGGTAGTGGTTAAAGTATTTAAGGCGTAGGGTCTACGGGTTTCCAATTTTTGAATGAAAATGAATATCTCATATAAAAGCATTAACTTCAAAATACACTTATTATACATAAATGCTTATTTGCATTAAAAAATTTTGCTTATTTTATATTTTTATAAATATAATTATTTTGCTTAATTTTATATATTAAATTTGAATTGTTGTTACACTGTTCAAAATATATATATTTTTTCTCTTGTTCTTTCTAGATCTCCTTTCTTTCCGTTTGACATCTCCACGTCGATGACAAGCCCCTCTTCTTTACGTCGCCCACACCCCTGTCGGCATTGGTGGCGGCGGCGGCGGCGGCGGCAACAACATGGACTTAGATACGACACAGATCACGAATGTGAGACTACAGCGAACGGTGTGGATTTGGACTGCGACTTCGCAAGATTTGATGAGAATGGGAAGAGAGTACGCCATGCCGAAGGTGACTGTTGCAGTAGATGGCGAGGAAGGAACACGGTAGTAAAAAAATACAAAGAGTGAAGAAAAAGAAGGATAAAGAACAAATATATATATATGTTTTTTTATTCTCTTGAGAAAGTCACTACGGGCTACGACCGCTATAAAAAAAAGACCAAAAAAAAAAGAAGAGAGGAGAAAAAAAAATTTGTATTGTTTGAAACTTAAATTATAAAGTTTAACTCAATTTAAAATTAATTCTTTTTTCTTTTTCTTTTTTTGAATCATTTGGATGCAATAGTTTTTGATTTGCAAACATATTCCTGCAAAAGTAATGGTTCATTAAATAGAAAAATGCTTTTTATACATCCCACAAAAGAATATAGATGTTACTGTTAAACTTTATAGGAGAAACTAGAATCGTACCTTCTGCCATGATTTCGATTTCCGTACCGAATTTGTTGACGGCGATCCTTGGTCGTCGTTCGTCCTCGTTTACGATCCTTGATCGTCGTTCGTCCTCGTTCGCGATCTGCAAGAAGACGGAACGTTTCTGGTCTAATTCCCTTATCCCCGGAGATGGAGCCGTCACAGAAAATTGGAATTAGGGTTAGACCGGGACTCCCGTATATTACATATTTATATATAACTTAATGTAAGGATGTCAAATCACGTCCGTCCATCAAGGACGTGTCCGGATACATCCTAACCGTAGGATCTTATTATATCTTTATAGATCAACTTAATGAGATTGACCGTATCTTTATAGATCGCCTTAAATATATTACGTAGGCCACATCCAACATTCTCCCACTTGGCCTAGTGATATATTTATTACCAAATAGGCAATACAAAATTTTATTAGGTACCAACTAAATTATACAGTCAAAATCTCCCACTCGACCAAGAAATCACAATACTTTGATCATAGCGGTTATGCTCCAAAAGATGAACACTTCCTTCCATGTATCAAAAGCACGAATTCCTTAATCAAATAACTTTATGAGTTACAACCGTATGAACTTATTATAAGTTCAACTCAGAGTCCCACTTTAGTGCACAATCATACTTTAATGTACAAAAATAACTTTATGCGCATATGTGCCAAAACCAAAATATATTCTTACTCAAATAAGAATAGTCTTTAAAGTCTTTATACAAGAAGAAAACACTTAAACTGTAAATGAACTCAAGATACCCATATGATGAACATGATCCTTGAATTTATTTGCCGGCAATGCTTTAGTTATAGGATCGGCAATCATCATCTTGGTCCCAATGTGTTGAATATCCACATTCTTCTTGTCGTATTCCTTCACAGCAAGAAACTTTATATCGATATGTTTGTCGCGATCGTAATTCGACTATTCTTTGCAAAGAACAACTGCAGATAGTTGTCGCAATAAATCTTAATTGGCCTTGAGATAGAATCGACAACTCTTAAACCTGAGATAAAATTTCTCAGCCATATAGCCTGTGACGAAGCCTCATAGCAAGCGATGAACTCTGCCTCCATAGTGGATGTAGTAACTGTATCTTTCTTAGTGCTCCTCCAAGATATAGCACCTTGAGCAAGTAAGAAAATATATCCTGATGTGGATTTTCTAGAATCCACGCATCCACCAAAATCAGAGTCCGAATATCTAACCACCTCAAGATGGTCAGAATGTCTGTAGGTGAGTATATAATCCTTTGTTCCCTGTAGATATCTCATAACCTTCTTTGCAGCTTTCCAATGAACAAGGCCAGGGTTGCATTGATGTCTACCCAACATCCCCACTGCATCAAGTCTGGTACAGATCTGCGCGTACATCAAACTCCCTACTGCAGAAGCATAGGGTTTGCTCTTTATATGTTCTCGTGGGACAGCTCTTCATGGGGAGGTTCAACTGGTTCAGCATTTTCATACTCTAAGATTAGTTTATCTCCATTACGGTCAAATTGACCTTCTGGACGAGCAACTAAATTATTATCTGTTGATGGATAACCAGTTGAATTCCTTATTTTCTCAAAATCCATCTTTTGAAAAATAATACTCCCACTAGTTTCAGAATCCTCAAGAAATTTGGCATTCCGGACCTCAACTATCTTAGATGGGTGATTTGGACAATAAAATCTGAATCCTTTGTAGTTTACCGCATAGCCAATAAAATATCCACTGACTGTTCGAGGGTCCAATTTCTTTATGTGTGGATTATAAACCCTCACATCAGCTGGACATCCCCATACATGCAGGTGATTTAAACTAGGTTTCCACCCTTTCCATAACTCAAAAGGAGTTTTGGAAATAGCCTTCGATGGAATCCTATTTAAAACATACACTGCTGTCTTTAGTGCTTCACTCCAAAGAGAAGATGGAAGACAAGAGCTACAAATCATGCTCCTTACCATGTCCATAAGTGTTCTATTCCTCCTTTCAGCAACGCCATTTTGCTGAGGCGTGCCAGGCATCGTATACTGTGCAATGATGCCTTCACCTTCGAGGAATTGAGCAAATGGGCCGGCCATTTGACCTTTATCCGTATGTCTTCCATAATATTCACCCCCTCTGTCGGACCTTACAATCTTGATTTTCCTATCCAGTTGTTTCTCTACCTCAACCTTATAAGCTTTAAAAGCATTAAGAGTATCAACCTTTTCAAATAAGAGGTAGAGATACACATATCTTGAATGGTCATCAATGAATGAGATAAAATATCTCTGACCGTTGAAACAAGGAGTAGGAAAAGGTCCACAGATATCTGTATGTATGATCTCAAAAATTTCAGAACTCCTTCTGGCACCTTTAGTGGTATTTGTGTTAGTATGTTTTCCCTTTATGCATTCCACACAAGTACCAAAATCGGTAAAATCGAGATCTTGTAAGATCTTTTCTTTTACCAATCTCTTTATTCTCTCTAATGAGATATGAGGTAAACGCTTGTGCCATAAACAAGAGGAGTTTTCTTTAATAATGTTCCTTTTAACACCAATGCCATGATCAACATTAAAATTATTTTCAAAAGATTGACTCAAATTAAATCTGTACAAATCATCTACCAAACAACCATTGCCAACAATAACATTATCGGAGAACATAGTAAAAGATTTATTTTCAAATAAAAATTTGAAGTCTTTATTTCTCAATTTAGAAATTGAAACTAAATTTCTAGAAAATTTAGGAACATAAAAATATCTACAAGTTCAAGTACAAAACTAGTACTAAGTTCTAAAATAAATTTTTCAACGGCTTCAACTTGAGATTCATTTCTCCGCTAATTAAAATCCTTTCATTTGGCTTCAACATCTTTAGGTTGTGAAAATCCTGCATGGTATTTGAAATATGTACAGTAGTTCCAAAGTCAATCCAACATGTGTTTTTAGGAACATTAACTAAATGAGATTCATAACAAATATAGATAGTTTCAATACCTTTCTTCTCGAGCCAAGCCTTATACTTCAAGCAGTCCCTTTTCATGTGCCCTTTCTTTTTACAGAAGTAGCATTGATCCTTTTTGCCATAATTCTTTATTGGCAATTGAGCTGACTTCTTGTAATTAAAGGCACCCTTGCTGTTTCCCTTTTTGCGTTGAATCGCCAGATTAACAGATTCTGTTATAATTTCCGGCTTTTCCTGCTTCAGTCTCTCCTCTTCTTGAACACACATGGTTAATAATTCATTTATTGACCATTCATCTTTATGCGTGTTATAGGAGATCTTAAAGGGATCAAACTCAGACGGTAATGAGTTTAAAATTAGATGGACTAAGAAAGTGTTGGAGATCTCAACTTTTAAAGTCTTTAGTAGAGCTGCTATGTTCCGCATCTCCATAATATGCTCGCGCATACTCTTGACTCGATTATACTGGATGCCCGAAAGTCGCTTCATCAGCGTGCTCGCCAAAGCTTTATCGGAGCTAACAAACTGCTCCTCAATAGCCTTTAGATAATTCTTGGTTTTATCGCATTCTGGAATCGATCCCCTTATACTTTTTGATACTCTAGACTTTATGAGCATCAAACTTAAGCGATTGGATCGCTCCCACTTTTCCTCCGCGGATTCCTGTTCTGGAGTTATTGGCCCCACTACTTTGGGCGGTTGCTCAACGCGCAGAGCCAAGTCTAAATCCATATAACCCAAAGTAAAAGAAATGATTTCTTTCCAATCAGAATAATTGTCCCCAGTAAGTACAGGAATACGAGAAACATCATTAAGAAATGCAGTAGGGGGAGAAGCTGCAAAACAAAGAAAATCTTGAACTTTATCGCTTGCTATAATCTTTAGATAAGATAAATTCTACCTTCCTGTGGGCAGAGGCGCTACACGCATAGAATTTATCTACTTTAATAATAAGACTAGCAGAATACTAATTTCTAAACAACGAGATTTCTACACCTGTGGGCATAAGAAAACTCGCTATCTAAAAATTCAATCCACTATCCTATTCCAGTCAATATACAGAAAATTATATTATTTGACTGCAATAAATAGTCAAACTTTAATTCAATATCACTAATACCTTATTTATTTTTCATTATCTATAGGATGCTGTGGCTACTCCTGAGCATAATGAAAAATACAAACAACCTTATTTGACATTGATGACTATAGTCAAATTTTAATTCAATATCGATTACCTTATTTATTTTTCATTATCTATAGGATCTTTGTGGCTACTTCGAGCATAATGAAAAATATAAACAACCTTATTTGACATTGATGACTATAGTCAAACTTTAATTCAATATCAAGATTACCTTATTTATTTTTCATTATCTATAGGATGCTGTGGCTACTCCTGAGCATAATGAAAAATACAAACAACCTTATTTGACATTGATGACTATAGTCAAATTTTAATTCAATATCAGTATTACCTTATTTATTTTTCATTATCTATAGGATGCTGTGGCTACTTCTGATCATATTGAGAAATATAATCAACCTTATTTGATTTTGATGACTATAGTAAAACTTTAATTCAATATCAGTATTACCTAATTTATTTTTCATTATCTATAGGATGCTGTGGCTACTCCTGAGCATAATGAAAAATATAAACAACCTTATTTGATATTGATGACTATTTAACATAAATTGGAAATCCATATGAATTTTCGGGTTAACTTTAATTCAACGTCATCTTATAAAAATACCATAAGTGATCATATACCATGACTAGAATGCTGTGGCTATTCCGAAACATAGTTAATCTCACAAGTCCGTATATGAAATGAATGACCGAAAATTTCATATTATTCCAAAACGTGAATAAAAGTCTTGAATAATTTTCTTAACAACCTTATGTGACTCCAGATTTATAAACCGTATGAAGTCTATATACTCTACTCTAAATTTTCATGTTCACCTTATGTGTGCTTAGAATAATAATGTAAAAATATACCGTAAATTATTAAACTAAACATACTACTTTATATTATGAATAAACAAATGAATAGAACAAAAATTATATATAACACATAACAAAAGTTATATATAATTATAATATATGGACTTCTTCCAAAATGAGTCACGAAAGAAAATTATAAACTAAAATTATAAATATATATATATATATATATATATATATATATATATATATATATATATATATATATATATATATATATATATATATATATATATATATATTTATATCTTTATCCTCATTCATCAAATAAATAAATAAATAAATATTGATTGCAACCTAAGCAGCACCCTAATTTGGCTGCCTCGCATGGCCATAATCGGCCCTTGTGGGCCGCGCCGGTGGCGTGGTGGCGCAAGTCCGCCACGCCCCCACACACCATCTCTTTTTTTTTTTTTTTTTTTTTTTATTCGAGCCGCAATTAACCAAGGCAGCCCTTCGGCCACCTCGTAAGGCTCTCATTATAGGCGCTGTACGGACATGCACTTGACATCTTAATTAATTAGCCTATACCTTATGCCAATTAATTAAGTTTCCATGTACACCTCAAAGAGTCCGTATTATTTGGCTGCTAATGAAAAAACCATGCTTAATGCGACGGACCGATGACGTCGTTTTTCCGAACGCCGGTTTTGATTGAGGCCGGCCGACGCCACCGTTAACGCAAATCGATCAACAAAATTTATTTATTTATTTATTCTTCAATGAAAAGAAAATCAAACGAAATCCGGAAAGAAACGAAAATCCGGCAAAAGGTTGGCTCGATACCACATGTTAAACTTTATAGGAGAAACTTTACGCCGTGATTTCGATTTCCGGACCGGATTTGTTGACGGCGATCCTTGGTCGTCGTTCGTCCTCGTTTACGATCATTGATCGTCGTTCGTCCTCATTCGCGATCTGCAAGAAGACGGAACGTTTCGGTCTAATTCCCTTATCCCAGGAGATGGAGCCGTCAGACAATTGGAATTAGGGTTAGGCGGACTCCCGTATGTTACATATTTATATATAACTTAATGTAAGGATGTCAAATCACGTCCGTCCATCAAGGACGTGTCCGGATACACCCTAACCGTAGGATCTTATTATATCTTTATAGATCAACTTAATGAGATTGACCGTATCTTTATAGATCGCCTTAAATATATTACGTAGGCCACATCCAACAGTTACATCTACAATTCTAGAATTGTTAAAAATCAAATTGGTATTTAGTAAATTTAAAAAGTTGATGCGACAAGAATGATTTTAGAACGAAGTGGGTGTAGGATCGATATACATCTCACTTTAGGATATATCTATAGCATTGCTCATTCAAATATGTCTTTTCATTTTGATACACCGTTAATTTTTTATAAAAGATTTCATAGATCGGGTCGGGTCTAGATAATAGATATGTTCTACAAGTATACTAAGAAAAATGGTTAGGAAGCAATATGTACCTTACCTATTTAATTTTGGGTCAGGTTTGAATTTGGGTACTTAAGTAAAAAATATTTTCATGGGTCTATTTGAACAAGTTTGGATGGTAACTATCCATATACTATCCGTTCAAGATCGGATAGTGGTCGAGTCTAAATCGGAAACGGATATCCGTATGCATATATTTTTTTATAGATTTTATTATGTGGGTTATTTGCATATAGGTCCCTGCAAACATAGTCAATTGCGGATATATCCCTCCAAACGCGAAACTAGGTAAGTTGTCCCTGCAAAAGTCCGAAGTTATGCAGATATGTCCCTACCGTCCAGATCTGTTAGAAAATTTTCGTTAACCACGGTTAAAATACTTAACCATGGTTAATTATAGTGTAAATTGACGTATTTACCCTTCTTCCTCTTCCCTCTCCTCTTCTTCCTTCTTCTTCGTCGCCGGCGAGTAGATCCGGCAGCGACGGCGACGACGATGGCGAACCTCTTCCTTTCCTCTTCCCTCTTCTCCCTTCTCCCTTTTTCTTCCTTCTTTCTTCTTCCTTCTTCCTTCTTCCTCTTCTTTTTCCCACTTCCTCATCGCCGGCATTGAGGGAGACGATCTCCGGGTAGAGCTTTGGTGCCCCGGCGTTCTTCTCTCTTCTTCGTCGCCGGCGAACCCAACCCCGCGCCGCCACCGACGCCGCCGCCGCCACCGCTTCGACGGTCCGAAGAGAAGGAGAAGGAAAAGGGAAAAACTTTTGGAGGGATATTTTTGTGAGGGTAAAATGGTAATTTCACGTATCCACCGTTAAAAAACAAACTGTTCACTAACATATGTTAATGCAGGGACATATCTCGCATAACTTCGAACTTTGGCAGGGACAACTCACCTAATTTCGCGTTTAGAGGGATATATCCGCAATTGACTATATTTGAAGGGACCTGTATACATTTAACCCTTATTATATTGTCTGAGCGGAGCTTATTTCGACCATTATATTGATTGATTAAAAGCTTAAAATTCAAAACAATTTCATATATAAATACACAATATATATATATATATATATATATATATATATATATATATATATATATATATATATATATATATATATATATATATATATATATATATATATATATATATATATATATAGAGTAATACTATACTATTATGAGTAGTAGAGCCCTACTACTCATAAGTTGTTTTCGATGATAGAGCTTCCGAATCGACGATCCACTCCGTTAAATATGATCTAGAGTATTTAAAACTTCTAGAAAATAAATTTCGTAATTTTTCAAAATCATAATAAAATCCATCAAATGGGCATAAAATGAATCTACGAAATCGAACGATGTCCTAAAAATAGATGATCGGATCCTTCAATTTAAGATCGGAGTTATTGATCTTTATCTAGGTAGTGAATAGAATTTTCTATCAAAAATTCAACCTATTTCAATTCTTTTACACCGTTAAACTACCAAGTATCCCATATCGGCCGTTAAAAATTGTCAATTTTGTGAGCTTTTGATCGTAAGGTAAATGATTTCGAAAAATTACGAAATTTATTTTCTAGAAGTTTTAAATACTCTAGATCATATTTAACTGGAGTGGATCGTCGATTCTAAGCTCTATCATCGAAAACAACTTATGAGTAGTAGGGCTCTACTACTCATAATAAGATATAGTAGCCCTACTCTATATATATATATAGGGTAAATTGCATCGTTGCCCCCGAACTTTTGGCGGAGTTTCACTTTACCCCTCAAACTCTTAAAACGGTTATTTACCCTCCTATATTTTAATATTGCATCTTGTTGCCCCTTCCGTCAGTTAAAGTTAACGGAGCTGAACGGGAGTTAACGGAAAGGTTAGATTTTGGCGGTTTTTGGGATGCAAAAACTATGAGAAAAAGAGTTGGAGGGCATATATTGAAATGGAGAAAAAAAAGTTTTTAAGGAATAAAAGTGAATTGGTTGGAACAAGGGACGCTTTAGGCGGTAGATTTTCCGCCAAAACCTAACCCTTCCGTTAACTCCCGTTCACCTCCGTTAACTTTAATCGACTAAGGGCAACAAGATGCAATATTAAAGTATAGGGGGGTAAATGACCGTTTTAAGAGTTTGGGGGGTAAAGTGAAACTCCGCCAAAAGTTCAGGGGCGGGCAAAGGTGTAATTTACCCTATATATATATATATATATATATATATATATATATATATATATATATATATATATATATATATATATATATATATATATATATATATATAATACTATGTTATAAAAAAAAAAAAAAAAGAATATAAGCCGTAATAATTACTAATATTATATATAAATATTCAAAAAAACGAAAAAAATAAAGAGGAACCAAAAAATTTACTAAATAGAATATTTATTAAAAAAATTAGGTTGTCAACTATAAATGGAGAAGGAATTTGAAAAAAAACTCACTCGTCCCATGCTGCTAGAGAATTAATATCGCCGATGATGACGACTATAGAAATATTGTTTCATAAATAATTCTTAGGCGGAAATAAAACAAAAAAATAAAGAGTAAAAAAAATAAAAAAACAGAAAAGAGTAAAAGAGCGGCTAAGATTTCAGTGTTCACTATGAAAATACTTAAAGATCCATCATCTATAAGTTCTATTAAAATTAACTCTCAACTTCAAAAATTCAAATCTTTTTTTATTTACTATCGGATAGTTCATCGGGTTCGGGTTCGGTTCGGGTCCTGGATTTGAAAACTATTCCGGACTCTATCCATTTAAAAGTTTGGTTGGGGTCGGGTCTAAATCGGGTATGCTATAAAATATCCGAATTCATATCCGAAACTTTAATAGGTGATTTTTTTTTATCTGTATACTATCCATTTTTTATCTGATCTAGTTCGGGTCTAAATAGAGTCCAAATAGGGTCCAGATCGGAAGCTTTTGTTTTTTAATGGTACGTGTATAAAATGACTATTTTACTCTTACAAATTTATCCTCATAAAAAATTATCTTTCTCTCTCTTCTCACCTTCGCCGTGGCACTTGCGGCGTACCTCATTTTTGCCTCATTTTTGCCGCAACGGAGGGCCTTGCTTGCGACGCTGTTGTCATAGAAAATCTTTGCCGTTATCAGAAATAAAGAAGGGAGTGTGAGAAAGACGATGAAAATCGATATTGAAATACAAATTATATATATAATTAAGGAGTAAAAAGATTAATTTACTCTTTACACTTTAGCAAACTGTAATTGACTCTTTTAACACTTAGTTATTGAAATATTAGTATCAAAAGAATATATTTGTAAATGGAAGGATTTTTGAAAAGATAAATTTGAAAACTTAAATTTCGTAGGAATAACTTAAATTTCATGGGGGTGCACAGCTTATATCTTTTTCATCATATCATTCTTTATTTTTTTCATCAATATTTTTATTAAAATCTATTTATAATTTTTTGAACTTATTATTCTTTTGTGGGTGTAAAAGTAGGCTTTTTTTTTTTTTTATTTAAGAGTAAAAATATATGGAGACCCTCTCAACTACTGGCCTCTTTGAAATGGGCCTCTAAACCTTATTTTCTTTTGATTGGGTGGACCTCTCTCTCTCTCTCTATATATATATATATATGTTTTTAAGTTTTAAAAATAAAATGATTTGACCCGATTTAGTAAAGCTACCAAATTTATTGGTGATTTCACCAAATTTAAAGAATTAACCTTTAAAAACTAACAACCGCTATGTTTGGTAAAATTTTTTAATTTAAATTCGTAGTAAAAATTCAACTAAAAAGAATAAAATAAAACTATTAGGGAATCTCAATCAAAAACGTTCATTGCCCTTGATCAAGGCACTATAGTTGAGGGAGTCTCCATGTATACATTTTTTACCTTCTTAGAATTAATATTCTTTCTAAGGGGAATTAATATATCCAAGAGTAGTAAAATTTACTATTACTAGAGAGAAAGAGATTCAAATCACAACTAAATACAATATACTTGCAGATAATTTGTTAGTGAGTCGTTTAACCTTTCAATCTCGAGTTTCGTACCAGTTTTAATTAACACAATAATCACTGAAATTCTGACACTTTAGTTTTTTGTTTCTTAATAATTTTTTTCTGCAACATAAAATATGAAAGATGTATCACAAACTAAGTTTCACCGTGAATTTGATGATAAATACATACGGCATTAATAGTAGGAATTCCATCTTTCCAACAGCTTAGAGAGAAAAAATGGATTTTGCTGTATCTTCGTAGTCAGTTTGTCCAAAGAACTAAATCAAAGTATGTTTAAAAGCTGTAGAAGAGGGATCTGCTTCCACCGTATCAAATACAAAGTTTCATTGAGATATATAAGCTACAGAAAATGAGTTCCTGCCCTCGGAAATCGAACGCGGAAACAAAACTGTCATTTTCCTCTTGCACTCTATTAAGCAAGCATACAAGCCCTGAAGTAAAACGACAAACACTCTTTTTATTTTCAGGTTCGTTCGCACGCAGATAAAATAACAACAATACAAGGTGCGTATTTACATTCGCTTGCCTCGCTCACTGACCAAGCAATCTTTTAATCCCCGCTTTCTGCTCCGAAGTAAGCCTCGTCGGGAACTTGACGTCGAACTTGATCCTCAGATTCCCCCTTTTGGATGGATCTTTCGGTATTGGCATGCCCTCCCTAGGAACAACTTCCTCGTAGCCAGGATTGATTATGTTGTTTACGGGAATAGTGAGATTCCGGCCATCTAAAGTCGTCAGATGGACGGTGTGGCCGGTTAGGGCTTCGACTAGCGGTACTTTCTCGGTCACGACCAGGTCGTTACCTTCCCTGGTGAAAACAGGGTGAGGCTTCTCGTCGATGATGAAGACCAGGTCGGAGGGGATGACATTTGGCTGCTCGTTTCCTTTCTCTGGGAATGTAATCTTCGTTCCCTTCTTCCAACCAGGTTTCACATCGATCGTCAGGATTTCCTCCACCGGAACTGTTTTCCTGTATAGACAGTTGAAACAATGTAAGCCATGGGTGAAAATAGAAACAAAATGAGATTTCGTAGCGAAGAACCTCTTGGTATCACATAATTTATAACTACATATATATATATATATGCTCAAGGTCATTCAGTAGAGGTTAATCCTAACATAATGATCAAATTGAAAAACTGGGTATTGTCACTATATATGGTTTGACAATAATGTTACAGAAAATAAAGAGTTGACACACAAGCATAGAGTATAGATTTACTTAAACAAAATATTACAACCCTCCTCTGATAACTAGTGCAACTTAGGGAGAGTAAATATAATCACCAAAGAAGAAAAATAATGGACTACAACGACCCATGATAACATGCCTACAGTTGTTGGTGGTCCTATTAAGTAGTTGCACTGATAGTGCATAACGACAAGAGAGAATTGACTCCAAAATCCGAGTTATACGAGCGAAGCAAGTGATAGTCCAAAATCGTAGCCCCCTTTCTTTCTGACAAAATTAAATCGAGATGTAAACTCTCGTAATACAGCAAGTATCAGATGTTTTCTCCCTCCCATAAGCAGTGAGAGAATGACTACTGACAACTTGAGTAGTTCTAGAGATGTAAAGAAAGATTTGGGACAATTTCTAACTAAGTAAAATCTATATACAAAACCTATGCATGTTGGAACTGATAATACCGAATTTGGTAAGTTAATTTCTTTTTCCCTTTCTAAGAGCTAAAGGCATAAAACTGTAATATGAAAGGTAAGGATATTGCAAAGGGCTTGGTGGTTGGTACCCGTGACCCTAGTTCGAATCCCAGTTGATTCACATTTCTGGCTAAGTTTATTTCTAAATGAAATAAACGAAGCGGGTAGCGTGCTACCTATCTCTCAAAAAAAAAAAAAAAAAAAAAAAAAAAAAAAGGAAAGGATATTAAGAAAGGCAAAAGGTTGGATCTTAAAAAGATCGGTTCTCCCAAAAATCGAAAAAAGGATTTAAGAAAGGTGGAATTCTTAAGTAGCACTGTAGTTATCCTTTGACCCTTAGAACCCTGTGGCCAGCCTGCATTCTAAATTTAATCTTCTTTTTGGTTGAAATAGTAAAAAGTTCCAACAGAGATATATACCTAGGAAGGACTTAAAATTATGGCACATCTAAATGTCTGCCTTTTCTTGGTAAAAATTCTGATTGGCCATATACATTGGTAACTTATAAGAAGAGAGAGAAACAAAAGTGGATGCTAAGATAGGTGCTGGGTGGTTCTCTTTGAGAGAGTGGATAGAGATAAAATAAGCAGGATAGGAGTAGGGGAGTCTGTTTCACAAATTAAATTCTGAGAGTGACCCGCAAACTGATTAGTTGTAATACGAGAGCAGTGAAAAGTTTGTTCTGATAGCGACAAATACCAGGAAGCAGAGCAAAAAAAGTAAAAGGGGTTATTACCAAAGAGGGAGTAAGGAAGTTTCATTAAGGTATTGCGGTAGCTAGAAACTATCTTTCAGCATGCATCTTTGGACCTGGAACATCAGTACTCAGTTTGCAAGCAGCATAATAGACATTTATGACTGAGCAATGTGTTAATTAATTCCACTTTTCAAGGATATGCTAAATAATGTCAAAGATGAAGTTTGTTATCCTGAAATATTAGGATAGACAGGACAATCAACTAAATGCATACTACTATGCAACAATCACTGAGAAAACCTACACCAAATTTAGACACTAAGAAACTTCTTTTGGAAACTAAACAGAGGCTTAATCCTATCTCATCCGTGGATGGAAATGCCATTAAGTTTTAAACACTACCGAAAGGGGGAATTTGTGCCCCCATTTAGTTTTTCGGTCCCAGGGATAAAGTGGTAAGATCAAGTGATCTAGGGAATTATATACAAACATAAAATATCTCTTATTAGTAATCATTGTTCCAAAAAGCGGCTGATATGGCTGCATATGTATTATGCAATGCAGTATCCAACCAGACCACATATGCAAACATCTTTTTTTTTAAGGTTGAATTGAAAATGCAGTGTTGAATGAAATTACATGGCTAATGATTATACATCATATACATACGACTATTTTCATACAAATTTGGCTAAATAATAAAGCATATAAATGTAATTATCATTATATAAATATAACCTACTATCTTTCTTTTTATTTCAGTTCGTATAATTCCTAATGAGTTTAATAATTATGTTTCTAAATATTGGTGAATATTTTTGTAGTTTGTAGTTGAAGAACAAACAATGGCAACAATATCACATGAGGAAAGGACTAATCAAATTATACGTACCCACTCGCGTCCGCGATCTCCCTGGATATCTTCATCTTCTTCGTGGTTCCTTTGTACAATTCCTCGAGGCTACAAGGCAGTCTCCGCTCGATCGGCAGTGCCTTCTGCGGTGCCCGGTGCGAGTTCATATACGAATCCCCGCCACCACCCCCACCGAAAGTGGATCCAAACAAATCGTCGCCGAAGATCGAGCTGGAGAACCTCGTTCCCCTCATACCGCCAGGGCCGCCTCCCATGCTCGCGAAGGGGCTCGAGGTGCCGAAGAACTCGGCGAATATATCCTCGGCGTTCCTCGGGTTGAAGTGGAACACGTTGGGACCGTCCCTGCCGGTGGAGAAGTAGGTGGCGCCGCCATCAGATCCAGGGGAGGGACCTGGCCCTTGAGCCCTTCTTCTCCGTATTGGTCATAGATCGTACGCTTCTGGGGATCGCTAAGAACCTATAAATAGCCATCAATTAGGTTAAAAAATGGCTACGCATAAACAAATCTTGCAAAAAAAAAGAAGGAAAAATTAGAGAATTCCCAAGTTTATAGCTGAAAATTGAAGTGGGTTGTGTGTGATCAGTGAACAAACTTGCAAAAAAAAAATCGATCTTTAGAAAGCTAAAGTGAAAAGGAGCATAAATTAGATCAAAAAACCAGCTTTAATTAACAGCTGCTTCCCAGAAAAAACCCCAAGTGATGAGAAACGAAGTGGGTTGTGTATGATTCCGCCATTTACAAAAGGAAATTGAAAAGGAACATAAATTAGCTCAAAAAATCGGCACTAGTGAGCCGATTCTCCCAAAAAATGAGAAAAAATACGGAAATTTCCCAGATTAATCGCTGAGAAATCACATGAGCTGTGTGTGCGATTCAGCGATAAACGAAATTTAGGTTGATTACGCCGAGAAATGAAGTGAGTTGGGATTAGATCAAACATTAAACATTACCTCATAAGCCTCGGCGATTTGCTTGAACTTGGCTTCGGCCTCCTTCTTGTTGTTAGGGTTCTTGTCGGGGTGCCATTTCATGGCGAGCTTCCGATACGCCTTCTTGAGCTCGTCGTCGTTCGCGTTCTTGTCGACTTGTAGGATCTTGTAGTAGTCGACACCCATCTCTCTCTCTCTCTCTCTCTCTCTCTCTCTCTCGCTGAGTGCTCTTCGTGAGCTTGTGAATGGGATCGGTGACGTAGGGTTTGGAGAGAACGATTTCGCTTCGTTAGGTGTAGGGTTTGTGGTATGGAGAGAGGAGGTGGGGGGAGGGAGATAGAGGAGGGGGTATGGAAACGTCCGGAAGAGAGAGAGAGAGAGAGAGAGAGAGAGAGAGAGAGAGAGGTAGAGAAGGTGGGAAACCTGTAGAAGGTTCCAGAGGAAGCTAGTTAGTTCGAGAATAGACTAGTAACCGGATGTGGTCTACCACGTAATCTGTGGACCATAATCATACCTTCTTTTTTAAATTTTGCAAATTCAAACTGTTCCTTTTTCTTTCTTTTTCTCTCTATTTTTGGCGGTTTTTTTTTTTTCTTTCTCTTGGACGAATGGGATGGAGGCAGCGGAGGTGACCCGCCTTGCCTCTGTCCCGCAATTCCTTGCCCTCGCCCTCGCCCTCGCCCACACACTCTTCCTCCACCTTACTCACCCTCAATCCTGCTGAGGTCGCGCCTCGATTCTCTTTTCTTTTTTTTTATTTCTTCCCGACCCTTCTCCAGCGCCTTCCCAGCTCTTTACAATAGTAAAAAAAAGTAACGTCAAATTCTCTTGCTCTTCTTTTTCTCCTTTTTTTTTTTCTTTTCAACCTCACTCTACTATTTCCACGATCCTCCACGACGGTAACGAGAAGAGCGACACATTCTCTTCCTCCACCTTCGCCAGCGCAAGCACCGATGCTGTTGCTGGAGAAGAAGGACTGGGAGCAAGTGCGGGTGAGAGAAGAGCTAAGAAAAAAATATTCAAAAAATAAAAAGAATAAAAAATATAAAATATAAAAAAAAATATTTTTTTCTACAAGAAAAATAAAGAATTAGAGAGAAAAAAAAAAGATAATGAATTCGCACTACGGAGAATGTTGCACTATTTTAAGAAAACGTTTCTTTATCTTTAAGAAAATTTATCCTTTTTAAGAGAAAAAAATATTTTTTTTGGATGAAAATTGTACTCTTTGAACGAAATTGCACTTTTTGAATAAAAATTACACTATTTGACCAGAAAAAGGAGAAGGAGAAGGAGAAATAGTGTAATTTTTAACCAAATAGTTTTCATTTAAAACAGTATAACTTTCATTCAAAGAGTGCAACTTTCATCTAAAAAAATATATTTTTTTTCTCAAATAATATAAATTTTCTCTAAAACAATACAACGTTTCCCTAAAATCGTACAACATTCTCCGAAATAGTGCAACATTTTCTGAAACAGCGCAAATTCATCTTCTTCTTTTCTCTCTAATTCTTCATTTTTTTTCATATTTTATTCTTTATTTTTTTTATTTTTTATTTTCTATATATTTTTTCCTTGGCTCCGCTCTTACCCGCACTTGCTACGATTTCTCCTTCTCCGACGTCAGCATTGGTGTTTGCGTTGGCGAAGGCGGAAGAAGAGGATATGGCGCTATCTCTCGTTACCGTCGTGAAGGGTCACGGAGGCAATAGAGAAGAGTTGAAGAGAAAAAAAGAAGAGGGAAAGGATGCGACTCTAGCTTCTTACTGTTATAAAAAACCAGGGAGGCGCTAGTGGAGGGTTGGAAAGAAAAAAAAATATATGTCGAGATGCAGGTTTGGCGGGGTCAAAGGCGAGGAAGGCGCAGGGAGAGTGTGGGGGCGAGGGTGAAGGTGAGGGCACGCGGGACAGAGATGTGACGCGTACCGCCTCTACCTCTGCCTCTGCCTTTGCTTCCACCGCCCTATTCGAAGAGAAAGAAAAAGAACGAGAGAAAAATAATAAAGATATTTTGATTAGTTTTCTAAATATTCAACTTGAATTCAAAAAGACGGCATATTTTTGTGAAAGCTCAAAACTAATAAATTTTTTATGCAAATTATCCTAAAAGCATTTACATCATTACCACTTAACTCAAATCTCGTACATAAAAAGTAATAGTAAAATAGTAAAATTATTATAATCTTTTTTAGTGATAGAAATATTAAATTATCATACATTAAGAGATATTTTTACTTTTACATTTGATAAAAATTATTAATAATTTATTAATAAGAATATACAACTACTTAAACTTATTTAATAAGTTAGTAACTAACTTCTTATTTCAATAAAAAACATACAATATTCCTGAAACATTATAAATCTTGAGCTAGACAGTCGATGCAGATGTCACTCTCTTCAATCTGTTGGGGGAAAAAAAAAAAAAGCCCTCAATCAATTAAAGAAAATTTGAAAAAAAAAACTCTTTAAACTTTTTCAAAAAATTAAATAGACTATTTTTCTCAATTGAAGATAGGTACATAATTAGAGCATTCGAAATTGGGAGATCTGCCTTCTCTCGTCTACCTTTGTAACGTGATAAAATATTTCTTTGATGATCCACCCCACCAAAAATTTTGCCTCTCATACATGTCTCGAATCTGTCCAACCATTTTTTTTTCTTTTTTATACAAATTTAAATTAAATATAACTAAATTTCTATTACTTTAACATAAATAAAATTTTATAATAATAAAGTTACATTTAAAGCACTATCTTTTAAGTTACACTTAGTTAGAAACAAATAATATTGTTATATAATTTAAATACTTCCTTAAGACAAATTAGAGGCTAATTTGAGGTGGGACTTGGTAAGACAAATCATAAAAGTGATCCAATTTATTGTCTTAGATTTGTCTATTGTCTTTCATTTATAGTCTTATTCGGGACGACAATTCAACCTGATCTAATTTACATTTTTAATCAAAATTATTATTTATACAGTCATTTTAATCGCTGGAATTGTACAAAATATTAAAAATATATATTCTATCCTAGCACATTAAAAAGTAATAGTGCTGCCCTATTATTTAATTTTGGTGCTTAATTATCAAACCAAGAAGAAAAAAAAATAGAATTTTTCTTATTTTGAATATATACAAACTTACAATGTACCATAATAATTCAATCAATAACAGTTTACTGACCATTCCAACATGGTTAATAAAAAACTTCATTTTTGGTACATGAGGTTCCAACTTCAAAACCTAATTACTTTATTTTTTTTGCTAAATTTATTTTTAAAATATTAATAAATCGAATAGCATATTATCTTCTAAGGTTAAATCGACCGTATAATCATATTAATCGTCGTACCGTAGCATTACCGGCATCGACGATAGACCTCGTGCTGCGCGATTCAAAACCCTCTATTCTTTAAATTAGTGAGTAATTTTACGAATAAAGTTCAAAAAATGTGATAAAAAGACATAATAAATAGTTAGAATATTTTGTTGCTAAAAAAAAATAAATATTTCACAATATTATGTGTCGGCACATAAGAATTTTTTTGACCCAAGACGCATCGAGACGGCCAAGACGCACCGCGCTAACAAGTTTCCTAAGATTTACCCTCGCGCACGACTTAAATCCTTGCTATCTTCCTCTTAAAAAATAAAAATAAAAATAAAAATAACATCACTTGAGAAAAGAGCATGCTTGATTATTCTAATTGCCAAAGTAAACATTTGTTTGCAATGTTAAAGGGTTAAAAAAAAAAAAAGTAGATCCTTGTCCATTTTTTTCTTTTTTAGGCAACTATTTTTTTAAAAAAAATGAAATTGGTTATTGATGGTGGGGGCCTTACACGGTCCACCGATGACGTGGTGGACCAGGTGTAGACAATATTTTCCGTATGTCGAGTCCCGCCCATCCGGTCCAGTTAATTGAACTGGAAAGGCCCACAAATAATCCGGGTCGGGTCCATGTTTAAACACGATCCGATATCAACAATTGATCCAGAGAATCCGGTCACTTTAGATCTAATTCAGGCTTAAAATATTTCGCCCGAATCCGAAACCCGACACCTCTGGGTTTTACTTTTACCCGGCCTTTATGATTGCCCATAGTGAAATTCACCTTATTCAAAAATTTTAAATAAATTTTATAATTTTTTGATATTATTTATCTAGCGATAAAAATGACTCTAAATAAAAATATTACAAAAAATAATGGGTTGATATTAAAATTTTAGATTAAAAATTATAATCTTATTTTATATAGTTTAAAAAATTTCTGTTAAAATTTTACATAATTTGAATATTTTTATATTATTGAACTTGCAAACGGTTTACTATGACTATTAAAATTGTTGAATTTGAGCTACTTCGATTACAAAATAAATGAATATTTTAGATCAAATTTAGCAATTTCGATTGTTAATTAAAATCTAATAATAATCCAATATTAAAAGTGACTTGATATATAGTACGGATGTCACCGTACTTTTAAAAGAACACAGGTCTAGATCTTAGTTATAGTATGTTTAGAAATATGCGCGCACAAGTCTAAACAAAGCTCATGAACTGGTATTTTGATTTTTTTTCCCTCTTTTCCTAGGGTTTTATTTTTCACCTCAACTGAATTAGCACACGGAATAAAATACAAGATATTTGAAACTAAAGACAAAACACAAAAAAAAGATTTAGGAAAAAAAAAATTAGATTATTGAGACACTGTGCAAGGTGCTAGATAAGAAACCTAAAAAAATTAAAAAAATAAAAAAAATAAAAAAATACTATAGAAAGCGCAAGATAAAAATTGAAGAATAAAAAGCACAAAAATAGAAAAGTTGAATTTTTTTGCAATTTTTTAGCGACTTCCAGAGGATATAAGACATCAATCAAGCAACGAGTAAATAATAATTTCCATAATAATTCAACCAAATAACCTACCGTCCCCTCGACGCAAGCAAGAAAAAGCTTCACATTGACGCCAAGACCCAAGTCAATCCTAATTGATTCACACAATGGATGCTATCTATCTCTCTCAAAAAAAAAAAAAAAAAAAAACAATCAACCGAACATATTAATTTAATTTATTTATTTACACATGATATTCCAACATTAACAGTTAAAAGAGCCCCATTACACCATCACGAGCATAACTCTTACATGAATTAACACATGGTTTTCCCCAGTGTAAATTAAAAAAAAAAAAAAAACAAATGAAATAAAAAATGGAGAATTTTATTTTTTTGACTGTGTAAGAAGGTTTAATTAGCACGGTATTTGATCAATAAAGAACTGCATAACGTTTACGGGAATCTGAATGAGATCGACGGCCAAATTTGCCACCCAAGCGAAGCATACACAGCACGGGCATATCATGGCCACTAATGTCCTGCATGAAAACAAAAAAGAAAAAAGAAAAAAGAAAAAAGAAAAAAGAAAAAAAAAGAAGTAATATTTAGGGTTTAACAAAGATGTGCATTAGAGATATATATTATTTGCAAAGTTTAAGAAATTGTATATTTACTTTTCTAAAATTTAGGTCTCATTTGATATTGTTGTCTTTTTTTTCTAAAAAAAAACTAATTCTTCGTGGTCTGATATACCGATAAAAAGTATATTTTTTTATTACTAGTTCGCATTCTAAATTTAAAAATATCACACATATTCTTTGTGGTCGATCAGTTAATGAAATTTGACTCTTCGCGTATGAAACAAAATATTTTATTAGGTTTGTGGTTTATACGAGACAATGTAGAAATAAAGTAAAATAAAAATATGCGCAAATAAAACGATATTATACGCAATAATCTAAACTTTAGAAAATTAAATATGCAATTATATGATTCAATATTTTTATATTTAACATTTCCTCTCATGTCTGAGCTCGAAACTTTTTTGCAAGATCCATAATATAGACTTGAATTAAATGTAAGTAAATTAGAAATAACCATTGTACTGTAAGGTACCGTTTGGTTCGGGTATAAGTAAGAACTAGTTATTACAGGGATAGATACAAGTATGGAGATAAGAAAAATAGCATTTGGATGAAAATTGGGTTGTTTTCGAGAATAAGAAAAATATTAGATAGTTTTATATAAAGAATGATGTATAATCGAGTAACTATTATCGGGTAAGAAAAATTACCTTTTGGATATAAAGGGGGGATAAGAGTCTATTCATATTCCTATTCCCTAACCAAACGGTGCCTAAAAATTTAAATTGTTAGAGAACGATGTTCATATTTTTGTATATTTAACAAATTCTGAAAGAAGAAGAGTTACCCGACGAGCCATACGGCGACGCCGAACAAGGCGAGAATCAATGAAAGAAAAGCAAAGGGCAAGCCTATCAAGAATCCCAGGGGCCTGCAATCAACCATGCCTGCAGGGCTTTCTCTCTTTCATTTTCTTTCCTGCATTCTAATCCTTCCTGTGCTTCTCTTTTCTCTTTTTCCTGTTTTCTCCTAGCAATTAGCTGGCAATTTCTTATCCTTCCTTTACTTTTTTTTTTTCTTGTTTATTTAATCTTTTTGAAGAATTGGTTTGTTAATTTTTTTATAAGTTTATTTATAGCAAAGAGGGGAGGATATTGTCGCATTTTAAGGAGGAAACAATGATCTACAACTGCCTAAAATGCTAGAGAGAGTATCTTAAATAAGGGTTTTTTTTTTTTTTTTTTTTTTTACAAATTTTCTATTGGTGTACGTATCATGAAAATTATCATCTTATTATTAGTTTTTATAGTTAAAAGTAGTTCGATCTAATCCTTACTTCTCAACTCTTAACTCTATTTCCCATATTTTACACTTAAGAATGTACTTCGATTGAGTCATCTTTATCTTATACTATCAAGAATGTATGTCTGTTACTTAAT
This sequence comes from Aechmea fasciata, assembly GCA_025177825.1. Classification (NCBI taxonomy): domain Eukaryota; kingdom Viridiplantae; phylum Streptophyta; class Magnoliopsida; order Poales; family Bromeliaceae; genus Aechmea; species Aechmea fasciata. The sequence goes on along the minus strand of CM045928.1, from coordinate 4,870,579 downwards.
TATTTTCAATAATGAAACTCTGAAATCGGCGATCGGCTTCGTTAGACTTGATAAATAATATTGAAAGTATTTTAAAACTAAATTTTATAATTTTTCGACATTATTTACTTATCAAACGAGTCGTCTAAAAATAAAGTGTTGAAAATAAAAATTTTATAAAAATATAATGATAAAAAACTTGAATTTAATATCGGATGTCTTGATTTTACTCTAGATATTGAAAAAAAAATTCTACAAAAATATCATTATATTTGAATTGTTTTGCACCATTAAATTTACAAATGTATCACATCGATCATTAAAAATGTAAATTTTAAGACCTTTTGATCACTAGTCAAATAATGTCTAAAAATTATAAAATTTAGTTTTCAAATACTTTCAATAGTGTAGATCAAATCTAACGGAGTCGATCGTTGATTTGGAAGCAAGCCTCATTAAAAACAACTTTCTACCACGAAAATCTCTGTGCTACTAATAGTACAACAATCTAGCTCCCAAGATTGATATTATTTGAATGATACGTAGATATAAAGTTTTTCAATGTAAAGATGGTATCAGGAGCTACACTTTTAAAATTGACCTAATGTACATACCTTGGCATTTTCAATTCATAAACTAAATAGCCTAGATGATCATATATATATGTACATAATTTCTTATATTTAATAATAATAATTATTGAATGTAGGAAGTTGAGAAAGAAAACCATGGCCTTTGTTTTTATGTTTTTTTCTTTCAATTGCTTCACAAAACTCAGGATTTTTTGCTTTAACCCTACATTAAAGAAATATGAAATAAATTTCTAAAACATTTAAAGAGTCAAAGAATGATATTTTTAATATTTTTATATTCAAGTGGTTTGGCTTTTACTTAAATACTTCATCACATCACCTATAATCCTTGGATAAAACTTTAGTAAAGAGATCCCCACCGATGTCCCGTTTAAAATTAAGTCTTTGATCTATATTGTCACGTGTTAGTTTTATCTCCATCCAATAATTTGTTGAACAATTTTTTAATACTAAAATTTCTTTAAAAAGTTCTAGAAGGAAGAATTATAATTCTTAGATAGAAATAAATATGACACGTGGTTAGGAGCGTCAAACGAGCTGAGCGGCCTGGCTCAGCACGAGACCGGGCTGGGCCGTGGCCCAGCATGGATACTGTAAATATCTTGCCAGGCCGGCCCGACCAGACCTACTATATTGGGCCGTTCTGGGCCAGAAATTTTAGGCCCGTCGGCCCGACACAACCCGTGCCATTCAGGCCAGGGGCCGTGCTGAGCCGGAGTCGTGAAACAACTAGTCCGGCACGGCCCGCTCCAGATCTAAAACCGGCCGTGCCGGACTATCACTCTGCCCGTTTCAGACCGAAAAATGTGGGCCGCATTACACCACTAGACGTGGTGATGAATTAGTGTTTCTTAACAAAGTGTCATTGTAGTCTGTAGAGCTCTTTCCTAAACTTTTTTCTACAATTCTCAACCCTCCTTGGTATAAAATTTATAGACAAACAAAAATTTGTCATTTAATCACAGATTCGAGATCCAGTCAATCCTAACTGATTCACATTTTCAATGTTTTATTTCTAAACGAAATAAACGTTTTAGCTGCTACCTATCTTTCAAAAAAAAAAAAAAATTATGGACAAACAAAAATGCCATATCATGTGCATCTTCTACTCATTTTGTCATGCACTGTGTAGCAATAATAACGTTGTCCGCAATAATAACTTTCCTCTTTAATGCCCTACAGAAATTTTGCGAATAAATAATAAGCAGTACTGCAGTAAAAATTCGAGGGATCTATTTGAATGTATGTATACAAAAACACGAAAAATTGATTTTCTTATTGGTACTCGGATATCACTACAAAAAAAAAGTTAATATGAGGACGCTTTTTAGACGACGCTTAGGGGAAGCGTCCCCAAACGTTTTTATAATATAGAAAATACCGACGCTTCAAAAAGCGTCGTTATATGATATCAAATAATTTATTAAATGAGGATAAATTTTACTATTATTTTTAATTTTTCGACGCTTTAAAGCGTCGTGATTTTAAAAATCCGGACACTTTAAAGTGTATATCCTGACGCTTTAAAGCGTCAGAATGTATTTTACCGACGCTTGGTATAAGCGTCAATATACGTGGCGACTCTTCATTTGCCGACGCTTTGACCGACGCTAAAAAGTGGCGTTGGATTAAATTGTGACGCTTTTAAGATCAAGAAATATATAAAAAAGCGTCATTCTTTAACGTAACATTTTTTTTGTAGTGTATCTAACCATTAGACTACTAGTGGTCTAGTAAGAAGATAAAATTACCAATGCTATTTTGTACCTAGCTTTAATGGGCTTAAATAATATATATGAAAAAAAAAAAAAAAAACTTTATCTGCACCATAGGATGCTATAAAATAACAACTAAAACCTATAAATTTTTGACAAAAATTAAGTAGCATTTAATTAGCTGGTGAATTTGAGCCAAAGTTTGGGGTTGACAAAATGACCAATTTGTGCCCACTCCTTTGACCAATGTCTCAAAATACAATATATTATAGATTATATATATATTATCTAATATCTAATAACCAGCGTGAATGACGGGGGAGGAATTTGGTGTTGAAAATGGTTGCAGTACTGTGATATATACACACTGACACATTAGGGGCTTTTTTGACATTCCACCCCTCTAAATATTATCATTATTATTATTATTATTATTTTGCAAATAATCCGGATAAATTTATATTTGTAAAAAATGCTCTTTCTCGTCACGCAGGTATCATATTAAACTTTCAAGCTAAGTATACTAATTTAATTATCGTATTTAAATATGATGAATAATTTACTGTATTATCTTTATTTTAGCAACACGGGGACTGCCGTATATATTCTCTTTACCTTAATAGTGTGTGGATTGAGTCAAAGAAAAAGCAGTGATTTATTTATGATGGTGTTGAACTTGTGTCTGTCTACAATGACGCTCAATTGAGTGACAAAAAAAAAAAAAAGAAGTTATTCCTGTAAATATAAATTTATAGATAATATTTGCAAAAAAAAAAGGTTAAATGCAAAATAATAATTAGCTAAGTTTAGAGAGAGAGAGAGAGAGAGAGAGAGAGAGAGAGGGGGGGGGGGGCACGAAGACAAGAAGAAGTTTTCGATTAGGGATGTCAATGGATCGGATTCGTGATCGAGTTTTTAAAAACTCAAATTCGAAATAATTATTTTTTATCATATTTCAAAATATATAATATTAAAATTTAAATTTTTACAATGCAAGTGCAAATATAACATAAAAAATTATATACAATACATAATATATAAAATTAATTCTGGTTCGAATCAGATTTAGGTTCGGGTTGAAAATAGACAAAATCGACATCCGAACTTAAATTCGCCGGATTTTTTTTTTTATATTCGTATTTGCAATCATATTCATTTAGTATCAGATAAATCTATCTCGTTCAAATTCGGATTCGAATAAAATTTTAGGTATATGTAACCATTAACATTAATTAAGCTTGGCTTCTAATAAGTGTGCAAGTAGATGCTTTGCTAGCTCTTAGCAATCTAAAAAATGAAAATAACAAACACTAGCTTGTAATGGGTTCAATGCCTTTTCACAGAAAGTCCAATGCCGTTTTTTCCCTTGAAATAAAATATTTATTAGATTCTTTTTCTTTTTTTTTTCTAAATTTACTATTTGTACTATTAAAATATTGGTATGTAGAAATAGATTCTTTGGTTAATTATGCAACATCTATTTAAGCATGTTTTAATGAATTAATCTCAGTACCAGAAATTTCCTCTTAGTACAGCACCTTCGGTTAAAAGGAGAAGAGGCACTTAATTACACTACTACAAAAACACTGTACAACAACACTGTACAACAACACTCTTGAATATCGGTACAGGTCAGAAAAAATATTATTGGTTAAATTACTGATACTTTTTAAAAATGTTGCCGTATGTGGAATCGCTATAAGTAGCACTGTCTTGATATTTGGCATCCACTCTTCTAGCGATCCTCGCGACCAAACTCCAACAATTGGAACCCTATTTCGTCGGCTATGGCGGCGGAGGAGGAGAAGGGGAGATCGTGATTAATTTTTTTTTTCTCTTTTTTATTTGTAATCGGGCCGAATGGGCAGGATGTGGTTGATTGAGTAGATAAAGTTTTTATTTTTAATTAGATTGGGCTTTATATTTAGGTCTTAATAGATTTTTAAAAAAAAATTTCGCATAAATAGAATATTTATAAAAAAAGTGTTCTAAAAATATGTTTCTATAATCTAAATCTGTTGTAGTGTAATTGTATAATAATAAGAGTCCGGCTACTATAATATCAACCACACCAATCTTTTTGTACTATCAAATTTTCTACCATTAGATCTATATTTTTGACCATTTGTATTCTAACTAACCATCGGCTTAACCATATAAGACCACTATCATCGAGCACATCCCTTCATCCAAGAGTAATCAATGACTTGGTGCTATTAACAATATAATAGCTGAGTACTAATAATAAAACTAAACTAAAAAGAGGTGTAAATGATGGCATATATATATAAAAGCTAGGTAGAATAGATTTCTAAACACTATATTAATTGCAAATAATTAAAATACATGAAGTACAACAACTAAACGTATATATATATAAAAGCTAGCTTGGTTTTCATTTTGATTTAAGTTCTCTTCTAATTAATCATACAATTTGCTGCTACATCTGATGATTCATATTATTAGAAAAGCACATGCAGCGTGCCCAACATGCCATCATGCATGCCCCACACACCCCTCCACAATCCCCGCATCATCACCCGCCCCTAGCTATAAACCTCTCTCCCTCAACTACGTACGTTTCTCGACCCTCACTTTTTTTTCTTTTTCTTTGTTTTTTTTAATTAAGGGCCCATTTTTCAGTATTATTTAAGATCCATCTATTTTTAATAGAATAAACACTACAAAAAATCTTATATTTAAGGACACTTTAAATAATATTTAGCGACGATTTAAAGTGTTGAAAAAAATAATCCTGACGCTTGTAAAAGTGTCGTGTAAAGAGTCGTTAAATAAACAGGTCGGGATAAATATACCGACGTTTTAATATAGCGTCGGAAAATTTATATTAATAATTGATAAAAATATATTTATTGGCGACGCTTAATCATAGTGTCGGCAAATACTAAATATTAAAGACGCTAGAAGAAAGTGTCGTTTAAAAAGCGTCGTCTAAAACATATTTTGTTGTAGTGAAAATACAGTAATTAAGAGCGAAAATATATAAAAATGTCTTTTTTAATCTTTCATTTAGTTTTTTTCAAAAAAAAATATGTTATGCAGAATATGATATTATAAAGAAAATAAATAAAATATTTTTTCAGTACTTTTTTTAAAAGAAATATAGCATGTTATTCGTTACGCTTATTTTTTTAAAATTAAACTTAACTGTAAATATAAATCAACTAGAATTCGAATTGGGATATCAGATACCAACCATTATCGGTCACCATTGGCACTAGAAACGATCAGTCAACGTATTTTTTGTATTATATGTAATGCGATTTTTTCCGCAATCACGCTAATTCGATCACACTATGTAGTGACAAGTTTTCTTAATTACTTACTGGAATAATTATGAAACCAATTAACTAACTAATTAATCCTGATCACTCCCTCCCTCTCTCTCTATATATATCATACTTGGGAGAGACACTATCATGCATCCACACCCATCAAAACCTCTTATGGCTTCCTCCATGAAGCTGTTCTTCCTCCTCTTCCTTTCCTTCTCCTTCTCCTTCTCCTTCTCGCCAACACAGGCGAGAGAAGGCCGGTTCTTCTTCGACAAGACGACACGACCCGCAGATCCCACGGAGGCAACGCCGACCGCAGAAAAGATCGACGGGCCTACGTCGACGCTCCCCCCGCAGAGCCAGAACGGCTACGGGCTTTACGGTCGCGGCCCCGAACAATCCTCACCGACCACCACCACCACCACCACTACTTACTCCGACGATGCACGCCGCTACAACGGTAACAACAATCTACCGTCAAACCTTCCCAACACCGAGCTCGCTAACGAACGGTACGACGAAAAGAACAACTATAACGACCGATACGACAATGCGAACGATAAGTTCGACACCGAGAGGGGGCGACGGTACGGGATGAGCGACACGAGGTTTTTAGATAATGGGAGGTACTATTATGATGTTAACGCTGAGAGATATGCGTACAATGGTAATGATAAGTGGATTAATGCGAGGAGGGGGAATAATCGAAAGGAGTATGGGGTTTATGATAATCAGGTTGGTAACAAGAGAGGTAAATATGGAGATGAAGCGTATGATAATGGTGCAATGGAGTACCAAAACAACCAAGAGAACCAAGGAGAGTACGTGCCTTAAAGTATTAATTGATGATCACCATGCATGCATGAATTAATGATCTTGTGTTACTTAATTAAGCTTGCTTGTGCCGTGTTTATTTTGTAATTTGAGTGAACGCTGCATGTAAGAAGTACTATATGTTAATGTTTTTTAAGTCCGTGTTTAGTGTTTTACGTATTCGATCGTATCAATGAATATCTAAGGAATATTGCGGAGGATTAATTGAATAAGAATGTTGCAATACTATTTGAAATTCTCCAAAAACCAAATGTTAAAAATTAAGCTTGTTCGACGCTGATTGTTTCTACTGCAAGTCGCAAAGAATTTAATGATCGATATCTAAAATCCAGCATTCCAAGTCTTATCTTTTCACATTTACAATTCAATTCATTTTTTTTTTTTTTTTAAAGAATGAAATGAATAGTTATATATTATCTTTCTCTTTCAAAAATATGTTCAACAATTTTTATTTTTCCCATTTCATCAGCTTCTTCCAACTTTCATCTGCCTACTTCGCGCCTCCGCTATTCACCATAGACATTCATTTTTCTTTCATAATTTATTTTTTCAATTTGGTCACACTGCGAAACTATCAACAAGTCGAAAATCCAAACTTGAATTGAATATCAATTTGGAGTCACATCTAACAATATACGTACATATTCTTATGTGACATAATAGTAGAATTAAGGAAATTTTAGATTGGATGAGACATTATTATTGATGAGTTTATATATATTCTCTCCGATTCAGATATAATTAAGCACACTTTGATAGTAAAATTATCCACAATATTTTTTTTCTTTAAAATATTTAATACTCATCAAAGTTTTATTTATTTTATTTTATTTTATTTTTTGGGGGGAACCTAAGTTTTCAGTCTGCACACCAATATTTTATAAGCGAGAATAGTTAAGGAGATAAATAGCAAGCTTGTTTCACTAAAAAAAAAAAAAAAAAAAAAAAAAAAAAAAAAAAAAAAGAAGAAGATTTGTAGCGATGGGTTTTAGTAACACTTCATATAAACGCTAGTAAAAGTTTTTTTGTTTACACTTTACAGTGGTTCTAATTAATTTGTGTAACAATTTCATACCATTGCCGTATTGTTTATTTGAACTAAATTTCATTCCTATATAATTTAACAAGTCCAAATTGAAGCCCATTTTATGTCCAATGATGGGCTGTTTGGATGTAAAAACTAAAATTTTAATAGAAAAAATACTGTTCCTCGACTATTAATTATACACTAACTAATCTATAAATATGATTTTAATTCTATTTGAAATATAAATGGTTTTAATTATTTTCATAAAAAATAAACTTAAAAAGTTATAAAAAATCCAAAAAAAAATAAACACTTGAAAAAATAAACTTAAATGGTTTTCTTTTTCTTCTTCCCCTCTCCCTTGTCTCTCTAATCTCCACAAGAATATGCTGCTTCTTCCTTTTCTTCTCCTTAATTATTATGCTTTTCCTTATGATAGGTATAAAATGTTTTGGAGCTTTAATTTGGATTCCCTTCAGATCTATCTAACAAGCGAAAACTTGTATCGATTAGCTTTAGAGGTAGAAAACCCGCACCTATATATGTATCACGAGTACTTTTATGCTCGCGTGTCTGTTCAAACGTACGCGTCTCACAGTCGGCCACGTGTTCGATATGAACACTACTTCTGACGCCCATTTAATGCCAATTTATAGCGTATACAACTAAAGAAATGTATATCCATTTTTATTTTATTTTTTCTATGCATATATAATATAAAATGATAAACATTTTAACTTTTCGATAAATACAAATAATTTTTTTTGATAATATAAATAAATTATATATGGTGGATAATTTCTTTTCTTAAAAATATATAAATTATAAATAAAAATTTTACTAACTTTCATTCGTAGAAATATAACAATATTTTAGCAAAAATTAATATTTTATACATAATAAAAATATATTATTATATTAATAATATTATATTTTATTAAATAGTAATTATGTTGTGTTCGTGTCCTAAATTTTTAAAAGTTACTGAGTCGTGGTGCCCGAGCCGTATCGTATCTCGTGTTTTATGTTAGTGTTCGTGATTCGTGTTTCGTATGTGTCATGACGCCTAGGCCCTCAGTAAGGCTGTTTGATAATTTATTTTGCTATCTTACAATTAAGCCAAATTAATAGAAAACTTGGACTAATTTTTTGGTTACGCATTAATTAAGCTCCTTCTATATCTTAGGAAAAATTTTAAATACTACCTTACATTTCAGTACGTTCTCACTTTAATATATAGCTTGTGGTGTAAACTATATTATTTAGTATTATATGATTTTGTTTTTCTCTTTTCATTATTCTCTCCGTTGATATTTTTGTTAAATTAATGAAAAAATTGAAACTATATGATACTAAAGTAAAAAAATTTCGTAAACCACAGCATATTAAAGTGAATATCGAAAAACTACAATAGTTAACTAAAGGTTTTTTTTCTAAATATTTTAACGGAGAATTAACACAGGAATAACGGAAAGAGAAAAATATACTAAAATGATACACTTTAAATCACAAGATATTAAAATAAAAAAATGCTAAATCATAATAGAGGGGTTTTTTTTTTTTTTTGAGAGAGATAGGTTAGCACGCTATTCGTTTCGTTTATTTCATATAGAAATAAACCTAGCTAGAAATATGAATCAACCAGAATTCGAACTTGGGTCACGGATACCAACCACCAAGTCCTTTGCCATTTGCTCTAGGAACAATCGGTCATCATAATAGAGGGATATTTGAAGTTTTTTCTATACATATAGGGTTCGGCTACTATACTATTATGAGTACGATCGTCCTCGTACTCATAAGTTGTTTTCGATGATAAAGCTTTCGAATCGGCGATCCACACCGTTAAACGTTATTTACAACATTTAAAACTTCTAGAAATCAAATTTTATAATTTTTCGACATCATTTATCTTACGATCAAGAGGTCACAAATTTGACAATTTTTAATGGCCGGTATTTGATACTTGCTAGTTTAACGGTGTAAAAGAATCGGAATTTGTTAAATTTTTGATAGAAAATTCTATTCGCTACGTAGATAAAGATCAATAACTCCGATCTTGAATTGAAGGATCCAATCATTCTTTTTTAGGACGTCATTCGATTTTGACCGTTCATTTTATGCCCACTTGATGGACTTTATTATGATTTCGAAAATTTACGAAATTTATTTTCTAGAAATTTCAAATACTCTAGATTATATTTAACGGAGTGGATCGTCGATTCGGAAGCTCCATCATCGAAACAACTTATGAGTAGTAGGGCTCCAATACTCATAATAGTATAGTAGCCATGGCCATACATATGGGTTGTATATTATTTATTGGAGTATCCCCACCAAGCGAAGTTGGAGAACTCTCCCTCCATTTTTTCCTTTTTTTTTTAAATTTTTTTTTATTTGGGTGTAAAAACTAGCGAATCCGAAGTTTTCCACGAGCGTCATTGGAAACCAGCACCCTAAATTATTTATTTTTTCCCCAATATACGGCCTCAAATCCCAATTTTGATATTCCCTGAGTGTGGGTGGGCCTCGGGTCGGACTGCAGCATGGCCGGACCGGCCCGTCCCGATGATTCGGGTCGTGCTGGGCCTCTTATTTTTGGCCCGACGGTTCGGCACGGCCCGGCTCATAACGGGTCCGGGCGTATCAGGCTGAGAACAGGCCGACAGCCCGGCACGGCACAACCCGCTTGGGCCGTGACAACCGGATCGCATGGCCCAGGCCCCAAGCTCAGGGCGACTTGCCTTGGGCTTGTGGTCTGACCTCCTTAGCCCTTCTCCCCAGAAGCTTTCCCCTAACAGGTCTTGGAAGGAGATATTTTGATCCATCGGACCAAATTGTTTGGTCGGATAGGCCAAAAGCCCTCTTAATTCATCTTTAAATAATAATAATAATAGTAATTTATAAATTTTAAAAAAAAATTAAAAATATTTATAAATTTAAAAAGTTTCAATAAACATATAGATTTAAATAGAAATACCATAGTTTCAAATTTTATATTTTTTTTAAAAAAAATAATAAAAATTTTAAGAGGCCGACACGAAGCCTGGCACGGCCCGACCCAGCCCGGACCTTCGGGCCTAGGGCTGTGCTGGGCCGGAAAATTGATGGGTCCGGCCTAGCACGGCCCGGCCCGGATGTGAATTCGGGCCAGGCCGGGCCGAGCAACCTGTTGCCCGTTTCGGCCCAGGTAATGTGAGCACGGCCCACATTAGACCCCTACTAGGGTCGGCGGGAAGTTCCAGTAATTGAGACTCCAGTTCGTACTGAGCCCAAACCAAATTACCGACAAATTTATTTAAATACGGACCGAATCCAAACTCATGACAAGTGACGAGCCAGAATTTTCAGATTCCGGTCGTAGGGTTTTTGGCCATCGTTCTTCTCCTTTACTCTTCTCTCTCTCTCTCTCTCTCTCTCTCTCTCACCCGCTCTCGCGCTCCGTGAAGAGCCCTAGCTCCATCTCCGCCGCCACCCATGGCCGCCGCCGCTGCGGCGAGATCGGCTCTGCGCGCCTCTCCCTCCTCTCTCCGGAGCGCCGTGGCGAGGATCGCCTCCGAGTCCGGGGCCTCGCGCTCTTCGCTCCTCCGCCTCCCCAAGCGAAGCTCCGTCGCCTCTCGCTTTTTCAGGTAAAGGTCGGGTCTTTCCTGTTGCCCTCTCCCTTTCTCTCTAACCAACGAAGCTATCTTGTTTGATTGTTTGTTTGCAAGATGCCCTGTTGAGATGAGCTTCTGTGTGGAGTCTCTAATGCCGATGCACAGCGCGACTGCGGCGGCTCTGATGACCTCCATGCTCAGCGTTTCCTTGAGGGGATACGGATGGCTCTCCGAAGGTACATGTGAATAACTTCTTTAATATCCGATTGGTCTTTTTTATTGTCAATTTGCGCTTAGGATTGCGAAAGAGTGGTAGCATTTGTTGCTTTTATTGTTTGGAAATGTTTCCGATCATTAGGATTCATATGTCACTGCTTGTGATACCTTTCTTTTAGGGTTTAATCCAAAATTATTCTGCTTGTTAATAATTGCTCTAGCATGCGCACAGCGTCGCCGATTTGCCTTTTTAGTGTGTTCAATATTAAACATGGCAACCATCTTGTTTTGATGTAGATGTTGATTTGAACAGTAATTCTAATAAATTATCTGCAGTTTTATGTAGATCCTTGTTAGTTATTTATCATGTAATTCTGGCCTTTACTGTTGCAATCCTATCATATAATTTCTTGGCCTAAAGCTCGAATTCTTGAACTTGTCTAAATGAGCAAAACTCAAATTTTCTTTTATTATCTTGCTTGTTTGAGATATCACTCTTCTGTGTAGGACGAGTTGAGACTAGATGAAGATCAAGCCCCTTAAAAGTGATTAACCTGAAAAGTTTTACGTGAAACTATTTGAATATTTCATTACATTTGTAACTTCAGAGTGGAGATGGACATTTTAGATTTGGAAGACTATTTTACTTCTTAATCATAATAGTGAGGTAGAACTTGGAAGATGTCTATCAACATAATAAGTAGTGCCTCAATAAAAGCATGAAATTTACATGCTTGTCCCTTGTTTTCTTTTTCTCATCCGTACTCTTGATTTCTAATGTTCCATTTTTTAAAATTGAGATAAACCAAATGCTTGCTCTATTTTGGTTAAGCCACATTGTGTCTGGTTACTTCTTCGGGTAACTAAGACTCCTAGTTTGCTACAAGTAGCCAATGAAATCCGTTTCTTACTATATGCTTTACTTGACCTGCTTACATAACTCATCCAAAAGTTTCAATTGAGAAAACCAGGTAGCCCGAGAAATGAATGAGGGTTTGTTCAAAATTCACTTAAAAAGGAAATACCTAAGTTAGCCTACATCAACTTCGACTTATTGGGCCTTGCTAAGGCATCAGGGAATACTCTATCTCCGACCTGTAGCTTGTTAGATCCATATTTTAACGAACTTGGACTAGTAGACTTCGGTAGGTAAAACCTACACCTACTTGCACCCCAATTGGCTGGTTAATCTCAATTGAGTAATTGACTGAGCCTTCACTGAAAGAAACCTAAATTGGCAGCAAACTGGAACTAAGGTTTATATTTTTGCTCTAGTCTATACTATAAGCTATTTTCTTGTGCTAGAGATAGCTTTTTCTTGAGCCAATAGGTGTGGTTTAGTTGGCTTCCATTGCCGATTATGGTTCAAATAATCAATCCCCATCTTGATTCAATCTTCTAGTGATGGATCATTTGTTTTTAATTGTTGTCATATATTGAGTTTGTGAGCAATTGTGGTCTTATGCCCTTCTGTTGAAATAGAATGTTTTTAATGATCCTTCAAGATAACAAGTTCATGATCTTTGGGCCGGCTATTTGATATGGATACATATTGTAGAATCTTCAAAACTGCTCAAAAACTTGCTAAAGTTACATCTCCAATATGATTTACTCCTATTGATAACATCTTATAATCAACATCAGTTTGTCAATATGCAGATAAAGAAATTTCCATTTTGTAATAGCCTACCCAGACAGCCACGTTTTCCCTTTAGCAAGCCCGATCTAAACAAAATATGATTTATCTTTTGAGAAAATTTTCAAGTTGAAATTTGACTGTCATGCAGGTCAAATTCTATGATGGAAGATACATTGTATGTTTTTCAACTGTATGTAAATTTTTTCTTCTTACTTTTGTTGTGAGAATAGGTCAACTTTTTTTTTTCATTCGAAAACTGCTTGTATCAAGTTATTATTTTCTGATGGGAACCAGTTTATAGGCTTTCTCCCCCATGACTTTTAACATCTTTTTGTTGTGCATTTTCCTTTTGCCAAGAATAAAAAGAAATTAGTGAATATGATGTTAAAGGGTAAACAACTGCAAACAGCTCTATCAATTCAAAGATTTTCCATATTTTACTTGTGTAAGTCAAAGGTCATGCTGATTCTTTTGTATTTAATCCAGCTGGGAATGATGATGTGTGACAAACACTAGGTGGATTGTAGCAGAATATATATCTGTTCCCCCCAGATTTACAGGTCGGCTGAGATTTAAGGAGCATTTAATGACTCGTATATTTTCGTTGTTTGTATACTGATTGCCTTTTAACTTCCGCATGGAAATATGAGAACTGTACTGTTAGGTTGATTGATAAGTTGATGGGTCATATATTAAACTAAAGATATTCAGATTTTGTATTTTAGAAATCTGGTTTTGTAAATAGATTACTGACCATGTCATCTCTTTCTACTGCATCATATCTTTATTCGCAGCACATCTTGCACATATTATTTCGATATGCCGAATTTTCTGGTGATTACTGAAAATCTTAACCTAGCGCACATCCTCATCTAATCTATTTCTTTCATTTTGTGATCACATAATGGCTATTAAAAATTTCGACTCAAATCAACACCAGAGTCGCTACATTCTGTGATCAGTTTACTCTCTAAATTATTTCACATGGTGAATATACTTTGTTACTGCTGGTCAAATTAGCAATTGTGCTTCTTCGGTTTTCTTTAACCTCTCTCTCATTAGCAATTGTGCTTCTTCGGTTTTCTTTAACCTCTCTCTCATCTGTCTAGGTCTGTGACATGCATCATGAAGAGTATTTGTCTTGGAGACCGTCGCTCCTCTTTCACTTCTGTCTTACTGTTGTCTTTTCGTTTGCATAAGAAAAGATCAAACTATTGTACAACAAGATGGATTGTTAACGTCTCTTAGCTGTGGTTTCTGTTAATCTTTGTAACTTAATACCTGGAGCTTAGATGGTTGAATTTTCATATTTGTAGATGGATGAGTTGTATTTTGCGGAGAAAAGTGCGTTCAGTGGTAGTAGCTGCAGATTTCTTCATCATTAATTGTTGAGGTACTTGCAACCTTTTCTTTTTTCTTTTTTTCTTTTAAGAGGTTTGTGTTGGTAAAAGGTATTGGATATGTAATTTTGGTACTAATGGAACTTAAATTATTTTAAGTTGGTTAATAATGCATAATCATCAGTTCGTCCAATGGCATGGCAGTTGATTACTCGATATGTTAACAATTTTAAATATCAAGCAATCAATGAGGTGCAACTGAGAGTTGCAGAATTTTCCAGAAATGCTTTTATTCTGTATTATTTTCTTATTACTTTCATGCAACCTGAGATTGCATAACCATTAATCAGATGCTTCTTTTTCACCTGCTTCATTGTAGTTAACATTATCCTGAAGTGTAGTTGGCTCATATTTTAGAAGGATAATTAAATGGATACATGTATTCTTCTTAATTACAATGTAGGGATTTTAACAACCATGATATTTGGGATAATTCATTTTATGATTTATAATATTTTGGTAGAAAAATGTTAAATACCAAATATACTATGCGGTTGTAGAGATACTCTTCACATTGGGTATAGATAAATTATCAAATGACCTTTATAGTTCAAACTGCACGAATCCAAACGAGTCTCAAAGTGTGGGTGTATTTTCTTGGTCCTGGAATGGAACTCAGAGCGAGTTATTCACCATCTTTTCTAGCACAAAGAGTTCTTTGTTGACGTTCATCTCATTGATTTTAGGTGAAAATGCATATAACTTACCTGAACTATGAACTGGCTACAATTACTCCTATTCCTCAGATGCGATGTATAAACTGGTGTCTGTAATTTGATGTTGGGATTCCTTGCCCCGTAGCTGTCTTCATCCCTTAATGGTGCATCGTCGCGATCGGCGAAGTGACTCCTGCAATTCATCACCTTTTCTCAGCTGTTTTCTGTGACTCCTCGCTTTCCATCACGCCCATTTGCATACTGAACCATCTAATTTAAATGGACCTGCCTCTCGATCACTGAAGTGATTGCGTTCAGCTACGACGCTGAAAGTCGAGTTGGCCACCCTTCGGTACACTTCCTTTGCCGAAATCCCCTACCATTTCGGTATCAACACAACTGAAACATTCAAAGTTGCATGCCTTGGAAATATTCTGTTTGTTTTTGTACGTAATATTACGTTCTGCATATCGCGATGAGTTGGTTACAATATATTTTCTACGGTTCTACCAGAGAACGCAGAAGTATATCCCTATATACTTTTTTTCACAACTTTATTTTATCTAATAGCGTTAGATAGGCCTCGATACCAAATTAAGCTATAGTCTAATAATTATTTGTGAGATGGCAGTGATTATTAATAGTCTAATAATTATTTTCACAAAGTGCACAATCTTACAATATTATTATTGAATATAATTCATGGAATTCTACAGAGTATATCAGACATGCTGTTTGTTGCAGGAGTTGTGGAAAAGGAAATCAAATGTGAGTCGTCACAAATTTCTAAAGCCAAAAAGAGACTGCATCAGATTAAATATCAAAAATTTTCCTCCCCCAACTCATTTACTCGGCACCAAAAATCAGCACGATCGAGTAAATCCATCACAGCAGGCATCAGCTAATCGAATAATCGAGCAACTTCAAACCACTTGGTAGGAAAAAAAAAAGCTTGATAATTTCCTATCCTATGTATGTTGATGCGAAAAACATCTTGCGCCTTATAACACAAATTTCACATTAAAAGTTGCAGATTAAAAGGATCTAAACAATCAGAAGCCGATCTAAGTACGTATTACACAAATTTCACACGATCTAGGAACATGTAACGCAAATTTCACATCGATCACGGGGTCATAGCAGAACAACGCGAGGGTGAATGGAGAGAGAGAGAGAGAGAGAGAGAGAGAGAGAGAGGACCTTGGCAGTGAGGGCTTCAGGTGGTCCACCTTCGTGAACGTCGGCTTCCTCTTCGCCGACGGGGTGGCGCCGCCGCCGCCGCCGCTCCGGTGCTGCGTCGTCGCCGTGAACCCCGAGAACCCCAAACCCTAGACCGAGAGGACGGGGACGAGGATGCGTCGAAACCCGTATACGGAGCCATGAAAGAGCGAGCAAGAAATTTATAGATGTAGAAGTAGAACGAACGGCTCAGAGAACCGAGGGTGAAAGCGTTGGTTGGAGGATGAGGGTACGATGTCTCGCGGAGTGTGTTAGAGTTTCCGTAGTTAGAACACCTTTTTTTGGTCTTCAAACTCTGGTCGGTACGGGTTAGTACACAGATTGTTTTGGACGGACTCATCCGTTCCACGGTTTGTATATGCGAGACTCCACATAATTCTATATATAATTCTATATATAAAAATATAATAGAAAATTAAAATTTTTAATCTGACTTGAGTATTTTCAGTAACGACAAGATCTAAGAAATTAAGATAGTTAAGCATGCTAAAACGAGAGTAGTCTTAGAATGAATGACCCTCTGGGAATGAAAGTGAGATAAGTTTTATACAGTTGGAAGAGCGAAACTCTCATGCTGTTGACTGTTGTCGGTGAAACCTAGCTCACCACAAAATCGATTTAGACTAGCGAGACGAATTTCACATCACTTGATATTTGTAAGTTTGAACCTAATAAGAACATTAGAGCTTAAGGAGGAAAAATGTAAGACTCCAATAGTATATAAACTATAATAGAACAAATTCTTAACATGTAATCAATTTAAGTATTTTGAATAGTGGAAAAGCCCAAAAGTTAAGAGAGTTAAGCATACTAAAACGAAAGCAGTCCTAAAATGAGTGATCTCCTGAAAAGTCAAGGCGTCACATTGTACGTGCCCGTAGCGACCAAAGTGGCGGTGCTTGAGACATCACACACGCACTTTGATACTCAAAATTTACTTTGGTATAATTTTTAGTTTTAATTTTTAAATTCTTACAACAAAATTAAATATTGATGTATCAATCAATAAAACTAAAGTGAAGTAGCAATATTGGGATGATATGATACTAATTAAGATATTATATTTGGCCTTGTTTAGATCCGGACCCAGTTCCACTCCTAACAGAATGGTTAATCAAATTAAATTGTGAAATTTTATTATAATATAATTATAATAAACTAAATTTTAACTATATCAACAATATTATAAAGGATCCTTCATGGAAATCCCAGCATTTGAGAAAATAGTTTGGGATTTCCATGAAGGATCCTTTATAATATTGTTGATATGGATAATACACATTGTTTTTATCAGCTATAACACATAAAATTTATCGCAAACCAATCATATATGCCAGATAGGATGTAGAAAAATCCAATTAGAAACAATATAATAATTATATGTTACAATGATGCTGTAAACATGTAATCAAATTCTATATAGAATATAACTGTGACCAAAAAAACTAAACGTAACAGCGCAAAAAAGGTTAAAAAACCAACAACAAATTTCCTGATAAACTTCAAAAACTTAAAAAAGACATGAGTTTATATTTGGTGGGCCAAAAAAACAAAATAGAAGAGTAAACAGGATATAAAAAGGAAAAGAGAGATGAAGTTAAAAACTGTATGTGAGCAGAAGCCTCATAAACCTTCCATGAATAATGATGGATTAAATTAAATAGTTCAACAAACACCTGAATGCAATTCATATTTGAAGAAATTTGACTACAGTGTAAATTCAACTGAATTGTATTTTAAACCAAGCAAGCAAGCCCTAACATGGAAGAGTTAAGTACAAAGCAAAAACTACAGAAGCATTGATAGAATTGTACTGGTGATTTGAGACATAGGAAATCTAAAAGTAAATCAAACTAGTACATAAGCATTACTCACCATGAAATTCACATTGTATTATATGGTGCAAAACAGAACAAAGGTATTAAAAAGCACATAAATCAGTGCGGAGTGACGAACCTAGAAGTCATTTTCGACAAAAGGAAAATAGTTAAACACCATAAAGTGAATAAAACAACTGATCAAATAAGAAAACAATATTACAGCCAGATCAGTGCATGCCATACCTGTGAAATTACAAGATCTCAAAATTTCCTAAATCTACGACGAGAAATCTTAATCTATTCGAAAGTGCACAGAACTTAAGTACCAAACTAATATAATTACAGATCTAAGTCAAGAAATTCACATAGATAGTCAATTCAATAAAATACAATAGACAATAAGATTCTTTTTCCACCTGGAACCAAACACCTGAGGCTTAGCTCTGCACACATGACACAACATAAGGGGGGCTCCCTCGCCTACTCAAATGGATAAAATGACTTCCAACCTGTGAAAAGTCGTCAGTATTAGTTGACAATAAAACATCCTACGCGTGCCGCATGCATTTTTTAGGTAATTGCAGATTTAGTCCATGAAGTTTGGCCAGGATTCAGAGTTCGAATGTAACAATTTAGTCCCTGAAGTATAACACTAATTTCAATTTCATTCTCAGATTTTCAATTTAATATATTTAGTCCACAAAACTTGACCCTTAAACCAATATTTTCCTTGAATTGTTTCAGTTTTAATGAACAAAAATCTAATAACAATGTTGACATGACAATTCAGATGGTAGAATAATAGGACTTAGAAAAAGAAGTGCAGAAAAAACTCTTTAAGGACTAATTTATTACAACTGAACTTTGAGCACAAAATTGAAACCAAGGTTATACCTCCAGCACTGAATTTGTGATTAAACCTTTCTTTGTTTTGAAACGATATAATATACAAGATAAAACAGTTCAATCTGATCGGTCGCTTCAGTCTAAATTGTAGTTCTACAAGGACAGATGTTAGCAAATTCACCATAAAGCTGAAAACATTAAGAATTCAGCACACTAGCAAACTCTAACATGTAGATTCTCATATTCTGAAAGGTTCAATGTAAGCCATCGCATCATACCCCATCACCCGTAAAACTCTTTCTCCCATTGAAATCCTAAATGAAAATTGTCCTATCAATATACTATTCCATTTGATTCACCCCTCTAGCCAAACTCATGATCGCCCTCTAGCCAAACTCATGATCGCCTAATCAACTAAGCTGCAACCTAGAAAACAAAAATTTTGGCAAGTTGTCTTAAAAATTCCTGACTATCACATGTTAGTAAGTATTTCAATTCTTTGACATCTAACTTTTTCCAAGCAGAATACAGTGAAACTTGAATCGTGACATCTCATGACAAATTAACATATCTCATTCCTATGACGAGAAAGTAAATATCTAAGCTAATAGCACAAACTCTAGACATAGTTCACACACCTGTCCCTGACAAGCTAATGGTCGACAAATGTCACAGTCATCCACTCCCTCAAATTTACACCACTGAGAGATATCTTTTACTTTGAGAACTCAGATGCCTCATCTAAAGGTTTAAAAATTTCAGGGTCCATGATAACATTCTTATCCTGATGCAATTGTGCTTGATCAGTTCGTACTACTGTTATTTTATCAAGGCAAACTATCCGTCATTTGTGGTGCTCATTCAAATCAACCTTACCAGCCAGTTCAACTTTATCATGGTGTATAATTTGATCGGAATTGATCAATTCTCCATCTCCAAAACTCCATTGAGGAATAAGCACAACTTTGTTAGTACGTGCATTTACCCAAACCTTTTTACAAACCGGATTGCGTAGAACTCGACGATAGGAATATTCTAAAACAGTCAAATGTCCAATTGATTATCTACCCAAGATCAGCACACTTCAAATATGAGCATCTAATAGGACAAAAGAAAATTTTATAAGATAAAGGCCTGCGACAATATTTAATATATTAGAATGACAGCAATTGCAAATTGCGACATTGTTATTGTCAACATCAAACATTCATGAGTGATGGTGATCCTAAGCAAAACGTCACTAGTCTATGTTACAGTTTTCTTAATGATAATAAGAAATTATCTATTGATCTGATCAAACTTTTATAACTAAGTCAGCATCACTTAATCATAGAAAAACTGAAAGTTCTCCATGGTAGAATCCACAAACAGGTAAAATGGTCGACAATATTATGACATGCATTAACTGAATCCAACCTGCATTAGTCTCATTGTATCAAAAGTCAAGAGCAAAAAAATTGCACGCACAAAACAAAGAAATCTATTACTGACATAAAGAGAAATACTGATCAAAATCTCTATCAGTTTTAAAACAAAACTAAAAGGACAAAAAGCCAGAAAGAATGCGAAACTAAACAACTATGAATAAGTACCTCAACTCGCATTAGGTTTCTTGCCAGTAATAATGCGCGATATTTGGAGTCCTCTGCTAAAGGCCTCGTTGAAGAGAATCCTCGTCTGCATTTCTTGGAATCCCGGCAACCAGGACAGTAATGCCACCGGTGCCATAACAACCACTCCAAACAATATATCATACAACCTTGCCACAGCAACCACAGTATCCCAAACCACAGTGGAATCAATAAACGGCCTGATCACTTGTGCAATAGAAATCAAACCCCAACCAGTTGGAATAAACGCCAAAAGACTAGTAAAAATATCAATAATCTGAAAATCTGTGAATTTGAGCAATACTATGATGACCAGTATTATGAGGATGATGATGAAGGCTTGAACAGTCCGGTAATATATGTGCTCCTTTGCTGCATATCTGTCCCGAGCATAGGCCATTAACACGAAAACCCCAATGCCCGCAAGCACACATATCCAGGATAGTAGATAGACGGCAATATTGTGGCTCCCACTGGCTATTTTTAGCTGGTATACAATGCCGTACTGGAAAAAGAAGAAGCGGAGATCCAATACTATCTCCATGAGCCTTCCCCAAAGTCCAGTTGTTCGAAGATGGGCTTGTTCTTCATACCACCACACTTCCCAACTCTGTTCTGGTTTTGCAAATATACCCCCGCGATACCATATCCAGCTCATAAAATCATCAAAGTCATAAACAGTTTTTAACCAATCAAAACCTGAAGGGTTGAATGCAAAGGGAGCCATGATCCACGATACCACCAAAAACCAGCTTGAGATCGTCATCACTATATAAACCAAAGTGTCCGTGGCAATAGCACTATAGGATGCATAAACAGTTAGTATCACCCCGAGCTCTATCGCTTTTATAAAATGGCTGCGTGCATAAAGCCTGTAGTTCTCAGCAAAACTCTTATGTTGGACAACAAAACCACGGCCGGTGGCCCGGTACTTGGCGCCTCCATGAAGAATGGTTCTCCCGTAATAATGGGTCTTAGTTCCCATAGAGAAAGTGAAGAACACTGACGCTAGCTGTAGCTGCATTGTCAAGAAATCCCACAGAGCAGGAAGAAATCCCTGCTCAAGAGAGTTTTCGACAATCATTGGTAGTGCAGTAAAAAGGCCGAGTTGAATGATGAACTGCTGATTGAGGACAACTCCAAGGGCCTTATTATTTGTTGAGTCCGCACTGTCTGTGATCGTTTTCTCAAGTCCACTTAGAGCCAAATAAAGGCGGCCCCACACAAATGCATAAACGGTCAAAACAACCATCATGGTGTTGAAGTAGAATCCAACTGTGGTGTAGAAGAAGGAAAGCATGCGGAAAAAATCCAATCTGTGACCCAATCGGTAAACATCTCTGCTTAAGGTCTGCTCACCATTTCCACTAGCAACCTTAGCTTCAAA
Source organism: Aechmea fasciata (assembly GCA_025177825.1). NCBI lineage: Eukaryota > Viridiplantae > Streptophyta > Magnoliopsida > Poales > Bromeliaceae > Aechmea > Aechmea fasciata. The sequence continues at coordinate 4,848,726 of CM045928.1, read as the reverse complement.
CATCGATATTTGATTAAGCCCAACATCTCGGCCCTTGCCGACTTGTATATATTCATGGTGGGTAACATTTCCACCCCGCAGCGTACAATTAAAGCCCGCAAATATGTCCTCGCTGATATTGATTACCCTAGAGGCCTTACTAATACCGCCTCGACTTAAGAACCAGATGCGATCAAAAACATCAGGATGCCCATAATGCATTCGAACCTTTAATGGGTTGGCGAGAACCCTCTGTCCTAGAGTAACAAAGCTTGTCTCTTGGGCAGACATGAACCAAGCAAGCGACGAGACAGAGCCAGTGAAAACATGCTCCCGAACCCCCAACAGTGTAGGCTTTCGAACTCCATAGTAGTGATTATACTCTTCCAATAAATTCCGCATCTTAAGGGCTTCCTCAAAGTAGTTGTCCTGGTTCATGTCGATTGTCTGGACTGCATCGCCCCTGGTGAAAATGAGGGCATGGTTCTGGTTCTCAGGCTTACCCTCTCCAAGTTTTAACGGGCCGGGCAATCGGACCCTATATATCTCAACTTCTCTCTCCAATCTCTGGTCATATTTAACTAGAACAGAATAGTACGCCACTTCATCTGTACCAGTGTGCACTTCATCAACATACGCGACACGCAAGGCCTCATTTTTCTTCATGAGATACAAGATCTCCTCAGCACGCGAATCCTTCTTAGCCTTCTGATTGCCATATATCTGGCATGCGACCACATAAGTGTACTTCATAAGCGCGGTTCCGTACTCATGCCCTTTGAACAATAAGCTCACCCCACTGCTTGCCCTGCTCAAGTTCCTTGAAGACGGCAACCTGTTGGCATCCCCCAAACCATATGAATCAACTTCCTGCCTGAAAGAACCAATTGAAGCTAGCTCCCTCGACCCATCATTTATATCCATCTCAGAAGCAGAATCAAGGAAGGCGAGCATCTTGAGGGCCTTGTAGTAGTACATCATCCCCCTCACGGTTCGCGACAGCGTCTGGCCCCTATACGAGGCCCAAAGCCGGAGATCCCTCAACCTTTCCTCCCATAACTCCTTTTCGCTGACCATCCCTTCCCTCTTCATGCGCTCTAAAAAGTACGCCCAATCATCTTCGTAGATCTTCTGCAGATAGAATAGGATGGAAACACCATCTTCATTCTCGGAGTGAAGCTGTGTTTTATCGTAGAGAACTTCCTCATTGTAGTAGGGAGTCAAAACACTAAAAGCCAGCATTTTCTCGACCTGGGGAGCTCGAGGCATGTTCATGAACAAGGAGTTGCTGAAAAATGCAATTCTTCGCCGGGCCTCGATATTCTTCGGAACGTTATTCATTGAATCCCTAGAGGTGAGAATAGTATGCAGCCGTCTCACTTGCCTATAAAAGGTAGCGTCGTCTTCACCGGGCAATTCAATGGCATTCTCGAAGAGCAGGCCGGTCGCGCTCGGCCGTAGCGGCACCAGCCCTTCTTGCTTAAGCTGCTCGATGCTCTTCTTCGATATCGGGAAATCGCGGATCGCAATGTCGTACAGAGTCTGCAAGGTGTTTACCACCTTCGTCATATCCCTCTTCGGCTTGAGCATGAGTTCCAAAAGCGTTATCAGTTTCGCATGGATGCTAGGCAACACCGCCATCTTATACTCCGCAGTGAATTTCCCCGCGGCCATCGAACCATCAAAAGCATCGAATATTTGGCGGACGATGGAGTGCTCCTCGGTTGCCTCCCCGACGATCCTCAACAACAAGAACCTAACACTGTCGTAAGCCTCGATGACCGCGCACCGTCTGTACTCATTCTTGCAGATTTTCTTCCAGTGCCGCCGGTCGGACGCCTCGAGCTCCTTGGCCTGCCCTAGGGCGAGCAGGAGCTCGTTGCAGAGCAACAAGCACGGCCAACGGACGACCCTAATGTTCCACAGTTCAGGCGGAAGTTCCAGGAGCTCCACCTCGCGGTCGCTAATAATGTCCTCCTCCCTGAAGGTGGCAATAATCTCGTTCCAGATGAGGGCGAACCGCCTGGCCTCCACCTGGTTCAACTCGATCTTCTTGTAAGGGCGGCCCAACCCGTACCTGAGCTTGAGGCGGAGGATGGCATCCTTGAACTTGCTGCGGAGGGTGCCCCGATCCTTGAAGAGCTGCTCCTCGGGCATGAGGTTGAACTGCATCGCGCTGGCGAAGAACTGGAAGCGCAGCCGCAGCTGCTGCACGTTCCGGATCTCGCCCAGGTGCGAGAAGAGGCCGACGAGAGCGCCCGTGAGCGAGGAGAAGATCGCGTACCAGATCTGAATGTCCATCAGATAGATCAGCACGACGGGGATCCACAGCACGACCGCGGCGAACCTGTTGGCGTGGGCGAAGAACTCGTGCCACCGGTAGTTGACGCGGGGGATGTTGTATATGGCCTTGGTCGGGGCGACCATGGGCCGGATCTGGAGGAAGTAGCTGAAGCTGAACTTGACGGCGAGGAGCACGACCCAGAAGAGCGAGTACTTGACGTTGTCCACGAGCCCTTCCCGGAGGCCGCGCCCGACGAAGGTGCGGGTCTGGAACCACCAGGTGAGGGCGTAGAGGATCCGCCAGTTGGTCTTCTCGAGGAAGTTGCGGAGCCAGGGGACGAGGAAGAGGACGAGGGCCAGCACCTCGGGGAGCACGAAGACGGCGGCGGCCTCGAGGAAGTTGACGAGGCGCTGGTCGGCGGCGGGGGACCAGCGGCGGTCGCGGTGGCGCTGGCCCCAGACGCGGGCGTAGAGGACGCTGAAGGCGACGGTCCAGCCGGCGGCGACGAGGATCTTGAGCGCCATGCGCAGGGCGAGCCAGCGGTTCTCCCGGGAGACGAGGCTGTACTGCGTGCCGGCGTCGAGCATGGCCTGGAGGAGGCGGAGGGCGGCCCAGGTGATGAAGACGGTGAGGACGGGGACCTGGTCGTCGCGGGTGCGGAGGTTGCGCCAGGGCAGGACGTGGCCCTGCCAGGCGACGATGGCGGCGGCCTGGAGGAAGAGGAGGAGCATCACCCACAGGCGGTCGAAGCTGCGGTAGACGTTCCAGAAGGAGCGCTGCTCCACGAAGCCCGTCTTGCCGACGCGGTTGCGGCTGGGGGGCGCCGCGAAGAAGCCGCGGGAGATGTCGAGGGGCCAGCGGAGCCGGTCGAAGACGTGCCGGCTCCAGAAGTACTCGTTGACGTCGTCGTAGTTGCGCCAGGCGGAGTGCGGGGCTGTGCCGTTGCGGCTGGCGTCGACCTCGGCGCTGATCGCCCTGTAGACGGGGACGACGACGCGGGCCAGGAAGGCGTTCTCGCCGGAGATGGCGGGGAGGGCGGGGCGGCCGGTGGCGTCGTCGGTGTAGCCCTCGAGGATGCGGTTGAGGTCCATGGCCATGTGGTGGAAGATGTAGGCGAGGCACTCGGGGACGAAGCGGAGGTTCGCGGCCTCGCCCCAGATGAGGAGGTAGAGGGAGATGTAGAGCAGGTCGCGGCGGGGGTCGGCGGAGGACGAGGCGGAGGGGCGGCGGAGGAGGCTGGCCGGGGAGGGGGAGTCGGAGACCCAGACGTTGGGCTTGCGGCCGAGGAAGGCGCACCAGGAGGTGTAGTTGTGGAGGAGCTTCTTTCGGAGGCGCCGGACGACGGCGGGGTCGAGGGCGTCGATGCTGTCGGGCCCGGGCTGCAGCCGCATCTGGGCGTTGGCCAGGAGGAGGACGAGGTGCTCGCGCTGGTTCCGCACGTTGTCGCGCTGGAAACCGAAGAAGGCGCCCAGCCAGTCCAGCAGGTCGAGCCCCTCGTGCCAGGGGACGAACGGCGGCTTCCGGAGCTCCCCCACCGTCCACAGCGCCGCCATCGCCGCCCGCACCTCCGGGAACCGGAGCGACGGGTGGTCCACCAGCACGTTGTGGATGGGGATGATGTTGTACGCCTCAGCCCCCTCTTCCGCTGCGCCTCCGCTGCCGCCGGGGCCGCGGCGGGGGCCGTTTCCCGCCGCGCCCGGGACGGGGCGCTGGCGGAGGCTCATGGGGCCGGATCCGGCGACAGCTCCGTTTTACGTCTTTGTCTTCCACCGAAATGGAGCGGGGAATGGGGGATGCGAGAGGGGGGAGAGGAAAGTAGAAGGACGATTCGGAAGGGGGTGAAATTTTGACAAGAAAATTGCTAACAAGTCTACAAAAAATGTACGGATTAGTCCCCGTCCCATCGCCATTTGTTACTTTGCTCCCTCTATATATCTGTTTTTTAATGTTAACACACTGACTCTATGGCCTCAGTGCTAGGGGTGGCCTCTTTTTCTCTCTCTCTCTCTCTCTCTCTCTCTCTCTCTCTCTTTTAGGCAGTGCCAATCCTTTTTTGTTTTTCGGATACTAACTTTATATATAACAAATTTTAAAAAAAAATTTAATACGAGGAGGATGGCAAGTAATATTACCACTCCCTTTATTTTAATTTGTATAGAACATTATCTATAATTTGATACAAAAACATGTCTAATAGTTCAAAATACAAAATAATTATATAAAATTTAGTATTATAATATAAAAAAAATAATTTATGAGTTGAATATCTAATCTTTTCAACCTCACTGTCTTTTGTTCCGCCTTCAATCTTCATATTATTTATTTTTATTTATGCAGTCAAAAATAAATAATTTATATAGATAAATATTAGATTAAACTATCCAATCATATATAACTAAAATTAAAATTTTGTATGAATAATAATTTTTTACTTTAAAAATATTCTGTATATTTTTTCAAGCATAGAATTAATAACAAGTTATGCAATTGCATATATATTACATTACTTGGTAACTTGGAAGGCTTCGACTCTACTTAGGGTAAGAGGCAAAAAAAAAGAGAAACATATTGAAAACTTAGAGCTCTATGAAAGAAAGAAAGAAAGGAAAAATATATAAGTTTAGTTAAATTTTGCTATTTTATTTGTCTATTCGGTTTGTTTTTATGGGCCAAAATATTAATTTTATTCATTAAATTATTATAATTAAAATATATTATATTTATGTATTTTTTAATATATATATATATATATATATATATATATATATATATATATATATATATATATATATATATATATATATATATATATATATATATTCGAGCTTTTCTTTTCGAGCCAATTCGAGCGAGTAATACTCGAAACAAATGAATTTCGAGCCTTTTTTTTGTTCAAGCTCGACTCATTTAATTTCGAGTCGAGAGCGGCCAAATATCGAGTCGAACGCGAGTCGAACGCGGCCGGCTCGCTCGTTTGCCCTACTCAGTGCCCATCCTCTTTTTTTTTTTTTCGATACTAACTTTATATATAACAAATTTTAATTTTTTTTTTTTTAATACGAGGAGGATGGCAAGTAATGCACCATTACACCACTCCCTTTTATTATATATAATTTTTTTTTAAAAAATGTATTTAAAAAATAAAATATTAATAACAACACAAAATAAGTTTTAATTTTTTGAAAATTTTAAAATATTAAATAACCATTTTATCTTTTCTGTCCGAAATAATTGATCCGCTTCCTTCTCTGCACTTCTGTCCGAAATAAGTTACTACATTCAAATACAAGTCTAATTTTTTTCTTTGGTTCTTTTTTTTTTCTTTTCTGCAGTTAAGAATAACAAAACTGCAGGGACCAAATTTAAACTTAAACTACAGGGACCAAATTGTCAGGCGGGAATAGTACCTGGACCATTCGCACATTTTTAGCAGTGCGGGGTGGATGAGAACGAGGGGCGGGGTTAGCGCGGAGTGTTTCGGGACTGGGCGCGACTTGGTGGGTGGGTGGGCTGGCGACCCGCTGGTGTTCCCCAAACCGTTTCGTTTCAAATTCTGCTTCTGCGTGAAGTTATTATTAATTAATTAATTAATTAATTAAAGAACTATAATTATTAATAACAATAAGACCAGAAAAGAGCTTCCGATATTGTCCCACCGACCATTTCTGAAGCGAGTGGCGAAGAATTTAATGGTTGGTATCGAGAGATCTCAAATTGAATTTAGTTTATTAATATTTTCGATTAAATTTATTTTTAAATAAAATAAGCGCGACAGATGCGTCTTTCTTTCTCTCAAAAAAAAAAAAAAAAAAAAAAATTGTCCGCATTTTCGTTGGTCCCATTATTATCTGTAATGATGAGCACGACTTGTTAATTTGTCCTGAGTCAAGATTAAACATAACACAACTTTTTTTTCTTTTTTTTTTTGAGAGAGAGATAGGTAGCTATTCGTTTATTTCGTTAAGAAATAAACTTAGCTATTAATTTGAATCAACTAGGATTCGAATTCGGGTCTGATATCAACCACCAAACCCACTTGCTCTAGAAACGGTAGGTAACATAACACAATGTTTTGATTTTTTTTTTTTTTTTCTACTGCTGCTATTTGTTTGATAAAAAGTTAATAATTTAGCAGTTATAGTTTTCTGTTTTGTTTATTTGACATTTTCATATTGATACATAAAAAAATTAAAAAATTTAAAATAGAGAAAAAAACTTTTGTAAATACTCCGTTTTTCACTCTTTCTTTCGAAGTTTCAAAAATTTACATTTTATCCCCCGCAATAAAAAAAAAAAAATAAAAAGTAAAAAGAATGAATATTTATAGAAAAAAAAATTTGCATTTTATCCCAAAAAAAAAAAACCAATACTAAATTTTTTTTGATCTTTTTCCCTTTCATAATTATCTTTACTGCCTCTGACAATAATAGTAATCTTTCCATGATAAAGTAAAATTATAATTACCAACAAATTTAATTTACAGTAAATCAAACGGAAAATTTGAATATTTAGGACTAAAACAGATGTACCCATACAACTGCAAGAACACCTACTAAGTCATTTCTGAAAGCCTCGAAATCTGAAAGCCAAAATAGAAATTGAGTGAAAGCTCAAGACTAGTGCACTTTTTCCCACTTCCAACCTAATAATCTAAGATTGGGACGACAATTTCTTGGAGCTAATGCGCACATCAGAACAAATTAATACTTAACTATGTATGGATTAATCGATTAGTGTGAAGTCCTATCTGTATTAACCATTATTCAACCAATCATTCAAAAAATATCATATTCTAGAGCCAACGATGATCACCTCTGAGGGCTGTTTGGTTAGATATAATTACAAATATAGTCTAGTTAAAAATATAACAATTATAACTATATGAATTCTATTTAGTTGGATGTCGTAGAAAGTAACTACAAATAATTTGTTTGGTTGAATTCAGTTGAAAAATAAATTTTTAGAATTTTATTATTTTATATATATATAACGGTGAGATTACCTCTAGTAAAAATAAAAAAAAATAATTAAGAAAGTCGGCTTATCTTTTGTTCAAAGTTAATCTCTCCATCTTTACATTGCGATTGAAGCTATGGCCAATTTAGGCGTAGTTCAAGCTAACATTGCGATTAGACCTTCTTTTCCGATTTCTATTTCTAGTTAAAGTTAAATACATCAAATCAAATATTAAATTTGTATTTATATGTACTTATTATTGCAGTCCAGTTATAATACTATAATAGTTAAAGTTAAATATATCATATCAAATACCGAACTTGTATTTGCGTACATTTCTAATTTCAGCACAGTTGTAAAGGCTTCTAAATGCATTGGCAATCTATCTATCTATATCTATACCTCTATACCTATACATTATTCTCTCAAAAACAAGCCACGTGGCGGAGTTCAGCGAAACCAACTCTTCACCTGTCTTTCACCTATAACGTCTAATTAATAGTCCACTAATTTTAACCCAACACTTCACCTTTCCTAAATACATAACGTCGTCTTCCCTCCACCTATAATATTTAATTAATAGTTCACTCATCTTAATCCAATCCTTCACTTTTCTTACAAACATCTACTCATCTTAATTCAATCCTTAACTTTTTTCTACAAATATAACATCTAATTAATGATTCGCTTATTTTAATTCTAATATAAACTATTTGTAGCAACGTATGAGTTAGGCTTAGTTTGGTATCGATGCCTATCTAACGCTATTAGATAAAATGGAGTTGTAGAAAAAATATATAGGGATATGCTTATGCGTTCTCCGATGGGAACGCAGAAAATATATCATAACCATCGTCGATATGCGAGCAATATTACGTACGGAAACAAACGAATTATTTTTTCAACGTCTTTTCACCGCATGCATAACGCAATCTTTCCGTAATACCAAACGGCCTTGTACACTAGTTCCGTAAATATGTGGCAAAATTTTTTGGCTCGCACGGGCACGCTACGCTATCTTCAAAGCAGATAGAGATGGGGAGACTTATTATTATTTATCATCAAGTAGTCGCGGCGCGGGCCCCACCCCGTTTGCAGCTACGCGTCGCACGAGGCCCCACGACGGATTTGCCGTTTCTTTTCCGTTGCAATGGCGCCCACCGTTTCGAGTCGCGGTGTCGCACCCGTTTTTACCGTTGCGGAATACGAGCTGGTTCCGCCCCCGTTTCCGTTTATTATCGAGCGCGGTTCAAAATCGAAATCGAAATCGAAATAAGCTGGGATCAAAATTAGAATGACTCGTTATTTAATTTTATTTCGTTTATTATCTGAATCGAAATTAAAATAAATTATTTTTATTATCGGTGTTTGGTTTAGATAGATATAAAAAATATAATCAAATTAATATATTGACTTTATTTTTATAATATATTAATTAAAAGTTAAATTAAAAATTAAATATTAAAAATTTATATGAAAATTTTAAAATAATGTCAAAATTTTAAGTTTATTTTTTAAAAAAAAAATTTAAAGTTTTATGGATCAGAACGAACCGGCTTAGGGACCGGATCACGATCTTACTGATTCAACTGATAGATTTGACTCAATTTTTAAAACACTAAGTTAGGTCGATAATATTTTTGAGCTTCGCTTCTTGTTTGCACATATCTAGGGGTGTCAATCCAAACTTTCGTTATGTTCGTCGAAATGAGCTCGAAATCATTCGCTCGTTTAGTAAACGAGTCGAACACGAGTTGAATTTTTCATTTCGTTTAATAAACGAGCGGAACACGAGTTGGGGTCATTCGCTCGTGTTCTCGATAATGTATTCGAATACATATATTTTATATTTATATAATTTATTTAATTTATATTTTTATATATAAATAAATAATTATATATAATATATATTTTATTATTTAATTTTTAGCAAAATAAAAATATAAATGCGAGCTTAATTATAAAAACTCATTTGTATATAAAATTTTAACTATTAGATCAAAGTGTAATAGATAAGATTTTATAAATTTATTTTTAATATATTTAATATTTTTTTTTTTTTATTGATCGTTGGTATTCGTGAGCGGCTCGTGTTCGCTCGTTTATTAAACGAACCGAATATAACCAATTTTTGACGATCTTTTAATGAGCGACTCGTGTTCGGCTCATACTTGAGCGACAGTGGCTTGTTCATTCGTGTTCGGCTCATTTACCCCTAGTTTAAGAGATTTAGTTATACTATACATTTTATATAGGATTATTTCAAATTCTAATAATGTCACACATCATGAAAAGGTTGAACTGTTTGGAAATACACTCAAAAGGCTATTTGGTTGTATGTGATTGCAACTGCATTGCAGTTTAGCTATATGAAGATCCAAATCTATTTGGTTTGATGCCTTAGGATTCAATTACGCAGTGGGAACTATCCAAGGAGACCCAATTATAGCAGTTGTGGTGGATAATTTTATACCAAAGGTAAGCTTACTTTTCAAATCATCACTTTTTAAACAAAATTGTATATTAAAAGTAATTTTCGCCACCATATATATAAAAAAAAATTCTAAAAATACATTTTTCAACTGTATACAAATAAATAAATTATTTATACGACAATATTTTCTACTATATCCAATCAAACAAAATACAAGTTGTTATAACTATTATATTTCTAACTACATTGTATTTCTAATTATGTCTAAAATCGTTTCAACCACAGCACCTAGAAATGGTAAATAATTGTATTAAACAAATATTTTTAATTTAAATGCACACCTTTTATCATTTGAGATTGGATAGAAAATAATAATAGTAACGCAGGCAAATGACTTTTTTATGCTAACTTAAGCAACATGAGTATTACTATTATCTGAAACTAATCTTATTATTAAATATATATATAACAATTTAACTAGTAATTTTTTTAATAAAATTTAATTTTATTTGATAAAATTTGATCGATAATTAACTATCAAATATATATATTCACTATATCACCATTAATTTCGTCTGCAATAGAGACTTTTTCCTGAATTGGGTGATGCAGTGACGCAATGTTTTTTTGGTTCTTCCAACATACATCAGCATATAATTAAGGGTAAATTGCACTGTTGCCGTCTGAACTTTTGGCGGAGTTTATTTCTTTCAAACTCTTAAACGGTCATTTACCCTCTATACTTTAATATTGCATCTTGTTGCCCCTTGTCGATTAAAGTTAACGGAATTTGAACGGGAGTTAACGGAAGGGTTAGGTTTTGGCGGAAAATCTACCGCCTAAAGTCCTTGTTCCAACCAACTCACTTTTATTCCTTAAAAACTCTTTTTTCTCTATTTCTATGCCCTCCAACTCTTCTTCTCATAGTTTTTGCATCCAAAAAACCGCCAAAATCTAACCCTTCCGTCAACTCCCGTTCAGCTCCGTTAACTTTAACTGACGGAAGGGGCAACAAGATGCAAAATTAAAGTATAGAGGGGTAAGTATCCTTTTTAAGAGTTTGGAGGGTAAAGTGAAACTCCGCCAAAAGTTCGAGGGCAACATGCAATTTACCCTATAATTAATTACAATTGACTTTTAAAGTTCGAGCTCAGCAAATCTACAGTTTAAAATATTAACACTCTCATGCGAGATCTATGGAGCCCTATTTAAAACAAATAAATGATTTTTTTTAAAAAAAAACTATTATAAAAATTAAAAAAAAAATCATCTATACCTTAATATTATTTTTCCTAATCTTACCACGTGGCAGCCTATCATTTACCTCCGCTTGCCTTTTTTTTGAACCAAACAGTTAAACGGTCTCTTCGGCTTTCCATATGTAACGTCTACCTCTTCAGCTTTCCGTTTTATTATTATTTTTTTTTCATAATTATCTGTATTAGAGGAGATCATGCAGTATCCTATATCCTATTAATTTTAAAGTGATTGTAAGTTTGTAATCTCTACTAATAACCCTTATTATCATAAGTAGAGACAAAAAAGCAATTGGATAAAAGGGTTGTAAGATTACAATGCATAACGGGTTACCGTCTTAACATTGCTGATTAATTTAAAAAGAGTAAACTTAAAATTGCTATTCTGTGTTTTAGCTGATTTCCACTTTGTAATCCCGTGGTTTAAAGAATTTCATTTTATTCACTTTTGCAGTTTAGTTTATTTTCACGCCATCACGTGGTTCAAAATTGCACATTATTATTCTGTAGTTTAGCGTACATTTATTTTGTTACCCTCTGTATTTTTTTTAAAAATTTTACTTTACCTTTATATAAAATTTTTTGATAAAATAAAAATTAAATTGTAGAAGAGTAAAGTAAAACATTTTTACTTATAAAATAGGGATAATTTCACCAATACCCCTTTGGGAGGCAGTAATTTCACCAATACCCCTCTAAATTATAAAATATCAACAATACCCCTCTAAAAAGCAAAAATATTCACAAATACCCTTTGAGACTAATATTCTATTAAAAAGTCATCTAAAATTTTGTAAATACCAATTTTACCCTTATTACTAATTTAACTAAGTGTAATAATTTAAGATTAATTATATGATTAATTCTTAACCTTTTAATCACATAATAATTCAACATTCTTTTTAAAATTTTACAATTAATGATTTACAGTCTATTAAATGTAATAATTAAATCTTGTTATGATTTTGTGCTTTTAAATTATATAATAGTTGTAACGCAATTGTCTACTATAGTATTCAACATTAATTATTTCAAGATTTTTTTTGAATTTTATTTAAATAACTCACATAAGTCATATTAAAAATATTTTGATAGTACCAATGCGATCACACTTATAAGAATATAGTAGCCTGACTCTCTCTCTCTCTCTCTCTGTATACATCCTCTTAATTTTAGTGATTCTTTTACTTTTGCAATTGAGTGTTTTTTTTCCCAACTAAGTTAAAAATTTTATCAAATTCATGCATGAGGGATCTCAATTGGAAAACTTTTAACTAAGTAAAACGCAAAAACAAAAAAAACTAAAAGCTCAAGGGCTTTAAATGTTAAAAAATTGAAGTTAAGGGGGTCTATTTCAAAATGACCTATAGGTGAGGGGTTTCCATATATTTTATCCACCAATAATTAGTGTTAAAAATGTTATTTTTAAAAGTTAGAAGGATATTCATGAAATTACTCTATTATTTGTTATCAAAGGAACCTACCCAACTTTTTAAGGGGTAAATTAGTCATTTTATAACTTTACCCTAACGGCCGTTAGAAGAAAGGGTAATTGTGATAATTTTCTACAGTTGAAGGGGTATATATGATATTTTTAATTTTATAGGGGTATTTACGATATTTACATGTTGAAGAGGGCTATTGATGAAATTGCCCCTATAAAATAATAAAGTAAAAATAAGTTAAACCACATGCAATAGATTTGAAGTTTTCCATAATCTAAGATTTAAATAATAATAATAAAAAAAGTTAGTCGTATTCAAAATTTCAAACGTCTCGTTATTCAACGCATTTGGACTATTTGGAGCACCTGGCGCTTTGTATTTTCTAAAAGGGCAAACCTTTTCCTAGACTAGGTCCAGTAGACCGAGCCAATCAAATTAAATTCTATACAAAGAGAAGCTAAGCCCGGTGCATGGAACCGTCTAAAAATACATAAAAAAAAAAGAAGTTAAATACAGCTTTGTCCTCCTCGAAAGTCACAATACTAAATTATTATATAAGATAATATAATATTAAATATATATATTATATTCTATTATTATATACTTACTATGAATATATTTAATTTATAAATATAAATTATAATACTAATATATGTGAATGATAATTATTATATATAAATAATATAATATATATAATAGAATAAAAATATACAAAAATTAGTGATTTTTTTCTTAAATCAAATAAGTGCCGCTTAAAACTTTTTTTCCCCTACAAAATCAAACACAGAGGAGTATAAACTATTTTTTCACAGAAAATATTTTTACTTAAAATTATCTTTTGTAGTTTTATGTAGAACCAATGATACTTGAGCTTTTTTAGATACGAGAGATTCAGAGAAAAGTTGGTAATTAGGGTTTAGAATTTTAATAAAGGAGAATCCCTCTTTCTTTTTTCGGCTAAATTATAGAAAACCTCCCTTTCAAAATTCGATTTTTAATTTTTTTCTTATAAAATAAAAAATGTGTACTTCACCTCATGCCGTTAGGATTCCGTTACAAAATAATTTTTTATGCCAAAAATACACATCCGCCCTCTTCCTTGTTGCTTTGTCTCCCTCCGACTCGCCGCCTCGTTGCCTAGCCGTCCTCCACCGCTCGCCTCGCCCATATCTCTTTCGCCCTCCTCCGCTGCCTTGCCTTCGCCCTCGTGCCCTTGCATACCTCTTCATCAACGCTCATATCGATTTTCTTCTTATTGTCGCTAAAATCAAGAGGCCACGAGGGTGCAGGAGGAGAAGAGGAGAAGGTGGAGAAGGGGAGCAGATGGAAAAGAAAATGGAGAGAAATCGGGGCGATGACTCGCGGCGGCCGAACGAGACAGCGGTTGAGGAAGACGATGGAGGAGACGAAAATTATGAGAGGCAAAATAGTCATTTTACACACCATATCTCCTATGTGAATATTTTTATTTTTTATTTTACAAGGGTGTAAAGTGTAGGTTTTAAAATAAAAAGACGAAAAGTGAAAAATTAAATTTTGATAGTGGGGTTTTCTATAATTTAGCCATCCTTTTTTTTCCTATATTTTTTGCAACTTTTTTTATTATTTTTTGGGTTAAATTTGAATCTGACTTTGGGCTTGAGTGGGAGGCCAATTATCGCTTTCACCGTCATAAAAAAAAAAAAACAATATATATTCTTTTTTAGAGAGTCAGAGTGGTGGGGCCCAGTTAGTGATTCGCGGAAAGGAACGTGCGTTGGCGCGAGCTGGGACGACACAATTGGGATGGGATCCTCGGTGTAACCGTGATAGTTTAAAGATATTCGTGGGGCCCACCTCTTTTGTGGGCCGTGATATGTAACCGTTGCACTGAACATTTATGCCAAATTATTGCATACAAATGGGACTGTATTACACTTACATCACATCAATAATAATAAATTAAATATATATATATATTTTAAAAATATAATAAAAATATTATTTTTATAATAATAATGTGATAGGTAAATACAAAAAAATCTATTTAATTAGTTGGAGACGCTAAGTCACTAATATAATAAATGAATTCTAAAATTTTTACGCGCACTTAAAGTGCGGCATTGAAGAGTTTAATTCATTAAAAATATTTAGTAACATATAGTTTTAGTAATATTATAATTATTATAATTATTATGTGTAGATCTGATATTTGATTTGACATGTTTAAATATACCTATTATAGTTGAAATTATATAAGGAGGTCAAACTGTAACGGTTAAAATTACATTTAAAAATTAGTGAAATTGATAATAAAAAAATAAAAATAAAACCACCGAAATCTTAAATCGATACACTTTAAACGAGAGGGTGCTAAAATAAGAAAATGTGAAATCATAGGGGGTGGAATTTGATGTTTTCCCAAAAAAAAAAAAAAAAAATCTTATGGCAAATATTAAAAGTGGTGTATGAAATATACTGAATACACCGGGTGCATGCAAATAGCTTCAACTGAGGTTGCTTAATTAAGCTTGTTTTCTCTCTCCCATGTATTAGTTGTAGCCTTGTAGGCCTTGTCGCGTACCCCATTAAAGCTTAAAGTTAAGCGTGTTAAGGAATCTCTTTGGGCGTTATATGTGTACGAAGCAAATAATGAATCCCTTCACAAGTTCACACCACTTTTGTTTATTTATCATTATAAGGGAGTTTATTTTCATCAAATATAAAAAAACAAAAAAGTGACTAAATAATCAGTGTGCATCATTAATTTTAAAAAAGTGTTTTCTATTTTGGTACCGTTTGATTCGGATATAAGTAAGAACTAGCTATTACAGAAATAGGTACAAGTATAAGGATAAAAAAAATAACGTTTGAATGAAAATTGAATCGTTCTAGGGATAAAAAAAAATATTATGTAGTTTTATATAGAAAATGAATGTGTCGGTGGGGATATAACTGAGAACTACTAATTCTGAATAAAAAATTAGCGTTTGGATATAAAGAAGGATAAGGGTCTATCCCCTAACCAAACACTAGAGTATAACAACCCAACCCTTGTGACTGAGAATAATCTCAGCCCACTTTTGATTGGTTTGTTTCAATATCATTTTGTAGATGTCTAAAGAGAGAATATCGCTTCAACTCACCTTCTTTTTGTTTAGTGGAGTAATATTATCTATACATCTATCTATAATAGAATATAAATATTAGGAAAAACTTCAAAAACCCCCCACTGTGGTTTCAATTTTTATCACTTTATACGTACCATGTGGTTTAAAATGTATCAAGTTAAGTCTGTGGTTTCTCATTTTATCACTTTAGTACCCTGTGGTTTAAAGAGTATCAAAATAGTACTCTGTGGTTTTGCACTTTATCACTTTAGTATCATGTGGTTTTAATTTTGTATCAAATTAGTACCCTATGATTTTTTAAACTACAGGGTACTAAAGTGATAAAGTATGAAACCACAGGATAGTAAAGTGATAAAGTTCAAAACCACAGAGCACTAACTTGATACACTTTAAACCACAAGTACTAAAGTAATAAAGTGAGAAACCACATATCCAGGGGGTTTTTGAAGTTTTCCCTAAATATTACATCTTATTCATCTAAAATTTAGAGATAATATTTAATATGCCTCTCAAAACCTTTAAAATATTTTATATATTTTTATATTTTTTTGTTTCAAATATACTCCCGATATATTTATCCATTATTTAAAAATATAATACCGCTGTTAGCACTCATTAAGTCATCTCGCATTAAACTAGAATTAAGTTTCTACAGAAATAAAAGAAGTCAAAATATCTTTTTTGGCCAGAACTTAAGAAAAATAGAAAAAGTTGGTGACGTAGTAAGTTATATTTGAAAAGGGCGAAAAGTTAAAATACTTCTTTTATTTCAAATTTAAGAATAAATAAGAAAAGTTATTGATGATAGAAACATATATTTAAAAGAGCAAAATAGTAATCTCATAACGACAACGACTATTTTGAATAATTTATTAATAGAATTTAATTCTAGAGATATATTTGAAATAATTTGAAACGTTAAAAGGGTATTTATAATATTAACCTTCGAAGAAGAATAAATAAGAAAGCCGAAAACTTTTTAGCGATATATAAGCAATTGTCCTTAAAAATAAATATTATTATTATTAGTTTTATTAATTCTTTTAATGTTAAAAATCTAAAAGAGGTTTTAAATCCTTTGATAGGTGGGTGTAAAATTTATACCCCTTATGTAAGGTGTATGTGTAGCACCTTTTTGTTTACTTTATTCAGCATTTAGCTCTTGAGTTTTAAGTTATTTAAAAACGAAATTATTTTGTTTATTATATTTTCAGTTAAATTTTTACAAAAGCCAATTTTTTTTTTCTTTTTTCTTTTTTTTTTTATTTTGTTTGCATTTCAATACATCCAAATTAAACGTAATTGGAAATGCAGCAGTTGGGTATGAATAATTATACTAATAAAGGGATAGTCTTACCCATCACTCTATCTTTTAAATAAAAAGTAAACTTTTTGAATATAATCTTACCATTCCTATAAAAATAGCATGATCTTTAAATGCACATGGAGACTACAAGCAACCAAAAAAAATAGAAACTATTACCAAATAAACTTGTGGCCCGGGCTAATTGGTTTAATAATATACTGGTGGATCATTTGGGAGGTCAGGAACGATGTGATCTTCAGAATGATCAAACCAGACCCTTTCATTGAAAATTATAAGATTAATCGACTGAAGAGTTTGTGGGAGCACCTCCCTCCAGTAGGTAGACATAATGGTACTGGGTAACTCTACAAAAGAGTTATATATATATATATATTTCGCTTATTTGCCCTTCTCGAGGCCTTGCTGCCTTATCCATGTAGCTTAGTTCATCGTTTAATTGAATGAAGCGAGTAGCGTATTATTTTTTTCTCAAAAAAAAAAACTATAAATTACCAAATAAGTAAAATGCAAAAAGCAACAATGGCATTTTCAACTATATGCGTCGTTAAATATATTATATTTATAAATATATCTAACCAAACAGACGGGAAGTATTATATGGCCAACTTTAGAGTTGGAATGTTACGAACTTATAAGTATGACCGCTTTTGTATAAGCCATTTTCAATGATGTAAATTTTGAATTGAAAATTCGTATTGCTAAACAAAATTTCGAACATTTTAATTATTTAAAAAGTAAATTTTATAATTTCCTTTAGCATCATCTACTTTATGATGAAAAATTCTTAAAATTGATAATTTTAATAATCGATGTAAAATGTTATTTCGTTCATCAGTACAGAACAATTAAAATTATTTAAAATTTTAATAAAAACTTTTATTTATTATATAGATTGAGATCAACAACTATGATTTTCAATCACACAATCCTATCCCCTATTTTTGAAAGTACATTCGATTTTAATAATAATAATAATAATAATAATTCTCAAAGATAATGAACTTTGCTTTCTAAATGTTTTAATTATTTTATACATGGATCGTCAATTTAAAAATTCAATCATCAAAATCAACTTACTTGCACGAAGATCTTTATGTTCATAAAACTACAATAACTCTACACCAAATTTTAAATGGTATAAATGTAGAGGGAACTCTCAACAATAGGCCACTTGGAAATAGACCATTCAACTATTTTTTTTTTCTTTTTAAATTAAACCTCTCTCATATTTTGATTTTATTAACTTAAATTATTTTTATTAATTGAATTAAAAGACAGATGCAGAATTAAACAGACTCTAAAGTCTAAATAGGCCGGCCCAAGAGTCAAATTTATTACTTTAATTAATATTGGGTTGTTTATTGGAAACTAGGCCGATTACAAAAGCCAAATAGAACCCAAAATGAGAAAATTTGGACATAGTTTTGAATTTGGATACTTTAATAGTATTTAAGTCTTTTTACTACTAGGTTTTAACCTTTAAATAAAAATTTATAGGATTGGAATGGTAGTGATTCCCTCTAAAGTTTAGTGTGCGGTTGGTAAAATAGTATGATCAAAGGGGTGGAATTGATCAAAGAATATATCTAATGGTGGAAAATTTAATAGCACAAAGTGCTTCGTGCTGTTAGAAGTATCCCAGCCGGACTCTAGAGTGTTAAATATAAAAATATTTAAGCACCATTCTCTAACAGCTTAAGTTTTTAGAGTACAACGGTTGTTTCACATATTATCAGAGCAAGAGGTCCTGAGTTCGAGTCACGTCAGGCTCCTAGCATATTAATTTCCTTCCATTTAATTCAAGCCCACGTCATGGGCCGACCAAGAAATCTCGAGCCCAGACGTGAGGGGGAGTGTTAAATATAAAAATATTTAAACACCGTTTTCTAATACCTTAAGTTTTTAGAGTAAAACGGTTGTTTCACATAGAGTTCTCTGGTTATGCATTATACACCAAATTTGCAAATCTGGACATAGATTTAATTCTCACGTTTTGCATTCGCACGTCATGGGCCGACCAAGAAATCTCGAGCCCAGACGTGAGGGGGAGTGTTAAATATAAAAATATTTAAACACCGTTTTCTAATACCTTAAGTTTTTAGAGTAAAACGGTTGTTTCACATAGAGTTCTCTGGTTATGCATTATACACCAAATTTGCAAATCTGGACATAGATTTAATTCTCACGTTTTGCATTCGCAGATCATTGCAACAGAGTAGAAGTTGATGTTTTTCTTTCTTTTCTTTTTTCTCTTTTCTTGGAAATTTAAATGTAGAAGTTCCAACCTGACCCAATTCCGACCCGAATACTATAAAACGCGACAATACCGAGTTGACGCCGGAAAAGTTGTTTTCTGTTGGTTTCACCATAAACTTGATTAATGGTTCAAAGGCAAAGCTAAAATCGGTTTGGCACAAAAAAATTCAAATCTCCAAAATTTGAGGCCAACGGAAACTCGAACCAGGTCCAATTTTTTGATTCTTTCGTCAACCTGATCGAGCTTGGTCAGGTATTCCAATTCCGAATTTGGTCGGGCCCGGATCAGGTAAAATATTTCATATTAACCTAGGTCGGCTTATTCGTGTTCGTTTTGCAGACTTTCATCGATTTATTGACGAAATTGATTTTAAATAGCTGGTTGCATTTTAAACTAAAATAAAGTTATAACTGTAGGCAAGCCGAAGACGATTGTTTGATTTGATGTACATGTAATTACATGCCCAAATTGAATTCAGGTGAAAATATAATTATTTTTTTGAAAAAAAGGATAGCATGCTATCCGCTTCGCTTATTTTATTTAAAAATAAACTTAATTGAAAATATGAATCAACTAGAATTCGAACTTAGGTCTTGAATACTAACTATTAAATTTTTTTGCCACTTGCGCCAGGTGGTTGAAAATGCAATTGTTGAGGAGAGTACCGTTTTACTACAATAGCTGAAGAGGGCATTCTAGTACTGCCAAATCAGGAAATGCAAATGCTGTATTTTCAAGTACACAGATTTCTAATTTTCAAGTACACAGATTTCTAATTACGGCGTATCTACAACAACAGAGTAGAAGATTCTCATTCATTCTTGTTGGACCTGCTTTAAAATCCACCATTCAATGCGATGTTGATATTCCAATGAAAAACTTTTAAATTAGATTAAAATTTTTGAATTAAGATACAGAATAAATCGTATGTCTCATCAAACTATCTCAACGAGAACTCATTAAGAAATTCTTCAATAAAGGTTGGTGCACTCCTTCGGTCCCAAACGAAATAAGATTTAACACAACAATTAAAATCTATCTAATTTAGTTTGTTAGATTAGGACTATAGATCAGGATATTAGTGGATCCAAGTCTAGGAATGTCAGTGGGTATGAATATTGAAAAATTTATCTTAATCTAAATCCGAACTGAACGAATTTATTCGATATTAAACGGATAAAATTTCGAATACAGATATAAATTTAGTCAAATTTCAAATTCGATAGTCGAATTCAGATTCAGATTTCTAAAAATTTGCCTAAATTTGACATGTTGACATCCCTAATAATAGAATTCTTTCTCCTTGGGGTGCATTGACCCAAGTGAGAATGGTGCAAAAAAGCCCATTTAGTTAAGCCAACGTGCATACTTGGTATTCTAGTTAGTCTTTTTTTCACAGTACTACATTAGTGTCCAAATTGATTTCGGATGTAAAATATAAGGTATGTGAATGAATCTTTATTTGTTTTTCATTTAATTGTGGATTTATCCTTTTTTTTACTTATGAACTGAATATTAGTTATTTTATATCATTATGGTATAGACAAACATATTTGTAATTTTTATACAATATTATTGACTAGTTCATTTTTAAAAAAAAAAATATTTTTCTCTTTTATAAATAACTCTATTAAAAAAAATTTTAAATCGGTCACTAAATTTTGGATCTAGCGCTTTCTTATTCTCTGTATAAGTGACAGACAACTTGAATCTTCTATCGACATAAATATCTAACAAATGTGTGTATTCCTGCTTTATTGTCACGTAATCAAATTTATCGTTGTTGCAGTTTTCTCAAGCTTATTAATATGTTACATCAAAGAAGCAAAAATGGTAAAGCAACCTGTGATCCATAATTGCAAGGTACGATTTCTTTGTTCTTCTTTTGTACACATTAAATCAAGGGATAATTTCACCAATACCCCTCTTAGAGGCCATTATATCACACTTGGCCCTCAGATGTAAAAAATATCATTAATACACTTCTAAAGATAGAAATACTAATGGATGCTCTTCAGGCAAAAAAATCTATGAAAAACGTCATCCATTATTTTTTAAATATTATTTTTTGCTCCTAATATTAATTTAACAAAGTATATAAATTTAAAGTTATTTAGATGATTGATTCTAAATTTTGAACTGTTTATTAACTGATCAGCTTTACTTTCTAAAACTCTTAATAAAATAATTTATAGTTTACTATATATAATAATTAATCATGCTCCTTTTGTATTTTTTGCTATCAAATTACGCTGTTTATCATGACATATATATAACTGTCAATATAAATATTTAATGTTACCTAAAGAGTTAATTATTTTTTAGTTCTATTTAAATATAATCATTTGTACCTATATTTAAAAGTATTGCTATAGACTGTTTTTGTTGTAGTGTCATTTTATTAATTATTCAAAGTTTATAGAAAAAATCTAATTTTAGTTTTTCAAATGTTGACCAAAAAACAAGAACTACGAAATAAGTATTTTTCACAGTAAATTATTTTATCAAAAATTAGTTTTTTTTCTTTTTTCTTTTTTTTTTTTGAGAGATAGATAGCACGCTACCCGCTTCGTTTATTTTATTTAAAAATAAACTTAGCTAGAAATGTAAAATAACTAGAATTCGAACTTTGATCACGGGTACTAACCACCAAGCCCTTTGCCACTTGCTCCAAATAGTTTTTTTGCATAGTGACATTACTATGAAAGCAAATGCACCCCCATTTAAGCTCAGGATATGATATATTTACCAACACACACTCATTTAATTCAAGGGATAATATCTAATATTACTCTCAGAATTTTTGAAATATCTTATACATTTTTATTTTTTTTATTTTAAATACAACGCTCGTATATTTCTCCGTTATTTAAAAATAATCTGTTGTTAATATCCGTTAATTAAATTATCTTGAGTTAAATTCGAATTAAATTTCTACATGAGCTAAAAATAAGTCAAAATATTTTTTTCACCCTTAACTTAAGAGCAAATAAGAAAAATTGGTAACGATAGAAGGGTATATTTGAAAAGGTAAAAAATTAAAATATTTATTTTGCCCATAACTTAAAGACAAATAAGAAAAGTGGATAACGGTAGAAGAGTATATTTAAAAGGGCAAAATAATAATTTTAGAGATAATTAACGAATATTTCTAATATTTCACTAATAATAGAATTTACCTCTAGGAGTATATTTAAAATAATTTGAAATGTTAACAAAATATTTTTAATATCATTCTTTTAAGAAGGGTAAATAAGAAACTTGAAATCTTTTTCAGAAATATATAAGCAATCGTCCCTAATTCAAAAGTGTAAGTTAATAGGTAAATAATAAATCTTAAAGGCAATCTGTCCATTCATTTTTCTCTCCCGTAAAAATCCCAAAAAGGGTTCAATCATTTCTTCCATATATTTTTGCATCTCTCACACTACAACAAAATATGTTTTAAACGAATCTTTTTAAACGACGCTTTCCTCTAGCGTCTTTAATATTTAGCATTTGCCGACACTATGATTAAGCGTCGCCAATAAATATATTTTTATTAAATATTTATATAAATTTTCCGACGCTATATTAAAAGGTCGGTATATTTATCCCGACATGTTTATTTAACGACTCTTTACACGACGTTTTTACAAGCGTCAGAATTATTTTTGCCGACGCTTTAAAGCGTCGCTAAATATCATTTAAAGTCTCCTTACATGCAAGATTTTTTGTAGTATCATTTTACACATGAACGGATCAAGGCCTAATATGGAAATGCGATGGTTATAACCAACCTCTTAAATATTGAGGGAATTCGGAAAGTCCGGAAATGCTTAGGAGCTCCTCTATTGATTCAATACTATAGAATGTTAGTCCAAAACTATCAGTGAAGAAGTATCAATCTAATGCTTCTCCGACGACGATTAGTACTACTGTTTTTTTTTTTTTTTTTTTTTTTTAAGAGAGATAGATAATACGCTATCCGTTTCGTTTATTTTATTTAGAAATAAACTTAGCTAGAAATGTGAATCAACTATGATTCGAACTTATGTCTTGAATACCAACCACCAAGTCCTTTGCCACTTGCTCTAGAGACGGCCAGTGATTAATATTACTGTTATTTTATAGTACAAACAAGTTAGCTTGAAACTTGAAAGTACCTTAAGATATTTTTTTTTTGAAAATATTGAAGGGGATGAGTTTGGCCACACATTAAAACAACTTAAAATTTCCGTAGTTTTGGTACAAGAATAAGATTTTGCTTCCTATGCGTTGACAATCCGCTTGACTCACTCATGTCCAATAACTCCCTTTTCATACCATGAGGCAACTCCCAGTCGAAATGGTGCAACAAATTCGCGAGAACTAGCTCGATGACGGACACAGCGAAATTGATCCCGGGACAACCTCTCCTTCCCGAACCAAACGGTATGAATTCGAAGTACCGTCCTCTGAAATCGATAGGGTTGTTTGTAAATCTCTCGGGCCAAAACTCCTCAGCCCTCTCCCACAACTTAGGGTCCCTTCCGATAGCCCAAGCGTTGATTATAACCCTTGTCTTGGCCGGAATGTGGAAGCCCTCCAGTTGAGTATCTTCAATCGTCTCTCGCGGCACGAGTAAAGGTATTGGAGGATGTAGCCTCAGCGTCTCCTTGATCACATCCTTGAGATAGTACATTCCTTCTAAGAGCTCCTCTTCGACTTTCGGGCTCGATCCGACTACCCGTCTTACCTCCTCCTGCGCTCTTTCCATTACTTTTGGGTGCTTGATTAGCTCCGCCATTATCCAATCTATTGTCGTGAATGTGGTGTCTGTGCCGGCTCCAAACATGTCCTACAAGCATAAAGATAAAAAGATGCTTGAGATTCAATTCTTGGAAAGTATGATAAAAGTACAAGCAGTTGAATATTTTTTTTTTGAGAGATAGGTAGCACGCTACCCGCTTCGTTTATTTAATTTAGAAATAAACTTAGCCAGAAATGTGAATCAAGTTGGATTCGAACTAGAGTCACGAGTACCAACCACCAAGTCCTTTGCCACTTGCTCTAAGGACGGTCGGTCAAGCAGTTGAATATTAGATAGTAAAAATATTGATTTTGTACTGAAAATTTATGCTTCTACACTCCATTTGAATGGAGCTGAAGGAGACTAGAAAAGAAAATTTAGACAAAATTATTTTTGTGTCATTTGGATCGAAACTTTTTTTTTAGATAAAGATAGCACGCTACCTGTTTCATTCATTTAGTGAATGAATTTTGCTGCAAATGTTGAGGCAGTAGGACCTCGAATACATTAAATAGTAATATGAAACAAAAATAAATACATAAACATATAAAGATAGCACGATATCCGCTTCATTTATTTAGAGAATGAATTCTGCTGCAAATGTTGAGGTAGTAGGACCTCGAATAGATCAAACAGTTATATGAAAGAAAAGTAAATACATAAATAAATAAAAGTAAAAAAAATAAAAGGTCACTTAGAGTTGCAAAATTTAGCTCATTTCCTTATCATTTCACGGATTTGTCTTATAGCCACTAAGTATATATTTTTTGAATAACAAAGAAATATATTAAAATATATTTGAAAAAAATAAAAATAAATAAACTATTTTAGAAATTTTAAGGATTTTTAGACAATTATTCCAAAAATACTTAAAACATAGCTTCCCAGCTACTACTTATCATTTTAATTAGGAAAATCTTTAAATACCTCTCGCCGTTTCATATATATATACTTTCTAATTTTAGTACCCAATCGTTTAAAGTGTATTACGTACTTTCATACCTTATGATTTTATTTCTCTCTTTTTATTATTACCTCCAATAATTTTATTCGTTAAATTAATGACAAAGTTAAAACTAAAAAATATTAAAGTGAATATTCGATAAATTATAGGTAAGACATTTGAAGTTTTATGTATATAATTTAACGAAAAATTAGCGAAGGGACTGACGAAAAGAAAAAAAATAAAACCACATAGTGCTAAGTAAATTGATATACTTTTAAATCATAAGTTACTAAAATGAGAGAGTGTAAAATCACAGAGATGGTATTTAAAGTTTACGGTTGTAATTACCATTCGAAGGGTGAAACCAAATTAAAAGTCTCCTTACCAATAGAAGAGCTTTTATATTACTCCGAGTAAGAGCAACCCCAACGTTCTCATCCTTGTCGTTTATAGATAGCAACACGTCGACGAGGTCATCGCCTTCCTCGTTCCCACTGCAGTGATCCTCCAACACTCTCTCCAGCATCGCATCCAATTCTCTCGAGTTATTCCTCACCCTCCGATCCAACCCTCTCAGCCAATCCATCCATCCTAACCACGGAACGAACTCTCCGATCTCCACCGTCCCCAGCAGCGCCGACAACTCTGCTAACGTCGCTTGGATCTTCGCGGCGCCGCCGCCGCCGCCGTCGCCCTCGGCGGAGTACTTGCGACGGAACGCCACCCGGCAGATGACGTCGTTTGTGAGATTGACGACGAGCTGGCTGACGTCGACTGTGCCGGCGGCGGCGCGGACCTTGTCGACCAGCAGTGCTGTCTCTTCTTCTCTGACGTAGCGGAAGGACTGCACGCGCTTGAGGCTCAGCAGGTGGAGCACGCATATGCGCCGCACCTGCCGGTGGAAATATTGAATAACGCAGTAATCTAATAGCTCAAAGTTGCCAAAAATAAATAAATAAATAAATAAATAACTTTTATTTTTTACTTTATTCAATCTCATGTCTTTGATTGGTTCGGCGTAAGATAAATTAAAAAATTATTTTCGATACAAAAAACATCTTCTCCGATAATTATTTGATTCAACGTAAAGCGAATTTAAAAAAAATTGAAGTAGCTGATTACGATTGCAAATGCATGCAAATTTCAATTTCTTTATTTGGTTTAGTGTAGTTGAGCTCAACTGTCAGCTTCTAATCGACAAGAATCAATTAAATAGCTTGGAACTACATCCAAATTTGTAGTTCCAATCGCAGCTGAGAGATAAAATCATCCACAAATTAAAAATAATAAATAAATAAATAACTAAATAAATAAATAATATATGTATATAGGTAAATAAAAATACTTGTAAATAAACTCATACAAATAAAAAATTTTAGACAATACAAGTTTTGTGCAAAAAATTAATTTTTTAAAATTTATTTTATTTAAAATATAAATATAGTTTTTTTTCTAAATTTTTATAGAATGTGATCGTGTATGTTAATTTAATAAGTTTTAATTAATTATAATTATTAAATTTGATAAAAAAATGAGAGAATCGTTTAAATTTTTAAAGTTTGATTTACATATTAAAATTAAATAAATTAAAAATTTTAAATGTGTTGATTAATAAGTTGAAAAATTATTGAAAAATATAAAAATATTATATATATATATCTACTTATTTATTTATAAATAATAAATTTAAATGATTAATAAACTTTATAATTATTTTATATTTAGTGAAGGTAATCTCACCACTCTATCTCAAGAGGTGACAAAATTCACAAATACAACTATCACTTCACATTCCCAAACAAGAAACGTAATCGCAGCAGCTTGCAAATCACGTAAAACCAAATGTAGATTGTGTAGTTACAACTGCAGTATTTGCAACTGCATGTATTTTCAACTACACTGTTTCTACAACTACATGAAACCAAACGGCCCCGTAAAGCAAAAACTTATGCTCCACAGAAAAATTTTCATTTTTTTTTTTTTTCCCACCGAACGGAAAAAAAAAAAAAATTTTTTCTTTCGACCAAAAACCTGTGGATGAAATTTTTTTTTTTTCTTACAAACTAAACACTACAAAATATAAAAAGAATTTTTTTTTCAAATTTCTTTTTCACAATTTTGCGTTCAACAAAAGGACCCTAATTGCAGGTCAGAAATATGTGCTGCATAGAAAGTATTAAAGATTGCTTAATTCAAAAAATAATTTTTTTATGCTTTCTGATGAATGATTCTCTCCATCACCACAAATACAACCTAAAATAGTTTAATTTATGAAGTCTCATATATTTTGCACTTTTAATTTCAACGATGATAAAAAATAATTATTTTAATAATTTTATAAAATATCCAGTTTATTTAAGTATATGGCTTTTTGCATAAAAATTTTACAAATTTTGTATTTTCGCAAAACTGAACTCTATTTTTTTTATTTTGGACAAAAATTTTTTTAAAAAAAAAACAAAAACACATATATTCTCTCTCTTTTTTTTTTTTTTTTTTTTTTTTTTCTCCTCTCGCTCCACCACGCGCATGTCGCTGTTGCTGTTCTCCTACCTCGCCTATATCTCCGTTGGTGCTGATGGCGGCGGCGACGCCTTGGTCAACGCATAAATCGCAGAGATATAAGAATACGCAGTGGTTCAGTTCGCGATAGCGGGCGGGGTGCCGGAGCGTAAAAATAATATAATATACTGTAAAATAGTACAACATATAATTAAATATACAATCTATTGTATTCATCAAAAAATTATAATATATATTAAAAAATATAATATTTTAATAAAAAAACAAGGAAGGAAAAGGTCTAAGAGGAAGCGGCGAACCGACCAAGATGGCATTACCACCCAGGAGAATAGACAGGCAGAAAGAGGAAGGGGTTAGAAAAAAGCGACAATTTGGTCCGATTTCTAAAAATCCCATCCAACTCTCCAAAATTGAAAAAATAGGTAATTTTATAAAAACGTAAAATCAATAAATCTTTTACGTAAAAAAATCTTTATAAATTTTAATAATATTAAAATTATTTTAGAGCGAAAATTCGCACCATTGGTGAATGATCTGACAATCTAATCTTAAAAAAGTTTAATTTTAATATCTGACCTTTTAATATATTTCATTTGAATGTGATATTTATATTTACAGATTTAGTTAATATATTTTATATAATTTACATAACTATTTATTTATCAAAGTAAACAATTAGCTTACATATATTCTTTATCTAAAGAACCGTTACATTGTTTAAATTAAATAAAATTAAAAATTATGTACCAAAATAATTTATAGTTCAGATAAATTTTATATATTATTATTTTAAAAATAATTTAAATTTGTATAGAATAACGGTTATTTTACCTGTCTCCAATACTCGCCGTAGGGTGAGAAGGCGACGTCGCTGCCGTACAAGAGAACGTTTGGTATGCGGGCCTCGGGGCGGCTGGCGAAGGCGGGGTCGTTGGTCTTCATGACCTGCTGGGCCGCCGGGGCGGAGGAGACGACGATGGTGGGGACGCGACCCAGGCGGAGGAGCATGACGGGCCCGTGCTTCGCGGCGAGCGCACGGAGGGAGCGGTGCGGGAGCGCGCCCAGCTGGAGCAGGTTGCCGATGAGCGGAAGCCTCCGCGGCGACGGAATCAGTTTAAAATTCTTCTCTGACGCCGCCGCAGCGGCGTTTTTACGATTCCACCGAAAAATAGAGAAGGTGATGATTATGATTGAGAGGAAAAAGGAGGCGACGTGCATTGAGTTTTGGTGGAGCAGTAACTGGAAGAGCTGAGTTACTGGAGGCATGATTATTTTTGTTTGTGGCTTTAGCATGAAGAGTTGTGGGTGAATGAGGGTATATTAATCTACACTACCAATCGTGATTTGTGGACACAAACTGTGGAAGAGGAGATATTATATGTGGAGCAATGATAATCGCCTATAGCGGATAAAGTCAGATTTTTTTTTTTTTTTTTTGAGAGAAAAATTGTATCTTTCGCTTTATTTTATTTAAAAATAAACTTAATTGGAAATATAAATTCAGTAGGATTCGAATTAGGGTCTTGAATACCAACCACGAAGTCTTTTGCCATTTGCTTTTAAGAGTCCGATCGAATTTTGACACCGGGCTAGATATATAGGATGCTAATATAAATATCAACATGCACATTGAATTCAAAAGCAATAGATTATAAACAATTGATTTTTGTCCATACATTTTTCTCTATAACTAAATATACTAACACTTGTGCAAGATCTATGAAGTGTTATTAAAAAAGAATAAAAATCTTTAAAACGCAAAACTATTATAAAATTCAAAGAGGAAAAATATTATTATCAAATAGTATAATTTTCATTAAAAAGACAATTTTTTTAAAAACTGTGTAATCTTATTTTAAGAGTGCAATTTTCATCGTCTTTTTTTCTTCTTCTATATTTTTTGATCTTTTCTGTAGGAAAAATAATTTTTATTTTTATTTTTTATTATTCTTATTTTTCTTTTATAATTTTTTTTTGTCACCACCTCTTCCTTACTTTCTATCGCAATCACCGCGACGTCGTCGGAGGCGATATCTCCGCCTGCCGCCTCCGACGACGTCTCAATGTTCCGACGCGCGGTGGAGGAGAAGAGCTAGATGTCGCGTGCCCTAGTCGAAGAAGAACGGTGGCAGCACGGCTTCAGCGAGTCGGATCGGCGAGAGGCGGGGTTCACGGGCGAGGCGAGAGCGTGTGGGGCGGAGGCGAGGCGGGTTGTTTCCGCCTCCGCCATCGTTGCGTTCTTTAGAGAGAAAAAAAGAACGAGAGAAAAAAGGGGAGAGAAAAATAATAAGGATATTTTAGTCGGTTGTTGAAAATCGGTCCGAATATGTAAAAATAAAAAAGGTGGTCCGATTTTGCAAAAGTCCAAAATAAATAGATTTTTTATACAAATTGGCCTATTTTTGAATTTTAAAATAAAAAATAATATGATGAGTAGAATAAAGAAAAGGCTTTTGAATGAAGGGGCAGTCGGATTACAAGTCAAAACGAGTTGCAACTTAAGCATTGTTCAGTAATTTAAAAAGAGTAAATTTCAAATTGCCTAATGTGTTTAGCTGATTTTTACTTTTTAATCTCCCGATTCAAAAAATTTTACTTTATTTCCTTGCGGTTTAGCTTATTTTCACATGGGCACCGCGGTTTAAAAAAGTTGCACTTTGCTCTTGTGTAGTAGGGTATTTTTTATTTTGCCACTCTATGTTTTTTTTTTTTTTAGTTTTTTTACTCTCCGATCTTATTTCATACAAAATTATTTTGATAAAAGAAAATTTATATTACAAAATATAAAGTAAAATTTTTATAATAGAATGATAGAATAAAAATGAGGGAAAGCATATATGTGAGCATGCAATTTGAAGTATTTAAATAAAAAAACAGTCGTATTCAAAGTTTCAAACGTATTCAAGCGCGTCCAACGTATTTGGACTATTTGGAGCGTCGCAGCTTATAGGCTACACGATGCTTGATATTTTACTCAAAAGAGCAGACTATTCCTAGACCAGGTCTAATAGACCGAGCCAATCAAATTACACTCGACACGAAAGAAGCTATGCCCACTGCCCAGTCGAGGGAATGGCGCGTGGAACCGGTCTAGAAGCACATAAGAAAAAGTTAAAAACAGCTTTGTCCTCTTCGAAAACCCGGTCCAGAAGATTACACGTGAAACCGGTCTAAGAAATACATGTCACCCCTTGTTTGTAAATTATTTTCAAATTAGCATGCAGTTGAACTACAGTTTAGATAAATATTATTTTTGATATATTTAATTCTTTTATGAAACTAAAATTCACAATATTTTTTACTATTATTTATTTCATGAAAAGTTAATGGCTTCATAACTGAAGTTTTTTTTTTTTCATTTTTCTATTTGCTTGACCAGAAAATATGTACATTAACATACAAAAGTTTGAAAAAAAAAAATTAAAGGCGTATTTTTATTAATTTTAAATTTTTTTGGTATACAATTAATTTTGTTATCAATCAACTTAATTTATAGCGAACCAATTAAATAAAAACAATGAATATTACTTCACTCTTTTTCACACATCATAACGGACAAAATTTAAATTCACCTTTGTTGGGCTCCTCTAAATCCACTATTCAATACAGTGTTGACATTTGAATGAAAGAACTTTAAATTATAATAGATATTTAAAATCAAGCTGTCTCAATGAAAACTTATTAAGAAACTCCGTGCACTCCTTTAATACCACACGAAATAAGACAGCATTTTACAAATGTAGATTTGGACTCGATGCTCTCTCATACTTCGCGCAAATGAGAGAAAAACTTGCAAAAAATCTTCTACTAACATAAATATCTAACAATGTGTGATTTTTATAAAAACTTATTAAGAAACTCCGTGCACGCCTTCAATAATCAATACCACGCGAAATAAGACAAAATTTTACAAGTGTAGATTTGGACCCAATGCTCTCTCATGCTTCGCGGGAAAGAGAGAAAAATTTGCAAAGAATCTTCTATTAACATAAATATCTAATAATGTGTGATTCCTATGAGAACTTATTAAGAAACTCCATGCACTTCTTCAATACCACACGAAATAAGACAAAGATTTGGGCATGATGCTCTATCATACTTCCCTCAAATAAGAGAAGAACTTGCAAAGAATCTTCTATTAACATAAATATCTAACAATGTGTGATTCCTATGAGAACTTATTAAGAAACTCCGTGCACCCCTTCAATATCACGCGAAATAAGACAACATTTTACAAGTGTAGATTTCGACTCAATGCTCTCTCATACTTCGTGCAAATGAGAGAAAAATTTACAAAGAATCCTCTATTAACATAAATATTTAACAATGTGTGATTTTTATGAGAACTTATTAAGAAACTCCGTGCACTCCTTCAATACCACACGAAAGAAGATAACATTTTACAAATGTAGATTAATTTGGGCATGATGCTCTCTCATACTTTACGCAAGGAGAGAAAAATTTGCAAAGAATCTTCTATTAACATAAATATCTAACAATGTATGATTCCTATTTTATTGTCACTTAATCTGATTTATCATTACTACTAGTTTTTCAAGCTGGTAATACATGAAATAAACAAAAATCTTAAAACAACTTGTGGATTCATAGATGCAAGGCACGATTTCTTGGCTATTATTTTTTGTGCAGATTAAGTCAAAATCAATCAATACACAATTATCCCTATTTGGATAGCTCTTTATTACGCGGGTTGTTTTGTTTTCCCAAAAAAAAAAGCAATTTTAATTTGTCTATTTGATTTTGTGAAGAAGTGGTCTTTGAAAAAAATTATTATTCAAATTTTATAGAAAAATCTCATTTTAGTTTTTAAAATGTTGACCAAAAAACAAGAACTACGAGACAAGTAATTTTCACAATAAATTATTTTATCAAAAAATAGTTTCTCACTAGTTTTTGAGGAGCGAAGCATGCACCCCAAATAAGCCCAAGATAGGATATATTTTTCAACACACATTTAATTCAAGGGATAATATCTAATATAACTCTTGAAACTTTTGAAATATTTTATACATTCCTATTTTTAAATTTCAAATACAACTCTCGTATATTTCTCGGTTATTTAAAATAACCCGTTGTTAATACTCAGTTAAATTATCTCAAATTAAATCAGAATTAAAATATTAAATTTCTACATGTGCTAAAAATAAGTCAAAATATATTTTTTTTATTCATAATTTAAGAGCAAATAAGAAAATTTTTATTTATTTATTTATTTTTTTAGAAAAAGGTAGGTGCACCAAGCCCTTTTGCCACTTACGCTAGGACGCCGGTGCAAATAAGAAAAGTTCGTAACGGTAAAAGATTATATTTGAAAAGGAAAATAATCAAAATATTTTTTTGCCGATAACTTAAAGAAAAATAAGAAAAATTGATAATTGTAAAAAAATATATTTAAAAGGATAAAATAATAATTTTATAAAGATAACGAATATTCTTAATATTTTACTAATAGTAGAATTTAACTCCAGGGGAGTGTTTGGTTCACCCCCTTTTTATCCTGGAATTAGAATCAAAATGGATGAATTCGTTTGTACGTATTTGGTATGTGGGATTGTTATTAGATTAATGAATTTCCCTAATTAGCTCTTTTCTCAATTCGTAGAAGGCCGATTGAAAATTCAATTCGGACGAATGGATTTGTTTTGACTAAATTTAATTCTTTTAAACTTATTTTTTAATTAAAACATAAGTTTATGTTTAAAAATTATATATATATAAATTTTAATTTTATTTTGAACTTAAATCAAAAATTAAAAGTCAATTAAGAATTTAGAATCTAATTTATAAATTTAAATTTAAATTTAAATTTAAATTTAAATTTAATTTAAAATCTATATTTTCATTAAAATTTTATTTAAAATTTAAAATAAATTTATGAATTAAAATTGAAATTGAAATTATAATTATAAGTTTGAATTTGAAAAATCAAAATTTAGTTATATATTTTTGAATTATCCGTTCAATTTCAAAATTTTAATTTTTTTACAAAATATATTTAAAATTTTGACATCATTTTAAAACTTTGACATAAATTTTTAATATTTCATTTTCAGTTTAAATTTAAACTAATATATAAAGATAAAATTGGCATATATCTATTTGCACCAAACGCTGACAATAAAAATAGTTCATTCGATTTAGATTCAAGTGGCAAACCAAATAGAATGAGATAATGAATTATTCCGATTCTATTTCAAGAATATTCTAATTCCGATTCCGATACCGATTCCGACTTGAATCAAACACCGTAGTATATTTAGGCTTAGGCTTCGTTTGGGATTATGGCGAGATTGCGTTACGTGCGGTGAAAAAGTATCTTTGAAAAAATATTACATTTGTTTATTGCGTTCCGCATATTGTGATGAGTCGGTTATAATATATTTTCTGCGGTCCCACCGGAGAACGCAGAAGCATATCTTTTCCACAACTCTATTTTATTTAATAGCGTTAGATAGGCCTCAATACCAAACTAAGCCTTAGTTTGATATTGAGATCTATCTAATGCTATTAAATAGAATGGAGATGAGAAAAAATATATAGGAATATACTTTTGCGTTATCCGGACGGATAGTAGAAAATATATCATAACCGATTAACAGCAATATATATATCATAACCGATTAACCGCAATATGCGGAACGCAATATTATATATATTGTTATTTTTCACCGCACACAATCTCTCCCTAAACCCAAACGAAGACTTAAAATAATTTAGAATGTTAAAAAAATATTTTTAATATTATTATTTTTTTAAGAAAGATAAGTAAGAAACTTAAAAATATTTCAGAAGTATAGAAGCAATGGTCCCTAATTCAAAAGTGTATAAGTAAATAGGTAAGCAGTCAATATGGAAAACAACCTGTACCCATTCATTTTTTTTCTCTCGCAAAAATTCCAAAAAGGATTCACTTCTTCTATATTTGCATCTCTCATTTTACACACAAGCGAGCAGCGCCTAATTGGAAATGTGATGGTCATAAACAGCCCCTTAAATATTGAGCGAATTCGGAAAAAGGTAGCATGCTACCCGCTTCATTTAACAGAATGATGAATTAGGATACAAGGATGGAACAGCCCGGCCCCGAGCGAAGGCGGAAAAAAAAAAAAACCACACACACTAAGGAGAAAGAAGAGAATCCCACTCCGACACTAATAGCTTGAGCCTCTGGACAGCTAACACCGGATTTGGTTGGCAATTCCTGAATATCCAATCGTTCCTCACCTTCCAAATAGTCCACCAAAGCCGCCATATCGCAAGTCCGGTTCTCTTCTTGTCGATCCTTTCTATCCGACAACTTTTTCCGCACGAGTTCCACGTCTTCTCCCAAGTCCTGAGCCTGGATATTGTCCACCCTTGAAACTATGATGAACTTGGTAAATATGCACCTACTGAACAGATGATCCACAGTTTCCACTTCCGCCCCACAAAGTACGCAGGTAGGGTTGTCCGCCAGCCCTCTCGAAACCAGTTTATCACGTGTAAGATTCTTTTTCTTAAGCACCAACTAGCAAAATACTTTGATTTTCGGAGAAATTTTTCCAAATACCGGATGCGCGTACATCTCTGAAACCCCCAGCAAAATACTATAGAACAAAACAAACCAGCAAAATACTATAGAATGTTAGTCCAAACCATCAGTGAAGAAACATCAATCTAATGCTTCTCCGACGACGATTACTACTGTTATTTTATAGTACAAACAAGTTAGCTTGAAAATACCTTAAAGGTTTTTTTTTGAAAATATTGAAGGGGATGAGTTTGGCTACACGTCAAAACAACTTAAAATTTTCGTAGTTTTGGTACAAGAATAAGATTTTGCTTCCTATTCGCCATCAATCCGATCAACTCACTCATGTCCAATAACTCCCTTTTCATACCATGTGGCAACTCCCAGTCGAAATGGCACAACAAATTCGCAAGAACTAGCTCGATGACGGACACAGCGAAATTGATCCCGGGACAACCTCTCCTTCCCGAACCAAACGGTATGAATTCGAAGTACTGTCCTCTGAAATCGATAGGGTTGTTTGTAAACCTCTCGGGCCAAAACTCCTCAGCTCTCTCCCAAAACTTAGGGTCCCTTCCGATAGCCCAAGCGTTGATTATAACCCTTGTCTTGGCGGGAATGTTAAAGCCCTCCATTGAGTATCTTCAATCGTCTCTCGTGGCACAAGTAACGGTAATGGAGCGTGTAGCCTCAGCGTCTCCTTTACCACATCCTTCCGATAGTACATTCCTTCTAAGAGCTCCTCTTCAATCTTTGGACTCGATCCGACTATCCGTCTTATCTCGCCCGCTCTTTCCATTACTTTTGGGTGCTTGATCAGCTCCGCCATTGCCCAAACTATTGTTATGAATGTGGTGTCCGTGCCAGCTGCAAACATGTCCTGCAAGTGTAAAGATAAAAAGATGCTTGAGATTCGATCAACTCTTGGAAAGTACGATAAAAGTACAAGTAGTTGAATATTAGATAGTAAAAATATTGATTTTGTACTGAAAATTTATGCTTTTACACTCCATTTGAATGGAGCTAAATGAGATTGGAAAAGAAAATTTAGACAAAATTATTTTTGTGTTATTTGGAACGAAACTTTTCTTTTAGATAAAGATAGCACGCTACCCGTTTCATTCATTTAGAAAACGAATTTTGCTGCAAATGTTGAGGCAGCTGTAGGCGCCTTGAATAGATCAAACAGTTAGATGAAAGAAAAATAAATACATAAATAGATAAATATAGCACGCTACTCGTTTTTTCATTTAGAGAATGAATTCTGCTGCAAATGTTAAGGCATTAAAATCTCGAATAGATCAAACAGTTATATATATAAAAAAAAACATAAATAAATAAAAGTAAAAAAAATACAAGGTCAT
Source organism: Aechmea fasciata (assembly GCA_025177825.1). Lineage (NCBI taxonomy): Eukaryota > Viridiplantae > Streptophyta > Magnoliopsida > Poales > Bromeliaceae > Aechmea > Aechmea fasciata. The sequence goes on along the minus strand of CM045928.1, from coordinate 4,812,543 downwards.
TTAGAGTAGCAAAATTTAGCACATTCTCTTATCATTTCAAGGATTTGTCTTATAGCCACCGAGTACATATTTTTGGAATAACGAGAAAAACACATAAATGTATATGTGAAAAAAAATAAAAATAAATAAAATATTTCAGAAATTTTAGGGTTTTTGGACAATTATTCCAAAAGATACTTAAAAACATAGCTTCCTACCTACTAATTATCATTTTAATTAGGAAAAACTTTAAATACCTCTAATGTGGTTTCGTACTTTCTAATTTTAGTACTTAATAGTTTAAAGTGTATCACTTTCATACCTTGTGATTTTTTTTTTTTTTTTATTATTACCTCCACTAATTTTATTTGTTAAACTAATGACAAAGTTAAAATTAAAAGTTATTAAAATGAATATTCGATAAACTATAGATAAGGTATTTGAAGTTTTCTGTATGTGATTTAACGAAAAATTAGCGGAGGGACTAACGAAAAGAAAAAAAATAAACCACGGAGTACTAATTAAATTGATATACCTAATTAAATTAATATACTTTAAATCATAAGGTACTAAAATGAGAGTGTAAAATCACAGAGATGGTATTTAAAGTTTACAGTTGTAGTTACCATTTGAAGGGTGAAACCAAATTAAGTTTCCTTACCAATAGAAGAGCTTTTATATTACTCCGAGTAAGAGCAACCCCGACGTTCTCATCCTTGTCGTTTATAGATAGCAACACGTCGACGAGGTCATCACCTTCCTCGTTCCCACTGCAGTGATCCTCCAACACTCTCTCCAGCATCGCATCCAATTCTCTCGAGTAATTCCTCACCCTCCGATCCAACCCTCTCAGCCAATCGATCCATCCTAACCACGGAACGAACTCTCCGATCTCCACCGTCCCCAGCAGCGCCGAGAACTCTGCTACCGTCGCTTGGATCTTCGCGGCGCCGCCGCCTTCGGTGGAGTACTTGCGACAGAATGCCACCCGGCAGATGACGTCGTTTGTGAGATTGACGACGAGCTGGCTGACGTCGACTGTGCCGGCGGCTGCGGCGGCGGCGCGAACCTTGTCGACCAGCAGTGCGGCCTCTTCTTCTCTGACGTAGCGGAAGGACTGCACGCGTTTGAGGCTCAGCAGGTGGAGCACGCATATGCGCCGCACCTGCCGGTGGAAATATTGAATAACGCAGTAATCTGATAGCTCAAAGTTGCTCAAAAAAAAAAAAAAGTAAGTTACCTTTATTTTTTATTTTCTTCAATCTCATGTCTTTGATTGGGTCGGCGTAAAATAAATTAAAAAATTATTTTCGATATAGAAAACATCTTCTCTGATAATTATTTGATTCAACGTAAAATGAATTTAGAAAAAATTGGAGTAGCTGTTTTTCAACGAAAAGCGAAAACTTAAGCCCCAAAAAAAAAAAAAAAAAGGGAAAACTTTAAAAAAACCCCGTGGTTTCATATTTTTTTAAAAACCCTCCATGTGGTTTAAAGTGTATCAAGTTAGTATCCTGTGGTTTCTTACTTTATCACTTTAGTACCCTGTAGTTTGAAGTGTATCAAGTTAGTACCCTGTGGTTATCAATTTAGTACCCTGTGGTTTTGAACTTTATCACTTTAGTACCCTGTAGTTTCACACTTTATCACAATAGTATTTTGTAATTTAAAAAACCACATGGTACTAACTTGATACAAAATTAAAATCACAGGGTACTAAAGTGATAAAGTGCAAAACCACAGGGTACTAACTTGATACACTTCAAACCACAGGGTACTAAAGTGATAAAGTAAGAAACCATAGGGTACTAACTTGATACACTTTAAACCACACGGGGGGTTTTTGAAAAAATGTGAAACCACGGAAAAAAAAAAAAAAAAAATTTTTGTCTTTCAACCAAAAAACTTTTGATGAAAAATTATTTTATTTTTCTTACAAACTAAACACTACAAAATATAAAAAGAATGTTTTTGTCAAAAAAAATTTTATCAAAAGGACCCTAATTGCAGGAGAGAATATGTGCTGGATAGAAAGTATTAAAGATTGCTTAATTAAAAAATAATTTTTTTATGCTTTCTGATTTTATACATTATACATTCTCTCCATGATCACCACAAATACAACCTAAAATAGTTTAATTTATGAAGTCTCATATATTTTGCACTTTTAATTTCAACGATGATAAAAAATAAATTTATAAAATAATCATTTTAATAATTTTATAAAATATCCAGTTTATTTAAGTATATGCTTTTTGCATAAAAATTTTACAAATTTTGCATTTTCGCAAAACTGGACAGTATTTTTTTATTTTTGACCGAATTTTTTTAAAAGAAAACAAAAACACCTATATTCTCTCTCTATCTCTCTCTTCTTTCTTTTTTTTTCTCGCTCCACCACGCGCATGTCGCTATTGTTGTCCTCCTACCTCACCTATATCTCCGTTGTAATTGCTGATGGCGGCGGCGACGGCTTGATGGCCGCGGCGACGGCTTGGTCAATGCATAGATCGCAGAGATATAGGTGTAGGTAGTGGTGCAGTTCACGATAGCGGGCGGCATGCTGAAGCATAAAAATAATATAATATACTATAAAATAGTACAATATATAATCAAATATACTATCTGTTGAGGCCAAAATTAAGGCATGTCGGCCTGAACCACGTATGAGCCAAACAAATAAGGACACGTGGTACACCAGGAGTCAGCAATAAGGCGCCTGAAGGATAAGAAGGCGGGAACGGTTGAAGATTGGGGCGTAACTTATATGAGAAGTTGGCGTAACTTTCATGAGGAGTTAGTGTAACTTCTACGATTATGGTTACAACTACTTCCCCCAACTATTTTCAACCAACCAATAATATGGGCTATATATAGTAACTTTAAAGCCTGCAATAGAGGTATTTCTCCATCCTGAGCGAGAAGACCATCTTTTTTTCTCTACATTTTATCGTTTTTCTAGGAGTAGTCTAAATATAATCTTCTTTTTTTTTGCATTTACTGCTTTTCTAGGAGTAGTTCGCTAAGTAGAACCCTGGAGTTTGTCTGCCCCACAGGCATCACTCCGTTGTAGACTACATTCGTAGAGTCTGTCTGCCCCACGGGTATCACTCTATTATAAACTATATTTACAGAGTCTATATGCCCTCGGGGCACACTCTGTTTTATCAATATATTAAGGCATTCGGCTCTTTCAACCGACCAGTTACTGTGTAATTTTTCCATTCGGCTCTTTTGCCGACATTGATTCATACACAGTTCGTACATTCGGCGCTTCCAGCCGAACTAGTTTTATAGTGAAGGTTTTCGGACCCGGCTGATTTGATCCCTCATCAGCCGAATCGCTTGATACAGTCGAAGGGCGCAAACTTCGAGGGTCACTATCCATAGCCGTTCCTCATCCCGACGCGCTTCCCAAGAAGGATCTTTGACCGAGTCAAGGGTCGGGAAATTCGGCTCCTAACAATTTTGGCACGCCCAGTGGGACCCATTCAGGTTTTCCTAATCTAAACTTTATCATATGGTTGACGATACTGCTATGAACCTCCGGAATAGAGCCATACCTAGGCCTTCAGGGAATGACCAAACTAGTAGCGCCGAAAATGTGAATGAGAATCAGGCGGTGCTACTTGTTGGAGGAGAGACTAGTGGACAGTCGGCTCATCAGAAGCCGAGTATAACTCAAGCACTCGGCTAGATGAGCCGAGTCCTACAAACTTTAGATCAAAATATCCATCAAAGTACCGCTCGACTAGACGCGGTGCTGGCCGCCATCACAGCCTATAATAAAAATATTGTTCGAATCAGACAATTATTTACCCGAAACGAGCAACCTTATGGGGGGCATGCAATAAGGGCCCCTAAATGCGCCGGTGCAACAAAATCCAGTCACGCCAACAACTCAAACTATTTATAGGTCGGCGAATATAAATGCCGGCCCGCAGTCGGAGATTGCATCGGGTTTACCTCCTTTACCAGCTTACCAACCCCAAAATGTAGGGGCTAGAGCTGGGGGCAGGCCCCGAATATGCTAGGAGTTAACCATGTTATATCGAATTTCGGTCTACCGCAAGGACCGAATGTAGTACAAGCACATGTTCCTTTGCAGGGAAACAATAATGAAATATACGCACAGATTGAAGAAGTCATCCGAAATACTTTCGGAGTTGGCGCAAGGCCGGCGGTGCGGCCTGTATTTAGATCTCTATATCCCGCGAATATCAACGTGGAGCATCCGTATCCGGCAAACTGGAAAGTGCCGAAGTTCAACAAGTTCTCGGGCAATGAGACAGAGAATACGGTCGAGCATATAGCCAGATTCACGGCCCAATGTAGGGAAGCGACCGCTGACTCATTTTTAAAATTTCGATTATTTCACACGTCGTTAACTAAGACTGCGTTTACTTGGTATACAAGTTTATCAGCCAATTCCATCCAAGATTGGGACGAATTGGAAAGAAAAATTCCATGAACAATTCTATAGGTCGGAGCCACAATTATCGGTAGCCGACTTCGCTTTATACCGTCAAAAGTCAGGTAAAACGGTCGAAGAGTATTTGAACCGTTTCAAAATAGCTAAAATTCAGTGTTTTACAAGAATGCCGGAATCAGAGTTCGCCAAAATGACATTAAATGCTCTAAATTTTAAGATAAAAGACCATTTTGAAGATAAGTATTTTTCTAACATGTTTGATCTAAAGTGTTAGAGTTGTCCAATATGAGCAATTTAGGAAGAAAAGTGAGGACGATCGGCTACAATGGAGCCGATATAAAAATCAAAGTAAAGGCAAAGAAAAATTCTTGCTAGAAGAACAGTCGATTCAAAAACAGCCGAGCCAATCAGGTGAAAGTGAAGAATCGGCTGATGAAGCCGAGGTATGTACGGCTGGTAAAAAGTCACTTTTTTAAAGAAAAAATTCTTGATAGAAGAACATTCGGTTCAAGGAGAGCTGAACCGATCGAGTAAAAATAAAGAATTAGCTGATGAAGCCGAGATATAGCCACTTTCTTAAAGGAGAAATCCTTTATAGAAGAATATTCGTTCAATAAGAGCCGAACCGATCGAAAAAAAAATAAAGAATCGACTGATGAAGCCGAGATATAGCCACTTTCTTCAAGGAGAAATCCTTGATAAAAGAACATTCGGTTCAAGTCAAGAACAGCCGAACCGATCGAGTAAAAGTAAAGAATCGGTTGATGAAGCCGAGATATAGCCACTTTTTTTAAAGAGAAATCCTTGATAGAAGAACATTCTGTTCAAGTCAAGAAAAGCCGAACCGATCGAGTAAAAGTAAAGAATCGGTAAAGCCAAGATATATGCAGTTGTGATGATAAAGATCCGTTTTCTTTAAGCCGACCAAGACCAGCGAAAGTAAAGTTTGGGTCTCGGCTGCGTCATTGTGTAGTCGATTTGGTACCAATTGTCATCCGAATATTCATTCAGAAGACTATTGGGGAGGGCATTGCTGAGACCAAAATTGAGGCATGCCGGTCTGAACCACGTATGAGCCAAAGAAACAAGGACACGTGGTACACCGTAAATCGGCAATAAGGCGTCGAAGGACAAGAAGGCGGGAGCAGTGAAGATTAGGGTGTAACTTCCATGAGAAGTTTGCGTAACTTTCATGAGGAGTTAGCGTAACTTCCACGACGAGTTAGTGTAACTTACACGATCATGGTTACAACCACTCCCCCCAACTACTTTCAACCAACCAATAATGTGGGTTATAAATAGTAACTTTGAAGCCTGCAATAGAGGTCTTTCTTCATCCTGAACGAGAAGACCATTATTATTTTCTCTGCATTTTATCGCTTCTCTAGGAGTAGTTTAAATGTAATCTTTTTCTTTTCCGCATTAACTGTTTTCCTAGGAGTAGTTTGTAAGTTAGATCTCTGGAATCTGTCTGCCCCACGGGCATTACTCCGTTGTAAACTACATTTGCAGAGTCTGTATGCCCCACGGGCACACTCTGTTGTAAACTATATTTGCAGAGTCTGTATGCCATTTGGGCACACTCTGTTTTATTATTATATAAAGGCATTCGGCTATTTCAGCCGACCAGTCATTGTATACTTTTTTCATTCGGCTCTTTCAGCCGACCAGTTACTGTATACTTCTTCCATTCGGTTTTTCTGCCGACATTGATCTCTGCATAGTTCGTACATTCGGCTCTTCCACCACCGTTTATAGTGAAGGTTTTTCCTATTGATTTGATTCCTCATCACCGAATCGCGATCGATCGAAAGGCGCAAACTTCGAGGTCACTAATCGTAGCCGTTTCGCATCCCGTCGTGCTTCTTGAGGAAGATCTTTGACCGGGTCAAAAAGGAGGAAATTTCGGCAGCCTAACACTATCTATTATATCTATCAAAAAATTATAATATATATTTAGAAAATGTAATATTTTAATAAAAGACAAAGAAGGAAGAGGTTCAAGAGGAAGCTGCCAACCGACCAAGATGGCATTACAACCAAGGAGAAGAGACAGGCGAGAAAGAGGAAGGGGTTAGAAAAAAGCAACAATTTGGTCCGATTTCTAAAAATCCCATCCAACTCTCCAAAGTTGAAAAAATAGGTAAATTTTATAAAAACGTAAAATCAATAAATCTTTTACGTAAAAAAATCTTAATAAATTTTAATAATATTAAAATAATTTTAGAGCGAAAATTCGCACCATTGGTGCATGAACTGACAATCGAATCTTAAAAAAAATTAATTTTAATATCTGACACTTTAATATATTTCATTTGAATGCGATATTTATATTTACAAATTTAGTTAATATATTTTATATAATTTACATGATTATTTATTTATCAAAGTAAACAATTAGCTTAGATATATTCTTTATCTAAAGAACCGTTACATGGTTTAAATTAAATAAAATTTAAAATTATGTACCAAAATAATTTATAGTTAAGATAAATTTTATATATTATTATTTTAAAAATAATTTAAATTTGTATAGAACAACGGTTATTTTACATGTCTCCAATACTCGCCGTAGGGTGAGAAGGCGACATCGCTGCCGTACAAGAGAGCATTTGGTATGCGGGCCTCGGGGCGGCTGGCGAAGGCGAGGTCGTTGGTCTTCATGACCTGCTGGGCCGCCGAGGCGGAGGAGACGACGATGGTGGGGATGCGACCCAGGCGGAAGAGCATGACGGGCCCGTGCTTCGCGGCGAGCGCGCGGAGCGGTGCGGGAGCGTGCCCAGCTGGTGCAGGTTGCCGATGAGCGGAAGCCTCCGCGGCGACGGAATCTGGTTAAAATTCTTCTCTGAAGCTGCCGTGGCGGCCTTTTTACGATTCCACCGAAAAACAGAGAAGGTGATGATTACGATTGAGAGGAAAAAGGAGGCGACGTGCATTGAGTTTTGGTGGAGCAGTAACTGGAAGAGCCGAGTTAGTGGATGCATGATTATTTTCGTTTGTGGTTTTAGCATGTGGAGTTGTAGGTAAATGAGGGGATATTAATCTACACTACCAATCGTGATTTGTGGACACAAACTGTTGAAGAGGAGATGTTATAGGCGTGTTTGTTTCGCATATTTTCAGGAGTCCCGTTCCGATCTCAATTCCCGAATGATTTTTTCTCAATTGTCTTTTTTTTCAATTCGGCCTAGAAGACCGGATTGGAAATTGGGCCGAGTGGATATTTTTTAATTTTTTTAATTAAATTATGAGTTTAAATTTAGAAATTAAATATATAATTTTAAATTTTAATTTGAACTTGATTTTAAAAATTAAAATTTAATAAAGTATTTCGAATCTAACTTATGAATTTGAATTTAAATTAAATTTTAATTTAAATAAAATTTTATTCAAATTTTATTTAAAACTTAAATTAAATTTAGGGATTCAAATTAAAATTTAAATTGTAATTTTAAGTTTGAATTTGAATAAATCAAAATTTAGTTTTATATTTTGAATTATCCACTAAACTTCAAGGTTTAATTTTTTTAAAAAAAATAGATTTAAAATTTTGATATTATTTCAAAATTTTGATGTAAATTTTTAATATTTAATTTTCAGTTTGCATGTAAATTAATATATTAATTATAAAGATAAATTTAATATATTAATTTAATTATTTTTTTTAAATCTATCTGAACCAAACACCGATAATTAAATAATTTATTCCGATTCGATTCAGCATTTAACCAAATAGAATTAGGTAATGAGTCATTCCGATTAGATTCCGATTCCAACTTATTTCGATTCCGATTCCAATTCCGAACCAAAACACCCATACATGTGGAGCGATGATAATCGCCCATACATGCGGAGCAATGATAACCACCTATAGCGGATAGAGTCAGATCAATTTTGTTATTTTTTTATTTTTTATTTATTTTTTTTAAGAGAAAGACAGTATGCTAATATAAATATCAACATACACTCATTGAATTCAAAAGCGACAGGTAAACAATCAATTTTTGTCCATTCATTTTTCTCCATAACTAAATATACTAAAACTTGTGCGAGATCTATGAAGTGCTATTAAAAAAGAATAAGAATCTTTAAAAGAAAACTATTATAAAATTCAAAGGGGAAAAAGTATTATAATCAATATTAAAGAAAATCCTGTGGCACCCTGTTAATTATAGAGATGCTAAGCCCACTACCCAAAGCCCAAAAGGGCTGTAATATGTGCTAAGTCCTTTTGAATTTTAAAATAAAAATTAATATGATAGGTAGAATAAAGAAAAGGCTTTTGAATGAAGGGGCAGTCAAATTACAAGTCAAAAATTATTTTCTTGCGGTTTAGCTTAGTTTCACATTGGCACCCACGGTTTAAAAAAGTTGAACTTTGCTCTTGTGTAATTTAGTGTTTTTTTTTTTAAATCTTTTTACTCTCCGATCTTATTTCATACAAAATTATTTTGATAAAAGAATATTTAAATTACAAAATATAAAGTACAATTTTTATAATAAAATGATAAAATAAAAATGAGGGAAACCATATATGTGGGCATGCAATATTTGAAGTATTTAAATAAAAAAAAAAGGTAGTATTCAAACGTATTCAAGCGTCCAACGCATTTGGACTCTTTGGAGCGTCTCAGCTTATACGCTATATGGGGAAAAAAAAAAATGAGTAGCTCCTCATTCAAAAAAAAAAAATGGGAAGCTCGCATTCAACATTGTGGGACTACTCTAAATCCACCATTCAATTCAGTGTTAATATTCAAATAAAAAAACTTTAAATTGGAATAGATATTTAAAATTCAGATATGAGATGTAGGATATGTCTCGTCAAGCAATCTTAATGAAAATTTTTTAAGAAAAAGTGTGATTGTTATGTTAGGATTTGATTAGATTTGTAGTTAAATACTATTTAAATTATAATTAATATTTAAATCTATTAAAGATAAATTAAAATTTAAATATTAATTAGAGGATAAATCTAACTAGATTAGGATTAATATTTAAATCTATTAAGATAAATTTATATATTAATTAGAGTAGTAATCTGAAATATATTAGGATTGTGGTACTTTATGTGGGTACTAGGGTGTGCCGTACCTGAGAGAGAGAGAGAGAGTTATCCAATGCATTAGGTGCACCTTGTGCACGGGTGCGCGTGGAGGATTGTCTTCTTTATGATTTTATAGGTGCACAATCCTCTTCTTTATGGTTTTATAGGTGCACCTTGTGCATGGGTGCGCGTGGAGGATTGTCTTCTTTATGGTTTTATAGAAGACAAGAGAAGGGTATGAGAGATTCAAAAAGAGGGTTCGGTTTGTAGCTACTCTCTTGCAAAGAGAGTCGGATGTAATATTCTCTTATTATTTAATGAATCTTATTTTATCCGTGTATTTTCTGTTTTGGTTTTTTCTCTCTTTTGTGATTATATCAGCTTTTGCCGAGGAGACAGGTTTATGGTAAAAATCCGATTCGACGCTTCCGTTACGAAATCCCAATAATCGATATCGGATCCACAGCAGTCGGTATCGGAGTGGGTTGCGGATTCACAAGATCATGTACCGGGGCGAGTACCGGATTCTCAACATTTGGTATCAGAGCCGTTACTGATCTGCGGGAGAGATCGACGGAGATGGCCACGAAATTCAAAATCGAGAAGTTCGACGGCAAGGACAATTTCGAATTGTGGCAAATTAAAGTACGAGCGATCCTCGTACAACAAGAATTAGACGAGACGTTGAACTGAAAGGAGGCGAAGCCGAAGGAGGTCACGGATGCAGCATGGACGAAGATGGAGTGGAAGGCGCTGAGTACGTTTCATCTATCATTAGCAGATGAGATTCTTTACAACGTAGTCGGCAAGACGACACCGGCGAAATTGTGGAAGAAATTGGAAGATCTGTACATGACCAAATCCCTTACGAACGCAGTTGTATACGAAGTAGCGATCGTTTTCTGCTGCGGATGCAAAAAGCAGCGAGCCTACATGAGCACTTGAACGAGTTTAACAAGGTGGTGGCCCAGTTGACTAGTATCGGAGTCAATCTGGATGACGAAAATAAGGCGGCGATTTTACTATTTTCGCTACCGACGACATATGAGCATATGGTGACTACCTTACTTTATTGCAAGGAGACCATAAGCGTAGAGGCGGTCATAGCGGCGCTTCTCTCGAACGAGATGCGGAAGATGACTTAGGAGTGTGGCACGCAGAGCCGGGATACTGCTTTGGTGGTAAGAGCGAAGAAGGATGCGACAATATTGGCGACCGGATACCGACAGAAGAAGCCATTATCTAAGGTAGAGTGCTTTTATTGTCACGGGAAATGACATATAAAGCGCAATTGTCGAAAACTTCAGCATGATCTGAAGGAGTTAAAACGGCAGAAGGAGAAAACTGTCGTAAACCAGGACGAGACGGTACCAGCGACGGCGCAAGCAGCATAATCAGAGATGATCGATCCTGACGTGCTATATGCGGCGACCGGAGGTGCGAAAATTTCGAATGACGCGTGGGTGCTTGATTCGGCGTGTTCCTTTCACGTTTGCCCAGAGAAGGAGGCTTTTGCTACTTATAAGGCGATTAAGGGTGGAAAAGCTCTAATGGGGAACGAGACGGCGTGCAAGGTTTTGGAAGTCGGCACGGTGAAGATCCGAATGTACGATGAGGTCGTGAGGATGCTGACAGGTGTGCGGCACGTTACTCGATTGAAACAAAATTTGATCTCGTTAGGCGCGTTGGACTCAAAGGGTTGCGATTGTTCGGCTTTAGGTGGAGTTATGAGGGTCCGAAAGTGAGATCGGGTCGTGTGCGAGGCGAACAAGCGCGGAAACTTGTACGTTCTGAACGAGAGCACAATCAGAACGAAAGCGAAGACAATTTGGGTTCCAAAAGTTCGCGGAGGTGCAGTCGCTCGAGGCGAAATGACGGATGCGGCGACATTGAGCGGAGGAGACAAGCTCAAGGTGGAGCTTGCATGTTGAGCTCGACGTAGCAGTTGATGATTACAGATCAAACCAAGGTGAAGAATGTTAGGATTTCGTTAGATTTGTAGTTAAATTCTATTTGGATTAGAATTAATATTTAATTTTATTGGAAATAAATTAAGATTTAAATATTAATTAGAGGATAAACCTAACTAGATTAGGATTAATATTTAAATCTATTAAGATAGATTTAGATATTAATTAGAGTAAAATCCTAAATATATTAGGATTTTGGTACTTTACGTGGGCACTATATATATAGCATTGTGGGCTAATTAATTAGCAGAGCCTAGTAGAAATAGTACGGCGAGAGAGCCTCCTCGGGTGTGCCGTACCGGAGAGAAAGAGAGAGAGAGAGTTATCCAATGAATTAGGTGCACCTTGTGCATGGGTGCGCGTGGAGGATTGTTGTCACGCCCCGGGTTGAAGGATTTCCACGGGCACGCCGACAAATCCGCCGTGTACAAGAAATTTTTTCTGTACACGAAACGTAGCTATACCTGTATAACATACAATACTACAAACAGTAGCATAGAGCTGAGAATACACTAAACAAACAGGTAGGAAACGAAACGCGAGTTCAATATACATACAACATCCACAGATACAAGAAACTACTCGCTCCAGCGAGTTCACAACTGTATGCACATAACTCACAAAACCCAAAAACCATCACTACCTGCAGGAGGGGAAGTCCTCTAACTCAGCAACACGCAGGAAAGACTCTTACTCGCAACGCCCTTGTCTCGATCTAACTCAGGAGGAGCAGTAGCCGCAACAAAAGGCCCTGCAATAACGGTGGAAGAAAAGGGGAGTGAGAACCATCAGAAAACAGTAGTCCTCGTGGGTACCGCCTAAACAACATCGGTCCACCCACTAAGTCTACAGGGGTAAACAAGAAAGTAAAAGGTTTTAACACTCAACACCTAAGTGACACTATACTATCCCGCCCTCAACAACCCTCTCGTAGAACAAGTAAAAAGCCGACCCAATCTTACGAGGATCGTGATACACCCGTCTCGCCTAGCGAGGTAACACCATAACTCAAGAGCATCTGGCGGAGAAAGCTCTCTCGAGACTGGGAGTACCCACGTCTCGCCTATCAAGGTTACACCATATCTCAAGAGTAACTGGCGGAGAAAACTCTCTCTAGACTGTGAACACACCCGTCTCGCTCAACTAGGCTCTACTCAGATCACAACCTCACCGGGCGTAGAACGGGCGGTCACCGATCGTCTCACTCGGCCGCCCAAACGGACCCACCTCGCTCGTATCTAGCTACGCCGTACACCGCCTTTAAGGTGTCGGCTCAAGAACTGTCCCAAACAGAAACTGCGAATCCACATCGCACTGAAACCTCATTCCGGAATGGCATTCGCGGGGCGCGACCCACGCGAGTATACAAGTATCTCTGTCACTTTCATTGTAGCTCTCACAGGCAAAAGTCGAGTAAACTGGGTCTAACCACTAGTACACCACGTGTTCTTGGCACAATCTGTAACCGAACAGTACACTGGGCCCACCGTCAACCCCCGACGGTCCCCGACAACAACCACAGTCTGAACTCTACTGTAACTAGGCTCGGCATCCACAGCACGAGCGTAAAAGTAAGCTACACTATCCTGGGTATCCATCGCACTCCCCAGGCGACGATACGACACCACACGGCTCCTAGAGCTAAATCTGGTAGTGTAACATATGACGATTCAGTCGTAGTTTTCTCCTAAGTCAAATCCAAGTCCAACATGTAAGAAAATATTACTTGCTAAACATGCTTCAAATTCGATCCTATCCAACTATAATCCATGAATTTGAGCTATCATATACTAGTCAAACGAAGTTAAAACATGTCGACTATTTATACTTAGGAGTAATCCGATGTAAACCCACCTTAATGTTCAAATCCCGATGCTGAAGAAGGTGGCCCGGATCCCACTTGATCCCTTGCTGGCCCGCCGAAGTCCGGAGTCTCCTGCTGCGAAGAGGCAAATCCAACAATACACGATTTCACGAATTCTGTCCGGAAAACAGCAACTGAGAAAAGCTTAATTCCAACTAAGCTAACGTTCTCCAATTTCGGCAAATAAGGGCTCAGAAGCTTCGTCTCGAAGTCACGAATCCAATGGTCCAAGTTTCGCTGGATTCCGCCTCTTCTACGCAATGTACGGGCCGAAATACGAAACGTCGACGCCGAAACACAGTTCGTCATCTCGAAACAACGATCGGCAAACAAAGGTGGCTCAAGTAAAAGGACTTTCGACCGGGCAAACCTGCTCCAAATCCAGCAAATAAGAACTCTCTGGAATCGTCTCGAAGTCGCGGATCCAACGCCCCAAGTTTCGTCGCGTTTCGACACTCCTACACAGAGATCTAATCAAAACTCTGAACGTCGACGCTGCAGTCAGCAGCAGCAGTAGCAAGGTGCGAAAATGAAGTAATCCGAAGTAAACGGAGGGAAACTCGATGGGCTACTCACCTCCGAAAATGCCCTAGGCCCGTCGCTGAGTCGAGGACGGCGGTCCCGCGCGCACGGCTGGCTCCCTCGCAGCGTCACGTCGCCAGAAACTCGCTCGATCCGTTCCACAGCACGTCGTCGACGAAGCTCGAGCTTCTCCCTCTCTTGAGCTTAGGGGAAGTAGTAGTAGCAGCAAGAATGGAGAAGGAGGAGGAGAGAGTGAGAGTCCCTCTCTCTCTCTCTCTCGTGCAAGGTAAGGGGAGGAGGTGTGGTGAAGTGACATGTGCCCAAAAAGTCAAACTGCACCATCCCTGCCTTACTGTACCGGTACAAACCCCTTTGTACCGGTACAAACAGGCAACCCGAGAGCATATCTGCGCAGGGCTATACCGGTATACCCCTGGTGGCTATACCGGTATAGCAACTTTCGCTGTACCGGTACAGCCATCAACTTGCACCGGTACAACTCACAGAAAATCTGCTATTTTGCAGATTTTCATGGCACACGCTGCTCTCGCGTTCCCACGGGGCCCGTTTGGCGTCTATTTCGCGCCAACGCGACCCGGGTTTGTCCCGACACTCTCCAGAACTGTCGACAAGCCTCGGCTGAAAATCCAGGTCTCTACAATTGTCTTCTTTATGATTTTATAGAAGATGAAAGAAGGCAGGAGAGATTCAAAAATAGTGCTCGGGTTGTAGCTACTCTGTTGCAGAAAAAGAGTCAGGTGTAATCTTCTCTTATTTAATGAATCTTATTTTACCCGCATATTTTTTGTTTTGATTTTTTCTCTCTTTTGTGATTGTATCAGCTTTTACTGAGGAGACAAATTTATGGTAAAAATCCGTTTCGACGCTTCCATTGTGGAATCCCAACAATCGATACCGGATCCAGAGCCGTCGGTATCGGAGCAAGTTGCGGATTCACAAAATCCGATACTAGAGCGAGTACTGAATTCCCAACATGCTATATGTGTGATTGCTATTTTATTGTCACCTGATTTGATTTATCATTGCCATCAGTTTTTCAAGCTAGTAATACATCAAACGAGCAAAAATCTTAAAACAACTTGTGGATTGATAGATGCAAGATACGATTTCTTGGTTTTTACTTTTTGTGCAGATTAGGTCAAAATCAATCAATACACAATTGTCCTTATTGAATATTTTTTTATTAAGCGAGTGATACGGTCCTACCGTATCAATAGAGATAAACGATCACTTCGAGAGAATCGAACGTCCTAAAAAATTAAGAAATAGAGAGAAGAAATAGAAAGAAGACAAGATATGAGAGAAAAGAGACAATATTACTTGATTATTTCTTGTAACTCCGGGTTACATTATATAGAGTCCAAATCCTTAAACTACTTCTAATCATACCTAATAAATTTATTTCCAAACAAGATAACTTTGTATTCGTAAATATATTTCTAAATAACAAAATATTTAAATTTGAATTTGTTTATTAAAAAAAACTATTAAAAGAAAAGTTGGGGTTGCATCGGCGTGGTGTTTAGTTTTCCCAAAAAAGTCTCACTTAAAAAAGTAATTTTAATTTGTTTATTAATTTGATTTTCTGAAGAAGTGGTCTTTGAAAAAAATTATTATTCAAATTTTATAGAAAAATCTCATTTTAATTTTTAAATGTTGACTGAAAAACACGAACTAAGAAATGAGGATTTTGCACCATAAATTATTTTATAAAAAAATTAATTCTGAGGATTTATAGAGAAGCCAAATAGTTCTTTGTCTAGTAACATTACTATGAAAGCAAATGCACCCCATTTAAGCCCAGGATATGATATATTTATAAACACACATTTAATTCAAGGGATAATATCTAAATATTACTCTCAGAATTTTTGAAATATCTTATACATTCTTATCTTTTTTATTTTATTTTAAATACAACGCTAGTATATTTCTCCGTTATTTAAAAATAATATGTTGTTAATATTTGTTAATTAAATTATCTCGAGTTAAATCTGAATTAAATTTCTACATGAGCTAAAAATAAGTCAAAATATTTTTTTTCACCCTCAACTTAAGAGCAAATAGGAAAAATTAGTGACGGCAGAAGAATATATTTCAAAAGGCAAAAAATTTAAAATATTTATTTTGTTCATAACTTAAAGACAAATAAAAAATATTGATAACGATAGAAGGGTATATTTAAAAGGGCAAAATAATAATTTTAGAGAAAACAAATATTCCTAATATTCCACTAATAATAGGATTTAACTCTAGAAGTATATTTGAAATAATGCAAAACGTTAGCAAAATATTTTTAATATTATTTTTTTAAGAGTGGTAAATAAGAAACTTGAAAATTTCTAAAATATATAAGCAATCATCCCTAATTCAAAAGTGTAAATTAATAGGTAATCAATTAATCTTATATACAACCATGTCCATTCATTTTTCTCTCCCACGAACCCAGAAAAGGTTCACTTCTTCTATTTTTGCATCTCTCATTTTACACATGAATGGATCAAGGCGTCGTAAAATGGAAATGCGATGGTTATAAACAACCTCTTAAATATTGAGGGAATTCGGAAAGTCCGGAAATGCTTAGGAGCTCCCCTATTGATTCAATACAATAGAATGTTAGTCCAAAACTATAAGTGAAGAAGTATCAATCTAATGCTTCTCCCATGACGATTACTACTGTTATTTTATGGTACAAACAAGTTAGCTTGAAAGTGTTTTAAGATTTTCTTTTTTTTCGAAAATATCGAAGGGGATGAGTTTGGCTACATGTTAAAACAACTTAAATTTTTCGTAGTTTTGGTACAAGAATATGATTTTGCTTCCTATGCGCGGTCAATCCGCTCGACTCACTCATGTCCAATAACTCCCTTTTCATACCATGAGGCAACTCCCAGTCGAAATGGTACAACAAATTCGCGAGAACTAGCTCGATGACGGACACAGCGAAATTGATCCCGGGACAACCTCTCCTTCCCGAACCAAACGGTATGAATTCGAAATCTTGTCCTCCGAAATCGATAGGTCGTTTGTAAACCTCTCGGGCCAAAACTCCTCAGCTCTCTCCCACAACTTAGGATCCCTTCCGATAGCCCAAGCATTGATTATAACCCGTGTTTTAGCGGGAATGTCGAAGCCCTCCAGTTGAGTATCTTCAATCGTCTCTCGCGGCACAAGTAACGGTATTGGAGCGTGTAGCCTCAGCGTCTCCTTGATCACATCCTTGAGATAGTACATTCCTTCTAAGAGCTCCTCTTCGACTTTCGGACTCGATCCAACTACCCGTCTTACCTCCTCCTGCGCTATTTCCATTACTTTTGGGTGCTTGATCAGCTCCGTCATTATCCAATCTATTGCTGTCAATGTGGTGTCTGTGCCGGCTGCAAACATGTCCTGCAAGCTTAAAGACATCAACGATACGTACTCATGTTTAATATAATCTGAAATGACACAAAATTTTAATTATATTAATTTATTTTAAATTATAAATTATGTTTGTATTTATAAACATAACATTTATTTTTTATTTAAATTAAAGACTTCTATTTTTAAAATTAAATTCAAATTGTTCATTTGATAGTAAAAACAGTATAAAAGTTCAAAAATATTGATTAAAATTAAAATTAAAATTTAGATTTAGTTTATATTATAAGTTAGAAAAATAAAATTTGTTAATTATTTAAACTAGATGATTCTATGTTTGAAAATTAATTTTAAATTAAATTCCATAAGAGTGAATTAGATATTTTACAAAAATGGTATGTTATGTTATACAAATTTATTAAAATGTCCTTGTTGCAAAGTTTTCTTCTTTTTTTTTTTTGCTCTTTTAAAAAGTTGACCGGTACCTATTGTATCAAATACCGGTCATTCTCTTATAAAATAGACATCTTTATTTTTAGATTTAAAATCTTCAATGGTTAAGATCTTTTTAGAGTATTGAAGCATTCCTCGTAATATTAATTATCATTTTAATTACCACATGAAAGGCGAAATTAATTAACCAAATGAAGTTCCCTTACCAATAGAAGAGCTTTTATATTACTCCGAGTAAGAGCAACCCCAACGTTCTCATCCGTATCGTTTATAGATAGCAACACGTCGACGAGACCATCACCTTCCTCGTTCCCACTGCAGTGATCCTCCAACACTCTCTCCAGCATCGCATCCAATTCTCTCGAGTTATTCCTCACCCTCCGATCCAACCCTCTCAGCCAATCGATCCATCCTAACCAGGGAACGAACTCTCCGATCTCCGTCGTCCCCAGCAGCGCCGCGAACTCCGCTAACGTCGCTTGGATCTTCGCGGCGCCGCCGCCCTCGGCGGAGTACTTGCGACCGAACGCCACCCGGCAGGTGACGTCGTTTGTGAGATTGACGACGAGCTGGCTGACATCGACTGTGCCGGTGGCGGCGGCAGCGGCGCGGATCTTGTCGACCAGCAGCGCAGCCTCTTCTTCTCTGACGTAGCGGAAGGACTGCACGCGCTTGAGGCTGAGCAGGTGCAGGACGCAGATGCGCCGCACCTGCAGTTGGAAATATTAAAACACAGTTATCTGACAGCTCAAAGTTAGAAAAAAAGTAATTCAATCTCATGTCTTTAACCTAAGGGGACAGACACTTGAGTCTGCGTATAAAACAAATTGAAATATTATTTTCTATATGACAAATGTCTTTTTTGATTATTTGGTTCAACATAAATTGAGAAAGAATTTAAAGTTTTCATTTTTTTGCTGTTTTTCGATGGAAAGTGAAAACTTAAGCTGCACAAAAAATTTTTCATTTATTTTTTTTCTACCGAATTAAAAAAAAATGTGATTTTTTTTTGTTCCTTCAACCAAATGACTGTTGATGAAAACTATTTTATTTTTCTTACAAACTAATTAAACACTACAAAAAATAATTTTTTTCTCCATATACCAATTCTATTTGTTTTTCACGGTTTTACTTTGAACAAAAGGAGCCTAAGCTAGAGAAGATGTGTTGCATATATAGAAAGTATAATATTTTTATTCTTTTTAATTAATAAAAAGAAAATAGAAGAAAAGGAAGGAAGAGGTCCGAGAGGAAGGGATGGATTGCCGTAAAGAATGAGGAAGGAGAGGGAAGAATCGTCGACGGCACCGACGAAAATGGCATTACCACCAAGAAGAAGAGACAGATGAGAAAGAGGAAGGAGTTAGAAGAGAGGGATAATTCGGTCGGATTTTTAAAAACCCGATCCAACTCTTCAAAATTGAAAAAATCGGTAAATTTTGTAAAAATGCAAAACCGATAAATTTTTTTATGAAAAAAGGCCTTAGTAAATTCTAATAGTAATAAAATTATTTTAGAGCGAAAATTCACACTATTGGTGAATGATCCTAAAATTTAATCTTAAAATTTTGATTCTACTGTCTAATTTTTTAATTTATTTCATTTGAATGCGGCATTATTTATATTTACAGATTTAATTAATATATTTTATATAATTTACGTGACTATTTATTTATTAAAGCAAATAGTTAGCAGCTTACATATATTTTTTCATCTAAAGAACCATTATATTATTTAAATCAAATAAAATAAAAAGTTGTGTACCAAAATGATTTATAGTTTCGATAAATTTTATGTATTATTACTTTAAAAATAATTAATACTTTCGTAGAACAACGGTTATTTTACCTGCCTCCAATACTCCCCGTAGGGTGAGACGGCGATGTCGCTGCCGTACAAGAGAGCGTTCGGTATGCGGGCCGGGGGGCGGCTGGCGAAGGCGAGGTCGTTGGTCTTCATGACCTGCTGGGCCGCCGGGGCCGAGGAGACGACGATGGTCGGGACGCGGCCCAGGCGGAGGAGCATGACGGGCCCGTGCTTCGCGGCGAGCGTGCGAAGGAGCGGTGCGGGAGCGTGCCCAGCTGGTGCAGGTTACCGATGAGCGGAAGCCTCCGCGGCGACGGAATCTGTCTAAAATGCTTCTCTGAAACCGCCTGAGTGGCCTTTTTACGATTCCACCGAAAAACGGAGAAGGTGATTACTAAGATTGAGAGTAAAAATGAGGCGACGTGCATTGAGTTTAATTGGTGGAGCAGTAACTGGAAGAGCTGAGTTAGTGGAGGCATGATTTATTTTCGTTTGTGGCTTTGATTAGCTTGTGGAGTTGTAGGTGAATGAGGGGATATTAAGTAATCTACACTACCACTTGTGATTTGTGGACACAACCTGTGAAAGAGGAGATATTATACGCGGAGCAACGATAACTGCCTATATAGGGTGAGAGTGATATCGAATTTTGACACGGCGCTTCAATAGGATAAATATCAACATACACTCATTGAATTCAATAGCAATACGTAAACAATTGATTTTTGTCCATACATTTTTCTCTATAACTAAAATATATTATAGTAAATCTAAAATTTTAAAATACAAATTCAAACGAACATCAAATTTATATATATATATATATATATATATATATATATATATATATATATATATATATATATATATATATATATATATATGAAGTGCAAGATCTATGAAGTGCTATTAAAAAAGAATAAAAATCTTTAAAAAGAAAACTATTATAAAATTCAAAGAGGAAAAAGTATTACTATCAATATTAAAGAAAATCCCGTTGCGCCCAGGGATGTCGACGGGTTGGATTTGGATTTTCAAAAATTTGAACCCGAATCCGAACCCAACTCCAAATTCGAGATCTGAATTCGAATCTGACGGATTTTAAAAATTCATATCCAAACCCGAACCCGAGCAAAAATTCAAAACCCGAACCCGAAAATTTGAACCCGAGACAATTATTTCTTTTTTCAATATTTCAAAATATATTATAGTAAATCTAAAATTTTAAAATACAAATTTATATATAATATCAAATTTATATATATATATATATATATATATATATATATATATATATATATATATATATATATATATATATATATATATGAAGTGCAAGATCTATGAAGTGCTATTAAAAAGAATAAAAATCTTTAAAAAGAAAACTATTATAAAATTCAAAGAGGAAAAGTATTATTATCAATATTAAAGAAAATCCCGTGGCGCCCAGAGATGTCTGACGGGTTGGATTTGGATTTTAAAAATTCGAACCCGAATCCGAACCCAAGTCCAAATTCGAGATCCGAATCCGAATCCGACGGATTTTAAAAATCCATATCCAAACCCGAACCCGAGCAAAAATCCAAAACCCGAACCCGAAAATTTGAACCCGAGACAATTATTTCTTTTTCAATATTTCAAAATATATTATAGTAAATCTAAAATTTTAAAATACAAATTCATATATAACATCATATATATATATATATATATATAATACAAAATAAATTCGGGTTCGAGTCAGGTTAAGGTTCGGATTGGGTACAATCAAAATTCATATTCAAATCCACATCTGTCGGATTTTTATTTTTAATATCCATATCCAAATCTATATCTATATCCATCAGATATATCCGTTTCATTCGGATTTGGATTCGGATAAAATTTCTCGGATATGTATACTCATTGACATCCCTAGTGGCACCCTGTTAATTTGTAGAGATGCTAAGCCCACTACCCAAAGCCCAAAAGTGCTGTAATATGTGCTAATCCCTTTTGAATTGTAAAATAAAAAAAATAATATGAGTAGAGTAAAAAAAAAAAAAGAAGAAGCCAGATTACAAGTCAAAACGAGTCGCAACTTAAGCATTGTTCATTAATTTAAAAAGAGTAAATTTCAAATTGCCTAATGTGTTTAGCTGATTTTTTACTTTTTAATCTCCTGATTCAAAAAATTTTACTTTATTTCCTCGCCGTTTAGCTTATTTTCACATTGGCATATGCGGTTCAAAAAAGTTGCACTTTGCTCTTAAGTAGGAAAGCCTATTTTTTATTTTACCGCTCTGTGTTTTTTTTTAAATTTTTTTATTTCACGATCCTATTTCATAGAAAATTGTTTTGATAAAAGAAAATTTCAATTACAAAATATAAAGTAAAATTTTTATAATAAAATGATAGAATAAAATGAGGGAAACCATATATGTGGTGGGCATGCAATTTGAAGTATTTAAATAAAAAAAAAGGGTTAAATGCATAGTCTCGCAAACATAAATAATCATGGAAATATTCCTCAAAACGGAAACTCCATAAGTTGTCACGCAAAGTCCTAAGTTATGCAGATATATGTTCCTCTGGTTAACATCCGTTAGAGAATCGTTTATTTTTTAACAGCTTTTCTTGTAAAATAACCATTTTGCCCCCGCAAAAGTCTTTAACGGGAGGGACATATCTCCATAACTTGAGACTTTTGCAGGAACAACTTATGGAGTTTCCGTTTTGGAGGAATATTTTTGTAATTGGCAATGTTTGCAGGGACCTGTATACATTTAACCCAAAAAAAAACAAAAAATCGTATTTAAACGTATTCAAGCGTCCAACGCATCTGGACTATTTGGAGCGTCGCCGCTACACGATGCTTGATATTTTACTCAGAAAAGCAAACTATTCCTAGACCAGGTCCAATAGACCGACCCAATCAAATTACACTCGATACTAAAGAAGCTAAGCCCAGTCATGGGAATGGCGCGTGGAACCGGTCTAGAAGCACATAAGAAAAAGTTAAAAACAGCTTTGTCCTTCTCGGAAACCCGGTCCAGGAGATTACGCGTGAAACCGGTCTAAGAAATACATGAAAAGAGCTTCACCCCTTGTTTGTAAATTATTTTCAAATTAGAATGCAGTTGAACTACAGTTTAGATAAATATTATTTTTGATATCTTTAATTCTTTTATGAAACTAAAATTCACAATATTTTTTACTATTATTTATTTCATGAAAAGTTAATGGCTTCATAACTGAAGTTTTTTTTCATTTTTCTATTTGCTTGACTAAAAAATATGTACATTAACATAAAAAAGTTTGAAAAAAAAAATTTACACGCGAATTTTTATTAATTTTAATTTTTTTTGGCATGCAATTAATTTTGTTATCAATCAACTTAATTTATAGCAAACCAATTGAATAAAAACAATGAATATCACTTCACTCTTTTTCACACTTATCATAACAGACAAAATTTAAATTCAACTTTGTTGGGCTCCTCTAAATCCATTATTCAATACAGTGTTGACATTTGAATTAAAGAACTTTAAATTATAATAGATATTTAAAATCAAGCTGTCCCAATGAGAACTTATTAAGACAGCATTTTACAAATGTAGATTTGGACCCGATGCTCTCTCATACTTCACGCAAATGAGAGAAAAACTTGCAAAGAATCTTCTATTAACATAAATATCTAACAATGATTCCTATTTTATTGTCACTTAATCTTACCACTAGTTTTTCAAGTGGTAATATATGAAACAAACAAAAATCTTAAAACATGCAACTTGTGGATTCATAAATGAATGGAGCAGGCAGCTTGCTATCTATTTCTCAAAAAAAAAAAAAAAAAAAAAAAAAAAAAAAAACTTGTGGATTCATAGATGCAAGGTACAATTTCTTAGCTATTATTTTTTGTGCAGATTAAGTCAAAATCAATCAATACACAATTGTGCCTATTGGATAACTATTTATTACAGGGAGTGTTTTGTTTTCCCAAAAAAATCTCACTTAAATAAAGCAATTTTAATTTGTCTATTTGATTTTGTGAAGAAGTGGTCTTTGAAAAAAATTATTATTCAAATTTTATAGAAAAATCTCATTTTAGTTTTTAAAATGTTGACCAAAAAACAAGAATACCCGCTTCGTTTATTTCATTTAGAAATAAACTTGCACTAGGGACGGCCGGTGCAAATAAAAAAAGTTGGTAACGGTAAAAAATTATATTTGAAAAGGAAAATAATCAAAATATTTTTTTGCCCATAACTTAAAAAATGAAAAAGAAAAATTGATAATGATAGAAAAATATATCCTACAAAGCATCTTTACGGTACAATAAATCACTTCTAAGATAAACTACATTATCCTACCAAATCATATATACTTTAAACTTTTTTAAAAAGTAAAAAGTCAAACAAACTTTTAATCAGAGATGGAAAATTTTATAGGAAATAAATTATCATTGAATAACGTATTCTGAGGTCCAACAAAGCCTATATATCTCTTCGCCAATAGTAGTAATATTAACTTAGTCAATATCACTGCTCAATAATACAAGCATCCACTGAAATAAAATAGCAGATAAAGAGGATGCAGAATACAAGTATACCTCATAAGAGTCACATTCATCATGAACTTAACAGAAAACAAAAGTTCATGTGATCGCAAAGTGAGGACCTTCAGTTCTATAAACAAAGTAAATTACTTACAACAACAAACCCACTTAATTATTCGAAAACATTCATCTGCTAATAAAAAAAAGGCATAGATAAATGAGAGCTTGAACTTCATAAGGGAACAAAATCACCACGAAGCCCTGTATTAACCCGACCAGACTCGCTGGGAGGCTGCACCACCTCCTCCATTGAGCCTATCGAGCACGGCGTTCAAGTCCATCGGCTGCCCACTGTCTGCCATCCTCTGCACCACGCTCGCCACCTGCTCTCTTGAATACCCCATAACCACAGCTTTCTCAATTAACTCTCCGTATGGGTGGTTTCGCATTAACTGCTGAGTCTGCACAGCTGGAACATTGCTCGGTGAATAACCATATGCAGGGTTAAAACCTTGTACACTCACCTGTGAGGTGTAAGGTGCAGGACCCATGTAACCAGTTTTGCTCATAGGTGGTCCAAAGGAGCCCTGGGTCGATGGAGGGGGCTGCGGCCGTTGCTGTGGGATTGCGGCGAATGAAACAGGCATAGCCATACTTCCAGAGAAAGTCTCTGGATTAGGGTTTGCCGGTTGGTGAGTCTGGTACGGTGGATAGGATGGCGCAGTTTGAGGTCTGATTTGAGCCTGTGGTGCAGATTGGTGCTGCTGTACCACCTGTGGGGCTAACTGATTAGGGTTAGGTTGTTGAGGCTGCATCACCTGCTGGGGAAATTGCTGAGAGGGCGGCTGAGGCCATTGCTGCTGGTGATATTGAGGGAAAGTCTGTGTTTGAGACTGACTAATTACTTGGGAAGGCTGCTGAGGTGGCAGTGGGACCGGAATATCTTGAGTTTGTGGCGGCCTGGTTTGAATGTATTGTAGCTCAGGTTGCATCGGTTGGCTCTGCGGGTAGTAAGCACTCGCTTGGTTGAGAATATAACGATCCTGTTGCGGGCCCAAATGAGCGGGTATGGTCTGCTGTAAAGTCGGTTCCTTGTAGGGTTGGATTGGATCGGAAGCTCTCTGTGGGAGTGAGTGGGGTACAGTTGCCTGGCGAGATAGCACGAGGGCTAGATGTTGGTTTGATGCTTCTGGCTTGTCGTCATGCTGCTTCTTCGGCTCAGATGCTGATGGTGGTGCAATGCCCTCTTCAGTCTTTTGAGCAGATTCCTTGTGTGCAAGTTGGAGTTTGGCTAGTTCCTTCTGGGCTTCAGCAATTTCTTGCTTGTCCCTCAGGATCTGGATGGACCTGTGAACCTGGTATCCAAACATATAGAATCAAGAGATGTTAATTCACATCCCTTAAAAATCTAAATAAGGGAAAGAAAAGTTTAGGCAGTAAAGATGACACATAAACTTCTTTACAGAACATAAATTAGTAATTTCTAAAGAACTAGATCAAGCTCATAATTTTCGTCTTAAGTATAATTTTTTGCTTGTAGGGATATAAATCTTGATACTGGAACTAATGAGGCTATTGGCCTAGACAAGCATACCAAGGAGGTAAACCTTCAATGAAAGACATAACTGGAAGTTCTTTAATTACACAAGCACACAGAATATCATTATTTTACAACAAGAAGCAAAAAGCTACTAACAGTTCAATGGTGGCCATTGATAAACCCTAAAAAATTATAAGTACCAAGGCTTTGGTGCATTTAAAAGCATTCCAATATATATATATATATAGAGAGAGAGAGAGAGAGAGGGGTCCGGCTACTATACTATTATGAGTACGATCGCTCTCATACTCATAAATCGTTTTCGATGATAGAGCTTCCGAATCGACGATCCATACCGTTAAACGTTATTTACATCATTTAAAACTACTAGAAATTTTATAATTTTTCGACATCATTTACCTTACAATCAAGAGGTCACAAATTTGACAATTTTTAATGGCCGGTATGGGATACTTGCTAGTTTAACGGTGTAAAAGAATCGAAATTTGTTGAATTTTTGATAGAAAATTCTATTCACTACCTAAATAAAGATCAATAACTCCGATCTTGAATTGAAGGATCCGATCATCCTTTTTAGGACGCCGTTCGATTTTGACCGTTCATTTTATGCCCGCTTGATGGATTTTATTATGATTTCGAAAATTTACGAAATTTATTTTCTAGAAGTTTCAAATACTTTAGATCATATTTAACGGAGTAGATCGTCGATTCGGAAACTCCATCATCGAAAACAACTTATGAGTATGAGGGCTCCAATACTCATAATAGTATAGTAGCCATGGCCATATATAGACTAGGGCTACTATTTATTGTTTCCAAGATAATAAAAGAGACAAGATGTAATTT
The DNA here is from genome assembly GCA_025177825.1 of Aechmea fasciata. Taxonomy (NCBI): domain Eukaryota; kingdom Viridiplantae; phylum Streptophyta; class Magnoliopsida; order Poales; family Bromeliaceae; genus Aechmea; species Aechmea fasciata. Next base: position 4,786,145 of record CM045928.1, on the reverse strand, counting down.
CCAAGATAATAAAAGAAGTTGGAAGAAGGATAGAAGCAAAGAGATGTCTTGCAACCAAGATAAGGGACACTATTTATTGTTTTTCACTGAAGTAAATCATATGGATCAGCCCTTAGAATCCATTTTGTGGGGAATGACAGACAGGGAGATTATTATATAAACAGCTCCGAACCAACAGTTTTAATTAAATGGAATTCTTACTAGCTAGGATTCCTCACCGAATATTATCCTTTCAAAACTTCATCAAGTCATAATCTAGAGTTGAACGATAAAATAAGCCAGCATGCAGAATTTATCTCCAAAGCAAGCACAGCCTAAGAGAAATATACAAAAATAACAAGATATCCTTCACGGCTATTGACCAGAAGGGGAACGAACATCCAACATGCCAACGGATACCTTGTCAAATACCGGCACACTTCAAAATTAAATACATCAGCTACCCCAGAGGAGAACTTACATACATAGAATCTGGTTTGTTTCATACTCGTAGAGTGCACATGCTTCAAACATTTAACCTTTTGCTTTTTCATACGCAGTAAATATCGGCAGAAATTAGTTTTTGCATTAATGAATATCTGTAACTGTTAACTAGTACAATGTTTTCCATCATCATAACACAGGGAAGGCTTCTAACTGACAATCCTGATGTCTTTATCTGAATAAAAGAACAGGCAAATTATCCTAAAAAGTTAATCATCTGATAGAGATGTTTCATAGGTCCATTTTAAATTCAAAAGAATTCAAGAAGTTCACAAGAAACAAACAAAAGTAACAAAATGCACATTTCTTTTATCATGCAGGGAAAAAAAAACAAGGATCCTCTAGCATTCAAAAGAATGATCAACTATTAAATCAGGAATAAACTTACTTCTTGGAGATGCTTCTCTAGAGACTTGTACTTCAGATCTGTTTCACTCTGATCCCTACTAAAATCATTTCGAAGTTCACCTATTGATCTCTCAAGCTTATAGCAGTGAATCTCCAGCTGCGACAGGCGCCCTCCAATGCCCTCAAGAGATCGGAGCAGATTATCAGCATACTTCTTCATGCACTTCTCAACAGCAGATATTATCTCCTCCTTGGAGTAATTTTCATGTTCGTATATATTTACCAATGGTCTCCCCATTCTGCTATCATGGAGATCCTGCAGAAGAATTGAAACAAGGTTGAGCTAAACATATACTCAAGCATATGTGAGATTAAGCACTTGTTCAGTGCATGATTTAATTCAAGATAATTAACATAAATAAAAATAAATATAAAAAATAAAAAAATAAAAAAATAAAAAAAATAATTAGAAAAGAAAGAAAAATATGAGAGAGAGATTGCAGCTGTAATCAAATTAGGCAAGACAAGTTTGAACTGGCTTTGGCCAAGCCTTGTTTTAATGTTTAAGGACAGGCACAGCTTGAAAATTCAGTTCTTATGCAGTCCATTATCAGATCAATGCCACCACTGCCCTGGCTTCGAGCCTATTTAGAGCAACATCTCATATCATCAAGATCATCCAGGTATTGTTCTTTTCCAAACAATATGCTCAAGCGAAACTCACAGATAAGAAGATACCATGGTAAATTTTTTGCAATCAACTGTAAACCCAAATAATCCTGCAAAAGTTGGCATGCCACAAACTTGCATAGAAGTCACAAGGCTAATCCATTGCGAATTGTGCAAATTGCAAATTGTGCTCATGTTACCCACAACAGCCCATAGAAAAAAGGTCATGCAGACGTAAAAATAATCTATGATTTGGGGATTTTTCTTATGTATCTAATTCATAGTTAAAGCAAAAAAGCCAAATATATTTTAATCCCATATAGTGCAAACCGTATAGCAAGTGACAACATAAACAGTGCACACACAAGATAGAACAAGTACACAAACTAGAGTGTAAAATGCATAACTGTAAAACCTAGAGAACCAAACATGCATGCACCTGCAGCATATTATTGAAAAAAAAGGGGTACATTGGCCCACAAAACAGGCAGGAACATGCACACTCTGCCATTTATATGCATAAAATGTACACCTGCGAGCATATACATAACATTTAAATAGTTTTTAAAAGTTTCTTAACAGATTTAAGAAGTAATGGTTTAGTTAATTGTGAAAATCCATTTGTTAAAAACGACAAGGATATGTCATGGTTTGGTAAGATTATCAGGCATAAATGAAACTCAGGCTTTTGTTTGGTTTACCAAGCAAGGGTTTGCAGATATATATTTAGTTCTGGCTGAACTTCGACATATGCTCTGAACCTCAAAGGAAAGAAAAAAAAAAACCTCAACTCAGAGTATGGCATTACAATTGCATAATGTGTTAGGTTCTATTGTTTTATGTATCCATTGTCCAATTGATTTGGAAGCTTCTTATCATAAAGTACCTGGATGGGCAAGCAATATGAAGTCAAAACAAAGGTATTTCCTGGTAAGAAGTCAAAACAAAAATAGAAGAGGAGAGAGTTGCTGGTGGGGTCTGGCTATTCCACTGGCGGATTCGGTGCTGATGGCTGAAAAGCAATTTGGAGTTTGATCACAAAGAGGTAAAAAGGTACTTTTGCAATTAATTCGAGTAATCCTCTGGGAAGTCTAAGGGAGTGATTGAAGCTTAAAAAATGAGGAAATAAATGTTTTTTTATCCATTTTCATGGAGGTATTTCATGTCTTCCCATAAATTGAATTCTCAACTTTGTAGTATAATCTAGCAATATCCGTTTCCTAAATGAAAATGTTAAAGATCTGCTATATATATATATATGCTTCCTTCATCAAATGGTAGTTAAAACACCAAATTAAATAATAGTGTGGTACCAAAAGTATCTCAAAGAACGATAGCTGGCCATGGCATGCAATATGTTCAAACGGAAATCAGTAAACTGAATAGAGAGCCTTAGAGCATGTTGACGACTAATGACACTCTAATACTGAAACATCATTCCCACAGCGCCAAAAGTGCAAAACATCTTTTCCAAATCACAATTTCCCCATCGTAAATTTTCTTTTTCCGCTAAAGATACAATGAATCCTAGATGTACTATGCATTAAATGAGATTATTATTGCAGTAATTCTGAAAAAAAATCGAAATACGACTAGTAAAGGTTACATGGCGAATCCATAATTCATCTCAAACCCGATCAAATCCCTAATCTGAGATCAGAACAATCATCTCAAGCGATCCAAACCCCAACTTGGCACAAAGGATCGAATCTAAACCGGCAGTAAACTCAGCAAACAAACGAATCAAAAGGATCAAAGAGGAGAGAGAGAGGAGGCGATACCTTTCCCGAGGGATCCAATCGCTTCCCGTTGGAGGGATCGTTGCCCGCGTAGTCGTCGTAGGAGCAGAGCACGTCGTCGGAGCTGAAGTCGAAGGATCGGGAGCCCGATGGGGCTCGCCCTGAGGATCCACTCGACGCCATGGCGAAATCGATCGGAGAGCTAGGGTTAGGGTTTTGATCTCTCTGTTTCGCTTCTTTTGTTTTCTTTTTTTTTTTTTTTTTTCCTTTTTCACTTTCTCGTTGGCCGGAGAAAGAAGATTAGGAGGAGACCGAAAGTTACTTCGGATGCTGAACATCATACATTATTATATTACATATTATATTTATATATTATTATTATTATAAAATAAAAACGAACAAAATGTCTATGTAGCCCCTCAACTATGGCATATTCAGAAATTCCCACATACTTTTTTCCTTGGTAAATTGCACAACTAGTCCCTGAATCTTATACTTTTATTAATTCCGACATTAATAGTCCTAGTACTCTTAAAAAAGTTTTATTTTAATCCCAAAAAATAATAATAATTTCATAATGTATAAATAAACGGATAAATTAGGGGCAAACAGTAGTTTAATTTTAAATCTAAGGTTAAAGATTAACATATTAAAATTATATTTAAAATCTGGTGGCCTTGAATGTGTAAATAAATAAAAAAAAATTGAGGATCAAAATTTTAAAATGTAGACTATTGCTACATTTACAATTCTATTAGGATTGTCATCTCACAACTCATCCAGGCTATAACTAAGACACTAATTTTATCAACTTTTTTTAACTAAAGATCAAAAAGGATTGTTTAAACTCTTAAATCATTGAGTCAAAATTTTCAAAGATTACAATTTTTTTGTATTATAGATTTAGCATTTCGTTGTAATGTGATAATCTCATCATCTGAATGGAGAGCCCTAAACTATAGGCCAATTTTAAATAGCCTCCTTAACTTTAACCGTTTGGATTGTGACATTCTAAACTTTCAAATTTAAATAATTAAGTAAGTTTGGCCAAATAAATTTAAAATTTTATCAAATTCATCAGTAATTTTATCAATTACATTAATTATTTTTTTAGAAAATAAAACCATACCAATCAACGTGAATAAATTTATTAAATTAACTAGAATGAATTAACTAGAATATCTCAATTCTAAAATGTTAAAAATAACTATGCGTGAAAAAACTTAAACATGAGGGGGACCATTTCGCATAGGCTCGTAGCCGAGTGGATTTCCATAGATTTTTTGCCTTCTTTTTCATTTGCACGTGTTAACTTTTATTTTTACTTTTTTTCTAAACAAAAATTAAAATTTTTAGCAAAAATAAATAAAAAATTTATCAAATTAATCAATAATCTTAATAGATTTGTTTATAGAATTGAAATAATTAATTATTAGAAGCTAAATTAACTTTTAAAATTAGCAAAATTTTTAATCGTACAAACTATGTTTCTCAAAAACCCTTTTTTTGTACATCTAGATTTTCCTTATACATTTTTGCCTTAAAAAAAAAAAGTAAAATTTATGGACACTATCAAACAGCTGCGCAAGTGAGAGGTCTCTATATTGTTTTACTTTAATATTTTATAATTTTTTATATTTTACAATTTATATGCTCTCAACTTTTATTATAAATAAATGAATAATATTTTACCTTTTGTGAAGTAATAATTATAAATTAAAATAGATGAGTTGCAGTAATAAGGGATAAACTGATTATTTTATGAGATAAAGTAATTTTCTTTTATCTCGACTAAAATATAACATATAGTATGTTATTTTTCTCTTTCAAAAAAAATGATTAGTGGTTGGGATCCGAATTTCAAGTTCGAATCCCATTGAATCACATTTCTATCTAAGCTTTATTTCTAAATGAAATAAACGAAGGAGATAGTGGGTTATCTATCTCTCTCAAAAAAATAAGAAACTAAAATATAACATATAAAAAAATATTAGGATTTTTAATCTTAATCTATTTATATAATCTATATATATAATAAAAATATGAAAGTAGAAATCAAAACTTCTTGTTTTTGCTTAAATGTTAAGCCCCATTGTTGACATATTAAAATCTTATTATTTTTAAATAATTATTATATTATTTGTAATTAAAAAAATTAAATTATTATAAAAATGAAATAAGAATAGAAAAAAAATTATAAGTACTAAATTCAGACATAATAATTGAGCAAGATGGGCAGCCGGCAAGCGAGTTGCGCAACCCGCAGGCGAGTCTGCAACCGATGGACTGATCATTATACCTGAGATTCATGCGAGCGAATAGAATTTATTTATAAATTTTTCAAGAACTAATATTTTTATCCCCAGTCCTCCTAAGATAGGTGGGTGGATATGCGGGAGACCTGCAAAATTTTTTTTATAAGTTCTTATAAATAGAATAATTTTTTTGAGAAAGTAAAATTATTAAGATATTCGTGCGCAATTCAATAAAAATATAAATAAAAAAAACTGAACCTCAATAACCTTATAGTAGAAGGACTATCTAATGCATCTCACACGATTAAAAAAAAAAAAGCTTTATGACTTGTTTGGAGGCGAAGTCACCAAACCAAATCCTGGGCCAATGGCCGTATGATATTATTCAATCAATCTTATTTTAAAAAAATACTTTTATAAATAATTAGAATTCAAATATGTATAAATAATTACAAACTTAAATTTTAAAAAAGTATAATTTAAAAAAAAATCAAATTTTAAAAATATTTGTTTGCAAGGGCTGTGGGGCAATATGAGAATAGTACAGGGACTATCCAATGAATTTCGCACAATAAGAAAAAACGTGGCGACTCCGAGGCAAAAGTCACGAAACCAAACCCCGGTCCAACGACTCGCGGGTTCGTCGCACTAAATTGTGGCTTCGTACGAATTTACGGAAATGGACATACGACGTCATCATACTCGCGCAGAAATTGTGGTCGTAAGTAGGGTAAAATAGTAAATTCACCAAATTTCAACAGTAGTTACTGTTGACGTAAAGCTGCGCAGAGGAACAGTTGAAAGCGATGATAACGTGGGAGGGAAAAGTGGTCGGATATTGTGCGCGCCGGCTCGTACGACGTGCCAACTTTGGCTGCGTGGCGTATTTTGAGTGGGTTGTGAATTTTATAATAATCCAATGAAGAAGTGACACGCGACCAGGTTGTATTTTAAAAAGACATTGGTGGTTGTAGGGAGTTCAAGTTCGGAGATCTTCGGGGACTTTCTTTATTTCTCTCGTGGGTCGGTGGGGGATAAGATCGACCGAGAGTACAGAAGCTTTTTCTTACTTTCTAGGTAGGTTGCAGGTAGTAGCGATGTTTTTTTGTTTTTTTTTTTTTTTTTTTTAGAGATAGATAAAGACGCTACCGCTTTATTTATTTCATTTAAAAATAATAAATTTTTAAATGCGAATCAATTGTGATTCGAACTTGGGTCTCGAGTACCAACCACTGCTCTTCACACCGCTAGGAATCGGTGTAGTAGGGATGTTGATGGATCGGATTGTGAATTTTTCATAATCAGAATCTAAAATTCGAATCCGAATTTAAATTCGGCGGGTTTTGAAAATTTATATCCAAACTTAAATTTGATCAATAATTCGAAATTAGAATTCAAATCCCAAAATTTGAACTGAAAATAATCATTTATCTTTACTATACTTCAGAACATGTAATATTAAAATTTGAAATTTTAAAATATAAAATAAAAATATAACATCAAATATTCATGTACACTATATAATGTAAAATTAATTTGGGCTCCTGTTTGGGTCCGAGGACAAAATCCATATCCTATCTAAATCCGTCGGTTTTTCGTTCTTTATACCTGTTTCTCTAAAACAAGTAAACTTGTCCCGTTTTGATTCGAATTCAAATAAAATTTTGGGTATTTGTATCTATTGACATTCTTAGTAGATAGGAATGCAAATGGTTTTGGATTGCTAGAGCTTTTCATTTAGATCCATTCCGAATAAGATGATAAGTGAGAACTAAAAATAAAAAATATATATTTATCTTGAAATTTTCTTGATATACTTTCCTTCGTATAATCTATCCCGATCCGCAAAATATCCACTCGGTTCCAACCCGGTCAAATAGAGTTATAAATCAAACAAAAATAAAATTATTTGAATTCAAGTTTAATTTCAGATTTTGACTTTTTAACTTCTAAGAAAATTTTGATTTTGCATTTAAACATCTCAATTCAAATTAAAAAATCAAATTATGAATTCGATTTTAGGTGTAAATTTGAATTTTTATTAAATAATCCAATCCTATATGCTATTCCAAACGCATCCAGTATTAGATTGGATTGTTATTTGTTCAATCCAACCCTACTTCCAATCCTATTCAATCCATTTGTGATCCTTCCCGATCCAATTCTGAATACCAGACATGTACTTAGGCACTGTTTGGTAGTCCGGATAAGTTACCATAAGATAGTTTATTTGGCATAAAAATTTTCTAATATGATTGTAAAAATATTTTAATTTTTGTTTCTTCTAAGGTTTTGATATTCAGGATTTCGTAAGATAATATATATATAGGGGCAATTGCTTATATGAAAAGTTCCCAATTTTTCGATTTACCCTCTTAAGCGCTAATATTGAAAATACCCTCATACGTTCCAACCTATTTCTAATATACCCTTAGAGTTAAAAATCATAAGAACTCTGTTATCTCTGTAAAATTACTATTTTGCCCTTTTCAAAATAGTATTTCGACTTTTGATCTTTTCCAATATACCCCTCTACCGTCACCAACCTTTCTTATTTGCCCTTAAGTTAAGGGCAAAATTGGTATTTTAATTTTTTTTTAACTGTGGTAGATATTTAACTCACGTTTAACCCAGATTAACTTAACAGGAGATAATCATGGGGTATTTTGTAACAATTGGAACGTATTTATGCATTTTAAAAGAAAAAAAGTAGGATAAATCGGATATTTTCGTACGCATTTATGGTATATAGGCAATTATCCCTATATAGTTATGTAGGAGGTGACTTTTCTTTTCCGAAAAAAATAATTTGAATGGCAAAATATAGTATCTAATTCTAAATATTTGATATCATTACTTATCTACTAAATTTTCAAACTTTTAAAATAACTTATAAAGATATACTGAACAAGAAATTTATGCATCCAAATAGGTTTTTAAAATTTAAAGGGTGTTAATATGCAATATTACTACTCAGAATTATCCATGCAAGTACTTCTAGATTTATTATCTACATATAAAGTACTCCCAATAATCGACATATGGATGAAAAATCGATACCTAAAATTAGAGTCCGGCTACTATACTCTTATCAGTATAGAGCCTCTTGTATTCATAAGTTTTTCATTGCGTTAGATCTACCTTTTAATCATTTTTACCCGTTATTATACTATTCAACCAACCACCCACTCAACCCTAGGCTCACTATCAACCTAACCGTAACCACTCTCATCTTAACCGTACATTTTTTTGATTCGAAGCTAAAAACTTATGAGATAAAGGACTCTATACTCATATAAATATAAGAGCCTCAAATTTCCCTAAAATTATTATTTTTGATATATATATATATGTCTTCTAAATGCTATAAAATGTACATATAAGTACTTATGATTTTTTAGTCATTAGATCACCTCGAAATTCATGCTGCATTGGTAAAGAAAGTTTAATCGGACATACCGTTAAGAACTTACAACTAAAAAGTCACAAGTATAAATATTCCTGTATTTGGTTGGGGAACTAGGAGGGAATAACCTTCCCTCCCTAGTTCCCCAAACAAGAAATTGGGAGGGTGGAACACTTGTTCCACCCCAACCCGGGTCACCCCAACTCGGGTTACCTGGGTACAAGCCCTTGTACTGGGTTGGGGTGGAACAAGCAGTTCCACCCACCCCACACACACAGGAGAGAGAGAGAGATATTAATTTTTATTTAAATTTAAAGTTTTAAAATTTATAAATTAGTTATTTAAAATTTAAATTTATAATTTTAAATTATAAATTTCATATTTTTAAATTTTAAATTTAATTTTTTTAGATTTTAAATATATTGTTGGGTATTTTATATTTTTCAAATTTAAATTTAATTTTAAATTTTAAATTTGATATGTTAAATTTATATTTTGAAAATTTACATTTTTAATTTTAATTTCACATTTAACAGTAAAATGTTATTGTTATTATTATTATTATTATTATTATGTATTAATAAGTATTATTAATTAATATTAATTGATTGTTTTTATTTATAATTAATTATTAATAATTAATTTCTTATTTATTGTTAAGTAATATTTTGTTGTTAATTAATTACAAAATATAAATTTAATTTCAAATTATAATCCTTATTCCTCTTGTTCCAATCTAACCATTCAAATACTATTTATCTTATTCCTAAGAACAACCCAATTCTCATCCAAACGCAAAATTGATCTAGCCTCGCTAATACCCGAACTCAGACCTATCTCCTAATCAGCTTTACTTATACCCGAACCAAACGCAGCCTTAAATATCTCAACTCCATACATAGAATGTAGACAATAATTATCGTATTTATCCAAACAGCCCAGCTTGATCGGCCCGGTTTTTTTACAGGCCAGACTAGACCCGGCCGGTTATGCCGGGCCGGACCAAGCCCAACAAAATCTGTCATCAAATATCTTTTTTTTTTATTTCTTTTTTTTTTTTTAACTTCCCTGAGTTCAAGTAAACACCATGGTTTAGCCCATTTACCGAATGGCAAAGATGTCTAGAAAACGAGCGAGCCGGCTCGTGTTCGACTCGCGTTCGGCTCGATATTTGGCCTGCGTTCGAGCTCGTCTCGAATTAATTCCAAGCTGAGCTTGAGCCTAGATCTCGGCTCGAAATTAATTTCACGCCGAGCTTGAGTATTACTAGGCTCGTTCGAATTAGGCTCGAAAAGCTCGAAAGCTCGAATATATATATATATATAGTCTACAATATCATTAATAATACCAACCATTTAGATTTTCGTCATTGGATGATGAGATGTGTAGTTAGGATGATAGTGATTCTCTAAAATTAAGTGGGAGATTAGTTGAATAGTATAATCTAATGGGTGAAAATGGTCAGAGGGTTAGATCTAACGGTACAAAATTCGATAACACTAAGCATTTTATACTATCGATAATATAGTAGCTAGACTCTCTCTCTCTATATATTCCGGCTACTATACTATCTATACTATTGATAGTACTGAGCATTTTGTGCAATCGAGTTTTCTATCGTTAGATTTACCTATATATATAGAGTTCAGCTACTGTACTACCGATAGTACCAAGTATTTGGTATTCTCGAGTTTCTTCCGTTGGATCTACCCCTTTGGCCAATTTCATCTGTTAGATCACACTATTCAACTAGCCACCTACTGAACCCTAGGGGGCTACTATCATCCTGACCGCCCATCCCTTCATACAAGGGCCGAAAACCTAATAGTAAGCCATTTGCACTATTAATATAATATAGTAGTTTAAATATATGTATAATATTATAATATAGTATATGACTACTATACTCTTATAAGTATAGATCTCTTTATATTTATAAATTTTTTGGATGTGCGATTAGAATGATAGTGGTCCTCAGATTGAAATAGTTAAAAGAATAAATCCAACGATCGAAATCGATTAGTATAAATGGATCTATACTCAAAACAATATAAAATTTAACTCTCTCTATATATAATTATATATAATATATATTTTAATTATATAAAATAATGTATATTATGTATTTTAATTATATCTATATAGAATTTAGATTATTGGGCCCACAAAATTAAATCAGTAAAATTCTACTCTAATTGCTCTCTCTCTCTTTTTCACTTGCTCGCAGAATTATTTTTTCTAATTTTTATAATATTATAATATCTTATTTTATGCATTTATTTTATATGTTGAACTATTAGATATTTTTTGTATCAAATTTGAGATAATGTTTTATAAAAATTAAATTATAGATTGCACGATGTTAAAAATTTCAAGTTTTAGGCTCGAGCTCGCTCGACTCGAAGTTAGGCTCGCTCGAGCTCGGCTCGAATTAATTTCAAGCCGAGCTTGAGCCTAAATTTAGGCTCGAAATTAATTTCAAGCCAAGCTTGAGCTGAGGTAAGCTCGCTCGAGCTCGGCTCGTTTCCACCCCTAAAGATGTCACACCCCAATAATTTCACATCGGATAGAAATGAGGATGTGATTGGATATATAAGAGACTTAGACACTAGTAATAAAAATTTGGTTTAAGTATTTTGGGCCGGTGGTTGGGCCCAACAAATTATTATTGCTAGTCGGCTGGGTCGTTATATTTGGGTATCAGAGTCAGTTCACCTGTCAGAAATGTGTGGCGATTCTCGACTGAGTCAGGATCTCAAAGATAAGATAATAGACTATACCGGAGTCTGAATGACAAAATTATTATTACTAGTGGGCTAGGTCGTTACATTTGGGTATCAGAGTCAGTTTTCCAGCCGAAAATATATAACGAGCCTCGGCTGAGCCAGGATCTGAAAGATAAGATAATAGACTATACCGGAGTCTGATTGACAAGCTTTTGGTCTTAGTTGATTAGCATTTCCAACTAAGTTTATTTCTAAATAAAATAAATAAAGCGGATAACATGCCACCTTTCTCTAAAAAATAATAATAATGATAATAATAATAATAAATTTTAACTTATTCTGCTTTAAACCCAAATGACTTGCTCCTGCACTTGATGTGCCTAACGATCATAACATAGGTGTGCGGCGACCAATTAATCACAAAATAACTTTTTGAAGGAAAATAAGAACTAATTGTACAAGGTCATCTGAAATTTATAAAGCTAATCTCAAACATCACCACTTCTGTTTCGTTATAAAGATTCATGCCCCAGTTAAACTAGTTAAGATGTACTGATTTTCAGGGTACATAGTAAATGCTCATGCATAATAAACCATCAATTTGTCATTTAAAACCCAAGGCAAGAGGTGCAAGGCGTATAACCAAAAGAAAATTTAGATGCTTTTTTTTTTTTTTTTTTAAAAAAAAAAAATAAAAGCTTACAAAACTTATCTTGACTTATAGAAAATTTTGAACCAGCTATCCAAATTTTTTAAATTTTGGTTTTACTATCCAATCTTTCACTTTATTTGATTTGAATTATTACAACACTGACTTTAAAATTTAAATTAATTACTTATTTTACGGAATTTATAGTTGTGAGAATCGCATAATCCGGTAAGGATAAATAACACATTCAACTTTCGAATTCAAAGTACCATTGATTTACTCAAATCAAATAAATTAAAAGATCGGATAATAAAATTAAAATTTGGAAATGTTGGATATCTAAATCAAAAAGGCCTATAGTTTAGATAAGTTATCTACAAAGTACAAACAGTACAAATTGCGGGTAGGTTCCATACAATTAATCAAAATCACACAATACTTAAAGGGGTGTTTGATTTGTTGGAAAAGTATGGAAAAATAAATTTCGAAAAAAAAATTTACCATGAAAAATCTCTTTTTTATTTTTCCATCCTTTTGGTTTCAAAAAAAAGGTAGCTTTTTTGAAAATTTGTTTTCCAAATTGTTCTCCAAATTAATTTTTTGGGGAAACTTCAAATCTGTGGTTTATTTTAAGACTTTCACTTTAGTACACGTTACATGTGTATCAAGTTAGACCTTTATAGCTTTTATTTTTGTATAAAATTAGTACTCTACGGTTTCTATTTTCTCTTTTTATTATCTATTTCGGGATATATAATTTAACAAAATATAAAGTACTAAAAAAAAAAAAAAAGTAAACCACAAGATACTAACTCGATACACTTGAAACCACACAGGTACTAAAGTGAAAAGTGCAAACTATAGTAAGATTAATCAAACACTTTAAACTACAAGTGACAAGAAAGTGAGAAAGCATTTAAAACTATATAGGAGTTATTTGAAGTTTTCCTAATTTTTTTATTCTTCATTTTTTATAAAAAATAAAAATATTAGTGTTTTATAAAATTTGAAAAGAAAATTTTCAAAAAAAGTAATTTTTTCTTAACCAAGGACGAAAACTTAAAATTTCTTTTGATGAAACATAATTTTCTTTTTTAACTTTTTTTTTTTAATTTTTTTTATATTTTTTTTCAAGATCAAACAATCCCTCACATACATATGCTGTGTAATTAAGGAGACATGCTGTGAACTAACGATGGTGCCCGGGGTCGGGCCCACCGGGAACTTCCCTCTTACTATCATGATTCATCAGATTCCGCCTTTCTTGCCAGTCATCCGTCTGCAGTCTGGCCTGCAGCGCCCGAATTCCGCCGCCACCGCCCGCTCCGTCGGGGCCGTCGGCCGAATGTTCGTAGAACGCCATTTCGCGGTCTTCCGTCGCGACGAGCTCGAAGGTTCCGATCGCCAAAATGAGCAGCAATTCGACGCGAATCGCCATGTTTGCTTTGCTATTTGAGCAGGTGAATATGTGTGTTCTTGAGAGTATCACACTTCTCTCTGTATTTATAGAGAGACCTAGCCCTTTAAGCGGGCTCCACTCGTATTCCCAAACTATGAGGCGCGCGACAATTTAGTCTTCGATCTTTAATTCGTTGTAATTTCTGACTTGAATTATATATGAACTGCACGACAATGTCATTTAGAAATGACACTATCTTTCAAAATATTGTTCCGGACCCTTCGCTAGCAGTTCACAGGCTTAAGATTCTGCTGAACAAGTAGGACTCAATCCTAAATCCCGTTTTCCGTTAGCCTTAACCTTTTTTTCCTTTTTTTTTCTTTTTTTTTTCGGAGCCTAGCTGTCCCATGCCTGTAGTTTAATTCACCTTTCCATTAAACGGTTTAGCGTGTTAACTATTTCTCAAAAAAAAAAAATTAATTAGTTATAATTTCTGACTCCAAATAAAAAATATGCGATATTTTAGTTTCCAAACTTTTTATTTTTTTAAATAATTATTAACGAATTACTAATATCAAAATAAATTAATATTTTAATTATTATTACATCATAAAGGAGGATATTGCTGTAATTTAGAAAGCTGGAGAACTAAATACTCACATAACTCATAATTCGAGCCAAAATTTACAATTAATAAAAGTTTGAGGACTAATTAAAATACGCGCTTCATTATTCTAGTCAGAAATCGCAACGATTTAAATTAAAGCTTGAGGATTATATATATATATATGATCATGTGTCTCATAGTTTGAGGACCAAAATTGTAATTTACTCTGATAAGAATAATAAGATTGTAGAGTTAGTAGTTTGTCCATTCGACCGACCGTGCCTAGAGCAAGTCGCAAAGGGCTTGACGGTTGGTACCCGAGGTCCCAAGTTTGAATCCTAGTTGATTCACATTTCTAGCTAAGTTTATTTCTAAATAAAATAAACGAAACGGGTAGCGTGCTATCTATCTCTCAAAAAAAAAAAAAATTTAAGAAATAAAATTTAATAGAAAAATCACTTATAAAAAAACGTCTGACATAAATTTTGTGTTCCTTTATTGAAAAATTACGACTTATGAGAAAATGACTCACATTAAAGAAATAATTTTCTATTATAAAAAAATTAAAATTTTAAAAATTAAAATTGAATAAAAAAGATTTTGGAAGAGCAAGGAGAGAGAAAGAATTTGGGTACGAAGAGAGGGAAAAGGTTGGGTGGAATTAGTTAACACACGGGGAAGATGGGATGTGAGCAGTTACAAGTTACAACCCTAGCAAAAAGGGTTGGGACTTGGGAGGGAGATTGTGAGGGTTTATAAGGTGCAAAATCGAAATAAATTGGTTGGCACAGTAATTTAAAATTGGTAAATTTTAATTGTATATACGTATATAAATATATAGATTAGAGCTATTATGTTATCGAAAATATAGAGAATTTGATGCTTTCGATTTTTTAGCTTTTAGATCAGTCTTTTTAATCATTTCTAATTCTTGGATTAATACTTTTATCCTGTGAAGACCACTAAACTCTACTACTTAATCTTAAGGAGAACTGCAGTCATTCCAACCGTATAATTCTTAATCCAAAAGTAAAAAATTCGTAAGCATTAAATTCTCTATGCTTTCGATAGCATAGTAACTCTACACCAAATATATATATAAATCTATGATAGAATGTTATTGATACTATGAGAATAGTACTTATTATATTAGCTTTTTGACCATTTAATGTGTGTATGCCCTAATCCCAATATTGAAGTCAGCTCCTATGCTTTTAAAAGTACCAAGTCATTGGTACTTGTAAGTTTTTAGCTTTTGGATTAATAGATATGCGGTTAGAATGATGTGGGCGCCCTTGGGTTAAGTGGGTGGTTGGTTGAATAGTATAATCTAACGGATGAAAATGATTAAAGTCGTAGATCTAACGGTAAAAAATTCACAAGCATGCACCAAGTGTTTGGTGCTTTTACAAGCACTATAGCCGGACTCTCCCAATATTATATGTTTCTATAAGTGACAAGGTACGTACTATGACTAGACCTTTCACAATACACTCTTTCCATAAGAGCATGCATTTATACAAAAATTAGACAAAAGAGGAAAAGAAATGCCTTTAATACAAATCATACAAGTATAAATTGCTACTTGCTTCTCTGGCCATTATTATTGTCTACCATGAAGCTTAAAAAGAAGAGAATGGCTTGTGATTGGTTGCATGCATGTTTCCACTATTCATGTTATTAATTGGTCATTGCTTACAAGAACATCACTAGCTACATTTTCAGCAAAAGGGTTGTTAAAAAAAGGAAAAAAAAAGAAAAAAAAAAAAGAAGAGAACACGAGGAATTAAACAATTTATAATTTGGTTTCTTTGCATATATAATAGAGGCCTACTTTTTAAGAAATAAATTTGGTTCCTTGTGTTGTCCTCTCTTGATCATAACTTGTATTAGTGGAAATACTTTTCTCCATCCATAAAAAATTTTATCCAGAAAAAAATACTACAACAGAATTAGATTATAAGGACACATATTTGGGACATGCACATTTGAGTATGTGTTCTATTTATGTTAAAACTGAAAAAAAATATCTACTAATACCTAAATATAAAGCCCAATTCAACCAAAAATAAAAAATTACTCTACTCAATCCATCATACCCAGCCCATTTGACCCGATTACAAGCAGAAAAGAAAAAAAAAGAAAATCGATTACCATCTTTCATTCTCTTTTTACTCAATTTACTAAAATTCTAGAAGAAAAGTCTTTCCCTCTTGTCCTCCTCCGCCACCGCAGCCAACGAGATAGAGTTTCGGCAGTTGCTAAATACTTAAATAAGTGTTGATAAATTAGCAGCACTATTTTAGATTATAGCGACACTCTTTAACTGCCGCTATATACCTAACGACCCCACATATAGCAACACATTTTAAAAGTGTCGGTAATTTAGCTAACAGTACTTTTTTTGACATGTACCTATATTTAAAAGTGTCGCTATAAACCGTTTTTGTTGTAGTGAAAAGGCCGCGCTTTCGGACGGACATCGGAGGTGCCTAATCACCCAAAATGTTTAGAGTTACTACATATATAACACATTATTTTGTAGTTAAATTCTTATTAGATTAGAATGGTGGATTAAATTCATAATAGTAAATCGAGTAGAATTGCCCGTGCTTGGTTTGCACGTACCTGGTGCATAGATGCATGGAAGAAAATTGCTAATGTCACGCCCCGGGACGTGCACAGACTTATCGAAAGATAGATTTGGATCCATACCTACGAAGCGTCCAACAAAATCAACATTAACAATTCCAAAGTTCACAACTAAACACAAAATTAAGAGGTTAATTGCATGGTTTGTGGAAAAAAAAAATTCCATTGTACAATTCTAGTGTACTACTGCTAAGGGGGCGTTTGGTTTGCCGTAAAACCACTCCAAAAAAAGAAAAAAAAATTCGGTGGAAAAGCAAATGTTCAATGTTTGTTTGATCGTAAACTTTTTTTTTTTTTTTTCCGGAAAACATCTTTTAAAATCCGTTGGGTTTGGGTTCGAGTTTCAGATTTCGAGTCCGGTTCGGGTTCGGATTTTTAAAAATTTGCTCCGAATCCAATCCATTGACACCCCTAAGTAGGGTTGGTGAAATAGTAATAATTTAAAGTATGTTCAGAAAATAGATAGTAAACACTATTCATGTGCATATATATTATACTATTCGGTTTAAAGGTTTCATCATCGAAAATAAATTAATAGGTGCATGACAACGGAATCCGTTTGCTATCGATAGTATTCTATCTCAACTCTCTCTCTCTTTATAAATATATAACCTAATATAAGAATATTTAATCATGCATGTTCATTTATTAAGGGCGTGCCCAAATAAATCTTAACCGTTGGATTAACTGTATCTTTATAAATTAATTGTCTTGAATAAAACACGTAGGCGACATCCAAGATCTATTAAACTTTTTGATAAAATTTAGAAGCCTAGTTAGCGAAATTGGCAGTTCTAAAATCCTATATTTATCATAGCTTTAGGAGAGGGATTGTTTGATTACACACCGTTGTAACTGTAATGTAGTTGCAAATACATATATACTCAATTTCTGTGTTTGGTTTGCAGTTGCAATTATACAAGAAGAATCACATATTGCAGTGAAAACTATACTCAAATTGACTGCAGTTTCAACTGCTGCATGATGAGGGATCAGATCTCACCCACCGATTAACAATAACAAATAAATAAATAAATAAATACTTGTACATATATATAAAAAAAATACTTGCTAATAAATACTTGTACAATAAAAGTTTGCATGCAACGCAATCATTGTGTATTTTTTTCTAAAAAAAAATGGTTCATTTGACAATATAGGATAATCAAATATAAGTGCGGTGCACAAGATGTGTATATGGATGCAGATGATAACTCCACGACTCCACCTTTATAATTTGTGCACTGCATTTACAGTTAAATTGAGAAGAGAAAAGATTAATTGGATACGTACTTTTGATGTAAACTAAGGTGGTCCCAATTATCTAAAGAACCATTAATGTGCAAGGATTTACACGAACACAAAGACCTTTTCACTTTCTCTTCAACTTTGGTGTATTAATGTAAGTCAACTTGGCTTAACTTAATTAGCCAAAAAAAAAAAAAAATTGCAACTCTTACAACACATACCAACCAAAAGTGTGAGTGCAACCTATGACAAGCGAAAATTTGGAGCTTATTCTATATATAAAACTTTTCTTAGTACTTATGGCCTTTCGTACGTCACCAAAGCATCGTCAAGAAAGTGATTAGTTGCTAGTTAAATCTTCGGGCTCATGTGGCATTTAGAGTGCGTTTGGTTCGCTATTTTTTTAAGATTTTTAGTAATTCAATAAAAATAAAAAAAATATGACGGTGTTTGATTAAACGACAAGAATCTAATTGGTAATATCAATTTGCTTTGGAAATGAGATGCATCCCAAAATACTAATCTCATTCTATTCTTATATTAATGGATTGAGATAATTATAATATGTCTATTTTTTTTTCTTCCCACCTGCGGCCTGCGGGTTAGTTGGTATTATTTTTATTTACACTATAACCTCATATCTTTCTCTAAAATTATCTTTTTCTTTCTAAACTTCAACTATTTTTTTCTTTTTAAACTAAACTATTTCTCTTCTCTTTTTCTAAAATCTCAACCCTCTCATTTTCTCTGATTTCGACTATATTTCTCTTTCTATTTCTTTAATTATGCTCTCTCCTTCTAACCTATATTCTCTCTTTATTTTTTTCTAAAAAGATGTTGAAATATTATATAGTATCATTTAAAATTAATTAAATAAATAAATTATATATTTTTTGCAATTTTAAATCACATAACTAAATAATATGACCGTACGAACCAAACACCGAAATATTACATTCTTAGTAATAGGATGAATAAGAATAAAATCTTCACATATTCTTTTACTCCTAGTAATCTTTTATAGTGCGAACCAAACGCACCCTAATAGGCTCATCTAGTGCTGGTATGCAAAACAGAGTTGAGATGAATGTATACAGAAATATATTTTTGTTAAAATCGGAACGGCGAAAAATAGATTCAGAAAATAATTTAATACAAGAACAAGAAAAGATAAGCGGAAAGAGCACACCGATATTTACGTGGTTCGGCCAACGGGCTACGTCCACGGGCAAAAACGGAGTAAATAATTTATTAATGTTGAAAAGCCGGCGTAGTACAAAGAAGATCTCTCGAAAGAACCAAAACTTAATTAGATCCGAAACGCCACAACAAAGCAACTCCAAAAAAGATTTCTCTCAACCCATACGGACCAAGCCAATGCCGGCTCTCTACAGGTTTGCATGTCTTAATTAGAGCTCTGCGTAATTAAAGGCTGCAGCACCTCTCCCATGCGAAAATTGCATCGCAATCTTATATTGACATGCGACAGAATAAAAAAAAAAAAACAATAAAAAATTTAAAGATATATATCACATCATGATTATAAAAAAATATTTTGATTGTATTTTTGTTTGAAAAGAAAAAAGATGATTGAGCATTGTTATTGATGATGTAGTATAAGTGGGATATTGTAGAATCTCTCCTCCCATGCATACCATTATAAATACATGTTGCGACCGCTATAAAGTATTTGAATAATGATCCCTTTTTCAGTACCGAACTCCAACGGCTAGTGAATTTGAAACACGCATATAAACGAGCTTGGTAACAAAGTTCCTTAGGATAATCGATTATGCAAAAAGCACACTTTATTTATGTGTTAATGAGTTTTTACTAGTCTATAGGAGATCATGCTCCGAGTATATATTATAGATGAAGATAATGCCATCCATGCATGAATGGGAGCATGATGCAGAGCACTCTCCTTGATAGTGGAAGAGGGAATCATGGAATGTGATACTCTATAAAGAACAATGCTACCTGTACATGACGTATAAAGTTGTAAATCATAAACCCTCACGTACCTAACGTGTTAAAACCAAGAGTGTAAATATTGCACCTATATTATAGAGGTATATATATATATATATATATATATGAGTCTTGGCTCGATACTATCGATAAGATCACGCATTTGGTGCTACCAAGTTTTCCACCGTTAGATCCACCCTTTTGATGATTTTCACCCGTTAGACCAATCTATTCAACCAACCACCCACTTAACCCTAGGGAGCCCACATCATCCTAACCGCACATCTCTCAATCGAACGGTCAAAAATTTGGTAGCACCAATGAGTTGGTGCTATTAATAGCATAGTAGCCGAGTTCTATATATATATATATAGAACTAGGCTACTATGCTATTAATAACCGCCATTGGTGCTACCAAATTTTTGACCGTTCGATTGAGAGATGCGGTTAGGATGATGTGGGCCCCTAGAGTTAAGTTGGTGGTTGGTTGAATAGTATGATCTAACGGATAAAAATCATCAAAGGGGTGGATCTAACGGTAGAAAACTTGGTAGCACCAGTGTCGTACTATTGATAGCATAGCAAATGGACTCTATATATATATAAAAACTTGGTAGCACCAATGACTTGGTGCTATTAATAGCATACTAGCCTAGTTCTATATGAGTCCCATTGCCATGTTATCAATAGACGGAGGTCTCCGTGCTACCAATTTTTTCACCGTTAGATCCACCCTTTTGATGATTTTCACCCGTTAGATCATACTATTCAACCAACCACTCACTTAACCCTAGGGGGCCCACATCATCCTAACCGCACATCTCTCAATCCAACGGCTAAAAACTTGGTAAGACTAATGACGGTGCTATTAATAGCATACTAGCCTAGTTCTATATATATATATATATATATATATATATATATATATATATATATATATATATATATAACATTTCTCTTCGGTAAAAAGTAAGCGTAGTGTTTATGATACTGTACAACTAGTCGTAGTTTGCGAGAATATACCGAGTATTTGAGCACTGGCTTTACACGGGCCTTTTCTATGTAACGCTAATGGCGGCAGTTTAACTGTTAAGCCAGATGGGGAAAAGTAGGGAATGCCTTAAAAAAAGTATTTATTCTCGCTGCTGCTTATTAGATAAACCGACTACAGAAACATAAAAGACAACCAATACAGAGGATAAGAAACAATGGAACTAGAAGTTTCAAGAAGGACACAATGGCAATACGAAAACACGAATTTTTCATGGTCTACTGTGAACCGCGACAGCATATGAGTAGGGGCCCATGGAATGGTGCTGAGGATCTGGGCCGCCAGGGCTCAGCCGCTTGGAATCGTAGACGCTGTCAGCCGTGTCTTCTCCTCCAGACCATCCTCTGAAGACCGTCATCGTCGGGCCGGCCTCCAACTCTTCAGACGCATTCACGAGCTCCCTGCGGTCCAACAATCGGGCTGTCGAAAAACAGTGAAGTGATAGAAGCAAGATGAGGAAAAATATGTGCTTGGTTCTCAAACACGCCATATCTCCTGCTTCAGTTCAGTTAGGGGGCTATTGCTGAAGTTCAGTACTGAAGAATGTAGCATCAAAGCAGTGGTTGGCACCCTATATATATATGCACAAGTAAGCGCTTATTGGGTATAGACATTGGCGGTAGGTGTAAATGAATATTTAAAATTCAGTGGGCAACACCGACAGTTGCCGCCAATTCAATAGCTTCCTATAGCTGCAATTA
Source organism: Aechmea fasciata (assembly GCA_025177825.1). Classification (NCBI taxonomy): domain Eukaryota; kingdom Viridiplantae; phylum Streptophyta; class Magnoliopsida; order Poales; family Bromeliaceae; genus Aechmea; species Aechmea fasciata. The sequence goes on along the minus strand of CM045928.1, from coordinate 4,764,241 downwards.
GAAAAAATACTCGAGTTCACAAATTAAAACCATGATCGTATCATATGTTTGGTCTTCCATTCAGAAAAAAAGAAAATAAAAAAAGATTTGAGCCCTTTCACTATACTATACATCACCCTTTTTTTTCCTCTTTTTTTTTTCGGTACAATCTATGAGAGATGTACAAGGTGTATATCCACTCATCACTACGTGTGCATCTATCTGCAAGGATAGATGATCTCTGAATCATGGCCAACTCTCCAACAGAAGTTTAGATTAACATGAAAGTTGTAATGGCCCTCAAATGCATTTCCACTCGACGGATTAGCTAAAGAACGAAGCAAATTTCTTCATCATCTCCTAAATATATACTCCTATCTAAAAGAGAATAATAAATAGAAAGAAAAGCATCACCAAAACCTCCAGTGCCTACGATGTCTCACCCTGTGAAAGAGGAACAAGTTCTAGCCTTAGTTCCATTGTCATCTTCTTCCTCTTAACTATATTTGCAACCCCTGCTTTTCTTTTTGTACTGTTTAACTTTAGAATGAATTTGGACGAAGCGATGCGAAATGAGAGGAATAGGGGATTATGATTGATTTTGGAAGAATGATAGAGAGGATAGGAAAATGATGAAGAGAAATACTACCCAGAAGAAGCTCAACAAATCAGTGATGAGATGAATGGTTGGAAATTTCTCCCCAGAAGAAAAGTTGGAAACAAGTGAAGTAGGGCTGCGAAAGATGAGCCTAATAAAGTTACAATTAAAGATAGTTTTGAGATAAGTTGGACTAGACGAGATAAATTGTATGACAAGTAGAATACTTCAATTTTTTCAAAAATAATGTAGGCAAATACCTAATAATAATATTTTTGTGCCGGTCAGCACAACACAGCATGATCAGTATTTGTATTTGCGCACGAATAAAAAAGAACCTTATACCGCAACCCTTGCTTGAGAAAAGTAATTAGAAATTTTGAATAGCATAAATGTGAAATGTCTTTTACTTTATTGTCAAACAACACTTAGAAAAATCTATGCAAAAAAACATACGTAAACAAGAAAGAAAGAACAAGAACTTTTGTGTCAATTAGCTCAGCCTAACATAATGGACAAATGCTGTCCGTGCCGATAAGCTCGCACCGACTATGCTAACTGTGCACTTGTACAAAAGAGAATCTTACATTGGATGCTTGCTTGAGAAAAGTAATTAGAAACTTTGAGTGGCATGAATGTGAATCAAACACCATTTAGATATATCCAATGGATAAATGGAGTCAATGTCGGCACCACGTAGGAACCAACTCATTTTTAATTGTTAATTTGACTCGAAGATTAAAGGGGAAAAAGAAACGAAGGGAAAGCCCGATAGCTTTTGAGAGATATGAGTCGGTAATGTCCAGAGTACACATCCTACTTTGTAGATATAAGCAAAAGTGTGGCCACAATTGAAAGTTACCATAATCAAGTCCAACAGTGACTAAATTTGGAACACCTTAAAACATTATCTTCCATATGTAAAGCACCAGAATAGGAACCATAGTACTAAGCCATTGGGCGAACATAAATTTGACATATAATACATTTTTTTCTAACCTGAAAATAGTAGAGAGATTCCCAAAAAGAAAAATATAGAGCAACATTATAATATTTCTAAAAGCAAATAAGGCTGTGTATTTTTTTTGCATTAATTTCGATGACGACACATCCGAATCAACGCTATTAAACTTTGTATTTGAACATTTTAGATTCAAATTTTACGATTTTTCGACATTATTTGCCTAACATTTAATAGGTCTCAAAATTGATAAATTTTAATAACCAATATAAAATGAATTTGAAACCACATAATCACCATACAAATGAAGTCGTAGTATCAGAAAATTTAATTTCTAGAAAGTTCAAATAGTCTATCAAGGTTAATGGTGTGGTCGTTAATTTAGGTGGCCCATTTTCAGGAATTAATTAGAAGTAAACTACCTCATTTACTTTTAAAATTATTCTTATTTTACTCCTAAAATAAGAGATAATACATTGCAAGGCTACATTATGAAGTTAATTGGTCTTTGTCCTAATGTAGCAGCTTAGATTAAGATATATAGAATTTTTTACAGCAGAAACTTAAAGAAAGAAACAAATTGCAAAAGGTCAGAAATCTTAATTGCAAAAATAAGAAGAAAAGAGCTGAAGTAGACAAACTGTTGGTCAACTTATGCATCTTTTTTCCATTTGGCCCCCAAACTCTTTTTTTTCCCCCTCAATCAAGTCTCTATTAATTTTAATTAATTAATTAAAGCAGTGTTTGGATTGGGGATAGCAAGGGGGATATCCTGCTATCCCCAATCTTATCCCCAAACAATTTTTTTTTTTTTGGAACTGCTGTCCCCAATTCAAACACTATCCTCTTATCTCCAAATACCTCACTATCCTCTTATCCCCAAGGGGTAGTTTAGAAATTTTCACATTTCACCACCTCACTATCCTCTTATCCCCAAATACCATCCAAACACTTTTTTCCTTATATCCCCTTATCCCTATCATTATCCCTATTTTCATCCAAACACAAAATTACTCTTATCCTCATACTCAGATTTATCCCTCGAATAAATTGGGCTTACTTATCCCCGAACCAAACGCTACTTAAACTCTTCATTTTATTGTAAATAGATCCTAGTCATTGAAAGGCCCATTAAAATTATTGGAATGTGCCATGTCAGCACTAGCTAGCTAAGCACCCAACAATTCCAGCTAATTAAACAATTTTACTTTAAATTAGATTTTAAATTTATATTTTAAATTCAAATTTGAAATTTAAATTATATTCTGAAATTAAATTTGAAAATTTAGATTTTATAATTTAACTTTTATTTTAAATTTTTATCTCGGATTCAAATTGCAAATTTAAATTCTAATTTTAATATAAATTTGAAATTTAATTTTGGTTCAAATTTTAAATTTAAAATTGATTTTAGAGTTAAATTTCAAAGCAAAAAATTAATTTTGAATTCAAATTCAAAAATTTAATTTTATTCTTTGATTTTGAATTTCAAATTCAAATTTTGAAATTGAATTCGATCTTCAAATTCAAATTTAGATTTGAAATCAATTTTAAATTTAAACTTCAAATTCAGATCCTTAATTCGATTTTAAATTCAAAATTCAGATTTTTAATTCAAACTTCAATTTCAAATTCAGATATAGAATTCACATTCTGATTTTGAATTCAAAAATTCAGATTCAAATTTTGAGTTCAAAATTTGAAAAGTAATTTAGATTTTGAATTTAAATAGAAATTGAAGCGAAGATTTTAAATTTAAATTTGAAATTCAAATATAGATTTGAATTAGAGTTTTTTGTTTTCAAATTCAAATTTTTAGATTCAAAATTTTAAATTCAAATTCTGGATTTTAAATTCGAATTTTGATATGTAACTTAGATTTCAAATTTAAAATAGAAATTCAAATTAAGATTTTAAATTTTAAACTTTTAAATTTAAAAATAAAATTCAATTTTAAAAATACAATTCAAATTCAGATTTTGAATTGAATTCAAATTTAGAGTCAATATTGATTAAATATCAAAATACAAATTTTAATTTCGAAATCAAATTTTTAATGCAAAGTTACCAGTCAAATAAATTCAAATTTAGATTTTGAATTCAAATTTCAATTTCAAATTCATATTTCAAATTCAAATTTAAATTCTGATTTTAAGTTCAACTATAAAAATGTAATTTAGAATCTGAATTTAAAACAGAAATTCAAAGTAAGAATTTAAATTTAAACATGAAACTCAAAACCAAATTTTGAATTCAATTTTCAATTTCAAATTCGTATTTTTAATTCAAATTCAGATTCTAGTTTAAATTCTAATTTTCAATTCAAACTTTGAAATATATTTTATATTTTAAATTAAAATAGAAATTCAAATTAAGATTTTAATTGAAATCGAATTCAAATTTAGTGTTAATATCGATTCTAAATATCAAAATTAAAATTCAAATTTTGAAATCAAAATTCAAATTTAATTTCAAAGTCAAATCCAATTCAAATTTCTCACCTGTTTTAATCAAAATTACAGCTTTAAATTGAAATTCAAATTAAATTTAATTTAACTTTAAATTTCAAATTTTTAGTTTAAAATTAAATTTTGAATTTTAACTCAGAATTTGAATTTAAATTATAAGTTAATGTTCAAACTTTGAATTCCAATCCAAACAAAATTAACCTCCCAAAAAAAGCCACGTTAAATGCTTAACTGGGGCTGACATGGCACGTTCCGTCAAATTTAGCCCTTTTTTTTAGGACTAAAAACTTAATTGTAAAAAAATAAAAGGTTTGGATACTTAATTGCAAAAAAAGAATATTAGGACAAAAGTGAAAAAAAATGTAAAAAGGTTGGAGACCAATAATGTAATTAATCCTAAAGAGACCCATTTAAATAGAATGAAAAGACGTAGTTGGTATCGTCGAGTTAAGTGGCCAAGTTCGAATCCTAGTTGATTCACGTTTCCAACGAGTAGCGTGCTACCTATCTCTCTCTCTCTCAAAAAAAAAAAAAAAACCCTCTAAAATAGAGATCCAAGTCACGACATAGGTGCACATTGAGACACTAAACAAGTGGGTCATTAACTATAATGGATGATGAGTACACGATTTGGACGGTTTTTGGTGCTGTTAAGTTGATTATAGAAAACCCTGAACACCTCCGGATCCCCTCAATTTTGTGAATCGACAAAAAGATGAAGAACGACAAGCTTTTCTTGGACGGTGCGGCTCCATCGATAGGTCAAAGGACAAGCACTCGCCCTCCATTTTTAAGCACATTTAAGCGCTTTTGCCAAAAAAAATATGAACGATCTCAATATATGCGAAAAAGGGTTGGTGTGTTTGTAAGGTAAAACACTTTGCGCGCTAGAGAAAAGTGCCTTGACAGGGTTTTCCTATTCCAAGTTGTCTAATTCCTACAAAAGATTGTCCCATTGTGTCCACCACCTAAGCCTTCTCTACGAGCAAAATAAAGAGCATCTCCTATTGCCAATTTAATGGTGGGCCCACTACAATAAAACAAAACCACCAATATTTAGAAAGATGTGAGCACGATACTTTGCAATTAACTATTATAACGGGTCTATATATATATAGGACAACCCACGGAAAGCGGGGGAAAAAAAAAAAAAATCACCCCACGCCCATATGGTTTAGTGCATATGCAATTCACTAGTATTAGTCTCATCAATGATAGGCTAGAAATTACACATGAAATTGAAAACCAATTTAAAATACATACAGGCGAAAAACAATACTGTCATCATAAAGCTAAAGCCCATGTTGCCACACGCCGTTCTAACCTACTTCAAACAGTTCTTGGATAGTTAAAACCAATAAATAAAATCATAGAATCGTAAGACATAAACACATCAAAACAAAGGAAAATTATTTGAAGCTTCTAACCAAAAATATATATAAATAGGACATCAAACTTGCAGTTCCTTTCAGAAGCTAGAATAAAACAATCTATGCTTTTTCCCTGATGTGCAAAGAATTTTTTGAAAGCTTAAACACTCATTACTGGGAAAAGGAAAAAGTGATTGATTTTTTAAGCAAGGAATAAGAAACGCTAGTGGAAAAGGCTTCTACGACAACTAAGGCCTAAATGTGTGGGCCAATTCTAAGCACTCGAACGTAGTTGTTGATTAATGTCCCCAGCCATCTACAGTTTATAGAAATAGAAAACAATATTGACTTTAATCCTAATTTCAACTTCATGATTGACCAATTTCCTATAAGAACAACAGTTGCCATTGCAACACATGTCCAACTTAGCTGAATGGTTGACCGTGGCACTAAACATACGGGTTACTCGTTGACAAACAAGATAATCATTAATAAAGTTTAGGATCATTCCAGTCTCAGATTCTGTCAAAATTCCTGATCGACAATGCTATTATTCTATGGAAATGGAAGTGCTCTAAGTGCAACTTATCGACTTTCACTTTCCCATCCTATAGACATTGATAAATAAACTGTTCTTTTTGTTTTGCCTTTTATGCGGGTCTACTCTAAAAAAGTTGTTTGTGCACTTCAAGTTTGAATAATAATGGATTAAAATTAGGTAATGACGGTACTTGATAATAAACTGAAGAGTTGTTAAGCTGTGATTTCAAATTTACAACCCATCAAACCATGACCATCAGCAGGCCGGAGACTCATTATTCTTCAAAAATTCAAAACCTATCCTTTGGCAATAGGCTAGGCAACTTTGCCTGACCTAAAATAACAAAAACCTAGCTTAATAGCATGAAAATTCATTTTTACTAATGAATGATTGCCCTTGCTAAATAAGTCAACTACAGTTCCTCAACCATTTTTATAGTTTTGTGACGCGGCCAATAGTGAAAAATTAGATCAAGGCAAAATACATAATTCAGTAGCACCGAAGAAACCAACAAAATTTGAATTTGGCCCATGTTAGAGTTAATTTTGAATATAGTACCTGATCTGCTATTTTGTACAATATTCAAACAAACCTAATTTCGAATCAACTAGTTCCTGTTTCAGACTTGAGTGAGCTGCTCAAATCTGAATTTCTTTAATTGCATTAGATGTAACCTATTATGAGGGGCCATAACCAAACAATATGCTAGGTCTAGCAGACTAGCACATAGCAATTTTGGGCATAAAAAGGTAAAAGCAATCTAAGGAAGTAAGTCAAGTGATGATCAAAATAGAGAAATGGTAACATTTTCTGTTAAGTGGCATGTACCACCTAAGTATCAAATTTTTCTCTTGCTAAACAGTCCATTAGGCCTCTAGTATCATCATTATTCTGCCTTTCCATGATTTTCATGACTAAATGCCGAGGCAGTCATAATTAACCTAATCCAGGAACCAATACTAAACAGTTGTCATCAAAATTTTGATAGGCTTAAAGCTCATTTTAAGCCTAATACTTCAGCTTGGGCCCCGCAATATATCAACTACTAGAGATTCAATAAGTTCAGGTTCCAGGCTGGTCAGAACTCTTTCTCCTGTACGGTACTTCAAATTATTATCCAACTATACGATTATCATATTTAAGATGGAAGAGTTGCTTTATGCAGTCCGGTCTTTTCCTCCCTCCCACAATGCACAATTTACTAACATGAAGTGCAGACATCATATTTATATTTATTATTTTCTTTCAGGCTTAAAATAAATGCAATCTATCCCAGCTAATTTAGCCGTCACATTCGGAAAAATTGTTGACTCGGAAAACTTTTCAGCAGAGTGATCAGAAGAGTTTGTAAATTTTTACCATAGAATCTGTTCCATCAGTATGAGTTTTCACTAATTGCAGAATGATTGATCAAGTATCCTCAAGTCCAAAATGAGAACTCAGTTACTCAAAAGTTAATTGCTATTATTCTTTCTACTTTTATCATAGTAATGAGACCACCAAAATGAAATAGTAAATTGCCTTCAGATTTTGTATGCATAGTCAGAAGAGTTAGAGCTTACACTGGATTAGTTGGTTGTTCACTGATTAGTTCAAAAAGAGTAGTCCTTGGAGCACAGACTGGTAGCAAACCTCTCAAGGGTGCGGATGTTCTGTTGGTGAAGGAATCACAAGTTTGATATCTGGCAAAAAGATATATAAAACACATTTGCAGTTGCAGGATGCCGAAATGATACAGCTGTAAAGGATATCTTCTCCTCATACATTGGATGGTTTAACATCAGCAATGCATTATTGTTTACAATAGCTCGAACAAGCAATTCTTTAGCTTCCTCGTGCTTCTTTTTCAGCATGTTGCATATCTGGAAAAATTATGATGCTGTAATTTCATATACATTCATAATTATGTGCTAGTATCTCATTTACAAATTACCCTGAGATCAGAACAATAAGCTATTCGACATCCATCATATACATTTTCATTTTGATTAAAATGCAGTTCGACAGACTATCAAATAATACTCTTAATGCATAACTCTCCACTTGAACCATCATGTCTTAATGTTACGTATAACTCTATGCATTGTTTCTTTCGTAATAAACACCTAGTTAACATGACTCTGCCTTCTACCAGTTAGGAAATAAATTTTAAATAATTTCACTGTGCACATTCTGTTTTGGACCAACTTATGGTTAAACCTTTAGATATTGATGTTTTAACTCCATGATTTCAACTTAGAATCTAATCAAACCACAATGAGCAAAAGATAAACACCAAAGCATCTGTTCTCAACATCCCTAGAGTGTTCATTTATGATCACCGCAAAAACAGTAGGAAACCATAGGTACATGCATATTATCATAAGCAAGTTACTTGTCTACTTCCCTCTATTTTCGATACATTAGTTGTTACTCTTTCATTTATATGCATCTACACAGATGACAGACAACAATCAAGCATTTTTACTCGGCTATTTAGGGTCTATACTGTGGATACTTCTCCTGAATTTTACTTTCCTGTGCATCATCAGTTGTCACACTAATTTTAACCATTATTTTTCATTGCCACTTGAAAGCAAGTCAGTTTTTGATATCCTTCTCTCTCATCCAGTGGCTTAAAAGATGAATAAAATGACTCCCTAAACATTTTTGTATTCATGAAGAAAACAAAACGAATCAGTTCTGAACATATAATGCACTTACATCGTCAAGCTCTTTTGCACAAGCTTCAGCTTTTTCCACATTTACATCATTTTCAACAACTGAAGGCATTTCAAAATCTGATATGCTTCCCATCACATTAAGACCATTTGAAGTAACAGTACTATCAGTTAAAGCTTTCTGACTTTCAGTTACTAGAACCTACACAGTAGAAAAACAAGAAAAATGAAAACATCAGAATTAACAGTGATAATATCTTCATTTTAACTAAAGCACAGTCTGTATTAATGATGTGTGGAAATATATCAAATGAGTACCAAATCGCTAGCAGATTTTGAGCTAATGTTCGGTGATTTCCTGCGTAATATGAGCGCATATGGGTTATGAACCAAAACAGCTATGGATGTATAAATCCTGCAAGTTTGATGGAAGCGACCTTTGTTTAGCAGGAGACTCCATGATGCGTTTCAACGGATTAAGAGCCTTTAAATCTGTTACTGACCCCTGGCCACAATACACAAACGAAAATGAAGAAGCCAATCAAGCCTCCAATTAATTTGTGGTGCGATTCATAAGAAGGCAACTGAAATTCTCAGAGGTTATCATATATTGAGATTCTAACTGCAAGAAGTAATACAAGAAAATTGCCAATATACATGAATAATTAGAAATTTTCAATGCAAGCATATGTAACAAAACAATGATAAGAATAGTAAAGATTATACGCATTGGCATCAGCGAACAAGTTGTTCAGAAAGGCTTAATGGTCATTGCACTCCACAGAAGGTCCTAAGCATGCTAGGTCATGGTGAAACAAGAAGTCAAAGGACGTTATTATCAACACTAACCACAAAATTTTATATATTTTTCCATTTGATTAGTCATAGATGGCTAGTTTCTGCATTCTTGTTGTCAGATTTAAAAGATGTAGACTACAGGGCATGGATGTGAAAGAGAAAAAAAAAGCTGTAGATTTTCACAATTTTACAAACTAAAATGTGGAAACACTGAATAATGGATCCAAAAGGGGATTAAAGGACTTGAGAGAGTTAATTATGTTCATAAGGAGAAAGTAACTTGTCTTCTTTCTAGCATAAGGAATGGCAAAGAACTTGTTTTGTCTCTAGCATACTTATTTTCCCTCTAGCATCAGGATGGACCTTGGAAGCCAATTTTCTAAAGCTCCTATTTCTGTTATTTCATGCATTCTCACTTAGACCGTACGATATTTTATCCAGTCATCCTTTCTGCAAAATCAGAAGTGAATATGACATAATGATGGCTACGCATTTATGACTTTACCATCAGTCTAGAAGATTAAGCAATACAGTCCACTTAGTATTTTTATCTGACATATGAACAGGAAAAAAGGAAAAGAGAAAGCTCTCTTCGAGAAAGCTCTCTTTCAATTCTCAGCATTCGGTGTCCAGTGCCTTTGAGGAGAAAAGTGAGAGAAAAAGAAAGCAGAAAATGCAAGAGGAAAAGAGGCGGGAGACAGAAATGCAAAAAGGAAAATTAAGATAATCTATTTATAGTTGGCTTTGTAGTTCCAGTCGGCCTTTTAAACTCTTCTTTCATGGTTCTTCTACTTAATGCATTTGTTAGAGATCTCCTGTTGATCATTGTAAGCCTTCTAACAGTAGTTATTATAGTGGTTTTCTCACCCATCCCATGGATGGTAGCATTTGCCTAACCTCTTATATCAATGACCTTTCTATATTTCACTGTCCTTTTTCCGTCACATGATATTTTGTGGCTTATTTACATGCCACTGTATCTGTATCCTTGAGGTAAACCTAGAGAGGATAAGGACTCAGCAAAGTCAAGAGAGTCCAAACAAAGAAACAAAAAAGATAATTCCTCTTGACGATGATACTGTAGATAAGAAGCACAGCACAATCCTGATGTGGTGGTACCAGTCATGCAGTTTTGTATTTCATTTGCCCTTCACAAATTTTTCCGGTCCTCTAGCTGGCAGACTGTTATAGTTCTTTGTTACCACTATTATCTTCATTTATGATTCATAAGTTAAACAACACCATCTGGTCTTTCCTGTTAAAGTATTTAATGACAAAACAGGGTTTAAAAGTAGTGGAGGTTTTACCTTTGTTCTTATAAATGTGTCAAACAGGCAAATAAAAGGAAATAACATCAAATAAGCAACAAATTCAACTTGCAACTAGAAAGTTAGGTTTTAAATAAGTACTCTATAGAATCATATATCCAGATACTAGGACTATGCAAATAGAGAGAACCTCTAGAGTCTTTCTCTTCAAAAGTGGGCTCAGGAGTACATGTTTTTCTTTGTTTAGTGAGTAGGGCTTGCTAGATGTTGCATTCTGAGGAGCATCTTGGTTCCCCTCTGAGAACTTGACTGATTTTGCTTCTATTCGCATTTCAGAACTTGGAATGTTGCCATTTAGTTTCGCAACTCTGCACAAACGAAAAGTACATTAGATCAAAAACTTCGTATAGATCAACATCTGCAAAGTAATCTGCACAGCTGGAGGAAGGATGCATATATCCTACCTTGAGGACATCATGCTAGAAACCAGAGTATGTTTTATATCCTTCATAGCAGTATGTTGCACTTCGGAAGAAATGACCTCAGGATTTTTAAGGTGTGTGCAGCTTGAAACAAGGTTGGGAGTGCCACTCTTAGTACTGCTGCTGCCAGTATCAGCCCGTGAAAGCAAGTTGAAAGATGGAAGATGGAAACTGCAATTGTAAATGTACAAGCACTATCAAAAAGTCAAGCAAGAAGTGCATCAAGGGTAATGAGAAAAATAAAGTACCAAATATGCAAATCAAGGCATTTCAAGTATAATCACAAGTTCAGTATTTGAATTGATCTCGGCACCATTGATGGAGAATTCAGAAAAAAATTCAGTGGTAATTCAGATAGTAAATGTTAAAACATAAAACTAAAAATATATAAAGAACAAAAATCTTATGCAATTATTGAATTTTGTATCCATTTAAATGTCTCAGAAAATAACCACATAATGAATTATATATTTGGTACTGATTAATGCAAAATACTTGAATTAGTTATTATTTCACATATTTATATGTTTTACAATTTGTCGGTCAACATTAATATATTCCTGAATAATTTGAAGAAACATCCAGTCAACCAACATTTGTGAACTATTCATGAATTTTCAATAGGACGGAAAATTTCGTTACTACAACTTCGAGTAAGAAATGGAATTGCAAAGACAGAATTTATATAATTTGCATATGGATCTAACGAACAAAATTCTTGGAGAATATCAGTAAATTGAAGTAACTAAAAAAATCATTGTGTATTACCAGCATAGAAATGAAAAATAAAAGAAAAGGAGAACCAGCACACTTGACCAGAAAATACTATCACATTATAAGCATCAAATTGATGGGTGAAAAGATAAAAGTATGGTGCTAGATGCAACTGAAAAATGATTTGAATTAAAGATTCCAGTTCTCCTAGCAAAATCCAAACATTGCACTTTGGACATGACCTTCATTGTTGTTGTTTCAGTAATAATATCCTAGTTCTTTGAGACTGTCAAAGCTCGTGTTTCATCTACAAGGTTAATCAAGAAGGGCTAGTTATTTTATTTCATGCCATTTGGTTGTAGTCCAGTTATTTTATTTCCGACAATTCTTCCAAAATTAGCCCAGTTGTTTAGGAATTTTCCGATCACCAAGTTCAAAATCACCTAGAACTGGAAAAGGATAAACTATACAAGGTTCCTCAACCTTTTAGCATAATATTCTTACAATTTGGTCCCTACTTGTGGCATTTCATTGCATGCATAACCATTCAATTAAACTTCTCAATCAAGTGGCACAGAAATATCTGCCTAATCATCATCACATTGTTGTGTATGCGACTTTTGGACTTCCCAAATGGCGAATATGTTGATGACTTCACTCAATTCAAGAGAGGAACTTGACGAAAAAATTGCAGCTAAAATGGGATGCAAAAGATTAGAACCCAATTGTAAGAATTTAAAAAGATAGGGAACTCCTGGTGCAATTTACCCTCTAAGAAAACAGTTGAATGGTAACCAAAGCCAACTTGTTCAAAAAATAGTTATCACTTCATTTTACTCTTTCTTAATTCCTCGAAAATTTGCAGGGTATTTTTCAACTTTCCAACTAAAATTGAGAAAGATAGGCCTAATACCATCAATAGAGGACAGAATCTACAAAGGCAATATTGTCAACTCATATATCACAATGACCATCAGGTTCAACCTAAATTTAGCCACACTGAGTAACCTAGGTATAACTATGAGTCTCAACTGCACTTTAAGTTTAACACGGCAAGTGATTTATCAAGCATGCTGTTAACTGTTGACTTCCTCAAGGTGCTTAAGTTTGATCCCTCAAGGTGAAAAGTTTCAGGAGTTCATTCAAACTTCTGCAACAAAATAAACAGCACAGCTAGAGTCAGTCATTTAAGAATTCCTTACCTATCAGTGCTGTCCTCTTTATCGCTTTTGTCATTTGCAGTGCAAAGAGATGCCCCTTTTGCAGGTTTCTGATGTGACTTCAGGAAACTGCTCTTTCGAGTTAGTGGCGCATTAAGAGGCTTAAGTGATAGGGAAGAAGAGGATCCTCTTTCTTTTGTTGCAATGGACTTAAGAGATGCAAAATTTCTGCATCATACATGAATACATGAATTTAGCTGCATACCCCTTCCTAGACTTACCCTATAACTTGCTGTACAGTTAAAGAAATTAAATTGCACTAGAACTTAAGATTACTCATATGAGGAATTGACTTAAAGCGTTTACAGCAGATAATCAGATAAATGAACTACAAGTCTGCGGTTACAGACGAAGACAGCAAACACAAGTGACGTTATAAAAGCAACAACACAGTAAATTGGACAACACAGTAAATTTCTGCAACAACACAGTAACATGGAGATAACTGTGAAGATAATCAGCTTATAAAAATTAAAACGACAACTCATGCATGGAAACAACTGAATGAAAGGATCATTTCTCAATCATTAACAAAAGACCTACTAAGATAAAATAAACCTGTGCATTGGTGATGGAAGAAGATTTGGACTCGAAATTTTCTTCTCTCCACCATCCCCGCCAACCTTTGTTCCACAAAAACTTCTCTGTAAGACATCTGTAGGAGAGGTACTGGAAACATCTTTGGACCCTTCAGATGATTCATTATAAGATATGCTTTCTCTACCGCACTCATTTACGTTCCTATCATATTTCCGATACACTCTTTCAGTGGTTGGTGGTTCTGTTTTACCTTCTGGCCTCTGGTGTCTTGAATCATTTGATTCCATGCTATTATCTTGTCCACCAACCAGATTTGGGTCAATAAGATCCAACATAGAAAGCTCTTCAGAGTAATAAGTTGTTGGCGGGGCTGAAACATCACTAGATGCAGATAGAAGTGTGGAACCCAGTGCGGCATTCTCAACAGATGATCTTGCATTGTGTGTTGCAACTGGTTGCTCTGTATTTTCCTTGATGAATTGAGTAGCTTCTTCTTTATTTTCTTTTGTCGTGATGGAATGCATCTTAGCAGACGTATCTACTTTCTGGGGAATATCATCAAACGTCAGCTTCAAAGAACGTGAATAACCAGCAGTCTTTGCCATACTTTGCCCTATCATTTTAGTAGGCCTTGAAGTGGATAGATTCTCTGTTTCGGAAGGTGCTTTATTATCATTACTCTGAAGGGTATCCATGTTCATGCCTGAATTGCCTATCTGATTCGTACCCATGTCCTGATTAATAGAAGAATTGGTACCAATATCTTCTGGGCATTTAGTGGAGCGATCAGTAGCTTCCTTTTCTCCAGTCAGAAGTTTTGAGCCAAGATCAAACTTACCCAATCTAAAAGCAAACAAAACATGTGAACATACAAAAAGAAAATTATAACATTGTTTAAGCTCGGATAGCAAATGGTCCTGAAGTAATAAATATAGTGCAATAAACTTACTCATTAAAATCAAAATCAAAGGAAAACTTGTCTTTTTTGGATTCTTTTTTTCCCGGAACAAATTCATCAGAAGACTTCTCATTTTCCTTCTCTGCCTTCTTGAATGGCGTGGAAAAGACCAGATCAGGCATGTCCAGTTTGAAAGATGATAGCTTGTCAAAGTTACTACCAAGCTCAAAGTCGACCCTGAATAGAGGGCTATATTAATATCATAATTACAGAGTAGAATGAAACTCATTGAGTTGGTCCAGAAATTTGTTTCTTTGAAATCCACTCACAGTTTATCAAAATTGAACTTTTTGCCGCTCTGTGAAACTGTTTCAACATCAAAGTTGAGTCCATCTTTTCCCAGTCTAGACAAATTCCAGCATGTAAGAAAGTCCTTTCCAAAATCTTCATCTGTTCTAAAGAAAAAGTGTACATCAGGTTTAAATCAAGCATGTTAAATTCTATGATATACTAATTCCACTGCCATGGATGTTCTTAAGAGCTATTGCATTTAGAATAAGAAAGTGTTCAATCACTATCTTGGCCTCCATGTATGTTTAACATATTTCATGGACTTCCAATAGTTGCAACAGAATGTACCAAATAAGAAATGGTTGACGAGTTTTAACTTTGTAAACCCACCAGCACAGAAACAGAATAGCAAATCATACCAAGTGATGCTCTTCTATTCTTCACATTAGCAGTTGAAGAAATACCCTTATGTAATTCTGCCATCAATATGTCCGCATGTGCAGCTTGTTCTCTGCAATACTATGAAAGCAAGCAGGGATTACAACCTCCGAAAGAAAAGGATGTCACAAAAGAAAAGTTCCGGAAAGGAAGCACAATACATAGCAAAGTCACAAACCACTGCAAATCATAATAAGGCCAACCAAAATTCAGGTTATTCATGAAAACCTATATTGACTGTCCTGCTCAATATTCGGAACGCAATTAGACCTCACAATGGATGTGAAATAAGAAATATAAAACAACATGGAAACAAATCCAATAAGTTCTCATTAACCATTTTGGGTGAGGCATTGGGTTATTGTTGTAACCACATGCGACATCTCCTCATCTATGTTCCTATTCAGAAAACATCTAGCATGTCAGCTGAAAGCAATATAGTGAAGTAATCTTATTTGGCAGTATTCACTATATAAGCCTGAAACTGAAGAGTTATTAAAAGTCTGAGAATAAATGAATAGCCATCTCATCAGATGTCAGTTACTTAGTATTAATTGTTGTTTACTTTCCATGCTTACCTCCACTTCCCAATAACCAGCTTCCTTCTGGGTCTTAGTGTTGTTTGCCGCTTTCATATAAAGGTAACCCTAGAGAAATTAGTTGTGAGGGTAATAGCATATTTTCATACGTTACATCGTATAAACAACAATTTTATTCTATCTTCTGTATACAACACTTGGAAATACATATATAATCATCAAGTCAACAATGATAGGAAGTTTTATATCATAAATTCACCCTATACTTGACATGAAAGTACTATTCAAGCATAGAAATCTATAATTGTCTAAAAAATAAATAGAAAACAGATCAAAACTCATGTAATTTTATGAGAATAGATCAAATCACCAGCTACAAGAGATCGGCTCCTTATAGAACGATTCAAACATATAAACAACTGTTTTGCACTCAAATGAGCACGAAAGAGCAGTAAAAATCACAAGAATTTCAGCATAGCAAAACCAAAAATAGCATCGAATCTAAATTACGACAAAGAACAATCGTATGTTAGATGCAGCCGCCGAATTGAACCAGAAATGAATCATTGGAGGCCTTGGAACCGAAATCGCAAAGAAAAGCCCTAATTGAACCAAATTTTCGACAGATCCGCAGCTAAAACACCATTTCGTTAGGAATTTAGAGCGTGAAACGTCGATTAAGACACTCGTCGAGAAGCCACTCGATAGATCGAGCTTAAGAGATAGATGGAGATCGAGAATGATACCGAGATCGTGGTGGAGAGAGTAATCGAGAGAAGAGTCTATAAGATCTCGCCTTCGTTCTCCCTTGTTGGCGGAGAACTCCTCGAGCTCCTGAGTAATCGAGCGGGGATTGTGAAGGGGTAGGGGAGCGAATGGGTTTATGGTTCCTTCTCAAGGACGTAGCTGAGTCCCTTATTTATAGGGAGAGGCGGAGGGCCTGTTGCGTCATCTTACTACCTCGTCCAACGGTGGGCCCCGCATTTTGGCGGGCCCCACTCTATATTCATTCCATTATCCAGTGGTGATGCATACGACGTTACGACCTTCCACAAAGAAAAAAAAAAAAAAACGCTAACTATTTTAATATCACGTACGCTTGGTTAAATTTAATAATATTAGGCATACGGATGATATTCCATGCCTAATATTATTAATATCACGTATTTTTCTTTTTTTTTTTCCGTCTTGTCCTGTTTTTCATCTCCCTAGAGGCTTTATTGCCTCACCCATATAAGCTAAATTTATCTCCTAAATAAATGAAGCAGAGGTAGCGTACTACATTTTTTTCAAAAAAAAATAATAATAGTGTTAGGCATGCATTTCTCAAAAAAAATAATAATATTAGGCATGCATATGAGAAATATTTTTAATGACTAGCTTTTATTAGAAATAGCCATTATAATTATTAAAATCTATTTTATTTTTATCTGTTATATCACTCATGCTTCTTGAATTTTTTATTTCCTGATTTTCAAAACTTTTCAAAAATGCCTTCTAAATTTGTTATCAATAATTTTCATCGTCATATATACATCACACGAATAATTTAAATATAAAATTTAAATTTAAATAAATAAAATTTAAATCTGAATTTTAAAATATATTTAAGATCTGAATTTAAAATTTAAATTTAAATTTAAAATTGCAAGTCAAATTTAAATTTAAATTTAAATTTAAAATTTGAAATTAAATCTAAAACAAATTTAAATGGGCGGTGCAAGGAATCGAATCCACAGCCCCACCTAAAAAGCAATGAATCAAACCCACAGCCCTAACCAAACCTTGTCAAGCGAGTGAAAGGATTTGATGGTACTTAAGACCCAAGTTCGAATCCTAGTTGATTCACATTTAGCTAAGTTTATTTCTAAATAATGTAGAATGGCCAAGATTGATGGCTTAAATTAAATGTAAATACATGGGGAGGCGAACATGCGTGATGTCATTCGAAATGGCGTAATGTTGGGCGAGTCGTTCAAAGTGGCGTAAGGCTGTGGGCGAGTCACAATCGAGACCGTGGCGTCAACTGTTTCGTACGCTTTAAGTGAATTAGTTGCATATTTATATCAGCTCGAGCTTTTGTGATTAATGGTTAGCACCAACGATCTGACAGTACTATCTCTCAAAAAAAAAATCCACAAAAGCGGATAGTGTGCTACCTATCTCTCAAAAAAAAAAAAAAAAAGCCCACAGCCCTAAGCAGAGGCGAATAACAAACATATTTATTCTATTTACAACCATAGGTATAAGGTTGAAATATGTGATGAGCAAAATAGTAGGCCATAAATACACAGTACATAGATATGCACTTGGTGTAGACAATAATTTATCCACTAACAGTAAATAAATATGAGATGCCTCTAGGGGAGCACTTCTAACTTAAAAATTCAAGGGAACAAAATAAAACTTGGCTTGAAGTTTAGGAACTGATGGTGCAATTTACTTATTATGAAATTGATGCCACCAAAAAATAAAATAATTAGGATATTTTTGTAATTTTTCAAATTATTATTATTGTTTATTTATTTTAGACTCTTTGATATTTTAGGATTTGTAATATGAAAACAAATTTTTAAAAATAAGGAATGCTGACTTAGAAGTTTTAAATTACAAAAATTACTAAAATTAAGTAATCTTATTAGGATTAGAATTATTTATCTTTTCTTCTCTTGTTTCCTCTTCTACCTGCTAATATAATACTCCGTTGCTATAGTACTTGCAACTAGGGTTGGCAATTCGACATTATTCGTGAACGCTCATGTTTTGCTCAAAATGGGCTTGAGATCGATCGCTTGTTTAATAAACAAGCTAAGCATAAGCTTTTTAACTCGAAATCTTAACGAGCCAAATTCAAAGTGGACTCATGTTCAATATAGCGCAAAATCTTAATGAGCTATAATATATATATATATATATATATATATATATATATATATATATATATATATATATATATATATATATAGAGTTGGGCTGCCGTGCTCACGGCAGCCTGTGCTCCTAAAGCCTCGGCCCATCCATCTGTTTAGATGGATGGCCGAGATTGGATGGCTTTTAAAAGAATCCCACTTAGATGCTCTCTCTCTCTCTCTCTCTCTCTCTTCTTTATTTTCTCTCTCTCTCTCTTCTTTATTTTTTTCATTTCCTCCGCCCCCAACCCACCACCACCGCGCGCGCGCCACCCCCCCAACCGCGCTCACGCCCCCCGCCGCGTTTCATCGCCCACCGCCCCCGCACGGGGTCGCGGAGTGGGGGCATGCAGAGATGGGGTCTCGCAAGGGGAGGTCGCACGCCGCGGGGGGGTAAAAGGCGGCGCGCGCGGTGTGAAAAAAATAAAGCAGAGAGAGAGAGAGAGAGAGAGAGAGAGAAAGAGAGCATCTAAGTGGGATTCCTTTTAAAAAGCCATCCAATCTCGGCCACCATCTAAATGGATGGATGGCCGATGCTTTAGAGCACAGTCGTGCTCTTAAATCTTAAGAGCACAACAGCCTCAACTCTATATATATATATATATATATATATATATATATATATATATATATATATATATATATATATATATATATATATATATATATATATATATATATATATATATATATATATATATATATATATATATATAGTCCGCCGGATACGTGCCGGGTAGCACCATTTGATGATTTTCACCCGTTAGATCATACTATTCAACCAACCACCCACTTAACCCTAGGGGGCCCACATGATCCTAACCACACATCTCTCAATCCAATAGCCAAAAACTTGGTAGCACCAATGACTTGGTACTATTAATAGCATAGTAGCCTAATTCTATATATATATATAGAGAGAGAGAGAGAGAGAGAGAGAGAGAGAGAGAGAGAGAGAGAGAGAGAGAGAGAGAGAGAGAGAGAATTATATAGTGCTATTAGATTTTCGGTCATAGGATAAAGCGATGTGTAGATAGGATGATAGTAGTCTTTTAGCGTTGAGCGGGTGGCACGGGTGTAATGTGGACCGTGCCGGCTCGCCACGACCTACATTCATCCAGACCAAACTGAGCCAAACATTGGCCCTATCCGGTCTAGCTAAAATCTAGACCGGACCGTGCCGGGCAAGATTTCACGGATGTCCGGCCCACCAGTCTTCCGCCTAGGATGACACAGGCTGGGCTTTGGGCCGACCCTTAATTTTTTTAGTTTTTAAAATATTTAAAATATATAAAATATTTAAGAATAAAAAAATAAAAATGGTTCACTTTTCGCTAATATGTTAGTTAAAAAATTAAAATTTACTAAATTATTTATAAAATAATAAATTTTTAAAATTTTATAAAATTTTGAAGTTTTAAAAGAACAAAAAGATCCAAAGGGCCTGGGAAGCCTTTGTGAGTCATCTCCCAAGAAGTAGGGAGGAAACCATAATTCAATTCGTAGAGGGGCCAAAATTTAAAATTTTAAAATAGAAGACTTAAAATTTTTAAAAATAAAATATATGTAACTAATAGTTGCTAGTGCAAGTGGCAAAGAGCTTGGTGGTTGATACTCAGGTCTCAAGTTCCAATCTTAGTTGATTCACATTTCCAGCAAAGTTAATTTCAAAAAAAAAATAAACGAAGTAGATAGCATCGACATTTTATAATAAATATTGTTAATACTTTTGGTAACTTTTAGCGTTTATTGATTATTTAGCAACATAAATAAATGCCACTAATGACTAATTTTCTAATCGTGATTCTCAGGGATTTCCCATGCGTGTCTCTCCATTCTCAAGCTTTACACACACTTTTTCCGTGTGTAGTATGACATTCTACATTCTAATCACCCTGAAGCAGTTCTAGCTTTCAGAGTTATATCAATAATACATTTCCAAATATATTCTTAAATTTGATTTAGACTATTTAAACCTTCTAGCTAGATTCAATATTTCAAGTTTTTTAATAATATTTATTTAGTACTCAACTGCAAAATTATTGTTTTCTAATTAATATGAAGTTAACTTTGAAATTACTTGACCACTATATATGCAAATATTGTTAAAAAATAGTGAAATTCGAGTTATAGAAACCGAATTAGTTTAAATTACATTTAACAATAACGATTGTCGATTTAAATGTGCTATCTTTAAAAAGTATGGAGAAGTAATTAAATAATTATATTTGTTTTTTAAAATATTCTAACTTTTTTTCTTGATTTTACACTACGTACAGGAACTAATTAAATTTTTTATATTACTATACTATATATCTAATTCAAGGTTAGCCAGATACAATGCCCGCGACACTCAAAGATCTATCGATACTAAAAAAAAAAAAAAAAAAAAAAAAAAAAAAAAAAAAAAAAAAAAGACCGTTCTTAGTTGCAAGTACAGCAGCTTAACGAGCATCTAGTCAATACTACTGATTTATATTTTTAAATTTATTTTTAAATAAAATAAACAAAATGAATAGCATATTATTTTTCTCTAAAAAAAAAAAAATCTCTTTACACCAAAGCAATGTGAAAATCAATGTTTTAAGTTTTAACTCAATGCTTTTGTGACGATTCGACGGGTTCAGCAAAGTGGTGGTTCCACGGGTCCAATCAATAATGTCAACATAATATCATTAATAATAAATTGATATTTTTATTTATAAAATAATAAAAATAAATAAATAAATTTTGCAAGTTTTTTTTTTAAAAAATAAATCGAACTGATTCAATTGTCCCATGATAAATTTTAGTAAGTTACATGTGGAACCGGTCTCATTAAAATT
This sequence comes from Aechmea fasciata, assembly GCA_025177825.1. NCBI lineage: Eukaryota > Viridiplantae > Streptophyta > Magnoliopsida > Poales > Bromeliaceae > Aechmea > Aechmea fasciata. The sequence goes on along the minus strand of CM045928.1, from coordinate 4,742,742 downwards.
GAATTGAAGTTTATTAGTTTACCAGCCAAATCGCTAGTTTAAATAAATCAATTTTATAACTTTATAAGCCAAACTGAACCGGCACACAAAAATTAGGTCATGATACAACCGTTTCTACAGACAAATTCAACCATTTTTCTAAAACACTGGATCTTCAAACAAAGAAATAATAAAAAGACCGACTCTCCCTAACGCAAATGACAAAAAATTTGATGGTTGGTATTTAAATTTCTAAATTTGAATCTTAGTTGATTTATATTTTCAACTAAATTTTTTTTTATATTTTTTTAAAATAAAATAAAACAGATAGCATTTAATCTTTCTCCAAAAATAGCAATAATAATAATAATAATAATAATAAAAAGTCAACATGGTTCGTCTACCGAATCCTTTGAAACTTGGGACTCGTGATTGTCCCTTGTTCTATTTGTAGGTCCCACAAGCCCCAACCAATCCCACTACTTCGTGACCAACTACATGCAAGCCGTAGAATTCCAGTACCAGCTGCCCACGTGGCAACTTCTCATTGGTTCTCGGCTGCTTTTCCTCCTTGTTCAGGATTAGACAATAAAATACCTGGCCACGCTGTTAGCCCGTTTGGTTGGGGGTTAAGGCGTAGAATAACTCCTTAACTCTCATTTTATTTTCAAACACTATTAAAAAAAGGTGGGGTTAGCAAATTCCACCTCAAAAAGTTATTCCGGCTTAATTAATCCCATCTAACCCCACCAAACCCCAACAAAATATTATTTTTCTATTCATAATAACCCACTATCCTTCTTATCCCACCTACTTCAACCAAACATTATTTTTCACTATCCTCGACTAACTCCAACTCCCAACCAAACACAATATTATTTTAACCCCACCTTAACCCAAAACTTAACACTTTTTCTGGAATAACTAATTTTTTCTTAACCCCGAACCAAACGGGGGCTTAGTGCATAAGCATGTGTATAAACTAAGACTTAGGCCCTCTTTGGTCCTTTTTTTTTTTTTTTTTTTTTTTTAACTTTTCAAATATTAATTTTTTTACTTTCCATGCCACTGAAATTATTGGACTATTATTTATTACTACCGAATGCTCTATTAGAAATAGTTGTTATTATTTATTAATCAAGCAAGCAATAATATTAAACTCGCATATTTTTACTGTTTTTGTCGACGAATAAATCTTAATTTTTGTAATTTCTTCTTTCCTATATACATAGTAATTAATAGCAAAAATGCTAAGCCTATGATCTAAAAAGGGATAGAGTTGATCGATCCTTTTTAAAATTTACTATTATAAGAAAAGATAAAAAAAAAAAAAAAAGATGTTGAAAAATGACTGAGTTTGAGAATTCTATAATCTTTTTTAGATTGTAAACCTAGCTAGCAATAATAATGCTAAATTAATTGATAATGGGGCATCTACAATATGATTATAAATAGATAATATTTTTAACACTAAAATTGAGAATTTATAAGCGTACTCTTGAACACCAATAAAAGAAACAGTAAAAAAAAGAAGAAGAAGAAGAAGAAGAAGAGTTTATATATATCACTGCTTGAACAAAACAAATCATGTACTGAGAATTAATTAACTAATCTTTAATTACTACCGCTGCCTCTCCAAATCCTCCACTGCAATTTCTCCTGCAGCAGCAACTGCAGCTCCCCTCCCCGATCTCTCCCTACTCAGCATCCGCCGCAACGACGTGCTCAGCCGCGCCGACACTGACCCGACCCCCTCCTCCTTCCCCCCGACCGCAGCCTCCCCCGCCACCGCTACGTCTGCCGACACCGGCACCGGTGGCGGTGGCTCCACCCCCGCCCGGCAGACCGGGCACGACGAATTGGTCTCGAGCCACGCGTCGACGCATCTCACGTGGAACACGTGCCCGCAGCCTGGCAGCCCCCGCACCGTCTCCCCCGCCTCGACGGCGCTCAGACACACGGCGCAGTCGGCAGCCTCCCTCTTCGCGTACGAGAAGGACGGCAGCGCTGCGATGGATGACGGATCGAGGCCCGGCCTTTTCGGGGTCTCGTTGTTGTTGTTGTTATTGTTATTATTATTGGCGGCAGCGAAACCGATGCGAAGGATGGTAGTGTCGGCTGCAGTGGCGGTAGCGATGGCGGTGGTGGATTGGCGATGGTGGCTGCGGCGAAGGACGTAGCGGATGTAGAGGTGGAGGAAGAGGAGGACGGCGAGGACGAGGGCGAGGGAGAGGACGGCGGTGGCGAGGATGCGGATGTTGAGGCTGTAGGTCGTCGGCCTCTTCGTCTCGTCGGAGGCCGCCAACCACTCGTCCGGGTCGGCCGGCGCCTGCAAGCCGACATTATTGGCGTCGGACATGGTGTCTGCAGCTGGTTTGAATGTGTGATTAGGGAGAGCGAATTAATTATTAAGCTGATTACTTCTGCTAGTCTTGTATTAGCGCATTGGAGGGATGGGGAGTGATCAATGAGAGGGAAATTTTGCGTAGAATAATATGCATGAGCGGGAATTTACTCGCTGGTCAGTTACGCTACTACAGATAGGACAGGATGTCATGATCGTTGACCATAGATTTTACTTTTGCGTTCGTTGATTTTGAATCCACGGTTTACATTTGCTCTAATGAAGCCAATGGGCGAACGGCGCACTAATAAAATTTTATGAAGCTAACCAAGTATAGATCTAGTAATATTTTGGATCCTTCACTTTGGAGTACGCAATTATGATATTGTTGATATGTTGGCTAACACATATATACGAAAGAATTAATTAGAGTTTAGAATTCAGAGTATAATGATAGTGTTTAGAGGTTGATCATATAATGCTTTAGAGTTTAATAATAATGTTTGGTATTTAGAAATTGCATGTCATCGATAATATTGTAATTACATGATGAAATTTTTAAGCTAAATTGCTACATTTGGTCATTAGACTATGTCGGTGACAGTTTAATTTTAAAGTTTAATTTATTATAAATTTTAGTTTGATTTTTAGAATTATTGTAATTATGTCCTACTATCTAATTTAGTTGACTAAATATTGAAATTAATATCAAAGTTGCATCTTAATTATCACATAAGCGCATCACTGATCACAAACTGCTACGTTATTTTTATATTAGCGATACAGCAACATTTAGACAACTAAATTAAATTATTATATAAAACTTTATTGCAACAAATTATTTAGTCAACCAAAAAAGTTACATCTTTGTATACTGTTTTTCTGCTTAGTGCATGGAAAAACAATATATCTGTTATTTATTTTTTATTTTTTATATTTATTGCTTTGTGCGTGAATAAAAAAGAGACTGCACCTCCGCGCGCTGGCGTAGGGCCCGGCCTGCTGCAGGATTGCCGGCCTGCCTAGCCGGCAGGGAGAGAGCTGGCCCGGCCTGACTGGCAGTGGGCTTGCAGGCCGGGCCCGGCCCTCTCCCTGCTGGTTTGCGAGCCCGGCCCGGTTGCCCCGTTGCAGGCTTACTGGCCTAGCCCGGCCCGAATATTCTTGCAGGGCTGTCTTGGCCCGCAGCAGGGCGTGCGGGCCCAGATCGGCCCGTTGTGGCTACGCGGGGCTCCCTTCGTTTTCTGGCGGTTTGAGCTGGTTTTTCAGTTTTTGAATCCAAAACTAATCTAAAAAGTTTTGATCTAAAGATATTTTTAAACTAAAATCAAATTATTTACTATTAATGTTGGCATTCGGTTAAGTCGAATCGGGGTGCGCCCATGATTGGGCTCGATCCGACGGTTGTTATGTTGTCTAATTGGATTATGATTAATCTCGCTTTTAAATTGGAAAGCTAATTAGAGATAAGTTCTACTCGCTTTTAAATTGGAAAGCTAATTAGAGATAAGTTCTATTCATGTTAGGATAACAATTTATAACCGATTTGGCCTTATTCCTAATGCGATTAGGATTCTCATAATTTCCTATAAATATACGGGCGATCTCACATTAAACAACACACGGAAAAACAAAAAGTTCTCCACATCATCTAGAGGGACTTGGGATTTGAAAGGTGGATTTGCGATAGTGCTCGTTTGTAGTTCGATCCAGCGAGTTCGGAGCGTAAGAAGATTGATCAAGACGATCCAAGGACACGTGAATCAACCTCTACGATTCGGGCGTTATGAAATCGCCATAAAAAAGTACGACGATATCTTACTGCGTTCTACAATTAAAATCAAACCGAACCAAATAAGATGAAATTAGATTTCGTGATTTGTTCAGGTCCGTACCATAACCGAACTTAAATTTTTACGGCTTCCGTTCTATTCACTTTTCTTTTTTTATTTAAAAAAAAAAAGACACCTCCAAAATTTGTTCCTACACAAAACGTGACTTGTGTGTTTTCCTTTTCCCTCCCCTCCTCTTCGAACCATGAAAAGGACGCTCCCTTTCCTTCTCCCCCGTCTCCTCATAAACCCTAAAAATCGTTTCGTTTTCTCATTCTCCTCCTCCGATTCCTCTTTGTCTCTCCCATGTCTCCAACTACGATAGTCGAACGCACGGTCGAATTCACCATTAATGGCGTATCAAAGTGTATACGAACCCCCCAAGAGGAAGAACCCCTTCCCCTCCGTCCCCGATAAGCGCCCCTGCCTCCTCCGGCGATGCAGCGAGGATGCGGTTTTTGTTGTGGATGTGGAGGATTCGAGCGATGAGGGAGGAGACGAGGAGGTTGCGGTGGAGGAGAGGTGCGGCGATCGCCGAGCGGTAAGGGTTTCTTCCTCTGAGGGATGCATTTTTAGGAATCATCATCTTGTTGATGTAGAGCGAGATTGTACCACTCGTGGCCTTTCTCTGAAACCCCTCGAACTGAATTCGGGAGGTTTTTCGGTTTTGAGGGATCATGGCTTTAATGGTCCCCCCTTAGTTATAAATAGTTGTGAGAGGGAAATTGTAGAAATTGATGATGATGATGATGATGATGATGATGATGATGATGACGACAATGTCGATGGTGTCCGTGATGGTCGTGACACTTGTGGCGGCGGTGGCGGTGGCGGTGGCGGCGGCAGTGATGCACATTTTGTTGGTTGTACTCGTAGGCAGAACAGCATGCAGTGTTTCGGCAGTTCGAATCATTTACCATTTGATTTCAATGCTTACATGGAACAAGTCCAGGATTGGATGCGAAGGATGAAGATGATGTCCTTTGAAAGGAATCAAGCATGCATAAATGCCCAATCGGAACTTCAACACCTTAAGCGATCGATTGCGGAAAAGGATCTCATCATCCATTCTATGGAGAAAGCCAGGGTAGAAGATCTAAAGAAGAGACGACAAGACAAGTTTCAATTCGAGCATGATCTCAGAGCTATGCGCTGTTTGGTTATTGATTACAGAAAAGCTTTAAAGGATGAGAAGAATGGATTTGATGAGTATAGAAAACAGTTTCTGAAGAATGGCGGTCCTCAACACATTGATGCTAGTAGGCCTGATGGGATGGTTCTCTGTAATTTTGAGTTGGAGAAGAAACATTTGATGGGCAAACATGAACTTTGTTTTGTGGCTTCAGAGATGATCAATGATTTTCAGAGAGTTTGGTGCTTGAAATTTGCGGGATATGTTGACTGGTTTTCAAATTTGGCTAGAAAATTGGTCGATCTTGATCAGGAACTTAAAATTCTTTCTGAGAAGGTAAGAGGATCCAGTAACAATGACTGACTCTCTCATTTGTTCATACTTCTGGCAGACAAATTGTGCATAGCATACTTCAGCATACTTGTTTTGTTTTCTCATCTAGGCTAGGAAATAGTAATATGCATATATTTACATTCTTCTATATATGAAAGCAAAAAGTTTGATACTTTAGTGTCTTACAATGTGCTGCTACTGTTCTAAGGCTTGGTTCGTTGACAAGTTTTCGTTAGTGTTTTTTGTGACTTACTTTTAACTGTGCTAATGAGATAAGCAAATGCTTATTCAGCTTCCAGTAGTATGATGCAAGCGTTCTCGGATGTAAAGATGTCTAAATTCATTAAGATGGTGCCATTGACAAGACATTTTCTTTATCTGCCAGTAAAAGTGACTATAATTTTATTTATGCGCTTTTGCATATATGTACCCTTTAAATATGAAAAAATTGTGCAAATACCCCTGCCAGGTTGCTTTTGTTAAATATTGGTTGAAATGGTTTCTATACTTTTTATGATCATGCCTTCTGTGACTAAAACCTTTTCCCTTACTGTATTATTCAAGGGGAAATGGTTTAGCCTTCTTATCTTATATACAATATAATAGCAATAGATCTCAATTTTATGGTTTTTATTGGCAATCTTAGTAAATTCTTCGACTCATTACCTTGGTACTTGTATAATAATCTCTGTCAAGATTGTGTAAAAAATATTAAATGACATGTCACTTGAAGAACAGTTTGCATTTGTATATTGAGAATATTTATCACTATATGACCAAGATATCTAGAAAATGTAGGACAAATTGTTTATCCTGTTGTAAGTATTCGTTAACATATACACTTAAATGGACAAATATATCATTTGAAAGAGAAAAACAGATATGTTTACTATCATCAAATTAGGAATATTGTCTTTACATGAAATGCTGTTTTAGAGGACATCATAATATGCATAAACTTTTAATTTGAAGTAAGAGCTATCAATGTGCAATTACTCAATGAAGCAAGTGAAAATATATTTAATTCTAGTTTTCATAATAGTTTTGCTTGACTATATGAAATGCAAACTCGGAAAATAAATATTCATAAACAACTTATAAGCAGAGTCCCATCTATTTTTTATGGGTTTGTTTTTCTGTTTTCTTCTTGTCCTTTTGAATGATTACTATATAATCTAGAGTCTTTATGTGTACCTCGAAATTCAAATATGAAAATTATAAATTTAAAATCCAGATCATTAAGTATTATCTATATCACCCACAATGTGTATTAGAAAATTTCGTAAGTTGGGCATCCATCACCCATTCATCTTGTCGTTTGATACTAGAACAAGAAAGCTATTCAATGTCACAAAACACTTTCTATCAATTATGACTTAAATAAGTAGATACATTACTTTTTATATCATACATTCATCGCCTCTGCCAAGTAAAGTTTCCCAGCTTTTTTTAATTTGCGCTTTTATCTATCTTGTTTATGAGATTGATAGGAGATTTTTGCTGGTACATAGTCTTGAATAATTAAGTTTTCGTGGAATGTTGTACGATAATCAATCTTTATTGGAGTTCCACTAGTAAATTGTGCACTACAATTATGTTGTGCGGACTTATGCAGTATGGAATAGTCGAGTGTATGTCTATATAGTTTGAGTTGGGAAAAATATCTAATTTGTTAATCTAATGCAAGAGTTCTGTTTGCGTACTAATTTCACTGTCGCTACAAGAAGTGGTGCTTCTTTTTGTCTTTAGTTCCTATTAACAAAATAATGCAGAGAGTGTTGGAGAGGAAAGACAAACATCAATACAGCCATCTTGAGATGATTACATGTGCCATAATGTGCTTCTTAGGCTTCGTTTGGGATTGCGGGGAGATTCCGTTACATGCAGTGAGAAAATACGATGGGAAAATACTCTGTTTGTTTCCGTACGTAATATTGTGTTCTGTATATCGCGATCAGTCGGTTATGATATATTTTTGGGATAATTGCCTATATACCCCTCATGCGTCTGAAAATATCCGATCTATTCCTACTTTTTTTTTTTTCTTTCTAAAATGCCCTTCATACATTCCACCGTTATTGCAAAATACCCCCGCAGTTATCTCCTGGTAAGTTAATCTGGGTTAAACGTGAGTTAAATATCTACCACAGTTAAAAAAAATTAAAATACCAATTTTGCCCTTAACTTAAGGGCAAATAAGAAAGGTTGGTGACGGTAGAGGGGTATATTGGAAAAGACCATAAGTCGAAATACTTTCTGTGCCCCTGACTTTAAGGGCAAATAAGAAAGACAGTGATGGTAGAAGGGTATATTTGAAAATGGCAAAATAGTAATTTTAAGAGCTCTCACGAGAGCAACTTTTTTGTGCATTTTGTTTGAATATATTCATGTGATTTATATGAACCCAGGGAATTGCATATGGTACAGGAACTCTCTCTGTCTTTGCTAGAAAACTACTTTTCCTTAGGATTCCAGAAATCTTGATGCTATTAACTTGGTAGTAACTGGGAAGCTGGCAATAATATATTGCAGGTATGTTGCATTTAGCAGCAGACTGCAAGATCTGCTTCTTTATTCTGGTTTTTTTTTTAGGGGCAATTGCTTATATACTCCTGAAAAGTTTCCAACTTTCTGATTTACCCCTCTTAGAAAGCTAATATTGAAAATGCCCCTCCTACGTTCCAACCTATTTCTAATATACCTTTAAAGTTAAAATCTGTTAAGTAACTCTGTTATCTCTGTAAAATTACTATTTTGCCCTTTTCAAATATATCCTTCTACCATCACTGTCTTTCTTATTTGTCCTTAAAGTCAGGGGCACAAAAAGTATTTCGATTTTTGGTCTTTTCCAATATACCCCTCTACCGTCACCAACCTTTCTTATTTGCCCTTAAGTTAAGGGCAAAATTGGTATTTTAATTTTTTTAACTGGTAGATATTTAACTCACGTTTAATCCGCATTAACTTAACGGAGATAACATGCGGGGATATTTTGCAATAACGGTGGAACGTATGAGGGCATTTTAGAAAGAAAAAAAAAGTAGGGGTAGATCGGATATTTTCGCGCATATAGGAAATTATTTTTTTTTTTTTTTTTTTTTATGTATAACTTATCAGGTAGTTCTTTGAACAGCAGGAAATCCCTTTGTGAGCCAAAAAAAACATTGGTTGCTATGATGGCTATTATTAGCTACACAATTTGTATCTCTAATTTGATGCATGGCTGGCTGCTCTTGGAATTTCAACTTTGGTTCACTTATTTTATACTCTGTCTGTAATCAGGATGAGATTCACTAAATTCAATAGTTGTTATTTGTTTTATAGGAATCGATTTTGATTTTCCTTCCACTCTGGAATGGAAATAAGTCTAATCTATTTATGATCAAATCTGGCTTAAAATTCTAAAATGACCTATTTTAGAATTAATCACTCAAAGCTCTCTTACAAACACCTCTCCCTTGATCACTTTCCTCTGCTTTAACCAAAACCTCTCTACCTCTCTCTCAAATTTCCGGACGTCCTAATTGTTCATTTCAATAATACACCAAATATTTTTGAATGATTTGTCATTTTTTTTGCCATTTTAGTACAATTTAATTTTATTTCCCATTCTCATTCTAATCATAAACCAAATACATTCTTTTTAGTATACAAATCATCTAGGACTCCACATATTAAGTCATTTGGAAATTCCTGTTGACTTACTTTATGTCCATAGGCAGTTAGTGAGGCGACGTAATAAAAATAAGAATTTAAGTGCCCATCAATATAGTACGTGCCTATTGTGTTGTACCGTATTAACAAAGTATATGCATATTACGGATGCACCTGTTTAAAACATTTTTTTTTTGAAATTAGTAAATAGCCATCTCAATGAAGTATAAAAATAGTTTGATAAGAATTATTGTATAACGATATACAATAATAAAGTAAAACATGTTAGTGCCAAAAAAAAAATTGTGTGAAAAATTCTCTCTCTCTCTCCTCTTATTTTTTTTTTGGGAAAACTTCGAACCCCCCCTGTGATTTCATCTATTCTCACTTTAGTACCATGTGGTTTAAAACGTATCAATTTACCCCATGTGGTTTCGTTTTTATCTTTTTTAAAGCTTTTTTGTTAATATTTTCTTAAATTATATATAAAAAACTTTAAATACCCACGAATATTCACTTTAATCTTTTTAATTTTAACTTTGTCACTGATTTAAGAAAAAAATAACAAAATTGATAACAAAAAAATAAAAACGAAACCACATGAAGCGAATTGATACGTTTTAAACCACAGATTAAAGTGAAAACACGAAACCACATGGGGGTTCTTGAAGTTTTCCCTTTTTTTTTTTCTTCTCCTTTTCATTCTTATCGGCTGTGTATTATCGGCTGTATCACATGCACTGGAAAGCAAACGATACTTTTGTACCCAAGTACTGTTCTGGCACTGTTGTACCAAAGTACTGCAGCGTTAAATCCTTTTTGCTCTGATATGTTTGTGGTTTGTGTGAGCTGTAAAAGAGGAATGTGTAGGCCTAAATGGAGAGTAAATTTGCTACAGGACTAGAACCGTAATGTGTGCCACATGGTTGTCTAGAGACTAGGGATGCAAACGGTCGGATCTCGGGGCAGGAGTCTCGCCCCGCCTCCCGCCCCGACTAGTAAAATTTCGTCCCGCCTCCCGTCCCAAAACCGTGACGGAGAGTAGGGATGCAAATGGCCGGATCTGGGGGCAGGAGTCTCGCCCGCCTCCCGCCCGATCGACTAGTAAAATTCCGTCCCGCCTCCCGTCCCGAAATCGTGACGGATTAAAAAATACGTACTATAATCCGACTCGCTTCATAACCCGCCTTCTGCCGGCGCTCCAAATCCATCCCGCCAACAAATATTTTTTTATAAAATTAAAATATTATTAACATTTTATAAAATATAAAATAATAATTTTTAATAATATTATTATATATATAATTTAATAATATTAATCATAAAAATCAAAAATATCAATCACAATTTAAAATAAAATTGAAGTTTCAAATACATTAGAAATGAGAATACTAACTTATTTATATTTTAAACTTTTTTATAAATACATTATTTTTTAGAAATATTTTTTTAAAATATAAATAATTTTCGGGGCGGATTCGGGGCGGGGTGGGTCAAAATTTATTTCTTTTTCTGTCCCGAATTCGTCTTGGATCGTAAAATTTATCCCATTTTTCGCCCCAAATTCGTTTATTTTCTTCCATTTACCGTCCTGTTGGGGCGGATCGGAGCGGGAGCTCCACCAACCCAGATCCGTTTGCATCCCTACTAGAGAGTTTGCAAATTGCTATCATGAAGTCTACTTTGATGTTTCGATGAAGTGCAACAACCAACCTTAATCCAGTCCTAGTTAAGAACTTAAGATTGGTGGGGAAAAAATCTTCGACATAAGATCATTTTATGATCTTATCTACTACCATTTCGTGAATGGCGAATAAAACAGTCTCACTTTGAGCATCGTACAGTTATTTTCGCAGTCTTCATGGAGAGATACATTATGTGAAGTCTCTCAGTAAAATAAATTTTCCAGCTAACATGGTAGCTCTGAATTGTTTTTAATCAGAAGAGGGGGCTAACAAATTGCAGAATGTAAGTGAAATTTTACCGAATGAGGAAATAATATCTGAAACCGTACCTGCTACTTTGTCTCCTAAACTTTACCAGACCAGTATTCCTTTCAAATCTACCAAAACATCCCAAAAAAAAAAATCTACAAAATAGTCCTTACTGTTCCTCTTTATTCCATGTTGAAACCTCCCTAGCAAATCCCACTCCACCACCAACTGGAGGCAAAAACAATTGGCCGAAAAGGACACCCGACACCTTATTACTACACAAAGCGCCAAGAAGCTGCAGCGACAAGATAGAAAAAATACCGACCGTCGCTGAAGCGAGTAGCGAAAAACGATGGTTGATGCAGACATCCAAGTTGAATCCTGGTTGATTTACATTTTACTAATTTTATTTTTGAATGAAATAACGCAAGCGAGCGTCTACCTATCCCCCTCCCAAAAAAAAAAAAAAAAGACAAGATAGAAAAAATACCGACCGTCCCTAGAGCAAGTAGCAAGGGCGCGCTTGATATATGGTTGGTATTTGAGACCCAAGTTCGAATCCTAATTGATTCACATTTCTAACTAAGTTTATTTCTAAATAAAATAAATGAAACGAATAGCGTGCTACCTATCTCTCTCTCTCTCAAAAACAAAAAAAAATAATGATCTCACATCAACACACACAAAAAAAGGAATTTTATATATACCGAGAAGTTTCTCATTTTCTTATTTATTCTCTTTAGAAAGCTAATATTAAAAATGTCTATTTAAGATTTTAAAAGTTTTAAATATATTCTTAAAATTAAGTTATGATATATAGTGAGCTATTAGGAACAGCGTTATTTTTATAAAATTATAATTTTACCCTTTCAACTATACTTTTCTACTGTTATCAAATTTTTTAATTGGTTCTTAAGTTAGGAGCAAGACAAATATTTTGACTACTTTGTTCTTTCAAATATGTCTTTCTATTCTTAATAAACTTTTTTTATTTATCTTTAAGTTAGGAGTAAAATAGGTATTTTATTATTTTTTTCACTATGATAGAAATTTAATTGATTTAACTCGAGATGAGCTTAACTGACACTAATAGAAGCGGTATTTTCGAATAACGGAGAAACATATAAGATGTTTTTGAAAGATACATTGACAATTATCCACAAAAAGAAAACAAAAAGAAAAGGAAAAAAGAAAAAGGGAGTATATGAGAGAGAGAGAGAGAGAGAGAGAGAGAGAGAGAGAGAGTGGAAAGGGAAAGGAGAGGAGACACAAGAGTAGCATGAATGCATGTGATAGCGTGGAGAGACAAAGCGTGGGCATGCGAACACTGCACATGGCAATGCATGATTCAAATCTCAACCCAATCCTCTCCATCTCTCTCTCTCTCTCTCTCTCTCTCTCTCTCTCTGTACTCTCTTTGGACAGCTCATTTTTTTTATTTATAATTTCCTTAAATTCCCACAACACATTTATTGTCTCAGGGCCCGTTTGGTCTTATTCGAAAATAACGAGCATTAACCATTAACCGATTGTCTCTAGAGTAAGTAGCGAAGGGTTTGATGGTTGGTATCCGAAATTGATTCGAATCACAGTTGATTTATATTTTTAGTAAGTTTATTTAAATGAAATAAACGAAGCGGGTAACGTCTTATCTCTCTCAAAAAAAAAAAGAAAAAAAAGAGAAAATAACGAGCATTAAAATGATTATTTTCTTTTTAAAATAGTTTATTATTTTGGTATAGTTAACAAAATTAAAATTATGTTTGGTTAATTTTATAGAATAGTGAAAAAGTAAAAAAATAAATGATTATTGAATTTGATATAAAATATGATTAATAGTTTGCAATAAATTATATTATATAATATGCTATGTAAAAGATATTTGAAACATAATATTTTTTTTTTTCAAATTCTACTTAAACATAAGTTTAATAAAAATAGTTTAATAACATATTTAATTAAAATTTGTTATAATATTATAATATGTATTAATATAATACGTACATATAATAATTTTTACAATAAAAAGAATTTATTATAAGATATAATATATACATCATGTCTATATATATAATTACTTTAATTCAGTTTATCAACCAATAAGCAATTGAACTTAAGTCTTGTAATAGCACTTATCCACTAGAAGGGTGGAATTATTTATCCTAAACTATTATGGATTAATCGAAATTAGTTATTTTGGTTTTTTAAGATATTATCAATATATATATATATATATATATATATATATATATATATAGAGTGGGCTGGTATGCTTATGGAAGCGGAGGCCTCCGTGCTTCCACTTTTTGTTTCGATGTTACGACTTTTGAATCGACGATCTAGAGTTGATCTAGAGTATTTGAAGTAGCTAGGAAATAAATTTTGTGATTTTTCGATATCATTTGCCTAGTGATCGAAGAGGCTCAAAATCAATAATTTTAACGGCCGTGGTAAGTTTAACGGTGTAGAAATATCCAAATCACGTGAAATTTTGATAGAAAATTCTTTATACCATATAAGACAAGATCAATAACTTTGATCTAAATTTTTAATGTCATATCGTCATATTTTGTAGATTTTTTATTTTCAGCAGTTGATTTTGAGCCACATCGATCACTAGGAAATTGATATCGAAAAATCGCAAAATTTATTTTCTAGATACTTCATATACTCTAGATCAAGTCTAACGGAGCCGATCGTCGATTCGAAAGTCCGAACATCGAAACAAAGTAAGCGGAGACCTCCGTGCTTATGGAAGCATCCTAGCCGCACTCTATATATATATATATATATATATATATATATATATATATATATATATATATATATATATATATTAAAAATATTATTTTTGGTAGCTTAAGTTTTTGGGAATATCCATTATTTCACATTATTTAATATTTTTTCAATATAAATATTAAAAATATCATTTTCTTTGATTGTTTCACATTGTTTTACATATAATCGATCAATATGAAGATTAAAACATCATTAATTATCTTGTATCTTAAATTATGTGAAACACCTGTTTTCTCCAAAAACTTAAGCCATATTCTCCAAAATCATATTCTTTCATTTAATTCGAGTTAATGATAAATAAATACAAGACGACGCTTTCTTCATTGCCTTTAATATTGTATTTAATGACACTTTCACTAAGTCACGCTATATAAACATTCCATTCTTTACGAGCTTAAATATTTGAAGAAAATAATTTTTGAAATTATTTAACTATAATAGCTCAACTCTTTTGGATAAGTTGATTGTCTCACATTAGTTAAAGCATTCCTCACCAATATTATTGTGTCCTTTTCCACTTGGAAAAATAACATTAAAAGGTCTCACATGATACTATTTCCACTGTACTACCATGTAATTCAAGGTCTTGCAGTAATTTTGTCTCTTCATGGATTCAGTTTTAATCTTTCTCACCAAGATTGGGAAAACTGCAATATTAGTTTCTGTAATCTTTTTGCTCTCAATCTTTTAAATTTGACATTCAAAATTCAAAACTTTAGTACTATATAAGTGTCTGCAATAATTAATTTGCTTTCTAAAAGAGTACGTAAATGTGTGCTCGGGACTAAAGGGAAACTATTGAGTTCAAGGTCACTTTGTTGAAGTTGAAAGTTCAAAGAACAAATTAAAAAAACTAGGGTAAAAATGTAAAGAGTTTACGTGAATTATTGACCATTTTGAGCTGATTATCCAACATTTCAAAATTTTGATTTTTTACTATATATTCAACCTTTCAATCTATTTGAGTGAAATTTTAGATTTTAATTAATTACTAACTTTAATTAATTCATAGTTATAAGAATTGCATGAAATATTATAATTAAATTTGTAAAGATAAAAGACGCTGTCGATCAAATTCTGAAATCAAAAGCACTATTGATCACTAATTCAAATCAAATAAACTGAAAAATTATGTGACAAAATCAAAATTTTAAAAAGTTGGATAGTCGATCAGATAAGTTCTATACATTTTTACCTAAAACTAGCTTCTAAGTGCTATAATTTTAAAAAGTTGGATGATCGATCGACAAGTTCTATACATTTTTACCTAAAACTAGCTTCTAAGTGCTATAATAATACTATGAAGCCTCAATAAGAAAGGGACTCTTAGATCGATGCTTAGGGGAAATGCTATAGTTTCTCTGTGCTCGAGTTATTAGTGTTGCCATGCGCGCGGTGTGTCCATATTAGTCCGTTTATGTTTAACGCAATCCATATAAGATCGATGTGGATTGAAATTTATCTTAATAAATTTAGCATAAAAATAAATTATATATTTCTTATTAGTTAAAAAACGTATTTCCTATATCTATTATATGTATTCCAATCTCAATTCTAATTCTAATTTCTTATTATATTTTAGCGGTTCTATATTCTATAAATACTTCTAACTAGAATTTTCACTTACATTTTTTGAGTTTTGGAGTGCGAACATAGAAAAGTATTTTGAGTTTCGGAGTGTGGACATAAAAGAGTACTATTCTGATAGCCCTCCTTGATTTTCATCTGATCCGCGACGCAAGGCGTATCTGATCTGGGACGCAAGGTACGTGTAGGCGTGGGAGAAGGCGGGATACCTGGGAGATCTAGAAACATCAAAACATGAAAGATCTAAGCATATTAGTAAAACAAGCAACCCGATTTAATTTCGATTTTTGAATATATTGGCTATCTATTTTGTAAATTTTTGCTGCTTTTAATTCCAACAATTAGAAAGATACAATCAATTCATTTAAAGCGTACAAACATATACAGCTGCCAATAAATCTCAATTGTAATTCGGCTCGCCCAACGTATACTTTCGCCAATCAACTCGTAGGGTTTCATTATGGCTAAACCCACCCCTATCTTTGCCATTGGACATGCATATATGATGCTGTCTCCATTATTAAGCCAACAAAATGAGCTTTAATTGCACCTGTTCTCTACCTTGTTTCCATCTAATGTTTGATCCCTATATATCCTTACTCGATCTATTTACAAAACCTTCATCTATATGGTACAATAGTAATTATAAAAAAATTAAAAAAAATCATGTCTAATTAATGATAAAAATTTTAAAAAAATATATAAGATTATATTAATTTATTATATAAATATATAGTAAAACAGTATTATAATAATTTATTATGTGTATATTTATAGTACAATAGTAAATTATATTTATCCTAATGAGACTGGTTTGTCACGTCCTAGCTACTTGCACTGACAGTGAAAGATTTAATTCTCTTCTCAGAAAGTTCAAGTTATTAAAAAATAATATTTAAATAAATCATCTTATTATTGCCAATCAAATTTAATCAAAATCAGCTTCTAATTTTGCTATTAACCACCAAATCGCCAGTACTTCTGCGCATTTACTTTGCTCTCGAGTCTCTATATATAATATCTGTAACTCAACTGGACCTGAATTTGCAACACTTGCATGTGCTCCTTTTCTTCACAACAAATGGTAAAAAGGTTATACGTACTTTTCATTGCCAATCAAAATTAAAAAAAAATTTCTTTCTATTTGCTATTAACCACCAAATCGCCACTTCTGCGCATTTACTTTGCTCGAGTCTCTCTATATATAATATCTGTAACTCAACTGGACCTGAATTTGCAACACTTGCATGCTCCTTTTTTCACAACAAATGGTAAAAAGGATATACGTACTTTTCTATATATATATATATATATATATATATATATATATATATATATAATAGGCCACGGTTACTATACTATTAGATTTCATTACTCATAACTTTTTAATTGAAAGAAAAAATTAGGTAAATGAATGTCAATTTTAGATTTTTATTACTAGATCAAAGACTGTCGAATAATTTATATTTAGTAAAGTCTAATAGGATCAAAATGGCCAAAAATTATGTCAGAATTACAAAATTGAGTCTCACTCATAAAAGTATAGTAAGGACTCTATATATATATATATATATATATATATATATATATATATATATATATATATATATATATATATATATATATATATATATATATATATATATATACGTGAGTTCATCACTTTTACAAGATCACACATCAGGCTTTATGCTATCCTTTGATCTCAAAATCATTTCTAATTTTGCTATTAACCACCAAATCGCCACTTCTGCGCATTTACTTTGCTCTCGAGTCTCTACATATAAACTCCATCTCAACTGGACCTAAAAGAATTTGCAACACTGCAAATGACTAACCATCCTAAATACTTCACAACAAATATGGCTCTAAATTAAAGGATATACGTACTTTTTCTATATATATATATATATATATATATATATATATATATATATATATATATATATATTTTTTGATAATCGACGATTCACTACGTTAAATATGATCTAGAGTATTTGAAACTTCTAGAAAATAAATTTTGTAAATTTTCGAAATCATAATTCAACGACGTCCTAAAAATGGATGATCGGATCTTTCAATTCAAGATCGGAGTTATTGATCTTTATCTATATAGTGAATAGAATTTTCTATCAAAAATTCAACAAATTCCAATCTTTTACATCGTTAAACTAGCAAATATATATTCCATATCATTAAAAATTGTACAAATTTGTGACTCTTGATCGTAAGGTAAATAATGTTAAAAAATTATAAAATTTGATTTCTAGAAGTTTTAAATATCAGAATAGCGTTTAACTATGGATCATCGATGAAGCTCTATCATCAAAAATAACTTATATGCGATCGATATAATATATATATATATATATATATATATATATATATATATATATATATATAGAGTCTTATCTATTATTAGTACGATCGTCCTCGTACTCATAAGTTGTTTTCGATGATGAGCTTGCAAATCGACGATCCACACCGCTAAACGTTATCTAGAGCATTTAAAACTTCTAGAAATAAAATTTTATAATTTTTCGACATCATTTACCTTACGATCAAGAGGTCACAAATTTGACAATTTTTAACTACGATGATACTTGCTAGTTTAACGGTGAAAAGAATCGAAATTTGTTGAATTTTTGATAGAAAATTCTATTAACTACATAGATAAAGATCAATAACTCCGATCTTGAATAGAAAGATCCTATCATCATTTTTTAGGACGCTGCTCGATTTTGACTGCTCATTTTATGCCCACTTGATGGACTTTATTACGATTTGAAAATTTGAAATTTATTTTCTAGAAGTTTCAAATACTCTAGATCATATTTAACGGAATGGATCGTCGATTTAATCTATCATCGAAAACAACTTATGAAGAGCCCAATACTCATAATAAGATAAGCACTCATATATATATATATATATATATATATATATATATATATATATATATATATATATATATATATATATATAGGTATTTGTCCTAAAGTTCCTTTAAGTTTTTAATGATGAAATTGTATGGTTAGGATGATATTAGTCGGTTAGAGTTGAATTGGTCCCCTCAGACTGAGTGGTCAGCTTATGATTTAATCCAATGATTAAAATGATAAAAAAGTTGATCCAAAGGCTAAAAAATTGATAGGACAAGTCTCTCTCTCTCTCTCTCTCTCTCTCTCTCTCTCTCTCTCTCTCTCTCTATATATATATATATATATATATATATATATATATATATATATATATATATATATATATATAGAGTTGAATGTAATACTTTTAAGAAGTATCACCTTCACGCGCTATTAGATTTTTAGCCATTGGATCTACTCGATTACTAATAGCCCTTGGATCAAACACTATTCCACCTACCACCATCATCTCAAAATACTATTCCACCTACCACCATCATCTCAACCTCACATCTTCCATCCAATAAATGAACTCAATAAGACCACTCCACGCTTGTTATTCTATAACTCTATATATATATATATATATATATATATATATATATATATATATATATATATATATATATATATATATATATACACACACACAGTGGGCATTGGGCGCTCTCTTTTAAGGAGCACGAGAGATGTACGGTCACATCTGCACGTGGTCACTGATTCCCCCACTTACATGTAAAAAAAAACTGCAGCTGCGACTTTTGTGCTGTGCCGTTAATCCCCAACCTCTCTCCACCGGCCACCACCACCACCACCACAGCTGTGTCTAAGCTGTCTTCCTCTTCTCAATTCCCTTGCCATGTGATTCTTTTCATTCTTTCCTTTTTCTTTTTTTCTTTTTTTTTCTCGTTTGAATGAGAATTAATAGCTCAAAAAGTTAGAGCGGAGACGGAGACAGAGACAAGCAGAGAGAAAGATTATCTATCTCCTCGTTATGGCGCAGCTTCCGCCCAAGATCCCATGCAGCATGATGACGTGTTCCCTCAACTGGCCCGCCACCGCCTCCGCCGCCGCCGCCGCTGCGACTACTAGTGCGGCCGCCGTGCAGCCCTCGTGGGTCGATGAGTTCCTCGACTTCTCCGCCGCGAAGCGCGGGGCGCACCGCCGAGCCGTCAGCGACTCCGGCCCATTCCTCCACGCCGACCCCGCTGCCCCGGCAGCCGAATTCGACCGCCTCGACGACGACCAGCTCATGTCCATGTTCTCCGACGACCCCTCCGCCCCGCCGATGCCGATGCCGATGCCGATCCCGCAGCCGCCTCCTTCGGCATCGTCGGCACCGTCGACGCCGTCCGACCACAACAGCGTCAGCGACGTCGACAAGGCGGCGGCTGCAGGCGCGGCCGAGTACGAAGAGGCGCAGAGCCAGTGCGAGGCCGAGCCCGCACCCTCCGCCGCCGC
This sequence comes from Aechmea fasciata, assembly GCA_025177825.1. Lineage (NCBI taxonomy): Eukaryota > Viridiplantae > Streptophyta > Magnoliopsida > Poales > Bromeliaceae > Aechmea > Aechmea fasciata. The sequence continues at coordinate 4,722,769 of CM045928.1, read as the reverse complement.
CGCGGGGCCGGAGCCGATCATGGACCACAAGAGAGTCAAAAGGTTAGCGATCGAGCCCAACGGTCCAATTACACCACAATGTAGCTCATTTAAACCAAAAAAAAAAAAAAAAATTGTATCATTCTTTTTTTTTTTTTTTTTTAGAGAGAGATAGAAGACGCTACCCGCTTCGCTTTATTTCATTTAAATAAACTTTAAACGCGCATCAACCAGATTCGAACTTGCATCACGGGTACCAACCACCGAACCCTTTGCCACTTGTTCTAGAGACGGTCGGTAATATCGTATCATTCTTGATCAACAGAACCTCAGGCACTCGTGCCATAGCAAGTGATCACTTAATTAGCAGGATTAACAGATAATAAATATCATAATTTCATTGAATTATGCTTAATTAACCGAGATGAATTATTGCAGGATTTTAGCTAATAGGCAATCGGCGCAGAGGTCGCGAGTGAGGAAGCTCCAATACATTGCGGAACTCGAACGCAGCGTGACCACGTTACAGGTACGTGTAGTACTGTTATAGCTAATGGGAGAGATCCATGCGTGTCATTAATTAATTCTCAAAATTTTGAATTTGGCGAATTTGAGTTTTAATTTACTCTAAGTTTCAAATATTTTTGCAATTGGGTCCTTCATATATATTTTTTAAATCCTTCGTCTCTTTGAAATTATATAAGGCACACTATTATATTTTATTAAATCAATTTTTTTGAATAACATAGTATCAGATTTAATTAGTAGTCCTAAGCCCCTTTCGATCTAGCAGCTTTTTATGGCAAAATTTCCCATGTGTTATTCTATTATTTTTCATCTCCATCATATGCGTTGACAGAATATTAATTAATTACGACTATTTACAAACTGTTTTTTGATAATAATTAACGAACGTACACCAACGTTACGTACGTTCCCTCTCAATGCAAATATTGTAGATCATTATGGTTTTATTTTTCCTTTTCAATTTGGTTAAAATTAGAGAAATGTTTCTTGTGCTTCTAAAAGTTGGGTGCAAATTAACCTTACAATCTCTCGTCTAAGAATTTAGATATATTTCTTTTAGAATTTTAATGTTAAAAAAACGATCTACTTATTTAAAAAAAAAAAAGGGTTTTTGGATGAATAGATTGTAAAATGTATACTCACATTTGGGACGAATAATTTTGTAGTATTGCTCTTGAAATAATAAGGTGTTAAGTAAAGTAAAATCTCTCTACATATGTATAGAAACAATTTTATTAATTGCAATTGCTAGGCACATTGCTACGTACCCACATGGTACTCCACAATTTAATTAATTCCCAATGCTATGAATAATTGTAATTATATGTACCTCTTCATTTTTCTCGCAAAAGGAAAAAACGAGCTTCTGTTTTAGCATGCATTATCATGTCCTTGTTAAATATATACATACAGGTCCCTATAAACATAGCAAATTATAAATATATCTAAAGTTCAATTTTTATATGTTGTTTCTATAAAAATTCTAATATTCTCAAATATGTTACTTTGACTTATTACCGTTATAGAACTTTTTATATTTTAAATTAAATCTCAATTTTGTTATGACAAATATATCTCTACAAAAGCCATAACAGTATAATATAAAAGGGATAAAAATATCAAGTTATCTCATAATCTAATTAGGATTAATTAAAGTTTTCTAAAGGATTTTAATAGTAGAGACATATTTCCAAATATTAGGAGTTTTGTAAAAAACAATATATGAAAGTTGAGCTTTGTAGAAATTAATATATTTGTAATTCGGTATATTTGAGGGATCTGCATAAAATTAACCCCTTCTTTTAATATTAGAAGCATATATATGCAGTAACATTTTAAATATTAGGAGGTCCAGTTCACAAAAATAGGTCCCAGGTTACAAAAATTGAAAAAAATAAAGGATAAGTTCAAACCCATAAATCAAAGGTTGAGGATGTGACTTTTAACACCCAAAACATCAATACCTTAATTAGAAACTAGCTAGTCTAAAAATTGTATACTTATATAAACTAGAAGAATATTTGGCTCTGATGCAACATTACAAATGAGTTCACTGAGTTATTAGTAATTAATGAAACACTGCATGCAATTAACTAGAGTTTACATTATAGGATCCTGTTCTCTTAATGATTCTTTTTTTTTCTTTTTTTTTTTCTTCAGAAAGTGGTTCTTACATGTGAAACAATCGTGTCTTTCTTAAAAGCTTAAACGTTAGAAAACGGTGTTTAAATATTTTTATATTTAACATTACATGCATACTTAAATTTTTTATTTTAGGGGTATATATTTGCATGTAGACTGAGGTATCTGCATTGTCGCCCCGAGTGGCGTTCCTCGATCACCAGCGATCGATCCTCAGCGTCGGTAACAGCCATCTCAAGCAGCGGATCGCGGCCCTGGCACAGGACAAAATATTCAAGGATGGTGAGTTAACTAACTACTAAAAGTCCAAAAACCATGCTTAATTATATTTCATATTTGTTATTCTTTTTTGTAGGTTTTGCTTAATTGTTTTTTTGTATTTTTCCCTATCTAGAATAGGTCCACAAGCACTATGTGTGTTTGTGGTGGTCCTCTTCCATGCATGAACACATGATACAAATTAACTTAGGCCCATGCATGTTTGTTGCTATATATTGCTATAAAAACTTGGGTATATAGCTAGCTAGGTTGATATTATTTACTTCATGGTAAATAATTATTCTACTCTTCTGTACAATATGCAAATTATTAGTTATAAAACTAATCACGTTAATTAATCTCTAAATAAGAGATAGGCTTTTTCGTATTTCCGTGGACGTACTCAATAATTTTAATTTATAGCTGATAATACTACAATGAACCCCATAAATCACTGGAGCTACTAAATATATACGTGTATATATAGTACGTGCACACTTTGATAAAATATAGATTTTTTAAGCATCAAAATATACTTGGATTTTCCACGCTGTAAATGATCTCATTGGTTTTCATAATTTACACTACACTAAGTAATAATATAAATAGAAAAAAAAAATTTATGGACTAATTAACACATTAATTATTTTAATTAGACATAAAGATAATTTTTGGACAATTACTTAATTAGCGGTCCCTGGTACCAGTTTGCAGGTCACAAATCATAATAAATTTAAACGTCAATTGTGCATCAAGCAATGGAACTTTTACTCAAGTAAATTAATATGAATAAATAGTGCACATTTTGATAAAAGGATAATTCTTTAAAAATAATGCCAATATATATGTTACATAGACCCACACAATAAGTACTATTGTTATATCTTGTTTGGTTATATATTAGGGTTAAATATATGCACAAATAATATTTCATGTACCTTTCAGATGTTATGCGTTAGTTCTGAACTTGTCACTTAAACACTTTGGTCTCTGAACTACCATATATTGACTTGCATGCTCAACATTCGGCCACTTTCAGAAAACGGCCATTTTTCTCCTCTCTTTCAATTTGGTTTTTCTTTTGTTTTGTTGTTTCACACTACAACAAAAACGGTCTATAGCGGCACTTTTAAATGTTGGTACAGATAAAAAAAAAATACTGCTGGCTAAATTACCGACACTTGTAAAAAGTGTTGCTATATGTGGAGTCGTTAGGTATATAGTGATAGTTAAAGAGTGTCGCTATAACCTAAAAGGAGTACTGCCACTACAAAAAATCTTGCATTTAAGGACACTTTAAATCATAATTAGCGACGCTTTAAAACGTCGGCAAAAATAATCTCGATGCTTGTAAAAGCGTCGGGTAAAGAGTTGTTAAATAAACATGTCGGGATAAATATACCGACGTTTTAATATAGCTTCGAAAAATGTATATAAATATTTGATAAAAATATGTTTATTGGCGACGCTTATTCATTGTGTCGGCAAATCCTAAATATTAAAGACGCTAGAAGAAAGTGACGTCTAAAAAGCGTCGTCTAAAATATATTTTGTTGTAGTGTGCTAATTTGCCAACACTTATTTAAGAATTTAGCAACCGCCAAACTCTATCTCGTTGGCTGCGGTGGCCGAGGACGACGAGAGCGAAGGACTCTTCGTCTAGAATTTCAATGGATTGAGTGGAGGGAGAATGAGAGATAATAATCGATTTTTCTTTTATTTTTTTCTTTTCTGTTTGTAATCAGGCTGAATGGGCTGGGTGGGCTGAGTTGAGTAAAGTAATCTTTTATTTTTGGTAGGATTAGGCTTTATATTTAGACATTAATAGATATTTTTTTAAATTTTAATATAAATGAGACACTGCACAAAAGTGTCCCAAACATGTGTCGCTATAACCTAATTTTGTTGTAGTGTCAAATAGAATTATAATATCCATTTTGCGTACAAGTGTTGCACGCGAGCACGTGATATTACAAACATTAGGCAACTTGGAAGGCGCCCAAGGATACACAATAGCAATATATACGGGAAAGTTTAGGAACTAAAGTGTTTAATTGAATAAAATGCTCTGAACACCATTAGGTAGGTTTAATTATAGGAAATATTTATACATATTTTTTGCCCTTATATTTGTCACCTGCATGCCCTTGCAAAGTTTTTGATATACACTTTAATTGGATCTCAAATTGGTTCTTTTTCTTTTTCTTTTTCTTTTTTATTTTAAATGCAAGCCCACCAAGAGGCATTGAAGAAGGAGATTGAGAGATTGAGACAAGTATATCACCAACAAAATCTAAAGAAGCTGAGCAGTACTCCCACATCTGAGCCTGTTGTTTGCACAGAGAAGGGGCTCCTCAGCTAACATATGTATATGCATTGGTGGGCATATATATATACATTACATTACTACTTTGTAGCTAGAGATTAAGGTGGTGTTCTTGGTTAATTACATATTTATTGGTAATTAATTACCTGGTGGAGGTGGTGGTTGTATTTTTTGTTGTGCATTAATTCTTTGTGCAGCTTTAATTTATTTTCCTTATTTAAGATACAAAAAAAGAAAAAAGAAAATCATTGTGATAGTACCCAGTGGTCTTATCAATTTTCTCTCCTATGTTTTCTTTGGGCGTTAGTTAATCTTGTGTATATAGTGGTATTAATTTCTTGGTGTTATCTTTCTTTTTTCTTTTAACTTGAATGCAAATAATTAATTCTTCTCACTACTATAAATCCATTCTTACCGACCGTCCCTATTGGCGCTTTGGCTTCGTTGATACCTACACCAAAGACTCAAGTCAATCCTAACATTCATATTTATTAAGTTTATTTCTAAATGAAATAAACAAAGCGGGTACGTAGCATGCTCCGTATCTTTCTCTCTAAAAAAAAAACTATAAATCCATTCTTTTCTGGTAATAAATACGGTTGATAACTATTAGTTACAATAATAATTTTTTATAACAAACAAGGATCGTTGCAAATTATTATAACTAACGGCAATAAATAACTAAATAATATGATTTGCATTATCACAACGGCACAAACTATTGTAATCAAATATATTTTGTAAGAATTTAACTTTCAAAACACTTAAATTAGTTTTATAGGATAAAATTGTTCAGTGCCTCTTTTCAATTTTCTTCTGAAATTGATGAAGAAGGAACAAAATAATTTAAAGAAGCATCATTATATAATTTTGTCCAAAGGTATATATGTACGTGTTTTGTATTAGAGATATAACAAGTTTGTAAATTCCTACGTACAAAGAGTTACGGGCCTGTCTATATGACACCATTCTTGAAATTGGTGAATGAAGCTATTACTGATCACTTCATAAATATTACTTTTAAAGCCCTTTAGGTTTTCTACAAAATTGTCTTTTTTACTTTCTTAAAATTAAATGAATTATGTTAGTTTAGAATAGTAAGTGTCTTTTAGTATTTCTAAAAGTATCTTTTAGTTTCTCTATAAAATTAATTAGTGGGTTAATATATAAGTCATTTGAGAGCCTATAAATATGTAATAATTTTATAATAATAAGTCAATAATTTGAGTTGAAGTTCCGACTTTTATTTGAGAATAAGGATTTCTTCTTTCTCAGATATCTTAGGTAGATTTTCTGTGGGAGAAGAGTATTGCTTAATCATTGTATTGGTGGATTCCATATAGTGGTGTGTGCTCGAGTTCGACGTGGTGGATTCTACGGCGAATCGAGTGTTTATCAAGTCGTGCTTGTTCTATTTTTGCATCCCCTCTAAGTCCTGGCGTCAGATTGGCACCAGATCCCTAGGTTCAAGATGGCTAACAACCAAAGGCATGGTTCGCGCGTGGAGGGTCCCGCAATGCGTGAGCGTCATTTGCAGGATGTTGAGAGGGAAGAAGACTTACGGAGACAAAGTGTGACTTTTGAGGAGCGACTTGCTTGCTTTGAAGTTTTGGAACATAGTGACTCTCGTCATGGTTCAAAGCAAGAAGATGAGGAGAATATATATCAACCTATTTCATAATGCTCGATCGTAGACAGGCACCTAGTGAGGAGGTTTCTCTATATCGACTACCTTGGAGGAACAATGAGTTCCACCGGGAACTCGGCGTCAAAGTTAATATTCCTGAGTTTGAAGGAAGGATGTAATATGATGAGTTCATTGATTGGCTTCACACTCTAGAGCGGATCTTTGAATATTGTAACGACCCAGCCCACTAGCAACAATAACTCGTTGGGCCCAACCACCGCCCAAAACGCTGAGCTTATTATTACTAGTGTCTAAGTTTCTTATAAACCCAATGACAATCCCATTCTCATCCGATGTGGGACTATTGGGGTGTCACAAATATGAAGATATACCCAAGCACTACAAAGTAAAGCTTGTGTCCATCAAGCCTAAAAAGCATGCATCTATTTGGTTAGAGCAGCTCAAAGTTTGACGAGCTCGCGAAGGAAAATCAAAAATACAAACTTGGGAGAAAATAAAGAAAAAACTCAAGAAGTTTTCACTGGAGCACTATATGCAAGATGCTTTTCTCAAGTTTCACCGCCTGAACCAATAGAATCGCTCTGTTGAGGAGTACTCAGAGGAGTTTGATCATCTCATGATGTGGTGCGGCATTTACGAACAGGAGGAGCAAACTATCGCTCGTTACCTTGGTGGGCTTCATCGTAAGATTTTCGATATCGTCGACCTTCAATCTTATGGGATATACAATAACGTCTACAAGCTTGCAACTTAGGCGGGAGGCAACTGAAGGCAAAGGAGGTGCGTCGAGCATTAAGTGTCAGTGATAATCGATCCATAGCCCGTGAGAACACTTCCAACAATAAGAGTGCTTCTCAAACTTCTAAGTCTATATCCCAAAAGTCTCATCCAAAACAATAGGCGGTGACTACTTCTAATCGTCCTAGTTCTTCAAATTCCAACCCGCGATGATGCTGCAAATGTCAAGGCCTAGCTAAGACACATTGCCTCCGAGTAACCGAATAAGAGAATTGTTACTCTCTTGGAGGAGACATCTGATAAAGAGGAGGGTCTCAAAATTACATCACCCATATGTGGAAGAGGAAAATGAAGTCACTTATGGTGACGGGGGTCATGCTTTATTTGGCAAGCCTTAAGCGCTACACCTGTCAAGGAAGATGATTGGTTTGCAATAATATTTTTCACACACAGTGCACTTCCCATGGCAAGGTATGCAATATTATTATAGATAGGGGTAATTGCGAAAATGTGATTTCTACTACTATAGTAGAGAAGCTACAACTTCATATAGAAAAACATCTCCAACCATATAAGCTCTCTCGGCTTAAAAAATAAAACGCTGTGAAAGTCAAGAAAAGATGCTTAGTTGGCTTCTCTATTGGTAAAAATTATAAGGATGAGGTACATGTGGTGTGATGTCATCCCTATGGATGCATATCATTTACATCTTGGATGTCCTTGACAGCATGATAGGAAAGTCATTCATGATGGCTTTAAGAATACTTATACTTTTATTGAGGATGGCATTAAAGTCACACTAGGTCCTTCCAAATATGAGCTTTTATCCAAACTTTCTATATAAGAGTATAAAATTTTATGTTTTAAATCATTACTTCTTAAGAAGTTGTCAGAGTTCTTCGAGGCCTATACTTTACTCTCGTAGAGAAAAATAAAATAGAGAATACAACACCTCCTATCATTGTACCCTTTATTCATGAGTTTAAAGATGTAATTCCAGAGAAGATTCCACCCGGTCTTCCATTTATGCAGGAGATCTAATATTGCATTGATCTTGTGCCGGGCGCCTCTATCCCAAGTAAGGTAGCATATCGAATGAGTCCGAAGAAAAATGAAGAGCTACAACGACAAGTTGAAGAGCTTATTCGAAAGGACTTGGTGCAAGAAAGTATGAGCCTCTGTAAAGTGCCGGCGCTACTAGTGCCAAAGAAGAATAGATCTTGGCGCATGTGTGTGGATGGTAGAGCGGTCAACAAAGTCACTATTAAGTACCACTTTTCTATTCCACATCTCGATGATCTTCTTGACCAACTTCATGGTGCCTTGGTCTTCTCCAAAGTTGATCTAAGGAGCCATCAAATCTGTATGCGCCCCGATAATGAATGAAAAATGGCTTTCAAGACGTGTGACGGTCTCTACGAGTAGATGGTCATGCCATTTAGCCTTTCAAATGCTCGAAGCACTTTTATGCAGCTCATGAATTATATATTCAAATCTTTTTTATTGACAAGTTTTTTGTTGTTTACTTCGACGATATTTTGATCTACAGTAAGAGCATTGAGGAGCATATAACACATTTTCGGCAAATATTCCAAATTCTACGGGAGCAAAAGTTATACGCCAATTTAGAAAAATGCGACTTTGTGACAAATAGCCTAGTCTTTGTGGGCTATGTTGTCTCGGTCGAAGGTATCAAGATGGATCCAGCAAAGGTTGAGGCCATTGTTATGTGGACCGAACCTACTTCACACTTCGGGACATTCGAAGCTTTCATGGTCTTGCTGCTTCTTTCTACCGGCGCTTCTTCAAAGGGTTTCTTACCATCATCACCCCCATCATTGATTGCTTGAAAGGAGGATCTTTCACCATATTATGAAGACGATCCGCATACCAAATTTGAGGACAAGTTATTTTCAACCGGGGTGAAGAAAGTTCTTGGAATTGGTGAATGAAGTCATTACTCACTCTATACATATTAGTTTTGAAATAAGTGTGTCCCTTAATTTTTTTATAAAATTGCCTTTTCGCTTTCTTAAAATGATCGAATTATATTAGTTTAGAATAGTGTGTATCTTTTAGTATTCCTAGAAGTGTTTTTTAGTTTCTCTATAAAATTAATGAGTGAGTTAATGTAGGGAGAAGATGGAAAGTCATTAATTTGAAAGCCTATAAATATATAATAATTTTATAATGAAAAATAAGTCAAATTGAGTTAAAATTTCTACGTACTTTTATTTGAGAAGAAGGATTTCTTGTCGCTCCTATTTCTGAAATGGATTTCTTGTGAGAGAAGAGTATTGCTCAATAATAAAAAAAAAGGGTTATATTTTAGTGCAATGCTCCTACACCATAAGATCTCAGCCTTTAAATTTTTTAAAATGGGTAATGAAGATGTCTTTTATTCAAGAGGGTGACCAGCTTTTGTTGCCTTAGGTACGTACCAGTCACCTATTTACGAGGGTGAAGCATTTCCTCATTTGTAAAGTTAGTATCAAGGGTTTTTTTGTAAATTCCTATTCTCATTCCCATAATGCCCCTTTAGTAAATATAGAACATCTCATTCCATTTTTGAAAAATTTCTATTCATAACATCATCTTCCTCCGGAGCAGGGCTACTGTGCTATTAAGAGCACAGCAGTTCTTGTGCTCCTAACTTTCTAACCACCCATCAAATTTGATGGGTGGCTAAAAAAAGAGGGGGATGAGATATTGGGGGGGATGAGATATTGGGGAGAAATTGAGTGTCTCAATTTCTCTTCTCCTTGAATTTTTCTTCAATATCTCATCCCCCTTTTTTTTTAACCACCCATCAAATTTGATGCTAGAAAGTTAAGAAAGCTACGTTGTCTTTCCTAATAAAGACAAAGAGCTCTGCTATCTTCCCCCGAACCCATTGTCCTTTTTTTTTTTTTTGTTGAGAGAGAAACCCATGTCAATTTTGCTTAATAGAGACGTTTAGTATAAATAGTTAACAAAATTTATTTTTTAACTATAATATAAATTAAATCTAAATTTAAAATTTAATTTTAATCAATAATTTTGAACTTTAATGTCGTTTTTACTATCGAATGAAAATTTTGACTTTAATTTTAAAAATAGAAGTCTTTATTTATTTAAATATATAATAAAAGTTGGGTTTATAAGTACAGCATAATTTATAACTTAAAATAAGTTAATATATTTAAACTTTCATATTATTTTAATATCAAATTAACAATTCGAGTTGAAATATACTATTCATTTAAACATAAATTTTTCTTTCTGAAAATTAAAATTAAAATTAAATTTGAACTTAATGTACACAATTATAAAGTTTAAGCTCCAATTGAATTGTAAATTCAATTTTATGAAGATTTATTACTTATCAAATTAGCCACTACCTACTTTGGTAAGTAACAAAATTAAATAAAGAAACAAATATTTGTTTAGGGTTAATCAAATTTAGTAATTAGCTAGTATTTATTTTCTAATATTATTCTTATTATTGATCTTGAATGGTAACGTGTTCAGTAGGGCACTACTATGTCAAAAGTCTCGCTTTTAAAATATGAAGAGCTAGATTTAATTGAGCCGGTGTATTGAAGTTTTTCTCTATATTTTATGCTTAAGAGGATTTATAATGATGATTACAATGATGTAATTTATATCAAATAAGAAACAATTTAGAAATAGTTTTAATGTTCATATATATATATATATATGTCGTATTAATAAGTCTTAGATTATCGCTCTAATATTAAAAGCAATTGGGTGGCGACGGAGAGAGTTCTTATCGATAGCGTTAGGCTATTCGTATATATATATATATATATATATAATATATATATATATATATATATATATATATATATATATATATATATATATATATATATATATATATATATATATATATATATATATATATATATATATAGAGTCCTATTATGCTATCAATAAGACGAAGACTCTGCTACCAAGTTTTCCACCGTTAGATCCACCCCTTTGATGATTTTCACCCGTTAGATCATACTATTCAACCAACCACTCCACTTACCCTAGGGCCCACATCATCTAACCACACATCTCTCAATCCAACTGGCCAAAATATATATATATATATATATATATATATATATATATATAATTAGTTTTTGATGTTGGATTGAGAGATGTGTGATTAGGATGATGGTTAAGTGGTATTGAATAGTATTATATATATATATAATACTAGGCTACTATGCTATTAATAAGACCAAGTCATGCTACCAAGTTTTTGAGTTGGATTGAGAGATGTGGTTAGGATGATGTGGGCCCCTAGGGTTAAGTGGGTGGTTGGTTGAATAGTATGATCTAACGTGAAAATCATCAAAGGGGTGGATCTAATCTGGAAAACTCTAGAAGACTAAATACTTCGCTATTAATTAATAAAGATAAGAAATTTATATATATATATATATATATATATATATATATATATATATATATATATATATATATATATATATATATATATATATATATATATATATATATATATATATATATATATATATATATATATATATATATATACGCTATGTACTCAAAAGATTGATTTATTTGTAAATGATTTAGAAATATTCTTCATGATAGTATAGCCTGATTATACTAAAATAACACGATTTGATTTAAGAAACTATATATACAAAATATTTTTTTACCTTACTTGGAAAATTAGAATGGACACTTTGCGAGCAGGTGTGTTATATATTCTAGTTTTCATTAATAATATAGAGTATTTGAATTAATAAATTTATTTTGTCAAACACAATTTAAGATATTTGAAGTCTATAAACACTAAATTTCGTAATTTTTTTTTTAAAAAAATTACTACAATCACGCATAGAAAACAAATATTTATTAGAGCAACATAAGCATAAAATTTCGGAAAAAAAAATCTTTATTTTTCACATTATTAAATTGTATCCCGGATTGTCAGCCGCAACTATTTTAATCAATATGTATATTTTCGAAAAGTATCTTGAAAAATAATTTTCTGGCTGAAAGGGCATATTTTTATATGTTATTTTTCAAACAAAAAATAGTATTCCTACAAAAGTTTTTCTGAATTTCATATATATTTTTCTATTTTAAATTTTATTTATTTATTATTAAAAGATCATTTGTTATAATTTTGTGAGGAACCAAATACCTTTTATATATTGTATCTTATATATATACAGTCCCAATACTGAAGCATGGTACGTATACGGCCATTTATAGGTTTTATGATCACATGCACACATGTGCAGAGAAGTACGAGGTAACATGCATATGTTCCTTAGTTGGCTCAGGCTCTAATGGGAGAAATTTTATACTGTCGGACGCTCGCACCACATTAACAATAACAAATCAATAATATTTTTTTTTTCAATAAAAATTATAATAACAATATTTTTTTTATAATTATAATAGAACATATATCTCTAAAAGAAAATATTTGATTGGTTTGTAATGCCACGTCACCAATATATTCGGTGTATTTTATAATAAATTTTTCCTCTAATTGTTAGCCACAGAGAGAAATTTTTTTTTTTCTTTTTCTTCATATTTTAATTCCGTAATATATAAGGATTTAAGACAGAGCAAATTAAGAATGAAGTAGATGTGACATCTTATAACATATTTTCCTCTCTAAAGGCATGTTTCGTTGATCTATTTGGATATTAAAAGTGTGATTCATTCATTTCGATACTTATTGTTTATTTTACAGAAATTAAATTCAAATTCCAATTTATTTTGGAATGAAAATGACCTAATCTATTTAGATCCAATCAAGTTTTGAATTCTGAATTGATCGTCTCATTCCGTAGTAAACAGCTCAAAACCTTCTCTCGCTAATACTTTCTCCTCTTCATTGATCACTCGCCTCTCTCTTAAACCAAAAGCCTCCCTCAGAACCCTAGTTCGAATTGTCCATTTTGATTTCCACTCTAATAATAAACCAAAAAATTTTCCGTCGCCCCGCACAAGCAGCAGCAGCTGCATTATTATCCGAGGTCCCAAATTCGAATCCTAGTTGATTCACATTTCGAGCTAAGTTTATTTAAAATGAAATAAACAAAACGGGTAGTGTGATACCTATGCAACTTCCAATCCGGCCTCATTAGGGAGTTCCCGTGATTGGAAAAGAAGGAGATTCGGGGGGTCGAGCATTGAAATCGGAATGGTACTCCCGTGTATCAAATACCCACAAACGAATTCGCCCAAACACTCACTTCGCCAATTCTGATTCCGATTTCAGGGCGAAAAAGCGAAAAAGAAGCGAACGAAACACGCACTCGGTGTATAATTTTTTTTACACCATATGAAACTTTAATTTTATTATATTAACTATTAAAAAATAAAGTTGATTTATGCGATAAAATTTTACACATGGTATAGACAAAAATAAAAAAAAATATTGAGAGAAAAAAAAAATAGTGTAGAGAGAGAGAGAGAGAGAGAGAGAGAGAGAAAAAAAAAAAAGTCGGACTCCTCCGGAGTGAGGAGGAGGTCGCCGTACACTTATTAGGTTCACCTTTCATGTATGGTATAAATGATGATGAAGGTTTAAGACTTAAATGGAAACCTCGCTCTCTTTTTTTCTTTTTTAATTCCTTTTTTTTTTTATAGCTATAGTTTTCGTGCACATGAAGGGTAAAATTGGACACCAATGTACGTTTTGTAGAGCCCTTTTGTGATAGGCCCAGGAATATGGGCTCTGGGCCATTAGATATCATTTATTGGCCCTAATAAAAAAAAAGTTACCAATCAAGGATACAGCAGCAAAGATTTGCGTAAAGGGCATTTCTTGCATTTGGAACCCTTAAATTTTTTTTTTTTACAAATAGACCCATCAAATTTATAATTATAAATTTGAGCCTATTCCCGCCACGTAGGCGATCAGCACCACGCAAGGTGGAGAGGGCGTTAAGCTTGTTCCATACTTATATTTCCTTAATTTATTCCCCCTTTTCAATACTTATATTTTTTCGCAATACATATATTTTCTCTTGACACGATGAATCATGCATTCACTGTATTCAGACATACTTATATTTATGCAAACAAGGTGAACCATTTATATATCGTGTTTAGACACGGTGAATGGATTACTATATTCAACTTATTTCAGCACCTCTCCTAACTTGCGTAGCGCTTATGTAGCATCTGCATGACAAAGATATGGTCAAAATTATAATTATAAATTTGATAGAATTATTTGTCAAAATAAATGTTTTGAGAGGGCCAAACGCAAAACAAGAGCCCTTGCGTAAATAATTAATGCAATATACACACTACTACTTGTCTATAACACTAAACTTTGTGTGAAACTTTACCCTATACTATCCACTTCATTTGGTAAATTAAACCACGTAACCTAAATCTTGCATTTGTTGTGATAATTGTAAAACTTTCTGAATGATGACAAATTAATAGAATAGTTCAGAATATTTTCAAGTAAAACAACTTTAAAATTAACCGAAAAACACGTGGTAGACATGTTTGGATGATTACTCTCTGGTCCAAACATTCGATGAAAGCCGAAAAATCGACTCGTCCATTAGAGCAAACTCTTAAGCTGATCGACTGTCTGATCATCATTTATGACTAAGATAGTTATCGATCGCCATTTAGCTGAGTGGATAGATTATAACCAGCAGTATACATATATCTCTGCACATTCAGCCGTAGAAAATATACAGATGCATTCAGTACAATAATCTGAGTGGATAGATTATAACCAGCAGTATACATATATCTCTGCACATTCAGCCGTAGAAAATATACAGATGCATTCAGTACAATAATTGAGGGCAACATGTAGATCTAACTTAAGGGCGCGTTTGGTTCGCATTATGAAAGATTAATAAGAGTAAAAAGATATCCGAGAATCTTATCTCATTCATCCTATTACTAATAATATAACATTTCTGTGTTTGGTTCGCACAGTTATATTATTTAGTTATGTTATTTAAAACTATAAAAAATATACAATTTATTTATTTATTTTTTAATTAATTTTAGATATTGCTATCAAAAATTTTAATATCCTTTTAGAAAAAGGAGAGAGAATATAGTTTAGAGAGAGAGAACATAATTAAAGAACTAGGAAGTGATATAGAGTCGAGGTTAGAGAGACAGAGTTGAGATTTTAGAAAATAGGGGGAGAGAGAGCTTAGTTTAGAGAGAGAACAAGAGATGAAGTTTAGAGAGAGATATGAGGTTAGAGTGTAATAAAAATAATACCAACTAATCGGATAGAGAGAAAGAAAAAATATTAGACATATTATGATTACCCCAATCCATTAATATAAGGATACCCACCCTCCACCAAGGAAATGAGATTAGTACTTTGGGATGCATCTTATTCCCAAGTAAATCTAATATTACTAACTAGATTACTTAGTGCGTTTAGCCAAATACCGTGATATTTTTTTTATTCCTATCAATTACAATCTTAAAAAATAAATAACCAAACGCACCCTAAGAGTAATCACATCCTTGACCCTCTAATATAGCTGATTTTTTTTAAAATATATATATATATATATATATATATATATATATATATATATATATATATATATATATATATATATATATATATAATAAGAGATCTCAAAGGAATGCATCCAACACAATCCACAGGAAGGGTAGTGGCCGGAGAATTAATACATAAACTTATAATCCCAAAACCAAAATTTTGAGGATTAAGTTGCATGATTAATGAGATAGTAGTAAAAATAGAGGATGAATTAGCATCGACTATAAAGTATGGGTGAGCTATAAAATGAGTTAACATTGCTAAAAAATATTAATTTGGTAACCAAAACAATATTAAATACAGTGTGGAGCTAGGAACATTCCTCTAGAAAAGCAAAATGTATGAGGGTCGATCTATTACTTAGGGTAACTTTATTGTAATCTATCCAATCAATAGGCTTAATTAGTTTATAGGCCATCTCGGTAATCTGACCCTTTTTCTTCTCTTTTTTTTTCATAAGAACAAGAACTTAGTTGAAAATGTGAAATAACTAGGCTTTCAACTTAGAATCTCAATCAGATATCAACTACTAAACCAGCGCTAGATAGAGACGATTGATGGTTTATCTAGAAAATATTGTATGCTAGTTATTGATGTTAATTTATCATAAAAGATTATCTAAGAAGTTGAATCTATATATATTAATTTTGTGAATCAAAATGATAAGCATATATATATATGCATTAACCACATCATTCCAAGTTCCAACTTAATTACTACTGCAACTAATTAAATTGTCACTCCCACAAGGGACTATACATTTGTTCCATTGGTGACTCCCCTTCCCCATATATATAACAAGAATTGTACACCCTTGCAATATCCCCAAACCCAACCAATCCATCCTCACACATCCACTCTTCCACATACCACTCGGCGCCAATCTCGAGGCCGGTCGGAGAACCGTCGGCCGCCTCCATCGCCACCCAATCGAACGGCTCCTCGAGATGGTTGCACGTCAAGGATCTCGACCCATCACGCCCGCCGAAGTCCGACAGCATCCCATCCAATTCGCAATCCTCGCAATCTTCGCACGCGTGCACATTCGTCACAACACCGTCGATACCACCACCACCAGCACCAGCACTGCCAGCCACCATCGAGTCAGTGGACCCGATCTCAGCTTCCAGGCTACGAAACACATTCCCGAACTTATCGTCGCAGCCTTCGTCGACGCTCGACTCTTCTAACAACTCCGCGAGCATTTCGCCGTCGATGTCGAAGTCGTGGTCCTCAAAGCTGCTTTCTAAACAACCACTTGCCATAGGAACTGATTAATTGCTGCTGTATATATATCCTTTTAGACTATATATCATACAGAAGTTGTAGAGATAATAAAAGGAGGAGCTACTTTTGGTTACTAGCTACAAACTGTGGAGTAGGGTTGTGTTTAAATACAACAAGTATATATATATATATATATATATGTAGAGAGAAATTAAAGGGTTTTAGGCATGAATTTGGGCACACCTAATGTCCTGAGTACCTAACGCCACTTGCGAGAGCCACGTGAAATGGTGGTGTGGTTTGGTCCAAACCGAAGAGACTTGCCAGATAAGAGAAGAGGGGTGGGGTTAGGAGCACAAGGGGGTGCAGGGAAACAGAAAAAAGTAAAAAATTAAAAAATTAAAAAAAAAAATAGACCAAAAAATTAAGAGAAAATTTCAAAAACCCCTATTGTGGTTTCAACTTTTTTTCACTTTAATACCCTCGTGGGTTAAAATGTATCAAGTTAAGACTCTGGTTTCTCACTTTATCATTTTAGTACCATGTGGTTTAAAGTGTATCAAATTAGTATCCCGTGGTTTTGCATTTTATCACTTTAGTACCTGTGGTTTTAATTTTGTATTAAGTTAGTACCATGTGGTTTTTTAAACTACAGGGTACTAAAGTGATAAAGTATGAAACCACAAGGTACTAAAGTGGTAAAGTTCAAAACCATAGAGATTAACTTGATATACTTTAAACCACATGGTACTAAAGTGATAAAGTGACCAGAAACCACAGGGTACTAACATGATACACTTTAAACCACAGGGTACTAAAGTGAAAAAATATGAAACCACATGGGGTTTTTTGAAGTTTTCCCAAAAATTAATGTACAAAAACCTAGCCTTTTCTTTTCTTTTGTTTGAAAGAACCGTACGTATATAGCATGTTATTTGCTCAGGGACTGCTTGTTTTCTCAAAAAAAAATAAAATAAAATAAAATAAAATAAAAGAAAAAAAAGAAGGTTCTTTTAAGTAAAATATTATTAAAAATTTGTATTTTGTTTTTAAATTTTTTTTCCTAACTTAATTTTCTCTTTCCCCCTACATGTGGGTGCCGCGGAACATAGAAAAGTAAAATAAATAAGAAAAACTGTACAAAATCCTTTTTTCTTCTAGAGAGAAAAATAGCAAGTTGTTTATTTTAGGGAATGTTTGGTTTCTTAAAAAGTTATGAAACTTTTTTTTTTTTTTTTTCAAAAACTCTGTTTTCCAGGTTTCCATTAGTTTGGTTTCGAGGAAAACTAGTTTTTTCAAAAAAAAAAAAAAATTATGAAAAACTGCTACTTTTATTTTTCAAATTATTTTCTGAAAAATAGACCTATTGGCGGAGATTTTAGTTACGTATGTAGTCTTCTCTAAAAATTTTATTTTAGAATTAGACTTGTTAAAATTTTATTTATAAATATAGTCTCTATTAATTATATCCGTAGGTGGTGAAAGCGGTGAATAATTCACCGTATTCTTCAAATTTTTTTATGAGGGAGAAAAAGCAGTTGAATGATTCACCATTCACCACTTAAAAAAAATATACGACGAAAGAATGAGGGAGAATGAAAGCGAAAAATAATAAACGCGGTAAATGATTCACCGTATTTAAAATTAACTTTTAGTTTTAAGTAATCGACCGTCCCTTGAGCAAGTGGCAAAGGACTTGATGGTTGGTATCCGAGACCTGAGTTCGAATCCTAGTTGATTCACATTTCTAGTTAAATTTATTTCTTAACGAAATAAACGAAACAGGTAGCGTGCTACCTATCTCTCAAAAAAAAAAAAAAAAAAAAAAATTTAGTTTTAAGTAGAGTTATGAAAGCGGTGAGAGATAAAAGACGCGCTCCGCTTCGTTTATTTCATTTAAATAAACTTAGCTAGAGATAGCGATGAGAGATAGAAGACGCTACCCGCTTCGTTTATTTTATTTAGAAATAAACTTAGCTAGAAATATGAATCAACTAGGATTCGAATCGGGGTTTTGGATACCAACCATCAAGCCCTTCGCTACTTGCTCTAAGAACGGTTGGTTTTTTAAAGGATATAATTGTGATAGCAAAATTGACATTTTACTTATCTTCTAGTAAAAAATAAACAGTGAGCTAACTGTAACAAACTAGATTGTCAAATATGAACATCATTAGACTTTTAAAAGAATAAATTTAAAAACTTTAACGTTGTGCGAATATATCTTCTATTTAATATGTTTATGTTTATTGAGAAGCTCTATAAAATTATCCCTAAAATATTATATTATATTATGTTATCCATATACTATACAAATATAATATAATATATTTTATAGATAAACTTCTGATAAAAGAGAAATAATAACAAATTTTAATATTTATATAACCTAATATAATAAAAATATCTAATATTATTTTATATAAAAAAAATTTTCCACCTTTTCAATCGAACCTAACAAAGCGCGTACCGAAGCTAATTTCCACCATATTCAAACCAAACGTTAGACGCGGTAAACTTAATTTTCTACTACTACTACACCTTTTTTTTTTTAATTTTATAAAAGATTACTTTTTTACAATTTTATATAAAATTTAGGATCTCATATATCAACAATTAATTCTTTTGCCACTTACACTATATATGAACAGTCGGTTATCTTGTACTTAAGGACACTTTAAATAATAATTAGCGACGCATTAAAGCGTCGGCAAAAATAATAAATGACTTGTAAAAGCGTCGAGCAAAGAGTCATTAAATAAACATGTCGGGATAAATATACCGACGTTTTAATATAGTGTCGAAAAATATTTATAAATATTTGATAAAAATATGTTTATTGGCGGCGCTTAATCATAGCGTCGGTAAATGCTAAATATTAAATACGCTAGACGAAAGCGTACGTCGTCTAAAATATATTTTTGTTGTAGTGAAAAAGACATTAATTTGAGCTTATAATTTTAATAATTAGATTCTATAAATCTTACCGGTAGTTCAATAGGTCTTTCTCATCAAGATGTTACTTATTGCATAACTGTTTTAATTGCATGTCTTGCATATAATTTTGTAATGTTTCGAACCTTTTCACTTTCTCACCTGTGTTATTTATGGCTTGCTTCGTAATCACGTACTAGTCATATAAACACGTACTTGATGTGGTTAATTGCATACATAATTAGAGAGTTTTGATCGCTTAATTAACACCCATATATAATTTAAGACACCACATAAGACGGCGACGAACGCGTCGATAATTTATAAGAAATTATTTGTGGGGGGTGATCATGTATAGATCGAGAGCATTTTGGATCCTCCAGTAATGGGGTGTGGGGGGTTCAGGTGACAAGGTGGTTGAAGGCACTAGACAGGAAAATTAAGGGTTGAGGATATTTTAATAAGGTGGCTTGTTGTTGTTAATTAATTGCTTTTATTAGAGAATTGTGATTAATTAATTAAGAGCCAATGTTCTAAAGAGGCACCAATCATTTGACCCTTTTCAATTTGACCATTAGACGAATTCGGGATGTGAGTAGGAATTGAGCTAATTAAGTGTTACAGCTCTTCGTGACTTGGATCTGACCCTTTTTTGACCATTAGACGAATCCGGAATGTGAGTAGAAATTGAGCTAAGTGTTGCATCTCTTTGTGACTTGGATCTGAGTGAGAAGTAGATTTATTATTATTATTATTATTTTCTACGGATTTTTTTTTTTCTATTGGTTTTTTTTTGTTTTGATTGTTTTGAATGTTCTCCGAGGCCACGTTGCCTAACCTATGTAGCTAAATTCATCTGTTAAACGAATGAAATAGGTAACGTGTTACCTTTTTCTCAAAAAAAAAAAAAAAAAAAAAAGGGTTCTAAAGAGGCATTTTGTTCTCTTCAAACAACTTTAACAAATAAAGTTGTTTGAACATATACCATTCTCAAGATCTGAAATATGTGATCTCTGCTTGTGCTTTTGACAAAAGAAGAGCATGTGGCTCTGGCATTTTGAATATTAAAACTAAGAAAATAATTAAAAAAAACAAAACAAAAAAAACAAAAAAAAACCAAAGACCCCAAAAAAAACTTTAGCCCCTCTGTAGACAGTTGCCTAAAACTTTCTGTTTTAGTAATTAGACCCTTTAAACTTTATCAGATATAGTTCAGTAAATCTTTTTCTTTATTTAAAATTATTAATTATACAATTATTTTGGTCGCATGTACCGCATATAGCTTTATACAGCTTCAAGGTACAAAAAAATTTATTTTTTGCGCTCAAATATATATATAAAAAGCAATGTAAATTGAAGTTTGGTTCAGCCTATTCTTTGATCACCGTACTTAATTATGAAATTGAAAGAGAAAAATAAAGAATAGGTTTTGGTACATTTGCAAAAAAAATACATGCAATATTAGTTCCCTCAAAAAATACATTATTACACTTGCAATGGTGGCTCAATTTGTTCCCTCAAAAAATACATGCAATATTAGTTTAAAAGAGAGTAGTGAAAATACAAAAAAAATAAAAAATAAAAAAATAAAAGTCCAACTAAATCACCAAGATAAAATTATACCGCATCCATCGAATATCCTGAAGATAATTCTGAAGTGCTACTGTAAGTTTATTCTAATTTTTTAGTATAATAAAAAGTACCAGATTAATTTTTATCGTAAAATATTCATCTGTTGCTTTTCGAAGTAGAAAAGCCGTTGAACTTTTGTTCTTAGTTTTCATAATTGAGAGAGTTGAGGGGAACTATTATACTATTATGAGTATTGGAGCCCTACTACTCATAAATTTTTTTCGATGATGGAGTTTCCGAATCGACGATCCACTCCGTTAAATATTATCTAGAGTATTTGAAACTTCTAGAAAATAAATTTCGTAAATTTTCGAAATCATAATAAAGTCCATCAAGTGAGCGTAAAATGAACGGTCAAAATCGAACGACGTCTTAAAAAAGGATGATAGGATCCTTCAATTCAAGATTGGAGTTATTGATCTTTATCTATGTAGTAAATAGAATTTTCTATTAAAAATTCAACAAATTTCGATTCTTTTACACCGTTAAATTAGCAAGTATCCCATACCGGCCGTTAAAAATTGTCAAATTTGTGACCTCTTGATCGTAAGGTAAATGATGTGGAAAAATTAAAAAATTTTATTTCTAGAATTTTTAAATGCTGTAAATAACGTTTAATGGTATGGATCATCGATTCAGAAGCTCTATCATTAAAAACAACTTATGAGTACGAGGGCGATCGTACTCATAATAGTACAGTAGCCGAACCCTATATATGACCTAACAAAGTGGCAAAAACATTAATTAGTTGTGGTTGTTAAGGAAACAACCATAGATCTAAGATTAGTCACAATGCTTCTTGAGTACAAATTAAGAAGTGCGTGATGAAGAAGCTAGCACATGGTGATGTTTGGAGGGTGGGTGGAGTGCTTTTAACACAAATCATCTAATCCTGTGTTACCTATGCATTGATGGGGAGACATTAATCCACACATGCACCCACCCACTTGGTGTGCGCCCACATGCAAGCTCATGCCTCATTAATTATTTTGCCCCATATAAAAAGATCATGACCCATTGGGCATGCCATCTTTCAATATCTGTACCACCACTGTTAATTTATTATAGTTCATCAATTTCAATATTTCTATCACCACTGTTTACTGTTGTTTACTGTAGTTGATTGATTTCAATATCTGTACCACCACTATATATTTTTCTAAGAGAGAGAGAGAGAGAGAGAGAGAGAGATAGATAGTATACTGTCTGTTTCAAAAATAAATTGTGACGCCCCAACTTTCTAGGGGGGTCGCCCATTCTAGAACTACTCCCGTCCTAGCACGTTTAACTCTCTTAACCTCTTGGGCCTTGCCACCATCCAAAATACTTAAGCCGGGTTAAGAGTTTAGCCATGTTATATCTTATATATAGGACTATCTGGGGTCTCACAATCTCTCCACCCTTAAGCCCTAACGTCCTCGTCAGGCTCAGA
Organism: Aechmea fasciata; assembly: GCA_025177825.1. Lineage (NCBI taxonomy): Eukaryota > Viridiplantae > Streptophyta > Magnoliopsida > Poales > Bromeliaceae > Aechmea > Aechmea fasciata. The sequence continues at coordinate 4,699,875 of CM045928.1, read as the reverse complement.
CTGACAAATACCAGGCGATGTGAGACTCGTCTCGGGAGCCCGTCATTCCGACGCTGGCTCAGTCGAGACTCATCTCACACTTTCGGCTGGTAATTGACTATGATATCATCTGTGACGCCCCAACTTCCCAGGAGGTCACCTATCCTAGGACTACTCCCGTCCTAGCACGCTTAATTCTCTTAATCTCTTGGGCCTTGCCACCACAAAAAATGTTTAAGCCGGGTTAAGAGTTTAGCCCTATTATATCTCATATATAAGACTATCTGGGGTCTCACATAAATTTAAATTTGAAAATAGGAAGCACTAGACTTTAAACTTGGGACCTTGAGCCAATCAACAATGCATGTTTACTATGATTGATATTTCGACTGTCGACTAAGTTGTCGAAAGTTAATTTGATACTCCGCATATGCCTATATTAAAAAAGTGATTTAGTCCCTAACATATTAGAAAAATAAAAATTATATAGCTACTTAAAAAAACAATTGTTCCAATACTTGGTAGGAGCAACCACTGCATCAACATTAATGGAATATATATGTTGGTGTGTTTGTATTTTTAATATGAGTTTTTAGAATAATGATAAGTGCACACTAACCACAGACTACCAGATCATGCCATCTCTAGTTTGAATCTCACTATTAAAAAAAAAAAAAAAAAAAAAAAAAAAAAAGGTTTTAAATCTTTAAAAAAGAATTTTATTGGATAAAATTGAAAGTAGAGATAAGAATACATATATAAGCTCTACACCCATTCCATAAGTTTAGGCGCACTAATTTTTTAAGCAGAGAAACGACTATATATAACTCTACGAGTATTTATCGAAATAACGAAAAAATTAATGAGTGATAAATTAAAATAATCAGTAAAACAAAATATATTAAAAATTCAAAGTACTAAATGCCCTCCTTAATTGCATATGTATATATATTAAAAAAATTAATTAGATACTAATGGCGCAATTTACTCGCAATGTTTCGCATGATATCCTAGCCTATTTTTTTTTTAATAATTTTTATTTTTATTTTTATTATTTTTTTTTTTTGGATAAAATATATACTTCGTATGGTTTTGTTCCTAAAGAACCATTACAAATATAATTTATAGGGTCCATATACTAGCGGAGTGGCTCCTCTTATAATTATTCTATATAAGAAAAAAATTGAAAAAAGAATAGAATAATTTGTATGAATAAAAGATATTAAAGTTAATTTAGAGGAGTTATTATAAAACGGCCCTTAGTTGAGAGTGTTGACTATGATCACTATAATAAAACAATACGATATTTTTAAATATATGCATTAAAAAAATATTGCTATCTAAATTACCTACACTTTTAAAAAGATTGCTATATACGCGATCGCTGATATATAGTGACATTTAAAGACTTATTTAAGTATTTAGCAATCATCAAAACTCTATCTCGTTGTCTGCGGTGGCGGAAGAGGACGACAGGGAAAGATTCTTCGTCTAGAATTTTCAATAATTGAAAGGGAGAAAGGAAGATGGTAATCGATTTAATTTTTTTTTATTTTCTATTTGTATTCGGGCAAAATGGGTTGGCTGTGGTGGGTTGAGTAGAGTAATATTTTATTTTTGGTTGGATTGGTTTTTATATTTAGGCATTAGTAGATATTTTTTTTAAGTTTTAGTATAAATAAGATACATACTCAAAAGTGTCCCAAATATGTGTTTCTATAACCTAATTTTATTGTAGTCTATTTATTATTTGTTAAAATATATCTAACTTTTTGCTCCGTAATAAAAGATTTAAAAAATTAATAAATTATGTTGATCAATCATTTGAGCCTAATAAATTGAGCGGCACTGCGTCCATAATATAAAATTTTAATAATAAATCTAACATCTAAATTAAATTCATGAGCACAGTAACTGAGTAAGTGTGATGAATGCATTCTTTTTATTAGTACGCAAGCTCTGAACCCAATTAATATTAAAAACCATCTGGCCAGCCTAAATTTATTTGAGTACCATGCCTGTCCTTGTGCTGATCATGGCACAGCATGGCACTTATAATTAAAGATAGAGAAAATTATCTCTCCACCTTTATAAAAGTCTAAAACAATTTTCATTTATTTTTTATTTTAGATAAATATTTTTTTTTTTTCTGACATGTTCTATTTGGATGGTTTATTTTTAGATAGATAGATAGGTATGAGAATAGTAATTTGTATGCGATACTATAGATATATGAATTAGGCTGGAATTCTATTAATTAATAGCACCAATGACTTGGTACTATTAAGTTTTATGCCTTTGAATTATAAGATGTGCGGTTAGGATGATGTGGACCTTCAGGGTTGAGTGGGTGGTTGGTTGAATAGTATAATTGAACGGATGAAAATGATAAAAACGATAAATCGTGAGAAAACTTGATACACCAAATACTTCGTACTATCGATAGTATCCCTCGGACTATATATATATATATATATATATAGAGTCCACTATGCTATCAATAGACGGAGTACTTGCTACCAAGTTTTCTCAGATTCACCCCTTTGATGATTTTCATCCGTTAGATCATTCTATTTAACCAACCATCCACTTAACGCTAGTGGGCCCACATCATCCTAACCTTACATCTCTCTATCCAATGGCTATTTAAAAGACAAAAGCTATTAATAAAGATAAGAGCCTATATATATATATATATATATATATATATATATATATATATATATATATATATATATATAGAGAGAGAGAGAGAGAGAGAGAGAGTTGAGCTAGAATGCTATCGATAGTAAATCGGTACTTTTGCCATCCATTTGTTTTCGATGATAGAGCCTCCAAATCGACGATCGGCACCGTTGAACATAATCTATACCACTTGAAGTATTTAGAAATTAAATTTCAAATCTTTTCGATATAATTTGCCTAATGATCAAAGGGTTTCAAAATTTATAATTTTAATGGTCGATATGAGGCGTTTTCTCGTTTAACGGCGTAAAGATATTCAAATCAATTGAATTTTTATTAGAAAATTCTTTAAACTATTTAAAACAAGATCTATACTCTTGATCTTGATTACAAGACTCCTATCATCATTTTTTAAAAAATATTCATTTACCTGCTCATTTTTATATCCACTCGATAGATAAGAGAACAATATCGAAAATGTATGAAATTTAATTTATAAATACTTCAAATGGTATAGATCATATTCAATGGTGCCGATCATCAATTTAGAGGCTCCGCATTCTATATTTATATTCTAATATATATATATATATATATATATATATATATATATATATATATATATATATATATATATATATATATATATATAGGGTAAATTGCACTGTTGCCCCTGAACTTTTGGCGAGTTTCACTTTACCCCAAACTCTTAAAACGGTCCATTTACCTCCCTATACTTTAATATTGCATCTTGTTGCCCATTCCGTCGATTAAAGTTAACTGAGAACGGGAGTTGACGGAAGGGTTAGGTTTTGACGGTTTTGGGATGCAAAAACTATGAGAAGAAGAGTTGGAGGGCATAGAAATGGAGAAAAAGAGTTTTTAAGGAATAAAAGTGAATTGGTTGGAACAAGGGACGAGTTTAGGCGGTAGATTTTCCGCCAAAACCTAACCCTTCCGTTAACTCCGTCCACCTCCGTTAACTTTAACTAACTAAGGGCAACAAGATGCAATATTAAAGTATAGGTGGGTAAATGACCGTTTTAAGAGTTTAGGGGTAAAGTGAAACTCGCTAAAAGTTCAGGGCAATCGTGCAATTTACCCTATATATATATAGTCCGGTACTATATTATCGCAGCACGGAGGCTTCCATGCTACCAAATGTTTTCAATGATGCGGCTTCCAAATCGAGGATCGCTCCGTTAGACTTGATCTACACTATTGAAAATATTTGGAAACTAAATTTCAAATTTTTTCGACATCATTTGACTAGTGATCAAAAGATCTCAAAATTGACAATTTTAATGACCGATGTGTTGTGTATATAAGTTTATCACGTAAAACAATTCAAATCCGATGAAAATTTTATAGAAAATTCTTCTCACTATTTAGAGTAAGATCAAGATATTTGATCTTGAATTTAAATCTTTTATCATAATTTTCTATGAGATTTTTATTTTCACTGCTTTAATTTTAAACTACTTATTTGATAGGTAAATAATATTAAAAAATTATAAAATTTAGTTTCTAAATACTTTTAATAGTGTTGAGCTGATCGCCGATTTGCCGCATCATCGATTTGGTAGCACGGAGCCCTCCATGCTACCTATAGTATAGTAGCCGAACTCACACACACACACACTCTATATATATATATATATATATACAGAGAGAGAGAGAGAGAGAGAGAGAGAGAGAGAGAGAGAGAGAAATTAAGAACTCTTATACTATAGGTAGCATGGGGGGAACTCCGTCTAAACTCGATGATGCGGCTTTCCAAATGGCCGATAGGAGAGAGAGAGAGAGAGAGAGAGAGAGAGAGAGAGAGAGAGAGAGAGAGAGAGAGAAAGAGAGTGTGTGTGTGAGTTCGGCTACTATACTATAGGTAGCATGGATTGTAACAACCTAGCGAGAGAGAGAGAGAGAGTGTGTGTGTGTGTGTGTGAGTTCGGTTGGGATTGTAACAACCTAGCCCACTAGCAATAATAACTCGTTGGGCCCAACCACCGGCCCAAAATACTTCAGCCCAGTTATTATTACTAGTGTCTAAGTCTCTTATAAACCCAGTGACAATCCCATTCCCATCCGATGTGGAACTATTGGGGTGTCACGGGAGATTATCTATAGCATCAAGCGTTTGGTGTTATTAAGTTTTCCCGTTAGATTTAACCATTTGATTATTTTTACCCGTTAGATTATATTATTCACCCAACCACTCACTCAACCCTAGCGTCGGGGCCCACATCATCCTAACCACATATTTCTCAATCCAAGGGTTACCAATAGCTTAGTGCTATTGATAGTATTCCAGCCTAGGTCTATATATTTAGGGCATGTTTGGTTCGATTCTTTTTAACCGTGGAATTTGAATCGGAATCGAAATAAAGTAATCCGTTTGTAAATGTTTAGTACACAAGAGTCCAATTCGATTCCAATTTTCGAGTGGAATGAGAATCCCTCAATCACCACTTTTTTCAATCCCTCCTAGAAGTTGAATCGACGGAATGAATATTTATTCAATTAAATTTATTTTTTCAACTTTTTAAATTAAAATATGAATTTAAATTTAGAAATTAAATATATAATTTGAAATTTTAATTTGAACTTAAATTAAAAATTAAAATTTAATCAAATATTTCGAATTTAACTTATGAATTTGAATTTAAATTAAATTTTAATTTATATAAAGTTTTATTCAAATTTTATTTAAAACTTAAATTCAATTTATGGATTCAAATTAAGTAATTTTAAGTTTGAATTTGAATAAATCAAAATTTAGTTTTATATTTTGAATTATCCACTCAACTTTAAAATTTTATTTTAAAAAAAAAATAGTTTTAAAAATTTGACATTATTTCAAAATTTTGATATAAATTTTTAATATTTAATTTTCAATTTGAATTTGAATTAATATATTATAACGATAAAGTTAGTATATTAATTTGATTACGTTTTTATATCTAGCTGAACCAAACACCGACAATGAAAATGATTTATTTCGATTCCAATTCATGTGACGAACCAAACAGAATTAGATAATGTGTCATTACGATTCCAATTTTAGCTTATTTCGATTTCGATTCGATTCGATTCCGACTTTGAACCAAACATGTCCTTATTGTATAATATTGTATATACTAGTTAAGGAACCGCGCGATCTTTGCGGTAAAAAAATAGAACGATAAATTATTATAACTATTAATATATTTTTTCTAAAGAATGATATTAAAATATATTTCTTTCTTAAAATATTTAAATCTAATAAGTAAAATGAATAAAACAATAAGACTTTATCGACAAAAAATAAGACTAATCAAAAGACATTCGAAATCAAAATAGATATTTTTTACACTGTAAAATAATTCAACTATCAAATATTATATTATTATTATATAAATTAATTTATAAAAAATTATTTGGGGAGTAAAGTGAAAAATATACAATTAAAATAAAAAAGAGTTAAAAGATTGGGTCTCAATATGCAATTATTTTTTTTAAAAATGGTTCAGATCCCACTAAATAAATTAGTGTATGAGAGCGAGAGAGTGTGTGGGAGCGAATAAATTATAAAAAAAAATGCAGTAAATAAATTAGTGTATGAGAGAGAGAGAGAGGGAGAGAGAGAGAGAGAGAGTGTAAGAGTGAGAGACTGTGAGAGAATTTTAAAAAAAAAATGGTGGGCCCCACAAGCCCCCCCAAAACCCGGGGAGGGCTTGAAAGGGGTTCCCCTTTCATGTATCTAATACTATTACATAACTTATTAATTTATCATATAATATAATTTTTATATATTTAATTTATAAATATAAGTTATAATAATAAATATATTATTATATATAAATAATATATAATAGAAAAATGTAAACTTTTTTTTTCAATCAAACAAGTGTGGCCGAAAACTGCTTTTACTCTTCTACAAATCAAATACTGAAAGACATAAAACTTTTTTTTCCATCGAAATTTTTTTTTCTACAGAAATATTTTCTTCTACAATTTTACATAGAACCAAACAGCCCTTTTTTTTAATTTTTCCACATGTACAATTTGATTGCAATGGACTAAAAATACTCCTTTGAAGTTTAATATTTATCATTCCGTCCTATATAAAATAAGTGTTGAGCTCATATACTTTTAAAAGCACAAAAGCAGTTATACTTGTGACTTTTTAGGTGTAGGACCGTCTCAAGAGTCAAGATCCATACAGTATTACTAATAATGTGTCTTCTTTTTAGGCTTAGTTTGGTATTGAGGTCTATCTAACGTTATTAGATAAAATTGAGTTGTAAAAAAAGCATATAGGGATATGCTTCTGCGTTCTCCGATAGGAACGCAGAAAATATATCGAAACCGACTCGCGATATGCGGGCAATATTACGTCAAACAAAGCGGAATATTTCTAACGTCTTTCTCGCAATGTAGCGATCTCATGATAACAAACGAAGCCTTATTAGTGATGCAGGAATCATAAGACGATCGGACGACTAAAAGATCACGAGCACGAATGCTCTTTTGAAAGGACCGGCACTCAACTCCATAAAATAATGGGTTTTTTTTTCTAGTTGGCCCCTTCAAAAAAAATATTTTTATAAATGGTCCTATTAATTTTATAACTATAATTTTAGTCCTATTCCCACTAAGCTAGCGCTACATTAGCGTCACACAATAAAGGTGGGGACTGAGTAGTAAATCGAACACGGTGAATGATTCATCATGTTTAAATACGATAAATGATTCACCATATTTAGTTTATATTCACTCTGCACTCAAATAATATAATATATTAGACACAATAAATCATTCACTGTGTCTAGACACAATGAATGGATTATTGCATTCAATTTATTCCATACCCTTCACCCCTGCTCGCGTGGCACCTGCGTGACGTGGATAAGGCCAAAATTATAATTATAAATTTGGTAGGACTATTTGTGAAAATAATTTTTTTGAGAAGTCAAATGCAAAAAAAAAATGCCCTAAAATAATATGCAGTATCCATCTATATAGTAAACCATTGATATAACCTAATAATTTTTCAGATTGAACCAAACATGGGAATGACATCTTAAACATTCCAAAACAAGAGCTAAACAATAATATTCCTACAATATTAGAATCCGCAAAAATATTCCTACTGGAAAGTTAAATCTTTTGTGAGAATTTTAAAATTTATGCCCCTTAAAATAAGAAAAATAGTATATTGCATAGAGGAGATAATTTATCATTTTTGAAAAAAAGAATCCACCACAAAATCTGCAGTAAACATTGGTCAAATATCAAAATACACTCCTCAATTTGAACAGATGATGAATTCCAGAAATTAAGGAGAAAAACAAGTTATTGTAAAAAACTAGCATGATCAAGCACTCCAATCTGATCAGTCAGCACATTTCACAATTTCCTTCTGAAAATAAATGCTGCTCGATAATTCGAAAGCGTAAAACTAAAACTAACACATTGAAGTATCATGTTAAGAGTCATTCACATGTGACATTCATAAATCCTTGTTCTCTATAAGGAAGTAACTTTGCAACTGGGTGTAATACAGTGACAAATTTCGAGCTAGTCGGTCTCCTTTATCTTTCTGAGATAGAAGTAGATAGAGTAGTTAAAATTGACTAAAACTCTAAAGGAAAATTGTATCTTTAAAAGAGTGTTACGCTGTTGTGGAAATGGATGCGGTGCGCTTCAAACGGAAATTAAGCCGACGTAGCCTGCGAGCAAAGCCAATGCGTAGGATATAACATATGCGGTGGCCACGATGACTGGCTCCTTGAAACCACATAGTTCGAAATGATGGTGCACAGGTGCCATCCGAAATATGCGCCTGCTAACTCCGTAAAGCCTTTTAGTGGCCTGCACAGAGAGAACCTGCATGACGAAGGAAGCTTTTAGTTTGAGAGATTAGATATTATCGGCTGCGAAAAGGGGTGAACTTATCGGCACAAAAAGAGGCACAAAAAGGAGATAGTTTCAAGTTAAGTGACCAAGGTTCTGGGTCAGCAAAAGTCATAATGATTTAATACAAGCATTTAACAAGCAATAACATGGGTAGTGGGGCATTTAATTTGTCAAGAGACAACCTAGACTACTCATTAGGCCAATGATCAATCACTACTTTTTTTAAGGTAAAAAACTTATAAAACTTAACTAAACTATGGATCATTTTGAGTCAACTACCCAACCTTTCAAAATTTTGATTTTACCACCCCACCTTTCAATTTGTTTGACTTGAACTAGTCAACGGTAATTTGACCTAAAAATTTAAACAATTGCTTACTCTAATGAATCTATATAATTGGTTAACTAAACTTGTAAAAATAAACAACGCATTCAAATTTTGAAGTCAAACTGCCATTGATTGGCTCAAATCAAACAATTGAAAGGTTGCATAGTAAAATCAAAATTTTGAAAGGTTGGGTAGTCAACCGAAAATGATCCATAGTTCAAGTTATATATGTTTTTACCTCTCTTTTACATCATTTGACATCATAGATAGGCAATATGTGCATAATACATGCGTTAACCAATAGAAGTGAAAAATAGATTCCCTTTCCAACTGAGATAATTATGAAACCAAAACAACAAAACTATTATTCAACAGATTCTACAGTTAAAGAATGATATGATCATGGAATAAGTGGAGAGGCAAGATTGGATCAGCTACGAATGAGAGAAGTAATTAGGGTTAAACGACCATACCTGCATTATCACCGACAAAACTTCCAATACAAAAAGACCAGATGCTACAAACAATGGGAAGAACATGCCAGTACAAGAAGCCATTGCAGCAAGTGCTCCGCCTAGCGCCAAGGACCCAGTATCTCCCATGAATACAGAGGCCTTGTATCGATTGTGGAACAAAAATCCTATGCAAGCTCCCGCCATCGAGGCTCCAAATACAGCTAGCTCTATTAAAAATTAAGCAAGCAGTAAGCACTTATTTGGTCCATCATAACAAATACAAAAATCCAACCAAGATAAAATTAGAAGTATTAGTGTTGCAAAGCACTAAGATAGTGTAGTGGTTGCTTTTATTATTGCTACAAGATTCTGGAAAATATAGGGTTGAATATATATATATAATCCATGGACTTCTGACGAAGTGCGATGCAGTCTCTGAATCCTTCAACCAAACAAAATACTCCATGAGCTCACCTAATATTATGCAGTGTTATCTACGGAATTATTTTACATTCAAAAAAATAGGCATCAGCTGGGGAACGCACTTCCCATGCGAGTTTAACTAACAAAATTGACAATTTTAACCACAACTTACTAAATGATTCTCCTTAGAACAAGGTGATAAGGTCATTTAACATACTAAATATCACATGGTATGAATAGCTCCTAACAAACGTCGGGAATTTTGGATGGAAATGATATTGCATAAAATTGGCAAGATCAGGAACTGTTCTGTTTGAGTGAAAAGAACAGATATTAACTCATAATTTTCCAACAGGTTAGCCTTATTTTACCAAATTCATTTCTTAGATTTTCAGAAAAACCGAAGCAATAGCTTTTCCACATGAAGGGCTACTCAAGCATTTTTCATACAAATGGAATAGAATTAAATGGTCCTTGTTAACTCAAAAGAAAATCAAAGATTTCATCAAGGACAAGTTGCAGACACAAAATAAGATAGCAACTGCTGTTACAGTGCTAGTAAAAAAAATGACAAAAATGTGAAACAAACAAAAGAATCTAGGGGTACATAACAGGTGTTAGAAGTATCTGCTTACCAGGACATATAGCAAGGACAGCTACAGACATTCCCATGAAAGCCAGTGCCGCTGCTCCTCCAGCTAATCCATCAAGTCCGTCAGTTAAGTTGACTCCATTCCCCGTTGCAGCAAAACAGAATGTTGTCAAACCAAGATAGAGCTTTCCCAGATACACGAGGCCAAGTGGTGGAGGAAGAGGAGCTAAATATTTCCTAAACAAAAATAGGGAGTGAAAAGATGGGAGATTCCATTCTATTACCTACATTTTTTTAATTGGAGGCATGATTGAACCAACTAAAAGATAAAAATTGTAAAATTTACAAACTTCTTCAGAGAACTTAACATTCATAAAATTCAGAGAATGTTTATCTACTAGCCATCGGAAGTGCAAGTTAAAAAAAAACATCAATGAAAAAGTCAAGATGAAGATCATTAAAGCCTCTACGGGCTAATGTAAGAAATTAGCACTAATTCCACACCAATGAAAAAGTCAAAATCATTGCAATTGAAGCAAGAAATATATTGGAGAACCAGTGGTTAGAGAGCAGCAAACAGAACCCACCATAACAAAAAGAAGAATTTCCACACACATCAATTTGCCCGTGCTAAATGCTCGTCCTTGCCTACTGGACTATAGTATTAGACTGTCAGTCAGTCATCAACCGATTGTTATATTCAGTCGATCCTGGTTTTCCATTGGCCAATAGTGCTTAGCGGCTGGGCAAGTTTCTGCCTTTCTAGGATTCCATTCCCCTCGTGAGCTTTATGTACTATTTTTCTCGTCTTTAGAAGCATTCCAACAATTTAGAGGATGCATACTGACCGTGCACGACAATATTAATTTAGTAAAAAAGAAACAAACAATGCCAACTACAAAAATAAGCACAGATGTCCAGCAATGTGTAGGATCTCTAAGACTGAGAGTCATAGAAATTTAATAAAAGAAATTTCCCTAAAAACAGTTGAGAAAAATACTGTAACTTAGTTCCAAATTCCAATTTAATGTAAAAAAATTTGGGAGGAAATGTAAATAACAGTTACAAACCACATCTGTTTAAATGTATTGTCATCGTTATTATCTCTTTCCGCTGAAAGTATCTCCAGGACTCGTATGACCACATTCTTGGACTTGTAGCCCTAAATATTAAACTGGACAATCTGAACTTGAGCACTCTCTCTATTTATACTGTTTTAAAATCAATGTCTAAGGCCGCGTGTGTCAAGCCAGTGTTGTGGGCTACCAATAGCCTTTCGTATGCTTAGATAAGGTCTACACGAGAAAGTTTTCTAAAAAAAGGGGGAAGAAGTAAAAAAAAAAAGGAACTATGGAAGAATGATAAGATTTGTGCAGACACATGGTGTTGCATGTTCTGCATTAGTACTAGGGCACACACCTCTCTCCTTGCCAATTATTAACCAGCATCTTCAAACTTGCTTTATATTTCACATTAATATTGTCCAAGAAAAAGAACAATTAGCTAATAACAACAGGCCTTCATTACTGTTCAAAGTTCTGTATCTTACTGATTATGAGATATACATGTTGTATGGTGATGATATAGATGCCGAGTCCAGCCAAAAAGAGAACCATGTTCCGACAGCTACCTGTCAAAAACACCATAGAGAAGCTGTTATACGATACTCACCAATCCATATAGCAGAAAACATTAAGTACTACATAGAGATAGGAAATTTACCTGCAAACCTAGCTTTACCCATCCTGACAAACCATAGTTATGACCCTTGATGCAACTCAAAAGATCATCAAGTAATCCAATTCCACCGAATGCAAGAGTTCCTATTGCTGCTCCACTTAACTGAGTGGAACTATCGCCAGCTAAAGCTTTAGCAACAACAATTCCAACAGGAATAAAGAATAATCCACCCATTGTGGGCGTTCCCTTTTTGGAAGAGTGTTTTGGACCTTCTTTTCTAAGAATCTGGTGAATCTTCAAGTTGTCAACTATAGGGACGTATAAAAGCCCGGCAAATGCTGATAAAATTGCCGACACTATAAAAGGTTGCGTTAAGAAAAATGGCTTCAGTGGTTTTCTCACTATTCGCCATGAAACCCAATCAAACCATAACAAGAAGATGACTATGAAGGCGATCAACCAGAAATTAATCAACATTCCAGTTCGAAATCTGCCATCATCAGGAGGGGAAAAAAAAACTCATTCAAGGTAGTTGTAATGTACATATACATGATTGCCAAGACAACAAAAGCATCCTTTATTTTAGTTTTCGGATGCCAAAAACTAGCTAGCCTACTGCAAAACAAAAAGACTAATGGAACCTATGGAGATAAACATAACCTGTGACAATCTTAGAGCAGCAATAACACAGAAAGGTAACTAATAGTTTTCTTTCTTTATTCTTTTGGTTATATTTAGGTCATAACGGCAAGATCAAAATGCAATTAAGAACAAGCATTCAATGATCTTCTGCCTTTTGTTTTTGAATGTATACCAAGAACTGGAGAAGAAACAAACCCCTCACCTTTTCCTTTTATCACCTTGTCTAAGGTTTGCAAGCCGGTGAGCCGCCACTGTCAAAGAATCACCAGGTGCCTCCGAGCGGTCCTTCTTTACTTGTAAATCCACGTCTACTGAAGGATATGCAACGTCACCGTCGCTCTCCTCACCCTCACTTGAAGACAGCTGAGGAGAAGACTTCCCTCCTAGAACCCCATTGCTGTCCTCAATCGCAGAAAATTCCACGGAGCTCTGTAATACGAAAGCCAAATCAGAACAGGAAGCAATTGAACAACACAGGAGTAATAGAGTTTCGCAACAAGACGACTGCTGCACCTCATCCATTGCAGCAACCACAAAGGCAAGATTCCGTGCATTCCATCTTTGACCAACAGATTTGGGTCGAAAATACTGCAGAAAGGAGGAGTATGATAAAATTAATAACATACGAAATAGTGGAACTGGTCTAGATAGCTTACATTGTTCATGAAATAGCCATGTACAGGACTATAAAATTAACTCTAGTAATTCAAAGCAAGAACAGCTGAAATCAACCCAAAAGCCTAATCTTGCAAGTGTTGAAACTGTTGTTTCTTGTTTCTAACCAATATGGGGCTAACATCCTTAACATGCTGCTCTGACGCATGCTAGGACCGGACGAAACAGGTCCAACAACATTAGATAATTATCTGTAACTTAGACTTAAACATTTTATCAAGAAATTGAATGTCTATCGACACAGACCGTACCCACCATATTAACAAAATATCAGCATGATATAACCCTCGTACAAAAGGCACAGCTCGAAACATCATATCGTGCCAAATATATATATATATATATGTCGGCACATAAATATGTTTTGTAATACGAATCAATTCAGCATGGCAGGCACTGCATCATATCATGCCAGCAGGTATTCAGCACGATCCCGTATCGCGACGCTTAAATCTTTGATTTTATTCTTAGTAGTTCGAGCCAAACGAGTTGTTAATACTCTTAACTCTTTGCGAAAAAGCTCAAATACCGTGATGACAAATGAAATGGTGTAATCGTTGTACACGATCAAGGCATTCATGCAGTGTTGTAAGCAATTTCAGGGATTGCAAAGAGGAAGAGGGAAGTGGTAGAGATTGGGACGTTACGAGGTAGCGGAATCGGAAAGCGGCGGCGGCGGCGGCGGCGGCGGCGGAGGGTCGTAGGGTTCGCCGGAACCCTAAGCTGGCGAGGTCGGGGTTCGTAGCTCCGGCGGCGGCGGCGGCGGCGGACATGGGAGAAGAGGAATAGAGAGATGGGGTGCTGGGTTTGTCCTTTTTTTTTTTTTTTTTGGCCTTCAATTTATAGACGGAGAATGGATTCCGTTGTTTCCTCGACGAGGAAAACGATCCCGCGCGAAGAGGAGGGGGGGAGATCGGCGGCGAGGAAATCGTTTTTTTAAAAAAAAAATTTCTAACCAAGAATTATAATTTTTCTTTATAGATTTAAAATGGAGTTTGATATTAAAAAAAATAAAAAAGAAAAAATTTCAAATACCACCCCGTGGTTTTATATTTTTTCACTCCCATACCATATGATTTAAAGTTTATCAATTTAGTGCCATGTCGTTTTATTTTTATCTTTTTATTATCGATTTCACTAATTTTTTTAATTAAATTAGTGACAAAGTTAAAATTAAAGAGTATTAAAATAAATATTTTATAAATTTAGACAGGTATCTTAAGTTTTTTTGTATGTAATTAAAGCGAAATATTAACGAAAAAGGCGACGAAAAAATAAAAATAAAACCACGAACACTAACTTGATACACTTTAAATCACACGTTCTTAAAATGAGAAAATATAAAACCACATGAATGGTATTTAAAGTTTATCCTAAAAATACTCAACAAACAGCAAATGCAAATCAAGATTTCGGAGGCAGAACTAACATACGACAAAGTAGGTTGAAGATAGTTAAGTTCTGATTCAAGAAAATTCGGGTATAATTCGGATATAATCTTAAAATTCGTTCTAATTTTTAAATTCGTTGAAAAAACTAAAAAAAAATTGATATAATTATACGGATACGTGATTTATATTAGATATTTATACGCTCATCAATTAAAAAAAAAATAAAAAAATTAAATTAAGTAAATTAAGCTTTTTCTTTCTCAAAATTTATGCTATTAGTATAAATACTCACATTTTTAAGAATATAAAAAAAACTATAAAATTAAGCGAAATAAGTAAAATAAATAACAAACTATAATATAACTCAAAATAAATAATAAATTAAATAAATAAGATATTAAAATAATATATAAGTTTTCTGTTTTGGGGTTTTGAGAGCGGCAAGGGGCGCGCGCGGACGGCGGAAGCGAAGCGCGAGCATGAGCGCGGGCCGGGCGCGGGTACGGGCCAGGGCGCGGGTGCGGGCCAGGCTTGGGCGCGGGTGCAGGCTAGGCTTGGGCGCGGGTGCAGGCTACTGCGCAAGCGCGATCGCGGGCCGGGTGCGTGCGCGGGCCAGTGCGCAGGCGCTTGCGCGGGCCGAGCGCGCGGGCCGTTTTTTTGGGCGTTTAATTCGCGAATCGCGAATTATTCGCGAATCAGTATTTTTCCCAAAAAAGCGCGTTTTTTCCGAATTTTTCGGAAAAATTCGGATTCGGCCGTTTAATTCGTTTTCTCAAAAATTCGCGAGTTATAATATAGTTTGTTAGTTTAACGGTGTAGAAATATCTAAATTACATGAAATTTTGATAGGAAATTCTTTATACTATATAAAACAAGATCAATATCTTTGATCTAAATTTTTAATGCTATATTATCGCGTTTTGTAAGATTTTTATTTTTAGTAGTTGATTTTTAGTCCCTTAGTTCGCTAGGCAAATAATATCGAAAAATCGTAAAATTTATTTTCTAGATACTTCAAATACTCTAGATTAAGTTTAACGGTGATCGACGATTCGGAAGTCACAACATCGAAAACGACGTGGAAGCACGGAGCCCTCCGTCTTAAGCATATAGCCTCTATATATATATATATATATATATATATATATATATATATATATATATATATATATATATATATATATATATATATATATATATATATATTTGAAATTCTTATCTTTATTAATAGTAATAGGAAGTAATTAGTCTTTCTTCAAGTCCACAGTCATTGGATTGAGATATGTGTGGTTTGAATGATGTGGGCCCTATAGGGTTAAGTGGGTGGTTGATTGAATAGTATGATCTAACGGATGAAAATCATCAAAGAAGTGGATCTAACGGCGAGAAAACTTGGTAGCACCAAATACATGGTCTTATCGATAATATCCGACCGGACTCTATATATATATATATATATAGAGAGAGAGAGAGAGAGAGAGAGAGAGAGAGAGAGAGAGAGAGAGAGAGTGGAATGCTTTTGGAAGCACGGAGCACTCCGTGCTTCCACTTTGTTTCGATGTTCGGACTTTCGAATCGACGATCGGCTCAGTTAGAATTGATCTAGAGTATTTGAAGTACCTAGAAAATAAATTTTGCGATTTTTCGATATCATTTGCCTAGTGATCGAAGGGCTCAAAATTAATAATTTTAATGACCGTGGTGAGCGGTTGCAAGTTTAACGGTATAGAAATATTCAAATCACGTGAAATTTTGATAGAAAATTCTTTATACCATATAAAACAAGATCAATAACTTTGATCTAAAATTTTAATGTCATATCATCGTATTTTGTAAGGTTTTTATTTTCGGTAGTTGATTTTGAGCCACTTGATCACTAGGCAAATGATATCGAAAAATCGCCAAATTTATTTTCTAGATACTTCAAATACTCTAGATCAAGTCTAACGAGTCGATCGTCGTTTCAAAAGTCCGAACATCGAAAACAAAGTGGAAGCACGGAAGCCTCCGTGCTTCCATAAGCACTCCAAATATATATATATATATATATATATATATATATATATATATATATATATATATATATATATATATATATATAAAAGTATATTTATCTTATTATGAGTACGATCGCGTATCGCAAGTTATTTTTCGATGATAGAGCTTAGAAGACGTTATCTAGAGCATTTAAAACTTCTAGAAATAAAATTTTATAATTTTTCGATATCATTTACCCTACGATCAAAAACTCACAAAATTGACAATTTTTAATGGTAGGTATGGAATACTTCCTAGTTCAACGGTGTAAAAGAATCGGAATTTGTTGAATTTTTGATAGAAAATTCTATTCACTACATAGATAAAGATCAATAACTCCGATCTTGAATTGAAGGATCCGATCATCCTTTTTTAGGATGTCGTTCGATTTTGACCGTTTATTTTATACATGCTTGATGGACCTTATAATGATTTCGAAAAATTAGGAAATTTATTTTCTAGAAGTTTCAAATACTCTAGATCATATTTAACGGTGTGGATCGCCGATTCGAAAATCCCAACATCGAAAACAACTTATGAGTAGTAGGGGCTCTATACTCATAATAGTATAATAGCCCTACTACTATATATATATATATATATATATATATATATATATATATATATATATATATATATATATATATATATATATATATATATATATAGCAGTCGATTGCATTTGGTGCTACCAAGTTTAGTTTTAGATCCGCCCCTTTGACGCTTTAAGATTAGATCATACTATTCAACCAATCACTCACTTAACCCTTGGGGGCCCACATTATCCTAACCACACATCTCTCAATCCAATGGCCAAAAACTTGGTAGCACCAATGACTTAGTGCTATTAATAGCATAGTAGCCTAGTTCTATATATATATATATATATATATATATATATATATATATTTAAGGCTTTATTATTTAAATTTATATTTTGAAAAGTATGTTGTTTTCATACGTAATATTGTGGTTTCCGTACGTAATATTGCATTCCGCATATCGCGATGGTTTCCATACGGTTCCGTACGTAATATTGCGTTCCGCATATCGCGATGAGTCAGTTACGTTATATTTTCTGTGGTCCCATCGGAGAACGCAGAAGTATATCCCTACTCCATTTTATCTAATTTATTCTAATAGCATTGGATATGCCTCAATACCAAACTAAGCCTAAATACTATTGTAATAAAAGAGGCTTTCACTGCTGCGCAATTTTGCTGTTATATATATTATCAATATATTAACATGCATATATCAATCAATTAAATCTATTCACATTATATATCTCTAACACATTAACAATACATAAAGACATATAACACTGCAATGTCCAAACAGGTTGGTTATTTTGGTTAGAATTGTGGTCCACCATCTTATTAGCACATATTAGGACACATTAGCACTACCAATGATTTAACAAATTGCTGGTAGATCGCCTCAATAGTATCGCACCGAAAAATTCAATACTTAAAGCTACTGCTTCATCTCCAAGGCCAAATGTAACTCCAAAGCAGCATTTAGATTTTCATTTTATCTGCTTAGAAGATATGAGTGAACAGCTCAGTTTGATGAGGTCAACTTAGAGTGCCTTTTCACCATGAATGTAAAGTGCATCATCATGTTAAGAGCGACACAACACACACCATGCATGAGAATCCCAGTATTCATAATTGAGCTAATCCTGCATGTTTACTAGCTCTACGTAAACACTGTCAGATGCTGTAATCAACTTACCATACAGTAAAGAGACAACGCAACGGCCCGACGGTTTTTACTAAGGTTTAAACAATAAAAAGAAAAAGTATAAACATCTACAATAAAAACACATGATGAAACAAATTTAAGAACATAAACCGAATGAATATAAAGAGAGTAACAAAATGAACGGTCGTACGAGAGTTCTACAGGATGATTTACAATGAAATTATACGCTTTACTTTGCACAGCATCAGGAGTACCTGATATTCGGATGAATAGTCTCAGAGTGAACAACTATTCGCGTTCCTCACCAGGTTTGTGCTCGGGATTAACAGGTTTACCGCGCCCCATCGCAAACCCTCTAGTCCCATCCGGCATTCGTGGCCCTGGAATGGGCTTGCTCATAAACTGGGCACTTGAACCAACTGGAATATATTCATGACCTGAGATAACCAAAAAAAGAAAAATTAAGAGTGAAGGTGCAGCTTAGAAATTGCCGAACAAGGATGATAAACACATACATAAGAGGAGTTTATCT
Source organism: Aechmea fasciata (assembly GCA_025177825.1). Lineage (NCBI taxonomy): Eukaryota > Viridiplantae > Streptophyta > Magnoliopsida > Poales > Bromeliaceae > Aechmea > Aechmea fasciata. The sequence continues at coordinate 4,680,851 of CM045928.1, read as the reverse complement.
CAAAGCTGGATATAGTAAGCAATTGCACTCCCGGCGTATGAAATTTGAATTTTGATTCAGACAATATTATATTATCATTTTTGCAATAAGCTAAAGGATGACTAAATAACAAGCTAAAGGGCGAATAAAGAGCACAATGAAAATAACATGGTCGAAGTTGCGGTGAAGGAGCCGATACCTGATTGATTCAAACAGGTTTAATTAGCCTTGAATAGATGACATGCTTAGAATTCAGGTGTTTGAACGTTGTGAATTCTAAAATGGGCTAAAAGTAATTGCGTTTACATGAAATTAGAAGACATTTACTTTCGCTAAAACCTATGAAACATAAAAAATCATTATATATAAGGTTTAAATTAAGTACGCTGTGCATCAGAATTTTGCTGAATGTTACTCCTTCCTCGGCCTTTATGACGATTCTTCCGCCCTCCCTTAAAAACGGCTAACTGATCCTCATCCTACACAAAAAAAAATCAAGGTAGAAGTTAGAACATATGTTTTCAACAGAAAAAAAATTGGAGCAATTTTTTTCCGCTATTTAAAGATGACAACGTGCAATTTCCGACTACTACTTAGAAACCACAAGACCAAATTAAGAAATCATAAAAGCCAGTACATCTGCATGCATAATAATAATGATCCAAGGAATAGCTTTTTCTTAGTCAAATCATATTGGATACCAAAATCAAATTTGGCATAAAGGCGCAAATTTTGCAATAAGTTACATAAGAAACCACTAAGTTTTTGTCATTCACCAAGGAAAATTATTTTTAAGACTATTTCAAGATTTCAACAAAACTCAAATAAACGTCTTATACACAAAAAAAAAAAACTTAGTTGAAAATAATATGCATTGTAATAATATTTCAAGCTCTCAATGAGGAGAAACTAATTTCAAAATTTCCTGTCACCATCTATCAATCAAAGAGAACAGCTACAATAAATGAAATTAAAATAAAGAGAGATTCACAAATTAATAAAATTAGGCCCTATAAGCTAGTTTATTGCTTGACATTTTAGAACAAAGTCTTTTTTCTAGCCCACTCTTACCGAAAAGATTAGATACATTTAAAGCATGTTTGGATATATTTTGAACATAAGTTTCAGATAGGCAGTTTCAATTTTAATGTTACAGCCAAATCGTCAAACCATGTTTTCTCTCTGGTTACAGCAGCAACAAGCTTGAGTAGTCACGCCTAAGAGTTTGAAATTTTCATTCCAACGTTCCGGATTAGAGTTACTGGATGCAACAAATAATTACAATGAAGAAAGCAATACCGTCTCATCTTGCCGGCCCATAGGTTTTAATTTCTCACCCTCTGATGCGATCTCTCCATGCTGCGTGTCGCTGTTCTTCTTGGAAATAGTACCCTTATCTACCTTTTGGTATAGCCCATGTTTCCCCTAATAAATATTTTGTTTAGTTGGAGACAAGACAAAATAACTCCAAAGGAAGAGGTTATAAAAGGGAAATTACCATTCGCTTGGACAAAAGCTCAACTCTCAAACCACTCCTCCAATTCTTCTCATCATTTAGGGTGGCTACCTAAGATAGTTGAAATATGACAGATGAGGAAAAATTATCTCGTGATGCTAAAGATTGATTGAAAGGGAAGAATTGAGCTGGATCTCTTACAGCTTTCTCAGCTGCCTCCACTGATTCGTACTCGACAAGGACATGTACCTGCACTATCAGGGAAGGCAACTAATTAATTCTATGGGAAAGTAATAACCTGTTCAATATAGAATTATAGATAAACATAGATGCCTGGGCAACAGTTGACTTATCCAAAGGATAAAACCATTGAATATTGAAGAAATGAAGGTGATAAAGGCATACAGCAATTCTGAAACAAGGTATAGTAAATTAGAGTTTTAACTTTTTTATTGTAATGTAAAATAGCCCAGCGTTAATGTTGCTGTTGTTTTATTTTAGTACAGGTAAATTACACTTTTGGTCCTCAAACTATGAGGCGCTAACACTTAGGTCCTCATACATTAATCGTTGCAACTTCTGGCTCGAACTTTCTGAATTGTTGCAATTAAATCCCATAACCCTCTTTGTATGACTAAATATTGATGAATTACTAATGTAGAAGTGTAGCAATGATGATGCAACAATAATTAAGATGTTACATCACTTCTCCATTAGTAATGCATCAACATTTAGTCAAACAAATTGAGTTGTGGGGCTTGATTGCAACAGTTCAAAAATTCGAGCCAAAAATTACAATGAATTAAAATATGAGGACTAATGTGTCACGCGCTCCCGTAGTTTGAGGATCAAAACGGTAATTTACCTTTTAAGCACTCTTGCACATGATAAAATTAGCCATCCAAGTCATTTTGAGATCCACCGAAACACCTAGGTAGTGCTTATGTGATAAAGAGATACCCACATTAGAAAGGAACCCAATTACACACACTGCTTATATGATGGCAAAATTAATATAACGAAAAAAATCAGCATAATCTGGATAATTTTGCGGAAGCTATAGGCATGGTGAAGGCAAGTGAAAAGCTCTAAAATAGGCATGAAAATACCTAAGTTTCAAAACTAGCCACTACAATACAAGTAATTGAAAACATACCTTACTACTAATTACAATTTCAGGCCTTTTAGCTGTTGCTGAACCGCCCACTGAATGCGGGTCATGAATGATTACATTGACAATACTGAGCAACAAAATATTAGAGTGAGTTTATGAGAGTAGTATTAAATTTTGCAGCAACTGGCACATTATAAGTAGAGTAACATACCTGCCAACATTACCAAATGTTTGTTTAATACTATCAATTGAGTAGTCCTCTGGTAGATTCTCCACTATAACTGTCCGTAACTGACATTACAAAGGTCAACATAAAGAACAGATAGTATTTAGTAGCTGCAAGCCTACAACAAATTGAAATGCATTTTAAGAAAGAGTACATACCTTCGCATCTTTTGTTTCATTAATTGGTAAGAGATGTAACCTCCTCACCTTTTTGCCATCCAAACTGACAACCTACAAATAATGTTGAGAAATGTAAGAAATTAGCCACGAATATCGATTTATCTACTTAACAAAATCTTGTCTGTTTGGCCTGGATTCTAGAAGATCTCCACTCCAAAAAGATAAAGCTTCTAGAATGTTTGGCTAATGAAGAGTCTAGCCCTTTTGTTGTGGCATTAAGCAAATAATAATCTCTTGACCCGCAAAGCAAAAGCTTCAATTTGAAGCTTTTGCTTCTGCCACTTCAAACAGTTGTATTTAGTACAGCAGTGTGATGCGGCAACTATGTTTTTAAAAAAAATGTAATGAAAAAAAATATATATAAATACTGATATTCCCATTTAAGTTGTCTAGTGAAATACCATCTCAATGATGATTATGACCTATTTACATAATCTGTCAGCCTGGCCTGTCCAAGAATATCTCATGGATTTATTTGAACCCTCCTTCGGCTGACTAGAAAGTGAACACAAATATTTCTTTTAATTTGCAGATGACAGGTGGTGGGTCAGATTGGGCTTTTCGAGTCTCTAATGCTAATCTATCCATGAATAGGGTTTATATGTTCAAGCGGAAGGCTTATTCTGAAATTATAGCTGTCTAGGAAGCTTTGAAAAGCGGAGCTGAGCTGAAGAAAAGAAGTCTGGCAATTGAGAGTGACCCAGAACTAGCCATATGTATAGTGGGAGAAAAAGGAATCAAACACTTCTTATTGGATATACAGTCCTGTTCCTGTTTTGAGAAAGTCATCTTTGTCATTATCATAGAGGTGTAATCAAAAGGCTAATTGGTTAGAAAATAGAGTTACTATAGCAGATCTCATTTTGCCGGGTTTTTGCTTTATCGATGTCCACTTTTTTGTAATTGGGATCTTCCCCACTTGTGAGCAATAAATTCTCTTTTGTACAACAGGAAAGAAAGAGAAAACTCTACTCAAACAGCACTTCAATAGAAGATACACAAGGGCCAAGCTGGCCCAAAAAGTGGTATCCTAGTTGAATGTGTCATACATAATACGTGGTTTCATAAGGATTTTAACTATTGGATGGAAGGAAAAACTATTAGAGAGTATAATAGCCAAACTGCTAGTTACCTAGTATAAAAACTTACCAGGTGAGAAGATGTCCTAAGTGCTGCTTCAATCAACGAGAGGTCCTGAACAAGCTTCTTCATTCTTCTAAAAGATGCAATAAGTGCAATTGGAACTGCAATAACCAAAATGTTATTAAGAATTAATAAACTTCAGTATATCAGAAATCTAATACTAGATAAACAAGGGAAATTTATTCTTTTACTTTGTAGGAGAAAGACAATGACTGAAAGACCTAATAAGATAACTGATCCAAGAATCTATATGCATTTTGTCATGAGAAAAAAATGACAATAAAATTCTAACCCCAAGGAAGCACACAATTTGGTATATTAGGAAAATTATAAACCACTTTTTCCCGAATCTAACAAAGGAATGCTTAAGGATGTCATATATGACTGAATAGTTAATTCGGCAAACCAGTATTCTGTATTAATTTGCTCCTATTTATCTAGCATTCTCTGAAGACAGGAAAAAGAATTTCAAGTAACAAAAAAGTATAATATACTATTGCCAGAACGATGCAACTAGAATAATGCTTATCCTTCTATGCCTTTTCTCAACAATTTGGTCCAGATAGACCACAAGACAAACTGAAGAATGCTCCAGGAAAGTAATAACAAATAGATATGGATAAGCATAATTGAGTATGTTGTTATCATAAAGGAAAAAAAATCTGAAAATTTACTCTTTCCCTTAGTAATTATGTGGACAGTAAGAACTAAAGAATAGAATGGTCCCTTTTCTAGAATTTGAAGAAGTCTGACACCATATAATCATAAATATTTAAACTGAAGAGGGCAAATTTTTTATCTAGAATGACTCAATCTATCTTCTTTTTTTTTTTAAAGCTGCACTCAGTTACAGCTACACTCAGTTACAGTTTGCCTAGTTTTTCTTCTTTTCTATAGCCTGCTTACATCAGACTGACTTAGTTTCTTGCCTACCAAGAAAAATAACTTGGATTAGATGAAAAGCAAGTCCGGTCAAGATAAGCTTCAGCTGTATATATAGATTCACCGATTCAAAGAAGCACATAATAATTAAAACTTCTGTACTTTAGAGGGGAAAAAAAAAGAAACACACTTTGAATACAATACAGACCCTCTTCAAGAATTAGGCATATCTCACATAAACTTAAAACATAACCTATAAAGGACTTAACCATTTAGGTACATCCACTGAATACACCAACCAAGTAGACCAAACTCAATCTAGCCTAGTGGTACTTTCGCAAAGCATGCCAACCACAGGCCAAAAAATCTATTAAAATTCACTTTGATAGAAAGCACAAACCACTCAACTCTACTGAGGTGTTTATATAATTAACTACTAAAGGGGGCAGTTCAGATGAGTAAGGAACAGGAAGATATCATCTCCTAGAAAATGTCAAGATGATGAGCTACCTGTAGCAAAATGCTAGGCAACATTCATCAACTCTAGGATCATCAGTTTTGCATCATCATCATCATCCCTTGACAAGAAAAGAAAGGAATAAAAAAAAAAGATAGCTAAAATGAAAAATAATAAGAATAAGGTGGTAAAACTTAATCAGAGTAAGGTACAAAAGCAGAAGAAATCTATTGATCAAGTAAAAATTCATCTTTGTCTGTGAACAAAAAGAACCAAGAGAACACGAATAACTCTGCCCAACAGGGTTTAAAAGTAAATTCAAGCAAAGGTTCTCAAGAACATAAATCATAAAAACTTGCAGAGAGTAAAGAACATAGTTGAAGGAAAAAGAAAATGACGGGAGGATAGCGAAAGGGATAGTAGAGTCGACCAAAGGTCATTTATTGCTTAGAGGTATCATCTCCAAATAAAATCTTTAGCTCATATGTAACGACCCGACCTGCTAGCAATAATAACTCGCTGGACCCAAACCACGGGCCCAAAATACTTAAGAGCAGTTATTATTACTAGTATCTATGATTTCTTATATACTCAATCACAACTCCATTCCCATCCGATGTAAGACTATTGGAGTGTCACTCAGAAAAGCCTACACAAATAATTTTGAATATTCCAGATTATTCGTTAGAACAGAGTAAATCAGATAGCAAGAAGTGGGTAGTCACACATCCCTAAACTAGATGCTCAGCACAGCTTTGGAAAAGCTGCACCAGGAGACTCTAAGTCGAGGGCCTGTCATAAGTACCTGTTTTACTTCATCATTTTCATCTCTGTTCTTTGACTCATGCTATCACTAGTACATTATTACAACAGTGAGAGTGATGTGGAATATGAGTAGGTGCATCAGATTCTAATGCAAATGAGAACATCAAGTCAGGAATCGCATTGCGCAAATGGGAATTTAAAAGATAAAGTCATCTTGCCAAGACCTGGCAGCCAGAACTTAATGGTTTAGCTAGCACTCAGATGACCCAAGCTCAAACTTGAGCCCAAGTTGATAAGCCCGAATTTGCTATATTCGAGGCTAATGACCCTGATGTCTGAGCAAGCTGAATTACAGCCTAATAAGCCAAGTGCGAACTTGATCAAAGTTACAATAAGCCCAGCTCATGCTGAAGTGGTCCCAGCTCAAGCTGAACCGTCCAGCTTTGGGTCGTTATATTTGTAACAAGTTATCCACAAATTCGAGAGGAGCGGGAGAATCGAGATTTGGTTGTTCAGACATGCAAAAAAGTACAGTAATTCCAGAGTCTTCAATTTATTTAGTATTTATAGAAATACTGATTAATTTTGTCAAAGTAGACAATGAAATCAACATGACTTCGCCCAAATTGAATAAACTTAATAGTCCCAGAACATGTTTCTCCTATGATAACCGTCAGATCTAAATAAATCAGTTTACTTTTGACTTCATTATTTATTAGTCTAAAACAGATCAAACTGCTTCTCAGATGCATTCATTAGCGAGGAATAATTTTATTGAAACTTCCTTGAAAGTTGAATTGAAATCTAAGCTATCATGCTGACTACTTTTCAACTGAAACAATAGAACTGAACAACAGTTCCAAAACACACAATATGTGCCAAAATCAATTGCACTAACAACCAAGCTACCCCGGCAGAGAAAGCCATATCACGTAGGACAACCAAAATCTAGAGCCCTGGCTCTTTCATCATTAAAATCACGAAGTTTGGGCACCCTAGATGTAAAATGTGCTTCTGAAAGAAAGCTTCATTAGATGAAGAAACCAATCTTGTTGATCAAATCTTGCAAAACCCAAATAAAAAAAAAAATGAATTTGCAGTACTGAAGGTATACATCACTTACCAAATCCGTCCTTGTCTTTCTTCACAAATTTCAACAGAAACTTATCTGTAGGAAGATTTTCATCACTGAAGTAGTACTCAACCTGAAAATAATGGGCTGACAATTTTAGTTCAGATTTCATAAGAAAACAACAACATAATGCTCCAAATCCAACCAATCCTACAGAGGAGTTTTATAAGAGAGGTACGATTACCGCAGCACCTGAATAACAACAAAAAATTAGAGAAGTTCGTATGCGACCATATTCAATCGGAAAACATTTATTTAAAAACTAGAGTTAATTGCACTCGGATCTCCAGAACAATAGCCAAAGTTTCACTTGGACCGATTCACTGAAAATGAACATTTTTTTGACAAATTGGTAGCGAATCAGCCCATTCCATCATCTGATGTTAAGATTATAGACAAAAGGATGATGCATAGACACCAAGTCAACATTTTTTGACAAGAAACATAGTCTCAGAAAATTCATTTCCAGCTGAAAAGGAAATTTGCTGTTGAAATGAGATTTGTTCAGAAAAATTTACCCATGCATTCTGCAAAATGTCAAGCTCTGATTCCCGCCTTTAATGCATAAACAAATGGGTTCAAAATTTGCTTACCCAACATTCAGATCATCTTTTTCATCAGTAAAATCAATGTCAGATGACACAATGGGCCAATTTGGCATATTTGTAGAAGTTTAGCTGATATTAAGTTCATTTTAAAATAATAGAGCGCTAAATGAAACTTTGATAAAAGTTCACCAACGCAATTAGTTTTTCCCCCATCTACTTTGAGGGTGTTTAGTTCACCAAAAACCAAAAAATAAATAAATAAATTCCGTTCTGGCTCAACAAGTATCCAAAAAAAAATTTTTTTTTTTTTTTTTTTTTTTCAGTCTACATTCCGTTTCCGCAAATTTTTATCCAGAAAACAAAAAACAACAAAAATAATGGAAACAGTGTTTTGGAAAGCAAAAAGTTTTACATAATTGATCGGCGAAACTAAACACCACCTTAGGAACCAATAATGCATATCAATAGCCTGATACCCAGAAAGAAAACTAGCAAGTGACAAAAGGGGGAAGCATCACCTGCCGCACGATCTGGTCACGGAGCTCATCGGAGATACCATCTTCGCCACCGCCGCAGGTGACGTAAGGGGCGGCTTCTCGGTCCTCCTCGGCAGCGCCGGAGAAGAGCTCGGCTTGTAGATTAGCCTCTTCTTGATCTCCACGAGCAAGACGAGGAGAGGGAGGAGGAGCTATCTCCGCCGCCGCCGCCGCCGCCGCCGCCGCCGACGACGACGACGACGACGACGACGAGACGATGGTAGCTACTTCTTGGAATCCGTGGACGGTGGGAGAGTCGGCGGGAGGCGGCGGCATTGGAGGAGGAGACGGAGGCCGCGCTTCGGCTTCCATTTCACCGCCGTCGGCCTCCGCTCTCTCTCTCTCTCTGTCTGTCTGTCTCCCTTCGCGGTGGGTTTTATATCGCAGCGGTGAGTCGGTGACTGCTAGGGATGTTAATGGGCGCGGATACCAGTTTCATCCGAATCCGAATCCCAACTCGAACCCGAATTGAGGAGATATATTTATTTATTTATTTACTCAATACTAAACAGATATATTTTCGTATAAAAGTATTAAAAATAAAAATACGACGGATTTAAATTTGAATATGAATATTACTATACCCGGTCCGAACCAGAACCCGACCTGAATCCAAATTGATTTTTTTACATTATAATATATGTATATGGTTATAAATATTTATTGTTATATTTGAATTTATATTTTAAAAATTTAAGTTTTATATTAATATGTTTTGAAATATTGTAAAGAGAAATAATTGTTACAGGTTCAAGTTTTGACTTTTTGGTCGGACTCGGATTTAGGCATAAATTTTTAAAATTCGTCAGATTTATATTTGAGTTTAGATTTCGGATTTTTAAAAACCGGTCTCAAATCCGACGCATTGGCATCCCTAGTGACTCTCGAGACTGGACTTGTTACCAACCGTACACGGTTGTGATCGACTAGTCATGGTTGTTCGTGCTTGAACTCGGACTGGCTTCATGCTAGATCCGAACCCGAATCCGATAGAATCATCAGATTTGGAGCCTGTTTGGCCGCTTAACCAACTATTTGCGTAGTAATGTTGCTGATTGAATCAGTGATTGATCTACCGGTTAAATCAATGACCCTTAATCCAGTAATATTTTCATACTGCTATTTGATAGAATACTTAAAACATTGCACAAAAGCTGCTTGGGTAGCCAAGCTACTGTCACTATTACTAGTAACAATTTCGCTCATAAAACATTGTGCAAGAATAAAACAGTTTAGGCCACATATCCCTGTTTTATGTTCTTAAACAAATTATGAAGTTTAGATATTAGGCGACAAATTAAGGAAGAAACAAAGCAATACGTAAAATAATGAAGAGGACATGAGCAAGTATACGGGCTCACGTGCTATGCACCTGCACCGGCAAATTAGTTGGTATTATTATTATTGCATTAATAAAGGGAAAAAAACAAATAACTTTTATCTTGCTAATAATAATGCAAAGTAAAATTATATAAGGAGCTTAAAATAATTATACATGTGCCCCCTCAAAAATTACAGATTAAGCAGTTTCTGTCTTATATATGAGCACAGTAATACAGTAACAAAAAATATCACATATGAACACAGTAGTATAGTAACAGAAAATCTCACAGTAGTGTAGTGACATGAAATATCGATTTCGATGTTTTTCAGTTTTACAGTTCCAGTTTAATCTTGCGAAACGAGACGCAATAGAATTATAAAACCCAAATCAAACGGCACCAAAGCAAGAAAAAGTATTAACGGTGCAAGCAATATTTTGTGAGGTATCAAATTCTCTAAATATACGGTGTTGTCCTACTTTTCAATGATCCAATTGAGGATAAGTTTACCTATCGTTTAAAATGTTATAGCGGAGTCAAAAGATTTAGCCTTCTTCTCTCCTTTCGAGTCACGACCTTACCAAGCTCCAAGCATACTCATAAGTTTCAAAAGATGTGAGACTCAGACCACTAGCCTTAGTTGATCTGGTCGGAAGCCGCACACTCGTTGAATGATCTTTACTCTGTTGAAATATATTTCATATTTCCGGTTTATGATTGGTTCTAATATTAATTCTAGCGCCTTCTCAGGAAATCAACCATCCTAAAATTACTGTACTCATAGCACGTTTAATCCTCTTAGGGCATGTTTAATTGGTTTAAAGTCGGAATCGGAATATAGTGAAAATAAAATTTGAATGACTCATTACCTAATTCTATTTGATTCGTAAATCCTAATCGAATCGGAATAAATTATTTTATTATCACTATTTGGTTGAGATAGATATAAAAAATATAGTCAAATTAATATACTAACTTTATCTTTATAATATATTAATTTAAATTCAAATTAAAAATTTATATCAAAATTTTTAAATAACAGCAAATTTTTTAAATTATATTTTATAAAAAAATTAAACTTTGAAGTTGAGTGGATAATTCAAAATATAAAATTAAATTTTGATTTGTTTAAATTCAAACTTAAAATTATAATTTTAATTTTAATTTTAATTCATAAATTTAATTTAAGTTTTAAATAAAATTTGAATAAAACTTTATATAAATTAGAATTTAATTTAAATTCTAATTCATAAGTTAGATTCGAAAATATATATACTTGATTAAATTTTAATTTTTAATTCAAGTTCAAATTAAAATTATAAATTATAAATTTAATTTCTAAATTTAAACTCATATTTTAATTTAAAAAGTTGGGGAAAATTTTTAATTCAAATAAATATTCATTCCGTCCGAATTCAATTTCCAATTCGGCCTCTTAGACCGGATTGGAAAAAGAGGTAATTGAGGAATTCCCATTCCACTCGAAAATTGAAATCGAAATTAGAATGGAACTCCCGCATATTAAACACCCACAAACGAATTCATTTATTCCAATTGATTTCATGGTGAAAAAATGAACCAAACACACCCTTAATCCATAACTAAGTTAAAAATTTTAATTTTATTATATTTTATATACGTACATCACGTATATTTTGGGAATTCAAAGCTACCACTTCATTTATTTCGTTAAGAAATAAATTTAGTTAGAAATGTGAATCAACTATGATTCGAACTCGGTCTCTATCAACCACTCTCAGTGCCATCCAAAAAACTTCTAATACTAAGAATCACTGTATTAGATAATATTTCTCCTTGTAATATTTTTAAATTATTTTCTATCACTCTAATATTAGAGACGACACGCCTTTTGAGACATTAGGCTAAACATAAACATGATGTTTAGACCTTGTAGAAATTTGACTTAATTGGTCTATTGTTGCTTCAGTAAGATTTTGTTTTGAGAGAGGCTACTATGTTTAAGAGCGCTTTTGTCTTTCGTATGTCGTTTTTCATGTTGTGACTTTCGAATCGTCGATCGGTTTCGTTAAATTTAATCTGTAGTATTTGAATATCTAGAAAATAAATTATACGATTTTTCGATATTATTTGTCTAGTATACGAAGGGCTCAAAATCAACGGCTAAAAATAAAAATCTTACAAAACATGATAATATGACATTAAAATTTTAGATCAAAAATATTAATCTTGTTTTATATTGTATAAAAAAATTTCTATCAAAATTTCACGTGATTTGAATATTTCTACACCGTTAAACTTGCAAACGGCTCACTACGGCCATTAAAATTATTGATTTTGAGCCCTTTCGATTACTAGCCAAATGATATCGAAAAATTATAAAATTTTAAGGCTTATTTAATTTCTAGGTACTTCAAATATTCTAAATTAATTTTATCGAAGTCGATCGACGATTTGAAAATCGCAACATCGAAAATAATTTGAAAGCACGAAAGGATCCGTGCTTTAAAAAATACAGTAGCCACTCTTTTGTTTTGTACAAAAATAATACTCGCAAATTGAGCGTGTTCACATGAAACTTTGGGAGGGTGCAGGTTCTCTTTTTTTTTTTTTCTTTTTTTTTTGTGTTCGCGTTCGCATGTTCCCACTGTACATGAATTTTATTGCGCGTTTCCCACTTTGTTTTGCGCGGCTCCTTTTCCCCAAGACCCTCTAAGGCCTATCATCTAGGAAATCGTGCATTCAAAAGGTTATAAATATTATATATATAGAGCAAAAGCACTGTGTTATTAACGACGTAGCAACCTCTGTGTTTAAATTTTTAATTATTCATCAATTTTTGATAGACGATTAAGATTAAAAAAATTAGAAAAAAATTAAATATCTCAATTTCTCTTCCTTTTGATCTTTTTTCTAATTTTTTTCTTGCTCTTACTCTAACCACCGATCAAAATTTTAGAAGATTAAAAACTTAGGAGCACAAGGACTATATATTCTTAATAACACAAGCCCTATACGTAGAGAGTCCGGCTGGAGTGTTTCTAATAGCATAAAGCATTTTATGCTATCAAATTTTTCACCGTTAAATTTACCTTCTTGTGATCATTTATATCCGTTAGATCATACTATTTAACAAATCACCTACACAACCCTAAAAGAATCATTATCATTTTAACCGCGTATTTTTTTCATTTAAGTACCGAAAGTCTAATAGTACTAATGATTTGGCGTTATTAGAAAGATTATAGCCTAATTCATATAGAGAGAGAATAGGACTGCTGTGCTATTAGGAGCACGACAGTCTTTGTGCGTCCTAGCGGGACTCCCTATATATATACATATTAATTCACCTCTCTATTAAGCCTATAATAAATATGATAACACATATCTATGTTTTATTTATCTGTAAAAAAAATCAATCTAAATTGATGAGGCATTATGAACAATGGCCCCCACTACTAATTAATTTACATAGTACTAAGATGCTTATTGATTGGGAACCCTAACCAGCCGAAAGGAGGAGAAATTATTGCCTACACCCAGCGCAAGAAGGTAATGGGTCAGATTCAGAGCATGTTTTCAGATATTCGAGTCAAAACAATTAAGACATCCAAATTCAAAATCCAAAATTTAAATCTGACGAATTCTTGTGATTCATACTCAAAACCGAACCCGATCAGAAACCAAAATTCCAAAACCAGAATCCAAACATGAGATAACTATTTCTCTTTACGATAGTTTCAAGTATATAATATTAATATCTAAAATTTTAAAATATAAACTTAAATATAATATCAAATATTCATATATCTTATATAATGTAAAATTTATTGGGGTTCGGGTTTGGGTTCGGATTAGGTATAGTCAAAATTTATACTCGAATTCGAATTCTTCATATTTTTATTTTTTATACCCATATCCGAAATTATATCCATTTAACATTAGATAAGCTAGCCTGCTATAGATTTAAGTTCGAGTTCAGATTCGGATAAAAATTTGATCAGGTATTTGTACCTATTAAAATTCCTAACTTAGAGTACGGCTATTAATTTGTATATTTCATGCATTGCACCCATAAAAAAAAATTATGATAAATAGCATAATTTAAGGGATGAAATTGATCAAATTGATAGATCGAACGGTAAAATTTTTTTACAAATATCAAATATTTGGTGCTTTTAAAATCACAAAATATAGCTGGACTCTTTATTTTTTATATATTACTTCTCTACCATAGGTTATTGAAATTGGTTGGGATCTTCATTATTACAAAGAGCTTTTAAACATAGATGGTTTAAGTTTCACATATCATATATTATAGGGGCAATTGCTTATATAGTTCTGAAAAGTTTTCGATTTTTTGATTTACCCTTTTAGAAGGCTAATATTGAAAATGCCCTTGCTACCTTCCAACCTATTTCTAATATACCCCTATAGTTAAAATCTGTTAATTAGCTCTGTTATCTTTATAAAATTACTATTTTACTCTTTCAAATATGCACTTTCACTATTACTGTCTTTCTTATTTGCCCTTAAACTCCGGGGTACAAAATGTATTTTGACTTTTGGTATTTTCTAATATCCCCTCTATCATCACCGACATTTCTTATTTGCCCTTAAGTTAAGGGCAAAATTATTATTTTAATTTTTTTTAACAGTGGTAGATATTTAACTCACGTTAAATCCAAGTTAACTTAACAGGAGATAAGCTATGGGGGTATTTTGCAATAACGGTGGAACATATGAGGGATATTTTAGAAAAAAAAAAAGAGCAGAAGTAAATCGAATATTTTCAAACGTATGAAGGGTATATAGACAATTATCCCTATATTATATATGTTGGCTTTATGAAATTGATGGTGCACGAGACGTACAAATAAACCAGGTGCAAGCAATAATATCAGGAAAAGAAGAGTATACATAATAATTAGCATATAGTAATTTCAATGGAAATCATATCACTTTAATAAAGGCCTCTTTGTCACCTTGATGATAAACAAGATAAAAGCCAAACAACTTATTAAATCACACTCTTGTCTTGCTTTTGCCCTTAAACCTATCAATCCTTGCTTTAATTTACATGAAATAACAATCTTAATTTCATATAGTTGGTTAGTTAATGTGTAAATCTCTTTGTTTTCTAATACCTTGAAAAATTCTTCAATTTTGTGACTCAGGAGTAGGGGTGGCAATTAATCTGGTCATTTGCTCACGAGCTACCACGGCTACAAATGAGTTTCGAGATCTACTAACTATTCGCCTGCTTAATTAAGCACTAGAGAACACGAATGGGTCACTATTATGCTCGACGACGATATTAATACACATATACGTCTTTGTGCGTCCTTAAAGGACTCTCATATTTTATATTTATATAATTTATTTAATTTATATTTTTATATATAAATATATAATTATATATAATATATATTTTTATTATTTAATTTTTAGTAAAATAAAAATATAAATGCGAGCTTAATTATAAAAATACTCATTTGTATATAAAGTTTTAACAATTAGATCAAAGTCGATGGATAAAATTTTATAAATTTATTTATTTTAATATATTTAATCTAATTTTTTTATTTATTTATTGTTCGTTTACAATTAAGCGCCATGTTCGGCTCTTATTAAACGCCAAACACGAATTTGAATTTTTCATTCGACATTTTAATCGTTTAATAACGAGCCGAACACGAGCCGACCCAACTCGCTCGTGTTCGGCTCGTTTAATTACACCCCTACTCAGGAGTAGCTGTAGCTTAATCACTGTACCTATCAAACCTTTTCTCAAAACTGAATCCGCAAGATCATTAAATGATCCAAAAGAACTATTTAAACGATTAGAAAGTAAAATAAAAAATTTTAAATTAAGTTGAATAGTTTCAAATGATCAAAGTTTGGGGATTATTTTTTCTTTTCGTTGATATGCATTTTCTCAACTTTTTATTCTTCTATTAAAGCTATTTTTAACTAAATTGGGAGTTTTGTTAAATTCAATTTGCGACTCTTTCGAATTATACATATTTTGTGTAACGTTCAGTTGATGGTCGGGCAATAGTAGGATGTCAAATGTGTTCAGATACGCAGAACTTATCCGAATCTGAACTCGAATAGGGCAGATTTAATTGATTCTCAATACTTACGGTCTCGATTATAAGCATAGAAAATGAATAGATGAATTTGGGTTTCGATGTAGTTTTTACTTATACCCGAACCCGAATACGAATCTGAACCGGTTTTATTTTATACAGTTGTTTTTTAGTCTGGAAATTTATATCTGAATATGATATATTTTGAAATTTGATAAAAAGAAACGATTGCATGCTTTCTAGGTAGGTTTCGATTTTGATTATAGATTTTCAAAATTTGACAGTTTTGGGTTTGAGTTCGGATTTCGATTTTGATAGCAGGTTTAGCTTTTGAATTTTTGAAAATCCGCCATGAATCCGACTCCTTGATATTTTTCACCGACTACTTACGAAGTGACTATTTTTTTTTTTCTAAAAAAATGTCTTAAATGACTTAAATAAAATAAATAGCTTTCAATAAATTTTAATAGGTTAATTTGCTGAGTGTCCTTTAGTCAACTACTAATTACATAGATAACCTTACAAAATTGTCAATATTAAAAATGCCCTTTAAATTTTAGAAAACTGTCGAAATTACTCTTCTAAATGAACTTCGTTTGTTTGTCGGTTTCGTCTATGTAGCATTTTACGGTTTAGAGTTTTGGATTGTAAGATTTAAGGCTCTAGGGTTTTAGGGTTTAGAGTTTTTGGCACCGTTTGGTTAGGAAATAGGGATAGGAATAGACCCTTATCCCCCCTTTATACCCAAATACTAATTTTTTATCCGAGAATAATAGTTCTCGGCTATCCTTACCAACACATTCATTTTCTATATAAAACTATTTAATATTTTTCTTATCTTCGGAAACAACTCAATTTTCATCCGAACGTTATTTTTCTTATTCCCATACTTGTATATATCCCTGTAATAGCTAGTTCTTGCTTATACCCTAACCAAAGGATACCGGGTATTAAGGCTCTAGGGTTTTATTGTTTAGAAAATTTAGGGTTTTAGAATTTTAGATTTTGGGTTTTAGGGTTTTAGAATTTTAAGTTTTTATGGTTTTAGGTGTTTTAGGAAGTAGGGTTTGGAAGTGTGGTCATGAAAATAAAATAAGTTTAGTATTTTTTGGCTTTTTTGCAAAAAAAATCCACTTATTTTCGGATTTTGCAAAACCGGGCCACCTTTTTCGTTTTTGCAGATTCGGGCCGCTTTTTCAGCCGCCGGACCAAAATGCCCCTCGTATACAAAAGCCCTTCGCGTATTCCTCGACGTACGTATGCCTCGCCGTACGTAGCCGGCAGGCATTTAATACGCCCCCTCCGCGTACGCTACTGCCGATCTCTCGGAACCCGCTAAATCGCCCCGCCGTTCGCCGCCATTGTTCTTGTTCGTTCTCAATACTTTATTAAATAACCCCAACATACCGTCGCTGGGAAATATACAAGCAGCTCAACAGGGATAATAGTGCAACGCGAAGAAGCAAGGCCCGGAGAAATGGTGCAACCTCCCAGCTAACAGTTCATCCCTAGCGACGTTCCGGTGCAATCTCTCCATATCCACTCAATCTCAAGCTAATACCGCAAATGACGGTGAAGCGTCTGCGGGGCAGGACCGGCGTGGCACTGCGAGATGAAAGTTAAACTATATTTGAAGATAAGCGCCGGCGAGAAAGCAAGCTCGGCGGCGGGTCAGGACGATCGCAGGCCTCTCCGCACTTCCAGGGGTCCTCTTAACGGTTCTGCTTGTCAATCCAGAGTGTTTAACGGTTGAGCCTTTAATATTTTTGTACAATTTCGAGCAAAAGGTGGCGCAACGTGGAAGGTGGCTAGTAATTATAAACAAGGGTAGTGGTGTAATGAGTTTTATATTCCCGCAGTAGATAGTGTTAATAAAATAAGCGAATTTGTTGCACTAGTAATTGAGTTTATATAACTGTAATGGAATGTAGTAATAAGGTAATAATAAATTACGAAATAGTGCAAGGAGGCTAGTACTTGACAAATACGGTAGTAATACCAGTGTAATGGATTGGAAAAGATTGTTATTAAGCTTGTAAAAGTGCAATTCATCAGTAATACCAGTGCAAAGGTTTGTTAACAAGTATTACTAACCTTTTAAGGGTGCGTTTCGAAGCTGCTACATTACGCCTCAATGATTAAAGAAGATAATAGTGTGAATTATCTTAAAAATCATACTACCTAATAAAACCGTGTAATTATAGTTCAACATTAAAGACGCAAATAGTGCAACCCAACGTGTTGTCAAAGAATGCACGTATATAGCCGTTAATAATAGTACAATTGGTTGAAGGAAATGGTCCAATATTTAGCTAGCAGTGCAAAAATAACCTGTTAATAGTGCAATATTTAGCGAATCAAATATCGTGCAAACATATTTTCTCCATCGCTGTGGTTCATTTAATGCTTGTGGAGGAGTATGTACAGTAATGTGTACGAACTGCCGGTGTCTCTTGGGCTCGTCTACCGGACGACGCCTCTTCGTCTCACCTCATTGAGTATAACGTCACGTCAGTGTACGACTCTGATGGTACATTTATTACGATATGCGCTTCAACGCTATCGCCATTGGCGGAGTTTGGAGTTTGCTGTTCGTGTTCAGATATTTTTGCAGAAAAGGATACCTGTGATATGATATGATTAATTAGTGGTGCAAAGGGAAGTGCACTAGTGCATCATTAGTAAAATAGTGCATGTTACCCGATATTAGTCCAACAATTCTTGTAGAAAGTACGTATACCAAATATTATTTATATTCTAAAAGAATAATATGGTCATTAGGTGATTTGATTACGTGCCTAGATTATATTGGATTCTAACGGTGTTAGATGATAGGTTGGCCCATAATACCATCCCACTAACTTTGTAACTCCGGTTGATCTAACTTTGTAACTCGGTTGATCGATCCCTTTACCCCATTTCTAAACCCTATACGCTCGTCTAAACCGCCTTCCAGTCGCTTTCGTCTAGCCTTTCAAACCCATTGCTCTTTGTAACCGCCATCGTCTCGCTTTGAATCTCTTGGTCCAATACACTCTCATTATCCGCCGCTAGCAATGTCGTCGAAGTCGTCGCAGCTAGTGAATCATTGAAAGTCACCGGAAGTGCGCCGTCCGTCTTGGGATGCCGGCGTTCCCGCCGGTAGGTTCATCGTAAATTCGCGGTGTTTCGTCGGAGCCTACAGGAAGACTTACGATTCGGTCGTGAAGGCGCATCATTATCCCGTCATCCAGCGGACGATCTTCCGTAATATCATACTCTTTCCCGACATCACCTCAGATAGGCCGATGCTGGAGTACATCCTCCGACATTGGAAGAGTGGTGTTGAATTCGAAATTGGCTCGCAAGTGATACGCTTCACGGCCCGGGAGGTGGGTTCTTCTAGGGTTACCCCTCTCGGGTTCACCGATTGACCTCAGCCGGAAAGTAGAGTCTGATATCCAGAGCCGTTACCTTGTGGGTAGGAAGGTCGATCGCAAGAACCTCGAGGGGATTTTGATGGAGTTGTCACCGAAGCAGGACGAAGAGGACATCACAGACTTCGTCAAATTACTTATTCTATACTTTTTTTGTTGCATTCTATTCACAAATACTAATAATCTCGCCCCAAGGGTCTAGTGGGTATAGTCGATGATCTCCCGGGTGGCTAGGTACAATTGGCTCGACGATCCATAGCTTATCGCGACACCTATGCTCCGCCGATAAATTGCAAGCAAAATCGAAGCGGGTGGGATACGTTCTTGGATGCACACCGCTTCTTCCGATAAGTGTAAAGTGTTAAATTAATAGTGTAACATTGTCTTTGTAATAGTGTAACATTGACTTAGTAATAGTGTAACATTGACGTCGTAATAGTGTAACGATGTCATTGTAATAGTGCAACATTGAATTTATAATAGTGTAACATTGTCTACTATATTACAATAGTCCGACTGAACTAGTGTAACATTGGCTTTGTAAACAGGTGTGGATATACGAGCACACTGGTTACAGATCTCCCCTGCCCTACCGCCGTGCGATATATCCTCGTATCCAGAGGTGGGATACGATTAGATGGTCTCGCCGTTCACGGGGATCGTCAAGAGTGAAGGAAGATTTTAACTTCACTAGCTGCCGCCGAAGGCTCGAACTGTCCGCAGACGAACAACTACGCTTGGGGTGGTGGAGGAAGTTCCGCGTCGACACCGTCGCAGTATGACGATCCTCGTGGTATAATAATGTAATGGAGGCAATTACCCGACTGGAGGGTGTGGTCTTGAGTCTTGTCACTAGCGTAGCCAGCATTATGAGCCACCCGGCACTTCTACCTGCACCACAATCCTCGCCAGCCCCACGTGGAAGTAAAAGGATGATGCAAGAAGGAGTGCAAGCTCCAACTCCCCACCGCCTAAATCTTCTACGCGCTCGGCTAGTAGAGTGAAAAAACAGAAGATAACATCCGCCGTATTGGCGACGCCCGCACCTACGTCGGCCGTTAAGGCGATTCCCGAAATGGGGAAAAAACGGAGCAGAAATGCTTCCAAATCTACGAAGGATGGGGCACGCGAGAAACTGAGCCCGCCTAAGCCTCCCCAGCAGTGTCGTAAGAGGCGCACGCTGCGAAGCCCGTACCTACTCCGGCGGCCCAAAGCCGGAAAGAATAAAGCCGACGACACAATCACTGAAGTATGTGACGCCCTCATCATTTTACATTCTCAACATAACCAATGATTCGTATCATTAGATGATATATTAGTGTGAATGTACGTGGAATTCCTGATATAATTAAATTTGTCCCCATTGTGCGAAATGTATAATTGTGTTACATATCAACATGTAGTGCAATATATAGGACCTAAGTGTAACATTTTACAAATACCATTTCAATTTTTACTTAGATGAGGTATGTAATAGTGTAAAAATCGATTAAGTTGTTCAAAAGATATTTTTAAGTAGTGTATTTCATGAACAAATAGTTTAATTGACCGCATTTGATATTACAATATGGCGGTGCATAACGTCGTCGATATATGCGAAGACGTCGAACCCTTATCTTCGCACGGAGGTGCTGGTCACACGATTGCGGCGCGCAGACGAGGCCTGACCAAACGGCTGCATGGCGAGGGGGGATGCTGAAGTGGAGGTGGAGGCGGCGGATGCGGCTGCGTCGGCGAGAATGAGGAACGGCCGCCGTGGATAAGGTGGAGGCGGCGGGCGCGGTGCGGATAAGGTGGAGGCGGCGGCTGCGTGCCGTCGGCGAGAAGGAGGAACGATCGCTGCGTGGATAAGGTGGAGGCGGCGGGCTGCGGCTTGCCGTGGCGGCGCGCGCCGGCGCTGCGCGCGTAAGGAGGAGGCGGCGGGCTGCGGCGCGGACCCACACGAAGACGACACGCGCTTCCTCTCGTGTAAGCTTCGATTACAACATTTACTTCTAAATGGTGCAATTTTATATACATTGTTACACTACTATACACATTGTTGCACAATTATAATTATAATCTGAGATCTCTTCGAAAAAGGATAAGCCTATCCGTGCAGAGGCGGTTGGTGCCACTCTCGAAGCGACAATGGCGCCGAGACACATTACGGACTCCTCTATATCGAAACGCGAATCGGTAGGTTTGTGAATGAAGCGTCATTACGTTCCTTTAAAGTGACTTAGATTATAATAGTGTAAGAATGTGCTGCAATGGTGTAATGTCTTGTGATCTCACTCCCTTTATTGAATAACAGCCACCAAGCATAATTGACATCCCCCCCTCGGGAGCCACATCGTTTAGAGCAAGGGGCCCGAAGCTCAATGTCAAGGGCGGCAAAACCCCAGGTCCCGTGACGTTAAAGTATTACGGCAAAGGAGGCATTACCATTGGAGGATCGGGAGCGAATTGAAAGGTTCCTGACAAGCAGTGGTAAAGAGTCAGTATCTGTGCCTTCCAAAAATATTGAAGTCGGGGGGAAAGACTTTGTTGACCTACCCAGTCACATGGCTTTCGTAAGCTCCGCTATTATTGACTCCTACCGGGCGATTACGAAGGAGGCGGAAGGGCACAGTGCATCTACTCGACTTGTTTCCTTTGTCAAACCTTCTGGGACGATTACGAGCTCCGATATGTTCTGCAAGAAATCACCGAGGGGTGATTAGTGCGACAAAGTTCTGGTTCATCCCGCTCTTCAACTACGAGCACTGGCATTTGCTAGCGGTTGATCTACAAGGCGGGAAGTACCTCCACTTGTCCTCCATAAAAAATGAAAAATACAACGCTGGTTTCGATGATGCGGTAAATAGTGCAACGACTTCTTTTGCATTGCACTAATCATAACATGTTTGCCCCATTATATTTCTAAATAGTGCAACGACTTCTTTTGCAGTGTAATAACGTGGCACAAATTTTGGAGACAAAGTTTCCCGATTTTTGCCGCCGACGCGGTACCCGTCCCGTCGACTGGGAGAGGCAGAACATGGAAGACATCCCGGTGCAACATCAATCTAATGATGTACAATTTTTCCTTTTAGCGTACGAAGAATACTTGCAGAAGGGATGGAACTTGGACTTCTCCCAGAATGACATGACGAGGAAACGAGGCGAGATCGCAGCTGAATTTTTGCGTTATTTTTACCAGCAATAATTCATGACATTATTGACACAATATACGTGTAATAGTGTAATAAATTCAGTACTGGTGCATTTAATCCTGATTCATTCAGTACTAGTGCAATTAATCCTGATTCATGTATGCTTGTAGAATATTTGACCGAAGATGCAAAGGTAACAATGGTCTAGTACCTTAAACTGTTGCAAACGTAGTGATGAGCCGTATCTTAACCTGTCACAAAGTTCGAAATATACGAAGTAAAATACAAATGCTAATTCCAAATCTTTAACCAGTCATTGTTACACTATTCAGTACGAGATGATGAACTATTTTCCTATCGGTAACACTAATACATACAAAATCGCTCATGCACTATTACTATTACCGATGATTACTGTGGTGGATCTGCAGATGTAATCTCTCGCTGCTCGATTTGTCTTGCGACTGGAGGGTTCTTGCATGATCTTTTGTTGTGTCCCCACCTTTGGCATTTCCCGCACCGCTTCTTTATCGCACCATTCGACATGGACTCTCTCCTAACAACCTTCCTTCTCCCTGGTTGTATGCGCACGGTTGGCGGCCGAGGTCGCACAACGTTAGTTGGTAATTCAGGCCATTGTTCTTTGCCTCTGGTGGGGGAACGTAGTCGTTGTATGTTGCTTTATAAGTTGAAGTCTTGAAGCAGTCCTCGACAAAATCAAACGGATCCCGCATCCTGAATGAAATTGCTCCCATGGCGTGATTACATGGGATGCCGTCAATGTCCCTGCACGAACATGTCTTATTTGAAAGATCCACCACTTCGTGCTATCCTGCAATAACGTGGATCACGCATATGTAATTGTTTGAAAAATAGTGCAATATGGACTAATCTGCAAGTAATCTTCCGGACATACTATGCAAACGGACATTGTAATCGAACAACACGTTTAATCAATAGTGTAAAGTATTGATAAGTGGTGCAACATATCCTTATAATCGTTTAACTTCCTCACGACATACCTGAAATAGAACATCGGTTGAAGGATTAAGCGTGAAAAAGCGGGAGGCTTCCCTTGAGGTCGCTAAAATCTTTTCAGCATAGGGCGTTATAACACTCGTCATCTTCTCCCCAGCCAGATTTCTCAAGTAATAATAACTTGCTGTTTTCTTCCTTGTTTCCTCCACTAAGTATGTAATTGGGAGGCCTTTTAAGTGTCGAATAACACTGTTAATAGTTTCGGCACAGTTGGATGTGAGCATGGAATAACGCCTTCCAAGGAAGCAATGGGTAGCCCACCTATGCCGAGGAAGCTTCACGACATACTTGTACTATTCCGGGTTCAACTCCTTCATCTTCTGCATGTGTTCGTTGAACTCGGCGACTGTGTATGCCCGCCCCGCCGCCCAAAATCTTCGCCAAGCAGGTGTATTTTTTGGCGCGTGAGGGCGAGTTGTAGACAAATGGTACATGCAATAACCATGAGCTGCATCCTGAAAAACTTCGATACAGCCTTCAATCAAACCTTTTGACGGTCGGACACAATAGTTAAGATCTTGTTTTCTCTCGGAACCTCGCGATCCGCGACGACACCTTCCCGCAATCGTTCGAGGAACCACTTCCAAGAATGCCGATTTTCACCCTCCACAATCGCCACGCTAATGGCGGAATGCGCTATTTGCATCAATACATGACGCCGTGAGAAGAGCACCCTATATTTACCCGTCAGAAAGTACCTAAACAATGACGAAGAGTTTATATTCGCGTAATCGTGTAAATTATTAACGCGTATTCGTAAGAAAATACAATTTCGCATTATTTTAACATATAATAGTGTAAGGAAGTCATATAATAGCGTAAGAAAATACAATTTCGCATTATTTTGCAAAAACATACCGTCCAGACCAAGTAGTGGCCTGCAGTGGTTGCGGAATGCACGGATCGCCGCTCCGAATGCCCAGAAAAAACGGTGGAAGCGACCCTCGTCCTGGTAAAGAAGCTGAAGAATGCATCCGCATCTCTACTCTTCATCTCTCGCATGTACGAAGGAAGTGCAGCGAAGGAGCCCTCGAAATCGCCGCGGAGCTCCTGAAAGATCCTTTCCTTGGCTCGGTAGGCTTTCCAGTACGAAATTTTGACGCCGTGTTGCCGCAGAATCTCGGTCTGAATCATCTTCGGCGTGTATTTATCGTTTGCAATGACCTGCTCCCTAACAAACGATGAGATAAATGCCGCATCACAATTTCTGTGGCCTAATCCCCCTAATGCCCTGCTACAAGTGTGTTTGGACTCTAATTTCTTCACCCACCATTTTGTAAGTCCTGGAACGTTACGGGCCTTTATTCTCCACGAACAATCTGCGACGCGACATCGCGCGGTGATCTTACGGTCGTTGCATTTGGTTGGTGCGTACTCAAACCCTCTTTTCATTGCGTAGGCTCGCAGAGCTCTTTTGAAGTCGGTTTGAGTATTGTAGAACCGCCCTCCCGGACATTATCCATATCTTCCACGTCTCGTCGCCTCGATTGTAGCGATGTTCACGATCAAGTCGTCATCCAACTCATCGTCGTCAAATTGCTCGATAGTAAGATCCAAGCATCGCAACTTTGCAACGGGCGACATCCATGGCGTTGTATGTTCTTGAAGCAGGTCGGGACCGCCGGTGACGATACGGATGGTAACGTCAGAATCGGTATCCTCTTTGAGATCAATGTTAATAAAACCTCCATCATTGACTGCCGCATCCTGATCATCGATGAGAATAGGATAGGACGATCTGCACCAAGTGTATAGAGCAATCAGTGCATTGTAACTTGTAAGTAGTTCAAAATAGATGTAGTAGTGCAACCATTA
Source organism: Aechmea fasciata (assembly GCA_025177825.1). Taxonomy (NCBI): domain Eukaryota; kingdom Viridiplantae; phylum Streptophyta; class Magnoliopsida; order Poales; family Bromeliaceae; genus Aechmea; species Aechmea fasciata. The sequence continues at coordinate 4,655,635 of CM045928.1, read as the reverse complement.
TATATATAGTGCTACGACTGAAAGGGATAATAGGTATTGTTGCAAACGAGTAAGAAACAGTGCATCATAGTAGGTTAATAGTGCACTGGATAATGTAATAGTGTAACCTATTTAAAACAAAATATAGCATGTGCAATAGCGAAAATATAATGGTGCAAGATATCACCCAGTAGTGCAAAATGTATTTAGATAATAAATATAATGAGTCAGAATAGTGTAACATACGAGCCAATTGTTTCTATGTTTGGCCGGGAGGAATAGATGTACTTGCATCCTGGCAACGATCGCTAATCAACCGATCCGTATGTTCGTCGTAAGGACTTCGTCTATATCATCGGGCTCACATGTAGGAACAGTTGTATCTTGCAATATAGACACTGCATACAGCTCCAACAGATATGCGTGGGATTTAAAGATTCTCATCAAGTTTCGGACATCATCGTCGTCAACAATATCTATGAGTTTGTTGATGTCCCCACTATAACAAAGCTTTAAGTCGAATTTGGATGTTTCCGGTCGCGTATTCATGTATTTGCAGAACATTGCTCGAAGGGAATGAATAGTATCCCCTTGCCCGATGAAAGCGAGGCGGCAGGATCCTCCAACATACTTGACAATGCCTCCTCCATCCTTAAACAACCTATTAAAATGACAGTGCACTGGAATTTGAGCGCTATCCATTAGTTGGAATGCAAATTGAAACAAGATTTCAGAACTTTGATATTCAATACAACTGAACTAAGATATATATATTCCAGTTAACGTGCATGAGTAGCTAATATCTGTTAAGGCGGAAATGGTAGCTCCATTGCCGCCATATTTCATCTCGTATCGCGGGGCATACACGATAAGATAGCTATCAATCCTCGCATTGTTAATATAACGGAGAAAATCGTGCAAAATTATGGACGTTTAGCTGGTAAACTCACATATATTGCACTCTTTGTTTGTAATGTACACTACTGCTTCGATGTCGCATCGTTTGTTCAAAATGTCAGGATCGATCAGCATCGGTAATGGTGCCATTTTCTCCATGTAACTCTGTACGTCAGATATATCATTACGGTTACTTTCCGACCTCGAAACACCTGCCGAAGCACCTAAAAAAAGTAATTTTTTTGCTTACGCAAACAGCAAACACTGGGTATGGCGAATAGGTTATGGTGCCATGGAGAACTGGGTTTCCCGCCCGCGCAGCCCGCATTAATGGCTCTTTAATGCTGGTGCAGGAAACACTGTACCCAAAGGTGAGGCAAAGATACAGCGGTGTGCATAGCGATCCGGTCATAAATGCGGAAATATTAAAATAACCGTAGCGTAAGAAAATACAATTAGCTTCCACGTTAATCGCCGTTGCCAGTGTTTGGTGTTACGTGTTCGACGCTATTCGCCATTGCCAGTGTTTGCTGTTCGGTCACTGCCACGGTAGCCAGATGCTTCCTTAAACCTAGTACTATTATATCACCTCATTGCATTCTTAGAAGCTTTGTTGTATTATTTTGCCGTACGTTGTACTATTTATCAAATAATTGCACTGGCATCACTGATGTATTGCACTATTACAGACATAATAACACTATTTTTCGGACATTTACATTCTTAGTATCTTAATAAGACTCTGTTCTGAACAATTAATTACACCATTTTAACCAATAGGATAAAATTTTGGGGGATACTGAAGAACAAAAAAAGACAATTAATGACCGGGTTCTGGATAATGACGCAAGAATTCTGCTGCTATCTCGCCGCGCTTCCTAGTCATATCATTCTGGGAGAAGTCCAATTTCCACCCCCTTTGCAAATATTCTTCGTAAGCTAAGAGGAATATCGCGCAGTCATTTGATTGATCTTGTGTAGGAATGTCCTCTACGTTGTGCTTCTCCCGCCGATGGGTCGGGTCCGCATGTAAAATTCTGGGAACTTCTTATTCAAAAATTCTCCTACGAATTTACACTACAAAGAAAGGCGTTGCACTAATTAGAATTAGAAAAGGGTCAGGTTGTTACAATATTTAACCATTAAGATAAATACTTACCGCGTTGTCAAACCCATCGTTGTATTTTGGATTTTTAATGGAGGATAAGTGCGGGTAATTCCCGCTTCGAGATCAACCGCTAGCAAATGCCGGTGATCGAAGTTGAAGAGCGGGATGAACCAAGACTCGCCTCGCAATCACCCTCCGTAATGGCGCCCAAGAACATCTCGGGGTTCATAGATGTGCCTATTGTCCGAGAAAGGAAAGATGTGGAGTATATGCACTGTGGCCTTCCGCCTCTTCCAAGAAATCTTTGGTAGGAGTCAATTATATCGGAGCTAACGAATGCCTTGTATCCGGTTAGGTCAACAAAGTCTTTCCTAGGGATGTCGATATTTTTCGAAGGCACCGTGATCGACTCACATCGGTGGTAGTCAGGAACTTTTCAATTCGCTCCTGATCGTCGATTGGTAACTCTCCTTTGCCATAGTAGTTTAAGTCCACGGGCGCTGAGGTTTTGCCGCCCTTCAATTTGAGCTTCTTGGCCCTTGGTATTATCGATGTAGCTTAGGGGGATTTCAATTATGCTTGGAGGCTGATATTGAAGCAAAGTAGTAGTTAGTCAGTATCTCTATATATTATTGTGCAACCATTTGTATAATAATGTAACCATGTATAAAACGTTGCACCAATTCAATATTAATTGTTCTATTTCGAGCTTACCCGAGGGGAAGCCCCTGTCGTCTTCATGTGCGTCGGCGCCGCAATCGCCGCATCCACTGTTTCGTCTGCCTCGACTGACGCCGCCGCAATCGCCCACCCCACCAAGCATTCCGTAATGCAGCGACGTCTTCACACATATGGATGAGGATGTTGTGTAGGTGCGATTGTGTTTTATCAAATGCAGTCAATTACACTATTTTTTCATGGAAAACACTACTTAAGATTTGATATTGCACTACTTAATAAGCGCTTGCACTATTATATACTTCATCGCCAATCAAAATGGACGGTCCGTGAAAAGACCTCCCGGTAGACTTGCGAAATGGGCGCTTGTACTTCCCTTTAAGGCACCGACGGCGCCTTATGATGGCCTCCTCCGTTGCCGTTACACCGACAATGATGGTGGTATAGTGTTACACTACGCATATATTGCACTATTATAAGATCTTTAAAACAATTATACATTTCGTGCAAAGTGTTAAAATACTGAGACAATGATTGTGTGGTCGGGTCTTTGCATCCATTACCTTTTCATCCACGACACCAACCAGCCGTTGTTCTTCAGGGGACAGGTCGAGCATGCTGTGGCAGCTAGTGAAGTTAAAATCTCCCTTTACTCTCGACGATCCCCGTGAACGGCGAGACCATCTAATCGTATCCCACCTCTGGATACGAGGATATATCGCACGGCGGTAGGGCAGGGGATATCTGTAACCAGTGTGCTCGTATATCCACACCTGTTTACAAAGCCAATGTTACACTAGTTCAGTCGGACTATTGTAATATAGTAGACAATGTTACACTATTATAAATTCAATGTTGCACTATTACAATGACACTGTTACACTATTACGAAGTCAATGTTACACTATTACTAAGTCAATGTTACACTATTACAAAGACAATGTTACACTATTAATTTAACACTTTACACTTACTGGAAGAAGCGGTGTGCATCCAAGAACGTATCCCACCCGCTTCGATTTTGCTTGCAATTTATTGGCGGCGGAGCATAGGCTGTCGCTGATAAGCCGGTGGACTGCGTCAGGCCAATTGTACCTAGCCAGTCCGGGGCGATCATCGACTATACCCACTAGACCCTTGGGGCAGAGATTATTAGTATTTGTGAAAAGAATGCAACAAAAAGTATAGAATAAGTAATTTGACGAAGTCTGTGATGTCCTCTTCGTCCCGGTGACAACTCCATCAAAATCCCCTCGAGGTTCTTGCGATCGACCTTCCTACCCACAAGGTAACGTCTCCGGATATCGACTCTACTTTCCCGAGGTCAATCGGTGAACCCGAGAGGGTAACCCTAGAAGAACAGCCACCTCCTGGGCCGTGAAGCGTATCACTTGCGAGCCAATCTCGAATTCAACACCCCTCTTCCAATGTCGGAGGATGTACTCCAGCATCGGCCTATCTGAGGTGATGTCGGGAAAGAGTATGATATTACGGAAGATCGTCCGCTGGATGACGGGATAATGATGCGCCTTCACGACCGAATCGTAAGTCTTCCTGTAGGCTCCGACGAAACACCGCGAATTTACGATGAACCTCCCGGCGGAACGCCGCATCCCAAGACGGACGGCGCTTCCGCCAAGTGACTTTCAATGATTCACTAGCTGCGACGACTTCGACGACATTGCTAGCGGCGGATAATGAGTGTATTGGACCAAGAGATTCAAAGCGGGATGGCGGTTACAAAGAGCAATGGGTTTGAAAGGCTAGACGAAAGCGGCTGGAAGGCGGTTTAGACGGCGTATAGGGTTTAGAAATGGGGTAAAGGGATCGTTCAACCGGAGTTACAAAGTTAGATCAACCGGAGTTACAAAGTTAGTGGAATGGTATTATGGGCCAACCTATCATCGGAACACCGTTAGAATCCAATATAATCTAGGCACGTATGCAATCGAAACAGCCAACAGCCATATTATTCTTTTAGAATATAAATATTATTTGGTAAACTGTACTTTCTACAAGAATTGTTGCACTAATATAGGGGGTGCACTATTTTACAAATGATGCACTAGTGCACTTCCCTTTGCACCACTAATTAATCATATCACCGGTATCCTTTTCTGCAAAAAATATCTGAACACGTACAGCAAACTCCAAACTCCGCCAATGGCGAATAGCGTTGAAGCGCATATCGTAGGAAATAAACCGTCAGAGTCGTACACTGACGTGACGTTATACTCAATAAGGTGAGGCGAAGAGGCGTCGTTTTACGCTACCTCGCTATCTCTCGGAATCCGGACCAAATCAGCCCGGCTATTCGCCGGCCCCGCTGTTTGCTGTTAGGTTTGAATACTTTGATAATTTAGCCGATGCTACCGTCGCAGGGAAATATACAACCCCCTAACATGGATAATAGTGCAATGCGAAGAAGCAAGGACAGAAAAATGGTGCAACCTCCAATTTAACAAAGTGCATCCCTGGCGACTTTCCTGCAACCTCTCCATATCCAGAATCAAGTTAATGGCTCAAATGAACTGCGGCCTCGCCAAAACGTGAGGTGTGGAATTTATATAAGGTGTGGATGTTATCTAAGTAGTGTAATGATTTAATTAAATAGTGCAATAAGTTTATTACCAGTGCTAGAAAACACGTAACGCAAGAACAGTATATTAAATTTTTGCTTCCTTCTGCCTAATTAGTGTAAGTCGTCGACAAAACAGTGCAATTTATTGATCGTATTGGTTTTTTATAGAAATCTAAATGTGCAACATTTCTTCGAATTGATTGTAAGGCTCATTGGGATCTAATAGTACAACCTCTCGCTTTATTTCGTGTAATACTGCCCAAAGCGGTGCAAGAAAAGAATAAAAGAATAATTTCCAAGAGGTAACAAAGTAAAGAAGGGATATTTTTATTAATAATAGCAATTTATACATTGTCATTGAAGAAACTGCAATATAAATTTCTCGTTTTGCATACAATACGAAGTTCATGTTCAGTACTATCACTGTAACATTCGCATACAAATTACTATTAACAATACTAGGCTTTCATTGAACAACATTACAATCACCATCAAACCTAGCCATTAAATCCACAACACCGATACCACTCTACTGATACTCCACTTGGATGCTGAAATGGAGGAGGGAAAGTCTCGATCGGATTGGTACGTCCGTGTTATTTGCACCTCTTCATGCAATTTTGGCACTACATTTTTCGTAAAGAGACAGTTTAGTGAGAAACTTTTATAAAAACAATCGAAGTTGAATAAAGATCCAGAAGAATTTACGAACCTGCATTTCCTCCAGATAGTGCGAATCAATCTTACAGCCTCGTTGCTGGATGGAACACTTACGAGCCAGCTTCCTCGTCGTGGACCTCTCCGGCGAATCTCTCCCAAATGACTCGTGTACCTCCATGGGATGCCGTATTGCACCATTATAAGCTGAGTTGTACTATTATATCCTATTTTACACTGTTAATATCATAAGCGGGCATGTGTTGCACTTTTATATGGGATATTGCACCATTTAGCCTGGCGTTGCTTTGTGTTGTTGCATTATTTTACCTGTGTGGTTGAACTATTTTCTCCTATTTCACCGGAATGTCGCTAGGGATGACGAATAGGCGGGAGGTTGCACCATTTCTCCGGCCTTGCTTCTCCGCGTTGCACTATTATTCCCGTTGAAATGCTTGTATATTTCCCATGACGGTATGTTGGGGTTATTTAATAAAGTATTGAGAACGAAACAATAACAATGGGCGAATGGCGGGGCCGATTTAGTGCGGGTTCCGAGAGATCGGCAGTAGCGTACGCGGAGGGCGTATTAAATGCTGCACGGCTACGTACGGCGAGGCATACGTACGTCGAGGAATACGCGAAGGGCTTTTGTATACGAGGGGCATTTTGGTCCGTGGTGAAAAAGCGGCCCGAATCTGCAAAAACGAAAAAGGTAGCCCGGTTTTGCAAAATCCGAAAATAAGTGGATTTTTTTTGCAAAAAAGCCGTATTTTTTTCATGGTAGCTAAAATATTAACTATTAAAAATGGCCAAATTAGTCATTTTATATTTTAATTCAAATAAAATTTCTTTTCTTGTGTACATTAAATTTGATAGAAAGGATGTTTATGATAGAATTTATGAATTTTGAACGGTAACACTTACATTGACAACTTTTAAAAAATATTTATGATATTTTTAAAGTTTTAAGGGGCGCATTTGAAATTGTTTCTATTTCAAATTAAATGACACTGTTGAGGGAGGGTGTTTCTATTCATTACGAAACTCCAATGCATAGTTGAGGGATCTCTCTCCATAATTTTCATCTTCTATTTTAATTTATTTTAGAAAACATTAAAAATGTATTATTTACAACTGTAATGCATAGTTCTTAATTTCATACAGATCCTTACAAATATAGTGAATTGCAGATATATCTCCATAAAATTTAACTTTCATATATTCTCACTATAAAAGTCTTAATATTTTCAAATATGTCACGCTGTTATGATCCGTTAAAAAAAATGAGTTAAGCATAGGTAAAATACTTAACTCTTAGTTAGTTAATAAGGTGAATTGATATTTTAATCCCTCTTTAATTGGCCGTTAGAACGTTTGGAGCGATGTCAAAAAGATTATTTTATTTATAAAATAAATAGTATTTCAACGGTAATAAATCAGAGAGATATATTTAAAAAATACGGATAATTATATATGTTTCCTTATACATTTGGAAATATCTAATTTATCCATACTTTTTTCTTCTTTCTAAAATACCCCTCATATATTGCAAGTTATTACAAAATACCTCCGCAATTTTTTCTGTTAAGTTAACTTGGATAAAACATAAGTTAAATATTTACTACAGTTAAAAAAAAATTAAAATGCCAATTTTGTCCTTAACTTAAGGGCAAATAAGAAATATTGGTGACGGTAGAAAGGTATATTAGAAAAGATCAAAAGTCAAAATACTTTTTCTACTCTTGACTTAAGGGCAAATGAGAAAGTCAGTGATGGTGAAAAGCTATATTTGAAAGGACAAAATAATAATTTTATAGAAATAATAGAATTAATTAATAGATTTTAACTCTAGAAAGGGTATTTTCAATATTAATATGGATAAATCGAAAAGTCGGGAATTCTTTAGGAATATATTATATAAGAAATAGGTTGGAACGTGAAAAAGATATTTTCCATATTAGCAGGGATGAAACGAAAAGTCGAAATTTTTTTAAAAATATATAAGTAATTGTCCATAAAAAAATATTAGAATATTTATAAAAATAATATATAAAAACTGAATTTTATAAAAATATATTTATAATTTAGTATGTTGCATGAACCAGTATGAAATTAATCGTATTATATTAATTACATCAAAGGGGGAAAGACCCCTATCTATATAACTACTGATCGATGTATAGTTGAATGGAAATCCATCTTCTTTTTTTTTTTTTTTTGTTTTGTTTTGAAACAGCTGTTGATCTGCGTTCGCATGTCCTCAATTTCGCCCCCACAGTACCCAATACTTTCCCACTCCACCAAAGAAAGGAATATAAAAAAAAAAAAACAAATTAAATTAGCCTTAATAATAATAATAATAATAATAATAATAATAATAATGGCCCACATAACGCCAAAAAAAAAAAAAGAAAAAAAGAAGAGGGAATCACCCACCATAAAAGGGGTAAAGAGAGGGGGCATTTCTCCAGCATTGAGAGTCTGAGACCACCAAGTGAATGAGTGAGTGAGTGAGTTTTGTAAAAAAAAAGAAAAAAAAAGGAAAAAGTTCCCGAGTCGCGAACTCAGTTAGGGAAAGGGAGATAGAATGGTTCGATCTTCGACTCGGACGATTTGCCTCTTCATCGCGCCGCTGCAGCTGCTGCTGCTCCTCCTCCTCTCCCAAATGGCCTCCGCCGCGGTAGAAGATGGTATGTTTTTTTTTTTTTTTTTTTTTTAAGATTTATCGTTTAATTTTGTTGTAGCTTTTTAATGTATTTTGGTTTTTTTTTTTTTTGGGTTTGATTTGAGGTGGTTTGAGCGAAGGCAGTGTGGAAAGAAAAATAGTTTTTTTTTTTTTTTGGTCACTAAAATACAGATTTTTTTTATATTTATTTATTTATTTATTTTTACTTTTCCACCTTCACTTTTAAAAATTTACAGTTATTCTAAGTTTGACGTATTTAGTTTTCTTTTGAGACTTTAAGTATTTAGAGTAGTAGCATATATAAAATATAATAGGACTAAATTTTTTAACTCGGTTATAATATCAATCTTAAAATTTGGGTTAGTTCTATATATGACTAGATCTTTTAGCTCGGCCATAATATCAACCTCAAATTTTGGATTAGTTCTATATATGAGATATAATATGATTAAATAAATATCTTAATATCAATCTGGCTATAGTATTTTAGGCGATGATTAGATTCAAGAGATTAAGAGAGTTAAGCGTATTAGAATTAAAATAATTTTAAAATGGGTGACATCTAGAAAGTGGGGCGTTGTATTTTTTCTTTCTTTTGGTTAAAATTTTATCACTATTTCGTCTATTTTTTATAATTTTTATTAAAATTATTTGTAAATATATTAAAAAATTAAACTAAAAAATAAGTAAAAAAATATTTAGTTATTTTACCTTTACTATTATTGTTGTAATTTTTTTAAAATATCTTAAAAATTTAAGTGAGAAAGAATGTAAATTTTTAAAAATTAAAAGGAAAAAAAGTGAGTACTATGGAAATATTTTCTATATTTTAGCACTTATTTTTAATTTTTCAGATAATAATTTACAAGGGAAAAGAGACCTTTTGTTTTACAATCGGAAATAAGAAATATAATACTTTGTTGGTTTTCTAGTTGATGGGAAAGGAAGAGGAAATTTTTGGAAATGGTAAGTATATGTAAGTGACCAGATAACTAACAAAAATAAATATAAAAAAAAAAAAGGAAAAAGAAAAATATAGAGGTTTTCTCACTATAGGAGTGTTATATGCTTCCAATATTTTTTATATTTATTAGTGTTCACTATATATATTTATATATTTTAGTATTTATGTGACGCCTAAATTGTCCCGCATCGAATAGAAACTGAATTGTAAATAAGAATACAAGAAACATGCTCCGATAACACTAGACGTATGCATTTTGTGCTAGCGGTTTAGGGCACAACTCGTTATTAGTTCTAACTTGCTGGATCATTAATTACATTTGGTATCAGAGCTAGTTTAATAATAAAAAGTGTGAGATTAGTCTCATATTTCTTAGTTAAGATCTAAACAAAAAAAGTCTGTAACGTCGTAATAGTCCTACATCAGAGGAGAACTATATTAACTTTAGAAAGAATAGCCTAATAAATTATTATTACTAATGAACTGAGCCGTTACAGTATAATTAGAGGTCTAAGTTCGTAGCTAGTCATAAGACGGTAAGGGTGTCCGAGAAAGCAATCAACTGCATTAAACAGTGGTGGTAAATAAAAAAAACTTCTGTAGTTGTGTTGAGCTTAGCTTGAATAAAATATTCAACCTTAGTTTAGTTAAATTTCTAAATAATTTCTTAGTAGTTGATTTACAGTTTGGTATCTTACATTGGTTAATTTGCGTCCCATGCTAAATAAAAATTGACTTTGCCATAAGAAATTGTTAATTGTAGAATTCTACTTAATTAGTTCCCAATTAAGTTTTATTAAGATAATTTCCTAGCTAATATATTTTTATTTGAGACAATATAGTATCAGAGTACACTTTTCATGGCCCAAAAAAAGGAAAAAAGGAAATAAAGAAGAAGTAATGTTGATGATATGATGATATGATATGAAAGAAAATAAGCCAATATTTGGCAACAACTAAAAATGTATATTTTTAGTAGTCGCTACACATTAATTTTAGGTAATTGAATTAAAATCTATTGCTTCATTGTACTAGATACAAAATAATTAGCTGGTTAATTTGGTTGTCACATGATCAAGTTATGATATATAATGTTATATATTAAAAATAGCTTTTTAATTGATTGTTGCAGCAGCACTTTTGGACTCACTTTTTGAATTGGAAACTGATCTAATCTAATCCATCCCACATGCAAGCTTAAATGCTATTCAATTCCCCTTTTCGTACATCTCTTGTACTGTTTGTTTGACCTAATTCTAAGTTACTATTTCTTTTTCTTATATATATATATATTTTTAAATACGGTAAAGTTAAGAAAATAAAGAGTGCGTCTGGGGTCTTTATGGAAGCACGGAGGCCTCCGCGTCTTCCACTTTGTTTCGATGTTGGACTTTCGAATCGACGATCGCTCCGGCAAGTTTAGAGTATTTGAAGTATCTAGAAAATAAATTTCGCGATTTTTCAATATCATTTGCCTAGTGATCGAAGGGGCTCAAAATCAACGGCTGAAAATAAAAATCTTACAAAATATGATGATATGACATTAAAATTTTAGATCAAAGTTATTGATCTTGTTTTATATGGTATAAAGAATTTTCTATCAAAATTTCATGTGATTTGAATATTTCTACACCGTTAAACTTGCAACCGGTTCACCACGACCATTAAAATTAGTAATTTTGAGCCCCTTCGATCACTAGGCAAATGATATCAAAAAATCGCAAAATTTATTTTTTAAATGCTTCAAATACTCTAGATCAAGTCTAACGGAGCCGATCGTCGATTCGAAAGTCCGAACATCGAAAAACAAAGTGGAAGCACTAAGCCTCCGTGCTTATAAAAGCATACCAGCACATATAGAATAATTTTTGATAATTTCATAAAAAATCAGGAGCTATTTGGTTGTATGTAGTTGCAATTGTACTATATTTGTAACTGTATGTAAATATAAATTTATTGTTTGGTTTGATGTATTTAACTCTAACTGCTGTAATAAAAACTGCAAGAGGAGGCCCAACTGTAGCAGTTGGAATTACGCCTAAATTGATCGCAATTCGAATTGCAGCAAGTTGATAGAGTAACTTTAAATTAAAAATATATTTACCTCCTTAATTATTTTTTAAATAAATTTCTTTTTCTAGATTTGAGGTGATTTCTCTATCATATATGTAAAATGATAAATTTTTAAAAGTTATTTCTTAATTACATATAATCAAACAAATTATTTATAGTTGAGCGAATTTTATTACATTCGACAAAATAGAATATATATATAATTATAACTGTTTTATTTTCAATTATATGTATTTTTAATTATTTTGTATTAATAATTACATCGAATTAAAACAGCTCCTTGTCCTTTCATGCTGTACACCTTGTACGGATTACATTTTCTTCATGTGCTTAGCTCCATTTTACTTTTTTTAGGGGGTAAAATTGTATGGAGGCCCCTTAAACTGTAGTGATTTTCAAATAGGCCGCTGAATAAATTTATTTAATAATTTTTTTTAAGTCAATTATTTTACAATTATTCAAATTGAAACAAAAATAATTAGGAGGCATATAGAAGTAATGTTTATATAGTTTGTGGGCTTATTATTTCAAAATGTAGCGTACGTACATTTTTCTTTTATTTTAAATTAAATTGTAAAAAGTATCCTGTGTTGGCCACATTTTCAAATAAATAAAATTTTTTTAAAAAAATAACAAATTAAGTTGTGAAACTTTACTAAAACAAGCTTGCATATAATATTGTTTCATATCTTAGATAAAAGATTTAAATAAAAGAGATTTTTTTTTTTAATTTTTGCTAATACTATTAAAATTAGTAGTTTATTTGACAATTTTAGTTAATTTATATGATTATATTATATTATTTATAAGCAATATCATTTGCAATCTTATTTTTTATGAAGTGTTATAGCTGAATTTAATGGTCATCCTAAAAAGCTGGACATATTAAAAGAATGGTCAATTGTTTATATATATCTGAAAAGTTTCTCACGTTTTGATTTATTCCTCTTAGAAAGCTAATATTGAAAACACCTTTCTACGTTCTAATCTATTTTTAATATATTTCTAGAGTTAAAATATGTTAATTAGCTCTGTTATTTTACGTAAAATTATTATTTTGTCATTTCAAATATATTCCTCCACCATTACTATTTTTCTTATTTGCCCTTAAAGTCAGAGGCACTGAAAGTATTTTGATTTTTGGTCTTTTCCAATATACCTCTCTATCGTCACAAATATTTCTTATTTGCCCTTAAGTTAAGGGCAAAATTGACATTTTAAATTTTTTTTTAACTATGTTAAATATTTAACTCACGTTTAATTCAAGTTAACTTAACAGAAGATAACTGCGGAGGTATTTTGCAATAAATCGGGTATTTTGCAATAACAGTGAAACATATAAGAAGTATTTTAGAAAGAAAGATTAAAAAATAGGAATAAATCGGACATTTTCAAATATATAAAGATTATATAGGCAATTATCCCTATATATATATATATATATATATATATATATATATATATATATATATATATATATATATATATATATATATATATATATATATATATATATATATATATGTATTATAATAAGGAGTTTGATTTAAGCATTATTAGTAGTAAAATCTCATTATTGCTACTAATTTTTTAGCATTTAGATCAATTCTTTTCATCATTTCTAACCATTGGATTAAATACCATAATCCAGTGGGGACCACTCAACCCTAGGAGGACCATTCAACTCTAACCGACTAATATTATCCTAACCTTACAATTTTTAATCCAAATGTTAAAAATTTGATAGTAAAAGAGCGTTTTCTTATTAATAGTATCCCACTAATTATATTATAAGATTAAACTTCTTTTATAGTATTTTGGATGGTGACTATATTTTAATTAAGAGAGTTAAGCGTGCTTAAGATAAAATAGTTTTAACATAGATGATCTTTTAGAAGTGGGGTGTGATCACATGGATTGCAGCGTTTACAAATTTACAATCTTGTTGGATTGTAGAGTTATAGCATCTCTTATTATATTTTTTATAATGCATTAACTTTGGAACTACTCATTCAATCACAGCGTAACAGCAATAATGTTCCTCATTTTGTCCCCCTCACCCCCACTCCCTAGAATAATAATAATAATAATAAAAAGTAACAGTAAATAGTAATTGTAGTGGCAATAGTGAAGGCTCATGGGGGTACTACACTGCACGACCTAGCAGATCCGTTGGTAATGCTTTGCGCTTTGATGCAATGCATCAGCGACGCGCTTTTGAGGACCACCAACACCACAACAATTTTTTATTGGGAATAGTAATGAGGATAAATTACACTGTTGGTACTCTTTTGGTCCTCAACCTATACAGCTGAGAGATAATTTAGTTCTCAGATTTTAATCCGTTTTTTTTACTTTTTACATATATATATATATATATATATATATATATATATATATATATATATATATATAATTATTCTTTGTATGGACCGTTATTATCACAATCGTAGAATTTTTGATTCAAATGTTAAAAAATCAGAAGCACCAGCTATTTTATACTTTCGATAGCATAGTAGCTCTATGGGTTATTGTACTGTTATGAGCATAGACCCTTTTGTATTTATAAATTAATTTTCGACATTGAATAAAGAGATGTGCGGTTAGGATGGTAGTGGTTCTCCTAAGATTAAGTGGGTAGTTGGTTGAATAGTATGATCTAACGGATGGAAATGATCAAAAGGGTTGATCTAATAGCCGAAAACATAAGTACAAAGAGGCCTATACTCATAAAGAGTATTGTTGTCGGACGAGTCCGGCTACTATACTCTTATGAGTACGATCGCCCTCGTACTCATAAGTTGTTTTCGATGATAGAGCTTCTGAATCGACGATCCATACCGTTAAACATTATTTAGAACATTTAAAATTTTTAGAAATCAAAATTTATAATTTTTCGATATCATTTAGCTTACGATCAAAATGTCACAAAATTGACAATTTTTAACTACGAGATATTTGCTAGTTTAACGGTGAAAAAGAATCGGAATAGGTTCAGTTTTTGATAGAAAATTCTATTCACTACTTAAATAAAGATTAATAACTCCAATCTTAAATTGAAGGATCTGATCATCCATTTTTAGGTTGTCTTTCAATTTTCATTTTATGCTTGATGGACTTTATTATGATTTCGAAAAATTACGAAATTTATTTTCTAGTAGTTTTAAATATTCTAAATCATTTTTAATGGGTGGATCATCGATTCGGAAACTCCATCATCGAAAACGACTTATAAGTGCAAAGGAATCTATACTCATAAGAGTATAGTAGCCATACTCTCTCTCTCTCTCTCTCTCTCTCTCTCTCTCTCTCTATATATATATATATAGTCCGGCTATGGTGCTTGTAAAAGCACCAAATACTTGGTGCTTGTGATTTTTTTACCATTAGATCTACATCTTTAATCATATTCATCTGTTAGATTATACTATTCAACCAACCATCCACTTAACCCAAGGGGCTCACATCATCCTAATCGCACATCTATTAATCCAAGGATTAAAAACTTATAAGACAAAAACGACAGATTTTTAAAAGATAGAGCTCAATTTTTTATATATATATATATATATATATATCCACAAAGGCAATATTTTGAGAGAGACGTACTTTTGGCAATATTAATTCCTTGCATTAAAGTTCTATTCTATTATTTATTTATTAGTGATTTTATAATTTAGTTCAAGGCCCAAAAATGGTCCATACCATTGTGTATGCAGCAAGTGGTGCCCCAGAAGTAAGATAGACTCCCCCATGGGAGTGGTTAAGTGGCTGGGGGGCCCACTCACTGCCCCAGATGAAATGGAAATGGTGCTGTCTGCCATTATAGGTTACCGAAAATTCAACATATCTGTCACCCAAAATACCCAATCAATCAATTTTATATATAATGGATGTTGCAGAGATTGTCTCTAAATACTTTCCTTTACGTGCATGATGAAAATCAGATAAATTATATTGTTCGCATCTTTGAACGGACTCTGATATCATGTTTACGAAAACGGATCTTCTTGATAATGGATCCCGAGATAGCCTCTTGGCATCGTCCCCACCGTCTCGGCGCTGCTCAGCACTGCTGGTCGGTATTACACGATTATGCGTCTTCGCTTTCTGGCGGGGTTGCATAAAATATATCTGAATCATATTACTGTGATACGCGTGATGTTGTTTTTTTTTTTTTTTAATTTTTACAAGACCAAATAAACTATTTTTCTATCATATTTTCTTGCTGCACAGCAATGTAATTTTCTTGCAATTCCAAACAGTCTTGAAAATGCATTTACTATTGGAGCTTTTTGAGCACATTATGTCCACACATTAAAATTGAAAAGTATATCCAAATGTATTATCTAACTGAGCCCATTATGTCCAATTGATGATTTAATTTGAGGGATCTTTTAGCGCCCTACAATATATGTTAAGAAAAATAAGCTTTTTTATGGAGTTGATGCTAGTAAATTTAGCTGAACCTCTGTTTTACTTCAGGGCTGCTAACAAATGGGGACTTCGAGACGGCTCCGGCGGGCGGATTCGCGAGCTTTGCCGTTGGCGAGGGAGTCACGTCGATCCCCGGCTGGACCATCAACGGCACGGTCGAGCTCATCTCCTCCGGCCAGCGGCAAGGCGGCATGATACTCATCGTGCCACAAGGTAACTAACTAACTAACTAATTTTGTAACACTCTACAAACTATAGCATAAATGTCGAGGAGGTAAGAATGAATTACATATAGATTGTAAAATACTGTAATATTTTTATTTTTTTTTTTGCGTGAAAATTTTGAATTCCAGGCGAGCACGCGGTGCGGCTGGGGAACGAGGCGGAGATCGCGCAGAGCGTGGCGGTGGAGAAGGGCGCGGAGTACTCGGTCACGTTCAGCGCCGCGCGGACGTGCGCGCAGCTCGAGACGCTGAACGTGTCGGTCTCGGGCGCGGGCGCGGGCGCGGGCGTGGGCGGCACGACGGCGGCGTCGTCGGCGGTGGACCTGCAGACGCTGTACAGCGTCGAGGGGTGGGACGCGTACGCGTGGGCGTTCCAGGCGGCGGACGACGGCGCGGCGCGGCTGGCGTTCCGCAACCCCGGCATGGAGGAGGACCCCACCTGCGGGCCCATCCTCGACAACGTGGCCATCAAGAAGCTCTTCACGCCCGACCCGCCCAAAGGTAATCCAGTAATTCAAGAAAGTAGATAATATATGCTTTACTTACTATCCCATGCACGTACACTTAACCTGCGCTTTGCAAAAATAATTGATCCGTTTATTAAAGAACCGAACACGGGACGGGATGTCTAAGCCAAAAAATTTAGCTCGTGTTCGCTTATTTATTGACGATTGAACACGAATTGGCTTGTGAAAGCAAAATAGATTGTCAATCTTACTATTAGATGGAAAGTTAAAAGTAATTTAAAAAATTTAAATTTTAATTTAATAATTAAAATTTGCAAAATATTTATCTCTTTGCATTTGGGTAGGCTTAAAATTTAAATAGTAAGAACTTTGTAATATATATATAAAGTCCATTGCTATGCTATCAATAGCACGAGCCACTTGGCTACCAAGTTTTCCATCGTTAGATCTATGCTTTTGATGATTTTCACCTGCGTTAGATCATACTATTCAACCCACCATCACTTAACCCTAGGGGGCCCACATCATCCTAACCACACATCTCTCAATCCAACTGTAACGAAAGATGTAACGATCATTAATAATAATATAATAATATATATATATATATATATATATATATATATATATATATATATATCTTTCCATTTGAGTTTGCCTAGAATCCAAATTTGTATGAGAGAGTTCATGTTTTTAGTTTTTTGGCCCTTGGAACAACCATTTTAACTTTTGGATTAATATTATTACCTTCGAAAGACCACTCAACCCTAGGGGGTCCTGAAGGGGACTACTATCGACCCTACAATTCTTGATCCAAGGGCGAAAAAGTCGAAAGCATCAATTCTCTTATACTTTCAATAGTATAGTTATATATAGAGAGAGAGAGAGAGAGAAAGAGAGAGAGAGAGATAGAGAATTGAGCGCTTATGTTTTTAAAAGTGTAAGTCATTGATGCTTGTAGGTTTTCTGCCATTGGATTAACGGATGTGCGGTTAGGATGATGATATATAGTGGATCCCTAGCGTTAAGTGGGTGGTTGGTTGGCTGAATAGCATGATCTAACGATAAAAATAGTCAAATGGGTAGAGATCTAATATCGAAAATTCTACAAACCCCAAATGCATTGTGCTTTTAAAACCACCGTAGCTGGACTCATATATATAGAATTGATATTATTTTGACTTCCTTGAGAAGGCAATTGGTTTCAGATCCCATGTGGGTGGGGTGTGTTGTGGGCCTAAAGTGGTCCACTTAGCCTGCTTTTGTGCGTTCAGGTTTGACCCACTGTGCACAAAAAGCCCGAAACCGAGTGAACCGCACCATGGGCTTGTAGGGCCATCTATAAGAGAGCTCACTAAAGTGCACCAACAAAGACATCTGATAAAATTGGAACGATACAGAGAAG
The DNA here is from genome assembly GCA_025177825.1 of Aechmea fasciata. NCBI lineage: Eukaryota > Viridiplantae > Streptophyta > Magnoliopsida > Poales > Bromeliaceae > Aechmea > Aechmea fasciata. Next base: position 4,637,476 of record CM045928.1, on the reverse strand, counting down.
ATTAGCATGGCCCCTGCGCAAGGCTGACACGCACAAATCGAGAAATGGTCCAAATTTTTATCTCTCAATTTTTTTTTTTTTTTTTAATTCGAGACTGACAATAGTCCGAAAATATTACTGGGTGAAGGGTCGCTGGTTTGATCAGCGCATTAATTGAACTAGTGGCGTCAGTATGACATCATAAATATTTAATTATTTTTTATTTTATTGTATGAAAAATATATTTATATATATTATTATTCTAGTACTATATTTAAGTGCAAAATATTGATTTTTAGACTAAATTAAGTGGTTAAAAGTTTTCTCTGGTTTCACTTTTTCATAATATTAATGAGTTGTAATGGAACATAAAAATTAATCAAATCAATTATAAATAAAACTTTCAAAAAGTTGATTCAATTTTATTTTGCTGGATTTTTTTTTTTACTTAGATTAAAAAATATATGGGGTGCGTTTATAATCGAACTAGTTAGCCGGTTCATTGGTTGAACCGGTAGTTCGAACGGGTCAAAGCAGATTCTTGACTTATCCGGTTCAAAATGTTGAACTGAACTGTTCTATAAAATGGGTCATGGTCCAACGGGCCCGATATTTAAAATTTGGACAAAAGTAATATTTTTGATAAATTTTTATCTTGACTAGGAAAGCAGGGATGTATAGGGGTGTAAACGAGCCGAACACGAGCGAGCTGGGCTCGTTTATTTTTGTTTAATAAACGAGCCGAACACGAGCTGGCTTGTTAAAATATCAAGCCAAAAAATTCAGCTTGTGTTCGGCTCGTTAATAATAAACGGGCCGAACACGAGCCGGCTCACGAGTTGGCCAACGAATAATAAATTAAAATGATAAGATTGAATATATATAAAAAATAAATTTATAAAATCTTATTCATTAGATTTTGATCTAATAGTTGAAACTTTACATATAAATGAGTTTTTTTATAATTGAGCTCGCCTTTATATTTTTATTTTGCTAAAAATTAAATAATAAAAATATATATTATATATATAATTATTTATTTATATATATAAATATAAATTAAATAAATTATATAAATATAAAATATATGTATTCGAAATTTATTATCGAAATTTGAACACTCGTTTAATAAATGAGCCGAAAAATTCGGCTCGTGTTCGATCGTTTACTAAACGAGCGATTCGATCTCAAGCTCATTTTAAGCCGAACACGAGTTGGCTCGCGAACGGCAAGCTAGATTGCCACTCCTAGGGATGTAAATAGGGGAAGGAGCGGTCACGACAAATTACTTTATTTTTTTATTTTTGGCCCTCATTTAATTAGGGGCCAGTTGGTTAATAGGAAAAAAAAAAGAAAAAAAGTCATTTATGAAGAAAAGTTTTCAAAAAGCTTTTATTTTAAACCAAATAATTTTTTTTTTATAAAAGCTGGTCTTGTAAGATTATTTTTTATAATTTTTTTTTTTTTTTTTCAGATATTTTTAATAATAAAATAATAGGTTAAATACTGTATATTCTATCCTTCTGAAATTTAAAAATAATTTGTATATCTCTCTAAATTTTAAATTAATATGTATATCTCTCTAAATGTATAATATCTTCCGTAAATATTCTTTCAATTAAAAGTTGAATCTTCTTAAATTTTCTCTTCTTTCTTCGTCTCTGTCAAATTTTTTTTGCCTACTAAATTAAAATGAAAATTTTGAAATATTGAATAATAAAATTAAAGTTTTGATCAGTTTAATGATTGATTCAAAATCGTTCCAATTATATAAATTTATGATATATAAATGTTGATATGAGCTGATTTAATATATTCATAGAAGTTAGGTTACACCATTTTTTTTTTTTTAAAGATAACACTAAGTTTTTTGAAGCTGTTAGAGAACGGTATCTGATACCATGTAAAATAACTGTTGTACTGTAAAAATTTAAACTGTTATAGAGAACGGTGTTTAAACATTTTTATATTTAGGCTTCGTTTGGTATTGTGGGGAGACTGCGTTACGTGCGGTGAGAAAGTACGTTGGGAAAATACTCCGTTTGTTTGCGTACATAATATTGCGTTCCGCATATCGCGATGAGTCGGTTACGATATATTTTCTGCGTTCCCACCAGAAAACGCAGAAATATATCCCTATATGCTTTTTCTACAACTCTATTTTATCTAATAACGTTAGATAGACCTCAATACCAAATTAAGTCTTACCAGTTTTCTTTTGGTGCCACCATCGTGAATCACCATCTTCTTCTGCAGATAACGCAGTGGTGAACGGCGACTTCGAGGAGGGGCCGTGGTTGTTCCCGAACGCGACGCTGGGCGTGCTCCTGCCGACGAACCTCGACGAGTCGACGTCGTCGCTCCCCGGCTGGACTGTCGAGTCGAACCGCGCGGTGCGCTACGTCGACGCCGCTCACTTCTCCGTCCCCGGCGGCAAGCGCGCGGTGGAGCTGCTGTCCGGCAAGGAGGGCATCATCTCCCAGATGGTGGCCACCACCCCGGCCAAGAACTACGCCCTCACCTTCACCCTCGGCGCCGCTGGCGACGCCTGCCAGCCACCCCTGGCCGTCATGGCCTTCGCCGCAGACCAAACCGGCGCCTTCCACTACTCCCCCATGGGGAACGCCACCAGCCATCTCGCCAACCTCACCTTCGTCGCCCGCGCCGACCGCACCCGCGTCGCCTTCTACAGCGTCTACTACAACACCCGCAACGACGACCACAGCTCGCTGTGCGGGCCCGTCGTGGACGACGTCAGGGTGTGGGCCCTGTCCCGAGCCACCGCCGCCGCCCGCGTCGGCCGTGCCGGGCTCGCGCTCGCTCTCGCCGCCGCGGCTTTGATATTCGTGTAGAGCTAGCTAGCTTGGCGCGCTCTTTTTAAATGGATTTGAATTGCGTAAGAGGTTTTTTTTTTTTTTTTTTGGACGTGCATGCTATGCATGTGTGGGTTTTGCAACCTCCTCTCACGTAAGTTTTGAGGAGATATGTGTTGTTGTTGATGTTGTTGGTTGGTTTAGTAGTTTTTATTATAGTGGAGTGAGTGTTATTTAATATTTATTATCATTATTATCTAAGTTAGTTTTGGTGGAAGAAGCAAGAGTAAGTCTCTGTGGAGTGATGTTGCTGTTGCCATTTTGTTCTGATATGGAAATGGAACGCATGCAGTTGGATGGTAATTAACATAAGGAGCTTTTTGGTTTCTATGTAATTATTATAAATATAATAATGCCTTTTGAAAGTACGGAGGCTTTCGTGCTTATAAGTTATTTTCGCTAATGGAGCATCCGATTCGGCTATCGGCCGTTAGATATGATTTATATTATTAGAACTATTTAAACATCAAATTTCATAATTTTTCGACTTCATTTACCTAGTAAACGAGTTGGCTCAAAATAAACGGCTCAAAATAAAAATTTTACAAAATATAGTGATAAAAGAGTTAAATTTTAAATTGGAAGTATTGTTTTTATTCTTAATGTTAAGTAGAATTTTCTATTGAAGTTTCTGTAAGTTGATTTTTTCTACACCGTTGAACTTTAAAACGTGCCACATTGGCCGTTAAAATAGTCATTTTTTAGACTCTTTGATCACTTGGTAAATGATGTCAAAAAATTATAAAATTTGGTTTCTTAAAAGTTCTATATAATAGCGTAGATCATACCTAACAGAACCGATTGCGGAATCGAATGCTCCATCATCGAAAACAACTTATAAGTACGGGGGCCTCCGTACTTTGGAAAATATAAAAGATCTCCTCTATATATATATATAGAGTTGAGCTAGAATTCAGTATTCTAGCTCAATTATATATAGATATATATATATATATATATATATATATGTAGTTAAAAATACAGTAACTATAATTATATATATTTTATTTGATTGAATATAGTCGAAAACACTTTAGTTATAATTGTTTTGTTCGGTCGCATGCAATTGAGAAGTATATATTTATGAATTTTATTATTTTGTATATAGGAGTTGTGAGATTTCCTTTATATAGGAAAGGAGACAAAAATACTCTATTATAAAGGTTATTAATTAGAAAGATAAACTTTATATTTGTTTAAAATTATTATTTTTAAGTGTTGTAGTTTGAACTATGATTAATTTTGACATTATTTTCCTCTCCAGTAGTTACAACTATAGCAGCTAAATTTAAATCCATCAATATTGCTAGATTTACAATCTCTCAAAAGAGCCAAAATTGTACAATATCATTATAGAAAGATAAAATTTTATTTACTAATTATCAGTCTCTATAATTATTAACACTAAAATTCAAAATGGAGTTGAGTAGTAACCACAATTGTTCTTGGATGGGGTCTAGAGAGAGGATTACAATCCTTTTTTAATTGTGAATTAGAATTTTTTGTCTTCATATAGTGGTATGGATTTGTTTGGTGTTACTTATGGGGCTATTCTAAAAGTTGAATCCATAGTTATTTCTGTATCAACATTTGTTTGATTAGACCGTGTCACGCCCCGGGTTGCTCGGGCAACCGGGCACGCCGACAATCCGCCGTACACAAGAAATTTTTCCTTGTATACGAAGCGTAGCTGTACCTGTATAGAAATACAACGCTACAAGCAGTAGCATAGAGCTGAAATATACTATAAATACAAACAGGTAGTACAAAAGAGCTATATACATACAAGTTCACAAAGACCACTACTCGCTCCAGCGAGTTCACGACTGTATGTACAAAAGAGTAACCCAAAAGTCACTACCTGAACACTCAAGACTAACCACCTGTAGTACCAACCAAACCTGACCCAATTTCACCAGGGACTGTGAAACACCCGTCCCGCCTGTCGAAGCAACACTACAACTACCTCTGGGTAGCTAGCGGAGAGCGAGCCCAAACGAGGGCGTAGCGACACCAACGCAAAAGCACAAAGCCAGACTCCGGAGCGGCACTCGTGGGCGCGAACCAACCGAGTATGCAAGCGTATCTCTGTCGAGCTCAATCTGGCTCTCACAGGCATAGTCAAGAAACTGTGTCAAACCACTAACACACCACGTGCCCCTGGCACACACACTGAAACTGAACATAGCTCGGCATCCACAGCGCGAGCGTCAAACTAGCTACACTACTCTGGGTATCCGACGCACTCCCCCGGCGACGATACAATACAACACGGCTCCTAGAGCTAAATCTGGTAGTGTAATATATGACGATTGATCGTAGTTTTCTCCTAAGTCAAGTCCAAGTCCAAACATGTATAAAAATACTACTTGTGAACATGCTCCAAAATTCAGATTTAATACTAGTTGATATTCATGAATTTGAGCTAAGGTCTAAACATTAAAACAGAATTATACATGCCGACTACTTAAACTTAGGAATGACCGATGGATGCCCACCTCTGTGGCGAATCCCTGGCAGCAAGGAGTGCCCTGGGTCCCTCGATCACCTCCGCTGATCCGTCACCGTCCAAAAGACAACCTGCTGCGAAGAGATAAACCAAAAACTCGATTTCTTCGAAATCTGTCCGGAAAACTGCGGCTGAGAAAAGCTTAAAGTTAACTAAGCTAACCTTGTCCAAATTCAGCGAGTAAGGGCTCGAAATCTTCGCCTCGCAGTCAGGAATCCAACGACTCTAGTTTCGCTGGATTCCGCCTCTCCTACGCTGAGTTCTAGGCGAAACACCGACGTCGACGCTGGAAAACAAAGAAATCGTATTGTCGATTCTCGCGGGACAGCGGCTCAGTAAAACGACACTTCGACTGGGCTAACCTGCTCCAAATCCAGCGAGTAAGGTATCGCTGGAATCGCCTCGAAGTCGCGGATCCAATGCCCCAGATTTCGTCGCGATCCGAGTTCCCTACACGGAGAAAAAGGCAAAACACCGCAGTGTCGCGCAGTCACAGCAGTTCGAGGAGGAAAACAGCAAGGGAGAAAACTCGGGATTTCGACCGAGCTAACCTTCACCAAAAATTCCAAATAAATGCTCGTTGGATTCCTCTCGTCGTCACGGTTCCAACGAGTCTAGGCACAACAAACTGTCGCTTCTACGTCGCGTACGACCCAAAATACGGCGAGTCGACGTCGATTTCCTGCAGCAGTCCGAACTCAGCTCGAAAATAGTTGAAGTGGAAGCAATGGAGGTGTTCTAGATGGATCACTCACCTCTGAGAATCTCCTAGATTCGTCGCAGCGTTGAGGATGGCGAAATCCCGGGCTCGCTCGGCTCCCTCGCAGCACCACGGCGTCGGAAAAACTCTCGAACGGCTTCGCGGCGCGTCGTCGGCGATGTCCGCACTTCACCCAAGCTTCACCACCTCACTTTGGTTGAGCTAGGGGATGAAGAAGGGGATTAGCACCGTGTAAAAGCCTCCCTCTCTCTCTCCTTACGTGTAGGTATGTAGAGGGGTTTGGTGATAAAAACAAAGTGAGACCAAACCCCTTTGCTCACCTACTAAAGGGTCAGGTCACTACATCCTCCCCCACTACAAAAAGTTTCGCCCGCGAAACTCAACCGTACCTCAGCTCTGCTCGTCGAACAGATAGGGATAGGCCTCCCTCATCACCGTCTCTGGCTCCCAAGTCGCCTCCCGCTCCTCGTGATTACTCCACTGTACTTTGACATACGGTAAGACCCGATTGCGCAATTCTTTCGCCTCACGAGCAAGAATCCGCAACGGCCGCTCCTCGTATCGTAGATCCTCGCTAATCTCAAGCGGAGTGAAGTCAATCACGTGAGAAGGGTCGAACACATATTTCCTCAATGCCGAGACGTGAAAAACGTCGTGGACGCCAGCAAGTCGTGGGGGTAGAGCAACTCTGTAAGCAACTGGCCCAACTCGCTCCAAAACCTCGAAAGGGCCAATGTAGCGTGGACTGAGCTTTCCACGCACTCCAAAGCGGCGAATCCCTCTGGATGGCGAGACTTTAAGGAATACATGGTCTCCAACCTGGAACTCTAAGTCTCGCCTCCTGGTGTCGCGTAGCTCCTCCGGCGGCTGGGCCGTCAAAAGATGTCGTCGAATCATCTTCACCTTTCCTCACCTCTAGCAATATCTCAGGCCCAAGCGTCTTCCTTTCACCCACCTCGATCCAAAACAAAGGGGATCCGCATCTGCGTCCATACAACGCCTCAAACGGAGCCATCTGAATGCTCGCTTGATAGCTGTTGTTGTACGCAAACTCAACCAGTCTCAAATGCTGATGCCATCCTCCACCAAACTCTAAGACGCATGCTCTCAGCATATCCTCAAGCGTCTGAATGGTCCTCTCTGACTGACCATCCGTCTGTGGGTGAAACGCCGTGTCAAGTGCATTGTGTACCTAAGGCTGTCCGCAAGCTCCTCCAAAAGTGCGATACAAACCTTGGGTCTCTATCTGATACAATCGACGCTGGCACGCCATGCAGCCTGACAATCTCATCCAGGTATAGCTGAGCAAGTCTCTCTCTGGGCCAGGTGGTCTGAACCGGTAGGAAGTGAGCAGACTTGGTCAGTCTGTCCACTATCACCCAAATAGCATCGTAGCCACCCTGTGCTCTAGGTAATCCCACGACGAAGTCCATCGTGATCTGTTCCCATTTCTACTCTGGCACTGGCAGACCCTGAAGCTTGCCGGCAGGCACCTGATGCTCTGCCTTTACCTGTTGGCAAGTTAAACACTGAGCCACATATCTGCCAATGTCTCTCTTCATCCCATTCCACCAAAACAGCAACTTCAAATCCTTATACATTTTGGTTCCACCAGGATGCACCGTATAAGGAGAACAGTGAGCCTCTCTAAGGATGTCTGCTCTAATCTCTGAATCCGTGGGTACACACAGCCGGTCCCTGTACCGTAGTACTCCCGAACTGTCCACTGCAAAGCCCTCGCCCGTCCCTCACCGATCGCTTTCTCGAATCCTCAAAAGATGTGGGTCTCCACTGTTTCTCTCGATCCTATCCAACAGAGCGGGCCGCAAAACCATAGACATTAGTATTGCAAGAGACCCGGTGGACACCACCTCTAAACTCAACCGTTGTAGCTCGAGTAACGCTCGTCGCGTGATCATCGTGCACGAGCCCCGCATCGCTTCCCGCTCAACGCATCCGCCACCACGTTCGCTTGCCGGGATGATACTGAATGCTAATGTCGTAGACCTTCAGTAACTCCAACCACCGGCGTTGCCTCAGGTTCAACTCCTTCTGTGTGAACAGGTACTTGAGACTGTTATGATCCGTGAAAATCTCACAAAGGTGCTCGCCATACGTGTAATGCCGCCACAACTTCAAAGCAAAAACCACTGCGGCAAGCTCCAAGTCATGCGTAGGGTAATTCTTCTCGTAATCCTTCAATTGCCGTGAAGCATAAGCAATTACCCTACCATGCTGCATCAACACACAGCCCAGCCCACTGTGTGATGCATCACTGTAGATCACATATCCTTCCCCCATAACTGGAAGGGCAAGGATAGGAGCTGATGTCAATCTCTGCCTCAGCTCATCAAAGCTCCTCTGACAATCCTCACTCCAAATAAACTTAATTCCTTTACGAGTCAATCGAGTGAGGGGTGTGGAAATCTTCGCAAAGCCTTCCACAAACCGACAGTAATATCCTGCCAACCCTAGAAAGCTCCGCACCTCAGTCGCCGTCGTCGGTCTGGGCCAATCCCGAATAGCATCAATCTTCTTCGGGTCGACTGCCACTCCGTCTACGGAGATCACGTGGCCCAAGAAAGCAACCTCCCGTAACCAGAACTCGCACTTCTTCAACTTGGCATACAACTCCTTCTCTCGCAGGAGTTGTAGCACAATCCTCAAGTGCTCCTCGTGCTCAGCATCACTGCGGGAGTATATCAGAATATCATCGATGAAAACTACAACAAATCTATCCAAGTACGGCTTGAACACCCGGTTCATCAAATCCATGAATGCGGCAGGGGCATTCGTCAGTCCAAAAGGCATCACTGTAAACTCATAATGCCCGTACCGAGTTCTAAAAGCCGTCTTGGGAACATTCTCGGCCCTCACCCTCAACTGGTGGTAACCTGACTGGAGATCAATCTTCGAGAAGACACAAGATCCTTGCAGCTGATCAAACAGATCATCGATGCGCGGCAAAGGATACTTGTTCTTGATGGTCACTTTGTTTAGCTCCCGATAATCCATGCACAACCTAAGTGAGCCATCCTTCTTCTTCACAAATAGCACTGGCGCTCCCCAAGGCGATACGCTCGGTCTCACGTATCCCTTATCCATCAGATCCTGAAGCTGCGCCTTCAGTTCTCTCAGCTCTGCTGGTGCCATCCGGTAGGGTACCTTCGAGATTGGTGCAGTTCCAGGAACCACATCAATCACAAACTCAATCTCTCTCTCCGGCGGCATAGTCGTCATCTCAGGGGGAAACACATCTGGAAACTCACGGGCTACTGGGATATCCTCGAGTCCTGGCGCCGCAGTAGGTACCTCCGCAACCGTCGCTAGGTAGGCAATGCATCCTCTACCCATTAACTGTCGAGCCTTCGCTGATGAAATCTACGTGGCAAACAACGTGCTCCTGCAGCCTCTGAAAACAAACTCCTCCTGGCCTGGCTCGCGGAGCGTCACCGTCCTCGCCCCACAGTCGATAGTAGCATAGTACCGCGCCAGCCAATCCATGCCGAGTACGATGTCGAAGTCCTGCAGTCGCTCTAAAACAAACAGCTCGGCGGGAAGGATCCACGAGTCTAGCTGCACCGGACACGATCTACAACACTCTACAACCCGAAGTACATGGTCGAGGGTCCTAAACTCCCGAACCAAAGGCAAAGACTCTATCTCTACATCATGCAATACAGCAAACGCTCGACTAATGAAAGATTGTGATGCACCGGTATCAAATAAAGTACGTGCTCTAGTATCCAAGAGTAAAGTGATACCTGTCACCACTCGGCCGGCTGCTGACGAGTCCTCCAACTGAGCTGCAAAGATCCTGCCGCTCGGAGCCTGCTGTCGTCGATCGTCCTGTCGCAGCGCCGACGCTCGATCCTCCTGACGGTAGCTCGACGATGCCCCGTAACTCGCGAAGATCCGTGCGGTGCCGAGGCCGATGATGGTGCCGATGACGCCGCTGTGGGCGGCGGCCCTTAGGTGTCCCGACCGTCCACATCCAAAACAACGCCTCTCGCTCGCACCGTCCGGCCGCGTGCGGTCCTCCACATATCACGCACTGCTGAGTCCTCGGTGGCTGCCCCCGCTGACGGGTATCCCTGAAACGCTGACGCCCCGAAGACCCCCGACCCTGAAAGCGTGGTCGCGAAGGCCTAGGCGGACGCCTGCTACTCGACTGCCCTCCGTCGTCTGGAGCGGGGCGCTTCCTGTCCTGACTCGGTCCTGGCCCCTGTGCTCGCTCCCGTAGTGTAGCCTCGCTGCGCGCCTCCCACAGGGCCTGCTCAATGGAAGCATCCAAGGTCCTCGACCTCCGCCCCGTACAAACCTCGCAAAGCTCGGCCTCGCCTCGCTCAAAGAGGTATACCCCCGTGTGCCTCGTCTCGGCCGCGAAAGGTACACGGCCCCAGAGTCGTGTGAACTCCCGAACGTACTCTCGAACCGTGCGATCCCTCGTATCCTCTTCAAGTCCTCCTCGATCCCCTGCTTCACGCTGTCAGAGAAATACGTGCGGTACAGCATCCCGCAAAACTCGTCCCAGCTCGTCTGAGAAGCTACAACTCCATGGTCGCGCTTCATCCTCGTCCACCAATCCCGGGCGTCCCCAGTCAAGCCATGGACCCCCAAATGAACCCGGTCTCGATCCTCCAGGACAAACATGTCCTCAAACATCCTATCCATCGTGCTGATCCACCTTTCCAATACCCAGGGTTCCTTGCAATCCCCGTCGAACGTCGGTGGGTCGAGGCGGTGAAAATGAAACAAGAATCGTGTCACCCGCCGTCGCCCGCCGTAGTCGTCGAACCAGCCCTCCCGCAGCGCTACGGTGCCGGGCGTATCTTCGCCGCGGGGGTGTGGCGGCGATCGGCGCCGGAAGGTGGAGTCGGGGCGGTGGAGTAGGCCGAGCCGGTGCCCCGATGCCGAACTCGATGATGCGGCTAACCTCTCGCACATCTGTCGTAAGAACCCCTCGCCGTGGTCACCTCTGTCAATGCCGCTAGCTGTGCGCTCAAGTCCGGCGGCGCGCTCAGCTCCGGTCGGGTGCTCGGCTCCTCTACCGGGGGTACACCCGTCTCGGGCTGGGTGTCCTGCTCCGCCTGCACGGGTATCTGATACAGTGGTGGCGGCGGTGACGGTGGGGCGCGGCCCCTAAGCGGCGGTCGTCCTCTAGGTCGAGGCATAGCTGCACAATTAATAACGAGGTCAGATACACAAACACTCGACCGAATTATCGAAAGTCTCGAAGACAGTCCCTGTTTCTCCTCAAAATTATGCCGTCTGCAGCCAACATAATTTTTCTGGACCGAAACAGGCACTCCTTCAGTCACTCACTCCCCTCTAGGATGAGTTAGAATAATCAATCAGTGACTTTCGCATTAAATCACGCCACTCGCGTCAAGCCTTCCTACGGTTTACCAGCTTAGGGTTCCTAGGTCCCAACGACCTGATACTAAGCTCTGATACCAACTTAATTGTCACGCCCCGGGTTGCTCGGGCAACCGGGCACGCCGACAATCCGCCGTACACAAGAAATTTTTCCTTGTATACGAAGCGTAGCTGTACCTGTATAGAAATACAACGCTACAAACAGTAGCATAGAGCTGAAATACTATAAATATAAACAGGTAGTACACAAGAGTTCTACACATACAAGTTCACAAAAACCACTACTCGCTCCAGCGAGTTCACGACTGTATGTACAAAAGAGTAACCCAAAAGTCACTACTCTGAACACTCAAGACTAACCACCTGTAGTACCAACCAAACCTGACCCAATTTCACCAGGGACTGTGAAACACCCGTCCCGCCTGTCGAAGCAACACTACAACTACCTCTGGGTAGCTAGCGGAGAGCGAGCCCAAACGAGGGCGTAGCGACACCAACGCAAAAGCACAAAGCCAGACTCCGGAGCGGCACTCGTGGGCGCGAACCAACCGAGTATGCAAGCGTATCTCTGTCGAGCTCAATCTGCTCTCACAGTGCATAGTCAAGAACCGTGTCAAACCACTAACACACCACGTGCTCCTAGCACACACACCGAAACTGAACATAGCTCGGCATCCACAGCGCGAGCGTCAAACTAGCTACACTACTCTGGGTATCCGACGCACTCCCCCGGCGACGATACAATACAACACGGCTCCTAGAGCTAAATCTGGTAGTGTAATATATGACGATTGATCGTAGTTTTCTCCTAAGTCAAGTCCAAGTCCAAACATGTATAAAAATACTACTTGTGAACATGCTCCAAAATTCAGATTTAATACTAGTTGATATTCATGAATTCGAGCTAAGGTCTAAACATTAAAACAGAATTATACATGCCGACTACTTAAACTTAGGAATGACCGATGGATGCCCACCTCTGTGGCGAATCCCTGGCAGCAAGGAGTGCCCTGGGTCCCTCGATCCCCTCCGCTGATCCGTCACCGTCCAAAAGACAACGCTGCGAAGAGATAAACAAAAAACTCGATTTCTTCGAAATCTGTCCGAAAATCGGTACCGAGAAAAGCTTAAAGTTAACTAAGCTAACCTTGTCCAAATTCACGAGCAAGGGCTCGAAATCTTCGCCTCGCGATGAATCCAACGGCTCCAGTTCGCTGGATTCCGCCTCTCCTACGCTGAGTTCTAGGCGAAACACCGACGTCGACGCCGGAAAACAAAGAAATCGATTGTCGATTCTCGTCGCGGACAGCCGGCTCAAGAAAACGACACTTCGACCGGGCTAACCTCCCAAATCCAGCGAGTAAGGTATCGCCGGAATCGCCTCGAAGTCGCGGATCCAATGCCTCAGATTTCGTCGCGATCCGAGTTCCCTACACGGAGAAAAAGGTAAAACACCGCGGAGTGTCGCTGCAGTCAGCAGCAGTTCGAGGAGGAAAACAGCAAGGGAGAAAACTGGGATTTCGACTGAGCTAACCTTCACCAAAAATTCCAAATAAATGCTCGTTGGATTCCTCTCGTCGTCACGGTTCCAACGAGTCTAGGCACAGCGAAATCCGTCGCTTCTACGTCGCGTACGACCCAAAATACGGCGAGTCGACGTCAATTTCTGCAATCCGAACTCAGCTCGAAAATAGTTGAAGTGGAAGCAATGGAGGTGTTCTAGATGGATCACTCACCTCTGAGAATCTCTTAGATTCGTCGCAGCGTCGAGGATGGCGAAATCCGGGCTCGCTCGGCTCCCTCGCAGACACCACGGCGTCGGAAAAACTCTCGAACGGCTTCGCGGCGCGTCGTCGGCGATGTCCGCACTTCACCCAAGCTTCACCACCTCACTTTGGTTGAGCTAGGGGATGAAGAGGGATTAGCAATGTGTAAAAGCCTCCCCTCTCTCTCTCCTTACGTGTAGGTATGTAGAGGGGTTTGGTGATAAAAACAAAGTGAGACCAAACCCCTTTGCTCACCTACTAAAGGGTCAGGTCACTACAGACCGACCGTCCCCAGAGCAAGTGGTAAAGAATTAGGTGATTGATACGCGAGACCCGAGTTCGAATCTTAGTTGATTCATATTTTTAGCTAAGTTTATTTCTAAATGAAATAAACGATGCTATCTATCTCTATCTATCTCTAAAAAAAAAAATATTTGTTTGATTAAAAAAAAAAAGTAAAACAAATAAAAGAAAAATATTGAACGTCGCGTGGGTTTTTATTTTATTTTTTTTGCTGAAAAGCAGCAAAAAAAAATCTGTAATTTTTTTAAAATCCATAAAAACATTTTTACGTTAAATCAAACAAAGAAAAAAATATTTTTCATACCAAAAATAATTAGTCGGTTCGTAAATAATTAGTCGGTTCGTTTTACGTCGCGCCAAATGCCTATTAAATCTCAGAAGGCATCTGCATGATTTTCTGAAAGAAAAAAACTCTTATGGACACGAAAAATTTTAAAATTTTAGGACGCACCGGTTATATTAGTGAATGTGGTGTTTCTAACGAATTAAGTGTCTTTTTTTAGAATTATCCGTCCCATCATGATTATAATTTTATTATACCTTTTTTTTTTTACAAGGAGGGATGTGATTAGCTTGTTTCTAATAATAATGTGGTACAAATGTGATACAGTAGACTTTTTTCTCTGTATCATCATATTTATACTACATCATCAGTAACAAACCTATCGTATCTCTTCATTTGAAAAAACAAAAAATATAATAATAAAAATATTTTTTTATTAATTATGATGAGATGTATCAATCTAAGTTTGAGATCCCGAGATAGTTCTATATATATAAGATATAATAGCTAAACTCTTAACTAAGATTTTGGGTGGTCAAGAGGCGCCAAGAGGTTAAGAGAGTTAAGACCCTGGGATGTTGGGGCGTCACACTAAGGATGAAAATTTGATTTGATTGATTGAAAACGTCACGTCAGCAATATATTTGGTGTATTCTAGATTTTTTTTTTTTTTTCCCCTCATCAAGACAGCAACAACATCTTGATCCGCGTGTCGGCCCCTTCGCCGGCCCGCCAAGCAATCCCGGCCTCGACATTTCAACGGTTAGTTGGACGGTCGACTGCCGGGGCCCCACACCACCACAACCACTCACCGCCCGCCACGCCTACGCGCTTAACGGCTACTTCACTCCAATCGTGGGCCCCCGCACCCCTGACTGAATTCGAACCTTTCAAAAAAGAAAAAAAAATCTCAAAAAAATCAAAACCCCCACCTTTTCCCAACGGCTATATTTCCTCCCTTCCCAAATCCCTCCCCTATAAATACGCACCCTCCCCTTCTCCCTAAACCCCACAACCACCACCCCCCCCCAAAAAAAAGAGAAAAAAGAAAAAAGAAAAACAAAGCAAAAACCCCCTCTACTTTTGCATTATTACTATTATTATTACTACTACTATTACTCTCTATCGAAGAATTATTAATTATAATTATGGAGGCAATGAGGAAGCTCTCAATGAAGGCTCTTATCGTTGCGGTGTTTGTTGTATTGGCCGTGGCCAATGCGCAACAGGAAGAGGATTTGTCGGCGGCGGCCGCGGCGGCGCCTGTGCCAGCGCCGACGATGGAGAGCGCTGCGGTGGTGCTCGGCGCGACGATCCCCGCCCTCGCGATCGCCGCTCTCGCTTCGCTCTTCGCCCTCCTCGCTCATTGATTTGCAAAAAAATGGCCCATTTCTTGTGGGAGGAGAAGGGGGAAATGATTTGTTTCATTTGGCGCATTTATGGTTTATTTAATTGTTGCATTTTTTTCTTTTTTTTTTTCTTTTTTTTTTGTTATGAGAGGAGTGGTATTTATGGGGAGAGTCTTATATATACATATATATTATTTTTCGGGGCATATGAATTTTCTCTGTATAAGAGAGATATTTGTTTTCTATATATAAATAGTCTTGCTTTTGATTATAAGAATCTTGTCATTACTTTTTAAAAAATATTTATTTTTATTCGTTTATTTTTATATGTACTGATGCACAAGAGAACAATATCAAAATATATAAAATTTAATTTCTAAATATTTCAAATAGTATAGATCATGCTTAATAAGTACTGATCATTAATTCGAGACTCTATCATCAAAAGTTAATTAGTAACAAAATAGTCCATCAGCTATCGATAGTATCCAAATATATGAGCTGAAACGATCGTCTTATCAGCTATCGATAGTATCCAAATATATTGACTGAACTGATCGTCTTATCCGTCTTATCTTACGGTGAATGATCATACTAAGTGTGTAATAGTTCTTCATCAAGAAAATACTTTTGCAATAAATGGATAAAGGATGCGAAATTCGGGTAAATTCGGGTTGGCGCTTTAAATGGATCTTAAATGGATGTAAGATCCAACCAATTTCATGTCGGATCCGGATTTGAATTCAGATATTAGTTAGATATTAAATTCAAACCCATAGTAGTAAGCGAAATGAATATATAAGATATTTAATAAATCTATAAAACTAAAAATGAAAGAAAAAAGGGTTTGTCAATGTATTAAGCTTTCTAAAATTTATAAAAAAGAAGAATAGTTTAAAAACATGTAATGAATTTTATAAAAATTAATATTGACTATGGACTCAGCTGACATGTTACATATTGGAGACATAAAAGATATCAGTTTTGTGATTCGGATAAATTTGAATTGTTATTGAATCCAAGAAAGAATAGTGAACTTGCACTGGAATCTGAATCTGAAGAATTTTCTAGCATGAAGTTCACATCTAAATCCGAATTCGAATGCGAGTTAGTGCAGTGAAATTCTTATGTGTTTGTGTAACGCCCCAATATTCCCACATCGGATGGAATACTGATTTCGATCAGTTTATATGAGGCCTACACGCTAAAAATAATAACTGGGCTTAAATATTTTTGGCCGGTGGTTTGGCCCAACGAATTATTGTTGCTAGTGGGTCGGGTCGTTACAGTTTGTGTGCTAGCACGGAGGGATCTATATATGCTCCTAAGTCGGTTTTGATGATGGAGCTTTCGAATCAACGATCGGTTCTATTAGACTCGATATAACATATTTGAAGTTTCTAGAAAATAATTTTTACGATTTTTTGATATCATTTACTTAGTGATCGAAAGCGTTCAAAATCAATAATTTTAAATGATTGATGTCTACTATTTTTAAGTTTAACGGTATAGAAGTATTCAAATCAGATGAAATTTTGATACAAAATTTTTTATGCTATCTACAACATTATCAATATTTCTGATCGAAAATTTTAGTACTATATCACTGCTTTTTATATGATTTATATTTTCAGCCGTTGATATTAAATCCTTTCGATTACTAGGTAAATGATATCGAAAAGCTGCAAAAATGATTTTCTAGAAACTTCAAATACGCTAGATCAAATCAAACGGAGCCGATCGTCGAATCGAAAATTCTATCATCGAAAATAGCTCAGGAGCACGGAGGCCTCCGTTCTCCTAAGAGTACAACAGTCGTGCTCTCGGCCTTATTTTTTGTTTTATTTTACATTTTATTGGTAAAAAAAAAAATCCTAAGTTTGGTAAAGAATATGATGGACACATGGGCTATTGGCAAGCCCAAGCCCTGTCAAAGCATTATAGGATCAAAAAAAAAAAAAAAAAAAAAAAGGCCCAAAAGATTTCAAATCTAAGCTAGAACTTCAATTTGAAGTGTTCATAGCAAAATTTGGACCTTTGCAGATTAATCTTAGAAAATTGTCGTATAACGTTTTACAGAGTTTCCAACGTTAGCGTTTGTTTCGCTTGACTTTTGATATAACTTCTCAAGGAGAAGCAACAATGCGTATTCACCGAGTAGTATATTTAGAACTGTCACTATGATGACAAGTTGAAGTGAATTTCGTATAGTGAAAAGTTTTAATATAAAACTTCTACTTTTATTATAGGGATAATTGCTTATATACTCCTCATGCGTATGAAAATATCCGATTTATTCCTATTTTTTTTTCTTACTTTCTAAAATGCCCCTCATACGTTCCACCGTTATTATAAAATACCCCCGCAATTATCTCCTGTTAAGTTAATCTGGGTTAAACGTGAGTTAAATATCTACCACAGTTAAAAAAAATTAAAATACCAAATTTGTCCTTAACTTAAGGGCAAATAAGAAAGATTGGTGACGGTAGAGGGTATATTGGAAAAAACCAAAAGTCGAAATACTTTTGTGCCCTTGACTTTAAGGGCAAATAATAAAGACAATGATGGTAGAAGGGTATATTTGAAAAGGGCAAAATAGTAATTTTACAGATATAACAGAGTTATTTATAGATTTTAACTCTAAGGGTATATTAGAAATATGTTGAAACGTAGGAGGGGTATTTTCAATATTAGCCTTCTAAGAGGGATAAGTTGGAAAATCGAAAACTTTTCAGGGATATATAAGCAATTGCCCCTTTATTATAATATATGAAGACAACGGCAGAGTTCAAATAACATTTAATATCACCTTTACTTCTATTCCTTCCTAAAGCTACCGTCATTTCTTGTAAAAAAAAAAAAGAAGAAAAGATTTGTTGCAACTTTTGCTGTACCGAGGAGCAGGAATGAGATAACAATATTACTGCAGCTTTTGTGCTTTTGCTATATATCTCTCTAATCTCGACTCTATCTCTCTCCATGTTTCTTTTATTATGCTCTCTCTCTTTCTTTAACCTATGTTTTTTTTCCTTTTTTTTTTTTTTCCTTCTAAAAAGACGTTGACATTTTTTACATTATTATCTAAAATTAATTAACGAAACAAATACGTTAATTATATATTTTTCATAATCTTAACTAATATAACTAAATAATATGACCATATGAACCAAACACCGAAATGTCAAATGCTCAGTAATAGAATAAGTAGGAATAAAATCGTTAGGCATCTTTTTACAGCTAGGAATCTTTCATAGTGTGAACCAATTCGACACACCCTAAAAGTCATCTGTTATCTTTCTAAATGCAGAAGCTGCTTTGAAATCGAGCCAAACATGCACTCAAAATTATAAATAAATAACAAACAAACTCAATGAAGCTAGTCACTATTATTAATTGAATTTTTTTTTTCCTTTGAATACAAAAGGCCAAAGTAAAAAAAAATAAAAATCTTTGGTTTTTTAATTTTTTTTTATTTTGAGAATGTTGATAATGTGGATAATGTGAATAATGTGGATGGAACACTTGTTCATGTATATAATTGGTCTGAGTAGAAGGAAACCCAACCCCCAACATGAAAGTCCAAATATGGGTATGATTACCTAATTCTCACGCCTAAGTTTGGGGTCTTCTCCTTTTTGAGTACTCTCTCAATTACCCTCTCAAATCACTCACCCCAAATTATTGTGCACATCATTTCATAGGATTTCGATTTCTTGTAATGATTACGCAAATCAACCCATTATCTCAAACTTACACTCAGATGCTACAGATAAAACTTTAGTGGAGACCTCTGATGTCGTTCGTTCTGCTGCCACATATTAATTTTTAAAAAAAACTTCAAAAAACTCTCCTGTGGTTTTACACGTTTTCATTTTAGTACTTTGTGGTTTAAAGTGTGTCAAGTTGTACCCTGTGGTTTTGAACTTTATCACTTTAGTACCCTGTGGTTTCATACTTTACCATTTTAGTACCATGTAGTTTAAAAAACCACAGGGTACTAACTTGATACAAAATTAAAACCACGGAATACTAAAATGATAAAGTGCAAAACCACAGTGTACTAATTTGATACACTTTAAATCACAGGGTACTAAAGTGATAAAGTGAGAAACCACAGGGTACTAACTTGATACATTTTAAACCACAGGGTACTAAAGTGAAAAAAATTGAAACCACAAGGGGGGTTTTTGAAGTTTTTCCTAATTTTTTCTCTGTTTAATATATAGTTCGTTGGATATTTTTTAATACTAAAATTCAAAAATAATTTTTTAATTACAGAACCGACCGTTCCTAGAGCAAGTGGCAAAGGGCTTGGTGGTTAGTATCCGAGGTCCCAAATTCGAATCCTAATTGATTTACATTTTCAACTAAACTTATTTATAAATAAAATAAACAAAGCGGTTAGCGTGCTACGTACCTAGCTATCTCATAAAAAAAAAACTTTTTAATCACGAATTAAGATTCCCAATGATATGTGGCAACGAATTAGGGCAAACTTTTTAATCACGAATTGAGATTCCCAATGATATGTGGCAACGAATTAGGGCTACGCAACGACGTCAGTTCCGCTGCCACGTATTAATTTTAGCTCCATTTAATAGTTTCCTTTTAAAAAATCATAAAGGAAATTAAGGATTGTAACCAAATGACATGCAGCTACGGATTGGAGCTCCCCCAACAAGTTTTTTTTTTTTTTTTCTTCTTTCTCTTTTTTTTCTTTTTCCAAATGTTATAATAGTTATTCGAGTTTTTTTTGTCAGTTTTTCAGTTTGGAGAAATGGTGTCAAATTAATGTATAAAGTTTTTATTATAGGAAAAGGTGAAAATAAATTTTTGAGAATTATTTGGTTCGTACTGATGTAGAAAATTTGGCTTCGAGGTTAAGCATTGGGAGTTGTTTAGTTCACTAGAAAAGTTGTTTGTTTTGTTTCTTTTTTTTTTTTTTTTTTTTTTTTTTGAGAGAGAGAGAGAGAGAGATAGGTAAGATGCTACTCCGCTTCGCTTATTTCGTTAAATAAATAAATTTAGCTAGAAATGTGAATCAAATAGGATTCGAAGTTGGATCTCAGGTATTAAAAAAAAAGGATTCGAACTCGGGTCTCAGGTATTAAAAAAAAAGTTTGAGAAAAATATTTTTCGGTTGAAAATTCAGTTTTCAAATTTCTGCAGTTTGGTTTAAAAAAAGCTAAATTTTTTTTCAAAATTTTACAAAAAACTAGCTTTTTTTCTCTTTTTTTTTTCTTTTTTCAAGAAACAATAATAGTAATTTTTTTTGGGGTGAAATCTAGACTTTTTTTTTTTTTCAAAAAAGATAAATTTTCTTAGCCACAAAACTGAAAAATAAAAATTTAATAAAAAAATTTAACTCAAACAAAATTTTTTCCTTTTTTTTTTTTTTTTTTTTGAAGAACCAAACAGTCCCTTATTAATGTTTAATTTAGTACCATAATTTCAGCATATAATGCTGGCTTTTAATGTTGGGCCAAAAAGGCTGAGATGAAGGTTTTATTTCTACTGCAACGAAAATTTCATTATTGGAAAACTCTACCAACATATTTATGAGTAATATTTTTTTTTTTTTTTGAGAGATAGAAGACGCTACCCACTTCGTTTATTTAATTTAAATTAATCAACGTGATTCGAATCGCCTGCTCGAGACCAACCACCAAACCCTTCATTACTCGCTTCTGCGACATCTCAAACACAAAAGACAAAAAATTTGGTGGTTGCTCTTCGAGGTTTTAAGTTCAAATCTAGCGACTTTGTATTTTAATTAAATTTATTTTTAAAAGAAATTAGCGAAGCGAATCACAGCGCTAAGTTTCTTTCTAAAAATAAAACACTTATCAAATTGTGCACCTGATCTCGTTGCATTATATGAAAGGTTATTAGGTCGACAAGACGTTGTACAAATGATCCGTGCGTGGGAAGAGTAATAAAAGTTTGGCCTCGGAATGATGAAGAAGATGATGATTAGAAAGATGGTGCGAAGCATAAGATACTGTTCATTTTCCGGCTCTTAATTCGTAGGATAATTAATTCATCTTTATCTTCTTGGTTCTTCAACCTTATCTATGCATAATGCTTAAAAGGGCTCCAAATTATAAAACATTTAAATACAGGGCCATGGCTAATATACTATTATGAGTATTGGAGTCCTACTGCTCATAAGTTGTTTTCGATGATAGAGCTTCCGAATCGACGATCCACTCCGTTCAATATGATATAGAGTATTTGAAACTTCTAGAAAATAAATTTCGTAAATTTTCGAAATCATAATAAAGTCCATCAAGCGGGCATAAAATGAACGGTTAAAATCGAACGATGTCCTAAAAAATGATGATCGGATCCTTCAATTTAAGATCGGAGTTATTGATCTTTATCTATGTAGTGAATAGAATTTTCTCAAAAAATTGAACAAATTTTGATTCTTTTACACCGTTAAACTAGCAAGTTGTGACACCCCAATAGTCCCACATCGGATGGGAAAGGAATTGTCATTGGGTTTATAATAGACTTAGACACTAGTAATAATAACTGGGCTTAAGCATTTTGGGTTGTATTGGTCGCCCAACGAGTTATCATTGCTATAATGGTCGTTACACAAGTATCCCATACCGGCCATTAAAAATTGTCAAATTTGTGACCTCTTGATCTAAGGTAAATGATGTCGAAAAATTATAAAATTTCATTTCTAAAAGTTTTAAATGCTATAAATAACGCTTTATGATCGTCGATTCTAAGCTCTATCATCGAAACGATTTATGAGTACGAGTGATCGTCTTATAATAAAGATAAGAAATGGACACTAAATACAGTTCGGGATTTATATTTTATTGAAGCAATAGTATCAGTTAAAAATAAAGCAACCATGCCAACGCTCATTGAAACATATAATTAATGCAAATAATTAATCTCACGTCTATCATGCTGTAATATATCGAACATCTATAATTATGAAGTTTCGGTAGTAACACTATAAAAAATCTTGTATTTAAGAACACTTTAAATAATAATTAATGACGCTTTAAAGCGTCATTAAAATAATCCCGACGCTTTGTAAAAGCGTTTAAAGAAAGAAATCGTTAAATGAATACGTCGTGATAAATATACCGACGCTTTAATATGACGCTTAAAAATTTATATAAATATTTGATAAAAATATATATTTATTGGCGACGCTAATCATCGTTATTAAGAACGCTAAATATTAAAGACGCTATAAGAAAAGTCATTGCCTAAAATATATTTTGTTGTAGTGTAACTATTTTAAAAAAATTGTTAAAATAGTTCCGACGATAAAGTTCGGGGAGCATTCGAGCGTTTTCGGTGCGAGTGGGCACGGAAACGGAACTTGAAAAGTTATATTGGATTTTGGCCTAAATCCGGTAAAGAATTTGTGGGGAGATGGTCAAAACACGCTAAAAAAATGTGTTTTGAGGATCTTGGAATATTTAGAAGTGGATTAGAGGCTCGAGAAGCGAAAATGAGAGTTTTCGGAAATTGCTGAAATTTTCGGGCAGATTGGACCTACGGGAACCGGACCCCGCACGTGTGTGGTAGTGCAAGTTGATGGCATTTTGGTAATTTGTGTTGAGGGGCTTTATAAAAGAGGACATTTAAACTTTAAATTTAATATCAAATTTAAATTTTAAAAATATAAAATATCAAATTTTAAATTAAAAAAAATTAAAATATCAATTTAAAATTAGGAATTTATAATTTAAAATTATAAACTTTAATTTTGAGATTACAAATTATAAATTTTAAAAATTTAAAATTAAATTTTAAATTTTGAAAATGAAAATAAGGGTGGGAACAGATGTTGGTCCACAGATAACTATTTAATATTAATTTGAATAATTAATAGTTTAAATAAATATAGTAATTAGATTAATTATACTAATTAATGATTTAATTTCATAATTAAAATTTATTAGAGTTTAATTAATCTTGTTATCATGGTTGTTTTAGAGATAAGGATGGAACAACAATTTGGGATTTATACCGGATTATACTAATTTATTTCAGATACTCTCGAACTACTGTTCTCAGATACGAAAAGTGACGTTTCGGTATAAAAAGGTCCCCGAACCAAACAAACAGGGATGTAAATAAATAACTAATTCAGAAACTTATTAAGCACTTAATTAGATAGAGATACTAGAATAGCAATTTAACAAACTTTTGTTCTCTTTTTCTATTTTTCGCGACGAGCATAAGTGTTAGAAACATTAATTGCGCCACTGATTAATGAATTAAGGGAGAATTTTCAAAGGCTCAAAAAAGTCAAAATACAAATTCCTCACGCTATATATAAAATTTGTTCAGGTAAAGGGCACCTTCAATTGTATCAACCATCTTGTCACGTAGATGATGTCACCCTAAAGCCCAAGTTCATTTCATCACGTTCCCGCAAATACTGGGCGTGTTTGGTTTAATCGAAATCAATCGAATTAAAATAGTTGAAATCAGAATCGAAATGACTCATTATCTAATTCTTTTAGTTCATAATCAATCGGAATCGAAATAAATCATTTTTTTGGTGTTTGGTTCAGATAGATATAAAAAAAATAATCAAATTAATATATTAACTTTATTTTTATAATTAATATATTAATTTAAATGCAAACTGAAAAAAAATTTACATCACAATTTTGAAATAATATTAAAATTTTAAATCTATTTATTTTAAAAAAATTAAACTTTGAAGTTGAGTGAATAATTCAAAATATAAAACTAAATTTTGATTTATTGACATTCAAACTTAACATTTTAATTTTAATTTTAATTTGAATACCTAAATTTAATTTAAGTTTTAAATAAAATTTGAATAAAATTTTATTTAAATTAAAATTTAATTTAAAATTAAATTCATAAGTTAGATTCGAAGCACTTGATTAAATTTTAATTTTTAATTTAAGTTAAAATTAAAATTTAAAATTATATATTTAATTTCTAAATTTAAACTCATATTTTAATTAAAATGGTTAAAAAATATCCATCCCGTCCGAGTCAACTTGTTTGTTTTGACGTAATATTGCGTTCGCATATCATAATGAGTAAAGAATGGTCCCACCGAAAAAAACAAAAGTATATTTCTATACGTTTTTTTTCATAACTCTGATTTTATTTAAAAAAAAACAAATATATTTATTAGATGTTGAATCCTTTCTATCAAATATCACAAGTGACAAAAAGCTTGATTATTGGTACTCAAAATTTTAAGTTCAAAACTTTGTTGCTTTGTATTTTCAATATAATAAGTAAAGTTTTTTTTTCAAAAAAAAAAAGAAAAAAAAAAGTAAAGTAAGTATCGTGCTATATACACTCCTCTCCAGAAAAAATAATTTGAAGTCCCTAGCAGGGATTAATTTTATTTTTTATTTTTTAACGGTTAACTTTCCTGCATAATTATAACAACAACAAATTGAACGGATTAAATTAAACAATTTTATGGTAATTATATATTTTTAATTTAAGATTAAAAATATTAATCTTTATTTATATATATAATTCCATAAATTTTTTTAAAGAAAATTAATTAATTTGAAAACCATTAAAACAACTTTTCTACCTGACTTAAAATTAACTATAGTAAATCATCTTCAACGTACAGCGTCAGTATTATATTCAATTCTCAAGAATAAGTTAATTTGTAAAAGCACCAAGCATTTGATGCTTGTGAATTTTTTACCGTTAGATCTACGTCTTTGATCATTTTCACGCGTTAGATTATACTATTCAACCAACCACCCACTTAACCCAAGGGGGTCCACATCATCCTAACCGCACATCTATTAATCCAAGTGCCAAAAACTTACAAGACCAATGACTTACTTTTTAAAAGCATAGGAGCTCAATTCCCTTTATATATACATATTATTTCCTGTATCCGAGCCTAATTAGGATAGGAGCATTTGTTCTATCAAGTTTTTAATCCTTGGATGAGAAATTGTAGGGTTAGGATGATATTAGTCGATTAGAATTGAATGGTCCCCCGAGGGTTGAGTGGTTCCCAATCGGGTTATAGTATTTAATCCAATGGTTAGAAATGATGATAAGAGTTGATCCAAGCTAAAAACCGATACAGCACGTTAAGCTACATCCTATTAAAAGGATGGCACGGATTTAATATATATATATATATATATATATATATATATATATATATATATATATATATATATATATATATATATATATATATATATATATATAGCCGGCTATTGTATTTGTAAAAACACCAAGAACTTGATGCTTATAGGTTTTTAACTATTAGATCAGTACTGTTGATCATTTACACCCGTTAGATTATACTATTCAACCAACAACCCACTCAACCCTAGAGGGCCTATATCATCTTAACCATATATTTCTTAATCCAAAGGCTGATAACTTACGACCTCTAATGTCTTGATATTTTTAAAAGTATAGGAGCTAGCTTAATTATATATATAGAGTCCGACTATGGTGCTTTTAAAAGCATCAAGCACTTGGTGCTTGTAGGTTTTTAGCCGTTAGATCTGCACCGTTGACCATTTACACCCGTTAGATTATACTATTCAACCAACCACCCACTTAACCCTAAGTGGCTCACATCATCCTAACCATACAATCCTTAATTCAATGGCTAAAAATTTACAAGTACCGATGTCATAATACTTTTAAAAACATATATAGGAGCTCAATTATCTATATCTATATCTATACATACATTAATCCCAAACGAAAATGTCACGTGTTTTGTAAAACCATCCCTTCGCCTTCCCTCCACCCATAACGGTTCACTCACCTTAAGCTAACCTTTTGCCTTTCCTCCACCCATAACGTTTAATTATCTATATCTATAGTTATACATTAATCCCCAAAAGAAAATGACACGTCACTGTGTTTCGTAAAACCAACCCTTCGCCTTCCCTCCATCCATAACGTCTAATTAATGGTCCACTAATCTTAACCCAATCCTTCGCCTTCCCTCCGCACATAATGTCTAATTAATGGTCCACCCATCTTAATCCTAATCTAAACAAGAATCGTAAAAGTCATGAAAAGTCCCTTCTCTACTACTCTACTTTCTCTCCCTCCTCCGTGTGCTCCGAGGCCAAAATCGAACACGTTCTTTGGATAAAGTATGAGTTTGCATGTTGCATCGCGAGCTTGGCGCTGCCATTTTCATCAAATCGAGCATTTCTCCAAATTTTGGGAGTTCTTTTAAAAGATTTATGTAGTTTTAATGTTGTAGTGTCGAAATTTCTTATGTACCTTTATTCAGTTTTTTCAAATTATTTTTATTTGCATGATATTCAAACTGATATGTTTGTTGTGTTGAAGGTTTATCACTTTTTCTTTTTCTATTCTTTATTTTTTATATTTATTTCGACAGTAAAATTTTGTGTTATATTTATTGCATGTATTAGGTTGTATTAAGTTATATATTTTTTTATCTCTTAAATATTTATTATATAACTTTTTATATTCATATTTGTTTTTTTTACTTCCATGACTCCTTTTATTAATTAATATAAGAATGTTTACAACAAATGAATATACTTTTACAAGAAGCCAATATGTTTTGACTATTTTAATTTTTAAAATAATAGCAAAATTTTAATATATTAATTAAATATTAAATTAATTTTAGTGATCTTTATCCGTCGCAATGCGCGGTTTACTACACTAGTGTATATATATACTACACTAGTGTAGTAAACCTGGCACGTGCACATGTGCGAGTGTGCGCGCGTGTGCGCTCGCGAGGAAAAATTCCTAGTCAAACATGAACCGCACACCTAGCCACCATCATCTTTCCGAGCCCTTCAACGCTTTCACACTCATCTTTTCCACATGCGCGCTTAATTGCCTATATACCCCTCATGCGTATGAAAATATTCGATCTATCTCTATATCTTTTTTCTTTCTAAAATGCCCCTCATACGTTCCACCGTTATTGTAAAATACCCCCGCAGTTATCTCCTGTTAAGTTAATCTGGGTTAAACGTGAGTTAAATATCTACCACAGTTAAAAAAAATTAAAATACCAATTTTGCCCTTAACTTAAGGGCAAATAAGAAAGGTTGGTGACAGTAGAGGGATATATTGGAAAAAGACCAAAAGTCGAAATACTATTTTGAAAATGGTAAAATAGTAATTTTACAGAGATAACAGAGTTACTTATGATTTTAACTCTAAGTATATTAGAAATATGTTGGAACGTAGGAGGGATATTTTCAATATTAGCCTTCTAAGAGGAGTAAATCAAAAAATCGAAAACTTTTCCTAGGTATATAAGCAATTGCCTCTAATATATATATATATACATATATATATATATATATATAGAGAGAGAGAGAGTCCTACTATACTTTTACGAGTATAGAGTAGCTGTACTCATAAATTTTTTGTCATTTGATCCAACCTTTAATCATTTTTATCCGTTAGATTATACTATTCAACCAACCACCTACTCAACCCTAGGGGGCCCACTATCAACCTAACCGTAATCACTCTTATCCTAGCCTCACATTTTTTCATCTCAACTACCAAAAAGTTATGAGTACGAGGGCTCCAATACTCATAATAAGATATAGTAGTCATGGCCTCTATATATATATATATATATATATATATATATATATATATATATATGCTAGGGCTACTATCCTATTAATAGGATAAGAAAGACTTGTCTATCAAGTTTTTAACCTTTGGATGAGAAATTGTAAGATTATGATGATATTAGTCGGTTAGAGTTAAATGATCCCCCGGGGTTGAGTGGTCCCCACAAGTTATAATATTTAATCCAAATGATGAAAAGAGTTGATCCAAAGGCTAAAAAATTGATAGACAAGTGCTACTATCCTATTAAATAGAATACTCTCTCTCTCTCTCTCTCTCTCTCTCTCTCTCTCTCTATATATATATATATATATATATATATATATATATATATATATATATATATATATATATATATATATATATAGAGTCCCATTGATACTATCAATAAGACCATGCATTTGGTGCTATCAAGTTTTCCGCCGTTAGATCCACCCCTTTGATGATTTTCACCCGTAAGATCATACTATTCAACCAACCACCCACTTAACTCTAGAGGGCCCACATCATCCTAACCACCCACCTCTCAATACAATGGCTAAAATCTTGGTAGCACCAATGACTTTGCTATTAATAAGATAGTAGTTCTATATATATATATATATATATATATATATATATATATTTCATCCGATTTGAATACTTCTACACCGTTAAACTTGAAAACCAGATATCAATCATTAAAATTTATTGATTTTGAATCATTTTGATCACTAGGTAAATGATATCAAAAAATCGTAAATATTCTTTTAGAATCTTCAAATACGCTAGATCAAATCTAATCTAACCAATCGTCGATTCGAAAGCCTTCATCATCGAAAAACGCTAAGTATGAGACCGCCGTGCTCCTAATAGAACACAAGACCTACTCTATATATATATACAAATAAAAATATTCCAAAATCTCCCATTTAATCACAAATATTACGTATACGTACGCTAAATCCTTATGTAATAATAATCCCCATTAATGTAAAGATTTAAAAAAAAAAAAAATCTAAAATATGGATTCGGATGCAGTACGCTGTTTAACGCTCGTAGCCAATCAACAGGCGCCACATAGGATCGTCGGTACACGTGTCGTGGTGTGATTGGCGCCGTTGGGTGTTGCGTGTGCGCGACGTGGACCGTTGGATTAGGAAGGTGGTGCACGGGGCTACGGAAGAGATGGATCGTTACGTGAGGAATAAATAATAATAATAATAATAATAAATTAATTAATTAAATATAATTCTCCGCATAAAAGGAAGCCGCAGCGGCGCAGTAACGCACTCAGAATCCCAAGCGTGGAAGCTTCACTCATGCATTACAAAATAACCCCCGAAATTAGTTTAATAACGAGAATGCCACTGCATCTTTTGGTGCTTAGAATTTTACACCGATTTTGCGGAAAATGAGAAAGTGTGACAAAAAAAAATTTATTTTTTTATTTTTATAAATAATATTATTATATAATATTAAAATACAATTTTTATATTGAATGTGTCGTATGAATAATTGCACCGTTTGTTGAATACTGAATTTGATGATAATATTAAATATGTTTATTATATTATATTGGTTGGTTAATATGATATATATACATTAGAGCAAAAAGATATATACGAATCAATTCTTCATAAGCTTTTATTTTTATTTAATTTCATTCGATTTTTAATTCAGGACGAAGGCTGAAACCTATTAAAATATATCAAGTCCGAATAAAAGAGAGATCTAAATATAAAAGGTTAAAACTATCATTCTCTCTCTCATCCTAACATAATAATTATCGTCCTAGCTAATATTTTAGTTCTATTAAAAAATCTCGAGCTCAGATATTAGAAATAATGAATGTAAGTCGATATTTTGTTTTTTTAAGGTACAAATGAGCATCTCTAGTTAAAAGAGTTTGGCTTGGTGGTGTAGGCAGGGGTAGTTGTGGTATTTCACTTTGGATGAAAGTAACATGATGGGAAAAGGAGGGAAAAAGTTCCAGCCCATAATAGAAAGGTGAGGTGTATCTTGGCAAGAGTCAAAAGTGGCCTATTTTGTGCCATGAATGTATGGATCTATTTCACTAGTGAAATTGACTAATTAAATCTAATTTCAAGAATAATAAATGCAAAGTTGAGGGTAAAGGAAAAAAAAGAGAAAAATGAAGATTTAAATTTTGATCTACAAGTCAATGAAATGTTGGGAGAGGAGAAAAGCAAGGTTTTGTAGAGGTTGGATGTTTCATTTTGGCAACTTTATTAAAGCGCCTAAAAGTTTGTTATTGTTGTTGTACAATATTGATCTAATTTTGACTTCTGAAATAGCTTATCTTATTAGAAAAGTTTTCTTAAACAGGTCAATTCAAATGGTACTTTGGTAAATTACTCTCTGTCAGGATCTAATACGTCTTTTTCTGTTGTTTAGAATTAATGCACGCAGTTTACAATGTCAATGACTCGAAATCACGACATTACTAATGTTGCAAAAACCAGTTCAACCAGTACTCGAGCTAGAGACAGATTGAGCCCTAGCAGGAACTTAAGTTTCGACGAGTCACAACCTGAGTTTGATTGTAGTGAGTCGGCGGTTTATCAAACGTTTGGTTCTCTCTCAAATAATATTGATACTATTTGCTTGTTCTCAAATTCATTTCCTCTTACTAAATAATGCCCCCCGTGTTCTAAGATAAACGCGCTTGACGGTAACTTCATTAGACTTCTTTATATTTACTTAATATTAAAAATAAATTTATAATATAATTAATGTTGGTTTACATGTTCAACTAGTGGATTTTAACCCTCTTTAATTTATAGTTTATTGCCGTCCTTGGATTTTAAAATATAATGAACATTAATTATATTTATATATAACATTGTTAATGTGAACACTAGGGCTATGTGTTGGGCGATTTTCTCCAAACTACTTAATTTTATAGTAGCCCCCACTATTAACTAAAACTATGACCCATATATAGTTTTTATCAATCTCTTCAAGGTTTGAGTTTATCTACTTTAAGAAACACGCAAAAGTTATAGACGCCACCTCATTAATGAATCACCACAACCATTTTTCTCTTTCAAATTCATAAATAGATGCGTGTGCGCGAGCGCGATTACTAATCTATTTTGGTATATATATCCATCCATTGTTAAGAATTCACGAGAAAAGTCTTAATGTGAGTTTTCATCGTCAGCTTTTATCTAGAACAAAATATATTTAAAGCAAAACAAGTACGTAAAAGGAAAAAAAAAAAAAACAATAATAGTATAAGTTGTACAAAATTCATTGATTATACGTTCTGGAATTCAGTACGCAAGAGCAAAAGAGAAGGTGGACTTTGAATTTTAGAACTAAAATTTATGAATCTGGCACTCATAACCAAATGGTGGTGGTGTTACTTTACCAACCCAGACCTCCTTTGGTGTAATTTGATTAGATCCTTCTACTACGTACGTCAGGTGAAAGCTATTGCTGGAGGGTAGAGCCTTTGTCCCCTATTCGCAATGGTGGAAGAGCGTGCTCTACTGTCGAGATGTGTTTTCATGTGGAGTAACCTACGAGCTCGGCGACGGAAGAAATATCAGGATGTGGTCCGACATCTGGATTGGAGAAACCCCTTTTCGTACCCAATTTTCGATTATCTTCTCGAACATCCGTAATAAGGAAGCACGGATCTCCCAATGCTGGAACCAGGGCGGTTGGAGATGGCGCTTTATCGGTCGTGGTTTCACGACCGCTCGGTCTGCCGAAAGACGCAGTCAGATGTTGATGCTTAAAGACCTGCTCCGAGACCTCCGACCAAGCGACAGACCGGACTCGGTCAAATGGCGTTGGACCTCCAATCAACTATTCACAGTTAAATCTATTTACCAGTTCATTATGGATGCCGGACTGCATGCCCCGACGAATAAGTAGCACATCTGGAAGCTAAAAATTTTCATTAAAATTAAAGTCTTCATTTGGCTACTACTCAGAAAGAGACTACCTACCGCCGACAAATTACTCAGCCGAGGCTTGCACGTTGACCCGATATGTGCTTTCTGCGCAGTCTTCACGGAAAGCTGCGACCACCTTTTCAACGATTGTGTTTATGTCCGGTACCTTCTACTCAGTACGGGAGGAGTGGACGCAAACTACGACAGCACAGCTGACGCCAAAGGTCTCTGGGCCGAAAGTACGCAAATCCCTGTCGATTCATCAAGAAAACATCGCTTGACCGTTCTGACTGCGACTTGGTGGGTTATTTGGACTGATAGAAACAACTACGTCTTTAACGGAAAACCGCCCAATGTTTCTGGATCTCTAGAACGTATCAACCATCGCTCAACAAATTGACCGCTATGCCCTGAAGACCTTCTTGTACCTTGAAGCCTTTTTGTACCTTCAACTTTGACCTTCCTTTCCTTTTCTTTAGCTTTTAATTTAATTCTCTCTTTTGCCGACCCCACTGAGGCCTAAGTTGTTTCCAACCTCAGATTCGCTCATTCGACTTAACGAATGAAGAGGTAGCTACCTATTTCTCAAAAAAAAGAGATAAGAATACGTTCGACTTTTCTTCTTTACAGGAGTTGTTTTCTTTTTCCTTTTGTTTCTAATCTTTACCCTAGTATATAAGGATTGATTTTAGATTTTAAACAACTATAAAAAAATTTTGATTAAATCCTAACAAAATCTACATTGTATATAGTTCGAATCAAATGGGAAAACAGTGGCCCTAATCCCTAGAAAATGATGAGACTTTGACAAGAGTTAATAAAGTCAAAGCACAAAGGATTTGGGGATTACTGTGGACTATTTAAGCCCATAGAGTCAAGAGTGAGCTTAGTCAACACCCAAAAACCAAGGCAAAAAAATAGTCAAAACCCTTTCTTTAATAGATCATTAGATCCAACCCAGATGCAATTCACACTAACTACACTTAGCGCGCACGATCGACGTTGGTAATATTATTATGGAAAATAATTATTTTTATATGGCATCGGAGCAAAGAATCTTATGTTCGAAGCCGGTCAAGTCCATTAATATTATCAATATTTGTAAAATTTTACCGCTGATACAAAAATGTACAATTGAAAATAAAAAAAAAGAAAAATAAAGTTTTCTTTTAATTTCTTACTTTTAACTAAGGGTACACACCTGCGAAGATGTTTTATGCTGTTCGGAACCTACCAATCTTTGTTGTTCTCGCGGCAAGGATGAGATCCCAAACTTGAACTCACATTCAATGCTTCTTAACAAAAACTTATGTTAAAATGTAAGATTTCTCCGATTATCTTTCTCTCTTTCTATATACGCAACGAAAATTCTCTCGATAAGGTGACAGTGTGAGCTGTCGGATTACAATCTAAACGAATCGTAAGGTGCTACAAGAACATACCGGTAAATCTTCAATATCTTACAGGATCTTGAGAGCACCCACAAAAAGTATTATCGATCGCAGATGCTAGAAAGGATCCGAACTAATTCAAAAGATGAATAAGAAAGATCAAATTGACCGAAAAAAGTGAATATTATACGCACGCCGGCATCCTTGTTGCTACCTAATAATTGGTATTACACAAAGTAAAATTTGCATCAATTTTTACCCTGCATTTTACCCTCTAACTCCAGTAAGTTCGGAATGTAAGATAGTTTTTGAATTCAGCTCCAAAATTTTTAGTAAGTAAAGTTTATCTTGATTTATTTGATACAGTAGTAAAATGCATTAAGGTACTGACACAGAAAGGTAATTGAGACACACCCTGTTTATTAATTTAAGGAGTTTTTAATCCCCTTATTACTCTGTTATGCAAAACTCTGTTCCCATGCAACAACCCACCAGGCTCTTTTAGACATGTGGCCCTCTCTCTCTCTCTCTTTATATATATATAAATACCTTCATATACACCCCCCCTCTTCTCACATGCATTTCTCTCTTACACCCAATAGAACAAGATCAGCAGCATCTTGTAGTGCTCTCCTCCTCCTCCTCCTCCCTCTCCCTTCCATCTCTCCAATTCCAATTCTCTTGCTAGGAAACTAAGCCATGGTGGTCTTAGCAGCCGACGCAGGCGTCGACCAGATATCGGTCGTCCGGTCCCCGAAGCCGACCGCTTACTTCTCGGCGATCCCCGTCGTGGACATGGCGGCGCCAGGATCGGCCGAGGCGGTGGTCGGCGCCTGCGAGGAGTTCGGTTTCTTCAAGGTCACCAATCACGGGATCCCCGCGGAGCTCATGGACCGGCTGGAGGCCGCGGCGGTGGAGTTCTTCGCCTTGCCGCCGGCCGAGAAGGAGCGGTCGGGCCCGCCGAAGCCGTTCGGCTACGGCAGCAAGATGATCGGCGCGAACGGCGACGTCGGCTGGCTGGAGTACCTCCTCCTCGCCATCGGCAGCGCCTCGGCCGGCAGCCCCTCCATTGCCTTCCTCCGGGAATCCTCCTCCCTCTCGTTCCGGTAAGCGGCGCGCGCGCAATTCCGACATATTTTGTATATACATATATATATAATTTGCAGCCGTAGTAGTAGCTACGACTGACGACGGCTGCAGGTCGGCGCTGAGCGAGTTCGTGGCGGCGGTCGAGAAGCTGGCGTGCGACGTGCTGGAGAGAATGGCGGAGGGCCTGAAAATCGAGCCGAGGAATGTGTTCAGCCGGCTGATAACGGACGAGGGCAGCGATCAGTTCTTTAGGGTGAACCACTACCCGCCGTGCCCCCTGCTCAACGGCTTCGGCTGCAGCCTCACCGGCTTCGGCGAGCACACCGACCCCCAGATCCTCTCCCTGCTGCGGTCCAACAACACCGCCGGCCTCCAGATCGCCCTCCGCGACGGCCGCTGGGTCGCCGTCCCCTCCGACCGCGACTCCTTCTTCATCAATGTTGGCGACTCACTGCAGGTACATATTACATATATATATATATATATATATATATATATATATATATATATATATATAATTCTACATTTTTAAAAAAAAAAATATTTCATAAAACGTTTGACTTTAACTACTCAAATAATAATCGAACTGCTAAAAACCTTCGCCGCGATGGCGTGCAGGTTATGACAAAGGGACGTTTCCGGAGCGTGAGGCACAGGGTCTTGGCCGACGGACTGAAGTCCCGGGTCTCCATGATCTTCTTCGGAGGGCCGCCCTTGTCCCAGAGGATCGCGCCGCTGCCGCAGCTGATGAGAGAGGGGGAGCAGAGCCAGTACAAGGAGTTCACATGGGGTGAGTACAAGAAAGCTGCGTACAATTCAAGGCTAGCTGATAACAGGCTCGGACAGTTCGAGAAGAAGTAAATTGAGCGAAAAAAAAAAAAAAAAAAAAAAAAAAAGGACAGGAAAAAATTAATAGAGCAGAAATTATTATTGATAGTGCAGATATACTAATAACTTAGTATTTAATGTATCTGTTCTATCGGTAATAATTTATATATCTGTTAAAATGACTTCTGAGGGGGGAGGAAGATCCTCCCAATCTGTGTGCAGGTGTGGGCTGGCTTTTCCTGTTTTGGAATGTTGGGTTTGTTCAGAAACAGGGTAGCATAGGTGACTTGTGTTTCTTGTTAACCAAATATAGCTGCAGAAGAGGAACTCATCATTCTCCCTTTTTCTCCTCTTTCTTTTTGCCTTTTTTTTTTTTTTTTATTCCCTTCTCTTTTTTTACTTTCCCTAACATTTCCTCCTCTGCCTAAAATTTAAGCACTTTCCTTTGATGCAAAAGCACTTGTGATGTATATAAACCCCCTTTTGTCTCTTCAATGCTGATAGTTTGTTAAGAATGATGTCTCAAGCTCTCCTTTTTTTTTTTTCTTTTAGAGTATATGCAATTTACTCTCCTATGTCATAAAAAATTTACACAAGTTATGATGTGGTAGGATCTGCCCCATTCATGCAATCTAAGCACTTGAGCATTCATTCTGCTTTTGATTTGTTAAAGAGGTTGAGCCAATTCAAAAATTTAAGCTAATAATAGGTAAAGATACCGCGCACATTCTATATACAGATAAAGATTTCATTTAATACTAAATATGAGAGTCCGGCTGCTATGCTATCAATAGTACGAAGCATTCGGTGCTACCAAGTTTTTCACCGTTAGATCCATCCTTTTGATAATTTTCATCCGTTAGATTATACTATTCAACCAACCACCTAATTAACTCTTGGGGGCCCACATCATCCTAACCACACATATCTCAATCTCAATCAAAAAACTCGATAAAGAATAATGACTTGGCTATTAATAAGATAAGTAGCTTCCTAAATATGAACCTATTGTTCTTAACACGCCCGATCGACACGTGTTGGGCACCACTAGTATCCGATGCAGATCCAATGCAATTATACAAAATTCACGTGCCAATTCGCAACTAATACATAATACAAACTTAATTCACATATTAGGCATGATTAATTAGTATGCATTCACGTGCTAGACGCGATTATCACGTAATCACTGGACCAGATAGAAATTAGAGAATAAACCAAACTCGATATGTAGCACCTTAAAGAGCCTGAACCAATCCAAAAATTTAAACTAGGTTGAGAGAACCCTCCATTTCATATGTAGATACAAAGGAGTATTTTTCTTAACACAGTATTAAGATAGGCAATACCATTACCCATTTCATATGTAGATACAAAGGAGTATTGCTTTTGGTACACATATAACGTCTGATGTCATTTCACAATAAAAAAGTTCAGTTTCCGTATAAGGGTACGGTTACAAATTATTCAATAAAATTGTCATGTTTACTGCACATCTTATTTTAAATAAAAAATTAATTGCATACAGGTCCCTCCAAACAAACATAGTAAATTATAGATTTATCCTTGAAAAACTTAATTATCATAAGTTGTCGTTACAAAAGTCCTAATGTACAATTCAGATATAACTGCCTGTTAAAGAAATTTCGTTAACCATAGTTAAAAACTTAACTATGGTTAATTAATAACTTAAATTGACAGTTTTACCCTTCTTCCTCTTCTCTCTTCTTCGTCACTGGTGAGGGAGGAGATGCGGCGGCGGCGACGAACCCTTTCCCTCTTCCTCTTTCTCTTCCTCTTCCCTCTTCCTCCTCCTTCTTCCTCTCCTTCTTCATCTTTCCTCTTCTTCATCGTCGGCGAGGGAGGAGATACGGCGGCGATGGCGAACCCTCTCCTTCTTCCTCTTCCTCTTTTCCCTTCTTCTTCCTCTCCCTCTCCCTCTTCCCTCTTCTTCGTCACCTGCAAGGGAGTAGATCCTGCGGCGGCAGCGAACCCTCTCCCTCTTCCTCTTCCCTGTTCCTCTCCATCTTTCTCTTCCCTCTTCTCCTTCCTCTCCTTTTTTCTCTAACCTTTTCTTCATCGCCGGCAAACCCGACCCCGCACCGCTGCTTGCTGTCCGCTCCGGCGGCCCGAAGAGAAAAAGAAAGAGAAGGGAAAGAGAAAATATTTTAGAGGAATATATTTGTGAGGGCAAAAATATTATTTCACAAGAAAATTATTAAACAATTAACAGTTTCTTAACAGATTCTAATCAGAGGGACATATCTACGTATATTAGAACTTTTATAGGAACAACTTATGGAAATTGAGTTTCGCAGAAATAGATCCGCAATTCACAATATTTGGAGGGACGTGTATGTAATTAATCCTTAAATAAAAATCTATAACTTATATAGATCATAATTGTAGATTAGCTGTAGGGTACTGATCATGAAATGAAAAAAAAATGAGATGCATAGTTATGATGGAGTAGTTTGTCAGTACACTATTCGACTAGGCTAAACTAATAAAATGGCTCTTGTTACTCAAAATATCTATTTGACAGAAAACAGGTTCGAAAAATATATTAACACTTGTATTCACATGTATGGTAGATGAAATAGGAGATAGAAGCTTAATCTACTATATAATGCAAAAATTTAATCGGTTAAATACTGAAAGTGAGAAGTAGACTCACGACCTTATACTAGATCAGACAGATGGTTTGATTGGGCAACTCGCAGACGGATCATTATACACATGAATAATATAAGCGCAGATAAAATTTAACCATAAGTAGCCATCATTCTTATTTATACCCGCCTGGCAGGCAGGTGGGCGAGCAGGCATCTATATAAATCATCCACAAGGTACTCTTTCTTTTCTTCTTATTTTTATTTTTTCAAATATATGTATATATACATATATTATTTAAAAAAAATCAAAGTATAACTTATTATTTAAAACATCACAAAAATACAACAGTTAATAAAAAAAAAAAAATTAGAAAAAATTAGTTTTTTAGGGTAAAACAAAGGAGCATTCGCTTTTTACTTTTCTTAGAACATATATATTTAAGCACCCGTTGGTATCCGTGAGTTACCCAAAGCTTATTTTACCCGTCCACGAGTATGAATTGAGATTGCAAAATCCGCCTCACACAATAAAAGAATTTAGAATTAGTTACGAAATCATGTTATCTAAAAAAATTCATTTAGTAGAAAATAGACCCTAAAAATATAAAAAAGTACCCACCCCCACCCCCCACCCCCCCTCTTATTTTGTAGACTGAGGTAAAGGACCAAAGTATAAAGAGGGGGTAGAGAGAGAGAGAGATTTATCATTACATAGCTTCATAGCAGCTTTAGGGCCTATTATTTGATGAGGTGAATCTGTTGTGATAAAGGTAGGTTGGGGCATGCAAAATGGGGCCCAAAAACTTGAGAAAAAGGGTGCAGAACTGCAGCAGAGGGGTTTAGGGAAGGGGGTGGGGGGCCATGCAGCCAGGAAGCAGTCACTATTTAATTCTGTTAATTTCTCTTTGGTCAAAGCTGGAATATTAAAGACAGTCTGTACCCTACTTCCAATAATGAAATAACAGCCCCTCAACTAAAGGCAATTTTGAAATTGACACTTCAACTTTGAAACTTTTTATTAATACTTGTGGCGTAGGTTAGGGTTGGCAGTACACCTGGCTGTTCGCGTGCCGGTTCGTTTTTGGTTCGAATAAGCTCGAAATCGGCCACACTTCAACTTTGAAATTTTTTATTAATACTTGTGGCGTAGGTTAGGGCTGGCAATACACCTCGTTGTTCGCGTGCCGATTCGTTTTCGGTTTGAATAAGCTCGAAATCAGCCACTCGTTTAATAAAAGAGTAGTCTTAACAAGCGGAACAAGAAATAAGATCAATTTGTTTGTGTTCAGCTCGATATAACTTAAATTTATATATATATATATATATATATATATATATATATATATATATATATATATATATATTTATATATATATTATGAATTTTTGCTATTTGAATTTTTGGGCAACCCAATTGTGAAGAGACCTATATTTTGTGATTTCAATTATTAGATTAAAATTTTAATTTTCTAATGAATTTTCTAACTTTTCACCAATTAGTATCGACAATCTAACTTACTATTCACGAGTTAACTCATACTTGATTCATTAATAAAGAAGCCGTAATATAAGTTGTATTTTTCGATCGATTTGATATTTTAATCTGCTAGCTCAAGTTCAACTCATTGGCAGTCTTAGATATTGTCGTTGGTCTCTAAATATTTAATTTATTATTTTATATTAAAAAATGTGCGAAGATCTTTTCAACTATGGCCAATTATGAAACCGGCCTCTCAACTTTAGTTTTTTAAAGTAACACAATTCCTAATTTTGAAAATTATAATAATTTAATGATTTCACTCTCTTTTAATCGTTAATTCTTAATAAGTTCACGCTAAAATAATGACCATTTAACTATTGCATTTGACGGAATCACTTATGAGTTAGATAAAATCCACAATTTTACTTACCAAAATCACTCAATTAAAAAAAAAAAAAATAATAAGTTAAGAAAGCATGAATGGAAAAAAAAAATTAAAATGTATTCCGAATTTGAAAAATAAATGAATTAAATCAAGTGTTACCTTACTATCTCGGAAAAGAAAAAAAAAAAAAAAGAGTAAAATTGACGGTTTTAATTCAAAATAGGATATAGCTGAGGGGGCTTCATGCAATTTTCACATGTTTCCTTCCAAGAGAAGGACGGCTCCTTTGATACCGTTGGCTACACCGCTGCCCTTTTGAGGATCTCTTTATAGCCGCTGATTTTAATGTCGCTGTAGGGCCCCCACACTTTTTCCCATACTGAAACTTATCCTTGCGCATTTATTGTTTTCTCGTGATCTTCTTTTTGGCTAAATTTTTTGAAATTTTTTTTCTTTTTTAATCTCTGATGAGGTTTGTGGGCCCCACCTTTGCACCAAACTAAGGCCCGGCCGGCGCAGACGGACCGCAAATTAGGGATGGATGGGGACAGATAGAGAGAGAGAGAGAGAGAGAGAGAGAGAGAGAGGGGTCGGCTGTAGAGATGCAAACGGGACGGATATGGAGGCGGGAGCCCCGCCCCGTAGGGGTGTAAACGAACCGAACACAAGCGAGCCTAGATCGGTAGTTGTCGTGGCTGCTATTGAACCAGCCCTAACACAAAACACTCATTAAAGATTTGTACCGAAGGTAAATACTGCCTCGTTTAATAAACGGAATTAACACGAAATTTACTAATGAACACCAACAAATAATAAATTTAAAAAAATTAGATTAAATATATTAAAAAAATAAATTTAATTATAAAATCTTATTCATTAAATTTTGATCTAATAGTTAAAATTTTATATACAAATGAGTCTTTTTATAATTAAGCTCGCATTTATATTATTATTTTGCTAAAAATTAAATAATAAAAATATATATTGTATATAATTATTTATTTATATATAAACATATAAATTAAATAAATTATATAAATATAAAATACATCTGTTATCGAGCCAAACACGAGCGAGTGATCTCACTGTGTTCGGCTCGTTTATTAAACGAAAGTGAAAAGTTTAGCTCGTATTCGACTCGTTTACTAAACGAGCCGATCTCGAGCGAACACGAGTTGGCTTGCGAACAACGAATCGAATTGCCACCCCTAGCCGATCGTCAACTAATCTTTGCCTCCGGATGTGGAAGTAATCCAGGACGTGTTTAGTTCGAAGAATCTCTTTCTTGCTTTCTTTCTTTCTTTTTTCCCATTAAAACATGTTTGCAATAAACTAAAAAGTTCACTCTCTGATGATGTCGATCAAGACACAGATGTGATATCGTGTCCATGGCTATTTGTTGGTGTATTTGGCGAGAACGCAATGATCGAGTGAAAATATAACGGTCGTTCATATAATTTAATATCATATCGAGTAGAAGGTTATGCGTTATTTAATTTAAGTCCTCTTGGTCTCAAATGTGAAAGTAAGTATTAAATATATAAGAAAAAATTACAGTACAAAAATCAATTATTTTAATTCAAAATGGGGACTTAACTTGTGAAAAGGAAAAGAAGAAAAATTACGCTGTTGGCTCGACTACGAGGGAGTGCAATCATGTTATTCATGCATCTTCATAATTTTTGAATTTTTTTATGCTATTTATTCCATCGTTTCGTATAAATAAGAAGTGAATAATGCTGATTTGTTAATTCGTCAATCCTAATTGATTCACATTTCTAGCTAAAATTTATTTCTTAACGAAATAAACGAAACGGATAGCGTGCAATCTATCTCACAAAAACAAAATTTTTTTTTTTTTTGCTTGTTTATTCTTCTTAGAGCCTATGTCGTTGTAGCTAGTGTTGTAGTTTGTTTTTTTGCTTTTTATTTTTTGAGAGATAGGTATAGTACGTTACTCACTTCGTTTATTTTATTTAGAAATAAACTTAGCTGACAATGTGAATCAACTAGGATTTGAATTTGGGATCTCGAGTACCAACCATCAAACCTTTTGACACTTACGCTAGGGACGGTCGCTACTGTTGTAGTTGTTTAGTGAAGGGTTTTAGTAATTATAGGTAATTTAGCGATATATCATTATTTTGAGAGTTTGCTAGTGAGAAAATATCTCTGGGAGGTTTCTCTTCCAGGTTTTTTTTTTTTTTTTTTATTTTTTTTTTAGAGATAGATAGTAATGCTACCCGCTTCGTTTATTTCTTTTAAAAATAAACTTAGCTGGACATGTAAATCAACTAGAATTCGAACTTGAGATCACTGGTACCAACTATCAAATGCTTTTTCATTTGCGTCAGGAACAGTCTGTTTTCTTTCCCAGTTATATATTACTCGAAAAAAGTTGACGAATCTCTCTATGCAAATAATTGTTCTGAGCGTATTTTTAGTTTGGCGAGAGCCGTCAAAGCTGAAAGTCAGTTATCTTACCGTCCAATAGTTTTTGATTCTTTTTGTATAGTTGCAAAGTAGAAAAGGAGCACCTTTTTTTATTATTATTATAATGGGAGGAGGAAAATCATCTATAGGAAAAGTTAGCTAGGGGTATTGAAAATGAAAATGCATTAAAAGGAGAAGTGAGGAGTTTGAATGAGTTCTAAGATTTAAGAGGATACATGCAAGTTCAAATGAAGAATGTCATCTAGATATACTCCAAATGGAGAGGCTATAACTATACTCTGGTAAGTATATAGGTTTTTATATTTATAAATTATTTTTAATAATAAATATTTTAAATTAACGATACACGCTGTTAAAATTGATTTTGAGTATTTGAAACTTTGAAAAAAATTAATTTCATAATTGTTTTAAGGGAAAACTTCAAAAACCTCGCCCGTGGTTTCGCATTTTTTCATTTTAATTAGTACCCTATAGTTTAAAGTGTATCAAGTTAGTACCATGTGACCGACCGTCCCTAGAGCAAGTGGCAAAGGGCTTGATGGTTGGTACCAAAGACCCGAGTTCGAATCCTACTTGATACACATTTCTGGCTAAGTTTATTTCTTAAAAGAAATAAACGAAGCAGGTAGCGTGCTACCTATCTCTCAAAAAAAAGAAGTTAGTACCATGTGGTTTCGCACTTTCTCATTTTTAGTACTCGTGATTTAAAATCACAGGAATTAACTTGAAACAAAAATAAAACCATATAGTACTAACTTAATACACTTTAAACTATAGGATACTAAAGTGAGAAAGTGCGAAAACTTATGGTACTAACTTGATACACTTTAAACCACAGGGTACTAATAAATTGAAAAAGTGCAAAATTATAGGGTACTAACTTGATACACTTTAAATCATAAGGTATTAAAGTGAGAAAAAGAGAAACCACAAGAAGGGTATTTGAAGTTTTCCCTTGTTTTAATTCATAATAAAGTCAATCAAGGGAGCACAAAAATGAACAATCAAAATTGAACGACAATCTAAAAATGGATGATCGGATCATTCTATTTAAAGTAAGAATTATTAATCTTTATCTAAATAATAAATAAAATTTTCTATCAAAAATTCAATCAATTTCGATTCGTTTACACCGTTAAACCAATAAGTATTTCATATCGGTCATTAAATGTTATCAATTTTTAGATATTACGATCGTAGAGTAAATGATGTCGAAAAATTATGATATTTATCTAAATAGTTAACGACTTCGTTTGAT
This sequence comes from Aechmea fasciata, assembly GCA_025177825.1. NCBI lineage: Eukaryota > Viridiplantae > Streptophyta > Magnoliopsida > Poales > Bromeliaceae > Aechmea > Aechmea fasciata. The sequence continues at coordinate 4,594,289 of CM045928.1, read as the reverse complement.
ATGATCTAAACTACTAGATTTATCTAAAAAATAAATTCTATAATTTGTTTATTTTATTTGTCTAGTGAATGAGTAGTTTGAAAATAAATGACTGAAATAAAAATTTTATAAAAAATAATAATAAAAGATATAAATTTATTACAGATGGAAGGTGCTGATCTTGCTATTGGTAGTAAATGAAATTTTCTATTCCAGTTTTACATAATTTGGATTGTTTACAACATTTGAATTTACAAACGTGCTACACCGACCGTTAAACTTGTCATTTTTTAGACATTTTGATCACCTAACAAATGATGTTGAAAAATTATAAAATTTGATTTATATATATATATTGATATTAAAATTTTAAATTTTAAATTTTAAATTTAATTTATAATATTTATTTTCAAATTTTAAACTTTAAACTTTAAAATTTAAAATTTCTAAACCCTATGAAAGTAATTAATTAATTTTATTAATAATTCATTATATATAATATAATTAATTAATTTTATTAATAATATGTATAATAAATTGTTTAGTAAAATCTAACTTGATAGATGCAATTTAAATCACGTAAAATATTCTTTGTATAAAAAAAAAATATTTAAATTTTAGAAGTAAAATTTTAGAAATATACTATAATTCTGTGTGTATATATATAATTAATGTACTACAAAAAATCTTGTATTTAAGGACACTTTAAATGATATTTAACGACGCTTTAAAGCGTCGGCAAAAATAATCCCGACGCTTGTAAAAGCGTCGTGTAAAGAGTCGTTAAATAAACATGTCGGGATAAATATACCGACGTTTTAATATAGCGTCGAAAATTTATATAAATATTTGATAAAAATATATTTATTAACGACGCTTAATCGTAGTGTCGTAAATGCTAAATATTAAAGACGCTAGAAGAAAGCGTCATTTAAAAGCGTCGTCTAAAAGATATTTTGTTGTAGTGATTAATTTCTTTTACAACTTTATTTTTCTTCTATTTATTGATTTTTTAAATTATTTTGATAGATTTATCTCAAATCATTTTCATATAAATATTTATAAAATAAATTATTGTATAAATTTTTTTGCGCATATACCAATTTTAATGACTTTTATTTAAATAGATTTACCGATTAAATTATTTTTATATAACTTTAATTTAATTAATAATTTAACTTATAAAACTATATAAAAATATAAAAAAATAAAATTTATTATAAAATTATTTTTATATCTGCAGGACCGCAGCATCGCGCAGGTACTCCACTAGTTAACTTATATATAAATGACAGGATAATGAAGTGGCGTATTTTATTAACCATGGGGAGGCATCTTATAGTGTTTTACTGGTTTATAATTTGCACTGAGTTATTTTATAATTTGCGAAGTATAGTACTTTATTATCTTATTTTTTAACAATAAGATTTTACAGCGAGAAAAAGATAATAGTGCATGGGCACAGTACATTTATTGGAATTATTATATATAGGAGGATAAAGTAAAAATATTTTTTTATTTTTTTAATTTGTAAGGACTATAAAAAAAAGTACATTTATTTGCAAAGTAATTAATATCGCTTGTGCATGCTCAGTGAGCACAGCTAACAATTCTTAATTATAAGTACTTTTTTTGCAGCATCTCTTCAATTAATTTTTCTTTTCATTTTGGTCCACCTATATTTATTATTTATTATAAATAAATATATCCAGAGAAATTACACTGGTTTAATGATAAGTTTCCATTGAAAATTGTCGAATTTTGTCGAATAAAATAAATGAAAAGCTCAATCACCCTTGATTTGAGTCTTTTAAAACATGATAAGTTTTAATTGGTTTATTAAGGGTTTAGGGTTTAGGGTTTAGGGTTTAGTCACAAGATATATAATACATAAATGTTCTAGCGCACAATTATATATAAGAAAAACATCAAATACTACTCATGTGATTTTGTACTTTTTTAATTTTAGTATCATGTGATTTTGTACTTTTTTAATTTTAGTATCATGTGGTTTAAAATATATCAATTTAGTACTCCGTGGTTTTATTTTTTTTGTTAAATCAGTGACAAAGTTAAAGCTGAAAGGTATTAAAATAAATATTTAATAAATCTAGGTAGGATATGTAAAGTTTTTTGTATATAATTTAATTAACGATTAAGTCTAATGGAGCTACCAAGTTGTTTTCAATGACTCGCTTCTAAATCGACGATCGACTAGTTAAACTTGATCTACACTATTAAAATTATTTGATAACTAACTTTTATAATATTTCGACATTATTTGGCTAGGAATCAAAACGTCTCAAAATTGACAATTTTAATGGTTGATGTGATGCGTTTGTGAATTTAACGGTGTAAACAAGGATTCAAATGCCGCCCCGTGCCGTACGGCACGGGGCGTGCCGTACTGTGCCCCCAAGGGGGCACGGTATACGGGGCGTCTCGGACCCCCCGGGTGCCGCGGCACAAAGCTGCGTGCCGCACGAGACAACGCGGCACGCGGCACGGTGCCGCGGCACTGTGCCGAGTACCATTGCCCTTTTATTCTTTTTTCTTTTTTGGGGCTTTTTTTTTGGGTTAATTTTTTTGCTTTTTTTTTTTTTTTTATTTTTCGGGGTATCGAGCCCCCTCACTATATTGTCTTTTTTTAACTTTTTTTTGCTTTTTGGCCGATACCTTTTTTTAACTTCTTATTTATTAATATAAGAGAAAATTTTTAATTGACATACCCGATCCATACGAGTGGGGCGACGCCCCGCACCCTCCGCACTGTCGGCCCGAGCCCTCCGCTTCCACCACACATCCAATTTTCTTTACAAAATATTTTTGTCAAAAATTGTCACCGCAAAATTTTCGGTGATTCAAGGGAACAAAAGTCAATCTTCTAAACAAATTTTAATCGGATATTTAAAAAAGAATAAAAGAACAAAAATGAATTTAATATCGGGAATACATGACTTTCTCACAATACCGTAATATTTACATCAATATCGTCAAATAAATCTTATATCCGATGACAATATGCCATATGATCAAGTGTGACGATCGATCTATATCGAATTAAGCGATTATCTCTATATAAAGATGTAAATTTAAATAATTATTATACTTGTGAATTTTATTATTATATTTTAATTTCTCTTCTATATTAGGTCTATTTGTATTTTATTTATAAAAAACTTACATACATATTAATTGATTAGTGTAGTAAGGTATATATAATAAATATTCATAATTATTTATTTAAATCTTTCAAAATAACTTTATAAGAGTTTATTGAAACAAAAAATCAAATAAGCACGTGCCAAAGCGTGCCAATAGGAGCTCATGCGTATCTATCGGCACGCAAGCGTGCCTGTGCTGTACCGTGCCAGGGACATAACGGCACGCCCCCGTGCCACGGCACTTTAAACCTTGGGTATAAATCAATCCAAATTTGATGAAATTTTTATAGAAAATTTTTTTCACTATTTAGAGTAAGATCAAGTACCTCGATCTTAAATTTAAGTATTTTATTATCATTTTTTTAAATTTTTATTTTCAACCTTTTATATTTAGACTATTCGTTTTATAGGTAAATGATGTCGAAAAATTATCAAATTTAGTTTTAAAATACTTTTAATAGTGTAGATTAAGTTTAATGGAGCCGATCGTCGATTTGGAAACCACATCATTGCAAACAACTTGGTAGCACGGAAATCTCCGTACTATCGGTAGTATACCGATCTAGCTCATATAGAATTAGGGTGGAATACTATTAATAGTAAAACGTTTTTGCTATCAAGTTTTTAATCCTTAAATGAAAAATTGTAGGGTTAGGATGATATTAGTCATAGAGTTGAGTGGTCCCCCTAGGGTTGAGTGGTTCCCACTGGGTTATAGTATTAATCTAATGGTTAGAAATGATGAAAAGAGTTGATCCAAAGGCTAAAAAATTGGTAGCAACAATGAAATTTTGCTACTAATAGAAGCTCACCAACTCTCTCTCTCTCTCTCTCTCTCTCTCTCTCTCTCTCTCTCTCTCTCTCTCTCTATATATATATATATATATATATATATATATATATATATATATATATATATATATATATATATATATATAGAACTATATAAATAAATTTCTTATGCTATTAATAACACTTTGTCACTGTGCACAGCACGTGACCGTTGGATTGAGAGATGTGCGGTTAGGATAATGTGGGTCCCCTAAGCTTCGTTTGGTTCGGTATAGCGAGGAACTAGTTATACCGGGATAGCTACAAGTATGGATTTTTGTAGGAACAAGAGTGTTTTTTTGTTTGGATGAAATTGTGGGTATAAGTGGAAATAGAAAAATTGTGCTTGGATTGTTAGATTGGAACAAGAGGAATAAGGATTATAATTTAGATTTAAAATTATATTATCTAATTAATTAACATCAAATATTATATTTATAATTTAATTTTTAAATCTTATATTTATAATATTTAATTAAAATTCATAATTTTAAAATTTTAAAATTTTAAATTTAAATTTTAAAGCTTATAATTGTAAAAATTTAAATTTTAAAATTATAAATTTTAAATTTAAGACCAATTTTAAAATTAAAAAATATCAAATTTAAAATTTAAAGTTAAAATTTAGAATTTTAAATTATAAATTTTAATTCTAAAATTATAAATTAAATATTTTTAAAATTTATATTCTTTATTTATTTGTAAAATTTACACTCTCATTTTAAACTCCTTTCTCTCTCTCTCTCTCTCTCTCTCTCTCTCTCTCTCTCAAGTGGGCTGGAACAAGCTTGTTCCCAAACTTGTACAATCAACTCGATAGTAAGTGGGATTATCGAGAGTATTCTAGCTCAACTCTATATATATATATAGAGAGTCACTATACTCTTATGAATATAGAGCCGTTTTGTAAGTTTTTACCATTAGATCTATCCTTTAATCAATTTCACCCGTTAGATTATACTATTCAACCAACCACCCACTCAAGGATCCACTATCAATCAACCGTAACCACTCTTATCCTAACAACTCATTTTTTCATCTAAACGGATGAAAACTTATGAGTACAAAAAACTTTATACTCATATGAGTATAGTAGCCCCAGCATATATATATATATAAAGAGAGAGAGAGAGAGAGAGAGAGAGAGAGAGAGAGAGAGAGAGAGAGAGAGAGAGAGATCGAGTACGATGATAGATCAATAGTACAATATTCTATATACTACCATCAAATTTCCGCCGATGATTTTCATCCACCTAGTGAACAACTTTTTCTGATATATATATATATGTGTGTGTGTGTGTGTGTGTGTGTGTGTGTGACCCTTTGCCGGGGACGTCCTAACTAGAGGCCGGAGCATTTCCCGTGGTAGCTAGATATTCAACTTCAAGAACTACCACGAGCCCATGAGAATATTAATTTATTTTTAAGCTGTTAATACGTCAGCATGCCTAAAATTACAAATTTTGAAACCCTTTGATTATTAGGCAAATGATGTGAAAATATTTAAAATTTGATTTCTAGGTAGTTTAAATGGTTATATTAGCGTTTAAGGCAGTGTCGCTTAATCGAGCGAAGTTCCTCATCACATTGGATCACCAATTGTCCGATTTTGCTAGGCGCTAGCTAGCTATCTAGCTAGTAGGGGACCAGCATTAGCCATCCTAAAAATAACGCAATTTCTCGCGGCCTAAATCATGACCCACTACTATCCTAGCTATCAATCTAGTCAATCTCTTTTGCTCATACTGTATACGACTTTTCCTTCACATCCACTTATTATTGTAGGCAAATTTCACATCATCTCCAGGCCCCCTAGGCTAGCTGAGCCGGCTCCTAAGCCATCACCAGCAGGAACAATATAAAGAGAGAGAGAGAGAGAGAGAGAGAGAGAGAGAGAATAAGTTATTATCTTGTCATTGGCACATATATCTAAATCTTTACCAAATTTTCCGCCGTTAGATCAAACATGATGATTTTCAGATTAGATAAATCTTATTCAATGATGATAAACAGCCTAAAGGTATCATCCCTAATAATAATCCCTACCAATCCGTGGCCCAGCTTATTATGATGTTTAGTGCTATTAATAGCATAGTAGTAAGTAAATATATATATATATATATATGTGTGTGTGTGTGTGTGTGTGTGTGTGTGTGTGTGTGTGTGTGTGTGTGACCACTTTATGAGGACATTCCTAACTAGAGGCCGGATGTTTTCGTTTCGATCTAAAATTGTTGGCAGTTTTATGTGACATTCTTGAAGTCCACAATGAAACAATCAAAAGCAATGTTCAGAAAACCAAACCAATGTTCAAACTAGTAAACCAACCGTCCCTAGAGCACGTGGCAAAGACCGGGCTTGGTGGTTGGTACTCGAGACCCAAGTTCGAATCCTAGTTGATTCATATTTCTAGTTAAGTTTATTTCTAAATAGAATAAACAAAACGAATAGCGTGCTATATATCTATATCTCTCTCTCAAAAAAAAAAAAAAAAAGAAAAAGAAAAAAAAGCTCAAACTGGTAAGGAAAGCAGTTTAAGTGTCAGCGGTTCGACCAGAGTCGAAGGGAACTGTAAAGAAAATAAGTTTAAAAATAATATAATAATTATTTAGTTGAATATATTTTTAGATAATATCGATTATTAAGTTCATTAATGTATAATATAGTTTGATTTCTTATTACAAATTATGGTTGGCTCATTTGGTTAATCTTCTTTCTTTTTATCCAACCTATATATTCCAGTCCATTAGGAAAGGAAAAAAAAAAAGAAAGAAAATTAATAAAAAAATCAATTACTGTAATTAAAATTTTTCTTTATGTAGTAATTAATATTAATTTTAATTTTTTTAAATAAATAAAAATCAGATAATTATAATTCCAAACATTACTAGGAAGTTATTCTCTTCCAACAATAAATATTATTGCAATTAATAACTACTAGTTACAATAATAATTTTTAATTACAATAAATAAGAAATTATTGTAAATCTTTGCTATAGATTTTATGGTAATAAATGGCTAACCAATATGATCCATGGTATTATCACAATGACACAAGCTATTCAATAAAATATAAGTAAAAAGGTACAAAACTTTTCTTAACTAGGGACTATTTTGAGTTTACTGCTTAACCTTTCAAAATTTTTGAATTTTTCGTCCCACCTTATAATTTATTTGATTTGAGTCAATTAACAACATTTTGACTTCAATAAAGGAACAATAGCTATATACTCTTAAAAATTCCCGCCATTCCGATTTATCCTTCTTAGAAGGCTAATATTGAAAAAATCTAACTTTCGACCTGTGAGTCAGTAAGCAATCGAGATACCAACCACTTGCACTTGACAGCTCAATCGCGCCCAATACTCGCCTGCTGGCCTGCATGGTGAGGTGTCCCGCATTCGCCATGCATCCAAATTCGTGTCGCTGCCGCTGCCGCCGCCGCCTACAGCAACAGCAGCAGCACGAGGAGCAGCAGCAACAACAACAATAACAACACAACAAAACCGCCGCCTACAGCAGCAGCAGCAGCAGCACGAGGAGCAGCAGCAACAACAACAATAACAACACAACAAAACTTGGCTCCTGCCCACACCCCACCACACCAAACTGCATGAACAAAAAACAATAATAAATTTGTGTTTATTATAATTCACGCATTTTATCTGCTCCATTATTTATCATCATCATCATCTTCTTCATCATCATCATCTTCTACATGACGTACGCATTTGTTGTTGTGGTGGTGGTGGTGTGTGGAATTGTGCGCGTACTACGTACGTACGTACTACTGCTCGGGAATTCGTGCGAGATACACGTGGCGGGCGCGCGGGGAGCCTCGGGGGTAACGTGTCGGGCCCCGCTCGGGCACACGTCATCCCACCCACCATGGCCGGCTCCTCGCCGTGCATGCATGCAAATGTACGGCCTAATTCTTCGTCGTCGTTATTATATTATAATTTTGCGGGCCCCCACGCCACACCCCCTGTCGTTTCGACACGTGTGCACCTCACTTTTCCCCGTGGACCACTACTTTTTCACTTTGACCACACGCGCGCGCACTCCGGGATAGTAGTTAGTAAATTCGCGAATTATTTATAAATTTTAAAAAAAAATAAATTTGATATTTTTCTAAAAAATTTGAAAAAAAAAGTGTTTTTTTGGTCAAAAATATTTATTGCAATTAATAACTACTAGTTACAATAATAATTTTTAATTACAATAAATAAGAAATTATTGTAAATTCATATTATTATGAAATCTTTAATATAGATTTTATGGTAATAAATGGCTAACCAAAATAGAAAAAAGAAAAAAAAACTTTCACACCACCCCCTCAACCCAAAAAAAAACCACTTCAAAAGAATTTAATCTCTTATGGATTATCTTAATCTCTTATTTGCTTATTTATTTATTTATTTTAAGGCATAATATAGTTTGCTATTTTTTTTGCTTAATTAGCTTAATTGTGTAGCTCTTAATTCTTATATTCTTAAGAAATATGTGTAGTTATGTAATAGCATAAATCTTGAGAGAAAAAAAAATTTAATTTAATAGTCGAATTTTTGATCCCGAATTTTTAATTGGTAAACGTATAATATCCGTATAAATCACGTATCCGAATAATTGGCGAATCCATTTTTTAGCCGTATTTTTCAACGAATTTAAAAATTAGAAGATGAATTTTATCCGAATTATACCCATACCGAATTTTTGTCAAATCCGAATTAACTAATAGCACAAGTCATTGGTACTGCCAAGTTTTTGGCCATTGGATTAAGAGATGTGCGGTTAAGATGATGTGGGCTCTCTAGGGTTGAGTGGATGGTTGGTTGAATAGTATGATCTAACGGGTGAAAATGATCAAAATGGTAGATCTAACGGCGAAAAACTTGGTAGCACCAAGTGCTTCGTACTATTAATAGTATAGTAGTTGGACTCTATATCGAGAGAATCCGACTGGGATACTATCGATAGTACCATGTATTTGGTGCTATCAAGTTTTCTGCCGTTAGATTTAACCCTTTGACTATTTTCACAAATTAGATTATACTATTAAACCAACAACTTACTCAACCCTAGGGTGCGCACATCATTATAACCGTATATTTTTTAATCCAAGAGCCAAAAACCTAATAGCACCAAATGCTTGGTGCTATTGATAGTATTCAAGCCTAGGTATCTCTCTCTCGGAAGTTTTCGTCTACAAGTTGTTTGATGCGCCAAATCGACGATCGGCTCCGTTAGTATATCAGCCTGGCTATATACATACATACAAGTTATATTTATTTTCATTATTTTCGGGGATCTACGGTGTGCGTCTCTCCATTCCCATGTGGAGTGGGGCCAGATGCCGGAGCAGTTCTTTTCAAACTTAAACTTGTGTACTTGAGGCCATCGGCGCCGTGCTTTCCTTCATAAACCAACAAAAAAATGCACTATGCAAAAGTGAAATGGTGGTGATAATTAAGCTCATGGATAGCGATTTCGCAAGTTATGTATGAGTTGTTGTTGGCCCCAGGTTTGATGAAGTTGGAAGCCTTATCGTCCAATTATATACTTACGGATTTGTTGGTGTGCAGTAGTGTAGCCTTTTGAAAGAAGGTAAAGAAAAAAAAGAAAAGATCACATCAATATATGTAACATCAATAGCACGCAATGTCAAATCAAAATCATCGTATTGATTAATTCACCAATTCGAATAGAACAGTTATTGCTCGCCAGGGCATTTTGAATTTTTATACTTTTGTGGGATTTAAGGTGTTCTTAAAAGAATCGACCATATATACGTAGCTCCATTAGTTTATGGTAATTGATATTCGAGGTTCTAAGTTTGAAGCTTAGCAGCTTCACATTTCTGACCAAATTTATTCCATTAATTTTTAATAAGAAAACGTCGTAATTTACACAAGATTATCTTTAATGCTGATCATACATATTACATGTTACTTTGGATTGTCGAATATTCATCGCGCGGTTTTAGTTTTTATTATAAAGCACTACAAGAATCACCAAGTGCTCATTATCACATGATTTGATCTATTTTCGCAATTGATCGATTAATTGTCTCTCTCATTTTGTTGTACTATTTTTCGCCGTCGAATTATAAACACTTTCAACGAATGAAAACAATCGAAAGTACAATCTAAGGAGTCAAAACTAAGCACCTTCTCCTCTCCTCTCCACTTGGGCAATTTCTCTCCATTGCTTTATATGCTACAACTAAATTCTCTCCCACTTAGAAGCCAACACTACTCCTCCAATTAATGCATTGACCAAGACTTGTTAGGAAATGAAAGGAAGAGACTCCTACATCTATACTAAAGTGTTCCTTTTAACTTTTAAGATTAGTAATGACACCGACCGTTTCTAGCGCAAGTGGCAAAGGATTTGGTGGTTGGTATCTGAGACTCAAGTTTGAATCCTAGTTGATTCACGTTTCCAGCTAAGTTTATTTCTAAATGAAATAAACAAAACAGATATCACGCTACCTTTCTCTCTCTCTCTCTCTCTCTCTCTCTCTCTCTCTCAAAAAAAAAAAAAGAAAAAAAGAAAAAAAGAAGAAGATTATTAAAATGACACTTTTTTCAATTTTAAAAAAGTTATTGTTAGCCTCCATCTCCACTATCTAGTCTAGGACATGAAGTTTCCTTGTCCCTCTCAACCTTTAAAAGAGGAAGTGAATAATCCCATGGTCATGGGAGTGACATTGCCTTTTATTTATTTATTTATTTATTTTTGGTGATCTTCAACCTTGAAAACAACCACCAATGAACACCTAACAATGGTTGAAAGATCATATATCCATCACTTTCTATCACATTCGGGGTTGCGAATTGTGTTCGTATTTGCCAATCTGTTAGTCGTGTCAATTTGAAAATCGTCTAAATATCTTGAAAAAGCATGACATATTCGAATTATTATTGTTATTATTATTATTATTTTATTATCAATGTCATATAATATTGCTCGTGCTTTTATTAATTACCTTTGAACTATGAAAACAACCACCAAAGGGCACCTAATAGCGATTGAGATATCACACACCTATCTCTCTCTATCTCTTCAATTTAGGTTTGTGAGTCATGTTTGTTAATAGACACTCATGTTCTCTCCAATTCAAGTTTGCGTGTCGTATTTGTGTTCGACCCTCTTTTTTTTTTCTTTTGGAAAGAGTTTGACACTAATAAATGTTGGTTATATGAATTTAAAGATTACCAAAGGATCTACTAAAAGAGTTGAAATACTTTAAATGTTTACTTATTTTTCCTTTCATGTCATGTTGTATATGTCAAATTGTGTCATTTTTCAGAGTAAATAGATTTGTACCGTATTAATTTCAGGTTTTCCTCAGTTACTTTGTATCATATACGTGTTTATTATGTTGTGTTATATCTTATTATGTCTGAATTATCATTCTCAAGTCTCTCGCTCTCTCTACAATATAGGTTTTCGAATTGTTATAATTCATGCTCAACAATTTGTCATGCTCAAGCTTCTTGTGAAGGAGTGGGATTCCCTCCTTGTGTCGTAGTTGTTTCTTTTTTTTTTTTTTTTTTTTTTTTTTTTTTTTTTTTTTTGCGCTTTTCTGTTCTCAGTACTTGGCCGCCCCACATTTGTACCTAATTCATCTATTCAACGGACGGCGGGTAGCTTGCTACCTTTCTCTCAAAAAAAAAAAAAATTTGTCATATATACAGATGTCAAATTTCAAGACCGTCTAAATATTTTAAAAGGACTCGAATATTCAAAGTATTAACTCGCTCATGTCGTATTGCAGAAGTCATGTTCTAGGGTCGCATAGCTTGCATCGTGTCGATTTTAGGCTTCTCTAGTACTTTCGTGTCGTATTTGATCAGATGTGCGCTGCGTTATAGTGTCGTGTTTAAAACTACTGTCCCGCACTCTCTATCTCTCTCTATCTCTCTCTTCATGCGTGGAGGCTTGGTAAAGTGGTCACTGTTGAGGCCCAATTGATAGAAGGATAATAGAGTAGCCATCAAAATGTGGCTTCTAGTGTTGTCAATTCCCATCAAAAGAGCCTTTCCATTTCAATATGCACTTCACTATTATTGAAATTATTTTCCAATGGAGTGTGCACTTGATGTATAAATTTTGTTACTAAGTTTTTTGTGGTTTGGGATTCTAGGACTAAAGAAATTGGCTACATAGCAAATCAACTTTGCGCCGATGATGTTGCTATCACTCCATCATTATTGCACCTCTCTAATATAGGTATATATATATATATAGTGCCTTGACTATTCAAAACTATCTATTAACTATTATGAATCCCCAATAGCTTTGCCACTTGGCAAGCTATCCTTCACCCTCACCAACCCATCTTTTGAACCAAATCTTTTTTCTGAACCAAACCGTTATTTTTTCTCTTAACCGAACCAGTACTCTTCTCTCTCGTATCTGTCTCTTTTTTAACCCGCCTTCTATTATCTATTATCTAGTAGCTAATAATTTCTCGAAAAATAAATTTCTAAAGTTTGTTTTGTACAATATAGTGCACAATGAGTTTTCATTTTACATCGCTAGTATGAAACAACCGTTATCTTTCTAAGAGCTTAAGCTGTTAGAGAACGGTGTTTAGACAAGTTTTCATTTTACATCGCTAGTGTGAAACAATCGTTATACTCTAAAAGCTTAAGCTGTTAGAGAACGGTGTTTAGACAATTTTATATTCAACAGCTAGAGGGTGTACTGTTGTTCGATGAAGCTCGCCTGAGTAGTGCTATTAGCAGCGCCAAGCGATACGTTGAATCTTCCTAACAGCTTCTCTCTGTAGTAGAATCTATAGAACATTAATTGAATTTGTAGCTTTCTGATTTTGGATCCTAAAAAGCATCACATCTATGCTTTCTAAGATAGCAAAAGTTGCAGGCTTAATTTGTTATTCGTCAAATGCTTACTTAGAGGTGATTGTAGCTGAAATTAGAAGCAGAAGCAGAGCCTATGTAAGCCAAATTCGGGCCTTGGCTTAAAGCAGGAGTTTAATTCATGAGTGAACTTAATGTCTTGCATATACTCGAATTCTAGAACTGCAAGATTTTCTAATCCTATCCTATTTTGCTTATCTCATTAAGTTAAGTTTAGGGTATGCCTAATCAAATTAAGATATTTCTAGTCTTAGTGGATTTGTATTCCTAATTGTATTAGAATTTAGCCATTACTATAAATATACAATTTATTATTCCATTAATTTGGTGTGAGAGATGAGAGAGAGTATGGATGTATTTTGGGGCTAGGGTTTTATATGAGAGGCGTATTTTGTACACCACTTTAATTATAATGAATAAATCTCTACTTCGTCTTCGCCCGTAGACATAAGCCGGTGACCGAACCACGTAAATATTGTGTGTTTTATTTTTTCTTCTCTCGTTCTCGATTCTCTTTTGGTATTTTCGCATCCGACGAACTAGATTTTTTCCGCATTTGTTCTACCACATACTAATCACATAGTATTTTTGCTTTACATTATATTCAAAAGATTCGTAATTTCTAAGAAATAGCTTTAATTATTATATGAACATTAGAAGACACAACAGAAAATGAATCTTAATTAGGTTAAATTCTGAGTTCGAACTCATGCATGTACACTTCCTGATGAGAAAGGGGAGGATTTATCCCAGCAGGTAAACTGTTGCTCTTTTTTGTGTTACGAATGATCCTCAGCAGATTCAGAACAACAACCACTGGAGTCCTAAAAAAACCCCATCCTTTTTCAGTTGCTAAAACACATTCTGGAAGAACCAAAAAGAAGGGGAAAAAAAAAATTTGCATTGATTGTCAGTGATGATACAAAATACACTTGTTATGGTTCAAATCATCCTTCATAATCTCTTCAGATAAATGCACTTCATCAGACCATTTCATTTCTCATGGTATGCTGAGTTAGTGCAGAATCGAATTAAGTCCTTTCGAAAATACTCGAAAAAACGAGAACAGATGTATGACGCTCTTCCGTTTTACGTAGTCACCAATTGATGGTCTAAAATTGGACACAATGCTCTTCTGCTCTTCACGGACCAATTTCGAATGCGACCTTCGCGTCCAGCGATAAGATGCTGTCCGACTTTTGCAGCCACCGATTGACGGTCCGAAACTGAACAGCATGCTCTCCTCATGAACCGATTTGCAAATGCGACCTTGATCTCCGCACCTGAATCCTCCTCTCGTCTTTGGGGCGGCAGCAGGCTAGCGGAATCGCGTCCTGATTTTTCTGAAACAAGCATGGAAGAGTACGAAAGCTGTGAGAGAGATTGTTTACAAAAGAGTGGTTCATATAAGAAACGATCAACTACCGAAACAAAATTCTAAGTTCCTACTAAACCTACACAAGACAGATAATAGAAATAGGCTTTTGTACTTTGCACAAAAGTCAAGCAACAAACAGAGGGCATGAGATAGAGACTTTTTAATGCATTCAAAATAGAGAAAAAGTGCTCATAAAAGATCGTTCCATACTCCATGCAGGTGAGGATCAAAAAGTATAAAGTATATAGAACAAGACAACATTTGAGTTGAGGATAAAATGAACGGACCCCGTCCCATCCCAATAATTTGATTTGGTCCTAAGGCCTCGTTTAGTATCTTTGCCCTATTTTGTTTTTTTAAACACTAATTCTATATAATTTGATGTACTGGTGGAAAGACTTTCATGTAGTTGTTATGGTTGGTTAGCTTGTAATACACTGCGGCCAAATAATGAACGACAACTTATTTTAAAAGAAAAAAATTTGGAAGAAAATAAATTCTTAAAAGTTTTTTTTTTTGTTGCCGAACAAAAACCATAAACAAACCACCCAATTTTAGCACTATTTCAAGCAAAAATTCTATTAAAAAAAAAAAAACCAATGGCAACAACACCAAACGAGGCCTTTAAACAAATGAGTCACTAAACTTCTGCATATTTTACACTTCGCAGAGACAATCTAACTTTATTGTAGAAATGACTAATTTTCCCCCTCCCTTGTAAAATGATTCACCTCATCTAGTTTGCTTCGAACAAGGTTAAAGAATCATATCATAAATGGAGACCATTTCTTTTTCTTTTCTTTTTTTTTAAATCAGCGAAGAAAGTGCAATACATGAATTGTTACAGATTAGAGTGTTAAATAAAATGTACAGGAACCAAGTCGCAACATCAGGATTGTACAGGAAGTAGCCATTCATTTACACCTCATATTTGTCGACTGTAAAGTAGCTTCCTGTGCATTTCAAGATATGTTGTCACAATTTGCTAGATCAAGAATAATCTGAAGTAGGAAGAATGGAGTTGATATCCTATACTAAACCATCCAATCATTACTTAACCTGGTAAGATGATAAATAAAATGACTATACCTCAGTCCTTAGATAAGCAGGGCATACATTAATACACCATCTTTATGAGGAGATAATCTTGATGGTGCTTCTTTCCTTTTTCAAGCGAATTTGGTGAGAGAAAAAAAAAAGGATACAAAAAGTACCCAAAAAAAAAAACTAGTTGGTAATGGTAAAAGTTGGCAGAAGCAAGGTTTTCATTTGCACTTTGGTAGAATGTTTTTGCTGAGAAAACAAAAAGAAATAGAGAAAGAAGAACATCCACAGAGAACAATGAAAAGTAACAGGCCATAAACCAAAGAAGTGAGATATATTTTATGAAACCTACACTGAATATATATACAGTAGGACACTTGTTTCATCACATTACAAATAACTGAAATAGAAGGAAAATAGCCGCATTGCAAGTACCTCATCTTCCTTGAAGTGCAGATCTGAACAGTTCTGCTTGAAGCTTTGGACAGTGTAATGACAACTTTTGGATGTGTAACCACTATATTGCATTTGTCAGGCACTATTTCCTTGTTTAGTATCGGTACGATGAATTCGTAGTTACTCCCTTTCATGTAATAGAACTTAATATCAACAGACAAGGTGCTAAATCTCGTCTCCACCTTTGGTTGCTCTGCACCTTCGAGGAATAGGTATATCTGTTGCACAGAAGTAAACATAGAATAAGATCGGTCCGCATAAAAAATATTAAAACACCCCGATATGATAACTCAGTAGTCAGGGCCAAAGCCACAAATTTAAGATTTATTTTGAGGATATTTTCCAAAGCAGTATATTAACATTTCAAAGCCCCATGACAAAATGTATAGTAGTCCATAGCCAGATCTCAGCTCTGACAAAATGTATAGCAAAAGGAAAAAAAATTCAAACTTCTATTCTCAGAATGAGAGTGTGGCGCGGGATAATTTCATTGATACTTTGTGTTCAATGTGTTTAAACCTTTAAGGCTCCACCAATTTAACCTAGCTTCATTAATCGTTTAAACTTTAATCTCACTGACCGCGTTGGTTTCAGAACATGTAGTTACATCTATATCAAAGCAGATTTCTCTTGTACAGAGCTTCCTGACAGAATGACTAACAAGTTTGTGAGGAGATGTTGAATGCCCAGTCCCACCTTTTCTGAACCATGCTTTTCACCCACCCATTGAATGCAAGTCTAATAAGATAAAACAGTGTAAAGAAGCACAATATCCTTGGATACAAAATTTCACCGGGGCGGAATTTCGTCAACATTTTCCTGGAGTAAGCACATGATTTTCTTTTTCTTTCAAAGGCAGCATTTTCTTGTTACAAGGTCAGATAAGGACAGGAATAAAATGGTTTTATGTCGATTTCTTCTTTTAATTTTTCCCCTTGACTAGGATTTGACATTAAAGGAGCAGAGCTTTGTGACTTGAATTCATGCGACTAGATCCTATAAAGCAACTCTTAACCATCACACTGAGTGGCACTTAATGTCATCTATATTTTCAAATATGTCTCATCATTGTTTACTGGAGTAGTTATTCATGTTATAGACCATGAATATTAACCGGACCGTAAGCTCCCTCCCACACCAGTGTCTCGCAAGCCCTAGACTTAATATAATCTACATGTTCACCTTTGTAGGCTAAGGTTACAATCAATTCACCAAGAGGATTATTACTATAAAAACACTGTGGCCGACAACAGATCCTCACAAACAAGTGCTGAAGGGTCTTCAGAAAACAAACTTCGACTATGACACATTTTTAAACTTCTTGCTGAAGTTGGTAACTCAATCCTTTCAACCTTCTCACTACACCTCTAGGCAAATCTTCTGATGCCATTAGCATAAATAAACTGCTTGCTCATCCTATTAAGAAAATAGGTCCCGAAGCAACGGCAGTGTTCTAGATGAAATAGGTGATTGACAAGTGCTGGTGGACTATAATTTAATGATAAAGTTAATTGAGACTCCCTCATCTATGGCACATTTTGAAATAAACACTGGAATTTTTTAAAAAAATATTATTGACAAGTAACTCAACTTTTGATTCTTTTTTTATGAGTTATTTTTGTCATTTGAATTGGGGAAGTTGTTAAAATTAACTCCATTTCTTATAAGGCTTAATCATTAATGGAGCCTACATTTTCATATGCGAAAAAGCAGTTAAAACTACTAAATTTTATGGAATTACCTTCAAATTTTATGAAATCCCCTATCATGGGAATAACTAAAATCACAATTCAAAAGAAAATTAGGGCCTAATTCATGGTGCCACATAATCTTAAACAAGAAACATTCATTAGACCCAATCTATTATGCACCTGCCAATCAAATGAGAAAGTCATAACACATTTCCCTGAATTAAGGAAAGAAAAATCCTTAAATCACATAGCGTTTAACAGCAGAAACAACAGAGCACATACCCTAATCTCTTTGTCATCCTGATCCCAGCTGAAAGATCCTAAGGTGATGAAATTCCTATAATCCAACGCAGGTGCCGCAGCACATGTAGCAACCTGCATTCCCCCCGCCGCGATGGCTCTCGACAACTATCAAGAATCAAGAATCAATAACCAATTACACAATACCCTACAAAGAAGATTACAGTAACAAACCCTTCACCCCATATAAGATAAGGAGAGCCATTATCCCAAAATAGACCCTTCTTTTACAACCTAGCATTAATCTTAACAAGCGCACCCACGCTCTCCAATAAAACTTCGGTGGGGAGCTTCTCAACGACGCCTCATTGGGGACCCCCCCAAATATGCGACCATGTGTTAGTTTTACTTTAATCCAATACAGAAATTCGCAAAGGATTTTGTAAACTTCAGAGGAGATGATTATAACCCTTGAACACAGACAAAACTGGCACATGATAGCGAACAGAAATAAGATAAAGAGAGCCATTATTTCAAAACAAACCGTTCTTAGGGAACAGCGGAGGATTAGTCTTAGAATTATTAAATGGCAGATATAGGAATCGAACTGCCGCGTCATTTGAATTCGCAAAGCTTGTTGAATTCGACGGCGACTACTACTGTATCAACGAAATTCGCTATAAATTGTATCTCTTTCCTAGAATTCAATCTCACGAGGCCTAAAGAGAGAACGGCTCCAAGAACGCGAATGGGTCGTCTCTAATTGCGCCGAGAACGTGATTAGTAGATGGATATCGAGGATGATATGATCTTTCGCCATCATCAACAACAACAACAAATCATCATCAAGAACAACAACAACAACAACAACAACAAGAACACGCATTTCAAAAGAGAGAGAGATTAAAGAAGAGAGAGGGAATTGGATTGGATGATGCGTACCTCGGCGCTGAGCCTGCGGAGGGAGTGGGAGAGGAGGGAGAGGACGCGGGGCCTCTTCGCCATGCTCGTGAGGCAACGGAGCTCCTCCATGTCCATCCTCACTCGATGCTCCTCCCCCATTTCCATTTTCTCTTTCTCTTTCTCTTTCTCTTTCTCTTTGAACACACACGAAAAGAAAAAAAATCCTAAATTTTATATAGGTTTATGAAAACATAGTTAATTTCATCTTAGAAACATAATAAATTATAAATATATTTATATAATGGGCAATTGCTTATATACCTCTGACAAATTTTCGACTTTCTTCTAGAGTTAAAATCAGTTAATTAACTCTGTTATCTTTGTAAAATTACTATTTTACCCTTAAAGTCAGGGGCATAAAAAATATTTTGACTTCTGAACTTTTCCAACATACTTCTCTATCGTCACCAACCTTTCTTATTTGCCCTTAAGTTAAGGACAAAATTGTTATTTTAATTTTTTTTTTTAACTGTGGTAGATAGTTAACTCACGTTTAATCTAGATTAATTTAACAGGAGATAATTGCGGGGGTATTTTACAATAACGGTGGAACATATGAGAGGTATTTTAAAAAGAAAAACAAAAGTAGAAATAAATCGAATATTTCTAAACGTATAAGGGATATATAGGCAATTATTCCTTTATATAAAGCTGAATATTTATATATTATTCCTGCAAAAGTTTTCATGTTTTCAAATATTTTCCTGCGGTTAGAATCCGTTAAAAAAAAATAGTTAACCATAGGTTAAAATACTTAACCTTAGTTAGTTAACGAGGTGAATTAACTTTTTTACTGATTTCAATTAACAATTGAAACTTTTAAATAGACATATTTGTGATGACAAAAATATTATTTTATTTATAAAATAAATAATATTTTAAAGGAAACAAACCGGAGTAACGTGTTTGAAAATTTTAAGATTTTTATAGGTACAACATATGAAAATTAAATTTTATAGAAAAAAATTTATAATTTACTATATTTAGAGTAACCTCTGTGAGAATAATCCAAAAAAAAAAAGTGCGCATAAATATTACGTTTTCTTTCAGTTGAATTAGATAAAAATATTGAAAAACTTTAAATATCACCCCGATAGTTTTACACTTTCTCACTTTAGTATCCTATAATTTAAAATGTATCACTTTCGTATCCTATAGTTTTGTTTTTTTTTTATTATCCCCTCCATTTTTTTTGTTAAATTCGAAGCAAACTTAAAACCGAAGTAAAAATTCGATAAACTATAGGTGGAGTATCTGAAGTATTTTGTTATTGATTTAACGAAAAGTTAACGGAAGGGCTAACAAAATTTAAAAAAAATATAAAAAAAGAAAATATCATAGGCTACTAAATTGATACACTTTAAACCATATGGTAGAATTCGAAAGAAAATTTGGTGGGAGTAATCCCAACATCAGCCCGTCTTATCCCGCTATTCATGCAATTTTAAAATTTGTCTCATTTACGTAGCTGACGATAGATAAAACGGTCTCACATTAAAAATTATTCCCATCAAATTTTTGTTCATAAAACTCAGTTTTACCGTAAAGAAGATAAACAGAACTAGTCCCTGAA
This sequence comes from Aechmea fasciata, assembly GCA_025177825.1. Classification (NCBI taxonomy): domain Eukaryota; kingdom Viridiplantae; phylum Streptophyta; class Magnoliopsida; order Poales; family Bromeliaceae; genus Aechmea; species Aechmea fasciata. Next base: position 4,574,082 of record CM045928.1, on the reverse strand, counting down.
CTTCACTCAAGTCGTATTTTGGTCCTCAAAATTTTTTATTTGGACATCCTAAACTCTATTTAATTCAGAACCTAATTTTTCTATAGAGAAAAAAAAAATCATAATTTAATGAGTGGTAAAGTTGAAATATACAATGGAATGACTAAAACAATTCAAATCAAATTTAACAAGTTAATTGGTGATCAAATTTTAAACTTAAATAAGTAAAATAACTCAAATAACAAATTTGGAGGTTAAGGAGGAGTAAATTAAAATTGATGGGTCTACTTCAAAACGGCCTATAGTTAAGGGTTTAACCTTTCATTTTTACCTGTTATGTATTTGAGGAAAAATATTGCTTATACACCTAAAAACAGAGTATGAATTCTAAATCTTACACCCATTAATCCAAAGATTTAGATACACTGCTTTTGAGTCCTTAATATTAAAAGAAAAAAAAATTGATAAAACTAGTGAAAGAGTATATGGATTTACTATAAAAGAAAATTAATAAAAAAAATAGTGCAAAAATGTAAGTCCAGGTATAGGTATTCCAGGAATAGGATTAAGTTTAGGGTTAAGATGGGATTAAAATAAATCTGTGTTTAGTTGAAAATTGAGTTTAGTCTATATATAGATAAAACAGTGTTTGGTTAAAGTAAGTGAAATAACAAAAATAGTGGATAAAATAATATTTTATTTGATTGGATTAGAAATATCGGAATATTTATAATCTAAAATATAATAGCATATGTTATCAACTAGATCAAACTTCTCAAGTAAAGTCTTGTTTGGATATATGAATATTTAATTCACTATATTTTTTTAATTTATCCAAAAAAAAATTGTATATATGATTGGTAAAGAAATGTAATCAAATATTTAGAATGGAATATTATATTTGAACTTTGAGTCAATTTTTTCAGGTAAAAATATGCTATACCGTCAAATCATAAACATCGAACTCGTTACTTACGATCATACTTAAAAAATCTTAATCAAAATAAGTTATTCTTGAATAATTTAAGAGCACGAGCACAAGGCAATATATTATATCTAGAATATAAGAGACAACTTTAGGAGAACTAAAAAAAAAAAAAAAAAATCATAAAAATGCCAAACAGGCCAAGCATCTTCTTGTTCATCGGATTTACGAAAAACTGGTAGACCAAAAGTTTGGAATAAGATGGATTTTTTTACATTAAAACAGAAACACTACAAATACAACAATCCAAATGTCATCCATGGCGACCGCCACCTCCGTTTATGAAAGAAGTTAACTTGCCCCTATAACATTAAGACGCTGCAAAGTCGTTTACGCGAAAGAGAGCGAAGAAAGGGCAACTTAAACTACAGATATCAGGAGATGTATGACATACCCAACAAAGTAATATACAACATAAAATACAACACGGCAACTCGCGACGACACACTTGTAAACAGTTTTACATTAAACACTTGCATTTCACTCTTACCAAGTGATGGTTGAATACACTCCCATAGTGAAATAAGAATGCTGCCGCTGGTTTATCAACCCTCGCTGGCGTATTCGCGTGTCCATTGCTTCGCTGCAACATAACAGAAAATATTTTTGCCAAATATTATCATGGCCAGGAAGATTAGCAAGAATATGCTACCAACAAGAAATGCTGTTAATTTGTTGTTATTCACAACTTCAGTCTCTGAAGTTTGATTCCGGATTTTGATACTGGCATAGTTCCAGTTATAACATTTTATTCCCTGGATTGTGTTCTGTGTTATAATTAAGTCCTAAGGTAAGTAAACTGTCTAAAGACAGATGCACCATTCACTGCCAGTGCCAACCACAAAACACCACCACATCAACAAAATCTAAAAATGACACGGTTGTGGCGCCCTTCCTAGCGGAAAGACCCCAACTTTTACGACGTATGAAATTTGGGGACTAAATTATTGACGCTAAAACGCTAAGGTCGTGGCTGAAATCTGTATCAAACTTGAAGGACTAAAAAGGTTTTAATAACCCTTGCGAGTATTATAGTGACTTGATGAATCGACAGGGCCATTCCATCAAAATATTTGAGAAGGGGCAGAATCTCGTATCGGATGGTCTAAGTTACTGCCTTACCAGTCTCTACGGCCTCCGCTTCATTTGCCTTCCAGTGCTTTGCGATGTTGTCAGACAGCGGGTCATCTGGGTTTGGAGCACTGAGAAGTGCTTGAATACTGCAACCAATAAATCAAAAACTTGAGAATGAAAAAGATAATACCACTTGAGCAAGGCAACAATCAAAGTTTATAATTCGGACCGACCATTTAGGCATTTAGAGATATAGTTAAAGGAGACATGGCCAGATGTTTTAAGAGGCTACCATGACTACAAGCACATTGGGAAGGAGTGCATGCATGAAAATGGCATGGTAACAAGAATACAAGGTACGGTTTCTGGAAAAAGATGATTTAGTGCGTTGTAGCATTGCGGGCGATAAGAAGGGAGAAACCAGAGTGCAATAGAAAGCAAAACACCAAAATTATTAACTGAAACTCAACGACTGATGTTTTAGCAAAGCAGCACAACAGAAACAATGACGTTAACTTACCTCAAAAGAACTGTGCGGATCTGTAGTGCAGGACTCCATTTGTCCTTTAAAATATCAAGGCATATTCTTCCAAGCTGTATAATCAAGTCCAGAATTGAAGGCCATATCTCCTCAGGAAACCCCAAAAAAATAGGTACGGAATATACTTGCCTTGTCAATGTTGGGATGGTAAATTTTGGTGAGGAAACGAACCTGTCTCAATGACAATCAAAATAATGAATGAATGGATATACAGAAACAAGTCAAATATTAGGATTAGAAATCAATGGATAGATGCCCTTTGATAAACAAGAAGGCAAACTTTGGATTAAATATTCTGCAGCCAAACAGGTGCTAACAAAGAAGAGGTCAGATTATCTCCACTATTTTCGAAATACCTATTAGCCAATATCGAATGGTGTACAACTAAAAAGACAGAGAAGAGAGGGGGAGGGAAAGGGAAAGGGAAAGGTGAGAGGGGGGTTATCATTGGTACTACATGATTATACACCACACTCCAATATATATTTATTGCTTTATATAACACTAATGACATTTCAAGGGTTTTTTTTCTAACACCTGTATTTTCGACCAAGCTCTACAACAACAAAGACCTAGTTCTACCATCACTATGCTAGTCGTAACTATCTTTTAAAATCCAACTTTCAAATCACTACCAAAGAGCATATCTGCATGTCTAACCAATGTCTGATATGCAGTTTTTTAGGTTGCTGTTAGCGGTAATGTGCCATTTAAATTTACTAGGTTCAAGAGGACTAACTAGAGCATACACTCAACAATGATGATGACTACACAAAGAAAACATACAAGCTAGTTCCAGTGTGGAAAAACAATAATCTTTTCATACTTTGGTATTAAAAAGGTGTCTCTTGATGATTTAGTTCCCTCATGCACACACAAATTTTGCACGGTAGTAGAAAAAAAAACCAGAAAAATTCGTGGATGTACAACAGGAGTCAGAAGCTATTATTATTACATTATAACTAAATAACTCTATTTCGCACAAATAACTAGAAATAATGTCTCAAGTAGCAAAGATAGCCTACTATCAGTGGTTACACTTAACACGATCTCTATGGACAGTAGCCTTACCTTAGGCGCAGCCATTGGATATTCCTCAGGCAAGAATAATTCAAGCTTGAAAACCCCTCCTAACCAGATGCAAAAGTTGAACAAAAAAAGGTAGTGATACTTTGTAAGAATATATATATCAAAGTGCCAAATGATACAGAATTTAATAGAAAAATGAATGGTAATATATCGTCCAACTCAAAAAACGAAAAACTCTACTTTAAGAGCGGAAAATACCAAACCACAAAATTAATAAATTATTATAACAGTCTCTCTGTAGACTAATAGCAACAATATCTAATTAAAGATTCCACATGAACCATAAAAAAAACTACTGGATATGAGCGTTAAAAATAAAATAAAATAAAATAAAAATAGAGAACAAGTATGGGAAGAATAAAAATAGGAATCAACAAAGCATATTCAATCCTTCGAACTATAAGGATCAAATAATAATCACTGCAAACAGATACAAAGTATCATGCAGAGAAACGTAGACATAGCGATCAAATGAACATAGGCCACCTCAGGGGCTGTTTGGTTCTACTTAAAACTGGTAAAAAAAAAAAATGGTGGAAAAAAGTTTTCCGTGGAAAAAACTTTTACGGCTTTTAGTGTTTGGTTCGTAGGAAAAGAAAAAATGTTTTCAGCCTCACTTGTTTGGTTGAAAGAAATTTTTTTTTATTATATATCCTATATATTATTTTATTTATATTAATTATTAAACTATATATATTATTATTATAACTTATATTTTATGAATTAAATATATTAAAATTAGATAATATGATAAATTGATAAGCATATAATATAATATAGGATAAATTGCACGGTTGCTCCCTAAACTTTTGGCAGAGTTTCACTTTACCCCCCAAACTCTTAAAACGGTCATTTACCTCCCTATACTTTAATATTGCATCTTGTTGCCCTTTCCGTCGCTAAAGTTAACTGAGTCGAACGAGAGTTAACGGAAGGGTTAGGTTTTGGCAGGAAATCTACATCCTAAACTGCCCCTTGTTCCAACCAACTCACTTTTATTCCTTAAAAACTCTTTTTTCTCCATTTCTATACCCTCCAACTCTTCTTCTCATAGTTTTTGCATCCAAAAAATTGCCAAAACCTAACCCTTCCGTCAACTCCCATTCAGCTCCGTTAACTTTAACTGACGGAAGGGGCAACAAGATGCAATATTAAAGTATAGAGGGTAAATGACCGTTTTAAGAGTTCGAGGGGTAAAGTGAAACTCCGCCAAAAGTTCAGGGGCAATAGTGCAATTTACCCATATAATATATGTAATAATAATATGCATACAATACTATATGATAGAAATATATAATATTTATAAATAAAAATATAAAATATGTATAATAATTTTTCATCCTCTTATATATATATATATATATATATATATATATATATATATATATATATATATATGAGTATATGAGTTCGGCTACTATCCTATTAATAGGATTGGGACTGTTGTCCTATCAAGTCATTTTGAATGATCGACGCTCCAAATTGATAATCGGCACTTGTTGAAATTGATCTACACTATAAAAAATGTTTCGAAACCAAATTTTGTAATATTTAAAAATCATTATCAAGTTCATCTTAACAGCTTAAAAAATGAACGGTCATAAATGAATAACCTTCTTAAAATAGAGGTTAGACTTTCTCAATTCATAATCGAGTTATCAAACATTATCTAAATAGTATAAAAAAATTTCTATAAAAAATTCAAGCAATTTGGATTACTCTACACCGTTAAACAAGCAAACGGCTCATATAGGCCGTCAAAAATTGTCGATTTTACGACACTTTGATCACCATGTAAATAATTTTTAAAATTTATGAAATTTAGTTTCTAAATATTTCAAATACTCTAGATCAACTTCAACGACTTCGATCATCGATTCTAATCTCTATCATCACGAACAATTTGATGGGACAAGTGCTACTATCCTATTAATAGGATAGTAGCCCTAGCCTATATATATATATATATATATATATATATATATATATATAGAGAGAGAGAGAGAGAGAGAGAGAGAGAGAGGGAGAGAGGGGGGCGGGGGAGTGAATGAGTGGTCCACATTGGACCACTCACGCAGTCCACGAGAACCAACCTTTCGCGTGGACTGCATTTCTTGTGAGCGGCTGTGAGCCGTGTCTTTCGATAGAGGTTTTCATTTTACACCGACGGTGGGCGGAAAACGAAAACTGATTCTTTTTCGAAGAATACGTAAATTTTTCCAAAAAACTTTTTTACGAGCAACCAAACAATGCAAAACTACTTTTCAAGCGAAAAAAAATTTTCCGAGTAGTTTTACACGGAACCAAACATACCCTTAGCTAGAACCAACATTCTAGAAGCGAGATTAATTTTATCTTTCTATTTCTTGTAGTACAGTAATATTACTTTGCTATAGAACAATATATATGCGAGATTAATTTTATCTTTCTATTTCTTGTAGTACAGTAATATTACTTTGCTATAGAACAATATATATGATATTGTTCTATAGCAAAGTAATATTACTGTACTACAAGAAATAGAAAGATAAAATTAATCTCGCTTCTAGAATGTTGAAAAAATTATTATCTTTCTAAATCTTTAGTAAAATATCCTTTTAAGACAAATTTTGCATGAAAACAATTTAACGGTAGTTTTGAAACCGCAAGTAAAAATTGAACAGTTAATATTACAGAGATTAAGAGATCAAATGAGGTCTGTGAGTCGAGCCGTGCAAAAGCACTGTCCTAGAAGCGAGATTGTCCGTCTACATACGAGGCTTCGGCAATAACTCCTAGCAATACAACGACCACTGTCCACCCCGTCGTCACGTTTTCAGGATGGCGCAACACGAACCCAATAAGCTTTCAGAGATCCAGCAAAAATGGCAATGCAAAGTGTATAATAGATATAAAAATCAATGTGAGAAGGTGAGAAAAAAGAGGATTTTTGTGCAAGCTCGAGTTAAAGCTTCTTGTCCATGAATGCACATTCACCTTCACCTCTATATATAGGAGAGGTTTTAGAATAGTCCAACAGGAAGAGTCCAAAGAGAAAATCTTGACCAAGATCTAACTCCTTCCCAATGTTGGATCAAGATATGGTTTCATCCCGAGGTTGGACTAAATCTGGACAAGATCCAGATTTCATCTCGTATGGGTCCTTCCTAAGATAAGGTCATCATTTGATTAAATAATAATATTAAAATCCAATAAAATAAAATAAAAATGGTGTAAATGAACCCGGTTCGCGCGCGCCACCGCCCGCCCGACTCAGCCCAGCTCATGCTCGTGCCGTTCGTGTGTTTAGTCAAAAGCTTCTCTCATGTTTTCTCAAGTAATTAAATTGAGAGTGGGAGAGTATATAAGGCGAAGTAGAATGTCTTTACTTTCCAATGTGGGACTAAACTCCATACGTGGAAACCAAGGAACGGGCTCCCAGGCAAAACCCATAGAATGTCCTCGGAAGGATATCTACAAGGTCACATGCTGCCTCATGAGTCTCAGAACCATTCAGGGCCAATGTCCTTCCTATCCACTTGCAGATATAAGCAAGCATTGTCGTCATAGGGATGAGGATACAAAAAGCAGTGCTCCTCATAGCTACCAGTGTTTGAAAAGGCGCGAGGCGCAAAAAGGAGCAAGACTCTCTTGGAGCCTAGGCGCGAGGCGCACTGCGAGGCACGCGCCTCAAGAAGGCGAGGCGCACATATTAAGACTAATTTAGTTTGATGTTCTACATTAAAAAAAACTCTAAAATAACCATACAAAAATAAAATAACTACACATGCATATAGATTCTCAAGTTAAAAGAAATATATTTCAACTTTCAACTTAAAACTTAGAAGTAATTGCGATGCTAATGTTTTCATTTTGTCATTTTTCAAGTATCATCCTCGTCCTCAACCTCATCCTCTTCGTGTCGCTCCTCCTTGCTTGTTCCTACGCCAAGACGGCCGAGGATGCTTCTTTGAAGCCCACGTACGAGAGAAGAGATAGGAGAACACAAAAGGGAGAGAAGAGGGGCGGTAGAAGGAAAAGAAGGCGTAGATAGATTTCATTAGGGTTTTTTTAGATTTCTTTTAGAATCTTTTACTAATCTTATCGGGTTAAAACATAACATTTATATTCGAAACCCAACAACCCAATAACATTTAATCCAAAACCCAATAACAATAAATATTGCGAAGGTCACATGCGCGCCTACGAGTCTCGAGACCATTCGGGGGCCAATGTCCTTCCTATCCACTTGCAGATATAAGCAAGCATTGTCGTCATAGGGATGAGGATACAAAAAGCAGTGCTCCTCATAGCTACCTGTTCGACTTGTTTCTACCCATTGAACCGACAACAAGTTGGATTGCAGTCGCCAGTAACTACTATTGTGGGCTAAGCCCCATCCCCTTCGACAATTCTAGGATCACAGTCCTAGATAATTCCTTGGTAAACTGATCAGCCAAGTTCTTCGAAGATCTCACAAATTCTAAAGCAATTACATTTTCCTTCATATTCTGTCGAATGAACTTATAGACCACTTTCATGAATCTATTCATTTTAGTCTCCACATTCTCTTAGGCACATTTATCAATTGCAGATCTACAATAACAATGAATACACACAAGGGCTAAAGGTCGCTCCATCAGTGGCAAATCATAAAGAAACTCTCTAATCCATTTAACCTCTACTACAGTGATATCTAATGCTATAAGTTCAGATTCCATGGTACTTCTAGCGATCAAAGATTGGTTAACTTCTAAGAAACAGCTGGTCCTTCTAGGAGAAAAACAAATCTGTTAGTCGACTTTACATCAGCTGTATCACTAATCCAATTGGCATCACTATATCCTTCTAATACTACAAGAAAGCCACTGCAATGTAATTCATAAGACACAGTTCCCTTCAAGTTTTTCAAAACTCTTTCTAAAGCATTCTAATGCTCTCTATTTGGATTATGGGTATATCTTCTCAATCTGCATAAGCCAAATCAGGTCTAGTATAGTCTACTAGGTATCCCAGAGATTCTATAATCTATGCATATCTATTCTAACCGATTGGATCACCTCTATTCTTCTTAAGGTGCACACTAGGATCATAAGGTGTGACCACAGGTCTAACATCAAAATATCCAAACTTCTTCAATAACAATTGGCTATAGTGTGATTGGCTCATAACAATTTCTTTTGATTTTCTAATGATTTTCATGTTGAGAATTACATATGCTTGCCCAAGATCTTTCATATCAAAATTCTTATTAAGTAATTTCTTCACATCATATATTACATTCATATTGGTACCAAAAATTAAAATATCACCAACATATAAACATAAGATTACAATCTACCCATTATATTCCTTTAAATATACACATTCATCATACATGTTCACATGAAAACTATTTGATACGACTAAAAAATCAAATTTCAAGTGCCACATAGGAAAGTAAAGGCATTCTACTTCACCTTAAGCCTGAGAGCTCGTGCCTTGGTTTCCACATGTGGAGTTTAGTCCCACATTGAATAGTAAAGGCATTCTACTTTACCTTATATACTCTCTCTCTCAATTTAATTGCTTGGGAGAACATGAGAGTAAAGTTCTCAACTAAACACACACGCACGCACGGCACGAGCACGAGACGAACCTGGCCTAGTCGGGCGGGCCGCGGCGCGCGCGAACCCAGTTCATTTATACCATTTTCTTTTTATTTTATTGGATTTTAATATTATTATATTTAATCAAATGATGGCCTTACCTTGGGAAGGACCCATACGAGATCAAATCTGGATCTTGTCTAGCTTTGGTCCAAACCTCGAGATGGAACCATATCTTGGTCCAACCTCGGGAAGGAGCTAGATTTTGATCAAGATTCTCTTTGGACTCCTCCTGTTGGACTATTCTACAACCTCTCCTATATATAGAGGTGAAGGTGAAAGTGCATTCATGGACAAGAAGCCTTAACCCGAGCTTGCACAAAAATCCACTTCTTCATCACCTTCTCATATTGATATTTACATCTAATTATACACTTTGCATTGCCATTTTTGCTGGATCTCTGAAAGCTTATTGGGTTCGTGTTGCGCCACCCTGAAGACCCTAAAGACGTGCTGACGAGGTGGACAGTGGTCGTTGCATCGCTAAGAGTAATTACCGGAGCCTCGCACATGGAGGGGCAATCTCGCTTCTAGGACAGTGCTGTCGCACACATCGACTCACAGGTCTCATCTAATCTCTTAATCTCTATAGTATTAATTGTTTAATTTTTACTTGCGGTTTTCAAAACTACCGTTAAATTGTTTTCATGCAAAAATTGTTTTAAAAGAATGTTTTACTAAAGATTTAGAAAGATAATAATTTTTCCAACAGGTTGGTTTTCCCGCACACAAAGCAACCAGAGTTGCCTGCACACCCCTCAGATTTAAACTTCTTAAAGTTTGTGTTGAACTTTCTATGATGGAAAGGCTTCTTATTAAAGTTTCTATGAGACTGAAAGTTTTTACCCTTATTTTTAGGATTCTCTACTAGGTTGGCTTAGGTTGTAGGTTCACTAGGCTTCTTATCCTTAGCTTCGTTCAACTCTTCTATCCTAATAGATATTAGGACATAATTCAAGAAAAGCTCTCTTTGATTATGGTTAAAATCATTTGCATGGTTCGACCAATAGGGTGGCAACTTATCTATAAGGGTGGCTACTAAAAAGCTCTCATTAAGATCTACACCACTAGATCTAAGATGCTTAATTATATACTCAAAATCAAGAAGTTGGTCACACAGACTTATTATCTACCAATTTAAACTTAATTAAATCTGAAGCTTGGTATCTCTTCTGGGTAGGATCAACTTGACCATACTTGTTCTCTAAGAATGTCCAAAATTTTCTAGCTGTTTTAACACTACAGTATATGCCATATAGTTTATCAGATAGAGTACTAAGAATCCGATTCAAGCAATGATAGTTTATCATGTTAGGGTCAACATGGGGTACAGTTGTAGGTGTAGTTGCAGTTTCAGAAGCAGGAGTGGATCCGGCTTGGGCTCAGCTCCGAGTATACGGTTTGTTGACCGCAGTCTAGATTGCACCTTCAGGTGTAGATCCATTGCTATTCTCGACAAGATCCGAGATAACAGATACAAGCCCAAGTGTGGTGAGCCAGAACCTCATTTGGTTCTATCGCCTTTTAAAGTTTCGACCGTCAAAAGTACAAGGTTTCGCCGAATACGAGTCCTCTATTATGAAAAATCTGTTTATAAGTAATTCTAATATAATGTCACAAGACTATTCCAAGGTTTACAGAAATAACAGTAAAGAGTTCTAAATTATGTTTAGTGTAGATACTAAAAGATAAATATATGGCAGCAATAAAATATTGTAATATTAATTATCAGTGCAAGAATAATAGTATGTATATATGTTCAGGATTATAGCAATATCACAAGATATATATTGTTCTATAGCAAAGTAATATTACTGTACTACAAGAAATAGAAAGATAAAATTAATCTCGCTTCTAGAATGTTGGAAAAATTATTATCTTTCTAAATCTTTAGTAAAACGACTGCATTTTTTGTGAGCGGCTGTGAGCCGTGTCTTTTGATAGAGTTTTTCATTTTATGCCAACGGTGGGCGGAAAACAAAAACTCATTCTTTTTCGAAGAATACGTAAAAAAAATTTTCCAAAAATTTTTTTTACGAGCAACCAAACAACGCAAAACTACTTTTCAAGTGAAAAAAAAATTTCCGAGTAGTTTTACGGGGAACCAAACATACCCATAGCTAGAACCAAATGCTACTGTTTTGGTACTTATTTTAGCAAGAAAATCCAGCTAAAAGCAAACTGATTAATAAGCCACCAGTCCATGCTTCACTGAATTCAGAGACCTCAATAGAAAAAAGTTAAAAATAAGATAAAATATCTTCTTCATTCAGAAGAGAAAGGACTTGTGTAAAGAGGAGAAATATATTCCAAAAGACTAGGATGTAAAGGAGGCTGTTGGCTTTACTTATAATAGTCTAACTAACTTGAACCGCAAAAAGGTCCATGATTTGTACGTAATTTCTCCATCAAACTTCCAAAATAAAACACAATCTTTAAATTTTCGGCGTGTAAACATATTAAGCAACTTCGATTTATCCAACGCCTAAAACTTACAAAAAAAATTTAAGTTAAACTAGATGTGAACCCAACCTATCATCAGGAACTGCTGCATCAACTTCTATCCATTCCTTTATTGAATCGTATAATTCATGAACAACATCTTTCTTAAATTGCCATTTCTTTGAGACATACGTGTAAGAAAAATATTTTCATCGATATTGCCTCGCGGCTCGCGCTACTTGTAGACATTATATGTTGATTGCAATGACTTTAATTTAAACTTGATAAGAACATCATGGCTGAAAATAGCATATATTATCTCGCTTCAATAGTCTTGTATTGCAAAGAGAAGGGAATATCCCAAGGTATGTAAGGATTAGCACTCTAGTATGAATAGCTCGAGCTTAAGCATTTTGGGCTAATGGTTTTGGATCCAAAAGACTGCTAATGCTAGTAGTCTAGTAGTTATGTTACATGAGTAAATTACATCAACATGGATGTTCATTCTTTTAATAAACCAAATGCAATATAGTGAATCACATGGCGGCATCTCAAATAATCTAGATAAACAAAATACTAAATGAATTCTCAATGGATACCCAACAGAAAAAACTGCTCAGCAAGCTTGCTTTTAAATTGCAGATTGAGATACAGCTAAAATACACTAGCAAATACTTGCAAAAAGAGTCTGGCATGAACTTCAAAAATCAAGAATCAAAATTTGTCAGAAGACCACCATATTACCTGTCAGTTATATCTTTCGTTAAAATCTCCTGAAGACAGCATACATCAAATCATTACTCCATAGGTCAGTTTGCACAAACAATTCAGATATGAATGTTCTGAGAGATGAAAATTATAAACAGGAAAAAGTACATGGCTTCCCGGGCATGAAAACAAAAGGAGAAAATATCAAACGAGATGGACTGCATTAATCTGATTTGAACAAATATAATGTACAAGAAATACTAGTCAATTGGCAGCTGCCAAGAGGATCAAATGGAAACAATTAGATTAAAATTAAGTGAAGATTGTTAAATTATGGAAACAACTGTATTTCACTAAACGCTTAAACTGCTAGAGAACGGTGTTCTTATATTTTATCTTCAAGAATCCCCCTCACGTCTGGGCTCTAGGTTTTTCGATAGTCAAAGATGTGAACTTGAATTAAATTGGAGGAAAGTAAATGAGACTAGGAGGCAGTTGGGATCTAAACTCAAAACTCCTATGCTGATACCATGTTAAATTATGTAAAACAACCAACCGTATTTCTCTAAAAGCTTAAGTTGGCGAAGAACGGTGTTATCTTCAACAAAGATCACCAAAAAAGAAAAAAGCATGTTTAGACAAATTGCCAGAGAAAAATCTTATCATAACTCCCGATATAGATTGCTGGAAACAAATTTAACATCTTGCGGGCAAGAAAACAAGAGTGATCACCAAAATATTGACTTGATTGTACTAAAAAAAAAAGCATAACCACATATTATCATCAAAATTCACCTTCATAAGGCGACTGAGACGGCCCTAGAATCATCACATTGAAGTAGCGCATGTTCTCTTCCGAAGGATACGCACTGATCCCCGGCGCTGCCACAAGACCCACATCCCCGGTCATCAGCCAAAAAACCCTAATTTCCCAAAAAGTCCCTCTTTTTCCCCTCCCTTCCCAAAACACAAGCTGAGGAAAAAAGGAGACCATACCTGGCTCGCTGAGGAGGCGCTGCGTCTCCTGTTGGAATCAAATCGAAACACGGAGACCCCAAATTAGAGAAACCCTAACGGAATCGACCGTAGAAACGAACATAGGGGATCAATTCGATCGAGGAGTGGGTTGCGCTCACCTTGATGATGCGGCGAGGGAGGTTGCTATTGGCCATGGCGGATTAGGGCGCTAGGGTTTGGATATTTCTCTCTCTATCTCTCTCTCCCCCCAGATGCGCGTCTTCGATTTTGGGGGGAGGAGGGGAGAGGGGAGAAGCGAAAGAGACCGACGAGAAGAAGAAACTTCAACACTTTTTATTATTATTATTATTATTATTATTATTATTGGATTATTTGATTTTGATTTTGGTTTTAAATTACTTTTTCCCACGTGGTTCAATTTTTTTCACTTTAGTACTCTATGATTTAAAATATATCAAGTTAGTACCTTATGGTTTTTTACTTTATCACTTTAGTACATGTGGTTTAAAGTGTATCAAATTAATCTGTGGTTTTGAACTTTATCACTTTAATACCTTATGTTTTAATTTTGTATCAAATAGTACCATTTTTTAAACTACGGGTTACTAAAATGATAAAGTATGAAACCACAGTACTAAAGTGATAAAGTTCAAAACCACACAGATACTAAAATGATAAAGTGAGAAACCACAACAGACGTAACTTTACACACAAATAATCTTTAAAAATGTGAAACCACATGGACTCATGGAGGGTTTTTAAAGTTTTCCCAAAAATATATAAGATCATCGATTTTTCAATTCATTTGATTTTACATTTTGGTCTTTCAATTCATTTGATTTAAGTCAAATAATACCATCCGCTTTTTCAATTTATTTGATTTGACTTAAACAACGACATTTTAACTTCAAAATTTCATCTAAATTATTATTTTACTAAATTTATAGTTGCAAGAATTATATGAAGCATATTAAATATTAAATATACTTATAAAGATAGATGTCACATTCAACTTTTGAAATTTTTATTAAAGTTGTTAAAATTGCATAATATATACTAAATAAAACCTGTAAAGATAGACAATAATTTAAATTTGAAGTTAAAATATCGATTCAAATCAAATAATTGAAAGGATGAATAATTTAAATTTTAAGTTAAAGCAAATAATTGACTCAAACATTTGAAAGAATAAACAATTTATTCAAAATGATACAAAATTCAAATAAGTTCAAAAAGCAGAATTATTATTTAAAATAATAAAATTCCGTTGCCGGGACTTGAACCCGGGTCTCTCGGGTGAGAGCCGAGTATCCTAACCAACTAGACTACAACGGATATGTTTAATTTTATGAATAAAATAATTGTAATCTAAAATTACAAAGCATTCAAATAAAAACACATCAAGAATAAAAATCTCCACTCAGAAATCTGAAATATAAAACATAATCAACTTAATGTACAGTGAATTATATTTTAGTTTTAGTAACTTGTCTTTAGCTCTGTTGTTTGTACTAATCCTTGTGTGGATTATGATTATAAGTACTTCATTCATTTCGTGTTCGTTGGACTACCTATGTATGCGGCGGGTGGGTCTATTGGCGAATCCGAATTCAGCTGCAACCCAGAATATGACCGATTAAATTGTTGTGATGAAAAAGTATTTAATTTTTTGTATAATATCACATCATACATATCGCAATGAGGTGATTATAATATATTTTTTTAAATTTCATTAGAAAACAGAGAAGCGTATTCCCATATACTTTCATCCCAAGTCTATTTTTCCTGCTAGTATTAGATTGGCTTCCATTTTGGCCAAAAAGATCATTTCAATTTTTCGTCGCAACAAATATTTTGAACTAGGACTATTATTTTGTGAAACACCCAACTATGCTAAACAAAGAACAATTAGGAGCAAATTCATGTGGAGATTAAAAAAAGCTAAAATGAATGTTATGTTTTGGGCCCAAATATAGACAACACAGTTTGAAGCTGCTTCTTGAGCTGCAATAGGAAGCGATTTGGCGGATCTAGCAAATAGTGCTTCTTCGTATAGTCCTACTTCTCTGTTTGATTGGATGTAATTGAAAATGCAATATAGCTAGAGATATATGCAGTTGAAAATGCGGCAGTTACCGACCGTCCCTAGAGCAAGTGGCAAAGGGCTTGGTGGTTGGTACTCGAGATCCAAGTTTGAATCCTAGTTGATTCACATTTCCAGCTAAGTTTATTTCTAAATAGAATAAACAAATCTCTCAAAAAAAAAAAAAAAAAAGAAAAGAAAAGAAAAGAAAATACGGCAGTTACAACTATATGTATGAGGCCTCCTATTTGGTTGGATATTATAAAAAAAGATGCAATTATAAATTATTTATTTTGGTTGTATACATTTGAGAAGGTATTTTTAAATTTTTTCAATTCACGTATGAGGTGATAAGATTATCTCCAATATTAAAAATAAAAAAAAAAAGGAAAAAGTGATTAGGGATGTATGCTTATTTTTTGTTTAAAATTATTCTCTCGAACTGCTATAGTTGGACCTCTTTGTATAGTTCCAACTGCAGCAATTGAATTCAAGTGAACTAAACCAAATACCGGATTTGAATTTATATGTAGTTACAACTGTAATGCAATCAAGGATTTAAGTGCCCACCTTATCTACCGTGTCGTATCATACCAACAAGTATCAACACGATACAGTCTCGTACTAATGTTACAGTTCAAAACCTTCTATTCTTTAAGCCCCCGTTTGGTTCGGGGTTAAGAAAAAAGTAGTTATTCCAGGAATAGGGTTAAGTTTGGGGTTAAGGTGTGGTTAAAGTATTTTTGTGTTTGGTTGGGAGTTGGAGTTAGTTGAGGATAGTGAAAAATAGTGTTTGGTTGAAGTAGGTGGGATAAGAAGGATAGTGGGTTATTATGAGTAGAAAAATAATGTTTGGTTGGGGTTTGGTGGGGTTAGGTGGGATTAGTTAAGCCGGAATAACTTTTTGAGGTGGGGTTTGTTAACCCCACCTCTTTTTTATAGTGTTTGGAAATAAAATGGGGGTTAAGGGGTTATTCCACTCCTTAACTTATTCCACTCCTTAACCCCCAACCAAACGCAAGCTTAGAATCTAACTAAATTTTTACCCTTGTACTGTTCCTTGACTATAGGGATAATTTCATAGATGTCTTTCTAAAAATTATTAATTTCACCAACATCTTTCTAAAATTGATAATATCACGAATGCCCTCCAATATGTTAAAAATTATCACAAATGCTCTCCACTAGTTAATGTCCGTTAAAATCATCAGAAATAGGAGTTGAGCTAGAATACTATCAATAGCACCATTGAAGTGATGCTATCGAGTTTTTAGCCATTGGATGTAGAGATGTGAGGTTGAGATGATGGTGGTAGGTGGGGGTAAGTGGTGATAGGTGGTGGTTGGTAGAATAGTATTTAATTCAAGGGCTATTAATAATCAAGGAATAGATCCGATGGCTAAAAACCTAATAGCACCATGGGGGGAAATACTTCTAAACATTAAAGTTTAAGCAATTTTCTCAATGAAGTTTAAAAGATTTGATAAAAATACAAATAAACATTAAAATATTTTATTGCTAAAAATATGTCCTTATGTGTCGGCACACATTTATTTTTTGTGACCATGCACCTACGGACATATGTATTTTATGTCATTATGTATCGACACAAATGTATTTTTTGTGAAAATGCACGTATGGGTACGGCCTAGCACGCACCGTGCTAGTAAATTTCTGATACGACCCCGTGTCATGACATTTAAATCCTTGAGTACACTTCTACTATATGCAATCAAATAGCCCATAAATTTCTAACTTATGCATTCAATTGCAAGCTTACCATTTGTTTAAATAATTTGGATGGAATTATCCATGTTAAACTTGCATAAAAGAAGCTTTTGGGCTTATAAAAGCTCAAAATTGAGTTTGCTTAAATGGCATGGTGCTTGCTTTACATAGAAATTTGTTTCCAATTGTAACAATTGATAGATTGGGGACCAAATTGAAACTAACCGAAAAGATGAGGATCACCAGTACAATTTGTACCCAAAATAGACAAAACACAACAAGGATGATAGAATGTTCTTAAGGATGTTTAGTGAAACATAACTTCACTAATCTATCAAAAGCTTTTAATTTTAAAGCATCTAAAGTGCAAGCACGGCGAAGCCGCCTAACTGTTTTATGCTTAAAAGATACAAATAAAACTGTCCTTTGAATCATCAATGAGTCGCAATGATGAAGCAACGTAAGAATAGCTTATTCAAAGAGAAGGTTGTTTGCATGATGTGCGAAAACTGGGAGATCTAATGCGGCCAGTGCGATGCTTTCGTCTTCTTCCGATATTTTTAAAGCCTCGGACATATTTTCCTGCATAATATTTGCCAACTTAGTAACTATGCAAGCGAAAAGCCCTAGAGATATGGGTGCACACAGATATTTCAATGGAAGAACCAAAAAAAATAGAAATGTTCGAATATTAAGATTAACTTCAGACAAATCTGAATATTTCAACATAATGTCGTATAAGAAAGGAAATATGGCATGAATCCTTTAGTTCGCTACTTTGTCTGCTTTTTCTCAACATTTTAAGAACTTTTCACAAATCTGTCATAGTATGCTCATTGAATTCTTAGAACTTTTAAAGAAAAAAAATTCTTCTGACAGAATTTGGATTCCAACTACGAAGTACTTATGACTGTTTTTATAAATACTAAGGTTATGTCAACGCATTAGCTTCTCATATTTCATCCGATGTGTATGTTAAATTTAGTCTTATGCGCAACGATAAAGGTTACGGTGCTCTTAATCTGAAAAGATCTCTTCATACCTCATTTTGGAGCTTCCGAATGTACCCAACAAGAAGCAGATGCAGCAGCTCCTCCTTGAAGTTCTCGATAGGATCGAGTAGACTCAGTCGCTGCCAAGGAGTGGCAAGTCGTTATAACGATAAATTATTCAAAAATGTATAAGATGCATTTAAATATTTGAAGGATAATTAACAGTTAGTCGGCAACAACTTAGAAGGTATTTTACCATCACTCTCTTAGGAATACCCAAAGAAAGGTCCCACCCAATGCTCGCGACCATCTTATAAGTTCCATGCTTTTCCAGTTTCGCCCAACCGAAGAGAACTCCCCACAATTGGTCAGGAAGAGATTCGTATGAACAATTTTCTATTTGTTCACGCATGAGGAAAAAGGAAATCAGAAAAATGGAAAGATATATACATCGTTATACAAGACAAACGGATTTAATTTACCTGTGTTTACTGAAAGGATAGCATCAGAAACTACCTCGCCTAATAGGTCCCTAACAAGTAATGGTTCGATAGGCACTGCATTTTGAACCCCTGAAAAATGGAATAGTAAAATTCAAACCTTGAATTGAAAAAAGAAAAAGAAAAAGAAAAAATAAATAAATACTAAAAGTAGATGAATCAGCATAGAAATGTACAATCTTCAAACGGTGGAAGGCCCCATAACTCAGGCTGAAACTCTAATAAGGAACGAAGGACAGAGTTTGCAATTGAATAGTTTTCCACTTGACTTTGGAGAGATGGAACAGCCACTACCTTCGCCCCAGAAGCCTTGGCAGCTCTAACACCAACCCTATTTCAAAGAACTGTTTGTTTATTCATAATCTTCAATTCCGTGAAAAATATAAGGCGCTTTCATGTATGATGGCATACTAAATAACTATACCGAGGCTATGATAAACTAAGGGAGTGATTTAGTGCGGCATGGGAACGTCTGCAAGGAGAAATCATTTACCTCTAGAGTATGTCAATGCTATCAATTACTGATTATGTCTTACAGAACAACAATGCCGAAATAGTTGTTCTCACCACGGAAAGCAACTAGGGTTATGTGTCAATGTCCGTTTTCATGTTATCTACATTGTTGGTGGTAGCTTTAACTAGTGAGCATCAGTAGAAAACTTTCTATTTAACCTAATCACCTCTTGTTGTTCATATTTAATTCACACAGCTCCTAATCAAGAGCAATTACAAGCATCTTTCAATAACTTCTCTTCGTAACAGCTGACATCTAAAATCTGCAAACACCAACTGAAGTAGCGATAGAAGCAACAGAATTGAAGCTTCTTTTACTATTAAGTATTCTCAAAAGTGAAGATATAGGCTTTGGCATTTTGTTCCATAAAAAAGAAAAAAAAAATGTTCGCTAATAGATATATTTGTTTACTCACACAGAATCTTCTATAACCAAGCAGGATGATGAATCTACACCAAGTCTCTTTGCTGCCTCTAGAAATCTGCATAACAGGTGTAAGAAGCAATGACAAGTCCACATGCATGGAAAGATAAAATTATTCAGGAAACGCTTCCTGTTACTTGAACTAAAGGTACCAACATGTCCGGGGAAGGTTTTCCATGATTGACATCATCTCCACCAAGAATGACAGAAAAAGACTCTTTCCAATCTGCAAAAGCTAGTCATTAGAAACGTTCACAGAATAATATGTATTTGAGAAGTTAATTAAAATTAGATAATCAACTCAGTAGCGACAAAATAGTTATGGAGTTATTTTTCAGCAGCAATGGTAAAGCACAACCTTTGTGATGTGAAAGTTTTGTTTCAATATGTTTCCTTATGGAATTTGAAGCAAGTCCCAATGGAATCCCATGCTTGTGAAGATGCCTGATAAGTCGATTAACACCTGGCAATGGTTTTGCTTGCGGCCACCTGCAAAAACATAATTGCACTGTTAGCGGATAAATTTCCATAGCCTAGTATACTCTCATTTGTCTTAGACATGTTAAGAAGGTACTGATGAGTCGATTTCTCGTATTTCCAATACAATATCAAGTCTCAAAGAAGCCACTTAAACTGAAGAAACAATTTTTCGAAATTTGCAAGTTTAGCATTATCAGGTTACTAAAATCTGCAAATATCCACCTTATACAAGATGTGGTCAACAAAATAAAACACATATAATAGAATAAATTATTTGACTGGAAGTAAATCTCCAGTACCTATAAACAAATTAAGATAGTTATTAGGGATTTAATTAGTAAACGTATTTATGAAAGTTTTATTTTTCACTTATTTATGTAGAGTTTTAAATAAACGATCACCATTTAACCAAGAACACCTTGAGACATATATCTTTTATATAAAGAAAGAGTGTTTGCTGTAAATCAAGTTTAGCGAGAGTTGAAATATTCCATCGTCGAACATGGCAATGCTAAGGAGATCACTGCCCACAATTCACAGAATTGAGCCCATGGCTAGACGGGGGCTGCCCACAATTCACAGAATTGAGCCCACGGCTAGATGGGGGACCTCCTCGACAGCATTGTGGCAATTGCAGGACTATTTTTTAAATCTCTCACCGATCTTGATTCACAGAAGAATAGCAATTTCATCAATCCAAATGCATGGCTTCTGCCGCTGTCATCACATACGCTAGTGCATACACAGACAATAGAAAAATACACATTCTTTTGGCAGATTGAAGTATTAAAACATTATTCTCTCACAGGTTTAGTTTTCAGAGACAAACAGTTGGTATCAAAGCATAAGGTCTTGGATTCGAGTCCTGCTTCTATATAATTGAGCAAAAAAAAAAAATTTATAAAGAAAAGTTCATACATTGATCCCAAGTTTGTTTGAGCCTATTAAAAAGTCTTGGCAGTGTTGAATGTAAGATACTAAACCACTAGTTTCTTTAATTGTCTTTGAAATGCCACAACTATCAAACAATGTGCGCATGAAAGGCGAAGACCACAAACTAGAAAATAACATATGCATTATTGAATATAAGCTATTAAAAATACTATTATCTAGTAGCTTAAGCTTTCGGACTAGAATGTCTTGAGTTCGAGTCCCATTATTATTATTATTTTCCTTTTAATACAAATTCACGTGAGTTCCGTCAGGCTCTTAGTATTATTATTATTTTTTCTTTTAATTCAAATTCACATCTTCGGCCTATCAAATTGTCTCGAGCGCAGACGTGAGAGAAATTGTTGAATATAAGATGTTCAAAATACTGATTTCTAGTAGTTTATTAAGCTTTTCGAGGAGAATATTGCTTGTTTCATATTCTTTAACACGAATAGTATTAATCTTTTTCATCAAAATGCAATAAATTTAGCTTCTTTTCCGAAGAAAATTCCCACCTTTCCATATACATGGGCATGATCGCCTCCGAGAACTCCTCCCCCGACATCGGGAGCTCGTAATCCCTCACGATCTCCGCCGCCGACTCCTTATGCATCTGCCCCAACCTCTTCTCCTCCTTCTCCAAATCCGGCACCTTCCCATACATCGCTAGGAACTCCCCCAATATCCCCCTCGTCGCCCTCTCTACACAACCCCCACCCCCCACCCAAAAAAAACCGATCAAAACCCTAGAAACAACAAAACTCCTAATCAAACCAGGGCAAACTCGGATCGAATACCTGAGTCCAAGAGCGTCCCGTCGAGATCCAGCACCACGGCCGAGATCCGAGCCCCCGCCATGGAATCGAGCGCGGGAGAGGGGGAGAGCGATGACGAGAGTGAGGGAATTGGCGCGGGGATATAAGGGGCGGAGTGGGGGAATTGGGATCGATTCTGTGGGGGGCGAGTGGGCGTTGTTGTGGAGAACCCCGCGCCATGGATGGGAGAGGGGGATTCGCGAGCTCTCGAAGAAGAAGGCGACGGGGTCGCGTCACACACAACGGCTAAAACTGCGCGTGCGGGAATTGGATCGGGGCCTCCGCGGTAAACTTTTTTACGGGTTCGCTTGGCTCCGCCGCGAACCCGACTAGGGATGTCAAAGGGTATGGATACCGAAAATTTTATTTGAACCCGAATACGAATAAAACGGATATATCTGATGTATATGGATATGTGACACCCTAATAGTCCCACATCGGATTGGAATGGAATTCTTATTAGGTTTATAAGAGACTTAAACACTAGTAATAATAACTGGGTTTAAGCATTTTGGGCCGGTGGTTGGGCCTAACGAGTTATTATTGCTAGTGGGCTGGGTTGTTACATTTGGTATCAGAGCCGGTTCACCAGTTGGACAAGTGAGGCGAGTCTCGGCTAAGCCAGGGTCTGGATGACGGGCTGGTCTCGGCTAAGCCAGGGTCTGGATGACGGGCTGGCGAGACGAGTCTCACATTGCCTGGTGATCTTGGGTTGTGTGTGTGATTAGGCTGACGAGGACCGTGACACCCCAATAGTCCCACATCGGATGGGAATGGGGTTCTTATTAGGTTTATAAGAGAGACTTAGACACTAGTAATAATAACTGGGCTTAAGCATTTTGGACCGGTGGTTAGGCCTAACGAGTTATTGTTGCTAGTGTGCTGGGTCGTTACAGGATATGGATTCGGATATGAAAATCTAAAATAGAAACCGACGAATATGGATTCGGATATGAATTTTGATTGTACCCGATCCGAACCGAACCCAAATTTATTTTGTATTATATATATATATATATATATATATATATATATATATATATATATATATATATATATATATATATATATATATATATATATATATATATATATATATATTGCTTGTAAAAGCACCAAGTATTTGGTGTTTATGAATTTTTTACCATTAGATCTACACCTTTGATCATTTTCACCCGTTAGATTATACTATTCAACCAACCACCCACTTAATCCAAGGGGTCCACATCATCCTAACCGCACATCTATTAATCTAAGGGCAAAAAATTTACAAGCAACAATGACTTGGTACTTTTAAAAGCATAGGAGCTCAATTATATATATATATATATATATATATATATATATATATATATATATATATATATATATATATATATATATATATATATATATATATATATATATATATATATATACTAGGCTACTATGCTATTAATAGCACTAAGTCATTGGTCTTACCAAGTTTTTAGTTGGATTGAGAGATGTACGGTTAGGATGATGTGGCCCCCAGGGTTAAGTGGGTGGTTGGTTGAATAGTATGATCTAACGGGTGAAAATCATCAAAAGGTGAATCTAACGGCGGAAAACTTGGTAGCACGGAGACTTAGTGCTATCGATTGATATACTCTCTCTCTCTCTCTATATATATATATATATATATATATATATATATATATATATATATATATATATATAGTACTACGGCTATAGTGCTTATAAAAGCACCAAACATTTTGTGCTTGTGAATTTTTTACCGTTAGATCTACGTCTTTGATCATTTTCACCCGTTAGAGCTTAAATAACTCCAAGGAAGATTGGCTTACATCCAACGGTTCGTTCATACTCAACCAACCACCCACTTAACCCAAGAGGCACACATCATCCTAACCGCACATCTATTAATTCAAGGGTTAAAAACTTACAAATGACTTGGTACTTTTAAAAGCATAAGAGCCTAATTATATATATATATATATATATATATATATATATATATATATATATATATATATATATATATATATATATATATATATTGAGCTAGAATACTCTCAAAAGCACCAAAGGCTTGGTGCTTTTGAGTTTTTAGCCATTGGTTGGAAAGATGTAGGGTTGAGATGATGGTGGTAGGTGGTAATAAATGGTGGTAGGTGGTGGTAGGTGGAATAGTATTTGATCCAATGGGTATTAGTAAACAAAAAGTAGATCAAGGCTAGAAACTCAAAAGCACCAAAGGGTTGGTGCTTTTGAGAGTATTCTAGCTCAACTCTCTCTCTCTCTCTCTCTCTCTCTCTATATATATATATATATATATATATATATATATATATATATATATATATATATATATTTGATGTTATATTTGAATTTGTATTTTAAAAATTTAGATTTAATATAACATATTTTGAAATATTGAAAAAAGAAATAATTACTTCGGATTCAATTTTTCGGGTTCGTGTTCGTGTTTTGGATTTTTGGTCGGGTTCGGGTTTGCATTCGGGTCTCGGGTTTGGAGTCGGGTTCGGGTTCGTATTTTTTAAAATCCGCCGCGAATCCGACCCGTTGACATCTCTAAACCCGACCCGGGTTGGTCCAGGTATGGACCGGTCCGGTTTAGGGATCTCATTGGATTAGATTTGCGGCGGGTTTTCAAAAATCTGAACCCAAAATCCAAATCCAAACCCAAACCCGAATCCACACCATACGGATTTTGAAAATTCATATGGGCGCCCAAATCCGACCAAAAATCTGAAACCCGAACCTGAAATTGAATCCAAAAATTTCAAATTCAAAACAATTATTTCTCTTGGTAATATTCCGAAACATATTATATTAAATCTAAATTTTTAAAATACAAATTCAAATATAACATCAAATATTTACACATACATATAACATAATGTAATGTAAAATTAATTCAGTTTTGGTCGGGTTCGATTCGGATCGAATACACTCAAAATTTTTATCCGAATTTAAATCCGGTTTTGTTTTGACGTTCATATTCGAAACCAATATCAGATAAATCCATTATATTCGGCTTCGAGTTTGGGTTCGGATGAAATTTTGGATATCGGTAACCATCGGACTAGAATGATAAAATTTCTGCGATCTCAATAAAAAATAAAATAATTATATCTTTTTGTAAATAGTGAGGTTGAGGTTTGAGATTAGGGTAAGAGATAGAGTAAGTGATGATACCCCTCGAATATGCCAAAGTTAAGGGAATATTTGTATTTCCTCATAGCCCGTTTGGCTCGGGTATAAAAGGGCGGATAAGAGGGATATCCCTCCTTTATACTCAAACAAAAAAAGTGAGGGTGGGAACTATTGTTCTCATCTTACCGGATTATATCGGGTTAGGGTGGGAATTAACAATAATTCCCATCCATCGACCGTCCCTATAGCAAGTGGCAAAGGGTTTGGTGGTTGGTACCCGAGACCTAAGTTCGAATCCTAGTTGATTCACATTTCCAGCTAAGTTTATTTCTTAACGAAATAAACGAAGCGAGTAGCGTGCTATCTATCTCTCAAAAAAAAATACAACAGTCCCATCCACAAGCTTGGGAACAAACTTGTTCCCACCCACTTGAGTAGAAAAAGATTTTTATTTTAAAATTTAATTTTAAATTTTTAAAAATTAATTTTAAATATATTAAGAGAGTAATATCATTATTTTTTATTTATAAAATCCACTATCTTTCTTATTCCATCTTATCTAACCAAATGCTTTTTTTTAATCCCAGAAATAATTCAATTTTTATCCAAAGACAAAATTAATCTAATCCCCGCTTATCCCTTAATTTATATCTATCAATGAAATTGCTACTTTTTGCTTATCCCCGAACCAAACGATACCTTAAGTGAACAAAACATGAATGGTTGAAAACAAATATCATTCAAACAGTGACGTTATTTTGTTGTATTGAAGTTCTAGAGTTTTAATCTTGTTTTAAATAGTTAAAAAAATTTCTAATAAGAATTTAGCTGATTTGGACTATTCTATACTGTTAAACGAGTAAACGCATCGTATATCAGCCATTAAAATTATAAATTTTGTGACCCTTTGATTAATGACGAAATTAAAAAGTGTGAAACTTGGTTTCTAGATAATTTAGATGGTCTAGATTATATTTAATAATGTCAATCATCAATTTGAAAATTCGATCATCGAAAATAAATCGATAATAAATCGATCCATATACTGCTGATAGTTAGCCTAGTAAAATTCTCTCTCTCTCTCTCTCTCTCTCTCTCTCTCTCTCTCTCTCTCTCTCTATATATATATATATATATATATATATATATATATATATATATATATATATAATTTCATGCTATCAATAGCACGAAGCACTCGGTGCTATCAAGTTTTCAGCCGTTAGATCCACCCATTTGATAATTTTCACCCGTTAGATCACACTATTCAACCAACCACCTACTTAACCCTAGAGGACCTACATCATCCTAACCGCACATCTCTTAATCCAACGGCCAAAAACTTAAGAAGACCAACGACTTTACTATTAATAAAGATAAGAAAGCTTATATATATATATATATATAGAGAGAGAGAGAGAGAGAGAGAGACCATTTTCCTAATTGTTGTCCCCTTGCTTATCTAGCTCAAATTTTTAGTGTGGGTGGACAAATGGACAAACAAACCATGAAGAACATATGCTTGTACCTGGTATTTCCTGCACTAAAGAGGCCAGGGAATAAAAGAATGATCACCTTTGCAGTAGTCACATTCTCTTCTCACTAAATTTTTCCTTGTAATGGCAACTTAATTGGCTCTCTCTCTCTCAAATTAAACAAAATGCCAAATGTAATTAGTTTTAGAGTGAGGGATTAAAGGGCCCTTTGATCGAATATAATTATTAATACAGTACAGTTAGAGATGTAAGCAGTAAAAAAGGCACTGTAGTTACAAATAAGTTGGTTAAAAGATACTCTGCAGTTGAGAATCATTTTACAAATTTATCATTTTATATATAAGGTGGTGCAATTATTCAAATGTAAAAGAAAAAAAAAAACTTTCTTGTTTATAGCATCGGTAAAGTTATCTCTTACTTAAAACTCTTCTAAATTTAATTACTTTCTCAATTGCTGCAGTTGAAACCGTGATTAATTTGAACATAGTTTTGTCTGCTGTAGTACCACCTGCTATGACTAAAGGTGTCCATGAGCCGGGTCGGGTCTGGGTAGTTGATATACTGTACCCGTATCCTAAAAAGAAATGATTAGAAAAAAAAATATATACCCTACCCATTTAACTTCGGATCCGATCCGGGTCTAGATACTTAAGTTACTAATATATCCATCGGGTCAATTTGAGCGGGTCTGGATAGTGGCTACCCATATACTACCCGTTCAAGACCGTGTATGAGTCGGGTCTAAATCGGGTACAGATACCCGTATACATATATTTTTTTTATAGATTTTATTAAATAGTCTGTGAACAAACTATAAATCTCCCCCTATAAAGAGAATATAAGTTGTAGTAATTACTAATATTATATGCTACCATTCAAAAAAAGAAAAAAAATAAAGAGAAATCAGAAAATTTACTAAATAGAATATTTATTAAAAGTTCAATTTTTTTTTTTTTTTTATTGTCGGATATTTCATCGGGTCCGGATCCGAGTCCGGATTTGAAAACTATTCCAAACTCTACTCATTTAAAAGTTGGGTTCAGGTCGGGTCCAAATCGGGTATGGATATAAAATATCCGGACCCATACCCAAACTTTAATGGGTAATTTTTTTTACCCATATACTATCCATTTTTTATCGGGTCCGGTTCGGGCCCGGATAGGGTACGGGTAGGGTCCGGATCGGGTCTAGTATATTGGATATTTTGGACAGCTTTAGCTATGACTGAACGCTAGTTTAGTAAAAATAGTACTGGAATTGGTTCTAAATGAAGTTTGATCTGCAATTATATACATCCAAACAACTAGATATTTGAAGATTTTTTTTCTAAAATCTCGCGGATTCCAAGAGTAGCTGAAATTACCAAAATAATTTTCTAAAATCCAATCTCATCAATCAGTAAACCCTAGTGGAAATAGAAATACTTGAAGATTTTTTTTTTTAAATCAACAAGAATATTTTGTCGTTTAAAAATAAATAAAATATTTTTAAAATTTTAAAGAACATACTAGATATTATATATCCTTCTTTAATTTATAGGATAGTTCTAGGAGGATCCTGGAATCCGGTAGCTAGAGTCAGAAGGGGCCTACAGGGGCATTTTTATAAAATGATCCTCCAAACATTTGAAATTGGTAAAATGACCCCGTCAAAATTTTATTTGTAAAACTAACTCTCCTTTCGCCACGTGGGCGTCACATCAGGAATCCTCACAAAGATGGTGTGAATCGTTCACCGTATAAATAATTCACTGCTTTCTAAAGACAGTGAATCATTAATCACTTTTAGTGCAAAATTCTCTTTTTTCCTACTCTGATGCACAAATCTTTCTTTGACAAGACGGTGAATCGTTCACCGTCTTATAAAGCGGTAAATAAGAAGGAAAAAATAAAATTTTGCACTAAAGACGGTAAATAATTTATCGCCTTCATAAGGCGATGAATAATTTACCGTCTTTACAACAAATATTATAGTCTCCGACACGGCGTCCATGTCACGAAAAGAGGATTAATTTTATAAATAAAATTTTGGTAGGATTATTTTACCAATTTTGAATTTTTGAAAGATTATTTTATAAAAAAGCCTGCCTACAGCATCTTCAGAAAAGAAATTTTTTTTGCTTAAATTTGAAGTTCGTGCTCAATGTTACAGAGTACAGGGGACTTTTCTTTACGAATAATTTTATAGAAATTTTAATTTGTCGAATAACTTTTTCAATATTTCACCGACCGTCCCTAAAACAAGTGGCAAAGGACTTGGTGGTTGGTATTCGAGACCCGAGTTTGAATTTTAATTGATTCACATTTCTAGCTAAGTTGGGAGAGCGTAACAACTTATCTACACAATTCTAACCATAAAAAAAATTTCAATTAGGATTCGAACTCAGGTCTCGGATACGAACCACCAAACCCATGTGTGGATAAACTTCAATTTACCCTATATTGGGGGAGCGTATTTTTAGTTTCGCACCCTGTGGTTCAAAAAGTGGAACTTAACCATTTTATGGCACAGCATATTTTCAGTTTGCCATCTCGTGATTTAAAACTTACACTTAACTATATTCTATGATTTTATTTTGTTTTCAAAAAAAAATTATGTTACTACCTCGGCGATTGGTTTTTTCGTTGAAAAAAAAAACCAATAGGATAGTTAAGTATAAATTTTTTTACCACAGAGCGACAAAGTGAAAATATACTGCACCATAGGGAGGTCGAATTGAAATTCACCCTAAGAAAAATCTTATAGTCCATTCCTTAGTTTTATTGCAGAGTCGATCACCTGAGGCAAATGACAAATGAAAAAAAAAAATTTCTTGTGTAACTTATTCAAACGCTAAACAGATCTTATGTAGCTAGAATTTTCATTTACTATAGCCTTATAGGTTAATTAGGGCATTTAATGTAGAAAACGATTTATCTTATTTTTGTTACGACAAACGCACAAACGAAAACAAAATAGCGAACACAAAGAACAATCAAACCACAAGCAGAAATAAAAAACACATAAATTTACGTGAAAAATCCTTTGCAGGGAAAAAAAACCACGGGCGAGGGAAGAGATAACTTCACTATTAAACGAAAAGGAATACAATGTTCTGATGATTATAACTGACCACGGTCTCACGTCTCTAAGGGAAAAACGAAAGAGAAAAAACTCATAACGGATTTCGAATCCGATCCAATCCGTGCCGCGGGGGCCTCCGCCCCCCGCACTCCAGACATTCATTTTCCTTCACAAATTTATTTTTCCAATTTGGTCGCACCGCGAAATTGTCGGCGAGTCGAAAAATCCGAACTTGAGTCGATTGACAATTTCGAGTCAAATCTAACAATTTTGAAGGCCGAATACGATACATTATTACAAATAAACATCCAATCATATATACACCTTATAAATCGTTCATTTGTCATATCTCATAATCTAGAATATAAGAGCACGGCTGACAACAAGCATCACAAACTACTTGTGATTGTATGTCTATTACATAACAGAACATCCGTGCGCGTTCTCATCACTAAACACATCGCTGGCCCTCTCGCCGACGATCTCTGCGTGCGCAGGCAAATTGTGGTACCCATACATGTTCGAATTGTCGTCGTAGCCGTGCACGTAATAGTTGTAGGAGGAGGAGGAAGAGGAGGAGGGGCTCGCGTCGACGTAGCTTCGAGCTAGGGCGGGATGGCGATGGCGATGATAGTACTCCTGCGGTGTGAACTGATCCTGCCGGTTGTAAGGGTCGTAGTAGTACGGCCAAAGCACCGCCCGCCTGCCGGTCTTTCTGACGGCCTTGAGCACCTTCTGCTGGTCGATCCATCCGGTGACCGTGACCTTCTGCTGCCCCATGTCTATCTCCACAGAATCCACTCCTGTTTATTTTGCTAATACTGTCAGAATTAATAGTTTATTAAACTATAATTTATTTTTACAAAGTTTTATAGCTGAATTTAACAATTATTCTAAATTGTTAATTAAATAGCTCAGCATATTTGAGATGATGATGAAATATTGAAGGGTAATAATTAATTGATGCAATTTAATTTTAATGGAGGGGGATGGATATATAATTGAGTTTTTTTTATAATTTAGTCTAAGTTTTGATAAATAACCCAACTTTTTATTCTATAAGTGGTCCTAGCTAGGTATCAAAATAAGCATTGCTAGTGTCTAACAATCTGGCAAAAAAATACCGACCGTCCCTAGAACAGGTGGCAAAGGGCTGGGTGGTTGGTACCTAAAATTCAAGTTCGAATCCTAATTGATTCACATTTTCAGCCAAGTTTATTTCTAAATGAAATAAACGAAGCGGGTAGCGTGCTACCTATCTCTCTCAAAAAAAAAAAGAAGAAAAAACAATCTGGCAAAAATTTAACTCATATATCTAGTGTCAAAAATTTTTGGCAACCAAAATATAAGCTACCAAAACATAAAGGGACAATTGAAATATATAAATTGTCCCTTAGAATATTATAAATAGTTATTCATATTTTAAAAAAAAGTTATAGAGATTTATTTCTTAGCTAGTGAATAGGAACCATAGTTTACTCAAAAAGACTTCTTTTTTTTTTTTTTCCTTTACCCACTTCATCACTCTTAAGAAATGCAGTAATTAAAGGCATTAATTCTAAAAGGAACTTAAGTAGATCAAATAACCCTGATTTACTAATAATTAATGAAAGCAATAGATCTAGCTCAGGCAAAAAATGATTATAATACTAAAATACGATAACTTTTGGTCTCTTCAGAAGGATATTTACGAATTTTAAAGTTTGCAGGAATACATAAGATATTTTAATTAAAACTTAGAGAGGTAACTAAATATGCAAATATTCCTTTAATTATCACAAGGTTTAAAAGCATAAATAGGAACCGAATCCTCAGTTGTTATATGCTGACCTTCGAGCTTCCGAATCGCCTTCCTTATCTTGCTCTCGCATCCGGCGCAGTCCATATGAACGCAAATCTCGACAATCTACGCGAGGAGAAAAGAAGAGAAACAAATGTTTGTAATTTAAACTCATACTATTCAAGAAGCAAATTGTTGATCCTATACGAAGTAAAGAAACTCACCGTCATCTTATTATTATGTTATCAACTCTCTCTAATATCACTTAACCTCAGTAGTGTTACTCTTCTATTGATGAGTAGCAGTAATTTTGTTACATATATGTGCCATGCTATATATATATATATATATAGCACCACACATGTATATATATAGAGAGGGAGAGGAATTAAAGAGTAATTGTAGGGAATAAAACCGGGAAATACGGCGACGACTTTAATACAAAACTAATAATTCCCGCCGACTTCTAACCGTCAGTCTTAACGTTCATCTCCTCCTGGAAGAAGCCGAGTAGCCAATGAGAAAGTACCACGTACGTAGTTTTTCTTTTTTTTAAAAAAGAATGTGGAGAGTGAGAAGTTGAGTCTACTGCATGTGGAGTAGGGGTGTATACACCAGCCGAACACGAGCGAGCTGGGCCGACTTCTGCTCAGCTTGTTTAATAAACGAGTCAAACACGACCTGACTCGTTAAAATATCAAGTAGGAAAATTTAATTCGTATTCGACTTGTTAATAAATCCGCTCGAAATTTCCTCATTTACGAATCGACCAAAGAAACATTAAGTTAAAAGGATTAAATTATATATAAATTTTTTTTTTACAAAATCTTATCTATTAGATCTTGATCTAATAGTTGAAATTTTACATATAAATAAATTTTTTTTTTTATAATTGAGCTCGCCTTTGTATTTTTATTTTACCAAAATTAAATAATATATATATATATATATAAATATAAAATATATATATTCGAGTTGTTATCGAGCCGAAAACGAGCAAGTTGATCCCAGTTCATAGTCGGCTCATTTATTAAACAAGCCAAAAAATTCTGCTCGTATTCAGCTCATTTACTAAATGAGAGATTCAATCTCAAACTCATTTCGAGCCGAACACAAGCTAGCTCGTGAACGGTGAGCTGAATTGTCACCCCTAATATGAAGTGCTCATCAGAAATAATTTTATTATAACATATAAAAGTGATAAAAATTTGCGAATATAATCTTCGATTACAAAAACAATAAAAAAAAAAATAAAAATTGTAGTCACATTATTCTTAAATACAAATGATCCACCAGATAAATTAGATACAAATATAAAGTACGAATAAAAACCATGTTAGATATTTCTATAATATTTAAAAGATTTACAAATTGAAAAAAAAAATTTGGAGACCTACTTTTTATAAAATCAATTACAGTTGATTATTGGATTTTGATTAAACACCAAACATGCAGTTGATGATTCATATGGATACACCGGGTGCAGGGACAATCTCTTATACTAAATAGATCGCGGGCCCACACTATCCTATGACGTGTCAGTTTTGTACGGGTCCACGTCAGAGAAACGGGTGTTTGCTGTTTGAGGCGGGTTTTTTACGGGATCCTGTGTCTTTGCTTTAACGTCTATTGGGAACTTTCGGTGGGAAACGAACACTGACGTGGCGATAGGCCATTGGTGGAAACTGCGGGCCCCACGAGGAATCGCCAACAACAAAAGCGAAACGAATTTTTTTATAGTGTAGGCGTTACAACCGACCGTCCCTAGAGCAAGTGATAAAAGATTTAGTAACTGATACCTGAGGTCTCAAGTCCGAATCCTAATTGATTCATATTTCTATTTAAGTTTATTTCTATTTGAAATAAACGAAGCGGGTAGCGTTCTAACTATTTCTCAAAAAAAAGAAGTGTAGGCGTTACATTAAAAGATTCGGCTCTCACTTTCTGTTAAAAAAAAAAAAATTTCATACCGATCCCTATAAATATAGTGAATGTAAAATATATCTCTATAAAATTCAATTTTCATATATTGTTCATGATGTTTTCAAATCTATATATATGTTTCTGTCGTTAGAATCTGTTAGAAAATTTTAATTTACTATAGATTAAATACTTAACCCTGATTAGTTTTTGATATTTTTATCACTTATATTATACTGTTATGCCTTTTGGAGGATATATTTGTAATGACAAAATTAAAAATTTAAACAAATTAGAGAAATATATTTGAAAATATCAAAACTTTAGAAACAATATATATAAGTTAAATTTTATAGAAATATATTTATCATTTATTATGTTTGTAGGAATTTATATAAAATTAATTCAAAAAGAAAACAATTAATGCTACGTGGAATGGATGAGAACGAATATTTATTATTATCTCTTTTATGTTTGTGTTGACGGGTGAAAAAAGTGCATTTTGGAGTAGTGAGTAGTGTTGCTTAGCATGTTTGTTTCACCGAAAGGTGAAAAGAAAAAGGTTATCCATTGCTATCCCATGTGGAATGTTCTTGTCAGTTCAATCACATACACAGTTCACAATTATGATCATCCGGTGATGTAAGATTCTGTCTCGCTAGTCTTGTCATTCAAATCCTAACATAGCCGGTTACCTTATTATTCAGACTCCGGTATAGCCTATCATCTTATCTTTCGTAACCCTAACTCGGTCAAGACTCGTCACTTCTTGATTAATATATATTTTTTTTATTTATCCATTCTAAAAATTTTAATACTAATTTTTTATTGTATGTCTTTTATATATATGAGATAATTTTTTCTTTACAACGTTTAATTTATTTATTGTATGTTATAATATTTTAAATAATGAGTTATATTACGCTTTTAAAACGTATATACATGTGTATTGCATTTAAAAAATATAAGAGCAAACAAAATTTTTTTTCGGGTAACTCGCATACCCACCCGCCCACCCGTGGATGGGTATGAGTGAAGATGTTGGCTACCTAAAAATTTGCGGATAAATTTTATCAATTGCTAAGTAACCCGCGGGTACAATAACCGTCCGCGGGTTACTCAACCAGCTCGTTTGCCAAGTCTATCAAAAATAAAGCTCACACTTTTGCATACCAAAGAAAAATATATGTCCTCAAGTATATTATTAAAAAGATAAAAATATATAAAATTTATCTATACTGTAGACTATTTTGATTGGACTATTCAAATCTTTCAAAATTTTGATTTTTGTACCCAATCTTTTAATTTGTTTGACTTGAGTGATTCTATGGCTCTTCCGATATAAAATTTAAACTAATTTTGTACTTTATAAATTTATAGTTATCTAATTGGAATAAAATATATTAATTAAATGAGAAAAAAACACATTCTAAATTTGAAGTTAAAAGTTACTATTTGGCTCATATCAAATGAGCCAAAAGTTTAGATGTAAGCCCAGTTTATTATTACCCAATGATAATTCCATTCCCGTCTGATGTGAGATTATTGGGATGTCATAGACTCTCCCTGTTAAGGTCCTGATGTTCTCGTCAGCCCAATCACACACACAGCCCACGATCACCAGGCGATGTGAGACTCGTCTCGCTAGCCCGTCATCCGATCCCCACACCGAGACTCGCCACACATGTCCAAATGGTGAACCGCTCTCGATACTCAAATGTAACGATCTAGCCCACTAAAGAACAATAACTAGTTGGCCCAACTACACGCCCAAAATGCTTGGCGCTTATTATTACTAGTGTCTAATGCTCTTATAAATTCAATGACAACCTTATTCCCATTCGATGTGGGACTATTGGGGTGTCATATTAGATAGCAAAATTAGATATATATATATATATATATTTTTACTTTTTTTTATTTTTGATAGTCAGATCCAAAAGAATAATAGTTATTTTTATCTATTTAAAAATATTTTTATATTTTAAACAACTCTATTTAAATAGTATTTCGATAAAGACTCTGTGCAAGCCAGAGAGGCCCTTAGATCAACATTCATAGTGTGTTTGGTTCGCTCATTTTTTCATTCGGAAATTGAAATCGGAATGACCTAATCTGTTTGTAGGTGTTTAGTATATAAGAGTTTTATTTCGATTCTGATTTTCAAGTAAATGAGAATCCGACCCCAACCATCCTTTTTTTTCAATCCGCCCTAAAAGGCTTGGTTGGAAGTTGAATTCATACAGAAAGAATACAATTTATAAAAATATCTCAGTTATATTTTATATTTTTATTTAAAATTAAATGTAACTTTTTGACTTTAATTTTTTTAATTAAAATATAAATTTAAACTTATAATTCTAGATTTTGATATAGAAATTAAATTAAAATATAAATTTAATCAAGCTTTTTTGAATTTGATCTATTAAGTTTACTTGTAAGTTTGAATTTGAATCAAATCAAAAATTAGTTTCATATTTTAAATTGTCCACTCAATTTTAAATTAAAATTTTTTTAAAAGTATACTTAAAATTTTGGCTTATCATTTCAATATTTTGATGATTTTTTAACATTTAATTTTTAGTTTGAATTTAAATTATAAATTTAATTTTATGTTTTGAATTTAAATTATAAATTTACTTTTATGGGGAGCCAATGTTTTATCTATGGGGGTTGATCATTTTCGGTCGGGTTCGGGTTTTAGGTTCGAGAATCTGTGTTTGGGCTAAGATTGTAGCCCAATGAACAAAATTGTACCTTACCATTTGGCCTGTTTGTTTGCCCGTAAATAATTTTTCAATTAAAAATAATTTTTGTCGAACTAAAGTTTAGCAAAAATTAGTACGTTTGATTCATCTATTTTAGACTCAAAATAAGATTTGTTTGTTTTATAGGAATCGGTTTCGGTTCTCGTTCCACTCTGTAATGAGAATGGACAAATTCATTTAAAATTCTCTTTTATAGTCCAATTCTACTTTGAATCCCGGATTGGCACGTTAAGAAATAAACTATTGATATGAATAATTAAATTTTTTTTTTTTTTTTTTTGAAGTGATCGTAGGCGAAGGAGCGAGTGGAGCTGAGACGAGACACTTCGATCTCGCTTCCATCCTACATTTTAGCGCCTCTTTCTCTCTCTTTCTCTCTCTCTCTCTCTCTCTCTCTCCGCTCTCAGTAGATATTTTCCATACCCCGATCCCCACCTCGGCCGCCGCCGCCGCCGTCGCCGTCGCTCCGCCGATGGCCGTGGTGAGCGCCGTCGCCGCCGCCTCCGCCGCCTACGCCGGAGCCAGCCGCATCCCCGCGCGCGTGGACGCGTCCTCCTCCGCCGGAGACGGCGCCGGCGCGGGCGCGGGGGCGGGGGCGGGGCCGCCGGTGCGGAGCACGCGCGTGGTGCTCCCGCGGGGAAGGCGCTCAAGTGGTCGACGGGGGTGGCCCCGGTGAGTACGGGGGCCCCCCCACCACCACGAAGCTCCGCAAGTACTGGGGCGGCCGCGGCGACGAGGACCCCGTCACCGCCACCGACGACTTCATCTGGAACAAGGAGTTCCTCTCCCGCATGCGCCGCCTCCTCCGCGACGACCCTCCCAACCCTAACCCTCCTCACCTCGCGGTACTCCCCTCTTCCTCTTCTTCTTCTTCTTCTTCTTCTTCTTCTTCTTCTGCTTCTGCTTTTGCTTCCAGCTACAGTCACTCATACATAATAGAGCGAGCCCTTGACAATCAGAAAGAGTCGGGAGCTTTCGCTGTGGAGAGAAGTTATTGGGGGAAATTTTTTAATAAACTTGTAGTAGTCATGTGTAGCAGCGCGAACGACGATCGTAAAAGTCTAGAGCTTTTGGCTGTAGCAAGAAGCAGCTGGGATGCGATTCTGAGGCTAGGCTAGTTCTGATTCTACCACAGAGAGAAGTTACTGGGGCAAACATGGTGCTTTTAGATACCATAATTCCAAACTAGGCCATAGTCGTATGTAAAAGAGTGTTTGATGATCAGAAAAGTCTGGGAGTTTGAAGCTTTTTGCTGCAGCAAGAAGTGGCGGGGAAGTGATTTTGAGGCCCAAAAGTAGAACTTCTTGTCTTGCTATAGAGAAAGTTATTAGGAAAATAGTTTAGTATAATGCTCCTGCAAATAGCACTTCTAAGACTGCACTTTTAACAAAAGTAGTGTGCCTTGCAGTAGGGAGGGATGTTTATGTTGTTGACATTGTGCTTTTATTTGTACGAAAACCTATCCAATGAACTTTAGACTTTACAGGAGTTCCTACACTCCGCGAACAAATTATAGCTGGAACTGGGGATGGTTCGCAGTACCTTGAGTTTTTGTTTAGTTGGTTTAGTCATCGTATTCTTGGACAACAAAAATCGTGCATTTTATTCTGCTAATTGGACAAATTTAGAGAATCCTTAATTTGGTATATATAACTTTGAGATTTTGAACTCTCTGTGATTAATCTTGGTAGCAAAGCTGAGAAGAGAGTCCTACTCATTGTGAAATTTGTGAATCTCAAACTCTTTATGCTCGCTTAATGCTGCCGTTTTCTTTATCATTTTCCCTCAATTAAAGAGACCTTGCAGCTGGTTACTTATCAAAGCTAGTTTTTTGTGAGTCTACAATCTACAAGTGATCAGGGATACTATAAATAATGAAAACAATTAGTTCTGTTTAATATTCTGTCATCTGTAAATAGGGCATACAAATTGTTGTAGAAACTTATGCTCAATGTAGAGGTTGACCCAAAAAGGAGTAGAATGTAGAAAGTGAAAGAAAATACTCTTGGAGTTCAATATCGTACAGTGTGATCTCTTCTAGTGTTTTCTATAGTCTTACAAGAATTTGTACTTTCTAATTCGATGGTTAATTTGGTCAGAAGGAGGAGGACTCGGGGTTTCTTAGCCTCAATCGAGCCATGAGCCTCAACAGGTTCTTTTATCTTGCCATTGTTTGCTCTTTTACTGCTAATAAGGAGTTACTTTGGTTCTTTGTTTATTTACTTATTTGGAAGAGGTCTCACAGCGTGGAGATTGATTTGAGTAAAGAGCTGAGACCGCCGACCAAGCCGGTGTTGGAACAGCAGGTGGAGGCTGCACGGCGTGGGCTTTCTGCCGCAGAAGTAAGTTCATCATGTTGTTGACTGTGAAATTGAGATATTTGCTTGAAATTGCTTTTGTTGTAGTTTACTTTTTTATTGAATTATGTTGTAGCCAATGCTACATAATTGCATTTTTGATTCAGAGTAGTGCCGCTAAACCAAGATGGAGATTGGTCCCTACAAGAAGGGAACAGGCGAAATGGGACAGGGCAAATAAGGCAGCCACTGGTGGTAGCGTAAGTTGAAACCATCCCTGAAATGTTGTTTTCATTTCTCTTTTCCTTATCAAGTGTATCCTTAGTTTTTCAGAATATTTTGTTACGGCAGTTGCAATTTTTTTTTTTTTTCCTAATTGTTCTACCATTTTATGTTGCATGTGCTTATTTATTTTGCTGATTACTAATTGTCCTTGAATCTTTCTTAATAATTACCTAGTTGGGGCTCTCATTATTTACGTCCTTCCATATTGTACTAAAGAGGATAATGTAGATTACTTTTTATGCGTATGCTTCTTTGCTTTGCAACTGTCAGATTTGTTATATACTGAGGATTTTCAAATCCTTAGAAGCGGTCTCACAACAGATTGCCATACCACAAATTTTTTTTAACAGTTCTGCCTTACAGGAGTTTGTGCTGTTTAAGAACTTCTAAGGAAGCGAGTTAATGTTTCGTTGCCTCATGATTCGGCTGTTAATTCAGTTTGCTGCCTACAAACATCTCGTGTTTGTCTTGAAACTCAGCTTGACAAGGTCTCCCTAAATTGGATCTTAAATGGGGGAAGCTTTAGCTTAGCTTATCTTGCTCATGCTTGGATCTACTTAATCTTGGAAAAACTTAAAGAGATAAAAGTTATATAATACATTACATATATAAATTGTATGAAAGAAATTTCTTAGTTTATGATTACTCATGTGGTATGTTGTTTAATGTTATACAAATGTAATTCTAAACGATAAATTCAGTTTAGCAATATATGTATGATAAAAGCTACATAATAAAAAAAAAGTGATCTCATTCTTGAGGCAAACAATTTAATGAGCTGTTCGTGAGCAGCTCTAGTCTGACTCAAGCTCATCTTGATTATAAATGAGCTGACCTTGCACTTAGCATGTTTGTGTTCATCTTGTTTACACAAATTCTGTGTCTAACAGTTTGTACCTGATTTGCGAATCTGATGGAAATGAGTTTGAATATATAGACACCTTATGCATTGCCTATAGGGAATCATGGTATCACAGTTCATTTCAGAAAAAAACCGAAAAAAGGAAGAAAGAAAGATAACCTTATGTATAATGGTAATATACAAAGTTCTTTTACTTCATTAATTTTTGATAGAAGTCAATGAATATAACTTTTGTGTTTATTTTTCTTAATTAGGATGTCCTACTAAGGGAATCTAGGAGGGAGCGGGGGGACCCCAAAGTGTTGGAAGCTCAGTCAAGAGAGCAGTATTTTAAGGTCTGTTCTCTGTTAGATGTTGTCTGAATCAACTTTATTTTCCAGATTTTCAATCATCTTTATGATAGCTTATAAATACTATCTAAAAGTTAATCAAATCTAAATCATTCCTTAAGCGTAAAGCAGTTGTTAATAACAGTAATAATTTTACAGCTGAAGCAGAAGCTACAAATCCTCACCCTGGGTATTGGTGGTGTTGGTGTTGTCTCAGCGTATGTTTCCTACTCCCCCGAAATCGCTGTTAGGTATGCTGGAGTTGTTGCCATAATCTTGTAATCCTGATTCGCCGGTATATACTTTTGTCATAATTAAATGTGAAATATCAATCTGTTACCTGTTGCTAATGAGGTATTATAAATGACATTTATTTCAAGAGCTAGGAGAATAGTTATCATTCAAAGCATTCTATTGTGATCTATAGATATGGTGAATTTGAAGCTTTAGGATAAATTGTGACTTGCAAGGCATAGCATAAGCTTGGGAAATAGAGTTCTCTATTTAGAACCCGAAACACTTTAATGTAACTGCTGGTGCTAAAAGGCCAATATAGCAACTAAAAGATTTGGAAATCCATTTCTTGTTGATCAAATCTTTCCTCAGACCTTTCTTGATAGTCAGATTGCAGCTATACAAAGCATTCCTTTTGGACGACTTAATTTGTTAGTCAGAAGAAGGCTTGAGAATGTTTTGTTTTGTTCCAAGACATGGCTTCCACATCATATATTTGTGTCCTATTGTTCATATTTTAGATTTACGACTATTATACTTCAAAAGACACTCTTTAGTTTACATCCTTCTTGTACATGTAATCACAGGGAAAAGCGTTTGAAGAAATAGGATATAAATGCCTTTTTTATTTGTAATAGTTAGCTACAAAAGAGTTTCCAAATTCTGTCATCCCTCAAACACGATGGCAATAATTATTTAATAACATTTAACATATAGGAAACAGCAAGAAACATGACTACTCAACAGGATCCAAAAGTGCTAAGAAACTAACAAAACACATTCATTTTTCTTGTGAAGTTGATGTATATTTCTAGTTTGTGGAGATCATAGAAGTTATCAACATTGAGCTCTTCGTAACAATTGATGTTGTTGTTTTCTTACATAATTGTGTGAGAGGAGCTTCATCTCGCCATCATGTAATATGCTAAGAGATTTCTTTACTTTTTATGATTAATACTGTTCAGCAGCATCATATTTAATGTCGTCCGCACTTGTCGTCTTCTGATCAGGCTGATCTTCCAAGCCTTGAGCATGTATATCCTTTAAATAAACCTCATTTATGAGTAACGACTTTGCTATTGCATCATATAGCATTAAGTTGATTAAGCGTTTTCCTTTTGTAGATATTTGGAACTTGTTTAATCCCTTGGAAATAAAATTA
This sequence comes from Aechmea fasciata, assembly GCA_025177825.1. Lineage (NCBI taxonomy): Eukaryota > Viridiplantae > Streptophyta > Magnoliopsida > Poales > Bromeliaceae > Aechmea > Aechmea fasciata. The sequence goes on along the minus strand of CM045928.1, from coordinate 4,532,836 downwards.
GCAACTTTTGAATTCTAATTTTCCATGATGTTTTAGTTGTTTTTGGAGTAGAAACATGCTTTTATTATTACTTTGTTTGAGCTGACAGCCTGACACTGAAGAGCACAACTTTGAGTATTGTGCTATATTTTCTGTTGAACAAACAGAGACTTGCGTAATTTACTTTCTTTAACAAATCTATTTGGTATAGTTGTATAATAGTTTGCACATTACATAATCCTTATCCTATCTCAAGCCTTTTGGGATTCATTCTGGTTAAAGTTGAATGCCTAGTTCGTCAACTGATTAAAACTTATGACGTAGTTATGTAGAAAATAGCGTATTGTTTTCAAAGCAAAAATGCATAGATGGCTTTGTATTAAATTATGCTACTTTGAAGGACAAATTGTAGATCCAAAGAATGAACCGAAGTTGGCAAAAATATGATTTAGTTTCAGAGAACTCAGCACAAGTAGCATGAAATGGTAATAAAGGGTAGCAAACATCACATATACACGTATATATTGGAAACGAGATTGTGCAAACTAGTGATGTCTTTCATAAACTCAATGAATGATTTGCTTATTTATTTAAATACTTGACTAATAATTTGGTCAAAAGGTCTATAAGCAATCTAAGTTGTTCCATTATTCAGAGTATTCTGACCTTTTCTAGGAACTAATAACAAGCTGCTGTTTTCATGTAACTAAATAATATACTGGCTGCCAAGAATTGTAAAATACCATTTCTATACTGGAATATAGAACCTGTAATATTAGATGATGTAATTAGCACAATCTCTTTGCTGCCTCCCCTTCTCTTTCTTAATATCATCTGATCTGTACTCTTTTCAGCTTTGGTGCTGGTTTGGTTGGTTCCCTAGTGTATATGCGTATGCTGGGCAATAGCATTGATTCCATGGCAGATGGAGCTAAAGGACTAGTCAAGTATGTGCATCCTACTTTTAACTAGAGGCAGAATAAATCTGTTTGATGTACCTTTCATCTCGCGATAGTTACTCAGATTTTTGCTATCTAGTTAACTTTATAGATCTTCATGAATTATTCATCTTAATTGCTTTGATTTTCAGATAAAGAATGCTATTATGAAGCTTTCTCCTTATCTTTGATTTACCTTATGAAGTTGGAACTTCTAGAGATGATTTTCCATTCATAAGATTGTCGTCCTAGGCTCCTTTGAAGCCAAATTTCTACATTTAGTAACTCCTACAAAAGAAATAGGGTAAAATGTACAGAGACCACTGGAAATATAGCTTTTGTATGTAGGTGCCTGAACTTTCAATTTTGGTTATTAAATCTTCTAAACTTTATCAAATAGTTCAATAGGCCCCTCTCCTCCAGTGAATTTACTAAGTACACAACCGTTTTGGTTGGATGTCATGCACGTAATCCTGTAAGACTTTAGAATATCAAGAAATCTATTTTTTCTTTTCCAATTTTGATAATTAAGCATGACAAGTGAAGAATAGGTTGAACTATACTTCAATTTTTTTTTTCGCTTTTCTTACATGGTAAAATATAAAAAATAAATTTGTTTGTGTTTTAGTTATAAAACTATATGCAATTCATACGGCCAAAATGAGCGCAACATTTTTGTTTTCGGGTGGTAGGTAATGTTTTGATCGGATGTCATGCACATAATTCTATAAGACTTCAAAATATAAATAATTTTTTTTTTCTTTTCCAACTTTGATAATTAACATGGCAAGTGAAGAATAGGTTGAACCATACTTCAATTTTTTTCACTTTCTTTGCATGTTAAAAATATAAAAAATAAATTCCTTTGTGTTTTAAAGCGCTTTATAAAACTATATGTAATACATGCGACCAAAACGAGCACAACATTGTGGCTTTTGGATGGTAGGCAAAGAAAGGGGGAAGATAGAACTATAATTGTGTAATTAATAACTTAAGTTGAGGGGAGGGTCCTATTGAACTATTTGATAAAGTTTAGGGATCGTAATTACCAAAATTGAAAGTTCAGATGCCTATTTGCAAAAGAGCTAAAGTTCAGGGGGTCTCTGAGAAAGAAATCTTATGTGTAATGTAAATGCTAACAAGATCCAGATACAGTTGACATCGAGAGATATGAATGTACAACAGACTTTTGCAAGAGTGTCTCAAAAGTTCTCTGCATAGTGGACAGAAAGAAGGGCCACATGAGCCTAATGTGGTTGGCTTTCTCTTGAGCATGTACTACCAGTTTGTAGATGCTCAATAGTTAATGTATTGCATGTTCACATGTAATAACATAAAAGTTAGGGGTTTAGTCATAGCGTACTTGATTTAGATTGAATTTATGTTTATGAAGGTTGAAAATTTATGTCCACTGAAAACTGCAGGGGTGCTATTGGACAACCAAGACTGCTAGTTCCTGTTGCTCTGGTCATGATGTATAATAGGTGGAATGAGTAAGTACACAACTTAAATATTTTATAGATATGCTTGTTGTGTCTACTCAACTCTTGGAAAACTTGGTTTGAGGAATTATTTAGGCAAAACATATATGAACACCCACAGAACTAATGATTTGAGATTATGATTATAGGTGATTTCGATCTACTTCCCTTAACATCAGTTTTGTTTTTTCTATATTTTATCTGGTTCCACAACTAATGTATTACCTGATTTGAGAAAATTCCTTTTAAGACTGTTTAGGTGGGGGATGAAGTGGGGATACTAGGTTTGTGCTATCATGATTTGAATTTAAGTAGGCATCATATATTTATATTTCAATAATTACTATTCCGTGCCCGTTATTGGAATCTGTTCTCCATGTCGTAGAATCTGATGGAACTCGTGGAATATCATGCAACACTTTTGACTGTTTCTTTTGCAAGTTGATCAAATGATTGCATTAATTTAGGAGCTCAAAATGACCTATAGCTGGATTGGTAGCATACTAACATTACTTTGGAGTTCAAATAAAGCTAAAGAAGAAGCTCTGGACATACATCAGAAATAGCCTGCAGTTGGAGTTGTAGCTGTACATTTTTACCCTTTTTTATGCTCAATTGACTCAGTGCTGAATTTGCACTAGGATATTATTTCAATGTACTTTAAAGCGAATATTTGATGCTTCTTATTTCCTACGTCTACTCTCTTCCCATGCCAGGATTCTAGTTCCAGATTACGGCTTCATGCACCTGGAGCTGATACCAATGCTCGTCGGCTTCTTCACTTACAAGATCGCCACCTTCGTCCAAGCTATTCAGGATGCCCTATTTGTAGTCGAGAATCCACGAGTCTGAACACCACCCTTTATCAAAGCAACAATCTTGCATTATGAACAGCCTTTCTGTGTATACAAAAGGTGAGATCTGCTTCCGCACTTAATACGGCTCATTTATTTTGAATTTTTCCGTAGTTTATGATCTAAAGTTATGTTATACATTCACAGGTTTATTAATTTTGGATCACCTTGGAGAGAGAACTCATGAGGTAGAATCGATAAATCTCAAAAAAGTCCTGATGATCTCCGCTTTTCGAATTCTATTGAATTATGGATGCTATATACAATTGATATAGAGAAATTCTATTGAATTAGAATACCAGTACTAATGGCAATTTCTTAGTTTTCATTAGGGTAAATTTACTAAGACCCCCTGAACTTTAGCTCTTTTGCAAATAGGTGCCTGAACTTTGAATTTTGATACATTTATTAAACTCTATTAAATAGTCCACAGTCATTTTAAGCAGATTTGTGCACATAATTCTGTAAAGAATTTAATTTTTTTCTCTTCCAATTTTTGATAATTAACCATGGCGAGTGAAGAGTAGGTTGAACAAAACTTCAATCTTTATCGTTCTTTTACATCTTAAAATAGAAAAAATAAATTGGGTGTGTTTTAGAGCTTTATAAAACCATATGGACTACATGTGACCAAAGCTATTGCGTAATTAATAACTTTTAATTGAGGAAAGAAATCTATTAAAACTATTTGATAAAATCAATAGTACGAAGAATGTAGGATCATTTGTACACGATTTTACAAGTTTTGATGGTCAAATTTGTAGTTCTAAAGTTTGCAGGAGTATATAAGCTATTTTCATAGATTTGCAGTTGTTGGTAACCGTTCGTCCCGACCCTCGATCCGGTCAAAGATCTTTCTCGGAATGCACGTCGGGATGGGAAACGGATGTGGATAGTGACTCTCGAAATTTGCGCCCTTCGTCTGATCAAGCAATTCGGCTGACGAGGGATCAATGCTGGTATAGACCCGGCGTATAAATTGTTCGCGCCGGATTGGCCCAACAGCAGTGATTGCATTTCTCTTTCTCTAGCTTACGCATAAATTGCACGCCTAGTCCTTCAACTTTAAGCCGCGTTTCAGTTTGACCCTTTAACCTTTTGATTTAGATATTCGAAATCCTAAACATCTTATATAATTTAGTCTCTAAACGTTCATCAGTGTTTATTTTAGCCCTTATCTTAGACTACAAATTCTTGCTTGAACTTAGTTCGTCTATTCATTTCTACGCTATTGTTTCTATTTTAGAAAGAAACATGGTGACTCTATGGATGATAAGGTTTGAAATATGTAATAAAAAAAGTAGTTAATAAGTACAAAGTATATAATAGAAACTCTTTTACAAGTGTAGGAGTCGCCCTTGAAAGTTTGAAAATTAAAGTGAAACTTGGCTGAAATTTCAGGTACTACTAGAAAAAAATCTATCCATAAAATTAGGCTACATTACAAAAAAAAAATGGCCACGTGCATTATTTTAAGCTGATCTCAATTACTTTCTATGCTAAATAAAAGTTGTGTTAATTTCCCTCCTATATTTTGCTATTGTCTTAAACATGTCTAAAAATTTCAGAATGATTGTCAAACCTAGGCTGGTATACTATCAATAGCACTAAGTGTTTGGTGCTATTAGGTTTTCGACCCTTGGATGAAGAAATGAACAGTTAGAATGATGTGAGCCCCTTAGAGTTGAGTAAGTTATTGGTTTAATAGTATAATTTAATGGGTGAAAATAGTCAAATGGTTAAATTTAACGGTAGAAAACTTGATAGTATTAAATGTTTGGTGCTATCGATAGTATCACAGCCGGACTTTATATATATATATATATATATATATATATATATATATATATATATATATATATATATATATATATATATATATATATATATAAATATAATTAGGTCGAATACTATCAATAACACGAAAGCTATTGGTGCTAATTGATTTTTTAGCTTGGATTGAGAAATGGATGGTTAGAAAGATGTGGACCCCTAGGGTTAAGTGAGTGGTTGGTTGAATAGTGTAATCTAACGGATAAAACTAATAAAAAGGTTAAATCTAACGGTGGAACACTCAATAGCAC